>OV725077.1:40107527-41523027 GCA_928085145.1 Nezara viridula | reverse complement strand
AAATAATAAACCAAAAACTCGACTACAGAAATTGGGAAATTCTATCCACCCAAAGGTAATGAATGAGCTTTCATATCCACGCAAACATCTTGGTAGTTTGATGGGGAAATTGACAACTACGAATATTTAAACTTGGTGTAATAATGGAATGCCGATCCCAACAGATTACGGCAAAATAAATTTCGTCTCATGTACCCGTGCTTGTCAATATCCAAAAGGAGTTTCGATCGGGGCTGATAGGAACCAGACTACTAATACTACCAAGTTTAAATAATCGTAGAAGTCAATTTCCCTTTCAATGTACCAAAATGTTTAAGTAGACATCCCCTTAGAAAAAAAAAACCTGTACCACTACAACCCATGAACGGTCTTGGATTCTGTACTACTTAGGAAAAGCACTGTTCCTAGGTCTACGGTTGTGCAAGGCGGTGATTTGACTGAGATCACGCTCAACCGCCAGGTTTTCCCCCTTAATTAATTATTTAATTAAGGGTACCCACTTTATAGAGGCTGTGTGTGCCCCAGGGGGGTCTGCCGACCCAGGGTCTTCCCACGGCAAATGAAACAGATAAATAAATTTTCTGCCATGGCCGGGGTTCGAACCTGGGTCCTTTAGCATTGGTAGCTACCCTACCCCGCTCCCCAGATGTATAGAATTTCCTAATTTCTGTATTCGGTATTTTTTGTTATTTTTACATTTTTAGTTGTTAAAATATGATCATTTTTATAAAATATGATCATTATCATTATACATTATTTCAAATCAATTTGTAATCGAGATACTTAAGAAAAAAAGGAAAATTTGTTTTTAAGTATTTTGGGCTCAAATTGTATCAAAACATTCACAGCATTTAACTGAGTAATCACAGTCCTCAAAGTTAAAAACAGATCATGCCATACGCTCAAAAAGTCGTTTCGTACATTGATTGATTAGACACACTTTACACAGCAATTTGCTGAAATTCTTCCAAAACACTCACGAGATTTAACCGAATAATTTTGCTCGCAGCTAATGCCGAATACATCACATTTGCTAGGTGCGCTGCAGCGCAGGTGCAAATGGCATAAAAGTTAAAAATGAAGAGAAACATTCCATATTTCATAATTTATTTATTTATTTTTTTTATTTAATGTAATTTTATCGCAGAAAATGGCAAAATGAGTCGATCAGAAGGAAACTGCTAATATTTGGCCTTAAAGGTTGTGCTCCCAGAAGAATGCCATTTTTCGATCTCTAGACAAACGAAAACGACTTAAGATTACCATTTCCAAAAAAATTCTTCCGGTCCAAAAATTAGGACGGAAAGAAAATAAAACAAACGTTTATGGAGAGATGAGTCAAAATTTAAAATGTTTGGTTCCGGATGAATGTTTAAAACCAACATTGAAATACAGAAGTGGGTAATGGTTTGGGGGAGTTTTTCTAGATCTAGTTGGAAACCTCTTGTGAATAGATGGAAAACTGGATGCAAAACGGAAATGCAAATGACATTCTTGCTTACCATCAACCAATATTAGCTTAAGCTGATTGGATAGAATTTTATTTACAAGCAAGATAATGATAAAAAATATTATATTTTCTGAAATAAAAGTAACATTAAGTAGAAAAACAAATTATGAAATATGGGACGTTAAATTAAACTGTTTCAAAAAAAAAAAATTCTTATATCAGAATAATTTTAACAAATAAACTCAGGCTTTCTAGAGTTTATACAAAGGCTCTTGATATAAACGATCAGGAGTTAAGAATGATGTGGATAACAAAGTAAAGAAATTTAAATAATAAAGCAGCAATATTCAGAGAGAAAACGTCAAACACAACGTTTTATTCCCTTGGGCTTATTGTTAACTGAAAATAATACTAATTTAAGTATGTATCACATCTAAAATGTCTATAAATCAGTTTACAACTGAGAAGATAAAAATTGAAAAAGTTAGCATTTTTTCTAAAAATCTGAATTGTTCGAAAACGTTTTAGCGGCGATGAAAATTAAAAATATCAAATTTATTTAGATAATCCGAATTTTGAATAACCGGAACTTCTTGTTCTGTTAGATCATCAGAATGATAACTTGCATTAAGCACAGAGAACCGAAATCCAGATCTAATTATTCATTTTTTATACTTGAAAAAAAAATAGAACTTGAAAGAGAATAGAGTAACACATGGTCAAAATTCTTCATCATCAACTATGATGGTTTGACCATGTTCATAAATGGTTCAGATTCTCAAGAAGAGAAGGCAAAGTGGATTCATGGTGGTAGAAAGGCATTGGTGTAATTTAGCGTTAGAGAGGTATGAACTAAGAGCGTTTAGCTTCTATTCCAAATGGTTGAAAGGGATATGAAGAAAATGAACTAAAAAAGCTAATTTATGAGTTAACCAAAAAGATTTATGTCAATTAAAAAATATAAAGAAAAAACTTTTTTTAACATGAAATAAAAAATAAATAAAAAGTGGTAAGGTTAGAACAGAACATAACTCAAAGCTAAGGTTCGGTGATTTTAAGCAAGCGAGTCCAAAAAACAACTTGTACAAGAAATTGTGAAATAACAAGGTAGAAATGTGTGTTCTAACGGCTATGAGCAGAATAAACTGTTCTAAAGCACATAAATTATATAACAACGAATAATTAGCAATACTAAATCAATAGACTCAGTGAAGTTATAATTAACTAAAGTTGATAAATTTTAATGAACTTTTGTTAATTAAACCTCTTTAGCCTCTATTGATTTGCTGTTTTATAATTTATAAATTTTAGAATATTTTCATTTGATTGAAACTCATATGAGGATTATTGTATCATAAGCCAATATATCCACTTATAAAACTTTTATAATAAAAATATATATTACGGAGTTTCTTATTTAGATAAGTCAATTTGTATATATTTATATATACCTCACACCGCTATATGTGCTCAAGAATTTTACCCACAAGTCTTATTTTTATTACTTATTACTTTAATGTATATGGTATATACAGGATGAATGTTTTTAATAATAAAATTCTATGATAGTAAGATGTACTGATCAAAGCTTAAAAATATCTGTAGCTAAAACGACTCTTGTGCTAGCCTTGTTATCATGGCGGATATATAACTAGCCATTTATAAAGTGTTTCTCCTTCGTTCGGAGAGTCATAGCTCTATCCTTACTCAGTCAGCTGATCAGTATATTTTATATATACTGCCTGGGACCATATCAATGTGACTATTTCTTTATTCCATACGCCTTTAACCATTTCCCCTTCTCTTCCACGCAAGGTCTGGATACTCATCCGTCCTCTCGTAGTTATTTATACCAAACCAGAAGGATCATCTCTTCGTTGGCATTTCTTCCTCCCACAAAGCTAGATAGCCCTGGAGCCGGGGTCCAAAAATCGCCCTGATCGTAGGCGAAGGTTTAATTGTAAATTACGAAAGTGTATGTTATTCTGAGTAAAAAAAACCTTGTCTGCCGTTCCAGAGCCGCTGCATTCAAAAATGGCGGCTGATTTAAAGAATATTAGGCCAGTAATTTGAGGATCGAAACGGGAAATCCATTGCGAAAAATGTGAGAATTTTTTTTATTGTTTTAACTTGTATATATGGGTTTAGACATTTAAAAAATAAAATTGCTAATGCGGGCCACCAAGGGGAAGCTTTTTACAGCCAAAAAAGTCAGATTTTTTCGATTGGGTTTTTCACCTATAACTCGATACCAAAACGAAAAATGTACTCTTTAACAAATTAAAGAACGTTAAATTTTGCGTCAAAAGATCACATAAACATTAAAATTTGGTTACGTCGTAAGCTATAAAACCACGGTCAACCAACGCTGAACTTTACCAAATTTGTCAAAAACTGAGACAAATTACTATAAATGGCCCTGTAGGAAAAACCCATAGAATCAAAGTTGTAGAGCATCAAATTTTGCGTCCATTGAGTACTGACAGTTTTATTTTAGGCCAATTATATATCTTGAATCGGGATTCGTTAGTCCTTTATAAAATTCGGAATCTTTCGGCACATCGTTAACCAAAATCTTTTGCTGTTGAGAGGTGGAAAAGAAGCTTATACTGCATGTAACAGACTTCAAACAAAACTAACTCATTAGAAAAGAGACCCATACTGTTGAAATATTCAAAATCAGGTTTACCTTCATTACCAATTTCTAACCATCGATAGATTACCGATTTTTTTTCGCAGCCAGTGACCTACATTAAATTAGTTGGTAATCAGTTGACGTAAAATAGGTGAAAAACCCCAAAAATGTCGAAAAAATCTGACTTTTTTGGCTTTAAAAAGTTTTTTCTTGGTGGCCCGCATTATTTATTATTTATTTATGCCTCCCTTCCTTGCCTTTCGGCTACACGGGATTTTGCAGGGATGGCATATCACACACGTGCATGCCATTCCTGCTATTAAACCACAAATTAATTTTCAATTTTGTTTTGTTTTTTCAAATATCTTCTTTTTTTTTTCCTTATTTTCAATATATTACTCTGGTATCCTTCTATTAGCAGGTTCTCTTCCTAGATTAAAGTGAGAGGGTCCCAGAGCAGCTTTCCACCCGTACACAAAATCTTTGTAATACGGGTAGTTCTGCTCCGTTACTAACTCAGGAAATTCATCTTCCGTGAGGCCATAGATTCCCATTTTTCTTATCATTTCGGCCCTTAGTCCATCAAAGGCGGTGCAGTTGACGATAATATGCTCAGCCGTCTCCGGTACTCCGCAAGTGGGGCATAGGGGATCTATGTCTTTTCCAAAACTATGTAACTTAAAGCGGAAACCCCCATGCCCAGTAAGGAATTGAGAGACCCAGTAGTCCGGGAGAACCCACTTAGCTTTCAAGCGACTTCGGACGGTGGGGAAATATTTTCTTAAAGTTGCTCCTTTCAACGTTGTTACCCACCGCCGATTCCACTCATCTATGGTGTCTTCCCGGATAATCCTCTTCCATTTTCTTGGGTCTTCTGCAATCCTCACCCGGATATTCTCCGGAAGACCTGCTGAGCCTTCTCTTTTTAACTTAAATATTAGCGAGTCTTCTCGCAGGAGAAGGTCGAGAGGTACCCCTCCTGCTAAGATCTGCACCGCCTCGTGAGACACACTTCGGTATGATTTTGTGACTCGCAACAGAGCCGTACGTTGAATTGTCGCCAATCTGCGTTTCTGACGGTGTGAGAGATTCTGAGACCACGCAGGAGAGGCGTACCTCAGAATACCCACTATCATTCCATCGTAAATGATCCTCGTAGCTGGGTATCTGAGGCCCCAAAATGCACCCCCTAGGCGACTAAGTCCATTCAAGGCTAGGGCCACCCTACTTCCTAAGTAGTCCAAATGAGGGGTCATATTAAATCCTCTTCCAAACCTTATGCCAAGGTAGGTGACCACCTCACTTGGACGTATTCTCGTTCCTTGTATACACAGATTGATAGGGTGTGCCCTATCCGTCTTTCCCTTCAGCAGGATCGCCTGGGTCTTTGATGCGGCCATTCGTAACTTCATCTCCTCACACCATTGCCCGACCAGATTGGCGCACCGCTCTGCTTGTAGCTTTATTCCGGCTCTGCTGTTTGACGCTACCACTGCCGCCAAGTCATCGACGTAAGCCGTAGCAGGGAACCGCTCATTTTCGAGCACACCCAGCAACTCATCAAACACTAGCTTCCATAGAGTCGGACCAAGGACTGATCCCTGAGGGCATCCCCTCTCTATGGAAGCTTCAGTTTCATAAGAGCTACCTCTGACCTTAACAAATCTGTCCTGGAGATAACTACTTATGAGGACGTATAGATTGCTAGGGGCATCGTACTTCTGTAGCTGCTGAAGTGCTCGCGGCCACCAGACACTATCGAAGGCGGAGGATATGTCAAAAAGCAGCAACATGACATACCGCTCAGCCTTCTGTTCAACGTCCGCTTGTACTCGAAGCAGGGCATCAGCGGTTCCCTTTCCCTTGGTACTACCGTATTGCCGCGGATGGCTAGCCCTTGCGAGAACTGGTCGTAGGCTGGTTAAGATGAGATTCTCCAGGACCTTGCTCATTATAGGGAGGAGACATATAGGTCTATATGACTTTGGGAGCTGCTTATCCCTGCCTCCTCCCTTGTAGAGGAGTCTCAAATCGGCGATCTTCCACATTTTTGGAAAGTATCCCCGATCCAGGCAATCATTGAAAATCCTCAATAATCGCTCATCAATGTAGGGGATACTGTTCTTTAAGATCGCCGCGTCTATTGAATCGAGTCCTGGAGCACGTCCTGTTCTCTGCTTTTCCACGGCAATACGTAGATCATGTATGTCCCACGGTGGGCATAAGTCCGTGCCAGGAGGGTATAACGTAGAACGTCGCACGAAAGCTTCCTCCTCATTGTCCTGGGATGGATCATCTCTGGGGTATGTCGCCTTTATGAAGATGTTAGCCGCTTCCTCGAAGGTGGTTGCCTGCGCATCTCCATATTTAAGAGCTGCTATTGTCTGCGGAGGGTTGAACTTACCCATAGCGACTCTGTATGGGATACCCCAAGGATTCTTCGAGGATTCTTCTGCAATAAATTCATCCCAGGACCTACGCTTTCGTGAACGTACCTCTCTTCGGTATACTTTGGCTTTGGACTTATACTCGTTGCGAAGTGCAGCGCGCCTCTCGTCACATCTGCACTTCTGGTACGACCGCCGTGCCTTGTAGAGCTCTCTCTTCATTGTTGTTAAGGCCGGCGTCCACCATGGAACTGATCGAGCTCTCGCTTTCCGATGTTGGAGGGAGTTTTCAGCGGCATCGAGGATAGCATTGGTGACCAGGGATACCCTGTAGTCCAGGTTATCTGTGATCTCCGATTCTGCTACTTCCCAATCTTCATCGGCGAGTTCTCCCTCCAACATGCAACGGAAAGCAGTCCAGTCATTTCTGCGGGTTATGTAGCCAGTGTTGATACCGTGGGAACCTTCTGAGTACTGAACCAGGCTGAATGCCAATACTTTGTGGTCAGAACTCGTTTCAGATCTGGTAGTCCAATCGACAATGTGCCCTATAAGTGTCGGCGAGGCCAGCGTGACGTCAATCCAGCTCTCACCCATACCTCCAGAGAACGTAGGTGGGGCATAGACATCGTTTATGACGACTAGCTGGCCTCTAGAAATAAACTCGTTGAGTTTAGCACCTCTCCTGTCTGTTCGATTGGACCCCCAGACCGTGTTCCAGGAGTTGGTGTCTGAGCAAATAATCACATTTCTATAGTGGGCTGTGATAACTTCCATGGCAGAAATGTCTTCTTCAATATCTCTTCCGTTAGGAAGATAGGCCGAAACCAGGGTAAAAGATACATTACCCCACCTAATATAACATGCCACACTATCTGCCATAGAGTATTGCCTCAGCTCCATCACGTCGAGGTTAGGATTGTTTATCACAATAGCAGCCCTAGGCCTCCTCTCTCCACTGCCTAGAGCTATAACCCTCGACGTGAGACCAAAACCTGTGACCACGTTCCCACGGCAGGTCGGTTCCTGGACCGCCATGATATCATATCGTTGGGAAAGAGCACGAAGCTCATCTGCCACAACTCTTCGCCGGCCCATGTTTAACTGGAGGATGTTGATCTTAATCATAATATGTCCTTTTAGCCACCTCCTTGCACCACGTTAAGTGCACAGGGCACTCCCGGCTTCCCGACTTGTGCTTCATTTGGCTGGGATGGGTGTTCGCCCGCACACAGTTAATACAAGTCGGGTCAGCCATTACCTTTTTCTTTGGGCAATCGTTTATCATATGACCACTATTCGAACACCAAATACATACAACAGCATCTGCCGTGCATGTGGCCTTTGTGTGGTCGTAGCCCTGACACTTTGTGCACCGAGGGGCGTCGAGGTAGTCCTTAAATGTTAAAGACCACCACCCTCCATTCAAACTACCTATGTCTAAAAACTGGAACCGAACCATTGGGTGCACCTCCAGCACCCAATTCTTAGTAAAACCGTTTTTAGCAGTTGAGGAAAAAAGAGGTCGGATGTCGTCATTAATCAATGGTGTTGGGACCGACTTCTCGGGTATTCTTTCCCAAAGAAATTTTGAAAGTTCATCTGCGCCCCAGGAGTGGGGTACACCCCTTACCTCCATCTTAGGCTTTTTCCTCAGCGCTAACTTTGCCTGTAACCCGTTCTCCCGCAGGCCCTGCCATCCTATCACTCTGGTTGCATGAGAGCTGTCCTCTATGCGGACCAAAACTGAGCCTGCTTTAGTTGCCCGAACAATAGATGCATTTACACCTATGTCATTAGGTGACGGAAGTCCATTTATGATATCTGCTGGGCTTTTACCCGAACCACTAATTGTAAGATATGTTGGTTTTGTTGTCAGGGTCGGCTTCATAGGCAGTGATTTTACGATATCTGCCATCGTCCTTGGCTTATCTTTTTTAGGGATGTTTCCAAGCACTGGTGTCTCATCTTTATTTTCTTGATCCTGAATTTCGTCTTTTCTTCTTTGCTGCAATTTAGATTTCCTCTTGCTTCTTTTGCTTTGAACGACTTCGAAGGTTTTGTTTTCCTTCTGGTCTAGATTACAAGAATAAGCATTGTTTGCCTCCTTGGAAGTTCCGGCTATGGCTGCAGGCAGATGCTGGATTGGCTTATCTTCCTCCGGTTGCCTTATTTTCGGTTTTTCCAAAATTTGGCTACTGATGAGTTCAAGTACATATGGAGATTCCAATGTTTGTTTAACCACTTTTTGGACAAGTGTTGTGATTGTATCTTCTTTGTATTGATATCTAAGTTCCTTGGCTGTATTGTAAGAAACCTCAATAATATCAATTAATTTTTCGATTTTATCATTAATATAATTCCTCGTTGTGTTATTCATTTTTTTGTCAAAATTCTTGAGGAACGTTTTTAGGTTGCTTTGAATGCTTCTTGCCTCGTGCAAGAAGCTCCTTTTACTCCCTTCTTCCGTTTCCTCGTCGGTGTCAGTCGATCTGTTTCTTGGTCGTTTGGCCGACGACCGATGATCCTGGTTTGTACTTCCTTCGATAGACACTTCTTCCATTTTGGAACTTTTACTATCCATCATAAAAAAAATTATTTGAAATATAATAATATTTCAATATTCAATTAACCTAAATAAATTTGATACGGTGGGAAAAATGTTATTGCACAATCTACCTATATAAACGAATATACAGTCTTACCTGAAGCCCGTTTATAGTATTTCTGAAATTGTCTGTAGTATTCTATACTTTAGGCGTTAAACACTTCGTTGATAACCACTTGGTTACCTAACCTACAAAGTTCTTTTTATCACAAAAAAACAATTAAAAACAATAAATCATAACTGTAAACTAACGAAAACTATAAATAATAACGACAAAACGATAAACAACACAAATATAAACACTTAAACTAATAATAGAACACAATAATACAAAATAATTGGCATAAACACAAATTGACACCTTATCACATCAAGCTACAATCGATTTTGGTGGCCCGCATTAGCAATTTTGTTTTTTACATGTCTAAACCCATATATACAAGTTAAAAAAATAATAACTTTTCTCACATTTTTCGCAATGGATTTCCCGTTTCAATCCTCAAATTATTGGCCTAATATATTTTAAATCAGCCGCCATTTTTTAAAGCAGCGGCTCTGGCAGACAAGGTTTTTTTACTCAGAATAATATACACTTTTATAATTTACAATTAGACCTTCGCCTGCGATCAGGTCGATTTTTGGGCCCTGGATCCAGAGCTAAGAGGCTCTCCGTTTGTGGTGTTCATTCTGCGATGTCTTAAAGCACATCCGAGTTCATAGCTCGCCGACCGAGAGAGATTTGGGTGCTCATTCGTCTGACCCTTTAGAGTCACCCTTTCTTCTTCACCCATTAAGTCATTTTCCTATTATAACATAATAACTTTTGATAAAATACTCTTGATGTGCAGATTTTATCTACACCTGGTTTATAAACGTGTTCCTATCACCTACCTTTATGTAAGAGCATAAAAGATTAATTAACTATGCATCGGTAACTATCGTGACTAATTTTCTTTATGATTCATAATTAATTTCGTATGCAAACAATGGTTTTAACCGTGCTTATAATAATCCAGTTGAGTAAAGATGCTACGGAATTGAAGCATATGGTATTACGGAGGTTTAAATTTAACCATTTGAGTATCTCCGGAGGTGGAACGGTATTGATCGGTTCGCTGATCACCTCGTCCTTCTTGTACCTCCAATAATGAGTCATTAACAAATCCTCCAAGCTTTGATAAGAAGGCAAATTTATTCATCAGTCATATTTTAATTACAAAAGATGATTTATTTGGAACTGTATAATTTAATATTAAATAAAAAACTAATATGAATGTTGTTCAATCAATCAATTCGACAATTTCTCGCTTGGAGTGTGACCAATAGCCAATTATTAAAAAAGTTTGATGTTAATCACACGCCTAAAAATGATGTGCTGTCCATCAAGCATCCAACTGATCAAACTGCTTGAAGGAAGCAAAAATAACAACACTGGAGAGCGTTCAATTTTGACAGGAGAGCGGAGGGAGGAGGGGGGGGGGGAGGAAATAGTGGATATTATGTCGATGATGGAATGAGGAATTAATTCATCCAGTAATTTATTGTAGGTATATCAGGAATTTGTTTTAAGTTTTTGAAAAAAACTTTATTTCAACACTAAATAACTTCTATATACACGTTCAACTAGCAGTTTTTCTCAGTTCTCTTCAATATTCAATCAATTCCTTAATTCATCAGAATGGAATTAAATGAGGATTTATAATCTTATTAAATTATTATTGTTAGTATAAAATATATCCAAATCCACTTCCAGGCTTGCTTCTTTCTCGATTCCTAATAATCATCCTAAGCATCTGAAAAGAAGATGGCTTCGTGATCTTCTCACTTAAAATTATTTAGGGAGTGCCACCATTTGGAAGTTTCTATACAAATCTGTTCATGTCATGATTTCTGATAAGTTCATAATTAATAGTTATCTTTAATTAACACAGTTGTAAATTTCATAAAATGAATAAATAAAAAAATACTTAATGTTAGTCCATTAACAGTTTTCCGTTCGCACTCCGTTCCAAAACAGGGCGCGGCCTTGTCATTTAAAACATATATCATGACTAAACGTTTTTCTTCTGCGAGGAAATCATAAGGTAACTTACGCTTGGACAGAACATGATATAAATTTTGTAAGGTTTTCATTATTTTTGGTTTGATAAATAAATACATCTGAACTATTGTGCATCTGAAAGATTAATATTGAGTATCATAATATAAACTCGCATATTCTTATTTTATGCACTATGTGGGAACGACAATGAACAGGATAAACAATAGAATGATGTTATCGTGCGTAAATAAGCGATATCTTAGTAATTGGCAACACCGGATTCTTACGGGTCATATAATCTTTAACTGAACAGTTAAATAAAACCGGAATTTTGCATCTTTTTGTTTATGTAAAATATTTTCATTATTTGAATAATTGATTGTAATAAAGTAGATATATAGTTGGAATATATTATATAGCATATAAAACTATAATCCATTATTAAGATGTTATGAACGATTTCTGCAATATTAAATCAAAGTGTACCTGTATTTTAATTACAATACACTTTTGTAAATGTGGATTAGAAATTTCATAATTAATATGAGGACATTTCTAATTTTATTGTTGGAGCTTACTACTTTTATTATTAAAAAATTTAAAAAGGTAAAAAAAAAAAAAAAATAAGAAACTTCATCTTCAAAAAGAAATGAATGAGTTTGATGTTTTCTAAATTGAAAAACTTGATAGCCTCTCGGAGATGTCTATTAACGAGCAATTAAGCGAGCGTTAAACAATAAAGGCTGTCAGGAGAATGTGATTACGAGATTCTCAGATAACACAATCCAAGGTGTTTTAAAAAAAAAAAAATATTGACCTGCAAAAAACATTATTATAATCTGATGTTTGATAAAACTTGATATCAACTCATATTTCTCCAACAGAATTTCGAAAACACGTTTGGCAGTGTAACATGTTTGAACAATTTATACCATCTGAATGATTGTTGCGATTTGAATGACATTTAGAAAGTATGTTATAAGTTTATAATAAAACTTCTTTCCAAGAACTATTTTACAAATTTCAAAAGTGAATAAAAAAATTGAAATTTGTGATTTTCTAATACAATTTTTTATTTATTGAAATTTACAACTGTATTAAAAAAAACATCTGCCAAGTAAAGTCAGTATAGCTTCCTAACTAAATTCATTGATATTCTCACTCAGTTAAAACAAAAGTAATTCAAGAAGAAATATAAGAATATGAATGAAGTTAACAAAATACAGTATATGAAAACCTATACATATTTAAAACTTATCGATACTTGCATCCTGCACTGCAATTATAACTAGCTCAAAAAGATTTGGAATAAAGCCCCTTACCGCTTTGAAGTTTGAGAGAAAAATCGAGAGCACAACTAGTTGGTTGAACTTCAAAAGGAAGAAAGAAACTCACAAATATGACGTTATTTTTTACAGTCTGTGCAAAATTTAATTTGATTTTACAATCACTGAAAATTACATGCTTTTTTTTGTAACGGCAGTAGGTGCCATTCTAGTAATATGAAAACGACGATTATAATTTTTACAACCTAATAATAATAATACATCATAATTTTTTTAATCTCCAGCACGAATACAAAGCTTCTCTACTTCCGGTAGTGAGGAAGCAAAATATAAACAGTAAATATTAACAAATCAGAATAATGACATGAACAGACTAGTCAATAAACTACTCAATGGTAGCACTCCATAAATAGCTCTACGAGGAAATCACGAAGTCATCTTTTCAGAAAACTAGGAACATGATCGGGAATCGGGGAAGAAGCAAGGCTGGAAACAAGTGGTTCCGGATGGATCTGGAGTTTATAAAGAAACGGCAGATAACTGGATGGAGCCAGATCAGCAACTTCCTAAAAAGTTTGCAGAACGTTTTTATTGAAATTACTAGGTATAAGCCTTACGAATATTTAAAAATAAGTAAAATACACACTCCTGTCCAAAAAAAAAAAATAAAATCTGCCCAATTTTTCTAAGTATCAAATTTGGGTTATAAAACTTTTATACTTTACGACTGTTCTACTATTAATCTGTCAAATCCATTAATGTATTCATTGGAAATGATATTACAATAAAACTATTAGGCCTGGTTGGAAAGGATTTTCAACAAATCGCATAGACTAAAAAATCCAATTCAATAAATCATAGTATAGTTACATTCCTAGCTAAAAAAAATAAAAATAAAAAACCTGTAGCTTAATCAACGTTCATTCTGTTCCTGAATGGAACTAACTAGGTACTTGAAGAATGATGCAAAGCCATCTGGAATTGTTGAAGGAGCTAGTTTATTATTCATTAAGTTTTCCAGTAAATCAGCCAATTTGTTGGTTCTTATATTTTAAAAGAAAGTTTATAACTTTAATTTCATACTTAAAATGACAAACAACATCATTACACAAGCTTGATTCTACTTAAGAGAAGTTTTTAGAAAATTTATAATTTATTTATGAATAAACAGGCTCCTATAGAAATGTTTTGACTAACTTTTCTTCAAACATTTTAGGAATAAAAAAATCTTATCTGATTTATACTTCGAATTTATTAGAGAATTCTCACTGGGGTGTACTATTTTATGTAACTTGACTTGTCTCTCGAATTTAACTTCAAACTTCATACATATCTACCAGTTTATTCCGGTAGTTGTGATTAGAACAGTAGTTCCCTTCCTAGCTAAAACCCTTTCAAAGATATTTATCATTTCTTAACATTTGTTGACATATGTATACAGCAATTACTGCTTCGCAATTTAGAGAAGACTGAGATGTAGAAAAGTGGGGAAACGGGTGAGTAATGAAAGCTTTAAACCAAGTGACGCAAGTAACGGCTCTTCAAAAATCATCCGGTCACTAAGTGACTCCTTATTTCATTAAAACATCCCTGGGCCTAACTAATTATCTACTTCTCTTTAGTGATATAATATACATGGATGGCACTTAGCAAAAAGTAATCAACCCATCAAATATGAAAAAATGAATTTGCTTTAAATGCGATTAGTCATAAATATTTTCTTCAGCCCCAGGCCAACTCTTGGTTCAGTTACTTTCATGTTTCTATAAAACAAATATATATAATAAAAAAAAGTAATAGATCAGTACATTTTCAATTTTGAGAGGGGGTTAAGTTTTTGATTTGTTTGTTCGATCACAATGGTTCATCATTATTGAAAATAATGGACCAAAAATATTTAAAATAAATACTCTCTTGATTTATTTGACAACAGATTTAATATAATTTTATAATAATTATGAAGTAAAGTGTATTGAATTTTATTTAAAGCAAAAAATTAACGCTAAAACACATAATTTATTATTAAACTAAAAAAAAAACAACCAAAAAGTGATAGTCATTTTTTACTAAGGGCAAATAATCGGTCAAAGTTAAAGATTCCTAATTTATATATTTAGTTAACATAAGTCACAAATCAACAATTAATTTTTAATAAAATTCATGAATATTATCAATTATTTTAAACATTTATTTAAACATCAGAGGTGATGTTTTAAAACTAAAAATAATTATTTTGTTTTGATTTGATCAAAAAATGAACTTTTAAAAACATTCTCTGAATATAACCATCACGACTGACCAAGAATTTTTAAGATTATCGTTATTACGATTGAAAGACTTGAGGAAGAACAGCACGGTCGATCAAAACACACCATTAATTTTGTTTAGTACAGTCACAATCGATTGGAGTGATTGAATTTTACCGTGAAGTGATGGAGTTTAGGGCCGATAGAATTCCAGCTACTTCGCATTAAGCCGAAAAATTCACACCGATTCCACATTAACGGTCGTTCCACATTCCATTTGTCCCGGATCGGTTGGAATAGAGTAAATAAATAATAAAGTCAATTTTAAAAATAAAAGAAGGGAATGCGGGAGGTTTTCTACATGGAAAAAAATTATAAGTTGGATAAATTATAAAACTTTTTCCTAGGAATGTTGTGACTAGAGGTAACAAACATTATTGAAAAAAACCGCCCGGTGCTCGGACTGATTTCAGATGTTAGAAATAGAAATAGAAAAATAACTTTATTCTGGGACACAGTCCCTTGAGAATAACAAAATAGAACAAAATTAAAATATTACATCTGGCCAAAATACATCAATCAAAAAAAAGAAATAATGTATGAACTCGAAAGAATTAAATTTCTTAAGATTGCCCCGAGTATAAAATTTGTTTGAAAATATGTTATAGGTGGATGCAGAAGGGTGCAATTTAATTCACTCAGTGATTGCCAATCAGGAAGAATTATATACAGCCGAAAATTTAAAATATTTCGAAAATATCTATTTATCTTCTTTGTAATTAATCATGTAAATAAATAGGATATCGATACATTGGGTCATTCCATATAAAATGTTCATTTATATTATTTCAGAAAGTGGGATTAGTGGACTTTTGTTGTTTACTACTTTCATAGTAGTAAACGTCTGAAACACCAGCCCATGTGCTGGGAAAATGCTCCCAACAACTCCCTCCTCATAATACGCCGGCACCATCGGGGGTCAAGTTCGGGTTAATTAGGTTCCATAGAGAAAAGGAATTCACCTGCTACGACGAGGTCTATTGCATTGACAGCGAAAGCTCAACCAAGTATGCGGACATTGTTGCATTTCCCAGGACAGGAAAGACAGCACTGATGTTGGATCCAACTGTCCGCTTTGAGAGCAATGTCCTCGATCAGGCGGGTGAAGTGGAAAGGGAAAAGAAAAACATACGAAAAATGCATCCCTTTCCTAAAAGAGAAGTTCCGTGAGACCTTCGGAGTTCACCATGAGAGGCCGCTGGTTTGGTTCTTGAGAAACGATCCCAAAAAGAACAAGGAGCTTCCTCGAGGGACCAGGTGTCAATGTTGTTAGAAACTTGCGATATTGGCCGAGAATATTATTTTAGACTCCCAAGGGATGATCCACTATCACTTGTAGGGCAATTGACTGTGAATTTAGGACGTCGTTTGTCATTTATCTGTTTATTTACTTAATTTTGATTTTTTAACTTTGTCTTATCTGTTTGTCTATATGCAAGGAATTGTGTTGATATATGTGTGCGATTTAGTCTTCTATTTCTTGCTTTCGAATACTTTATTTTGTTTTCATAAGATATATATATATATTGTATAATGATTATTGTTTAATGTGGTATATGGACTAGTGTTGTGAAAATAGAATTTAAAAAATTATATGTTTATATAATAATGGAATAATATGACAAGAGCTATGTCCATATGGATTGATCAGTATGCTGTGTAAAAAGCAACCCCATATAGTAGGGCAGCACTACTTTCAATAAAGTATTTCTCTCTACAGATTAATATTAGCCGTTATTAATCCCCTATTTTTTTTATATAATATATTTTAAACTGATTGCATATTGTTAAGTATGCCATCAAATATGACCATGAAAATACACGATTTTCGAAAAAAGAATTATGAGTTTAAACTCGTACATTCGGCAGCCTAAGCTGCAACAAACATACAAAAAACCACAGCGTTCGAGGAAGGGTGTTATAACGAACGGACCATTTGCCGGTGGTCTGAAGAAAATTTACATCCAAAAAACATGATTAGTTTCTGAAAGGGGTCAACGACAGGAATAATTCATTTCTCCTTTTTATCCAAAGTTAAAACCATTACATCCACATCGTGTGTATTTATTTTTAATATGTATAATATATAATATACATTTTTTGTTATAATTAAGTATTCCCATTTGTACTTTTGTAATTCCCAGCATACACCCATTTATAACAGATAAATATGACCGGTGAAGTTCCTTAGATATCCGTTGAGGAGAGGTTTCACTGTACCAAGGATATTAAAGTAAATATATTAAAAAACTAAATTAAAATGAACCAATATTAAATAAGAGGAATAAAAAGTCTAATGGTAAAGTATGACAAGCTTATTCTAGTGAAGTTATTACTTATGCATCTTAAGTAAGGATAAGTATAGAAGTATAGAGGAGACTAACTTATTTCAAAGATTACTTTGTGTCAAAAATGTATTGGAGTACATAAATTATATGTAAATTTTTTAAGGATAGACGAATAATTATTGGAAGGGGTTAGCAAAGGACCGATACGTCTTGGGTTATAGCATTACTGCAAAAAAATCTGAAAATGGCGAGACCCATTTTTCAAAAGACTCCCCCCGCCGTGGGGCGAGAACTCATTTCCAAATAGGGGCCCATCAGTCACGGCCAATTCAAGGACTTCCAGGACCTCTTTTATTTTCGCCAACATTTTTATCAGCTCCTCCTCCTCATTCTTTGAACGCTTCGTTCACTCACCCCGCAGGGAGGGATCATCAAACCCTTTAAAAACACAAGAAGATGAATTAGTTTGACAGGATTAATATCCACCTCCTTTATGATCAGTAATTACCTCCTTACAATAGATAACTAATTGACAACGTTTCCATCCATAATGCTGGTTAAGTATAGATAATTAACGACATGCGTTAACGAATTAACGAAACGTTAATGTAACTAGTCAATAGCAATAAGTGATTTATTTAATCATTGTTTCATAAGAAAATATATTATTAACTTATTTTATTCAAGAAATTTACAACTAATTACAATTTAGTAAATGACCAAGAAAGGTGAGTACTGGCCTAAAAATATTCAAGATTTATATGAAGATGTTGAAGATCTAGAAATATCAATGAAGAAAGAAATTCTTCGGTCATATGAAGATAATGAATAAAGATAAGAGGAACGAACACATATTTGACAGATAAAAGGGATTAAAGAACATCAATGGAAACGCTAAACATATAAAGGAAGAAATAACAAGAGTTGGGATAAAAGAAGATGAATACCTAGATAGGGATAAATTCAGGGGAACAGCGAATAATATGAAAGTAATTAGAATAGAAAAAGAGGGTGAAAGAAGGAGGGAAATACACAGAAGAACAGAAAAAGGAATGAGCGAAAAATGAAGAAAGTTTGGATTAAAAGGGTAGTCATGAAATAAATATATACGCGCGTTTCTTAGCAGGATTTCGTGGTGATAGTGAAATCAACAGGCCTTTTTAATTTTTACAAATCTTCTTTTCAGGCGCTTCAAAGTGTTATCCAGAATAGCAGAGGAAGCAAGTTAGAAATAAGAGGGGGTTCTGAAGTTTATTATGGAAGGATAGGCATTAGGATTTGGCCAATTCGGAAATATATGGACCATTAAAGTCATTATGGATGATTTTATTTGTGGCGAAGTAAGCAGCATTTCAGATTTTACGAAGAATTTCGGATTGTAAATACTGGATATCAGAGAAATTCGATTATTTAGTGGACCTCATAGCTCAACTTCGTAAATCTAAATTTGCCAAATAGTAACTGAGATCGTTTGCAATTAATTAGTAGCTCTGTCTAGGCAGTGTTGCAAGTAAGTATCTGGAATCCTCAAATGATTTTCTTTTTTTTTCTTCAAAAGTTATTCCTTGTCATTTCAATCTTGTATTGGGATTTCAAGTTAGACATTTATCGAAGTCGAGTTCTAGGTATCTGATTTGTTCAACAGAGATAAGTGGGGTATCATTAAAGGATTCTGTAGAACAGGAAGTCATAGATTTACAACGAAGGGTAAAGGTGATTTGATGGAATTTATTTTAATATTTCAGTTTTGACATCATTCATCAAGTTTTTTGATGGAGGATGCAATTTATGGGTCTTTATTAGCTGATAGGACACAGTGTCCTATATATATATATATATATATATATATATATATATATATATATATATATATATATATATAATATACAGCAAACAAAAGAATCCGAATGAACTGCTAATTGGTGATCAATTACTTTTGCACTTATTATTTCTTTTAAGCAGCACTTAAAAATTATTTAGAGCCAATTAGAGACATCATAATAACGAGTTCCTATCACTTTCAAGCTCAAACTATTAATAATAAAGTTGCCTTAATTAACAAATGTTTATTTAAACCAAGAAACAAGCACTTACTCCTAGCTAATATGCTGGTTAGGATTACGTTATTTATAAATTTCTATTTAATCAACTTTTAAAATTGAGATTTACCAAATAAATTGGCGACATGCACTGATTACTTAAAAATATATTATTTGTTGTTAAGTTATTGGTGGAGGTATGGTTGACCGTAGAACTAATTGTGCAGGAGAAGCTGATAGCTCCAAGGAAAGTGAGATGAGAGGAGGAGAGCATTCAGTAAAGTACAAAAAACAGTTAAGTAAACAGAAAAAAACACGTTTTCCTCAAGTGACCACAACTTCGTTAGTAAGGTGGCGAAGCCCGCTTGCTCGCCAACCAGACAAACTGAAGATAACATGATTAAATAATTGCTTCTCGCTTCCCATTCATTGCCGAGTCTTTCATTCGCAATCAACTTCTTCTAGTATATTAAATATTATTTAAAATTAGTTTTTCGCGTAAAATTAGAGTTCCGTCCCTTTTTAAACTTAAATAAAAACAAATCTGGTGCGGTACGCGCATCACGCAACTTTCACTTACCATCCTCTTCTTAGCAGAAATAAGTATTTTCAGACTAAGGGGAAGTGAAAGTAAAAATTATATAAGCTATGTTGATTTATATTTCATTGAGGGTATTTTTATTTGTATGTACCCTTATATATATGCATACAGATTTTAATATTTATATCGCTGTAATCGATACAATTAAATATTAAACAATACCAACAATAGCATCTATGAAAACCACATTTGTGTATTTACATAATATTGTTGGAGTCATTTTTATATTAAGCTCATATATAAGTCAATTCCTACAGGACAAAACATGATAATATAAGATAAGGAAAAAAAATCTGACATTAATTATATTATTTTATGCCTTATATCATCGTGTTTTGAGAATGTGTTTAAATACTATTTATTTTCGTTGAGACATACTCGTAGACTATGGTAGGGGCGGGGATAGTACTCGCTGTTTTTTTAGAATATTTAAATTTTACAAATATTTTTTAAAACCAAATAATTCATACAATTTCGTTAAAAAGCTTGTTTTTCCTGCCCCTCTTATTCTTTTCATTATTATTTTGGCACTTTAAATTCTGCCACTTTATAACTCTATGTAGTTTACCTCTTTGCAAATCTGTATAAGCTGTGGAGCTTATGACAGTTTCTCGGATTTTTAAGGTACAATTTAAAAATAAACCATTTAAGAAACAATAACAAGGCAAAAGGTATGTCGAATTCTAACAAACCGAAATAACGTAAGGGAGGGGTAAGAATAGCACATTTCAGAGCATGGAAAGCCGACTCAGTCAAGGGTATTCTATTTATAACTCACAGTTGTGGCTTTGCTATTTGTCGCTAGTCGAATAGCATTAAATACAGGAAATCACATCCAATAATTTAGTTATTCGTCTAACCTTAACTGATGAATTAATAATCTACACGACATATTATATGCACCTGGTATTTACAAGAGAAATTATTAATATTCCTTTCTGAAACACTTCCTGTTAACCAAGAAGTTATTTGCTGCATGTTTATTAACATAGCTGTCAACTTTCTATTGCAACACTCCCTCAATTGATTAACACACCACCAGCAGTTTCTAGAATTATAGATATTAATCGAAAAAAGCAAGGAAATGCTGCATTTTTAACTGCGTTGTTGATGCGGGTGCGAATTCCAGAAATGGCATTATAGTCTATTAATACAACTGATATATTTATTACATTATATATTATCTATCGATTCCAGGGAGGAAACCGACCTATTGTAAATATATTTTTACTTTCACTTACCTATATATGAAAAATACAATAAGAGAAAGGATTGCGATCGTGAAAATTTTAAAATCCGTGTTTTAAACGGAAATACACTTCAGGATCACTTGTCTGTAAAATGCTTGGTTTCTGTATGCATATAAACAGCCTACATCAATGTCGTACGAAACTGAATTTACTTATTTATGTTTTGTATATCTCTAGGAAATTACAGCAACTTTGTCGTCATAATGGCCTAACCGAAAGTACCACTTTATGACCACCAATTTTACTTATTTTTACAACATTCTTGAAAACGGCTCCAAAGACTTTGATTAAATTAATAGTATCAGTGTAAAATTAAACGGTTTTTAATATTATGTAGATCATATTCTCATTGAGGGTTTTTAAAAGAATTAAAATACCAAATTTTTAAAACTTTAAACTTCCTCTAAATTGTCTTTAACTTGGTTCATTTGAAATGATTAATCACTTCACATTGTAAACTGCTATAAAAAATGGTTACATATTAAATATGAAAGAATATGATAATTAATTCAATGAGAAATAAGGGTTCTTAAGACGAAAATGAAAAAAAAAATAGAGCTTGGCAGAATGGTTAGATTAAGTCTGCATACATGCTCAATAACATCGGGTCTCCAATAATATTATGTACATTTACATACGTGGTTTTCATAAATGATAGTATTGGTATTATTTAATATTTAATTGTATGGATTACGACGTTATACAAATAAAATTTGTATATAAACATATCAACAATGAAATATAAATAAATAAAGTTGGCATTCTTTATCAGTTACATTAAAAGCATTTCGTGAAACTTAAGCATTTATTATATATGAATAAAATATATAATATTTTGAAATTATTAGAAAATGAAATTATTAGTGACAAAAAAATCATGAATATAATACATTAGATAGCTGTGAAAAACCTTTAGAAATTAACTTTTTAAATAATATTTTGTACCGTCTGTAATTTTTAATTTCAGTTTTTTACTTTAAGTGAAGGTTGTATGATGTGCAAAACGCACTAGATTTTTTAATTTAAAATAATTAAAATGTCTAGATTCCACAAACCTTCGTGCTATGGTATACTTGATTGAAATATAACGTTTAATTGAAATTAACATTGGATATCTTTTCAAAGGTATCATGTAACCAATTTAGCTGTGTGATGGCACAGAGGTTAATAACTAGGAGCTTCTGAACCAACTCTATTTTAATTTAAACATCCATACCAGTTTCACTGTTAGTTAAAATATAAATTAGACTTTGTAAATAGAAGGGGCAGAGTGGCCGAATGGGCTAACGCGTGTGCACAGCACCGCGAGTTGCCCGGCAACCTCATTTTTTGTTTTTTTTAAGGCGTCTAGACTCTGACCAGATAACAGAAGTTAGGAGATTAAAAAAGTAAGATTTTGTGTCCCGGTGCTAGAGGGGATTTTTAATTCCCGGCCCAGGAAAATCCCGTATAGCCTAAAAAGGCAAAATAGGGAATTACAAGAAAAATAAATTAAAAATACGTTGTGATCGAATATTAATTGGTTGCCAAAACAAACATTTCACGGATAGTTTCTAAATAAATATTTCCGCTTGAATCTCTGCCCTTTCGTCCCTCATATTGTTGGACTGCACTCATCCATTCTATCAGATCTTAAGACGACAACTTCCTCCTTTAACAGACATATTTTTCAAACACCTTTCCAAAACAAACTCCGCACTTTTCCACCATGCTGGACCCTTTTTTAATCACACTCTAAAACTTCACCTTCTTCCCCTTTTAAAAAATATTTTCAACGAAATTTTCTTCGTTTTAGGCTGTTCTACTGGTCCATATTTGTTGAGGGAGTTGTCATCGTAAATCTATATCTCTACTTCTTCCTAGAATTTCTAGATGGGATTCATATAGTTTTGAAAGTTTCCTGTAAATCTAGGCTTAATCTGTAATATAATACTTACTAAGATGCTTATTGATATTTTATTTTCTTGCTTTTGGCTGAGAAAGTATTTTTTTTTTTTTCTCTAATGGACTGTAATTACCTTCGATATTCTTTGTTTTTGTTGAAAATATATGTATATTTTTTTTTCCCGCGTAATTCTGTCTCTCTACTTGTTTAGGCAATATACTAATTGTTGGAGAAAAATAAAAATAAACTTAATTGAGTTGAACATGAGGCAGGCAACGTACGAAGTAATTTTTTAGTGGACTGCATTAAAGGCACGGAAAAAACATATGTCAAACAAAATTCACTCACCATCTCCGAAGGTATAAGGCAATTTCTTACATCAAGTGGCTAGGGCCCTGTCACTGTTTTGTTCTTCCTTGTTCCCGTCAAAAAACAAAAAGGAGAGCACAAGTTCTGGTCAGGTTATCAATGTTTTTTCTGATCTATGTTTATCTATGTAACCTACCGCCAGGTAAGTACGTTTTCACAAAACACTACTTTTAAACAAAATTGCTAAGTGGTATTTCGCGGTATAACTTAACATCAGGTTGTTTTCTCCAAGGGACTACAAGAGATATTCTATGTTTTGTGTTGACATTTATATATTTTGTTTATGGGTAAATCAGTCTCTCAATTTTTTCACAAAATTGCTAGGTGGTATTCAGGTAGCTTAAAATTACGGTGATTTTTTTCTCTCAAGACACAATAATACATTTGATATTATATGTTTTGTGCTGGCATATGTATATATATATATATATATATATATATATATATATATATATATATACACACACATATATATATATATATATATATATATATACACACATATATACATATATATGTTTTTTACATAAAATATATATATATTTTTTTTTTTTGTATGGGAAATCTGTCTCATTTTCTTTTACAAAATTGCTAGATGGTATTCAGTTGGCTAAAAATCAAGGTGATTTTTTTCCCCCAAGACACTACAAATACATTTGATATTCAATGTTTTGTGCTGGCATATATATATTTATTATTATTTTTTTTTTTTGTGTGGGTAAATCTGTTTCTTTTTTTCAAAATTGCTAGGTAGTATTCCGATAGCTTAAAACCAATGTGTTTTCCCCTCTCCTCTTCCCCTCCTTCCTCCCCCAAGAAATTACAATTACCTTCGATATTCTATGTTTTGCGCTGACAACATTTATATTTTTCTGATGCATGAATCTGTTTCAATACTTTTTATATAAAATTACTAAGTGATAATTCGATAACTTAAAATCATGGCGTTTTCTCTGAGAGACTTAGATTGTCTTCGATATTCTCTTTTCTCTTGTCAAGATCTTTTTTTTTACTACTACATTAACTTTATATACCTATTATTTATTAGGAATTCGTTTTTCATCATCATAACAGTAAAAACAAACACGATGTGAGATTATTAATAAAAACAATTTAAATCGATTACTGTTCAAAATTAACACTAATAATTTATTGAGTTAAAAAAAAAGTCTAAATTACATTTTGAGTTACTAGTCTAAGCACTATTAAATTTTGCTTTTAGCCAAAATTACATATGAATTTAATTCAAGACTCTCGGTCTAGAGTACAAGGGCCTTAATTAGTTACGAACCATTGTGTTGCCTCTGATCGAAACTAGAATTATAGAGGCTGTCCAACATTCATGTGCCAAAGCTCACAAACATTAATTTCGGTCTATGTGCACTCCTACTCTTGCCAACGGTAGAATTAATCAAATTCCAATTTTCAATAGCAATATTTTTTTTTGCCAAACATGCACAAAAAGGACTGGAAATTTAATAACAAAGTTAATAAAGTTTTTTTTATTTATAAAAAAATGATACATAATTAAAAATTATCAATATTAACTCAAGAGTATAGTTTTATGAATAAGGTTTTTACTTATGATAATGCTTTTAAAATTTTGCATGACCTTTGAACGAGGGAGAAGGAAATTGCAATATCATAATTTAGGTATAGGATAAAATTAAGAGCCCATTCGAGTGATTGGCTCCTAAAACCGGAGTTCTTATATCATAACTAAAATCAAACCCAACTTCCACATTTGCCGCACGCGATGAACTTTAATCATTGTATTAACATTAACTCTGTTACGTTTTCTCCATTAAAAAATACGAAAAAAAAATCGCAGTAAATTATTACACAATGGGCAATTATTTCTAAATAATTATATATTCGAAAAATGTGGTGTGCCATCTCGCACGGCTTTCTTCACCGCTTCAGAGTGGTTTCATTGTTGTGAAATAAGGGCGAAAAAACTGTTAATTATGATACCGCCTTTGTTTGTTTTTTTGTGTGCATTCATAATTATCTTTATTACAGACAATAAAAATATACAGACTTAATATTTTCATCAGTTATTAGATATGACTTACTGATAACAGATACCAAGAAACATTAACAAACTTAACATTGATAGGGATTCTTCGAAGATTATCGTGGCAGGTCCAGAATAATCAATGTATTAAAGAAAAATAAAATTATAAAGATAAAGTTTTAGATATTTTATACTTTGGGAAATTCCAATAAAATAATTGCTTTCAAGGGGAACACCAATGTAATAATTGTTCTTATATTACAATACAATAATTGTTCGCGGGTATCACCCAGATTAAGATTCGTAAACAACTAAACAGTCTTTTAAATGAGTAGCAAGACTGTTCTGAAAGATATAAAGTTTTTGAGTTATAGTAAAATTAAATTTAATAAAACACTGAACAAATGTGGGTTGTTTTCCATGGGAAAATGGACTGAATAATTTTTGAAACAATATCCGATATATATCTGATTTAAGTGATCTTTTTTTTTAGATAATTTAATTACGTTTTAAATAGCTTATTAAATTTTGTTGGTCGATTATAATGGTTTTATATAAAAATAAGGAACCAAAATTTAATTGTTGTTCTTCTTTATAAATGGCCTATATATGAAATCTCTATTCAGCTGCCATTTTTTGAGAATCATCCTAGAATGACTGTAAATTAAAAAACTTTAAGGTTTTGGAAGGTGAGATTTATTCTTTTTCTTTATTTTATTCTTCTTTTTTTTTTTTTTTACAAGAATTCGTTGATGTAAATAATCAACCAAAACGGCTATTTCGAGGAGTGAAACACACCCCATATATAAAACCACACATCTACAACAATATTAATTATTATACCCACGTTTCGGTCTGCCGATGACCCCAACAACTGCCAGGCATATATCCAAAGGAACAGACACATTGCCAAAACCCAAAACCACAAGGTCAGCCAAAATACGTAACTGAGCGAAGGTAGATATGGTTGTAAAATCTGAAACTAACTTTCATTCAATATTGAATGTGATCATAAATTCGAACTACAAAGTTGGCGCAGGTCAGATTTTTCGGCAAGGATGGGATCCCGTTTCCTTGATTAAAATTTATTGAGGTCGGCGGTATCATAAATTTAGTTTTGAAATTTAATTATGGACTCAAGCGACAAGAGTCTGTCTCTTTGGTTCCCTCGTGGTCTATTATCTTTATTATATACTCATAAAAAAAAAAAAAAATTGAAAAAGTGCAAAATAACTGTGACAAGTATTCGTTCTACTTTGGTACTAAGAATTAAAGTTCCAAGGCATCCTGATTAATATTCTCTATATTTATTATATGTTCATACTGTTAATATGGAAAATTGTAAATTTTAACCTTTTACGTCGATTTATTTATTTATTGGTGAAAAGCTAACATAATAATAATAATATGGTAAAATATTTCTTTTTCTTATTTTTTTTTTGCATTAATGAAAATGAACAGGTCAAAGAAGAGGGAGCAAAACCACGGATCGTGGCTCTAGAGTTCACCCGAACGAGCGAAGGCTCCACGCCTCACTAAGGTCAGGGCCACGCCTAGTCCATCATTCTTCACCTCCTGTCTTATGTGTCAAATGTCTGGGTGCTGATTTTTAAAAGGAAAATATGATAAAGAGTTGATTCAGAGCAAACAACGCTCTCAATCCTCAAATATTTCCCGATGATGTTCAGGTTTTTTTTTCTTCTTTGCATATCTTTTGCATTTTTCCAACTTTAACCAAAAAAACCTGTTCTTCTCTGTCCATTGCTTTTCACTTTGATCCAAGAATGTTTGTTAGAGCGGAAATATAAGATTAAAACTCGCACATGCTTGACTTTGGTTTATCTCAGTTGATCATTTCGTCAGCAACATGTTTAAGTAACGAATGTGCAACGTTAAGATTAGTTAGTTAAAATTAATTACGCCTACGATTTGTGCAATTTATTTTCAAAGCAATTTAGTATAATTTTAATAAGTGTTTTCTTTTCAGCTGACTTTCCGTCTGGTATATTTTTGGATAAATGTTTTTTTTTTTTTATTTTATCGTGATTTTTTCTGTTGTGTTATTAGCATATCTATGGTCTTCATGTTTTATTACAACAAATACCCAACATTTCTTTCCTTGAGTTCATTATTTTTTATATTCTATGAGCAAAAGATCATCCTTCTTCAAGCTCACTTCTGACTTAAATTTGAAAATACCCCTCCATATGTTTTAGTACTTCATATCAGGATTTTTGCGTTTCCTTGCTTACTTTTTTACCATCGTCGTACAATGAAGGGTTTTCTCTACTTAATAACATCTACCGTAATAAACTTAATAGACACAATTAAATTCTGTATTTTCTGACTATTTATCATCGATATAATTTTAACAGTCAACGATATCTCGAAATCTAAAATAATATCTAACAGTATAAAAAATGATGAACGGAGTAGAAATGTAGATCTTCTTTAACCTTTCTTTGGAATAGATGTTTACCACTTCATGCGGTTTTTACCCGCTTTTAAATTCCACATGATGATCTCCTATATCTTAATAGTGGGATATATTCTGCCATTGTATAGAATATTATGAGAAGGAGTTAGTTGAGGGTGCGGTCAAATAAATAAAAAAAAATTAAAATATATAAATAATTTTAATTTTTGCCGACGTTTCGACCCACTTTGCAGGTCGTCTTCAGGGCTACAAAAGATACAAACATGTTGAAAAAATAAAAATAAAATAAAAATAAAATAAAAAATAAATATAAGTATATATAAATCACGAAGAAGTTGTCAGATACAGAAATAAAAGATAAATAAAATAAAATAAATACATGATAAGAAAATAGATAAAAGAAAATAAATACATGAATGTTAACGAATAAATGAATGTTAACGAATAAATAGATTGAAAATTGAATAACTATTGTTACAGTAAAGTTAAAATATGGATGTATCTTATATATATTATCTTATCCATATTTTAACTTAACTGTAACAATAGTTATTCAATTTTCAATCTATTTATTCGTTAACATTCATTTATTCGTTAACATTCATGTATTTATTTTCTTTTATCTATTTTCTTATCATGTATTTATTTTATTTTATTTATCTTTTATTTCTGCATCTGACAACTTCTTCGTGATTTATATATACTTATATTTATTTTTATTTTTTCAACATGTTTGTATCTTTTGTAGTCCTGAAGACGACCTGCAAAGTGGGTCGAAACGTCGGCAAAAATTAAAATTATTTATATATTTTAATTTTTTTTTATTTATTTGACTGCACCCTCAACTAACTCCTTCTCATATCATATCAACGGTCAACCATCTCTACATCCGTATAGAATATTAGTTTTTGGATAACATTATGCCAATGTAATAAGAACTCTGGATCCTTTCAACATATTTATTTAAGAACTTTTTGTCTTGATGAATTCTATTACTTAATACTTATGCATCTTAGGTGTTACGTTTATAAAATGTGATATATATATATATATATATATATATATATATATATATATATATATATATATATATATATATATATGCATGAAGAAATATCCAAATTCATAAAATCAGAATTTCTGGGTCAGTGACCTTTAATGGATCAAGATGCTCTGATTTATCTTTTGTACTCATAAAAATGACTCTTCCTTAGTTTTCTTTGTTATTGCGCCTTTATTATAAATCTCTTATATATATATATATATATATATATATATATATATATATACACACACACACATATATGTGTGTGTGTGTGTGTGTGTGTGTATCTATCATTCTATGTAAAACACTGCTATTAACGATGCACAATTTAGAAGGCACTTCAGCTTAAACCTTAAGTAGATGTTTAGAGGAAATATTATTTTCTAGTTTGAAAAAATTAATTGAAAGATACAATTTTTTTCAACTCTAATTACAATTTTGTTGCTTAATTTTCCTGATGTTATTTTCTAGTTTGAAAAAATTAATTGAAAGATACAACAGAAAATTTTTATTTATTACAAAAGTTTGAGATAATTTTGTTCATATAAGGGATATTGTTGAGTATTCGAATGCAAAAATTAATCAAGTATGATTTAAAACATCTCTTTCGCGTGTTAAGTATACTCAATGAGTTAATAGGACGTATGTTCTCAGAATTTGATTGAATGAACCCAATTTAATGCCTTTTCTAAGTTACATTTGAAATCACGACTTATTAAATATTACAGTAACTTTCTGATATAAAAAAAGATTTCGTGCATATTATGCATTAACCTATAAGCTAGTTGGGTTGAAAGCTGTCCGTAATATTTTTCACGACAGTTCCTTACCTCAAAAAACAGTTTAACTACACGCACTTAAATAAGTTAGTATTTATCAATTTCGTTTATTTGAAATGGAGAGAAAGGAGGAAGAAATTAAGTTATTTTGCATTTTAGAGGATTACGAAACTTTAAAAATACGTTATCGTGATTGTACGTAATTATGTTCTGCAAATCCCTTATTCGAGAAAATCTGTTTTCCACGTTCCTGAATGAAACTATGACTGAAACGAAGCAGAAAAATTAGTGAATATTATGTTTTGTATTTTTTCCTTCAGTACACCCCTTTCACTCATGAATAATTATTTTGTATTATTCTTTTAGTTCCCGTTATTTAATCAGTCTCACAAATATTTTGTTCCTTTTAAAAAATCGCTGCAGTGGTTTATTATTTCCAAATTGTTATATATCAAATGTAACACTACATTCCTTCTAACTTAGGGAAAATAAATAAAAGGTGTCCGCTAATATATTAAGATTTATCATGTGTTTGTAATTTGTTAAGAAATATTGCCAGCAATTTCGATTTAGTTGAAGACTTTTCAAGAATCGAAAACCAAAAATAAGGGGATCAGCTTTGGAATGGAACATGTGGTGGATATTTAAACTCTATATCTTAGCACTAAATCGTCCAATTTCGACGACTTTTTTTTTTTTTGTTAGAACATTTCTTAAAGTTTTAAATGGGCATCTTCAACACCAACAAAAAAGTATATACATTCAAAGTTATTCGGAAATCTTATTTTCGCATCCCTCGTAAATTTTTCCTACTTTATTTCGGTGAAGTATGTTATATACTTAATAGGTGTCGAATAAAATATTTAAGCCAAACTAAAGTTTTATTGAAATCTATATTTCTGTTTAGGTGTTTGGTAATGTCGAAGGATCGTCCTCGGGTGGCATTTGACATAACTAGGAGAAAAGACACGAACCGATTTTATTTTTCAGATTCTATCTAAATTTGATCTGAAATTTTGGGATTAGTACGTTTCTTTTTGTTTCTTTGTAATTGAAAATAATAATTCAAGAAGAGTTTACTCACTTATGTTGGTCTAGAGGCCAAGATGTACTTGGGCCTCTCCAACCGTTTCCCTTCCCCCATTCCTCTCTATCCTGGGAGTTTCATCTCCAGTCAGTTACTTCAATTTCCCAGAGATCCTTCTCCAGGACCATTTGTCTCTTTTTACTTAGGCGTCCACTCTTCTTTTTTCCTAGGAGGGATTCTCTTGTGACCTTCTTCGTCATTCGTTCATTGGGTAACCTATCAACATGAAAATATCAAAAAAAAATCATTAAACTAACATTTATTCACTGATCCGCGATGCCCTATCAATACGATTCTATACTGAAAAATAAATGTTTGTTGATAAAGAAGTAGGTCTAATCTAATTACATTTGGATAAGAGCTGATGATTAGTCAGCAACCAAACACATCTAGATTTTTATTGTGTGATATGTAAACCAAAAGGGTAAATGACCTCAGCAATGATTAAATTTTAACGTATTAAATTCTATGAATAATGTGATAATTGTAATCTGCAGTTTAATCTTGCCAACCGGAAGCCAACATGCAAAACGTTTATTTGTTAATATCGATTTCAAACTTTTTTATGGAGCATGGTAATACTATTTTTTACAAGCACTTATTTCATCTGAAATATGTACTCCAGGAAGAATTGGCCTAAAAGTAATTTAATGTCACAATTTTAAAACATTAAGGGTAAGTAATGACGTCGGGGTAATACTCAAGTAAATAACAATAACTACGAAATAGGGTTAGGAATTATTATTACAGATCTAAAGTAGTCGATTTCTTATTTAAAATGCTCATATCATGTTAAATGCAATTCGTCTCTCTCGGGCTATAATATTTTTCTATTATATTATAAAAAATGTCCATAGAAAATGACTAAACAAAAAATAGCTAAACTTGCAGAAATGGCGTACGGCTGGGCAAAGGTGAAAAAAACCTTGGAAGTACAATTTTTAATATTAAAATGCTGTAGATTAGAGGTAAAAAGTCATTAAGAGGAGGAAAGGGGATTTTCAACAAACAATAAATGTTAACAGTAGAGTATTTTTCATAGTTCTGAAAATTGCTTTCAGTTTGAGGTTTGAACTTTTTTTTCATCATATTAGCCGATAAGATTCTTAAAATTGAAGAATTTCAAATTTATCAATACCACTGCCCAACAAACGAGTTAAATGACTGATTTAATTGGATTTTAAAATGTATAAAATTAAGGGAGAAAAAAATGTTGTAATATTTTTCATTTTTTAGACTAACTTGGTCTACGAAAGAAAACTCTGCGTTCCTTAGATCTATATTTATTATTATCTGATATTTAATATAATTGCGATATTAATTATCTAAATGTCTGTACTGTACTCCACTATATTTGGTTTCTGCTTTGTATGGAAGTTTATAAATGTAGTAGTGATGAATGTTACGAATAGATGAAATATTGCTTGATTTTTTTTTTCATTTCACCTCTCAGTTCTTTGTTGTATTAGACTTTTTAGCCAAGGACAGGGATTTTAGATTTGTTTAAGAGTGTTTGGACAGAGGTTCATACAAATAAACTTTATACATAATGAAATGGATTCGTTCTCTCGTTTGATAGTTTTCTTAATTTATCTTCAAGCTCCCTGATGTCAAAGTGAAGATTTTCTTTCTTCTTCTTCGCCAGATACAGCCGACTCTTTTGTGGCCTTGGGCCATCATTTGATGAAAAAAGAACGTTTTATAATGGCTATGCTATCAGAAAGCTCTTTCAGGAACTCATTTATTTTTTCCTCCAACTCCATGTTTTTATGAAGAGAGGGTTGAAACTGTATTGAATCTTGAAAAAATTGAGAAAAAAAAAATCAAGTAGCTTGATTGAATAGTCGAGTACTGCACTGATTGTTTACGACATAATGTGTCATTTCAAGTGATACCCCTTTAAATTATCAAATATTCTTACTAAAACATTTAGTTTTCCGTAGTATTTTTGAAGGAATATTTATCATCTAAACAAAGGGGCTTTATTATAGGATGGTCTCGAATTAAATACAGTTGTGTAGGATGAAGCAAGTGTATCGGAAGTTGCGATGATTCCGGTATTTTAGATGTCTACAAATATAAGAGAAACAAAATTCAAGAACCGTAGAGTTACAGGTTTCAGAAGAAGATGGTCTGGGTTGCGGTCAATAAACCGGAACTACTTATTGTAGTAACAATGTTACGTTGGCCTACGTTGTAGTTCTTTCATCTAGGCATTTTGTCCAGGAGCTGGGTTGCCCAGCAAGTTTACGAGTCCACGTCCCGTTGTCGGTGGCTTTTAACTCAGCCATAAATCCGTCGCCCTCTCCTCCCTTCTCCTGAGAAAAACACGATTAACCAAAGAGGTAAATTAGAGAAGAAAAAAAAATATTGTAATAAAGACCTACAACCTACTACAAGACACAATGTGTTTATTGACCGTAACCCCTACAAACATATTCTTAAATTAAAACTAGATCAATTATTTCTATATCATTATGAAAATAATTATAAATTGAAAATTCCAAAAATTATTGAGGTTGCGGTCAATAAACACATTTTGTCTTGTAGTAGGTTGTTGGTCTTTATCACAATATTTTGTTTTCTTCTCTAATTTACCTCTTTGGTTAACCGTGTTTTTCTCAGGAGAAGGGAGGAGATGTTTCCCATGGAGAGGTTGATCCAAAGAAAGATCTTAAAATAATGTATTTTGTACCAATAGCAGATTCCTGATTTAATTTTGGGTTCTTTTTTTTCATCATTAATAGCAGTTAATCATTCTGAACGGAAATGAAAGAAATTATGAAATTATGTTTAAATGGTTCATATAGGTCTTTTAAAAAAGGATTAAGGAAGTAATAATGTCTTCAGGGCTATTTGTTTCCTTACTAACATCTTACTGTACAAGTGCACTTACATTTTGTTCAGTGCATGTCAACATTAAATACACTAAAAATATAATTAAAATTTATATTTACAGGTTTACAGGGTGAAAAACTCCGATGGTTATCAACTCACATTTTCTTGGATTTACCGCAAACTTGAAAAAATTTTAAATATATTTATAAAATTCCCTCTCTTTAAAAAAAAAAATGGTTAATTTGTTCTGGTAACTGCAGTCCTCACTTAGAGTTTTAAACAGTTACGTAGAAGGGATTGTTGTGTTAGGTTCTTTAAGTGGTGTTGAGGTATGATACAGGGTAGGTTGAAGGGAGGTATGGTACAAATTTTCTTTAGCTTCTTTAATGTTTGCCAAACTTTACGATTATCGTAAGGAACATGAAAAGAGTTAGAAAATAGGAATGCAGATATTCATACAGATTACCAACGAATATGGTCGAGTGGGCTGGCCGTGTTTTAAGGATTGAGGTAGAACGATGTGTCGGATCCAAGTTGTCGGCAGGTCCTGGAATGAGGCGATGAAGAGTCAGGCCAAAGCGGGCAAACAACGGGTCTCCAATTGGCAACCGGTAGTCGTAGATATGGAGGAAGATGTTCGCTCTTTATGTCTTAAAAAAAAAAGTGAAACCTCTTCTGATTTCTCGTTGCCCTCATTTACTAATTAGCGAGTTTATGTGTTGAATTATCATCTAAATTGTTAATCGATAGGTCAACTGGCCGTACAACGCGAGCTCCTTGTGGGAAACATTAAATTAACTTCTCCATGCTTTATTTAGATTTTTGAAGCTTTATAAAGTAAATAAATGTATAAAAAAGGTGAAACTTCTTCCACATCTGATTTCCTGATAACCCTCGGCCATTAAATACGGAGCTTCCTGTTATATTTTGAAGTGCCATCTAAATTGTACATCGATATGGCAGTGGACCTCAGGCCTAATTGGACTGCCTTCTAGGGGAAAAATAAATTATACTATTCATAGGATATTAATTAAGTCATTTATGAAGTTGAAAAAATAATCATACGTAACTAATGGATGACTAATTTTAATATTTTTTGTAGTCTGTAGTGATAGTAATATTAATCCTTTATTTGCATTTATATAACAAGCCGAAAAATAAAATACTTTTTAGATATTTATGGACAGGCAGCAGGCAAGGAGAATATTTATCCCGATAATTAACTGCGATAGGTCTATATTATCGGGCTTTCAATTGTTCAGCATTTGTTTACCATGAGTAACGAGGGAATGATTTTCATATTTTTTTTCATATTTCATATATATATATATATACACACACACACATATATGTGTGTGTGTGTGTGTGTGTGTATCTATCATTCTATGTAAAACACTGCTATTAACGATGCACAATTTAGAAGGCACTTCAGCTTAAACCTTAAGTAGATGTTTAGAGGAAATATGTTAAATGCCATAAGTTCAGATAGTTAGTTAATGATTATTGTGAGCTGACTGTTTTGGAAGTGAATGACTCTTAGAGATTACTGACAATGAGTAATTACAAAACCAAATATACTATTTAGCAGCGCCCCAGTTAAGAGAAAAAAAATATGAAAATCATTCATTAAGGTTTAAGCTGAAGTGCCTTCTAAATTGTGCATCGTTAATAGCAGTGTTTTACATAGAATGATAGATACACACACACACACATATATGTGTGTGTGTGTATATATATATATATATGAAATATGAAAAAAAATATGAAAATCATTCCCTCGTTACTCATGGTAAACAAATGCTGAACAATTGAAAGCCCGATAATATAGACCTATCGCAGTTAATTATCGGGATAAATATTCTCCTTGCCTGCTGCCTGTCCATAAATATCTAAAAAGTATTTTATTTTTCGGCTTGTTATATAAATGCAAATAAAGGATTAATATTACTATCACTACAGACTACAAAAAATATTAAAATTAGTCATCCATTAGTTACGTATGATTATTTTTTCAACTTCATAAATGACTTAATTAATATCCTATGAATAGTATAATTTATTTTTCCCCTAGAAGGCAGTCCAATTAGGCCTGAGGTCCACTGCCATATCGATGTACAATTTAGATGGCACTTCAAAATATAACAGGAAGCTCCGTATTTAATGGCCGAGGGTTATCAGGAAATCAGATGTGGAAGAAGTTTCACCTTTTTTATACATTTATTTACTTTATAAAGCTTCAAAAATCTAAATAAAGCATGGAGAAGTTAATTTAATGTTTCCCACAAGGAGCTCGCGTTGTACGGCCAGTTGACCTATCGATTAACAATTTAGATGATAATTCAACACATAAACTCGCTAATTAGTAAATGAGGGCAACGAGAAATCAGAAGAGGTTTCACTTTTTTTTTTAAGACATAAAGAGCGAACATCTTCCTCCATATCTACGACTACCGGTTGCCAATTGGAGACCCGTTGTTTGCCCGCTTTGGCCTGACTCTTCATCGCCTCATTCCAGGACCTGCCGACAACTTGGATCCGACACATCGTTCTACCTCAATCCTTAAAACACGGCCAGCCCACTCGACCATATTCGTTGGTAATCTGTATGAATATCTGCATTCCTATTTTCTAACTCTTTTCATGTTCCTTACGATAATCGTAAAGTTTGGCAAACATTAAAGAAGCTAAAGAAAATTTGTACCATACCTCCCTTCAACCTACCCTGTATCATACCTCAACACCACTTAAAGAACCTAACACAACAATCCCTTCTACGTAACTGTTTAAAACTCTAAGTGAGGACTGCAGTTACCAGAACAAATTAACCATTTTTTTTTTTAAAGAGAGGGAATTTTATAAATATATTTAAAATTTTTTCAAGTTTGCGGTAAATCCAAGAAAATGTGAGTTGATAACCATCGGAGTTTTTCACCCTGTAAACCTGTAAATATAAATTTTAATTATATTTTTAGTGTATTTAATGTTGACATGCACTGAACAAAATGTAAGTGCACTTGTACAGTAAGATGTTAGTAAGGAAACAAATAGCCCTGAAGACATTATTACTTCCTTAATCCTTTTTTAAAAGACCTATATGAACCATTTAAACATAATTTCATAATTTCTTTCATTTCCGTTCAGAATGATTAACTGCTATTAATGATGAAAAAAAAGAACCCAAAATTAAATCAGGAATCTGCTATTGGTACAAAATACATTATTTTAAGATCTTTCTTTGGATCAACCTCTCCATGGGAAACATCTCCTCCCTTCTCCTGAGAAAAACACGGTTAACCAAAGAGGTAAATTAGAGAAGAAAACAAAATATTGTGATAAAGACCAACAACCTACTACAAGACAAAATGTGTTTATTGACCGCAACCTCAATAATTTTTGGAATTTTCAATTTATAATTATTTTCATAATGATATAGAAATAATTGATCTAGTTTTAATTTAAGAATATGTTTGTAGGGGTTACGGTCAATAAACACATTGTGTCTTGTAGTAGGTTGTAGGTCTTTATTACAATATTTTTTTTTCTTCTCTAATTTACCTCTTTGGTTAATCGTGTTTTTCTCAGGAGAAGGGAGGAGAGGGCGACGGATTTATGGCTGAGTTAAAAGCCACCGACAACGGGACGTGGACTCGTAAACTTGCTGGGCAACCCAGCTCCTGGACAAAATGCCTAGATGAAAGAACTACAACGTAGGCCAACGTAACATTGTTACTACAATAAGTAGTTCCGGTTTATTGACCGCAACCCAGACCATCTTCTTCTGAAACCTGTAACTCTACGGTTCTTGAATTTTGTTTCTCTTATATTTGTAGACATCTAAAATACCGGAATCATCGCAACTTCCGATACACTTGCTTCATCCTACACAACTGTATTTAATTCGAGACCATCCTATAATAAAGCCCCTTTGTTTAGATGATAAATATTCCTTCAAAAATACTACGGAAAACTAAATGTTTTAGTAAGAATATTTGATAATTTAAAGGGGTATCACTTGAAATGACACATTATGTCGTAAACAATCAGTGCAGTACTCGACTATTCAATCAAGCTACTTGATTTTTTTTTTCTCAATTTTTTCAAGATTCAATACAGTTTCAACCCTCTCTTCATAAAAACATGGAGTTGGAGGAAAAAATAAATGAGTTCCTGAAAGAGCTTTCTGATAGCATAGCCATTATAAAACGTTCTTTTTTCATCAAATGATGGCCCAAGGCCACAAAAGAGTCGGCTGTATCTGGCGAAGAAGAAGAAAGAAAATCTTCACTTTGACATCAGGGAGCTTGAAGATAAATTAAGAAAACTATCAAACGAGAGAACGAATCCATTTCATTATGTATAAAGTTTATTTGTATGAACCTCTGTCCAAACACTCTTAAACAAATCTAAAATCCCTGTCCTTGGCTAAAAAGTCTAATACAACAAAGAACTGAGAGGTGAAATGAAAAAAAAAATCAAGCAATATTTCATCTATTCGTAACATTCATCACTACTACATTTATAAACTTCCATACAAAGCAGAAACCAAATATAGTGGAGTACAGTACAGACATTTAGATAATTAATATCGCAATTATATTAAATATCAGATAATAATAAATATAGATCTAAGGAACGCAGAGTTTTCTTTCGTAGACCAAGTTAGTCTAAAAAATGAAAAATATTACAACATTTTTTTCTCCCTTAATTTTATACATTTTAAAATCCAATTAAATCAGTCATTTAACTCGTTTGTTGGGCAGTGGTATTGATAAATTTGAAATTCTTCAATTTTAAGAATCTTATCGGCTAATATGATGAAAAAAAAGTTCAAACCTCAAACTGAAAGCAATTTTCAGAACTATGAAAAATACTCTACTGTTAACATTTATTGTTTGTTGAAAATCCCCTTTCCTCCTCTTAATGACTTTTTACCTCTAATCTACAGCATTTTAATATTAAAAATTGTACTTCCAAGGTTTTTTTCACCTTTGCCCAGCCGTACGCCATTTCTGCAAGTTTAGCTATTTTTTGTTTAGTCATTTTCTATGGACATTTTTTATAATATAATAGAAAAATATTATAGCCCGAGAGAGACGAATTGCATTTAACATGATATGAGCATTTTAAATAAGAAATCGACTACTTTAGATCTGTAATAATAATTCCTAACCCTATTTCGTAGTTATTGTTATTTACTTGAGTATTACCCCGACGTCATTACTTACCCTTAATGTTTTAAAATTGTGACATTAAATTACTTTTAGGCCAATTCTTCCTGGAGTACATATTTCAGATGAAATAAGTGCTTGTAAAAAATAGTATTACCATGCTCCATAAAAAAGTTTGAAATCGATATTAACAAATAAACGTTTTGCATGTTGGCTTCCGGTTGGCAAGATTAAACTGCAGATTACAATTATCACATTATTCATAGAATTTAATACGTTAAAATTTAATCATTGCTGAGGTCATTTACCCTTTTGGTTTACATATCACACAATAAAAATCTAGATGTGTTTGGTTGCTGACTAATCATCAGCTCTTATCCAAATGTAATTAGATTAGACCTACTTCTTTATCAACAAACATTTATTTTTCAGTATAGAATCGTATTGATAGGGCATCGCGGATCAGTGAATAAATGTTAGTTTAATGATTTTTTTTTGATATTTTCATGTTGATAGGTTACCCAATGAACGAATGACGAAGAAGGTCACAAGAGAATCCCTCCTAGGAAAAAAGAAGAGTGGACGCCTAAGTAAAAAGAGACAAATGGTCCTGGAGAAGGATCTCTGGGAAATTGAAGTAACTGACTGGAGATGAAACTCCCAGGATAGAGAGGAATGGGGGAAGGGAAACGGTTGGAGAGGCCCAAGTACATCTTGGCCTCTAGACCAACATAAGTGAGTAAACTCTTCTTGAATTATTATTTTCAATTACAAAGAAACAAAAAGAAACGTACTAATCCCAAAATTTCAGATCAAATTTAGATAGAATCTGAAAAATAAAATCGGTTCGTGTCTTTTCTCCTAGTTATGTCAAATGCCACCCGAGGACGATCCTTCGACATTACCAAACACCTAAACAGAAATATAGATTTCAATAAAACTTTAGTTTGGCTTAAATATTTTATTCGACACCTATTAAGTATATAACATACTTCACCGAAATAAAGTAGGAAAAATTTACGAGGGATGCGAAAATAAGATTTCCGAATAACTTTGAATGTATATACTTTTTTGTTGGTGTTGAAGATGCCCATTTAAAACTTTAAGAAATGTTCTAACAAAAAAAAAAAAAGTCGTCGAAATTGGACGATTTAGTGCTAAGATATAGAGTTTAAATATCCACCACATGTTCCATTCCAAAGCTGATCCCCTTATTTTTGGTTTTCGATTCTTGAAAAGTCTTCAACTAAATCGAAATTGCTGGCAATATTTCTTAACAAATTACAAACACATGATAAATCTTAATATATTAGCGGACACCTTTTATTTATTTTCCCTAAGTTAGAAGGAATGTAGTGTTACATTTGATATATAACAATTTGGAAATAATAAACCACTGCAGCGATTTTTTAAAAGGAACAAAATATTTGTGAGACTGATTAAATAACGGGAACTAAAAGAATAATACAAAATAATTATTCATGAGTGAAAGGGGTGTACTGAAGGAAAAAATACAAAACATAATATTCACTAATTTTTCTGCTTCGTTTCAGTCATAGTTTCATTCAGGAACGTGGAAAACAGATTTTCGCGAATAAGGGATTTGCAGAACATAATTACGTACAATCACGATAACGTATTTTTAAAGTTTCGTAATCCTCTAAAATGCAAAATAACTTAATTTCTTCCTCCTTTCTCCCCATTTCAAATAAACGAAATTGATAAATACTAACTTATTTAAGTGCGTGTAGTTAAACTGTTTTTTTGAGGGAAGGAACTGTCGTGAAAAATATTACGGACAGCTTTCAACCCAACTAGCTTATAGGTTAATGCATAATATGCACGAAATCTTTTTTTATATCAGAAAGTTACTATAATATTTAATAAGTCGTGATTTCAAATGTAACTTAGAAAAGGCATTAAATTGGGTTCATTCAATCAAATTCTGAGAACATACGTCCTATTAACTCATTGAGTATACTTAACACGCGAAAGAGATGTTTTAAATCATACTTGATTAATTTTTGCATTCGAATACTCAACAATATCCCTTATATGAACAAAATTATCTCAAACTTTTGTAATAAATAAAAATTTTCTGTTGTATCTTTCAATTAATTTTTTCAAACTAGAAAATAACATCAGGAAAATTAAGCAACAAAATCGCAATTAGAGTTGAAAAAAATTGGTAACAAGTTTTTTGATAAACGCTAAAATCAACATTAAAATAAATGGATTTTTTTTTTTTAATTTACGTCCTATAGAATGTGCAGAGTTCGAGTGAAAAAAGGCTTCACTTTACAAGAATTTCTTCAAAAATAGAGTTTTTTTTAGAGAATACAAATGTATCTCCTAGGAGTTAATTCAAAACCTTACTATCTTAGTGAAAAATAAGATATAAGCTATAATAAACAGAATAGGAAGCAATACTTTAATTTAAAATTTTATAAAAATCATTATCGAACGGGATAAGCACAATAATCAAGTATTTCATAAATTATATTATGAAAAGAATTTGTGGTGGTGGCTATCCTCTAAAAGGCAATTTTATCATTTTATAAAATTTATTACAATAAATTTTATTATTTGCTATACTTATTTGTTTTTACACTATAATATGTTTTGTTGTCAATGTTAGAAAAGTGGAGGCGGGAAGTTGTGGGCATTGTATTCAAAGATTCACTCTTCCACAGAATTCATCATTAAGAAGGAACCTTTATCTTCCCGAATCATTGATGATGTAACTCTCTGGACATCTGACTAGCAACGGACAAATAATAATTTCATGAGGGTCTCGAGAGTTCTGAACAGTGTTAGAAGTCGAAACAAAAAATGAGTTATTTGAGGTGATATGAACGAAAGGAATGGAGGAATCATCGTGTAGCCAATATAAAGTGATGGATCCATGGGAAAGAGAAGCTGTTAAAATGATAATGGACAATAATTAGTCGAGTTGTATGTTACAAATGATCGACGGACTGGGAAATTCTTTCTTTAACCGTAGAGGTAGAAGATCCGTAAGGTTACCTTGGAAGCGCATGGAAGAGAAGGGGGAGAGAAGGGGATGTAGCATTACAGATACTTTGTCTATCAGACAGTTCTTCCCAGAGTTAAAGACTTCAATAGAAGTCTCGAGCCAACGAAAATAAAACTCACTAGATAAGAGGGGCAGACAGCAAAAACTCATTACAGTTAAAGATCATTTTCTCATTATAATTCTAAAAATGGACTTCAATTAATAATTCAGTTGATTGTTATAGTTGATACTTATTGATAAGTTTATTGGGTGAAGGTTTTCCATTTATAGGCAGGAACTATCAAGCTACCGGTGACGGGCAATGTCCTAAGAGCGCCTGCATTGAACAATGGCCATTGTAAGGAAGAGGTGTTTATTCTCTCAGCTAACAGAAGGATGTATACCTGGGCCAGGGGAAGGGGATCCTAGCCAGTGCAAACCCCTCGGCTCTTCTCCCCGTTTCAATTCAATACGTTTTCATTAATGGACAAATAAAGGTACAATACAGGAATAGAATTGAACTTGTCGTAGAGTACGTCACTCTGATCCTGTTCAGTTCAACACAGCGACAACCACGATTCGAAAGCCTCAAATAGAATTGTAAAAACTAAAATATTCTGAAACCGGAAAAAAACAACTCATATTTCTTATTATAATCATATATAAACATTTTCTGTTCAATATTTACTCTAAGCTTAAGACAAAGAGAGAGTGTTTTAACATTTTTAGCTTGTATTACTGAATATGTGTAAGGCCACAATGTACAGACAAGCTCATTTACATAAAAATTTGTTCTAGCAAGCTTTTGAAGCCTGGCTATAGATAGTCAATAAATCATGTAGTTAAAATTGAAAATTAAGTTTTAACGAATATCAAAATATAACGTATATAGTTTTTCTTTAAAATTTTAATTTATCTCAACACCTATCTGTAAAACTGTTCCACTTTCATCAAAATTATAAACAAAATTAAACCGCTGGAATCACTTCTTTTTTTTTTGTTTTGTTTATTTAATGAAATTTACAACTGTATACAAATACAACTAGTAAATATGCTCAAATTATAAATAATGACATGAACAGGCTTGAAGAGATACAGCCCAGTGGTAGCACTCCCTAAATAATTCTAGTTAAGAAGAAATCGAGGCCATCTCTTTTTCAGACGCCTTGGAGGATTATTAGGAATCGAGTAGGAAACAAGGAGATTTGGATGGGACTCGAGTTTATCATGAAAGGGTAGATATATATCTGGCTCGGGCTAGATCAGCGACAGATGGTACATTAAGGTCTTTATGAATGGTTTTATTTGTGACAAAGTATGGAGCATTAAGGATTTTACGGAGGATTTTGGATTGTAAGGATTGGATACGACAGGAACTCGATGTTTTGGTGGAGCCCAAAAGCTCAACTCCGTATGTCCATATAGGTTTTATTATAGTTAAGTAAATCAGTCTTTTGTAATCAATTGAAAGTTTAGAGCGTTTGGCTAGTAAATGTTGGAACAGTCAGAAACGTCGAGCAGTTTCTTGTCGTTTCAGGCTAGTATGAGGATTCCAAGTAAGACGTTTATCCAAGTGGAGTACTAACTAGCGGATTTGCTCAACAGGAATAAGTGGAGTATTGTTAAAGGATACTGTAGGACAATAACTCTCCAGTATTGTTTGTCATCAACGTTTGATCAAACGTTAGGTAATCATTGATTTCAACGTTGATAAGAAAAAAATCGTGCATTTAATTTGGAGTGCGTTTTGAAATTAAACTATCGCCAAAAAATTTTGAAGTAGGTACATACTTAACTTCTCTCTTAAAAAGAGTAATCGAGTTTTATGTTATTGAAAAAAATCTTCCAAGTAGATCGGTAAAGCTTCCTCTTTAATTCCATTGTGTAATAAATAAGGAGAAACAATTATAATGCTTCAATTGTTTATTTCAACATGACTCGAATAATTGATTCTCTCGTTTAAATCTTTAAATGTACTGCCTTTAATATATCTATAAATGTAATCTTTAATATAAACTAACTGGGTAACATTTATCCAGTTTTTTGTGAGTAGAAAAATCCTAAAATTAAGACCTTCATGCATTATATACACACAGTTCACAATAATTATATAATTTAATTTAAAAAATCGACCTTAATATTCTAGTAAAAAAACCAATCAAATAAATCAAATTAAGTTAAAAAACTTATAAAACCTCCCATTGCCACATTGAGACATCAGCAAGTCCCACTGGTCATGACATTTTAGAAACTTTTAAATACAGATGATGATATATATGATATTTGTTGAACTAAAAAAATTTAAAACTTAAAAAAAAATGTTGGATGAACTAAAAAATATGTCAATGTTACGATTTTTTTTTAGTAAAATATCGATTTTACAGTACATCGGAATGAAAACATCGATATTTTTTATCATTATATCCAATAGTAATTTAGGAAGTTTTTATAATTGATTTAAGAAAAATCAAAACATTGACTTATTTTATGGATCATCCAGCATTTTTTTTTAGTTTTAAATTTTTTTAGTTCAACAAATTTAATATATACTATAATCTTGATTTAAATTTTGCTATACACGGATCTATAGCAATGGTCTAAAAAAGGGTACTCAATGCAGTAGGAGCTTTAAAAGTGAATTACAAAAGTGTATGTTAGGTTGAGATGAACTTTGTCTGCCATTTAAAAGATATATTTCTGAAATATGACTTTCCGTATTTAAATAAGCTTGCTAAGAGAAAAAACTTATGCAATAAAAGTTTTTTTTTTTTTTTTTTTTTTTTGAGTGATTTAATAAATTTCATACATTTTAAATAATTTATACAATGTTATCAGAGAAATTTTCGGAATCCAGATTAGGCCAGCGGATCTTATAATTTGAATAGTTAAATGGAAGTTTATGAAATTTATTCTAGACCGTTTGTACACTACTTCCTCTATCAAATGGCCAGATTGAAGAGTTTTAATAAAAATACATTTGAGCGTAAGTATTTTTTTTATTTCTGAAGACAATTTTAGGTTTGCAAATACTTACAGAATGATGGTAAAAGATGTCTTAAAAAGACTTAATTTGAAAAGAAATCATAAGTAACAGATTAAGTTTTACAAGAATATAATACAACATATTTATATGCAAACTTTATTAATTAAAATGTAACAGAAACATGACCCAAGTGTAATTACCCAATACCTACTATCAGAAAAGCAAACGTTTCCTCAAAGGATTTGATACAAAGCCAGATGTTTTCTTTAAGCTGGCTCCTTACCAACAGGTTATTTAGAGCAATCAAATATTAATTGAACATGAGAGCCACAACAATCTTACAAAACAACCTCGCTAGGGCTAATTTGGATCAGAAGACTAGGTCAACATTCCATCACTGAACCTACCAGAGGATTATAAACGAGTATGGTATGAGATCTAATTGAAGACATTATGTTACTAATCCTCAAAAACATCACCTAACTCGATTAAAACAGCAATCATCCTAAAACAGGTTAAATTCTGACATACCTTTTATACTAACTATTCATGACATGCTGCCCAACATTCCTGTCAGATTAGCATCTTGATCAATCAAAAATAATTAGAACGTGACAATTATACATAAGTAGATTACAATAAATCATCATATTAGTACATGCAAACAACAAAATAAGAATCCATAGCATATCCCAGATTGTTCTAAATTATATAATTTGTATGTGGTTTCTTATAATATTATTTTTGTGACATTTTATCACTTAAAAAATTGCATTTACAACTTCATTGTATGACAATTACAAATTATACTTTCCATATGATGAGAACCTCATTATACATAAATTAGTTCTAAATCATAATAAGAATCGGTTCAAAAATAAGATTCATTATTTCAAGAAAGAAAGAAAATAGTGAATAATTTAAAGACCGTAGCGACGTTCCGCTCCAAATATATGGGTCATCAAGACTATCCTTTGGAAGTCGAGACAAGAACTGCTAAGTCCTTCACAAGTTCATGTCTCGACTTCCAAACGATATCCCTAATGAGGACCCACATATTTGAGTCGAAAAATTGCTTGATCCATTAAAGAAATTTTGACTGAAATTCCTAACAATTTTGTTCCATCTTTATAATTGATAAGTGGACTAGTTACCTGTCTCCAATTCATAGAATTGGTAACAGAAATTGGTAGAAAATGTTAACCAGAATCGCTTATTTGCACTTTATTTAGGTTCCAGAAACAAAACTAATTACCGAAGTATTTTCCTATGTTTATTGACTGATATAACGTAACAGCTACAACAAGCCGTTTCAACTCATAAGTTTTTACCTGATTTTCTGAATTGATCCAGGTTAATAACAAACTAGTTCCTCTTAAATTCAGCGAATATAATACATATATACCCGTATAAAATAATATGGCCAACCTTAGCGATTCAAACCAATGTTTAATAAATTTAATTACTAAATAAACTTATGTTAGGTTATAATTGGACAAATTCCCAACCACATAGATTTATGTCTCCAAGATGCAGGCAAGAAGGAAGAAAAAAATTCATCAATGTTTCGCTCCCAATTCAAGCATCATCAGTACAGAAAAGAACAGCAAATGGAACATCAGTCCATGACATCCAATCGCATAATCCATTAGCGAGAAGATTATAAGATAAGAGAGAAGAGTTATGCTCGATCTGCTGTTCTTTTCTTTCATGATGATGCCTGAATTGGCGAAACGTTGACAGGTTTTTTTTCTTTGCCTGCATTTTGGAAATATAAGGCTGTGTGGTTTGGATTGTTTCCAATAATAATTAACGTTTATGTTTTTTCTCTTGGTTAGTTTGTTACTGATTTATATTATTAAACCTAGGCATAAAAAAACCAATGTAATTAAAAAGAAAACCATTAAACGGTCCTTTTATTAAAAACAGCATCTAATAATTAACTGATAGTAGGATTTCTTCCAGGGTCGCTCTGTGCTATGCTTTGTGAACCGTAATAGTGTAATACTTTACAATTAATTAATTCATTATTTATTCTTTTGGTATCCTCATTTTTTACATGAAGCATAAAATGTTTGAACAATCTTTTGAGAAATAGAGATAAATCTATTTTCTTTAAAAACTAAAAATTAACTAACCACGATAAAAAAATATATATATATGTCGGAGAAATAGTGGACTGATAATATAATTGAAAAGTTAGTTGAGGATTGGAGTCACAATAAAAAAAAAAAAAAAAATATATATATATATATATATATATATATATATATATATATATATATATATATATATATACATACACATACAAACAAATAAATAGTTTTTATTTTCTATTTTATACTAATGCTTAAGTTTTAGGCCTTCATCAGGACTCCTCGTATGGAGAATGTGAAGCCAGTCACTAAATTATTTTATTTTTTTATGATTTTTTTTTTTCTATTCTCAACTTACTTCCCAACCATTAAAAATAATAATATAATTAATACACATATGAAGAGTAAAGATTCTAATTAATTGTGTTATACATATTAATATTTTATTGCTAAACAATAAATATAACCTATACAGTCAACCTATCAATTTTTTTTTTTTTTTATTCAGATATTAATAACTTCGTTATGACGAACTTATGAATTTGTGGTTCCTTACGAGTTTGTTAGCAAGGGCTTACTGTACAACGATAATAACAAATATAACATTTACGTTTAATGATGTTGCGGTAAATTGGTTGTATTGTAGTCGGCAGATGATGGATGGCTTGTCGAAATCCCTGGCACAAAATTTGTTACACGCGAACGTAGATTTTTTATTTATTTTTCTCCTTCGGCTCCAAGTATTATTTTTTTTAAATCACGCGGGGTTAAGAGCCGAATTCAGGGGAAAATGTTTCACTGGACTGTGTCCAATGAAAAGAACTCGTGTGCGAACATTGATGGATAGAAACGAACTTTTCTATTAATACTAAGATATGAGCCCGACGTTGGCGACCTTGTGTATGGAGAGTACTCAAAAATGATTAAGCAGTTTATCTTAGATTGGATAAGAATAAAGTAGACATTTTGCAACTTTATTAATGTTTCCAATTTCAGGTTTTTGCAACGTGGTTATCTAAATGTAAATGTTAACTGAGAGATTAAAAATATTGCAAAAAAAAAAATGTTTGTATACTTTCATCTATGACTGTATCCTCAACTAATATATACAACAAAAACGTAAAAATATCTCCGGTTTCTTAAGTCGACTTAACTAGTTATGGCCAGAGACTAAAGATTAATAATAATAATAAACACGAGATTAGCAAATGAAGCACACTTCGCCATTAAAAATTGTATTTACAAAACAGAAACTATAATATCCAAGAAATTGATAAAACAAATATTCTACCACATGATTTGAACGAACCGAATTCTACTGGTCATCTATTGACTTTGTGTTGTTAAATTATCGGGTTCACTGAGCTCGGATATTATCCTAGTTTACAAATGTGTTGTGACTTTAAGATATCATCCACATTATAGACGCTGATACCGTCTCTAGACGTCAATCCTTTGTTTGCTTCCTAATGGTTTTTGTACGAGATATCTTTAAACGTCTATATAGAGTCACGAATAGATAAAAAAACAGATCGTTAACTTGAAATACATATACAAAGACAAAGCATTCATAATAAACAATTTTTTTATTTGTTTAACCATCAACTCAACCAAGCTATTTAGGCAAGATTTGAATGATTTCACTGAAATATGTTATTTCATTCCTATCAAATTCTTGTCCTAAGAAGACTAATAACTAAAAATGTTTCAAATAAAATGTATCCTACCTATTTATGCTTTTTTTTTTTTGTCCCTCGAATTAAATTAAAAAATATATATAACCCATAAACCCTACCCAAGAACTAAAAAATCTGGTTGAATATTTCTTCTAATATTAACCGGAATTCTAAAGAAGATTTGGACCTAAATTCATTAAATTGTGATATAGATAAAGTACTTCGTGTGTGGATCGTCAAAACCAGAGTTAGTACCAATATGGTACAAGTTTTGATGGTTTGTGTGTTTAAGCTTTTTCATCACTCATCATCACCGTCCCGACTTCGACAATCCATTACTCGATCTTGGATGCCTCAAAGAGTTTTCCTCCACGTTTCCATGTCCTGAGCAGCCGTCCACCAGTTCCGAAGATTCTGGCATCAGCACTCATTTCATCTTTCCATCTCAGTTTCAGTCTGCCCACTTTTCTTTGCCTACTCGGCTCCATGCTGAGCAGCTTCTTTGGGATTGAGGTATCGTCCATCTCAGGCCTTGCTATCCGGATATATTTCTCCAGATCCGGCTCCTATCAGTTGGCTAGTTCTTGGTTGCGTCTCATTCTCCATTCATCATTTTCCTTAACTGGACCAAATATCTTACTCTGTCTGGCCTTCGTCAGTGACTATGTTTCACCCCCATATGTCAGAACCTGTCGTGTCAGGATTTTGTACAGAAGTTTAGTAGATCGTAGAAGTGAGTGGCGTTTTGTGTACTTCAGGAGGACGTAATAACATATATTGGCGGCAACAAGTCTTTGCTTCATCTTCTGTTTCTTTTATCCGCAGTCACTACTGATCCTAAATATTTGAACCTTTGCACTTTGTCAAATTTGTACATACCAACTTCGATGGCTGGATCAGTATGACGTCTGTCAGTTGTCATAAACTTGGTCTTTTCTTCGTTTAACTCAAGCCCCATCTTAACTGCAGCTGCCTCCAGCGAGCTGGAAGCGTCCATCATAGCTGTCAAAAAGCTCCCAATAATACATATATCATCGGTGCTAGTGTTTGAGCGCTTTTTGTAAATATAGTGCCTGTTGTTTCTATATCATCATCTCTCACTACGCTTTCTACAGCTAGATTGAAGGAAATGCATGCTAGAGTACTTATTCATCACTTTTAATCATTAATGATAATCAATCATCCGACCGTTCTGCATCACTTAATTTTTATTTGTACCAATCTGTTACATGCAATGAAGTTGTAGAAAGAAAATATTTTTCACATATTTTCCGAATGATTTAATTCAGATTCTGTTGAGCTATTTGTGCAAGGCTTGAGAAGTAAATGAACTTTTGTTTATATATATTTGATAACATTGAGCAACTGAATTATAAATAGTCCGATGAATGCTTCTTTGGACTATAAACAAGAAAATGGTAAATGAAGGGGAAAAGGGGAAAAAAACTAAAAAAAAAAATCATAAAACTTGCTATCTAAAAACGTATAATCATGTTAACCAAAGTACACCATTTTCGTACAATATTCCACATATATGAAATAAAGATATTGGGACAAGAGAAAATCCCAGCATACAATTCCTAATCATTTAAAATATTCTGTAAAAATGTAAGAAGCCTTTAATCAAAACTATAAAAAATACTAATACTTAATTAATCTCACTACAAGAAACTGTAGAAGTTTTCTCAAATTAGAGCATGTAATATATAAAATGGTTTAATAATAAACATGCCATAATCAAATGTGAAGTTAAAACAAGAATTTTAAAAATGAGTACTGCGCAATGTTAAATTCACGAAAGTCATAAATACTCAAGAGTATTTACACAAACAAGCAATGTATACGAAGAGGTTTCTGAAAAACAACAACTTAATCAACCAGCTGAAAGCCTGGTGTAGGAAAATAAATGAATTTCAAACCAGAGTTTAGTAGAGAAAGACTAAGCCGCAAGATATTAAATCTATCATCAGAATATATGAGATAATCTGCAAATAATCATTTAAACTCCTAAAAATGAATGAACCAAAATTTAAAAAAAAAAATGCAGAATTATCAAATCAGTTCATTAACCATCACTTTTATTTATTTTAAAAACCTTTATGAACTAAATTAAAACGATGGAATTCGCTCTTGTCACGTGTGCGAGAAAAATTGTGCCTGCCTAAGATAAACTGTACTAGCAATCACCATTACAGTAGATAACTAAATAACTCAACTCAAGTGTTTAATATATAATTATGTTTCTATGAAAATAGAAAATATAATGCCATTTTAAAAATATTTTCCTACAATGTTCACTATTCTTATTTTCCTTTTATTTTTCAATACGAAATACTGAACGAAAAAAAAAAAAAAGAACTGTTGGGAACATAGGATTCGACTAGTTACATGCTCATATGTCCGTCTAAATTTATTTTAAGATGTGCGAATCAAGTATAACTTTATATATAATGATAAAGATCATAAGCCAATAACCAAAGAATTAAGAGCGACGATCACATTAACTATTACATTTATATTTTTGAAAAAGAAATTTTAAATCTTGGGTTCATTTTCTATCCATAAATAAATAATAATATAAATAACAACTTTTAAATGTTAAAATTGTTATTGATAAAAAGACGAAATTTGATGTGAATGAACCCTATTTCTCGCTATAAACATTGTCGATATAATGACAGAATATTATACTACTAAATAAAATAGTTTTGAAAAAATATCATAAAAGAAAAATATAGGAAAAACATAAAATCAATTTGTATCCGCCAGTTGAATAATATCTCATTCATACGCCCTCAAATAGAAAAAGGTTGGGAACTCCATACACGATGAAAGGAGATAATATAGCAAGTACAAACACAAACAGCAAAATAAAAAATACGAACAGTTTATTTTACATAATGAATTATTAATAGGTTCACAATGACAAACTACTGTACAGGAAACATAAGATACATGAAAACAAGGGTGTTTTGCGTTATGTAACTGAGTGATTGCTATTATTAGAAGAACCAATGCACAACAAAATATATTCATCCAAAGAGGAAATACTGCTTGAACTTTGAATGCAGCACGAAAAGAGAAAACATTCGAATTTCAAATAATTCCTCTAATAACTGCAATATTACAAAATATATAGAATATATAAGGATCGGAATTTCTGTAATTTTATTTTGAAGTATGAACAAAATTTTAAATTACATACTTATAAACACAAGATACGCTATAGTTCGACCGCGTTTACCTCGTTGTCAGCTGAGGGCGGACTAAGTCGAAACTAAGAAATTTTATTTTTTCCTTAACTCTTCGATCTTACTTACACAATATACAACACCTTACTGGTCCGTACACAAAATAGAATATTATTATATCACCTTTGATTACGATATTTGTGAATACTTTATAATTGATACCGAAGGTTTAAGTAAAAACATAATGTGAGTTAGAGTCACATGAGTTTGCCAACTAATTCCGTCGGCCTTAGACATTCGGCGGCCTCGCGTAATGACATCTTTCTCCAATGTATGAATTTTATTTCATTCAACATTTCCCTAATACAGTTGCTTTATTGATTCAACATTTATCTAATACTTTATTGATTGTCTAAAATTAATTATTTTAATACATTTCATATTTTTTAAATTTTTAACAAGTTTCAAGCGCCTCTGAAGACGGAGCCCTGAGGCAATTGCTGTGGTTGCAGCTCCACCCTAAGCCCGGCGCTGGTCGAACTATAGTGAGTTATTGTTTATGCTAAGGTCAATGCTCGAGCATGACAGTGAAACAACCATTCTAGCTTTAAAGTTTTACGGATTCATTCCAACCGCTATAATGATCAACCCTTAAACCACATTCAAACAGGCCTCGAACGAACGTTGAACCCAACAAGAACATTCGAGATAAGGCATGTAATTATGGGTAAGAGGTAAAAACGTTATGACAAGCTATTGAAACACGTTCTGTTCGCCAACAAATCGGCTCAAAACATAGATAACTCCTTTGGGAAGCGCGTCATATTTATTTCCATGAAATTCGCCAAGTTAACATTCCATGGAGGAGAATATTCTACAGCTTACCAATCACAAACTTTAAACCCACATAGCGCTTTATAGCCCAAAGAATTGTATAACTCCCTTCATGGCGATAGAATTAAACAAATAGTTTTGGACCCTACTAATAAATAATGATTTATCCACAATTTTTGTTTTTATTTATGATATCTACAACTGTATTAATATAAATACATCAAGAAAATTTGTATACAGAAACATCATCACGTGAAAACGCTTGCTGAAAAACTACCCACTGGTAGCACTCTAATAATATGTCTACAAAAGGAGATCACGCGGTCATCTTCTTTTCAGACGGCTCAGAGGATTATCAGGAATTGAAGAGGAAGCAAGGTTAGAAACCAGAGGATTCGGATGGTTATGAAGATCCACAAAACGATATAAAAATTATAAATGTGGCTTTTACCTCAGAAAATACAGGTTACTGCTTCACAGCCGCAGAAGAATTGTTGAGGAGTTACGACGTTCAGTAAGTCAATACAGATGCACATCTGACGGTAAGTTAAAAATGCTACGCTAGAACTAACATACAATAATTGATATGTTAATGCGCCGAGTATAATTCAACCAACTTGTAGGTACTCCTGAAGATCATATATTACGAAAATTATTAGAGGAGCAAATTTACACAAGACGGGTAAGCAGACCAAAACTTAGATGGGCAGATGGAATGGATTCAGATGCCCGAGCTATCCTTGGAAGGCGGCTGGGCTGCTCTTCTCAGGGATGACCGGCGGTCAGAGCAGCAGGAGGTCCTCACACTACACGAGTTGCAGCGCCAATGAAGAAGAAGAAGAATTAATTTTAAAAAAATATCCAGAAAGGATATTCACCTTAGCCATTCTTCTTGGGGATGCGAACGGACCCCCACACGATTGGTTAACGAAATTCGACAAACCAAAGTAAACCAATTTCGATTAAGAACTAGGCCGAGCCATCCTGATGGAAATGATGATGTTGATATCACCTTCATGTTCAGACAAGTCACCGTGATTGTAATCATTATCTTCTACCTCCCTATCACTAATGAGTTCCTAAATACCTCATCCAACGTCATGAATAAGAAATAAAACAAAATTCCTCAACACTTCCAAAAATTGTAGTAAAATAGGTTTTTAAAGGATTCAACACCCCTACATATCCTTAAATCCATTTTATTTTGTTCATTTATTTATTACTCTAGTTTGCATTCTACCCATTCGATATTCTACAATTAAGCGAGTGTTTGCAGGAATCGTGATTCTTTCATAAAATGAAGTTGTTTTTATCTTTCAATAATAGAAATTATTAAAATTTATTAATAACTAATTGCGAAAGCTCCAAAAATAGCAATTATAATAGACTCCACACTCATATAAAAGTATGAAACACCATAACAGTATATCTTACATACGATGAACAACATAACTGAGAATGAGATTTTGTTTATTTTTTTTATTAATTAATCATGGCTAGTATTTTAATCTTCAAAAGATTACAAGGATAAGATGACCTCCGAACTTTCAAAAGCAAAGTTCAAAAATGTACGTCAGTAAAGTTTCGAAACAGCCGAACTCACGCTACGGCTTTCAATGAACAAAAATCATAGATTGGAGTTTTTCTATTATATATATTTTTATTCTATAGTCTATTTTCGAGATACATTTTATATTCAGATGAAACAAAATGTTAACATTGAATAAATGGATTATCAATTTTGGGCCTGGATTTTTCGCTTTAAAGGACGTTTTGGTTTGAAGTAGTAAATGCACTATTAATAAATATCAAACTACATTCCTGTCACACAGGAACAAGAAATCATTAACAATTTATTGCCTGGCATTAAGCAAAATAAGTAAAAACGGTTCCCGCAGCATAAATGATCATGCCCAACAACGTTATTCTGATTGGTTTAACAAAATTATTAATTCATCCATCAATAATGATTATATTAATTTAAATTTACATTAAGTATATAGAATTATTATACGATTACTTTGTATTATATTTAGTTTATAATGATAACCTTAGATTGCAATAATAACAACTTTTCACTAAAAAACAAATTTAAATATTAAGTAATTTCATACTTTTTACGTTTAATTAACATTCTTTTTGAAGTGAAAACTTCTTTAGGCGTGGTTTGCACTTTTTTTGGGGGTTAGTAAAAGACACTGGGCCGTGTCACGCTCAGATGCGTTACGCTCATTCTGGTAAAGTCGGCTCTAGTCGACTAATCATGCATTGGATTAAAATTTCTCAAAAACTAAAATTTGGACCTTCATACCGTAGGTGAGGGAAATGTGCAGAATTCCTTCCTCTTTGTAAAATTGCAACTTAACGTGACGCCGCACAGCGGTTCGAGTAAGGGAAAAGTCGCGACATCGGATAATTTAGAAAAGAAAAAAGAAAGAAAAGAAAATTAAACTTTATTCTGGGACTAAGTCCCTTTAGAATAACAATGATGAGTTAATACAAAGTAAAGTACAAATCTGGCCAAAAAACAACTTCTAAAAATTTTAATATTATATACATTATTTAAGAAGTATGTAACCAGTAAATAATAAAAAATAAAATATATATACAAATGAACATAAAATCTTCTCAAAATTACTTAATTGTGATGAAAAAAAAAAGAAGAGAAATTACATATTTATATATACATAACAACACAATTTATAAACAATAGGCTATCTAATAGAAAACTAACTAAATACAAAATGTAATAATATCTACAGTGATTTATATAATAATATGCAGTCACTAAGATAAAATAAAATCTTAGGATTACTTGTGGTGTAATGGAAAAAATAAATAAATAAATAAAAGGAACTATTTATACGTACATTCTCATATTGGGACACAGAAAGACAAAAATATAAAATACAAACATATATACCCGAAAGAAAAAGCACAACCTGAGGCGAAGAGAAAAAATTTCATTTTTTTTTTTTTTATAGAACTTTAATTACATTAATTAAGAAAACTAGATTTCTAAGGAATAAATAAAGTGTTGGAAACCGAATGATAGCTAGAGTTTTGTTGAACATATAGATTAAAATATCTCGAAAACTAAAATTTGGATCTGCGTAATGTAAGCGAGGAAAATTGTCAGCATTTCATTCTTTTGGTAATGGGCTATGATTCAAAATAGTATTTTGAAGTGTCGCCGAGTTTAATAATTATAAACGCAAAAAGATAGCGTCGTGAATCAAATAATAACGACTATTTTTAACATTTGGATTAAAATATCTCAACATTTAAATACCAAGGAGAATTCATAAACCAATTTGCGGTAATTTATACACAACTATGATCGGATTTATTGTAAATGTAATTACTTTGTTAATATAGAACAAAAAATAGTTTATACACAACTATAATTGTATACATTGTAAATTGTATTATTATTTTGTGAATATAGAACAACAAAAAAAAAATGTATATTTCATATTATTAATCTTAATCACCCCTTGTTGATGTTTTCACTTCTAACTAGTGGTTATAGGCATAACCAGGTCTTTTCCAAAATGGCCGACAACGATTCACTCTTCTCGATGTCGCCCCTTCGCATGTCTTATTTCTTCTTCCCTTCTCTTCCTTGGCTGAAATCTGCTCGTGTTGTATCCACATAGAGTTCACTCGGTTACCTTTCTTGTTTTTCAATTAACTTGGGTCCACATTTTGTATAGGTGATGGTATAAATAATGATAATAATAAGTAATAAATAATACTTTTTTTTTTTATTTATTGATGATATTTACAACTGTATTACAAGTAAAAATACATTCAGTAAATGTGAACAAAGGAATAAAATAGCATGAAATCACATGTTGAGAAACTACACATTGGTAGCACTCTAAAAATGTATTTACAAAAGGAGATCACGAGGCCATGTTCTTTTCAGACGCCTCTGAGGGTTGTCAGGGATCGAAGAGGAAGCAAGGTTAGAAACGAGAGGGTTTGGATGGTTCTGAAGTTTGTTATGGAAGGATAGGTATCTGGATTGGGCCAGGTCAGAAACATAAGGAACATTAAGGTCGTTATGGATGATTTTGTTTGTGACAAATTAAGGAGCAGTGAGGATTTTACGAAGGATTTTGGATTGTAAGGATTGAATACGAGAGGAATTCGATGGCTTAGTGGAGCCCCAGAGCTCAACTCCGTAAGTCCAAATAGGTCTTATTGTAGTCATGTATATGAGTCTTATGTAATTGACTGGGAGGTTAGAGCGTTTGTCTAGTAAGTGCTGGAATAGTCGGAAACGTCGAGCTGTTTCTTGTCGTTTCAGTCTGGTATGAGGATTCCAAGTTAGACGTTTGTCTAAGTGGAGTCCAAGGTATCGGATTTGTTCAACAGGGATAAGTGGGGTATTATTAAAGGATACTGTAGGACAAGAGGACATAGGTTTACGAATAAATAATACTAGATATAAACAATGGTAGGTGTCTACAGTCCTTTTAACAGCGTGTTCAAAATTTGTACATTAATTTTATTATTAGAGAATATATTTTGGCTTTTTACATCGACCATCAATTAATTATATTCCCCCCTCCTTATTTTATTGTGTTTTTCGCTTCTCAATAGCCCTTTGTGAGTTAGAAGGTTAAAAAAAAATATTTGAATTGAGATATTGTATAAGTAATTTTGGGGGTCTCGTCGTTTTTCCACCTCTCCCTTCTAGTTCAAATTTTTTTTCATTTTTTTAAAAAGATTTTGTGCGCCTTTACAGCACCTTCTAATTGAGTAAGAAAATTTAAATTGAGTTTGTGTCAGAGATGTACTTTTTTATGATTCTTAACTTCTTTTCTTGCGTTACCGATAAATTAAATTTGGAAACAAATTACATAATTTTCAAAAGCAAAAAAGGAAACTCAGCTGTTCCATTTATTATAAGATTTTTTTTTCTACAGTTAAGCATTAATGAAACAATTACATAATTGTTTTTCCCAAACAAACGTTCATTTAAAAAGAGCTCACGATTTTTTTTTTTAATTTTTAAATAACAATAATAAGTAATACATATATATACTTTAACTTGTCAGATATTTTTTCCTAATATTTTCTTCAATCTTGTATTTTCCAGCTGTTTTTTTTTTTTTTTTTAATTTACGAATAATCAAAAAACAAATTTGTTTATGTGTCCAGCACATCTGTTGATTGTTAATAAATGCAATTAACAGGTGCGAATAGACAAATAAAAGTGAAAAAAAAAATTTATAACTGACTGGTCCACAGACTTTTATATCGGATAAGGAAACAATAAAGAACAGAAGAAACAACGTCTGTTAATTTTTTTTCTTATGTTGAAAATGTCCATAAGAATTTTGTAAAGAGAATTAGAATAAAAAGTAATCTGATTCAATAAACTTGTCAGCATTTCCTGGTTGCTTCTGATATAACAAGCATTACAACGTAGGCAAAAGTGAGAATCCACATAACAGTCATATCCAAACATTTGAAGAAAGAAGTTTTAAATTTACTCAAAACTTATGTGCAATGTAAAATTTAGCCTGTAATAGAATGACGCAAAATTGAATCGTTTTATACTTTTACACATACTATTAGTTTTACATATTTGCCGACACTATATGAATACTTTAGAATAATATTAGAAGGCTAAATTAACCTCAAGTGAGCAACGGACAAATTGGAAAAAAAGGTCACGCAAAAAATTATTTTCAAGCTAGGTCAGGCAAAGCGTACTCAATCGCCAAATTATATGCTACGATAATTATTTCAAACTGCATCACCTGAAAAAAGCAAAACATTGCTTTTGAAATATATACTTCACTCTCGCAAAGCAATGATAATCGATATACAGTAAAAGGAATATGTTAACCATATGTAAGAAACAAACCTTTAAGAAACTGGAGATAAGAAAAAAAAAAAAAAGCAGCAATCTTTAACAGATACATTTGTTTCTGTCAAAATCTTCAATAACCTACATCACAATCTTGTATATATTACTGAAAATACAACAATATAAAATTCTTTCCGGATATCTACATTATGTTTCTCATATTTTATGCAGAAAGAAGAATTAAAAATATGAAGGTAAAATAAATATAGTGAAAGACAAGAAGAATATTTGTATTGAATAATTCATAAAATTCAATTAATGGCAACCTCGAAATTAATATCTCGTGTGAGATACACAGGTAAATATAACACACAAAAAAAAGTTGATTTATTATAATAAATTATGACTAAGACTCACGATAATCATTAATCTTCTTTCAATTAATTGGTGGATCTGCTTACCTGCAAATATAATTATTTTTTATACAAATTGTTTAAGAATAATAAATTTGAATAAATTAAAATGAAGAGTGCATATAATATTTGAAAAAAAAAAATCTTAAGAGTTTATAAAAAGATTAATTAAAATTTTTTACCAATTAAACTAACAAAAAAATATAAACACTCAAACACATTAAATAAAAAAAATCTGATAATTACAGCTCAGAGAAGAAATATAGATTATGAAAATCTAAAATTCAAATCACATATGGAAACTATGTCAAAACAACTTAAAAAACAAGCTCGATAATAAAAACATGATACAATATGAATGACCATCCCCTGTCATCTAAAAATTTACAACTGATAAAAAACTTCTGTAAATCCTTCTTACCCAGGAAATCCTAGTGCCACGAAATCCGGCTGGGAGAACTAACAGATCCTCATCTGCATTTCATGAGGCATGGCCAGGACGAATTGGAATCGTTGGTCTAGAAAGACTCTTTTGTATTCTTGCAAGGAGAAAATGTTCAAGTCAACAAACATGTACCACTATATCAACTACACAGGTTCCTGATTAATAAGGAATAATTCGCACATTCATTATTGAAAATAATAAACCTAAATATGTGTACAAATATCAATGTCTTTGCTAATGATAGTTCTATTTCAATGATTTTTCTTACGTACGGAATTAATAATTATTTAATTTTATCATATGCCTAATGATGGCTCGATCGTTGGCTTTGATAAATCATGCATTTAACGCAGTTTGGGAGGTAGGTATTTATATTGTTTTTTGGGTTTTTTATTGATAGGAGTTGTTGGTTTGAAGTTTAGTGGGGGATGTTGTTAGTGGTGGGATTGGGGGTGTGGGGGGGATTTATTGATGATTAGTTTAGAGGGGGGGTTTGTGGGGATGGGGGGATGGTATGTTGGGGTTTGTTTGGGGAGTATGAGGGAAAGTGTTTGTTGTGTTTGATTGTTTATTTTTAGTAGGGGTGAAGATAAGAGTGTTTGAGTTGTGTTTGGTATTTTTTGTTGGTTGTGTTGGGGATAAGTTTGAGGGGTGGGGGGTTGGGAGTGGGGTTGGGGTATATTATGTTGTGTTGTGTGGGAGGAGGGGGAGAGTGGTTATGTAAGTTGAGGGGGGTGTGTTTAAGTGGTGGTGAGTTGTGTTTGTGTTTGTTTATGAAAGTGTTGGGGAGGAGGATTGAGTGGGGGGTTAGGTGGTGGGGGGGGGGTTAATGGTTTTGGTGTGTTGGGATTGGGTGGAGTTTGTGAGGGGGGAGGGGAGGGGGGGAGGGGGGGGAAGAGGGGAGGGGGGGGGAGGGGGGGGGGGGGGGGGGGGGGGGGGGGGTTGTGGTTTTGGGGGTTGTGGGTGGGGGGGGGTGGGGTGTGTGTGGGGTGGTGATGTTGGAGGGGTGGTGGGGGGTGTGGGGGGGGGGGGGGTGGGGGGTTTGGGGGGTTGGGAGGGGTGGGGGGGGGGGGTTGGGGTGGGTTGGTGGGGTGGGGTGATGGTGGGAGGGGGGGGATGGGGGGGGGTGGGGGTTGGGGAAGTGGGGGGGGGGGGGGAGGGTGGGGGGGGGGGGGGGGGGGGGGGGGTGGGGTAGGGGGTTTATTTTGTTGGGGGGGGGGGGGGGGGTGGGGGGTTGGGGGAGGGGGGGGGGGGGGGGGGGGGGGGGGGGTGGGGGGGGGGGGGGGGGGAGGGTGGGGGGGGTGAGGGGTTTTTTGGTGTTTGAGTGGTGTGTTTGGTAAATAGGGTAAGAATCCCGATTGTAAATTTTTACGAAAATGTTGCTGTAACATCCAAGGATTATAAAAACTTCAAATAGGCTATTTCAGTTTCGTACGACTTTTAGTTTTTGAGCTAGAATGTTCACATAGACCATTTTACGGGACTTGGTTATTCGGACTCAGGGGACTTCAAAACATATTTCCTCAAAACCTGTTTTTTTTTTTTTTTAACGTAATGATAATTCTCTACAAAACTATATAAAAATCGTTTATTTCGGACAACTATTAACAAAGTTACAACTATTCAATTTCGTGTGTAAGATTACGAGTTCAAATCCCGGTGCCAGAAAGAGATAAAAGAGAGAGAAAAAAGAAAAGTAAGTGAAAGTAATCCTATCTGGTGCTTGCATCACCAAAGTTTCACTATTTCCTCAACTTTTAATAGAAATTATTGTCTGACGAAATTCAGCTATGGTAAAAAGTTTTTGATTAGCAATATTAGAGTGTATTGAATTACTTCCGCTGATCTGCCACAAGCCGGTTTACATTGCATTAGTTTATCAAATCAACATCAAATATTAACTCTACTTAAATGTTTTCTTTGGTCAATTTTCAAGAAAATAAATCTAATTTATCTTTTTGTTTGTTTCTTAATTGACATATTTAAAGATATAACAACTTTTCTGAAATGGGTAGAAAAGTTGTGTGAGTGGACACAAAACATTTTTGACATTAAAAAGCAAATTTTTTTGGGTGATAGATAGTCAGGAAGCAGACTGTTTTTAAGATTTTATTTCCAACGTTTCAACACAAGTTTTGTGAATCACCATCAAGGCTGAAGAAATTTATAACATCAAAGAAACAATATGATTTAACGTTTATGATTATGATATGGTAATAGGTACCAGTAATATATGAGCAATAATAATAAAATAATAACGAATGTAGAATGATGTGAACACATGATGAGATAGGCAAATGGAATAATTAATATGACAAACAAGAGAATAAAATATATAATAGATTTAAATATTTGTAAAAATCTCTCCCTACCCTATTAGGTACCCACAAATAATTTTTCATATTATTTTATAGTTCGTATAGCTTATTGCTATCAGCTGTATAATAGCATATTTTAAATATTTTTTCTGCATAGATTGCAGCACATTTCATAGTTTTAATTGCATACTAAATATTTTTTTTTTTTAATTTCTTAAATATCCAGATTCTGTTTACAAGATGATTATGTTAAATTATCGTAAAAATAAAATGAAGAAAGTTATTTCTAATTATATTTAAGAGAAAGTTTGCGTGTTTGTAAATGCGAATGTATGCAAAAGAAAAATTGAGGTTTTTAAAAAGTAAGTAGGAACGTGGCAGATGTAGGACGAATCGGAATAAAACTTAAGGCACATAGTTGCTGCGATTTCAAATTAATCAACCGATCGCCAGGAAAAGATTTACAAGCTTGTAAACTATCAGAACAACACAAAGGTTTTGGAACTGGTCCAACTAAGTCACTAGGAATAAGTGCAGGTTGCTACTGTTGAGTATAGCAACTATGTTACCCTCTCTTCCAGTCATGTTTGAAATGTTGCCTCGGTGATTTAGAGTTTGGATCTATTTTTGAAAGTTTGAATAAAGGAGGCTTTAGATCTAATTTTTTTACCCTACACTTCGGATATTCTTTAGAGACCTCTTAAACAATTCATAATTTAAAAAAAAAAAAAAAATGCTCTTAAACTTTGGAACTTGTGTGTGCTATTTGGATTCCCTCCAAGATACAAATAATATGAACCTGACCCTATGAAGGAGAAAATTTTGAATAAATAACTTAGCATTACAGGTTTTCTTGTAAACCACGGATATTTTCTGAGCTGTATTATATTCGTGATTATCAACAATTATATAATGAAAAAATAATAATATAAAATAAAAAAAATAGTTTAAAAAGTAGACTTTGTAATTATACTTGAATCAAGAAAAAAAAAACCTTCTTTTCTTCAGGCGCGTTTATTTTATTTTTCCAACGATCTATTTATGGATTTTGTTCTTAGAACACATTTGTTCAATCATTGCAGATTGTTGCCTTAATGTTAAAAAAAAACTGTGGGCTTTTCCTTTATCACAAATTTAGCTCAGGCGTTCTCATTTACGGTCGTATTCTGAGAGTATGAGAAAATGAAAGTACAATAGGGGTCCTCTCTGCTCATATAATGGAAAAGCCCTCAAAAACTTTTTTTTAACGTTAAGACAACAATCTGCATTGATTGACAAAATTTATTTAAAGAAAGAAATAAAAAAATTGGTAGAATGATAGTTGGAAGATGAATATGGTGCAGAGCACCGAAAGCAACAAAATATAAAATAAATGAGACTGTAGAAAATAAGGGTGTTGTTTTTTCTTACTTTAAACATATAATATTTTTATTTAACTATAGGCTACCCTCTGTAATTTCAACTGTAATTTACGTGTATTCATTGGTTTATATTGTTTAATTTTTTATCAACATAAAATAAACGAAACGAAACCACGGTTCGGACAAATTCTTAACTTCTTCAAAAATCTATATTATGCATCGCCCCTTGTAGCCAATTTATATTATTATAATTATTGCAAATTTGTAGCCATATTAAGGGAGAAATGGCCTGAGAATAACAAGTGTGGTGTTACGATCCGTCCCGCTTAGTATGTGTAAAACAAAAATATGACATAGTCACTAACAACTTTTATCTGAAATAAAGAAATTTTCGAAATTATATTTTTTGAACATACATTTTTATGAAAGGATTTTGGTTATATATAACAATTATCTGTAGAATGTTAGGAAATCGGACAGAATTTTTTTCACTACTTTCGGATTAATTTTCATTCATGACATCCACAGCTATAAGATTCATAGCTCTGTTTCAATAAAACGTTGGAAAACAAGAATTGGTATCATCTAACAGAAATAATGTGGCATAAGAGATTGTAAAAAAGAAGTTTAGATTAAGACTTGTTATGTTAGTACAACAAACATAGGTATAAAAAAATTGTTAGTTCTTGTTTTGTTTTCATTTTGGGACGATAAGATAAGATAGACAATTTTTTTTTTCTACTATAATACATTACGAGGTTCATTCTAAATTATAAGAAAGATGTTTTCAAACTTTATTAAAATAAATAATTGTTTTCTGATGTAGCCAATGCCTTTTCCATGCAAAATAAATGGCATCTAGAAAAATACATCAAAGAAAAGCAACGAAAACAAAATAATCCCTTCAATTTACGAAGAGATAAAGATTTTAAAAATAATTCAAACAAAGGTCCTAATCAAAACCCATTAGGAACAATGATAAGCAAATGGGAGTAAAATTATCAACCTGCTTTTAAAAAGATACTCAACCTCCTGACAATATAATGATGATTTTGGTTAATACTTCCTAGTTTACTATTCTTAAATAGACAACTCTAAAAAATTATTATTTTTAATTTATATGAAAAATGCAGATTTAGCACAAATGATTTTGATTGTAATGAGGGTTTTCCCTTAAAAATGGCCTAAGAGGCTGATAGATAAGTTATTGTTGAATACAATGCAGTAAAATCAATAGAATAAAGAGAAGTTTATTATTTAAACTAAAATTTATTTTTTATACTTTTCCTCGGAATTGGATCATTAAAGAATTTGTCGCCTCCAATAAGTGCACTTTGCTTCCCCTAACCTACGCCGCTAAATCGGAATTAATTCTCGTCCAACACTCTAATAAACTGGAGTAAAGTTGAACTTGAAGAAGGTTGAACCATCATCAGACCAGCGACTAAGATATCAGGTAAACATGGATTTGTCTCTTTTGTTATCAGTCTCACCATCATATAGAATCTAATGGCGTGCCTATAGTGAGAAATACCGACCCCTATCCTGAAAATATTTTTATGAGAATTCGTGATGATGGCTTTCCTGTAGGTCGCATTTTAAGCTCAACGACGACATTTACGGAATAATTTTCTAAGGTGGCGCATAGATTTATGGTATGGTTGGAATAATTGGAAAACTAATGCAATGAGCACTTATGGTTCACAGAATTAATAATTCATACAATTTCTCAAAACCAAATTTAGAAAAATCATGCAAATGGAGTTTAGATATTACTACCACTGAAAGTTTAATAAATAATTTGTATGAATTCTAATTTGTCAAAAGTGAAAAAATGTTTCATTTATCTTCGTTGTTTTTCGTTTTGTTTTTTTAGACAATATATTATATACTGTGACCTTTAAAAAATATATTCATATAAATAAACGTTTGTCCTGACGCATTTAGTGAACTAGACAGTTCACGGCTTGATGTTGTCAGAGATCCTGACTAAAAATATCATTACAGTTATAAACATCGCACACGTGCTCGAAACCTTATATTTAAATGTTGATAAAGTATTTTTAATTGGAATCAGATAGTGTTTTATTAAATATATTATATTGAAATATCATAACGATATTAATGATAGCTAACTATTTAAAATAAATCAAATAGAGATCATAGATCTTTAAACTATGGCACGAGGAACAACAACACCTCAAGTGCAAACCCAATCTAGTCTGTCACAGTTTATTTTTCATACTATGAAAATTTACAATGAGCAAATCATACGAAATAATCATATGTTCTTATTAAGCTACTAATTATATAATACAATACAATAACCCCATGTATTACTTCTAAAAGGTATTTTTTGTCGGTACCCCATAACTTTGTCAATTCTTCATCAAATCCAATGATAACCACCCATTTTGAAGGTATTCTCCTCTTTCACAAGCGAAAAATAGTCCTATCCTCCCCGAAATATCGGGGGGGGGGGGAGGAGAAGAAGAAAGTTATGAAGGAATAGAAATTTTATTTGCTAATAACTCAAAAAGTTTGCATTTTTTTTTTCTTGATTGTAGCCATAATATTTAGAAAGATTACTAAATTACCTACGAAACAAAAAAAAAAAAAAAAAAAAAAAATCGTGAAACTAGGACAATCATTGGCAAAGATACAGTTCATTAGTTTTAGTATACTTAATAATTTCTTCCTCTTCAAAGATATATTTTTTTTTTTCATCGGCCCAAGACTCCCAGAATCCTATACTGCCCCTATTGCTATATTAAAATATAATGGAGATATAGAGTATTATTATTTATTTATTTTTAAAAATTTATTTTGGATTTTAAAGATATTGCATTTACTATTCCACTACACTTTTTTTCCTGGCTGATATATTAACTTAATTATTTCTAAAAGACATTTGTTTGTTTTTACATTTTATTTTATTATTTAATTTATAAAATCCCATGATCAAGGATTTATTTTGTTATCAATTACCTTTATTATTTTTCCAGTCAGCGTTTTAAAATAGCAAAGTAATTTGTACAAATATTTTGGTCTATTATGTTAAATTGAATATTGTAATCGACCAAGGAAAAAATATTAATTCCTTCCTTACATAATACATAGGGGCTACTTATTTCCATATTGTTTTTCTATTTCTTCGCTAAACATAAGTTTCTGCAAATTATTCACACAAGCCAACTAGTTAACATATACAATTAAACTGAATATTCTAACTACAATTAATGTGAGTATGTCGAGTTAGCTTAAATAAAAAAAAAGACTGAGATAAAAGAAATAATAATTGCTTCTTCCATTTCTCTCACAATTATAAATTTGACAGGATCATAGTCTGCTAGAAGTCCTGGAATTGTCGTCATAACGGCAGACGTATTACACCATTTTTCAGCCAGAAATGAAATATTTCATAACAAAAATACTAACCACTAATTATTTTTAACCAGAAATAATAGTAATTATATTTTTTGCAAAAAAATAAAATAAACATTTTATATTTTAAAACTCTTTATCTTTATTAAATTCAATTTTGTGGAATTAGCCTACTGTTATTTCAAATCTCTTCGAGTCACAATTTTTTTTTAAAAAAATTCTACTAATCTGTCTAAATTTAACTTTAAACTTACATAGCTACGACCAGGCGAAATCACACCAATTAAATTTCAAGTAAATTTGTAAATTTTAAGAATTGAAAATGAACTTTCTTTACAAGGTAAGGTTTTGTATTGACAATGCCATAGAGTGATATGAATTAAATGGAGGATAAATGATAAGGGAAAAAATACCAAAAAAGAATGAATGAATGTATTGGTAATGTAATTACCAACGAAAAAAAATCAGCATTAATCTATCAACTTAAAACTTTTCTTATTTAGAATAAGCGCATTATTATTTTATTTCATAGGAATATTTTTATAAATTCGAGTTCGAATTTATAAAAAGCGGTCCTCTAAAAAGGCTATAGGCGCCAAGCACAGGCTTCCGTTAGTCGAACTAAACAGGAATAGAAGTTGGATAGAATTGGTACTTATTTTTTAAGCACCATTAATTATTATTTTTTATCTCCACTTATAAAAGAAGACCTATTCTTCTCCCTTCACCTATTTATGATGGCCTCTCTGTGGAGCTCCGCGATAGACTAAAAAATCGGGGCCCCAAGATACTCCCATGTTTCTCACCACTACGCTGAGTTAAAGTGGCTCTTCTCCTCCTTCCGAAGACAATATTTCCTAGGTACGTTCCTCTACCAAATCATCAACAACCATCGTCCTTCTTACGCCTACAACCTTCTCCACTTCAAATCCTCAGTCCATTCCCTGTCCACAAGATCTCGACCTTCTAACCTTTACATGCCTTCTCACAGATCTGCCTCATTCCAAAATTCCTTTATTGTTCTCTCTGTCAATTTCTGGAATTCCCTCCCTATCAAAATTCGACATTCCCCATCCATATCCACATTCAAAACCCTCCTATTCCAATTCCTATCCCAAAAACAGTCAGATAGTTGCTAACCATTCGAGCCGATTTTAATAGAGAATTTGATACATTTTTATTTTTTAAGTCTTTATTATTTTCTTAAAAGTGTATACTGTTCTATCAGTGCAAATAGCTTCAAGTGTCTTGTCATAGTATTAATTTTTTTGTATATAGTTTCGTTTGTTTTGTATATAGAATTTTTACCTTATATTCTTTTTACATTATTTCTTTTTTTCGATTGATTTTATTTTGGCCAGATGTAATCTTTTAATTTTGTTCTTCTCAAGGGACTGTGTCCCAGAATAAAGTTATTTTTCTATACTATTCTATATCTACTCCATAGTATATGACTGGCAATTTATACTACATACAACAAAAAAAAATTAAAAACCTCGATCTATATAACTAATTTTACTTTTCTCACAAAAAAAGCGATATAACAGTCACGTGGTTTTATAAATCAATATATTTGGTGGAGATTAAACATATTTGCCAATCCAGAGTTTGTAATGGAAGTTATGAAAATGGAACACTTGCGCAAACCTAAAAAAAAATAATAGGTACAATTTGTACATGCTTTGTTTTACAATTTGCTCGTTATTCTTTTGCGAGTTTCAGCTATTTATAACTTACCGAACCGTATATACTTATATTTTTTATATACGAGCATCCCTACAATCCGTACATAGGTTAAGTAATAGGTTAAGGCAGTTTTTTAAAACAACAGTTACACTGAAAAAAAAAAAAACTAATTGGTATTCCATGAACATCTTGAAACGGTAAAGGTGAAATGGTAATTCCAAGAATATCGGCTTGAATTGTAAAGAAAAATCACAGGAGAGATTATTTCAATTAAATAAATACTGAAAATGAAAGTTTCAAATCTAATAATCCGTGGTGCGGACTTCTTTTTATCACATTATTTATAACGTTCGTCTAAAAATGGCTTCGTTTTATCGTAACATACCAGCATTTTATCTATGAAAAAAAGGTGGTTTTCATACAAAAATATTGGGCTGTTGAGCGTGACCTCTATCCCCAACATGTAGAATAACGAGGTTGTGTAGGCCGAATGGCCCAATATTTTATAGGCCATATTTTTTCTCGATTTTGTGATCAAATTATTTTATGATTCAAGAGGAAAGCAGACAGGCATTCATGATTTTTTAATATATCATTAAATTAGCATGTTTACCCATCTCCAGATTGTGATATCATCCTTTTCGTAGAATTCTCGGAGATAATTAAGTTGTATACAGCGATAAAATTATGAACATGGGTCCGAACAGCGCTACTTATCGCAAAAACATGGATCCGAAAATTATCAAGACATGGCAACCAAATTTTCAAGATTTTTCCCTCACAAACATGAAGACAAATAATAGACTAGTGAAAAACGATTACAAGTGATTTTTACAACGTCAATACTTATTTGAGGCCTAGTAGAAAAATGTTTGAACAAGTGTGAATTGCTCTCCTCACAAAATAATATATTCAGGTCAGAACACGAAACGATAACACGAAAAATGAAACTGGGAGGTAAATGAACTTACGGCCACTAAATCTTATTTAATTACGGGGCATTCTACAGATGACAAGAAGCAGTTCACTATTTGAATAAATTTTAATAATAATTATAATCAATTTTAATGCGGGTTCGAGAGTTGGAAAACTAATTCTCTGGAACTTAAGTACGAATAAATTCCAAGTATGGCATCAATTTTTAAAATAGTTATTTTCAATATTATAGATTTCGTCTGGTTACTTCTATTGCTTGTTTTACGTGAAGTTAATAATTTTTAACTTTCTTGCAACTTCTATATTTTTTTTATTTGTCACATTTTACTAATTTATTAACCAGAAACATATTCACTATCGTCAGAATGTCCATTAAAATTCAAAAATTAATTATTAATACATTGTTTTCTTATTTCGTTTTAATATTACTTCCTTATTTTAATTTTAAATTAATATTATTTAAATAAAAATTTCCCTTTTTTTTTTATATTTTTTACCTAAGTCATTACAATTTGTGGGTTACGATCAGAAGAAGCTATTTACGAATTTTTAGGCGGACGTTAATAATTTGATAAATCATTGGTCTTTACTAGGGAATACGACACTTCCTCTTTATGAGCAACATCAAAATATATCCCGGTATTTGTTCCAGTGAGCTATAGGAGCCGAGAAAAATACAACATATATATATATATATATATATATATATATATATATATATATATATATATATATATATATATAATATATATATATATATATATATATATATATATATATATATATATATATATATAATTTCAACTAAAGTTTATCTATCTATTTTTTCCTTTCCCTTTGTTCAACTTGGAATATAGGTTACCATCCAATCGATTTTATTTTTCTTCATAATAAGAGCAAAATATTGACTATAGTATTTAATGAATTATAATATATCATAAATTACAAAAACCAAAATGCGCTTCCAGTAAAGTAGGCCAAATAAATTTGTGCCATGATAAAGCAAGTTAGATTCGTTCTTAGTTCTCTTCTAAACCCTGAAATATGATTCTTAAAAAAAAAAAAAAAAAAAAAAAAAGCCAATTTTAATATGTGATTTTCATGGAAAACCCTACGAATCTGAAAAGAAGATGGCCCGGAACCGCATAATATAGAAATATAATTGGTCTGCTACCAATGGGTAGCTTATCTTCGTGTTGTACATGTCATGTTACTAATTTCATATTTACTTGTTGTATTTTTCATTTAATAAAGTTGCACATTAACTTTTAGTATTATTGTTTTTTTTTTTGTATTTATTGTTGATAGAGAGTGAATGTGCTCTCTGAACACAATTATAAATATTCTTAATTGTGCCAGATTGCAATATCTTGTTAAAAAATAAATGAAGTAGTAATTTTAATTTTTAAAACTATGTATATATATATATATATATATATATATATATATTGTCCCCCATGCTTTTAAAAAATGATTTATTAATTCAAATTTCTTATAAAAGATGCTGAATAGACCCCAAATGAAGTAATTGAGACGTTTCCAAGAAACATCAGAAGCGAAGTAAATAAGTACCACCTGCTGGAAGGAAGAATGACAAGGGGTACTTTGGAAGTTGAAAGACCTCCCAGAGGTCACGGTAATCAAGAGCCGCAGAAGAGAGAGGATCGCCGCGGAACAAAGCCATTAGACTAGTTAAGACGGCACCTCCCCAATGGCTTTGAGGAGCGTTCATCAGGAGAGAAGAGAGGGGCTAAGAAGATACCAATGAATTTCGAAGAAGGCTGCGTGATGACCTGGAAGAAACAGAGATGGAGGACCCTACGCACATCAAGCTCTTCTAGGAAGGCCATCTGGCCTCACTGCATATATTATTACACTCTTCAACAGGTGTATTTTATACCTCCGTCCATTACGTTGCTAAAAAAAATCAGAGTATAATGAACTAGAGATGTAAACAACGAAAAATAAATCGAAATATGTTTTTTCGATTGTTTTTAAATAATCGAGTCGCATTTCCCCAAGACACTCTTAAAAGTTCAACTCCATCAAAGATGTACTTAATGACTTTTTCAATAAACCGACATCTGTAATGTTTGATTGATATATTTCGAGAAGTCGATAAAAAATATACTTTTTTTTAGTTAATATTTAATTATAACATTATAATAACACAATTATTAACTGAAGATGAATATATATATATATATATATATATATATATATATATATATATATATATATATATATATATATTAACCTTCGGTTTAACGTTGAATTGAAACCTTAGATTTATAACAACTTTAATAATAAAAATATAATATTTATATATTGCTAATCCAAAACTAAAAAAAGTCAATTTATTAATATTTGTCACAAAAAAATATATATTAAAAAGGATAGAAGAAAACCAATAATGAGTAAAAATGTATAAAACTAATAAAAACTATTATTAAAAACGATAGTAAATTAAATTTTTAAACATACAAAAAGTGAAAAAAGAAAGAAAAAACTTGAATTAATATTAACTTATTATAACCATACCAAAACTTATTATAGCTTCTATTAAAATATATAATAAGAATACTAGTTAGCCCTTGCGAATAATTGGCATATAATATAGCTAAGCGAATAAATGTCAATTTAAAATAGTAATAAGTAAATACAATGTTTGGATGACAAGTTTATATCAAATGATCCTTTTCAGATTTATTTTTTTAATTCTCAGTTCATTTATTATTGTTAGTTTCAATTCATTTATTGATGTCATTGCTATTTTTTTTTTTTTTTAGTTTATTCATTTATCTATTTTATCTTATTATCTATAAGTATCTATTATTATCATAACTTATTTATTTTATTCTATTAATTTTTTTTCTTTTTATTTTTTGTACCATTGTAGAAAAGTAGTGTTTTTCAGTTGATCGGGCATTGATGATATGTTTTGCGCCTAGGCATCGGTACAGTAAAGGCAATTGTATTCTGAGTGGGAGAAATAGTTCACTTTTTTCGGTCGCTTAGATTGATTCATTTCCTAACATATAACAAAACGTATGAACAAAGTTACACGGTATCTTGAATGATAATTGTCCGACTTCATTGATTTTTTTATTGTTTTGTAGAGAATTCAATAATCTATCTTTTTTTTTTAAATTTATTTAATGAAATTTATAACTGTATAAAAAACACAACTAGTAAAAATGCACACATTAGAAATAATGACATGAACAGACTTGAAGAGATACTGCCCAGTGGTTGAACTCCTGTGATCTAATATCAATTCTATACTTTTTAAGTTATAATTTTAAGCCCAAAGTTCTAAATTTTTCCTTTCTTTATGAGTTTTTTTTTTCGAAGTACATGGGTATTTTTCGACAATAAAGGAAAATATAATTATCAGTTTGATCATTTTAATTAATTTTAATAATTTTAAGATACGGAGTACCGACAAAATACAACCTTCGAGAAATTTTACATGAATATTTAAGGGCCATTAATAATCTAGATGTGCTTACCAGTGTAGAAGTGAAAGCTTTCTATGTTGATGTATTAATTTTTTTTCTTTGTTTACTCAATTTTTTGGAGGCAATATATAATATTTTTATTTTCAAATTTCTATATCGAAATAAAATTTATCGAAAAAAACATTAATAATTTTTCAACATTCCTACAATAAACATCATAGATGCGATTTATATAAAAAAGTTGGGAGGGGAAGGAGGAGTAATCAAAACGAAAAAGAGAGCAGTATTTATAACTAGTTCTCAATTTATGTAGTACAGGCATTGCCTGATAAAAATAAACACACGAACATGTTGGTTCTGTTATTAAAAACTTAAATATTCTGCAACAATGCACGTTTTACCACTAAACAATTACCACTAATCAACATTTATACCAGGACCTTGCTACAAGATTACATGTTTCACTTTATGGGATCCTCGCAAGTAACCCAGCTTGAAATTAATCTTTAAATCAATCTGAAAAAAAAAATTAATATTAACCTTATTTAAAACTCCAACGTTAAATGAAAATTTATAACATAACTCCACAATTCAAACAGGAAACCAGAACGAAACCAACTTAGTGTAAAAATAATTGTAGGAGAGTACATTTAATAAAATTATTATGATTTAATTCTAACTTGGATCTTTTATCGACATTAAATTGTTTATTGATCAATATGGAGACGATATTTTGAACTTTAAAAACATTATAAAATCTATGTTAGCCTAGAAAAAATTATGATTTAATATTGAACTGTAATAATGCATATTGAACTGTAAATGTGAGGTTTAGATTCTAATCTCATTTAGAAGAAATGAGCCGTTTATTTTGAAAGTGACCTAAGTCCATTTATACTTAAATTAAGATATTTAAGGGTTTGCGTTTCAATGCAATTAAAAATATACGTATTGAATACTAATGACATACCGCTTAAGTGTATCTAAAGTAGTTTCTATTAAAATTTATAGTTCCTATTAAAATAATGGCAACTATTATATGAATAATATGTTATTTCTTATCAAGAATGGAGTTAGACCACTTTCAAAATTAACAAGAAGATCCGTTATAAAATTTAAAGAAACACAAGTCCATTTAACATAGCTTAAAATACTTCAAATCGAAAAAAAATAAAAAAACAAATTTATTTTATATATCTCCACAACACATCAAAAACGTAATTTATGCGATTAAAAACATCTTTTAACTACAGAAACTACAAAATAGTTTTTTAGTGGTCGTCAACATTTTCTCTGTGTGTAAGGGATTAGAAGAAATCATGATGTTCCGGTATGAATGGTAGTAAGTCCAGGATGTCCTTGAATTTTGAAAAAATGTTTCATTAATCAACAATCAACAATCAACAATAATCAACAATCTTTTCTCCATTGTTATCTCCTGACGATCAATATTGTTCTATGATTCTCCTTCTTTTTTGATTTTCTTTAAATCATCAGTTGCTAATTCTTCTTCACTATTTGAACTAAATAGTCATGTCGTTTTGTTCAACCCCAAGGGTGAAATTATTTCTAAATTTTTTGTTTTATATTAAACATACAGAAATATTAAATTTAACCAATATACATAATTACAGTTAAAATGTATATTGCGTATTTTTTAAAATTGTATATTTGAATTACACCGAGTTGAGGAGGCTCTATCCATCCTATCGTCGCTAGAACTTCCTAGCCACCTTTCTGTACCAGATCATTAGAACTCACCGACCCTTCTATATTTGTCACAGCTTACAATTGAAATACTCCATCCAACCCCGTCCCAGTAGATCTCGTACTTCCGAACTCTATCCTCCTCCTTACCGAACTGCTATTGTTGACAAATCCTTTTTGATTCAAGACGCTTCCCTCTGGAATTCCATCCCTGCTGATATTGGACACGCACAATAAGTTTCCTCTTTAACTATCTAATAGTCCTTTCTCAATCCGACTGATTACGAAATATACCTAAGAGAACTATCTAAGTAACCCCAGAGACTACCTCAATTTATTTAGGTTATTTTAGTTTTATGTGTCCTATATATATATATATATATATATATATATATATATATATATATATATATATATATATATATATATATATATTTGTGTGTGTGTGTGTGTGTGTACAATTTGTTTGTATTTTTCTCTCTCTTCTTCTGTATTTTTATTTTTAATTAACTCTTATTGTAAATATATAATATTTATGACCACACAGACATGCAATCTGTACTTATAGTTTGTTATAAAGGGACAACAGTCCCAAAATAATTAGAAAACATTTAATATTTATTTATTGAACCGTATATAATATACATTCAATTTTTTTTTTCGCTCCTTAATAAGAATATATGAAATATATTGAGTAAATAATGTTAAAAATTGTTGTATAAAAATAATTTTTATTTAAAAATACATTTAACCTAAGAATTTTCAAAATTTAATATTTTCAAGCACTGAAAACCTGTTAATTTTTTTATAAAAGTAAAGAAAAGAAGAAAAGCAGTGCTTTATCTCTTCAACCGCTCAGATAACACTTACAATAGACGTAAAATGTGCATATTTTAAAAAGAAAAAAACGTTCTCCAGGCTAAGAATCAATTGTGATTTTTCCATGTAGATATAATTTAAAAAAGAAATAGCCCCATCTTTAATGGAAGATTTTTAATAAACAGATAGGACATAAGCGGATTACAACCATTTTTGATCTACGATAATCAATTAAAAAATCATTTACAATATATAATAAATTTAAAAAAATACAATAAAATTCACAAATGTGTTTAAATTAAGTATTCATCATCAGAAATTTTTTCAAAAGCCTGTCCCTCTCCTATGTTACAGAACGGTTTAGAATGAAATTTGAAATATATGATTCTTAAAAAAAAAAAAAAAATCATAACAGATATTTGCAGCGTTGGTAGTTGATCATAATTTCTCAAAAAATAACTGGCTTATTTCAAATATTGAATGTGTGTGAGGCAACCCTAAGATGTAATGCCTATAAAGTAAAACTAAGTATTTCAGAATGGCAACTTCTAATTTGAGATTTCAGCAGAAAGGTAGAAAATCCATGCTTTATTTATTTATTTTTTATCAAGCTTTTTGTTGAATAGGAAGCGATAACTAAAAAATATTTGATTTAAGTAAATAACAATTGCTTTACTGTAAACCAGACAAAAGTTTTCTGTTCAAATAAACATAGATTTTGTTATTGTTAAAACCATTTAAAGAGGACTTTTGAGCGGCTAAGCTAAGTTCTGTTTTTAAAAAATCATAAATTATTCGCAACAATTTTTTTTTTTATGATCATCCAAACATACTACAGATAACCCACATCTAGAAACACTTCCTCGTTTAATAAGCTTTATATTCATATAAATTAAGTGGAGGTTTATTATGGAAAAAGTTGAGATTCACCTCAAGTTGTGTAAAACAATTATGTAGTTTTTTATCCGGTTCCATAAAACTATTGTTTTCACAAAAAATTACTACAATTTCTTGTTAGAAAGCTTTTATTTAATGTTTTCCACGATCTTGAATTATAATAAACACAATTGCCTAAATACACTTTTTATTTCAGAATATTTTAAATATTGATTTTTCAATTATTTTTTGAAACGTATTAATCACACCGATCTATAATTAAATTAATCGGCATTTATGAGTGACAAACAACGTTTTCTCGCTAGCAGTATCCTCAGCTACCGTGAAGTTGATAAACATACCAAGATGTACGCCTATAGTCAGTGTACCTGCCTGTTCTCACCTTCGGCGGAGAAAGCTGGACTAAGTTGGACAAACATTACAGCCGCAGAAATGCGGTACGTAGATCGGCGAGAAAAACTAGGAGGAATCGTATTAGAAATTAAACTATCAGAGAACAGCTGAAATTGCCTGAACTTGGCTGAATCCACCTAGGAGAACAGGCAACCAACTAAGGTGGTTTGGACATGTCTGCCGCATGAACGAGGACAAGGACCCTATAAAGATATTAGAGGCTCGACCCACTGGGAAGAGACCACGAGGGCGTTTCATATCAGGAGTTCATGCAGAGGATCGGAGGTAGAAGAGGCAAACCCTTCAACCAAATGAAGCGATTAAGTAGAAAAAGGAAAGCCTCACAAATGGCACTGTGGGGAAGACAAAGAAGAAGAATATGTGAATCTCGATTTTTTCACTAATAGACTTATATATTTTAAAATTATATTAATAAAAAGGGGAAAAACATATTTTTCGTTTATTATTTCTTTTTCTTTTTTTAATTTTACTTACTAATTTTAATTTTAACTTTAACAAATTCAAATAATTTTAATCTTAATTAAAGTGCATTTTACGTATCTTTAATTTAATTTTATCTATATTATTCACGACCATCAGCATTTGTTGCATTGTAAGAGGTGCAACGTTTTTGAAGCCGGTTAACAGTGATGTAAATGAATTATGCAGCCGTGACCATGAAACGGATCAAAGTGCAACAGACAACCGACGTGATCGGTGTTATCATCAATCGTTCCACCAATAAAGGTCAACTCAATCTAAGACGACTGCACAATTCCACGCCGGCCATCTGTCCACAGTTGCGACAGGATGCGCTATAAGCGAATGCACTTAATGCACTACGCATCAAGAGGAGTGCAGTTAGCGCAGGGACTAGACGCTGACGGAGCTGAAAGGGATCATACTGCTCCATCATCAGTAGATATTTATCTAGGAGCGCTAAGGGGATAGTTAGCAACAATAACTAGGAAAAATAAAATAAGTAAAGTTATGCCTTTATTCATTTTAAACACATATCACAAAAAAAAAAAAAAAAAAAATATTGACTCCCTGTTATTCCCCTTTGATATGACAGTTAAAACAACAAATGAGTATAGTATGTAATTTAAAAATATATTAAAAATTACTACAAAATATCATTTTCAGGACAAAAGTCAAAATTGACTTATTCTATAGTCATTCTAACCACCTCAAAAATCCATACTCGTGAATACATAATACATCAAAATAAAATAAAATATCTTAGTATGATATAAATATCTTCTCGTAGAGGAGCAATAGATATATTATCATTTTTTGTGATAAAAATCTTCTTTTCCTATTAATTTTCCTTTAAATTCCTTCTTCATAAATGGACAGTGGATAATACATTGTACAGTCCTTTATAAAAAAAAATACTAAATTTTAAAAAATAGTATTTTTAATTATTAAGCAGAAGTTTTGACCCACCTTGCAGGTCTTCATAAGGGCGTGGCATATGGCACTGCAGGAGGCAGTTGATAGGCTGGCCAGTTTATAATAGTTTGGTCAGTGATGAAGACTAGCAAGGTGGGTCGAAACGTCAGCGTAATCATTAGAAATTCAATTTCTTTAAATTTAGTATTTATTTGATAGCACTCCCAGACCAACTCCTTCTCATATTATATAACAGTCAACCATTTCTACATCATTATAAAAAAAAAAGAAAAAAAAAGGTTAACGTTTAAAAATAATGGTAAAATTATCAGAGATTGGGAAATAAGGGGTGAGGAAAATAGAACAATAGATATGAATATCTTAACTAACAAAAAAAAAAAACATCCCGGAGACGGGGGGAAAACCCCGTAACGCGTTGTCCGGCAACGTGGTAACCTGGACACCTAGCTTTGGCATTAACCACCGCTTCCGCCCTTGGCCCTTGAAACCCTCTTGAATGCGAAGTATGGGAGAAAAATGAAGGATATGAAAAATTGCTATATGCATTATTGTTCCTTATCACCTTTCCTTTTTAAGTCATATCAGCATAATTTAGAATAAAAAGAATATAAAAAAAAGAGAGAGAGATTAGGTATCCAGTTCGTTCACGACTATGTAGAACCCATAGGAAACTTGACTCATTAAAAATTTATAAATTGGGAGACATTTCATGTCAAACTGACAATGCCTTAACAAGTGTGCATCTTTATAAGTGCAAGACTAACGGTGGTGGAATTATACAGGCCATGTGAAAGGCATCAACAGCCTGTTCTCGGCCCACAACCAGATTTGGACCAGTTTTCCCTATTTAGTTAAATTAACCAATATTTTTCTACTCGGTGACAAGTAAAAGGAATTGATTAATTCTTCCCCTGAACGGTACAGGCCAAACACGTCCATAATTAAAATATATCAAATAGTTTGTCATACACATCAATCGTTTGCAACTATTGGGTAAACAGCTCTAAAGAATATCTTCGATAATAGCTCTGATTTCGAAACATATAAGTATTTAATAAATATAACTATCAAAAATGAGAATCAAAATTGTATGAAGACGTGAAAGATTTAGAAACATCGATGAGGAAAAGGAGATTGAAATGGCCACATGAGGAGAATGAGTAAATACAGGATAAACGAACGGATATTTGACAAAGTAATGGAACTGAAGAACATCAAAGGATGCCCTAAAGAAATAAAGGAAACATAGTAAGACTTGGGATAAAAGAAGTTCAATACCTACAGGGAAAAGTGAATAAGATGAAATTCTTAGGAGTAGAAAAGAGGATAAAGGAAGGAAGGAAATGGACAGAAGAACGAAAAAGAAAAAAATGCAGAAAATTGGGCTAAAAGGGAAACCCAAAAAATATTGATATAAGCGTGGTCTTTAGCTGGCTTTAATTGCGAAAATAAAAATAAAATAGCATAAAAAAAATTATAAAGTTATAGCTGCCTGTTCACATCATCTTGTCCTTCAAGAACTCAATAAATGAAAGCTGTCATTATCCCAATGCAAGAAATTTTTTAATCAATGTCCATTAATCCATCAGTGGTTAGTGAGATTAGAAACCGGTATTGTTACAAAAAACAAATTTCATGTGAATGAAATATTTACTACCTTGGTATTTAAATGTAATCTGTTATGCTGTAGTTTAAAGTGAAAAATTAAACTTCCAACTATTGCACATCATAGACATTCTAGGACAATCATATAAGTCTATTATAAGCTATATTCATGAGGTTTTGCTATTTTCACTCTGCACGATATAAATTACTTTTATTGACTGCGTGACATTCATGCGGTGTAGAGGTCATAAAATTTTTTTCAATTAATATGTATCACATAGATCTACAATTGAGCCGGAAAAAATATGAGAAACTGCTGTAATTTTAAATTGTTAACTTGAAAACTAGAGAAGTATAAATTTTGATTTAGAAAACACTGAGGCATTCATGCATAGTCTAGTCAATGAGTGCTCATAAAAGGATTAAAGAGGGATATGGAAGGAACGAAATTTTTGACTTAAGGACTTGTTAAGTAGGTCAATTTACTAAAAGTCCCCATTTGTAGGTGGAAAGCCAAAGAGGGGGGCGGGGGAATTTTAAAATCAGCGATTATTGGGCACGAATATCACCGAAACTATGGAGATAGCGAAATAATGAACCAATACAACTTCAATCTTGTAAATTTTATCAGCTTTAATTTTGTATAGAACGTCGTTTAGGAAATGTAATTAGCTTAAAAAAATAATTGCTATAAAACTCACCAACAATTGTGTATTTTTTAAGTTATTCACAAAATAAAAGTTTCCATCCATCATGGCTTATTCCAGCTGCTTTTCGGAAATATATATATACAGATATATTTAAAGAGCTTCAAGTTGAAAGATTTACGCAAGTTTCATCAATATCGTTACAGCCGTTTTGAGGCCATAGTCGATATAAAATTATGGATGCATGCAAGATATAATTAGATTTCTGGTGAATGTAAAATCAATATAGAATTGTCTATCAATGATGGCGTAGTTTCGATTTGATATAGTTACAATGCATTGAACACGAAGGCGAAAATAAACGGCTTCCATAATTGGTGTATACACGCAATCGATATCTATAACATCTGGGTGTTAATATAGGAGTTATTACATTGTTCACTGGAGAAGACACAAGTTACCCCACTGTGTATATGTATATATATATATATATATATATATATATATATATATATATATATATATATCTATATATATATAAACAAATATTTTTATATACATTTTCTCACTAGAAATATCAGTAAAATCATTAATCAAAAATGTTGAAATTGGGATTAGTCACTCATTTTATTGGAATGCTCATGTAAATATATATATCCGATTTACACCAATAACGTATTTACGAAGTACAATACATTTTGCAGGGTAATCATTTACATGAGCCTTTCAATAAAATGAGTGACTAATCCCAATTTCAACATTTTTGATTAATGATTTTACTGATATTTCTAGTGAGAAAATGTATATAAAAATATTTGTTTCCCATTAGCGATGGTAGGATAACTCGTAAACTAAGCGAGATAGCGAAAAAAGGTATATAAACAATCATATTGGAAATTTTATCAGCTCTAATTTTGTATAGAGTATCGTTGTCGATGCGATGGATAGTTTTCCTGATATAAGCGAAAACTCGAAAAAAGTGACCAGCAATAAATATGAGGCTAACATTTTTTTCTATATTAGCCATAGTTGAGGACGGATACCTCTGAAACTAATCGAGGTAGCGAAAAAAGGTACATAATCAATCATATTGCAAATCTTATAAACTTTAATTTTGTATAGAACGTCTTCGTTATTTCTTCCAATTAAAATTACTGAGAAGTATAGTTGACGCACCGTTTTAAGTCGCAAATGATATATTACATATTTAAAAGACTTAAACGTCCCAACAACTTTAGACACTGCAAAAGATAACTATAATAACTTTCACCAAAGACTGACGTACAACATGAATCTTCTGACAGAAATCTGTAAACGTTCAAGAAACTACTACAGTCCACCACGACGATTACGTAGGCGTCGGGCAAGAGACATACTGATCTGATTTATATCCTAGAAACGTGATGGGACGCTGTGAAACAGCCAAAAAATTTGCTCATTGCAAAGAAATTTGCAGATCGTAAATTTAGTTCAATTTTAATCCAATTTTGCAAATAATTTTAAAACAAATAATTAAAGCAATAATTGATAATAATTTAATTTTTAATAAATTTGGACACAATTTTTAATCCCTTTGCTAAAGTATTGTCATTGGATTTCGAAAATAAAAGATATATTTAGAGCTGAATTCCTAATAATTTGTATCTTTCGAATTTTCTATCGGATTTTTGGATTACACATGGAGCTATGTGTTTTGGATAGCCGTATTTACATTGAAAAAAAAATAAGAAAGATAACTAAATCAGAGTGTAAAAAAAGCGTTGAAATAGTCAAGTAAAGGCCTAACCTTCTGTATCTATGAATTATCCTGAGTAACGTCTAGAGATGTAATGAGGCAACAGATTCACAATAGACACGCCAACGTTTAACAACTCATCCATTATTCAAGCAGAAATGACTTACAAACAACTCACTATTAAGTTATACTTTTTTACCACTACTTTTTAGAGAACCTTTTTTCATTATTGATATCATTGTCTTATTTTGAAGAAATCTCTAATGTTTAATATTGAAAATACAGTTTAAAAAAATTAAACAATTTTATTTTTACTAATATACACTAAGAGAAAATATTGCGTTTGTGAAAAAGTTTGAATTCTAGTTTTAAAATGAAATATATGTTTTAAAGTCCCTTGAGAGGACAGAGGAATTATGTTGAGTTAAAAGTCCCATCGAGCATCGGGATTTGACTCCGTAATTATAGTAGTTTATCAGGTTGCCGGGCAACGCATTAGCCCGCTCGCACTCCTCCCTCCCTATCCCTGCATTACATTTATACATTTGAAAATCTATATATTAAACATTATTTTTTCTTAAAAAATAATAAGAAATTTCGAAAACATACAAAAATCTGGTCTGTTCTTCCACACAACTTCCCACAATTTTCAGACAAATTTAAACTACTAAAAATTTCGCAGCAGTTTGGAGGCATAAGGCTGTGTGGTTTAGATTTTTTTTTCCAATAATAACCTAATAAAAATGTAAGCTTTATAAGCAGTTGTGATCATGATTATGATGAGTTTTATAATCATGATTTTAATCAGAATCTTCAATGTTCCTGGAGAAGCATAGTTTTCGATAGTTTTTTTTTTAATTAAAAGAAATAATTAAATTCCTTTTCATAGACACCTGCTCAAAATAAATTTAAAAACACACTAGGAAAATAATAACTTCAAAGTACGGACGAGTAATCGGATTTTAAGAATCAACTCAAATAGTACAATTCTTTGCAACATAGTTGATTTGTATATTTGTTTTTATTGCATACTACGCTTTAAGAGGTCTTCATGAAGGCCATCTTCTTCCAAGGGCAAGGATTTTTTCTTCTCGTTTCATATAATATATTATTATTATATGATTGAGAAATGATAATTTGATATTCTTTTTAACAATTTGAATATGTATGAACAACAATTAAGGTATTTTAATTCAATTGGAAAAATTGCATTTATATAACGCGGTAATGAATGGTAGAAGAAGGAATCATCGTATGTTGTTTCTTTAATTACAATCTTGTCGATAATATCTTCAATTCACTGTAATATTATAAAACACTCACAACATAACAGTCTCTTTAAGCTGCTTGCTATAACCTAGCGTTTACATTTTATCGCCAACAATTAATCAGTAGAAGAGATTTATAACTATAAAATTGCTTTGTGCCTGAGATTTTGGATGGGACCAATTTTTTTTTATCATTGCTAACACATACGAATACAAATTATATGAGGATATTTATATATCACTATACATCGTATATTAAAAATAAAAACATTAAAATGCAAAGTAAATAATCAGCCGTTCTTCAATTCAAGTATCATCATGTCATAAAAAAATAGAAGTCAAGCAAATGCAGACCGAAAATAGCACACATCACTTCGACAGCTAAAGGCACCAAATAGCGACAGTCCAACAATAAAATACATTCCATTACGTACTAAAAGAAAAGTAGCTCAGTGGGTAAGCACTGACTTCCAAAGCTCATGGTCTGGGATTTCAAGTAATTTTTCATTAGCCGTAGATCGACCGTAGGGTCCGGAGAATGTTATGGGGCACACCCAGCATCTATCTATAAAGTGGGTACTGTCTCATTAAAATAATTAATTAACCGAAAAAATCTGACGATTGAGAATAGGCCTATTTTGGAACAATACTTCTTCCCAAATTCTGAACCCAAGACCCTCGTCGGTTGTAGAGCGGTACGAGCTGGCTGCCGGTAATCCGATTACTGAAGCTAAAGACGTTAAAATAATTAAGCGTCCCGGTGCCGTGAAGGGGGGCTTTTAACTCTGGCATTAATCCTCCGCCCTCACCCCTCGGCCCGGGAAAACCCCCGTACAGCCTGAAAGGTGAGGAATGTGAGAACAAAAATCTTTTTCATTTTTTCTATTATCCTTTTTAGGATTTTTAAATGCAAATAATTATGAACAGTTTTTTCCTCCGAAACATTTATAATATTAATATTCAACTAAACTTGTATGTATCATTAACATGAATCAATAGTGTGTTAATCTCGTCGGAATAATGTAATTGCTTTACGCACTACAATTGGATCTGAAGGTATTATTTATCATAATTCTTGAAATAAATAGTCATATTTTCATCAATATTATATTATTATTAAATATCTCTTTTAATAATTATGAACAATACCCTCGGTATCAGTTTTGAAATTGCGGACAGTTAATTGATCATCTCCAAATAAAATAATCGATCGACTGGTCACCAACTACTACTTTATGGCCTCTATTTTAGAACAGGTTGAGAACCTGTTGAATTAATCTGAATTGATATGATCAGTAAAATCAGGACACCCTAATAAAGACAATTTTATTAATTATATTGTTTTGCCAGAGATGAAGAAATCAGCGGCCAAACAAAACGGTGGACGGGTCAAGGGAGAAGCATGTAAGCTAGTCTGTGGGCCAGACCCACTTACTGTGCACATCTCCCCCCTCCACCCACATCCCTACAAATTGCATATCGTTGTGTTCCTTGTAACTAGTTATTTAAAAAATGCCATTGTTCTCACAAAAAAGGTATAGTTTTCACAATAATTTAATTGTAAAAAAAACAAAACACTTTTTTTCAGTATTACTTCCTTTATTCCAAACGGAGGTCGTTTAAGAATGCCTCTATTTGTAAAAATGATATAATTATAATAATAAAACTTGGTTCAAAAATACTTTGCTGAATATTTTCAATTTTTTATTTAACGTTTGCTAAATATATAACTAAAATAGATACTTAATCTGGACTATATATAATGAATAGTAGCCAGGCTGTTTAATAAAACTCATACATCACTAATAAACATATTAATTTCATTTTTTTTTATTTCCTAGGACCAAATAGGAAATTTTAATATTGAATGCTTTGTTCTTCTTGGTAACCGCAACTAATGTTAGTATTTGGTATTGGGTTGGCAAATAAGTCCTTTCTGTTTTCAGGGTAAAATAAAACTCAATATATTATAGACATAAAATTTATTTTAATCTACAATATATTAACCATTATTTAAACTTTTCCCATTTTTCCACTAACTGCATAATGCCATATTCATAAAATATCTGGAGTATATTGTTAAAAAACTGATCCAACAATAAGTTTTATTATTCTAATTATATCATCTTTACAATTCCATTACAATTGCCTTCTTAGACTACTTCCGTTTGGAATAAAGAAGAAACTTGAAAAAAAAAATTGTTAATTTTTTTTCGGGCAGTATAATTATTGCATTAATATTTGTTCGTTAATACAATCAATATAATGTACCATCAATGTTATTATAGCACTATAACTAAAGCTAATCCATTTATGCCACACTGAATGGTGCGATAGAGGCCTGTAGGCACCGACGCCATCAAGTGCATTTTCTTCAAAACAGCTTTAAATATTTTAAAAAGTTATGAGGAACATATTCTCCAGTTGTTTTATGTCAGCACGTTCAGGAAGTTGCATGATTTTCAACTGGAAAACTTTTGTAAAAGTTGATTTTACTGGTATTATTTGTTTGCTAAGGAAATTATTTTTTAATATTGTTTCATGTTTTATTATTCTCTGACTATCCAGTTTTAATTAAAAGGCCAATTATGACGAAATTAAGCCAAACACTGATTCTCACTGACTAAAAAACTAACTAAATTAAGTCAAAGTCGTCAGTCCGCCATCTTTGGACACCATCAGTGGGTTCACTTTTTTTTTGTGGAAACATTGGCTTTTTTTTAAATAAATAGTTACAAGGAACGATATGCAATTTATAGGGATGTGGGGGGAGGAGAGAAGGGGTGCACAGTAGGGGGATCTGGTTTACTGTGTAAGCAGGATCAAGCATCCTAGTAAGCAAAGAAGCATCCAAATTTCATTTCAAAATCACTAAGAGAAATTATTTTATTTCTCCAAATCAACTATTAACATAATTATATTCCAATTTTTTAAATTTATATTTTTGAAACCAATAGTTATTTATTTATGTGTATGATTTAACTTTATTCAAGATGATTCCAATTAAAAATTTTTGATTGGTAACCAGTATCCATACCTGAAAACCCGCAACAATTTTCAGTCAAAAGATCAAAGGGTAATATTTAGCATTAAAGATCAAAGAACGACATTTTTAATCATCAAACACGATTTACATGGGGCTCAATTATTAGCTTTTAAGATATTCAGTCATTATTCTAAATTATTAAAATTAAACTTGTTATAGTTAATTACGATATGTATATCTACTACAGTTTGTTTATTTATTTATTTTTTTATTTTTTAGTATATATTATTTTGTATTTAAATCTTACAATAAATATCATAGAAATAATTTATGTTTTTTATAATAATTATGTAATTTTGTGTTTTATTATGTAATGTTTAAAAAAAGATTTCCTTTTACGATAGTCTGTTGGCTGATAATATCTTAGCTTCCTCAACAATTTAATGTGATTCACAGTATAACATGTAATTCAGCTGGCAGTGAAACTCATGTCAGGTTGGCTAACTACAGTTAAATATCAATTACCTCGACAGGCGATAAATAATCGAAAGACATATTTCATAAGGAGACTCACTTTGCAACTTATTTATTCAAATAACATAGCCCTATTTTCTCAAAAGAACGAGTTACCACCGCTTAAATCTGGACCGCCATCTTCGAAGTTGAGCACTAAGAAACATATTATGTAAGCGATCACTTGATATATAAATAATGAATATTCATAACAAATTAAAAAGAAACTGCATACATCAATAAATTCGCAGATCTGAATGAGACTGATTGTCGAAACGAAGATATATTTGAATATAAGATATGGAATCATCTTATATAAAATATAAGATGATATTTTTTTTTTTAAAGTGTTTATTCAAAATAAAATAGAAAAAAAAGCCCAATTTAAGTTATTAAAATAATTCCAAGTATTTAGTACATTTATGCTACCACTTAAGATAAAAAACGTGAGTCAGCCCCAAAAGTTCTAATGTATTTTTTAAATGGTTGTTTTTCCGAATCATTTGAGAAGAAAAGTTTCAAGTGAATTTATTATCATTTTGGCTGATAATGTTTTTTTTTTTTTCAGAATTGTTGGTCCCATTTAATATATGATTATTTTTAAGAGATACGAAAAAACTGTAACAAAACGTTAGTACAATACGTTTTTATTTTCAACTAAAACGTCATTTCTGATGAGGCTATAAGGCCTCTGTAATACCACTTAGCTCATATTAGCGACAAAATTTCGAAAAGGTGGAAAAAATTTCGTTTGTTTCTTTACCATTTTTAACATAAGAAGAAATAAATTTTTCAATGTTGCCACGATAATCAAATGTGGGATTCTATACCCATGAATTATTTTATTTAAAAAAATATATATCAATAATAACTTCTACTATTTTTATAAATAATATTTTTTAAAACAATTATAATATTTTAATATTTGAAGGGAAGGATCGTTGGGGTGATGAGACAAAAAAAAATCTGGTGTGTCCACTCACACGACTTTCCGACCTATTTCAGAAAAGTTTTTATATCTTTACATATGCCCATCAGGGAACAAACAAAAAATTGAATTTGATTAACTTTTTTTTTTTTTTTTTTTTTTTTACGCGAACTCGTGACTATTTTATATCTTTAATTCATATGTCAGGTTGCCAGGCAACGGCGGTGCAGTGCACACGCTTTAGCCCATTCGGCTACCCCGCCCACTTAAATGAATTTGATTAACTAAAGCAATGTAAACCGGATTATGGCAGATCAGTGTAAAATTTTCAATACCCTCTAATATTGCTGATCAAAAACTTTTTTCATAGCCCCATTTTGTCAAACAATTAAAATTAGAAGAAATAGTGAGGCTTGTGTGATTATTTTCTTACTTTCACTTATTTTTCTCTCATTCACCCGGATATGAACCCGTAATCTTACATTAGAAATTGAATAGCTGTAAATTCGTTAATAGTTGTCCAAAATGATCGAAATTACAATCGATCGTAAAAACAAGTTAAACAAGTCTAATAATCGAATCATAATAAATAATAATATTAAAATATTATAATAGTGATATGATGGTTGACTGTAGTGAATAATCGAAGAGATTTTTGGTCGGGGTGTTCAGTCCAAATAAATGATATTTATTTTTGTATTTGCCGACGTTTCGACCAAAAGTTCAGGCCTTCATCAGGGCTAAATAAACTATTAACTGATTAAAAAAAAAATTGAATACATAAATGAAAAATAACATTAATAACAATAATGTAAGGATCATATGAAAAAAATATTAATAACAGCAAAAGAGAGAAACTTATGAAATAAATAATAACAGCAACAAAGTTGGGAACTAATGAAATAAACAAAATAAAATTAGATAACAAAAATGAAAACAAAAACTAACTAAAATGAGATAAAAAGCAAGTATTAGATATAGAATGAATGGGATGGTGTAGTTGCTCCCTTTTACTGTTATTAATTTTTTTTTTCACATTACATTATTATTATTAATATTATTTCTTATTTATTTATTTAATTCTTTTTTATTAGTAAATAGTTTCTTATACTGCTATGTGGTATTTTCTTTGCCTGGATGAAGGCCCGGACTTTGGGCCGAAACGTCGGCAAATATAAAAATAAATATAATTTATTTATTTTTAATTTGTTTATTTTGACTTTAGAGCCCAACCAACTTCTCTTCAACTTTAATAATTTATAACTATAATTATTAATAATAAATTATTACAATGATAATAAATTATTGTACTGTGCAACTAGATTTATAATAGTTATGTTACACATTAAAATACTTTTACAAGGCAAAAACATCTTACTTTTTAATTGTTGCTTTTGAATTAGGTTAAACATTTTTTTTTTGTAAGGTATTTTTCTATATATATATATATATATATATATATATATATATATATATATATATATATATATATAAATCAATAGTATTCCATTTAAATCATTGCAGTTATCACATTCTTTGATCTTGCACTAACCCATAATACGGCAAATTAGCTCCACGAGGAACTGTTCAAGTAGATATTCATCTAATTAAGACGGATCTTCAATGAATTATTTAAATCGCCCATCAGCACAATCCGCAGGCTCGGAGCGCATTCCTAAGTAAGGTTATCAAACAGCTTTCGGAATTTTTGACCCCAAGAATTACAAGCATTCAAGTTCACCAGCTAAATCAAAGACACATTGATGCAGCTAATTTCCATACAATAGAAACGAAGAAAGGAAACGCGTTTCCTTTAGTGCATGTGAACTTCAATGATTTTTCACTTAGTATCTTTCCAATCTACTATTAACAGTTCTATATAAAACAATGTTCGAGAATAAAAAAGAAGCAGAAGTGTCATAGAGTTCGTTCAAGGTGAAGAGGCGAATATTAAAAAAAATATTGATTCGTATAACAAGTTTCACCTTTTAAAATATATTCTTGATTTCCAACCGATCATTATAACTAGAATTTGGTAATTTTATCAATCCCAAAACCATATTAAATTTTAAATGAATCGTTAACAATTAATTAAAATTACAATTAAATAACTGTCAAATGTCAAAATTAATTTGACAAAAATATCATCATATATTTAAGAAGATAAAACTGAATCGCTGAAAATCATGGATTTTAAGTTTTAAAATAACTTTATATCGCATGACCTACTTCGCCGTAAATTATTTGTTTTCATAATAACATTAAAATCTCTTATCTGATAACTCGATGAATCGAAAAAAATACATTTTAAACTCATTTAGAGCATTTCCGCAAATTTTCAATCTACGGTGATATCAGATAAGAACTTTTTTTATTTAAATTATGGAAATAAATAATTTACGGCAAAAATAAGTGAGAATTTTATCATGAGAATCAATATATATATATATATATATATTTTATCTTTTTACTTTCACTTATCTATATAAGGGTGAGTATTGCGATCTTGAAATTTTTTGAATCTGAGTTTTCAGCAGAAATACACGTTTTGAGTCCAAATAACCAAGTCCCGAAAAATGGTCTGTGTCTGTGTGTATGTGAACAGTCTAGCTCAAAAACGAAAAGTCCTAATAAACTGATATTACGGTAGGTATATATATGCCTTAGATGTGGCAACAACTTTTTCCTTAAAATCGACTAATCGGAAATGCAACATTATATCAACGGTGAAACACAATCTTACAATTTTCTCAAAAACGGCTCTAACGATTTTGATTAAACTCAATGTATCGCTGAATAATTAAGTGGTCTTTAATACCATTTAGGTCTTATCTCCATTGATGTCCCCTTACAGGGCTTAAATGTCCAATGTTCATATAGTTCTTCCTCTAAAGTACCTTTAGTATGGTTTGTTTTAAATAATTAAAAATCTCTCATCATTAAAAGTTACGAAAAAATGCTAAATAACTTTTGAAATAATTTGATAATTCAAAAAAGGAGAAAAAAATAAAAATGCTTATCCAGGTGGAAAATGAATCTCCGGAATTACTAGTAAGAAGGTATACGAGCAGGTATAATATATCGTTGAAAAGCTGAGAATTTTAGAATAAACAACATCTAATATAGAAAGTTGTAGAAGGTAACGAAGAGCGGTGAAAAAATTATAAATAATAATTTCAGAAAACTAACATTATTTAACGTAAATTACATATTTCCAAAGAAATTAAATGAAATTTTCTCACTAAATGTGAACTTTTTAAATTTTCTAAGGTTGAAAAAAAAATATTTAAAATATACCGAATCAAGTCAATACCATTGTTTAAAATACTACTTCATTGCACTTGCGTGACAGAAGATGTGACATATAAAAATATTTCATGAATATGTTTATAACCTTAAATATATTTACTGTAGAGTATTTACTCTAGACAAGATATTATATTTAAATAATTAGGTATCTATCGGCCGTTTATTCCAAAAAATCATCAAGTAACCCTTAAGAAAATTAAATTTGTGAAAATTTGATGAATTTTCTCATTGTGAAATCCCAACATTATCCACTTATAATGAGTGTGATGACTTTTGATCTATCCATGGCAGGCAATGAAAATCTCGTAATTTCATTTTAGAAAACAATGGAAAATAACAGTTTAACAACTAAGTCCTACAATCCATAATCATTTATAGGTTAAATATTCAAATATACTTTCAAACCTCTCTAGACATATACGAGCCTTTCGTTTGACAGAATGACCAATCCCAATTTCAACATTCTTTATTATTAATTTTAGTGATGCTTTTAGTGGCAAAATGTATACCTTTATTCACAGTTCTATATTTCAACACTTCAATCACCTACTCTGGAATCAATCTACTCACTGTCTGTATTGATAACGTTTTCAACTAGAAATATCACTAAAATGACACTAATGAAAAGTGTTTAAATTGGAGTCATTCTGTCAACTAAAAGAATCACATACTGAAGTGTGGTTTATAAAAGCAGATGGAGTAACAATATTTTTATAGTCTACCATCGATATAATAAATAGACTTGTGTAATTTTAATGGTCTTAATGATTTGTTATCTGTAAGCTTAAGCACAGTTTAAAAGATTTTATAATAGCCCAGCATTTCCAGAAAATAATTTCAATTGAAAGTAGAACGGTAAACGAAAGTTGTGTGTTGCGCGCACCAGATTTTTTTTTTCTATTCCCACATTACAACTACAAATATAATTGAAAATACTTTATATCTTTTTTTTTTTTAATTTTTTAGATATTATTAGTAAAATTACTGTATATATTGTTAGAATTTTTATTAAGTTAGTCTTTGGCCAGATATGTATTTTCCAGTTATTTTGTTCATTATTATTATTCTGGGGGACCTGTATCCCAGAATAAAGTTTCTTTTTCTATTCTGTTCTATATATTGTAAATATTATTGTTTTATGGATACAAAACAAAAAAAGTTAATTAATTAATTAATGATAATAAATAAGTAAGTTTATTAATGTGTTACATTAATAAACACACCGTAGTTTTTTCGATACTTTTTCTTACACTTTTTTTTTTACTCGTTCGGATCGATCGGCCGATTATAAAAGCTCAGAACAACCGGTTATAGAAACGTGCAATTTTTTTTAGAAATAAAGCTTTTTTTATTTGTTTTTTTTTTATTTATATTTATTATTCATAACATACTTTTTTAAAAAAGTTTGTTACTAGATATAACTAGGAACGCAAATTAACCGAAAAAAATAGTTAACCGATACAGAAATAATGGTTTTACGAATAAACTGGCTTTAATATCTAAAGCATTAAAACTAACGAAATTATAAAGAGCTAGCGCGAATCTTAAGTTCTTTAAAGAACAATAAAAATTATAATAATTATTAAACAATATGCTAAACGCAGTAACATTGTGAATAATGGGGGGAGAAACATCCATAGAATTAATGCTACTCATTAAAAGTGAGAAATTTCCATCAACGACGGAGGAAAAATTGATAGTAGCGGGAAGATAAGAGCTAAGACGAAGAAAGATAGGTTATATCAAGGTCAGGAGGATAATGATAGCGCACTAGAGTGCAGTCATATACATGCACTAGAGATAAATATGCATTTTATCGTATAAGAGTCAAAATTGTTGCTTCTTACCAACAATAATCCATATTACCAGCTAAATCTCTAATAATTCTATATCAGATTTTTTTTTTACTTCAACTCAACTTCCAAGATAATTAATCTCTTATCTAATCTTTTCACAGTTATTATGTGGAAGATATATTGTGCATCCCAAGAAACTCTTCAAATGAGCCATTTTTAGACATCGTTTCGCCACTGCATTATTATAACATTTTTAAATGAAGGATTATGGTCTGGAGTCACAAGCATTATAAGTGCATAAGGCTAAGATATCTTCGTAACTTATACGTAACTTGCATAACTTAGATTACAAAGGGAGTTATTTTACTTAAATTTGAGCGTAGTATTATAACCAAAGTAGTCACGTTTATCAATATTATGAAAAAGCAAGACTTTTCTGAACATTTTTTTTTTTTATGATAAAGCAAGCAAAGGATTATAAATGAATCAGTTACCACCTCCTGGCATTATAAAAATTGATTGCAGTTATGAAAATTACTTGAACGAAGTTCATTTTATTTATTATTTGCTTCAGATGCCTGAGAGCAAGGACGTTGGAACAACTAAGTCCGCCTTAACTGCGTATAATATTATTTGAACTGAGAACAAATGAAACAATACGCTCTTCTTAGGTTAAACGTGATTGTAACGCATTTACATGATGTATACAATAGAGGTACTGGATACTACACATTAATAGTTGTATCATCACATAAGCAATTATATTGCAATTAATAGAAAAAATATTAAATGAATAATGAACAATACTTAAAAAGATTTAACAAGGAGGAAAGAGGAAATTTCAATATAATGCTTAACCACTTTTTGTTTCATTCTTTTTTAATAGAAATGAAAATCCTTTGTTTTTATGCGAAATGCTCTGACGAACGTAGTAAATCTAAATTTACAATTATTCAATGAATAATCGTCCTTTTGACTTGTTCAAATCCGAAACGTAATCATCGAAAAGTATGTTTTAAGGCGTTGTAAACTTTTTCGAAAATTATCTCTAACTATCAAAAATAAAAAATTATTTACGCCTATTTCCTTCTGTTTTAGATTGGGAAACATATGATAAGTGATTAAGTTGATTCATTAATAGTCATTAAGAAGAAATAGGATACAATTTTTAAATCAATTGCTGAATTCCTTTCTCATGTTTTGTTATTGAATATTTCATTTTTTTTTTTTTAATTTAACAAACCAAAATATCAGAAGTGGGAGAAAAAGTTGAGACCGCCACTTCTTTAAAATCATATCAACTCGAACACAAACCCTTTGAACAAAGCTTTTTTCAAAAACGAGAAAAACTGTTTGGAATCGACTCAATTTTTACCGAAATTCTACTACAAAACAATCTCACGTACAGAATTCCATCTAAAGCAGAACGCAGAAAGTGCCAAATTCATCGCTAAGAATATTAAATAAATAAACATATATACTAGACACCTTTCAATCTTTGCAATCGTGATGTGGGGATTATGAAACAGATATATAATGCATCTTAACTCTCCACTGATAACATCCGACACAGTGCAATAATCTATATTTTCGGAAGAAATACCACGAAAAAGTATAATACCAGTTTAAGTAATTAGGAAATTTTAAAAATATAAACAGAATCATCAAAATAAACAGCATACTATTTTATTTATATATATATATATATATATATATATATATATATATATATAGCAACGATAAATATATTAAATTTTCTTGGTGGAATGGAATTCGATAGGTAGAAATATGCGAATCATTTACTCAGCGTATGATTTTTTTTATATTATATCTTTATGTTTATATGTATTTGTGCGATTTGGTGGTTAAGTTTTAGCGCATTCTAATCATTTTTTTTTTTTTTTTTTTTTTTTTAATGTGTATGTTATGTAAGACTTAGTATAGTTAGTGATATTTTAAAGGACTAGTATTATGAAAATAGAGGATATGTATATTTAGTAGTGGAATAATGTACAGTAAGAATTATATCCATATGGATTGATTGGTATGCTATGTGTAAAGCAACGCTATGTAGTATGGTAGCATTAATTTTAATAAAGTATTTCTGAATCTCTATTATTGTTGAAAGTGGGTGGTTGAAAAAAGGCCAAATGAAAAAATGCGGTTTATGCAAGACACTTGATGCAAATACAATAAATGCAGCTAACTATTTATTCAAACAAGGTCTCCTGATTAAATGAAGAGTCAATGAGGCGGTGATAAGAATATTTATAGCACATCACTTTATAACATACTCCATTCTTACCACAGCTACATCTAGATTTCTTCACACAATTACATTAAGAAAACCAAATCACCTTCAGCAAAATTATTTATAAAATAGTCTTAAATCTTGATTACACATTGAGGATCTATAAAAACAAGTATGGTATTTAATTGATACCACACAAATAATACAAAAAAAAATAAAAATAAAAAATAATTCATGTAGCTAACAAACGCAGAAGATTTTAGCCTCATCTTCTGAGTGTGTGGCTAGATATATGTATCAATCAATTATACTTTTTGGGTGGTATTAATTAAATGAACCGTAAGTATTAAATTTATAATTGTCCAGAGATATAGATAGCTTTATTTTACCAATAAGGTGTTAATTTTACCTTCAGTTTTTCATATGTCATATATAATAATTCCATTTATTATTTTTTTTAAATAAAAAATCGTCATTGCAGGATTTACATCACGGATCTCAATATTTAATGAACTTGAGTTACGTATATGTTAAAAATATATTCTGGATATATTATCTTATTTAAAATACGAAGTATCATCTTAAAACTTTTCATGACACCATGGCAATCTTTTTTTTTCACACATACGAGACTTCACCAGTCGATATGTAATTTGATGATGTAAATGACGTCATAACATGGAATATTTTAATACTATAAGTAAATATGTTTGATATGTTTTAAAATTTATAAATTATTTATTGATATATTATATTAGGCACATTTACCGCGAATTTATCCGTTCCAACGTTTAACGAGCAATAAAAAAAACACAAGATTAAATTTAGCTTCACCGTGTTTGGTTTTCAACTTTATTATAAGGTTGGTTTACTAAAAAACAAAAAAAAAAAAAAATAACCAAAAACAATAAATAAACTTGTGATGTAGCTGGACTTTTAGGTACATATCTAACAATGAATTATTAACATACTTATTGATCTGAAACTCATGAAGTACATACAAATAACACGAATCCTTTTATATATCACCAATTGCTTTATTTCAGGGAGAGGAAATTCACCAAATCGCTAAAAGATTTGGGGGATTTCCGGTAGTGAAACCAATGAACTAGGATCTAGAAAAGCATTACTACTTACGATAAGTTCAACCTCCTTTCAATTAACTGATGGGTCAGCTTACCTGAAAACGTAAAAGTTTTACTTTTTTAAAGCAAATTACATAACAATAACAAATTATATTAAATTAAGCAATTAATGAATAAATAAATAATATAAATTCTCCAATAAATACAATATTGGTTCGGAACAACTAATGATAATTATAAATTAAAGCAAGAATTATGAAATTATTATACTTCCTAATCTTTGTTACAGATGCGAAACGTGGCCGATATTAAGAGAAAAACCAAATCATTAAGGTTAACCAAGTTGTTTATCAGTTAACTTTAACGGGATATTAATTATTATAAAAGATGTCATGTAAATAGTGGAAACAAAAAAATGGAATTTTGCGCACATACAATTTCACACCCCATTATGTTTTATCAATAATTATTACATCTGTCATCGATCTATGTTTAATCCTCCTCCCCTCTTCCACGCCCCAATTCTTCCTTCCTAAAACAAAATGTATAGAAAAATCAACAATGACTGCCTTAATTTAAAAACCGAAAAAATCACAGAGTACAATTTTTTATTTTAAAAACGCTGTAGCACTCATGAGTGATAAATGAAATACCTATTATGATTTTCATATATTAAAAATTGCATTTTTCGAATATTCAGTTTAGAAGGCCATTTCAAATTGAAGCAATATTCTACTAACAGCCCTGGCGTTCTTTAGATTATTAGTATCTATGATTTTCTATTATTATTTTTATTTATTACTTATTTTTTAATTACTAATATATATATATATATATAAACTAAATTAAAGGCGTTGATATCCTTCAGGTTTCACGCTTTAAGAAACAACCAATCTGTGTACTAGTGGACATACTTTGTTCTATTTATCTTTGGAAAAATTAGGAATATAAACATATAATCTCTTTATGCGCATAAGCAAAAAGAATTGGCTTTTGAGAAACGACCATTTTTTAATTGAGTTGTAAATGTTACATAGTTGAGATCATGCACAACATTAAGTAAAAAAACAATAACACATTTTACAAAACATGAACAGGTTGATTTTTTTGATCATATATTTTTTGTACATCTTAATCTTTTAACCTTATAGCATGACTTACTGTTTTGTGTTTGTTTGTTTGTTTAAAATCATGAAAATGTCACATGTATTAATTTTAAATAACCTATTCAAGAATGTGTGACGCTTTTCGCTTGCTGAATTTTAATTTAGCACGTACTCATAAAAAATTCAAGACACAATTTAACTATTTTCTTACAATGTATTTCATGAAAGATTCCCAACTAAAAAAAAAAAAAACGTAAAAAAAAAACTCAAAACGTCTCAAATGTTGACAAACATCTTTGAATCACAAACAAAAACACTGAAATCATTTTCGTGCTAGAGTTGCGGATATAAAACAAATTACCGAAATATGCATGATTTAATAATCTTTTAAATTTAAATAAAATTATACGATTTTCATACACGTATATAAATAAATAAATAAATATATATATATATATATATATATATATTTATATATATTTATAGACACACACACACACACACATACACGCTATGTTTAAAATAAATAAACCTGTTGATTCATTCAATGACTTTCAACAAAACGTAACTTTAAGGACTAGAAACGTTTAGTTCCTCATTCATAAATATGAATCCATTCGAATAATAGAGAAGGTTGTCTAGTTTACAGTGACGGAATTGTTAATTACTTAAATTAAATATTTCTTTAAAATACTTAATATAAACGCTTCCTACTTAAAAGCTTAAAAAACTTGCTTAAAAAAAACATAAAACTTGGATGTTTTACTTTTCAGCTGAAAATTGGCTTATTGCTTATGTGAACTTTTTTGCAGGTTTGACGTCTCCTATCAATGTTATAAAAAATTCCATCTGCTCACGACACCTGTATTACATGTCGTACTAATGTCGAAAAAATTACACGACTAAATCCAGTACAAATAAATATAGATTGTGTCCGTAATATATTTATAAACCGCAAAAACAATGATCAGTAGTCGTTTCTGAATAACATTTGATAAAATAACCAATTAAAAATTGTTTGTAACATGCAACAAAATATTTGTTTAAGGAGTTAAAATTTGAATCTTCGCCCGCAACAATGTCATGCCTATGACATTATTTAACTAACTGAAAAAAAAGTACATTTTTTATCTACTTATCTATAAGTAACAATAAGTAACAATAGAAACTACTGGAAATCGATTTATTGACCCAAACAAACCAAAAGAAACTCTCGATCAAGTAAATAATTTTATGAATTATTTTTCCGCAGTCAACCATTCCACAACATGGCGGATTAGATTGGACAAGTAATACCTTCTCCAATCTAATAAAAAAAAAAAAATCATAAAAAATATTCAAACGCCTCGATGCACGGTGCATATTTACTTTTATGTATACGAATGCATTAATAAACGTTTTATAGAAAAAGTTGTACTCACATACAATTAAGTTATTAATTTTATTCGATTGCGTCACCCGCTAGATAATAACTTTAATGATACCTCATGCACGAGCAATGTAGTGATTGCAATATTTATATCTCAAGGATAGCATACAATGTTTTCCACTACAACGTTCATGCACTTTTCCTACTTGAGGAAAAACCAGAGAGCGAAAAAAATCCTATATGAATTTCGATATCGATTATATATAAAAATCGAAATATATACGTGGCGAATACGATTTGCCCAGATGATCTATAATATTACCACTTTGCTTAGCCTATGATCAAGAAACAGAATGTAATCCATTTCTATTTTTCAATATATATATATATATATATATATATATATATATATATATATATATATATATATATATATATATATATTAAATATACATAATTATAACTATAATTATAATTATAACATTAAATATAGCACACACACACACACACACATATATTTATATATATATATGTGTGTGTGTGTATATATGTATGTATATATATATATATATATATATATATATATATATATATATATATATATATATATATATATATATATATATATATACAGAGAGACAGAGAGAGAGAGTATGAGAGAGAGGAGGACTATGTATGGTCCAATCTTCCGTTTATCCGCAGATAAGATAATAAATGTTAAGAGCATTTTTTTTTTTTTTTTTTTTTTGTAGGTCGCGTTTTTTATTGGATAGGAAGCGATAATTACAAAATACAAAACTATTTAAATATACAAATATTTAATTATTTATAAGTGATTTCCAAATGCAATTTAGTAAACTAGACAAAATTTACCTTAAATAAAAGAAGAATTCGTCTTCTTTAAAATCAATTTCGAGGTTTATTTTAAGGTCTAAACTATGGTCATTTTAATCATACATAAAAAATTAAAGCTATTTTTTTTTTTTATCAGCTACCTTAAGTACTACAGATATGCCAGTTGTAGAATAACTTTCTTGTCCAATAAACATCAACTTGATTAGTATGAAATTAAAGGTTTGTTGTAAGATGAGTTTGGCCTTCAGTTTTGCAGAAATAATATGTGACGTGAAATTATCCCCTCCAGGATTTTACAGTTTTTTTTGCTAAAAAAATTACAATAAATTTTCATAGACGTTTTATTGCATTTTTTTTAATGTGGAGTATTTGTACTTTTAGTTTTCGTGCATATAAATCAATTAATAAAATACCCTTATCGTTTTAATAAAACAATAAAAAAAACTTTATTTTTTTAATTTTGTCTAAGTCACCTTTTCAAAAAACAAATATAGGCTTCCTGTTTTAAAAAGTATTCAAGTAAAATAGCATTTGTCGTTTTAGTAATAAAATATTTTAATGATAGGTATCTTATATGATATTCATTTTAAGGTTTAATGGGCAAATTTTTAATTTATGTTTAATAGCAGAGTTTAATTTTAAGGCATAGGTGGCCTTGTGAAACGATTCTTGAGCCTAAGTCCTGGGGATAGAACGCGGAGGACTACCAATGCAGAACGAACCAGGTTCAAATCCTGTTTTCCACACTATGATTCTTATCGACAGAAAATTAGGGGCTTTGTCAGGAAAAGGGGTCGTGCTTTGATAGGCACTTCCTGGTTCCTCTGACCTCTAAGATAATGAATAACCACTCGTAAGAAAACAAAGCAGACGGTTGGAGTAGAATTACCTCCGCCCTCACCTTCTGGCCCAAAAAAATCCCCGTATAGCCCCATTGCTACATCTTACTTTGGTCTAAATAATGCTCTTTTATTTTATATTTTTTGGCGAACATATACAAATTATTTAGTTCGATAGACGTGTTTGTCTCTGGTACTCAATCATTTTTATACATAATCTATTTGTCCATTTTGTAAAGATTTAATAAGTGTTTCGATAAAACTGACTATATTCGAAATGAAAAGGATTATGTATGTTGTTTATTTATGCTTAAGGTTGTATCGATTTTTCTTATTAGGCTTTTCTAGAATCATCTGTATCTCTTCACTTATGTAGGATCACCGATTTCAACGAAACCTTTTTTATTTTTGGGTGCATATTGTTAATAAGTATAAATATATCTTTATTTTTTTATTTAATGTTGTCTCATGTTTCATTTATCCTGTTTACAAAGTTTTCTTTTGTTATAATTTTTATATTGTTTTTTGTTTTATTGTATATATGGCATGAATGAGTTTCAAACATCCTAAATACTCAATGCCCTTCATTGAGGCAAAATGTATTTTTTCTCAATACAAAAAAGTTATTTTCAAAAATTTTTGGGTGTAGTAGGTCGAAAAAATAATCTGAACATTTTTATATAAATTGTTTTTTGGCCTTTTCTCTACGTGGATTTATAGGTTATTATATACATATCGATTTATTTTTATGGCTAAAATAAATATTGTCATTTTATTAAATGCATCGAAATTTAATGAAGTAGGAAAATTATGTGTCTAACAACTTTAGCTCCGATAATAGATTTATATGATCACACAAGTATATTAGCTAAATGGCTAGAAATCAAACCACAAAATATTAAATAACTGAGTTAGAGTTAGTTTTCGATTGAACCACTCCTAACTAATTTCAACAGAAAATAACAATCAAAAGTAAAATAAAAGTAAATTTATTACCAATTTATTGATATAATAAAAATATTTTGGATTTGATAAAATGTAGAATATAGAGATTAGAAACAAAAATATTTATTTGAATGTTTTAAGACCTTATCCTTATTCATTTATAAAATACCACCATCACCTTCAATCTAAGCATAAATTATGTTTTCTTAATTACTAATCTTCCACATATATACTTGTATTGTTTTTCCCTTTATATTATAAAAAAAAAAAATAAGAAACATTTTAATATGTCATAATTTATTGGTCAAAACATCTACGTGTGTATAAATTTGTTATTTCAGTATTTTAATTTATTTACATATGTTTATCATAGTTGTATCTTTTATATTAAAATTTAGTTTCTCAATTTTATAATTTAATAATAGTTTTGTAATTATTATTTGTAGACACATTTCCCTAGAGTAGTACATTAAAAGGGAAACATGTCTACTATAATAAAGTTTACTTTCATTCATTCACGTTAACGTAAATTCTGAAATTTATCATGAAATATATAAGATATTGATTGATTAATTTTTTTCTTAATTTCTTTTTTTTACTTCCGGTCAAAGAGTGATCTACCGCAATTCAAACATGGAAAACGAATGGTCTGTAGGATTGGTCCACAAACTTTGATAAAACAATTCGAAATTGTATTTTTAGATACTCGGTATGTGAAAGGATGTGTTGATCGAATGCTACTGAAACATCGAAACAAAAACGATTCGAATCGAACTTAAATTATGTTGTTCGATTCAAGTTGACACGTGCCTGCTTACCTTCACATCATTTCCGGCTCCAAGCAATAAATCATATGCAACAAAAATGCTTACATAAAAAAAGGAAAATATAGATAAATTGATTCGAATATTAAGGTTGGAGACAGTAGAATCATTAGAAACGTTATTTATTTTTTAGTCGAGCACGAAAAGTCTTGCCAAAGGTCTTCTAAAAATAATCAGATAAGTAAGTTAAATAACACCAACGGTCACTTACACTGGACAGTAGCTCCTTATGAACAGATATAAAAGAATACAAGATACAAACTGTACTTATCAAATTAAAAAAATATCAATAAATTTAAAATAAACTAACCAAAATCGGAAACAATAATAATTAATAAAAGAAGGAGGTTCAATTAGTTTGAATAACAAAACAATCAATAATAAATTTAAAAAAAATCAAGTTAAAATATGATTATATACTTTATGTTATAATTATTAATTAATTTATTTATTACTGTAAAGATATTTACACCAACATATATGTAATAAATATATTTCTTTCACAATACCGAACATAGATGAAACAAACATCTTTTGAGAGGTTAAACAAATTTTTATCCTCCGATTCGAAACTTTTCACAAGCCTATAACGTTTAGGACTTCAAGGAACAAATTGGTTCCTGGCCAGTATGTATGTATTCAAATTTATGTGATCAGGACATCGCCCGCAACTGTGTTAAATGTTCAGGGCTCGTACGGGTTGGTACCTAAATGGTCCTGTATCAATTTCATCAAATTCCATCAACTACTGCTTCGAGATTCGTAAAAGCGGTTAATTTTATGGGGATCAAAATTATGAAGGAAAGTAAGGATTTACTGAAAAAAAAATATCATGTATCAATTTTATCAAATTCTATTCCATATTCTCACTTAAGAGTACGTAAAAGTACGCCAATATTCCAAAAACGGATCTTCCAATTTGGCTAAAATTAGAGGAAATTTAAGGAATGGTGTATAAATGGTCTGGTATCAATCCCATGAAAACATTTAAATTAATATAAACGAATTAATTAATATTACTAATAGATTAATTAATTTAACTAACATAAAAACGTTTGATACCCAATGGACGCGTTGGATGGATCAATTAATTTGATGCTCTACAACTTTTACTCTATGAGTTTTTCTCTTAGAGATCTCATTTCCAAGCTGCAGTGCCATTTACATAGTTCTGCCATAAATAATGTAACAAAAGTTGAACTTTAGTAACATCCTTGGGTATTATTTAGATAATCCTTATCTCTATCAGGTTATTTTCTGTTCACATCAGGATAATAATCCCAATTAGTTTATATTTTTCTTTCGCTCAGTTAACCTGGAGTGAGTGATAAAGAAAACCTAATAGCTGTTATTGCCTTACACCAAGTTGGAAAATGTAAGTCAGAGATTTTCAACACTTTGAAACCTTTGGGTATCAGCCGTATGTTCGCATTCCGCACTATAAATAGATATAATTACATCCTATCTTTAAGTGATAGACTTCGACCGAGCCATCCCCACCGCAAACGCACTGAGAACAGTGGTTGCTCGAATTAGGAGAAATCGCATTTGAAAACAACAAATCATGTATCGAGAAATACCTATCTCTGTCAGATCAATGTCTCCATTATTAAAAAGTGACCTTAGAATGGGTTGCATTTCGAAGAATGACAGAACAAAGGCTAACCACTTCCCTAACAAAATTAGAGTGGATAGATACAATTCTCCTTGGTCGTTACACCAATGGTCTTCATCGAAATATTTTGTTTAGCGATGAGAAAATTTTTACAATTGAAGAAAAATTTAATCGCCAAAATCATCGTGTGTAACCACACAGCTCTAAAGAAGCCCAGGAAGTCATTGGAAGGGAAAGAGGCCATCCTTCCTCAGTGATGGTACAACAAAACTCCATTTTTGTGAAAAAGGAGTTAAAACAGCCCCAACCAACTATCAGGACGATATTTTGAAACCTGTTGTCAAGCCTCTAAATGATACTCTGTTTGCTGGAAGTCAAGTTGGGTTTTCCAGCAGAATTTCGCTCCAGCTCACAAAGCCAGATCAACTCAGAAGTGGCTGCAAAAGAACATTCCAGAGGTCATCTCTGCCTCGGATTGGCCCTCAGGAAGCCCTGATCTCAACCCACTAGATTATCGACTTTGGTCCAAACTGGAGAGGATGGCACGCTATAGAGCATACCCTAACTTGGAAAGCCTCAAACAATCTCTGGTCCGAGCAGTTGAGCGCTTTCCTCAAGAAGTATTGCGTGCTTCTATTGATGACTGGCCACTGAGATTAAATGCCTGTGTCAAGGCAAAAGGGGAACATTTTGAGTAATTTGTTTCTTGTTTTACTCTATATATATACATATTATTTTCTAGAAAAGTTTTTGAGAACAATAATTTTTCTATTGAAATGTGTATAGGTAAATAGGTGAATAGGGAGTTGTAGGTGAAAAATGAAAAAAATCTAGCGTTTCAGGGTGTAAAAAGTTTTCTCTTGGTTGTCCGCGTTAGCAATTTTGTTTTTTACATGTCTGAACCCATTTATGCAAGTTAAAGAAATAAAAACTTTTCCCACATTTTGCGCAATGAATTTTCCGTTTCGATCCTCAAGTTGCTAGTCTAATATTTTTTAAATCTGCCGTCATTATTACAGGTAACTCTGTACTGGCAGACTCTCAGTTTTATAATATAAATGTTATAAACATTTAAAATAAAAATGTTTTAAAGTTTTCATCAAATAATGTCGATTTTTTTCTCACCGGCTATCGGATTATATTAGGTCATGGAAACGATAAACCTTAATTTCATTACAATGAAGTTATTATTTTTAATACAATTGCCTGAAAAATATATATTTTTTTTTCCTAGAATCTTTGCTAAAATTAAGCATTATTGTAAATCCTTAAAATTATATCTTTCATTTAGTAAACACCTTACTTCTGTTTCGGCAAGAAGAAATGTTCCGATCTTTATATACAAGAATAAATGTAAATAAAGATGAAAGGAGTAGAATGAAGCATGGGGGAGAAATAGGCCACATGCAATATACAGCGCCATTGAAGTGAAAAATAAAAAGATCGGAACGATTTATAGTTCAACGGTAATCGAAATTTTTGTCAAAGGCCGTCTGAAATAATATGGGTTAATATCGTCGATACAAATGCTAAACTATCTGAAAATCACCACTCTAATATAATTATCAATTCAGCCCAAAAAACAAGAATGTTTTAATTTCATTTCATCCTTGATTCGATGGATTTTAAATACTTTAAAAAAAAAAAAATTTAAGTTTACATTCAGTAAGAAAATTTTATTTAATTTCCTTGGAAACATATGATTTACGATAAACAAGGTTAGTTTTCAGAAATTATTATTTATATTGTTTCCGTCAATCTCCGTTACCTTCAACAACTTTATTTATTTGATATTATTTTTTTCCAAAATTCTCCTCTTTCCAACGATATATTTTATATATACCTTTTAACTTTTATTTCCGGAGATTCATTTTTAACCTGGATAAGCATTTTTCTTTTTTTCTTCAGTTTCCAATAATCATATTCTTTCAAAATTCATATTTAGCCATTTTTTTATAGTTTCTGTTAATAAAAGAGAATCATTTTTTTTTTTTAATAAACCATATTAAAGGTACTTTATAGGAAGACTTATATGAACATTTGACATTTAAGCCCGGTAAAGTGACATAAATGGGGATAAGATCTATATGATATTAAAGACCACTTAATTATGCAATGATACATCCAGTTTAATCAAAATCGTCAGAGCCGTTTTTGAGAAAATTATAAAAAAAATATCACCGTTGATATAAGTGGCACTTCCGGTTAGCCGATTTTAAGGAAAAAGTTCCTGTAACATCAGGGTCATATCTTAAATAAATATCAGTTTCTTAGGTCTTTTCGTTTTTGAGCTAGACCACAGCCAGATCTACGAGGGGAACACCCGGATTTTTGTCCAGTTAGTTATTATTTTTGCGTGCAGTTTTTAAACTAGTTATCTATAAGAATTAGGGAACCCAGAGGCAATTAGTCCATATTTAAACAATAATTAAAAATGATGAATTAAAATGGAACATTGAAGATGAAATTTCATAGTATAATTGTAGATTGGTTTTCAATTTACAAGTAACAACAAAATAACGCTATCTTCAGTTACTGACTTAAAATGTGGATTTTTTTCATTACCTGGCTTGTTACAACCCCTCTCATCCCTTCACTTCACTAAACACCTGACTCATTTTCAGTGTATTACTTTTTTTACAAGAGGTTATATTTTTTATAATTTGAAGATCACCATTTTGTTTAAAATTGAAATACTCAACCAATTTTTACGATTCCAAAGATTTTAAACAATTTTTAAAACTCATAAAAAGGATCACTTTTAAATTGTTCAAAACAAGTTCGATATGAAGCAACGAGTCAAAATTAATTCCTAAAAAATCCTATAACCTATTCCTATAAACAAAATACTGATTCCTAATCCCTATGCGCTTTATTTATGCATCTAAATAATTGTTTAATTAAAAAATATGTAATTTTGTTTTAGTACTAATTGTTGGGTCGTAATTTATAGTTCTAAAAAAGTGTTTCATATTATATATATATATATATATATATATATATATATATATATATATATATATATATATATATATATACATATATATATATATCCTTTTTTTATTTATGAAATTATGTTTTGATTATTTTGATTTATAAAATATTTGACGCTTTTATAATTACATATTATATGGCAGAGTTATTTGTGAGATATAAAAGATGCCATTTCTAACCGACGTTATAAGTAAAAATTTTATATAAAGTTCTCATTGTCCTGCGATTCGTTAACTGATGGGCACCATAGAAGACAAAAATGACTTGGAAGAAAATTCCTACAGCTACAACGTCAAACATAAAGCAGTGGTGAATGTCCTCCGAAATATATATATATATATATATATATATATATATATATATATAAGTTGATGTATTTTATTAGTGTAATTTGTTTGTGATAACTAGTTTTACAGCGCGTTCACTGTAATCCGAAACCTGCAGAGATAAGCTCACATAATTAAGATTACACTGTATAAGTAATTAAACACCGATACTTAAAGTTTCACCTCAGACAGACTTAACAATGAACTCAGGACACTACAGAGTCCCGAGCGTTATCAGTAAATATAACAGTCCATTGTTAATGGCGCTGAGAAGTTTCGATGTCCCCCACAATAGATTGCAATGTTATAGCACCTCTCGAGATTTGTCCTGTACATCATTTAATTAAATATAGAACTAAATAGTCTGGAACACCTCACGAGTTCACCAGTCTGTTTGAGGGAGCTTTTAACCGGCATGCGCTAGTATAGCTGCCTTAATATTTATGGAATTTTATCCTTATTTTTATATTTTTTATTTCTATTTTCTCATTCCGTCAAACTTCTAAATGTAACTTTTTTGTTTCATTCATCATGTTTAAAAATTTATTAAAACAGGAGTTGGAACATTAATTAAGCTGAGAAACTTTTTAGATAAAACCGTTTTTAAAATTCAAGTTATAAGAAGTACTTTTGTGATAATGCTCTAGATTCATAGTAAAAGCTACTTTTAATTATTTAACTTCTTAAAAAAAAAAAAAGTTAAATGAATCACTTTATTCTCAAGTTTCGATTGTATGAGTAGCCATATTAAATATTTTATATTTAACTTCTTTTTTATATCAGAGGCCAATGTGAAATGGTTAATTGTTTAAAATAAGAAATAAAGGTACTTTAGGAGAAGCTAATATTGAAAATTAGTCATTTAAGCCCTTTTAGAGAACATCAATGAGAATAAAACCTACATTATATTAAAAAAATGCTTAATTTAATATGATATAATAAATGTAATCAAAATCATTTGAGCCGTTTTCTTATTATATCGACTTTTTGGCGATAACAATATTTTTTTAATGATTTTTAATTAAATTTTAAATAAAAGTTTAATAAAACTTTTACTTGAACTGTTATAAGGGAAAAGAAAGTTCTATTTCCAAAATAACCGGATATAAATTGAAAATATTGATTTCAATCATACCGAAACTGATTAAAAATGGAAGAAAAGTTTTTATTTCGCCCTTCGGATAGTTTTATTATATAATATTATAATCTACAATTTTTTAATAAACAGAATTCAACGTATTATTTTTGATCGATTCTGTAGAATATAAATCGACGAATAGAAAAAAACAAATGGGGTTACGAACGATATTTCCAGGAGTAGCTGGAATGTAATCCTTTTTTAATGTAATTATTAATATTTTATTTTAACCAATGTATCAGCTTGCATTTCCAATTATCTTTGATGCATACATATCCAATTGAAATAATAATTGCTGTTCATTAGAAGAGCTATTTCTATTAAAAATAAAATTGTTCTTTAGAAGTAATTGTGGTCAGAACTGCAATCAAACATTTTCAAATAACCTATAATTTGTTATGGCGAATAAACAGAAGGAAACAAATGTAAGCAATAACAAAAACTCTTCTCGTTTATTTGAACATGTAGCTATGGAAGTAGGTCTAAATAGAATTTCAAATTGCTAAGGAACAGTTCATCTCAACTACAAAGGATGGACAACTAATCTAGTGGATAGATCCCTTAAAATAGTAGATCTGTATACATAAACAATACGTACAATACAGTTAAATTACAATAATATAGGTAATAAAGGATATCTATTGGCATTGCTGAGAGGGGAATAATTTAAAGAGGTTATAGAAGCTCTCGAGAACTACAAAATGTTTATATAAACTACGGTCCGATTTTTCGAATAAAAATAGAAAATTTAAGGTTTTTTTTGTTTTCTTTCTTAAAGTTTCATGCTTGAGTACGAAGCGATAATTAAAAATATATAATTTAATCAATTAAGGATTGCTTCACAGTAAACTAGATAAAATTCACTTTGAATGTTGAGTTTGTCATTGTTAATGCCAATTAAAGAGAACTTTTAAGCGGCTAAATTAAGCTAAGTTCGGTTTATAAAAATGTTCGGGATTTTATTTGATATTCCCCTTCCTAGAAAAAAATCTTATTAAATAAGCTTTAAGACCATATCAAAAAAGTTGATGCTTCTTAGGAAATAAATACAGCTTTGTGTATAAAAAATGTGTGATTAGATTTTCTTCCGCCTATATGTACCCATGAAAGAGCGTTATTTTATTATAAAGCTATCCAACCTAAAATCCCACGATTTTCAAACTTTCCAGAAAATTCTTAAATTCCATATCTCATCAAATTCCTTTCATATCGAATCTTTACAATAAAAAATCCAACGTAAAATCCTTAATGCTCCTTACTTTGTTACAAATAAAATAATCCATAACGACCAGAACGATCCATATGTTTTCGATTTGGCCCAATCCAGATACCTATCCTTCTATAATAAACTTCAGAACCATCCTAATCCTCTCGTTTCTAACCTTGCTTCCTTCTTGATCCCTGATTACTCCCTAGTCGCCTGAAAAGAAGTCTTGCCTCGTGATCTCCTAATTTAGATACTTTATTAGAGTGCTACTAATGGATAGATTGTATACAAGCCATGTATATCTCTGTATCACATTTGCTGAATTTATATTTATTTGTATACAGTTGTAAATTTCATGAATAATAAAAAAACAAAAACAACTTCCATATTATTAAACATCTTGGACTCTCCTTACTGCTACTGTGACCATTCCTCAACAGCTGATGACAACCATGTTCTCATTTCCTTTCCCAATAAATACACAGACCGTTATTCCTTCTACTATTTCCTCATCAAAAACAATATCCATCCTCCCTACAACAATTCCTACTATCCCTTACATTAAGTCATAGATCAAAAATTATTTACGCCTTATTTAGCCTTGAAAAAAAAAGTACTTATGTTTCAGCAAAAATGACTATTAAATTATTGCAAAGCTTTGAATTATTTTTTTTCCTATCATCTTATAATTATTATAATAGGAATTTATAATAATAATAAACATAAATGCATAAATAAACTTTTCATTTATAAAAAAAAAATTAAAAATAATGCATTTTCAAATATTTATCAACTAAAGTGATAATAATTTGTGTTTTTTTCCAAACCTCTATTATAGAAATTTATCTGTATCTATATGTAACCAACTGAATATTCATAAACCTAACGTTTTCATGAAAACAATTTAAGCATTTAGCTTGTATATTTATCTTTTATATATGTGTGTGTGCGTGTTAATTTAAAATAATCTGCTAATACCTTAAATTGGTATTAACGTAGCATTGGTAATGGGTGCTGTATTTTGTTACTACATTAAAAAAAAATGGAAAATAAAGGAAGAAAGCCCCAAATCCATAGCGTAGAGCTTCTTTTCTGAATAAGCAACATTAACAAGGAGTTTCATGTTTTATTTCAAAAATTCTCATTATCGAGAAAATGGAAATCCTCTTTCTACAAGACATAGATGACATCAATAACAATTTAAAGTGATAACATATTATCGTAAATAATCTTTTTTTTTAATAAATCTTTTTTAAATAAATAACTAAATGGATGTAAAATATTCCAGTGGGAAAGACCCTTAGTTTGTCTTACAGTTCTTCGCAGGATGTTCAAGTTGGCTGAATTAAAACATCTAGTTTTTATTTTATCAACCAGGAGGTGACTATGGACACAACGAATGATCCACGCCAGATAAAGTACCTTTAATTTATTCTATGTGACAAACGACTTGCTACAAAAAGACTTGGACATTCAAACGGTTTCAGACCCTGCAACTATATAAATTACATATATAAACTTCCACCAGGGACAGACTTACAACACCAATCCAGTAGCCTAAGAACTTATTTCGATTAAGCACCCATACATCACACCTCGTCGACTTTTGAGGCGGTTACTCAGAGATTTTCTTAGTTAATATGTAATCAAGTGCAGATTTGCATTTTGCAAATGGCAAATTTTGAATCCACCAAACTTATCAATTAAAAATTAAATAAATAAACCGTTGTTTGAATGCTGATCACATTTAGACAATGGATTGAGAAAATTAAATTGACTCCCTTATTTAATAATGTATTAAATAGAAGATAGTTTGTTTAATTATTACGGAACAAATATATAAGGAAAGACATAAATTAAAATCGAAAACTAAGATCCTTGAGTTAATGTACCGTCGAGGAATACAATGATAGAAGAGAATACATAACAAGTATGAAAATTATTATTCAAAACTAATTATATAATAGGTAAACATACATTATTTAAAATAGGTTTTCTTAAATAAACGCCACATCTCTTTATTTCAATAGAACATAGCTCATTTATTAATAATAGAATCTTTCTATGCAAATTGAATATTGATCTATCCAAGTTCCTACCAGTCGTGAAGTATATAAGTGCCAAGTTATCAGCTTGTCAATCTCCTTCCCAAGTTATCTTTCGGTAGAATGTAGAAGGATTTTAAAATTACCTTCATCATAGCAGTTGTGTTAAGTTGTGACATTTGGGGTCGCGCATGTTTGTAATTGTGTTACGTATGAACCTGTTTAAATCGTGTGAATTGGAGAAAATATTCAGATCTGGTCAATCAAGTCTTTTAGGAGGGCGGTAAGAGATGGTAACCTTACCATATATGAGTGCAATCGAAATTTTGGCTGCTCTTTCGGCAAACCTGTCCGCAAACTCGTTCCCCTTTCACCCCCAATAATGTCCACTCCCTTCATATTACTTTATATTTTCCAAATTTATTAAAATTTTAAAACTAATCATATTTTTTTTTCATTATGTTCCATCTTCCATGTACATCCGTATTTATTATTTAGTTTATCAGAATATTAAATCCAAATATTCCATAAATATTGTCATAATTTCACAGAAATTAATTCATGAGAACATAATTATTAACTTGTGTATGGGTATATTATAATGTACTCAATACAAAATAATTATTTTGTGATAATACGAGCATATTTATCTATATTTAAGAAAATTTTAATATTTAATAGTAATAGAGTTATATAAAAACATTAATAAATATTAAAAAAACATCGGAAAAAAATTTATATTAAAAACGAGAAATATAAACTACTACATTCTGAAATCATTGCATTGGTTGTGAGAGATAATATATGATGTAAATGTATCACGCCCAAAAACCAGATTTTCTTCTTATTTAAGATATCCACTTTATATGCTAGTCAAGTCCCACCAGTACAGACAGTAATTACAGGTAAATAATTATTTATCACAGCTAAACTCAAATATTCTATTTTCGAAGATAAAATTATTTTCCCTAGATATACTAATAAATAGGTTAAATAATTAGCAAGGAAGTCATGTTTTTTGGTCAATAGCTGCGCAAAGAGGAGACTTGACCGAGACCGCGCTCTACCTTTAATTGACTACAAATATTCATCTCGTAGAGGACAGGTTTATCCCAAGAGGATCTTTCAACACCAGAGTCGATTTGGTTGGTAATAGAAAAATTAATTATCCGGCGCAGCAGGGCACGAACCCAGGACCGGAAGAATAGGAACGCAGTTCCTTACCCACTGAGTTACGCCAATCATATTCATTTATGTTTATATATAAAAAATGTAAGTATATTTCATTATAATAGAAATAGCAATAACCTTAGTTATAAAATTTACTAATAACATTGAAATGTTTTTAAGGTTATTAGTTTAATTAGTTGTATGAATTATGTAATTCAAATAATATGTCGCTTGCACGACACCGGCCCGTGCTTCCTACTACGTAATGCAATAACAGAAAAATGCATATTAAAGTTTATATACGTTAAATTATATACGTAAATATGAATTTAAGATATTCGTGTAGTTGCGATTTTAAAGTTTTGTAATTAATATGTTGCATTACATTAGTAGCTTTTAATAAAATCTATTAATTAAATTGTTACCTGTGTGTGTGAATATGAACATATGGATTAATAATATATTTATTTGTTATTACAATAATGTTACTCAACGATGAAGAGGCGTTGGAACAAATAACCGTGTAATTTTAGAACGCAACATTTATACGGTTAGCTGCAATAATATTGTTAATCAATTATCAATCAGGGGTGTGAAGATAGGTACCAATTACATTAATATAGTACGTTAAAATAATTTATAAACGGTTTAGTTGTAATAGAAAATTGATTGATTTTCAGATATAGAGATCATTTGAACGCGTGATGGAAACTCAGAAAACTCAGAGGTAATAACGCCGACACTGAAGAACATATATTATCGTTACCTTACAATCATAAATGTTTAAACAAATCATAATAAAATATATGTTTTTATTTATTTTAAATAGTTTTATTAGTTATACCATTTATTAAACCTTTACATGATGAGGACATTATTCAGCATTGCAAATTCATTCAAAGGAGTAACTTGCGCCATTATTGGATATTGGTTTTAAGATTGATTTCAAATCCATTTTAGGAAAGATATCACAATTGTAGATCATCGATAATTTATTTTCATTAGTTATTTAGCATGTGGCATGGGACGTGTGGATATTGACCAAATTACAACAGGTCCAGAATACATCGATCCTGGCCACTGTCAAATTATCGAGGAACAGCTGAATAATGATTTTGTTTACACCTTTGGACACAGCCACTGGAGCTGTAATTTCAGACATCTCCAGATATGAGAGACTGAAGGAGTTTTACCTGGCGGCGGTGTAGTACTCGGAACAGTGCAGGTAGTTGTAGTCCATCTGGTGGACCTGGTGCGTGAACTGGGGGTAGTACCAGCTCTGAGGCTGGGAAGGCATGTAACTCCACTCGCACATCGCGGACATTCACATAGCAGCACCTAGCGCGGCACTGGGGCAACAGGCCCGCCAGCGGGGCAGGTCAGGGGTGGGGGGCCGATCTCCCCCGAACACCATCGCGCATCATCGGATCTCCGCCTACTCTGTATGAAGTGCTCCCAGATGAAGTGGAAGATATCACCAACATTGTTGCCGAGAAACATTGTTGGGGAAGGAAACACAATCCCAAGGACAAATTTCCGTTAATGTGCAGCATCGTTATACAAGTGGCGTGAGGCTCATTATATTTGCCACCTATAAATATTTATAATGGCTTACAGCATAACCGAAAGAATTTTCAATAGTTAAATTTAACCATAATAATGAACCATTAGGTAATACTTTTTGGCCTTAGAGGATTATTCGCCATGGAAATTCGATCCGCTGCACATGGTCGGAATTGAAATATATTAAGCACCGACTTTACGTAATTGAAGGAATGGTATCACAACTGTTTAAATGGTGATATTTAGCAGTTAGGGTGACGAAGAACTCACTAAAAAGGTAATGAGAACCGAATCAATAGCCCAAGGAATAAAACAAAAGGTAGTTGGGAGGATTCTGTTACTTTTGGTCTTTAAGATTCTGGCACATTTAAGTACTTGGCACATTTCTGAAGCTGATACTATTATTTCCAGGCAAACTCCGATTCTTTAGGACTCACTGTTATGAACTATTGTATACCTAGTTTCTCATATTCGATGAAGCTAATGTATTTTTTTAAAATTAGAATATAATTAATGCCAATGCAATGGTTAAAGGTCATCGCAGATGCGGAAATGCAAGTTTTGGGAGAAAAACAATTTCAAGTCTTGTGAGGCTACAACTTGAATCAGCTCTAAATATCGATTCTTTAAATAATTATACATTACTTAGCTCTTCGCCGTACAAAGACCAAACCAAATTTTAGAGCATTAGGACCTGTTTTATCAGCTATACTTATCTAAATTTCATTTACTATTATTTTTTTTTTTTTTTTTGGCATTACAGACCATGTAGACATTTTGCCGCCTTAACAAGCCTGCTCCATCTCTCCTTGTCTTGCGCTATTTCTTTCTATTTACCGGCACACAGGTCTATTGCATCTTTGTAAATTCTATCTATCCATCTGCTTTATGGCCTTCCACGTGTTTTTTTTATCTTCTATTGAGGTATTCATTGTTATAATAATAAATAAAGGCCAGATGAATAGGTTTTCCAGCATCTAAACTATCTTTCAAGAATATAAAACCTCTACAGTTATAGCAAGCATCTTGCTCTTTAAATCACTATTCGAACCACTGTGGAGTATAACGTTAATCTGCACACGCAGATATCTAATGGAAGGTTTGTGGAGTCTTGTTATAAATGTGAGAAATATTAAAGTGTAATTTCTTCATTTTAAGAGAGATGCTTTTTATCTGAGATATATAAATAAGATTTAATAACAGTATTTACTCTACCAACAATTTTTATTTATTTATATGACGTTTTGGAATCACTTTCTTATCCCATCTTCAGACAGTATCTATTCCTTCTACCATCTCATTATTTTTTCAATATTTGTCATAATTTTTATATTTATATATTTTCATGATTTAAGAGATGAATTATAAAAATAAAAGTATGATAAAAGATAATAGAAGATGAGAGAAGGATGAGATACTGCCTGAAGATGGGATAAGAAAGTCATCCCGAAACATCATAAAAATAAAGAAAAATTGTTGGGGGAGTAAATACTGTTATCAAATCTTATTTATATACCTCACATTAAAGTGTAATTTTGAAAAGCTTTAGGTGTTGAGTTTTTTAACTGTGACACTGATTGTCTTCCTCAATTTCCAGCTGTAGTTACTTCCTAAAGCCGAGTTCATCCGTCATATTCCATAAAAAGGATCCATCTCTAAATTGGATCCCTGGATTATTCCAGCTTCTGTGTCATAGCTCAATATTTTATCCGTACAGTAATCTAAAATAATCATCTAGAGGTAATTTGAGACTTCCATTGTCTGTAATCCTTCCATGACACAGCTCCGACCGAATAAGGAATAAGTTTTTGTAAAAAGAAACCACAAGATATGTTAAATTTGTGAAAATAGATAATTATGTCAAAATATCATATCTCTTGTTCACATTTTCTCGGTATAATACTTTGTGAAGCCAGCTCTAGAATTACTGAAGCAATCCTGGTTAGCATGAATTCAATCAAATGTTTTATTATTTCATAAGTGTGGACTCCTTGACGGTATGGTTGACTGTAGTGAATAATTGAAGAGAAAGATGGGTGATCATTCAAAATAAAAAAAAAAGGAAAAATAAACAATTATAAATATAAACAATTATTTTTATATTTCCCGACGTTCAGGCCTTCATCAGGGCTAAGAAAAAACCACGTAACAATAGGTTTCAGAAACTATAAACATTGAATAGTAAAGAATTAAAATAAAAAAGGTGAAATGTATAGACTAAAAAATGTAAGTACAATAAACTTAAAGTAAAATAAAGTAGATAAAGTGAACATTAAAGTAAAATAAAGAAGGTAGAATAATTTTATTATTTCATCACTGATCTTGTGATTTCACAAATTTTCCTTCTTTATATTTATAATTACAACATTTATATATTTTTATACTAATTTGTCCATAAATATGACATTTTAGGGAAAAAATCAATTTCTTCTCTGTCAAGAAGACCTAAAAATACGAATTCAAAATAACTGTAAATACCGTTAATTTTTTATAAAATCCCTGAAAATTGCTCTTAAATAAATTAAGGGTTCGATCGGAGGGAACGGGAGAAAATAGTTATTGGTCTAGGTTCTAGGGATGTCAAAGAAAGATAATACAGTGCAAAAAGTATGATGATTGGAATACTTTCATTTCAAGGATTTTTTCCGCCTCGGAACCACTAAGCGTTGTACAAAAATAGATGAAGCAGACAATAAATTATTCATGCCAATGAAAACTTTTAATTTTTGTTATGTGTTATACTGTTTGAAAATAATCTTTCTTAATCTTTTAAGATAGCGATACTGCCGAATAATCCTTCTAGGTATTTGATATGGAATGAAAACCATGATTAAGAATATTCGTAGATCGACTCAATGCATCTATCATCATTCTTCAAGGGAGGTAAGAGTAATGAGGAGGATACTCCAAATATGAAAAAAAAAAAAAAAGGATGAACAAGCATTTGACTTTGGGGATTTGTTGGAGGTACCTGGAGGGAGAGTAAACATCCTAAAAGTCCCCACCTCTGCACCTTACGCTTCATGCTAGGGGTGCCGTCTTAGAGGTCTCTCTTTTCCATTTTTTCTCACATATTTTGAAAAAGATGTGTCCCAGACGAAATATTGTTGTTAAAAAAATTAAAGCTGATGAAATTTCCTTCATGAAAGTTAATATTCATTTCTTTCTTATCTGTTATACTTCGACAAAAAACATGAGCAGAAAATAAATTTTTCGAAAATTGTCAATTTAATTTTGTGAGTATCTCGGTAAGAATAACAGATAAGAAAGAAATGAATATTAACTTTCATGAAGGAAATTTCATCAGCTTTAATTTTTTTAACAACATTATTTCGTCTAGGACGCCTCTTTTTCAAGATATATGAGAAAATCTGGAAAAAGTGACCTTCAAAGCGCCACCCCTATCATGAAGCGGAAGGGATAGAGGACTTTTAGTATGTTTATATCCTACGTACCCCTAACAAATTCCCAAACTCAAATTCTCTCCATCATCCATGTACTATGCAAGCATCCTTTTGCTAATCATTGACAGCACTAATGTTTGATTATTCTTATCTGAATGCTAAGAATTGCCAGGTGTATTGTTTTAAATTTTGTACAGGATTGCACAAAATTACGTTAAATTAAGTTTTTCGTTAAATATGTTCTATTTAATTTAAGGGCGGTTTACCCACCCACAGAACCTGACACCCAGGTTGGTATTATCAAGACATTTTTGTAAACCTTTAATATTATCGTACAATAGCATTATGAGAAGCATTAAGGAGAGAGTTAAGCACTTTGCAAGACCAAGACCTACATCGCCTATCTTCTGCAAGACCAAGACTGGTAAAAAAAATAATCGATTTTTCGAATAAAAATTGAGGCAAAATAGTTACTAATACTTGAGAATTTTAGGTGCTATATATAAAGAATTGGTGTAACCAATATATCTTTGCATTTAACTTTTTCAATTTTTCATTCAGACTTAGTTAGGTTTCTCCTATCTAAAAAATTACAGTAATATCTCTCTAGTAATAAGTTAATATGTAACTGCAAGACTGTTACGAGAGTCTTGCAGAAGACCAAGACTGAGTTTGCAAGACCAAGACTCGTCTCGGTCTTGCATTTGGGCAACACCTAAATTCAAATATTTTATGAAGATTTTATTTAATTATTTTCAAGTTGAACAATGAAAATAAAATTAACAGGATTAGTTTAAGTTAATGAAATATAGTAGAAAATTGCCTTTTTCTCAACTTTTTTAAAATGATATGTCAGTCTAAGGTATGAGGGCACTCATATATAAATTAATTTGTTCTAAAACAAAACAACAGAGTGTTATTTGCTTCTAGTTATTTTATTTAGAAAAAAATACACATCAACAGCAAATGAGCCAATATAAAATAACAACTTCGCTAAGAAAGACAACAATCGACTAAAAAATAATATTTTTATTGTAAGATACTTTAAAAAAAAGTAATCGCTAGCAATTCCTGTATCATCGAATTATTAAAGTTAAAAGATTGTTGAACATAAATTTGCATAAAAATAAATTAATAAACAAATTGTGATTCAAATCGGTATTGACTTTGGTGGTTTTACACATTTGTCGGCGATATATCCACTGAAAACAAAAAGTATTTATTTAAAATGTGAAATTTTCAGTTATGTAAAAACTCAGAATTTATACAATGTAAAAACAAAACATGTTTAGCATCGGTAACTAATTTGAAAAGTTGTACATTATATCGGACTTTTTATATTAAAAAATTCACTCGCGTTTATATTTATTTCAACTGTCTTGGGCCAATGTAGCCCAGAACATAGGTATTAAAAAAAAGAAAAGAAATTTTTAAAAAGGCGATCAATAAGGAATTTTATTTCCTAGAAGCTAATAATTTCTCCTCAAAATGGAGTCCTCATTTAATTTACGATTAATAATCAATATCGCCAGGGAATCTGTAATTCGAATAAAGGCCAGGATTGTTGAATTATAGAAACGAAAGAAGCAGACATAGTATGGTACACGTCAGATCTATAACCGACATTGTAAAAGAAACGTTATATAAAATGGAAGTGATTTTGCAAAACATAATTCATGCAAGGTCAAGTATGAATGATAAAAGGTTTATCTGAAGTGTATTTATAGACAAACACTACTGACATACATTTAAAAAACAAGCATCTTGTCATTGATCAAAATTTCCTTTTCCTTTCCTTTTGCTTTCAAACCAGCGAATTCTCTCTTCATGATTACATTTATTCTAGGAGTTTATACAACCAATAGTTTCAAATTATCTATCTATGGTCGAAGTGCTAAGCTTATCAGAACACAAGATACAGGCAATGAATTAATATTAATAGAAATATTTTAACAGTTAAATATTAATTAAACAATGTATTTCCAAAAGGTACTCACTATTATTGCTTTAATATAGCTTGATGAAACTGGTAGTCAATTAAAGGTTAAGTTTTTACGAAAAATAATTTAATATGAAATAAAAGATTAAGTAATATAATGAAAATGAGAAGTTTGTGGTTTATCCAGTAGATACGTAAAAAAATTTACAGTTCCACTAATACTGAAAGATGTTATTGCTTTCATTTAAAAACAAAACCATTGTTTTATTCAGAATGGGGCAATGGTAAAAAGAAAATTGTTTAGAAATAAACGTATCTGATGCTTTATGTGATGATTTAACTATTAAACAATAATTGTTTGATTTATACAGAGACTTAATAAAGCCTGAATACGAAGACCCATTGTAAGGATGATGAAGAAAAAAAAACTTCAATACTGACATTTATACTTAGTTTTTAGAGTTTTTTTTATTTATTATTAACAAGACGGTTATTTTTGTCAAGTATCGTTATTTTGCCCGATTATAATAAGTGATTATTTTTTTAACAGTCCAATAATTACTGAAATATTAAAAAAATAACCAGTTTTCGGTTAAACTGGCCGGTTATTCCCTGATGTTCCTTTCCGACTTAAGTCCCGGATTTAGTTCCGGCATAATTTTATTTCTTTATAATTTAATTTAGTTTAATTTATTGGCCATTTGACTATTTAAAAAAATGATGATTGTTTATAAATATATAAACTAGGGTTATGAAAAACTTTTTATTTTAACTGAAAATCAGGTATGTACAATGATTATGAGGCCTGGGTAAATTAACCAACCAAGTAACGTTAGTCTTCCCACGATTTTATCTCAGTCTCCGCTCCACTTCTCATGATTGATGCATTGCATTTCCAGATTTCCGAAAATCCGCCAGTCACATCCATCAGGAGTTTAATTATAATCTTAAACGATCAATCAGAATGTCCGTGTAGGAATGACCTGTTTTACGTCAATCATTGACCAATGCGGGTGGTAATTTTTTTTTTCAAGAAATGTTTGTCATCGCTGTCAAATGAATTGCTGAAACGGGTGAATGAAGACAAAATTCGTTTCGAAAACTTTTAATCAGGTTTTTGATCGTGATTTTTTAAAAAGACAAATTCGTTTTTATTTAACATGACAGTTACTAATCAGTATGTTTAGAAAGAACCTAGTCACCTGGGTGCTCCGTTAACATACTTAAAGTTATACCATCGCCAAGGATAAAATTGGCATGTAAACGAACAAACCCCTAAATTAGCGAAGAACCAACGGAGAAGCATCCCAGTGGTAGACTGAGGCCTAAGTGGGAGGCTTGTGTCATGTAATAACCAATCCAATTTGGGATTGGGAGGGGGTGCATGGAAGGCAATACACAGACTGCGCCTGATGGCGGAAACCTTTGGGTTTCCGAAGCAAATAATTTATTTATTTATTATTAATTATTATTTATAACATCTTAACTTTAGAAGCAGTAATATTCAATCATTTTTTTTAAACTAATCTTTCTTCACATATTTCATTTGTTAGTAGCGTTCTAAAATAAAAACGTTACAAACATTTCAGTAAGCCAATAAAACACTCAGAATGAAACAATCCTTAGCTGAGACGAATACTTAATTTAATTTAATTTAATAAACATTTAATTTTAATTTTTTTTTTTATAAAAGATGTATTTTCACCTGTCAACAGCATTGCTGTATCCTGATGTATTGTTGAAAATCAGCAAATGTGATAGCGATACATGAAATAATGACATGACACATGACAGGTATGGGGAAGGAAAGTGCTCAGTAGTACCTCTTCCCTAACTTGTTCCAATTACTTAAGTTGTTTAAAGGAGATCTCTCATCCAACGCCTTTTTAGTCTCCTCCTCATGTTCTGGGGTATGTCAGCTGTGGCCATGTATCTTACTAGTCTGTTATTATGTTCATTTCTTGAACTGTGGAGGACAACTAAATCATCGAATATCAAACGCATCCAATCCTTCCAGTCTAAAGTCCTTCGAACAATAGTCAATGCTCCATATTATGTCACGAACAAGACCCTACACCATGACCTTAACATCCCATATGTCCATGACATCATCCCATCCAGATTCTCCAACTTTCACCAGAACCTCATTCATCATCCCAATGCTCTAGCGCAATCCCTATCCAGCTCCGAGCATCCATACCATCCCCCTCGAAGGTTGAAACGGCAGTGGCCTCGAGATCTTTTGTAAATATGCCTCTGGAGTCCTGGCATTGGCCAGCTTCTCCACTCATGTCCTGAGCGTCTGTGGCTCTAGTGCCCTCTTTCAGTCTCCACTGGCTTCTAAATACTAGTGATGCGGCTGGAAAAGTGGCGCTGGGATCTTCCGGAGTCTTGCTTTGCCTTCCGCGTGTGGGGGAAAAAGCCTGGCTCGGAGATTCTTGGGCGAATGTATATATTGTATATAGTTATGATTGTGTTTAGAAGTTTTTATTTTATTTTATTTGTTTATTTTTTTTTCTTTTTATTTACCTCCTTCATCAGTATTATTTATTTACTTTTTATATTTATATTTATTTCTTTATTATTTGTATATATTCTATGAATGAGAACTTTTAGCCTTAATGCGTATAGCCCTCCAGCAGTGGCTGATTGTATTATTATTCAATAAATAGATTTTTAAAAGCAACTGAGCAACAACCAAAAATATTGCAGTTGCATATAGTTTTTGTTCTAAAGCTTCAGCAATGTAATCTGTAACTCTATGCAATTGATGTGTCGTAGAATGGAATGTGCGATAGCCGAATTGGTGGTCAGGTATTACCTGTTGGTCAGTCAATATGTCGACAAGTCTTTTGTATATTAATTTTTCAAAAACTTTAGAGCATATAGGAAGAAGGCTAATGGGTCTGAAGGATGAAGGACTGTATAAGTCTTTACTGGGTTTGAGGATCATCAAGTGAGTATTTCCATTGTAAAGGGAATTTTGAAGTCCTTAGTATACAGTTGTAAATTGTTGTCAGAAATACTAGAGCTTTCTTGGGCATTTGTTTTAAATATTTGAATGACAAAATGAGTATATATTCAAGTATTGTTTTGAAGATGGGAATGATGCCCAAAAATGTAGACGTTCATGATTTTTTAACTAATAAAACATGTAAAAGAAGTTTCCAAAAAATTAAATTATTAGAGTCGAGAAGAACGGGCCAAACTCCAGAAATGGATTGCACATATAATAACAAAAAATTATATATTCTTATCCGAAGTTTATTTGTTTACATTTTATTAACTATTTACAAATAAACAATATTTCATACATTCATACAAATAACATTTCGGTTATTTTTATCTTATGCCTTGATCATCTTGAGCTCTTTTGGCCATGCGACCTCTACTAGTAGTCCAATAAATTTCACCTTCTGTCCTGGCTTTGTTTCTAATGTCCTGTAGTCCGGAAAAAGTCAGTAGATGTCATGAATCCTTGTCGACACAGTGGACATGTTGCTGATCCGACAACTCCAATAAGGTATAGATGGCTTGGGAGATAGTCATGCCCGGTTTTCATCCTGAACTGAGCAACGGCCTCACTTCTAGAGAAATCCACTGGTACTCTTCCATTTTCTTCTAATAATGAAGCCCATTGCTTCTCCTTCAACTCCAATTGCCGTTTCTGTTCCAATTATTTATTGATGACTGTTTTGATTAGCTTCTTTGCCGTCAAGAAAGGGATTGGCATATCTGGCTGATCCTTTCCAGTACCTTCTTATGCTAATCGGTCAGCATTTTCATTACCTCTCACACCGCCGTGTCCTGGTATCCACTGTAGAACGACATCTGTGCCTTCTAAAATCCGCTCTTCCATCAATTCCAAGCACATACTAATTTGATTTGTGGAACAACAGGAAGGATCTGTAATGACAATTATTACAGCTTGCGAGTCAATTAGGACCACAACTTTTTGAGGTTTAAATTTTTTTATCAGTTCTAACGCTAGAAATTGCATATACTTCACTGTCAAAATTACTTGCTAGCTTTCCCAAAGGCTCTTACAATTGGAAACGTTCTGCATAAACACCAGCTCCACCATCCTTTCTTGCTCGATTCGCAAAACGGCCTGTGTACACAAGCAACCATGGGAGAGTGGGGTGCCTCTCTCTCTTATGGTTTCAAGTGCTAAATTCCTTAGTTCTATCTTAGAGCAACTTTGCTTGTTGGTTGGTTAAGGGAGCTGTAAACTGGTTTTTGCTGATTTTGAAGAAACCCTTGGTAGAATCGTCATAAAATTTTCTCTTGAAGAAATATTTTAACTTAAAATAAGTCAATGAATTTCTCTAATTGTCTCCAATTTCTTCATAAACGTGACTTAAGTTTTAATCCTCGTTGAGGCAGGTTTATATTTCTCCCAGTACTTAATTTCTTACAAACACTTAATAAATTAGTTAATTAAGTGTCATGCTAGTAACATTTAGAATCGACCAAACAACACAGTATAAATTAATTTTTTGAATAAAACATAAAATGTTATAACCTCATAAAAAGGTAGGGAAGAAAAAAAAAAAAAAAACAGACAGACGCCGAACCAAATTTGATCCTTGATGTCTGAAACATAAGATGCAAGAATTTTGAATTCAGAACACATAATTTTGTATAAACTTCCACACGAATACAAAGCCTCCCTACATTCGGTAGTGAGGAAGCAAAAAATAATAAAAACCGAAGATCTTAAATAAAATATTAAAAGAGATCATTAAAAATTACAAGACAATTCCAATACCTAAGTTCTTATAAATCTGCCTATAATACTGCCAAGTACAGTATAGTGTAAGATGAATTAATAATCATGATATAGTTAATTATATGAAAATGGCCAATAATGAAATATTCCTATTTCATAGTATTTATATCACAGCGCAATGCACAATCTAAAGATTGAAGGCTAAGGCAAATATCTCTTATCACCAATACTATCATTCTTAAATAGTATGATGATTAAGATATTTGCAACAGTATCCTTGCTAAATCTAAATCTTGGAAAATCGTCATGACCTAACTCCTTTACAAATTCGAAAAACTCGCGCAGCTCATTATCAGACATGATGAGAGCTTGGTTATATATTTTTTTCTCTTCTCAATAATGAAAAGTGACGATAAGAAATTTAACTTGAGGGCTCAACACACTCCGCTAAGAGATAAGCAGGAAATTTCACTCGACCCAAAGTTGTGTGAATCGAATATTGGAAAATAAACATTCAATTATATTTTTTTTATTTATGTAAAACGTTAAATGGTTTTATTTTTAAAACGGTAAACTGGAATTATATTCTGGTTGAGTGAAATATTTTACTCGAGTGCAGGCGACCTTAAATGTAAAAATCCTGTTGTGCGGCAAGAACATCACCACACGCCTAGTTTTTTCTCCATAAATACAACATTGAGTCAATTAAACATTTGAAAGACTTTAATTACACAAAAGCAAGACATAATGCTTGATCATTTAGCATATAAAAGAGGATAGCAAGATACTATTGCAAATGAATTCCTTCTAGATAAAGAGCGGCTATCGACAACGTCAAACGTTACGACCATGACCCTACCCCGATAACTATTGTGCAACAGCCAACTGGGGAGTAGTGCTATCCATTCTTACAACCAAGTCAACAAATGCCGAACAAGCAAAACAAAAATTACCAGTCAAAAGAAACTTTGCTCAAAGTTTCAAACGAAATTGGCTCGACTTCATCTGAAAATAAAGGACGTATTCTACGAAAAACGAGTACTTAAATCAATAGTTTATCATTAATTAAGAAAACGGAAGAAAAATGATTACTGCAGAAAAGAAAAAAAAATTTGCTTCTTCAACTTACTTTCACTTACCTATATATGTAATATATAGTAAGGAATAGTATTTCGATCGTGAAAATTTTCGAATCTGAGATTGTAACGGAAATTACGTATTGAGGTACCCTGAGTCCAAATACCCAAGTCCCGCGAAATGGTCTGTGTGGACAGTCTAAAAGTCACACGAACTGATATTACGTATTTAAGATAGATATATTCCTTAGATGTGACAGCAACTTTTTCTTTAAAATCGGCTAACCGGAAGTGCCACTTTATATCAACGGTGAACTACATTTGTACAATTTTCTCAAAAACGGCTCAAACTATTTTAACTAAACTCGGCGTATCATTGTATAATTAAGGTCTTTAATATCATTCAGGTCATATCCCAATTGATGTCACTTTACAGGGCTTAAATGCCAAATGTTCATATACGTCTCCCTCCAAAGTACCTTTAATATGGTCTATTTTAAAAATGAACTCTCTTTTATTGAAAATAACTATAAACAATAGCTAAATATGAAGTTTTAAAGAATACGGTAATTGGAAACTGGATAAAAATGCTTAGTCAGGATGAAAATGAATCTCCGGAAATAACAGTCAGAAGGTATACATATAATAGAGAATTTCAGAAAAAAAAATATCAAATAAATAAAGTTGTAGAAAGTAACGCAGAGTAACGAAAAACATATAAATAATAATTTCAGAAAACACATTATTTCCGTAAATCACATGTTTTCAAGGAAAATAAAACTTTCTTAATAAATGTAAATTTTTAGATTTTTTTTTAAGTTTGAAAAGAATTAAAAATCCACCGAATCAAGCCAATGACATAGTTTAAAATATTATTTCATTGTACTTGCGTAAAAGGAGAAGTGAAATATAAAAATATGTCATGGATATGTTTATAACTTTGCATACATTTACTGTAGTTCAATAACTCTAGATATGATATTTTATTAAATATAATTATTTATAATTAGGTATCTATTGGCAGCTTATTCCGAAAAATCATCAAGTAACCTTTTAGAAAATTAATTTAGTGAATAATTTGATGAATTTTCCCTGTGTGAAATCCCAAAATTATCCACTTACAATCAGTGTGACAACTTTTGACCTATCCATGTCAGGCAATTAAAATCTCGTAATTTCATTTCAGTAAACTTTACAACGGAACAGTTTAATAACTAATAGTCCTACAATCCATAATTATTTATAGGTTAAATATTCAGGTATACTTTCAAATCTCTCTAGCCATATATAGTCCTTTCGGTTGAGAATGACTAACTCCAATTTTAACATTCTTTATTACTAATTTTAGTGATGTTTCCATTGGCAAAATTTATATCTTTATACAAAGTTCTATATTTTAACACTGAAATGGCCTACTCTGGAATCAACTTACTCACTGTCTGTACAGATATAACTTTTCCAACGAGAAATACCGCTAATAAGTATAACAATACAAATAGGTACAAATAACAAAGCCCTTCCACTACCCGAGGGCAGGAAAACGAGACCCTAAATGGCACCTTCTTCTGTCCCTATATTATTATTACTTGTTATGTGAGGAAGCGAGAGGGAACAATATGAGGCAGCATAATCATCCTCATCCTCATATCCATCCTCTCATCCTTCCACGAATGTTGAGCTTCCTCATACACTCTGATAAACAAGCAGAGCAGTTGTTAGGGTAAATACACCACACAACTAGTTGACATGCTTAAGGAAATTTCCTTGAGCTTTAATTAAGGTGTAAAAAAAAAAAATAATTATGTTGTTGTATTATTCTTAGATTAATCTTACAAAATTACTTCTCAGCCTACCAAGACACATTTGAAATCTATGAAACATTCACCTATATTAAAATTTAGAATATAGTTTTATTTATTTTTTTTTTTTTTGTAAATATAACAAACACTAGTTGGTTTAAAATGTTAATGTCTCTATAGCTTACAGGGACGAGAAATAGGATGAAATCATGCGTAATAAAGTGTTGAAATTTAATATTCTTCATTTTAAAATAGATAATAACAAAAATCACCTTTAACTTATTACAGATGATACATGTGTCCTATCAGTTAATAACGACCCAACAATTGCATGTCAAACCCTTCAAATCCCACATCACAAACCTTGAAAAATAGTGTCAAAACTGGAGGATAAAAATAAATTCCTTTATCCTTCGTCGAAAAACCTATGTCCTCCTGTCCTACAGTATCCTTTAATAATACCCCACTTATCCCTATTGTACAAATCCGATACCATGGACTCCACTTAGACAAACGTCTAACTAGGAATCCTCAAACCAGACTGAAACGACAAGAAACCGCTCGACGTTTCCGACTATTCCAGCACTTACTAGCCAACGCTCTAAGCTCCCAGTCAATTACAAAAGACTAATATGCATGACTACAATAAGACCTATTTAGACTTACGTAGTTAATCTCTGTGGCTCTACTAAGCCATCGAATTCCTCTCGTATCCAATCCTTACAATCCAAAATCCTACGTAAAATCCTCACTGCTCCTTACTTTATCACAAATAAAATTATCCATAACGATCTTAATCTTCCTTATGTTTCTGACCAGGCCCAATCCAGATACCTATCCTTCCATAACAAACTTCAGAACCATCCCAACCTCTCGTTTCTAAGCTTGCTTCCTATTCGATCCCTGACAACATCCTTTTGTAAAAACATTTTTAGAGTGCTACCAGTGGGTGGTTTCTCAACAAGTGATTTCATGTTATTATATTCTTTTGTTCACATTTACTGAATGTATTTTTATTTGTACATTATTTGTACCAGACTTAAATTCATTGGTAAATGTTGGACACAGTCAAGAATCTGTTTTTGGCAATATGTAAACCTATTTTTGGTTTGTATCAAATCTAAAACACTATTTGTTTCCTTTAAACGAGAAATTAGTTGATATAGTCCCATTTTTATAACCTGTCATATTAAGTATATATTTTTGAATTTATGCTAGTGCACGCCTGTCAGATACAGGACGAATTCTTAGTATAAGGCTTTTAAGTAGCTGACGTTTTAAGTTGCAATTTCTATAACAAATTAAGTCAAAAACAGATAAAACGTTATCTAAAACCATTTTAAGAAAAAATAAGCAAAATTTTAAGATATGACGAAGTAGTCAAAGAGAAGACGACAAATCTTAGGTAAAGTGTTATCACTGATAGACTACTGTTCCTGGAACACTAAATGTACCTTGAGGGACCTTCCTAATTTTTTACCAATTATTTCGGTAACTGTTCTTAAATCTGACAAATATACAAGAAGATAATATGGAAGCAACAAATTCATGAAATAGAGATTTAGGAGGTCCTCAAATCTTATTATTCTCATTTTTCGAAGAGGATGTCATTGTATAGGTACACTGTCAAGATACTGGAGCTTTTACCCTTTCCATTTTTTAAATTATTGAAAGAAGTTAGACGACTATTCTACTTGGAGATATCATGGATGATAAATAATCAGGACGGAGTCCTTTTTTTTTTTTTAATTAAAATATATTTTAAATAAAAAATATATAAAAAATTAAAAAAAAGACTGCGTCCTCATTAATTATCCACTTTTTATTTATTTATTTATTAATTATTGATTTATTTATTTTTTTTAAATGCTATCTCGAATGCTAGCTTGAATGCTTTTGGACATTGCAGTTAAAACCTGTTCTAGTGTTTCCATGTGCTCCTTGGGCCAAAAGAGCGAGAAAAGATTCAGAGCGCTGTAGATTTTATACCAGCATAAATGGAAGATTCAACAAAATTAAAAATGATTTTTCCCTCCTAATTTACAATAATAAAAATCTTTGCTTGTATATAGGAAAAAAAAAACACAAAAAAAAAACGGACTTATTTCTTGAATATTCTGATAGAATTACTGTACCCTTAGCAGAGTATATTACAGAATTACTCTGCTACATATCACGCTACTTGAGAATTTGTCAAAACCGCAATAAATGATTTGTATTTTGTATATTTTTCTCTGGTTATAATTTTCATTTTATCATTCAATATGATAGTTTTATATTTAAATACTATCATAGTGTTTTGCTTAAAATATATTTTGTTTTTAAAGATATATCCAGTTTTAATCTAACGATATTTTTGTGGATATATTTTAAATATCCGCCTGTTTATATCGGTTAATATGAAGTTATAACTTCGCTCAAGGTTAAAAAAGTTGTAATATCGCTAAAAATTAAAAAAAGATGCCTTACAAGTTAACAATCATGGGAGAATTCGTACGGGAGAGTACGAATAGGTCTGCACAACGTTGCAAGTATGTTTTAACCATGAACAGGCAACAATACCTTCAATGTTACCTTTATCAGTATTAAAGGTCATTCCCATTATTTCATAGCTCGTTTTCTGTATACTTCTAATTTATTAGAATTCAACGGTCCTGAGGATGGCGTTATAAATATTATTTGGGAAGACAAAAATAAAATTAAAGTGAAATAAATAAACAAATATAAAAACTTGCTAACCTTATAAAATTTACTACAAGTCCCAACAGTAATTACTACAGCTAATGCGAAGCTATCAAGGCATAACTACATTCCAACCTGTTAGAATTATTGCAATTTTCACGATCAAAACAACGTAAAAACAAACAAAAGAAATATAAAGAGTGAATATAATAATATTTAATGTAAATAAGGCTGAGGCATGATCGGTATAACAATCAACAAACACAAGTCTAAAAGTCTAATCAAGACGTCACAAAATATTGGAATCAGTTAAGCAACAATAATTCATGCACCGCGTACTACCGATATAAACATTTTAAATATATCAACACAAATATAGTTCGATCAAAACTGGGTATATCTTTAAAAATAAAATATATTTTAAGCAAAACACTATGATAATATTCAAATATAAAAAGATCATAATAAATCAGCAGAGAAAAATATGCAAAATACAAACCATTTATTGCAGTTTTGACAAATTCTCAAGAAGACATATCAAGTAGATCTGTAGTTCTGCTAAGGGTGCAGTAATTCCATCAGAATATTCTATAAATGAGTCCGTTTTCTTTTCACAAGCAGAGATTTTTATTATTATAAATTAAGGAGAAAAAAATCATTTTTAATTTTGTAAAACCTAACATTTATGTTAGTATAAAAATACTATGAAAAAAATTGTTTCAGCGTATATATACAATATATGTACATCCATATATACTAATCTTATTTCCAGGAATTTTTTCGTAACCTATGGAAATGTTTCATTTTTTAATTGAATTTTTACTTTATATTTATCATTTTTTTTATATTACTAACAATCAGAGGCGGTGAATTATTTCAGACATAAACATAATGAGAAAATGCAGAGAGAGCCATTTTGAAAATTTGTAATTTTAAACTCTTTCAGACTATTTTGATGAGGATATGACCAAACTGATGTTAATGATCATCAAATTTTAAATTGGTTTAAGGAGTTTAGAAAAATCGTTTTCCAGAAAAATATAATGCATAAAATTAATGATGTCCTCTAATGCGTAAAATAAAATAATAAATTGCTGAAAAGATCGAAAAAGAATGAGAGAAATAGCCCCCTTGATGAAAATTTCGAGTACATACATATTATTTTTTTTCTATTTGAATAGAATGATTGCTATAGTCATATTAATATGTTCGATGCATAGATGCAGACATGATAAACAGTATAATACAATGGGAACGTGTCAAAGGTTTATATCATTTACAAGTACAATTATCTATAAATCAGTGTTGCAGTCCGTCGTAGAAATTACATGAAAGGAAACAACACTATCAATGAAAATTAGATTTGGACATATCAAGTACTGGATATGTGGTGAACATGGCTTGAGGAGGTAAGTAAATCTAATATTCATTTTTTAATGTCACAGAACTATAAATAGTATTTGTAAGTACATGTGGCGCCGGCGAATTTATGGAGTCGAGTAGCTTTCGGGCCGAAGCCGCCAAAATTAATCATTTTTTTATAGTTATTTATTTGTTTACGTGAGTAATCTAAGCTAAATATATAAAAACCAACAATATATTCTCATATTTTATTTTAAATTGAAATGCACACACAATTAGTAAATGTAAGCACGTTTCTACAAAAAATAAAAAACTTTGTCTCTAAAAGCGTTATTATTCCAGGGATTACAGTTGTCTCTCCCCCCCCCCTTTTCCTTCCAATTAAACATGATTCCATACAGACAGTTTTTTTTCCAAAGTAATAAATAAATAGTTAAAAAAGCCCCAAATTAAATCCTGGATCCGCAACTGATATGTTATATACATTAACATATCATATATGTGTCAATATATTATATTTTATTGATTCTTCTCTTCCGAAATTAAGACAAGCTGCAGCTGCTTCGAGGACCGGCTTCAGATGGAAGGAGGAGGAAAAAAGGAAAAAGGAAAAGCGTGGGTTTATGTACACAAACAATTCTCATAAATAATAACGTTAAACACAATTTTAATTAAATAGACCTATACTGCCAGCAGTGGCATACTCATATATCCTGGTTAATACCCCACTGCTGCTACAACCCGTATTGCCTGTAAGGCAATGCAGGGAGAGAAGAAAAAAAAAATGCGCCCCTTCCTTGCCATTCGGCAATAAGGGTAATAGATACAGTACAACTAATAATATTGAATCCACTCCCCCTTCCTACTCAGGTACATCTACTAGTTACTAGAAAGTTGAACAAGGTCAACTCCATACATAACGACAATAATTAGAATGTGAGTTGCCCAAAATCGGTCTTGGTCTTGGTGGCAAGACCAAGGCCGCCAAATTGTTGCAAGACCAAGACCAAGGCTGGTTAAATAAAATCGATTTTTTAAATAAAAATTAGGCCAAAATAGTTACTAATGGAATAGAATAGAATAGAATAGAAAAATAATTTTACTCTGGGACGAAGTCCCTTCAGAATAACAAAAAAGTACAGAAATTAAAGGTTTAGTCACCAAGGTTTAGTATGGGAAAGTCGGTATAGGATCTAAGGAGGGGCTTGGAACCAATGACAATGGCCTGAGTTTTTGAAGCATTTAACCTTAATCCGTTTAAGTTTGCCCAGGCACAGATTCGATCTAGGCCTGCTTGTATCTTAGTAAATGCTACCAATAGCTCAGGGGGAGAAAAGGATAGGTATATTTGAGAATCGTCTGCATAAAGGTGGTGGGAACAATGGAGAATTGAGTCATGGAGGTCATTAATATAGGAAATAAAAAGGAGAGGAGATATGCTAGATCCTTGGGCAATTCCAGAGGATAAAGGCAGGTAGGCAGATAGTGGTTGATTAGGAATGGAGACTGCTAGGGTGCGTTGTGAGAGAAAAGATTGGAACCAAGAGATGGAGCTATTGGAGAAGGAGAGTGATTTTAGTTTGTTGAAAAGGATGGGATGGTTAATGGAATCGAAGGCTTTAGAGAAGTCAAGAAGTATAAGGACAGTTAATTGTTTATTATCTATTGCAGTCTGAACATCATTGGTAATTTTGATTAAGGCGGATTGTATGGAGTAGCCGGGACGGAAACCAGATTGGAGAGGATCAAGATGGTTGGACTTTTCGAGGAAATTGGAAACTTGGGATTGCACCAATCTTTCTAGGGGTTTTGAGAGATTGGAAAGAATTGAGATTGGGCGAAAGTTTTCGGGAGAGGATGGATTAGGCTTTTTATTTAAATGGAGTACAATGGCTTTTAATACTCGATAATTTTCGTTACTATATGTAAAGAATTGGTATAACCAATATACTTTTGCATTTAATTCTTCTAATTTTTCATTCGGGCTTAGTTAGGTTTTCCGTATCCAAAAAATTACAGTAATATCTTTATAGTAATAAGGTGATAGGTAATTGCAAGACTGTCGCAATGAATGATTAAATTTAATAGTTGAAACGCCCCTGTTTTATATATAAACACCATAAGATTAATTAGAGCAGACAAACCAACCATCGCTAGTGGCAATGACGCAATCAGCTCTTAGGCGTGACTGCGGTAAGCTAGCCTACGGCTCACCTTCATTATTCCACAAATAAGGGGCTCAATTCAGGAATAGAATTTCAACGCTTGAAGCTGAGGAAATTACTTCATCGATGATTGGAGAATTCACTTAGCCAAGTTACGACTCTAGCCTTTTAATATTTACGGTAAATTACTCAAGTAAAGGCAGCAACCATTCCACTCACCCCAATTACAGATTATAACCAATCAACAATTGTGAAAAATTCAGAAGCTCTGCAAATCCCTATTGATCAATCAAATTTCAGAGGATGTCAAAACATCTTTTGGGGAGGGGGTCCTAATTATTTTTTTTTTTTTACTCTGGTCATTTTAGACCGAATTGTCTTCGTTTTGGGTGATTTGCGCAGCGGTATTTATGAAATTTGCCGAATGTCTTAAACTTAAAATCCTTTAACACTCTATATATAAAAATATCTCTCTGAAAATATTATGTAGGAAAGATAAACGTTTTTTCATAGGGCTCGAAATCAAAATCGGACTATTATTAGCGAAGATACATGCATATTGCACATGTTTAAAAAACTTAAGTAAATTATTTTTAACCATATAAAATTTCAACAAATAATGAAACCTTGCTATCAACTTTTTTAATTTTAATACTAATACTAAATCGCAGAAATGAATTAAGATGGTAGTTCTGTTCGAATTTCCACCACTGAGCACTTATGCTAATATATTTTCAAGTAAAAAAATCAATTCAGCTAAATTTTATGGGGAAATTAGAGTATAAAATAGCTGATTAAATATTGCTGACATTATTAAGCAAGGGGAAAAAAATACTGAACCATCATTAATATAATATTGCCATGGTTTCAATTATATTAAAAAACTACCTAAAATGTTAATCTAATTATTGCCGTAATATTGTAATAGAATATTGATGGATATTGACTGGGAGGCTCTCCGTCATGTACCAATACATGATCCATATTATTATATAACCATGTGCAATAATTGATTAGAATTAAAAACTATTCAATGGATAAGAAAAATAAAATTCAAATTCTATTAATCAATAGAAATTCTATTAATTAATTAATAAAATTAAAAAAACAATTCTGTTAAAGTATTGTGCTACTTTTTGAAACCAGTAACAATTAAAAAATATATACATATATAAAAAACAATTCTACGAAATTCTATGATGGGAGAATGGAAGCCAACAAAATTTTAATCGAAGGTTTAGTAAAATTAACCGGCTCATATAGCATTAAATAATATATGTTATCCATTGTTCAGTAACGAGCGTTAGATTAATACGAAAGGAGAGATGGCTTATCGGATCGGCAATCTGCTTATAGCAGCATCACAACTAATACCCTACTTTCCATCGACAAATCTCCATGATTCCACACTTATTTTCATATAACCAGGCAATTTCACAAATCCAAACATCATCATTGTAAAAAACAACTTTAAGCATAATATTATGAGTGCCGTTTCGAAGGGGCAATATTTTCATAGATTGCTATTTAATATTTTGATACGCTGGGCTTTATTCAGTATGATGATTTACAACTTTAAAACAGTGCTTCCTAACAAAAACTTTACAATATCAACTCTGCAAACATCAAAACATTACAAGCAACAAAAATATAATGCAATGACTTTTAATTACTTTTTTGATCCAGTTTATAATTAAGTAAAACTTTTAGAAATAAATATTGTAACGCATCTAGTTTGAAAGATTCAAAATATTTTCGACCGCCGTATTCCGGACGCAATTAAAATGTTAGTTTAGCCATTCCATGCAGCATTTGTAATAAGAAATGACTAAATATAAAATATGAAGGAATTTGATAATAAACTCCAGTTTTCCTGCATTGAAAATAAAGTTTCGAAACATGCTTAATAATACATGAGATATATATGTTTTTATTTTTTTTTTTTTTCCTACCCCCCAGGAATTTCTTGATTACAAATACAATATATATATATATAAATGTTATATATACATAAATTTTTCAATTTCCTTTTATTGCCCAAGGGCATAAGAGATATATATTTGGTACCCGTGAAAAGTATGTTAGGTTCAATTTTGATAATTTTTATGGGAATCACCAGAAAGCTTTTTATTTATTTATTTGTGCTTAATCAGGTATGTTATGTGGCTATTACACATGAGATGAACATTGGTTTTATTTCTTATTGGTGATATTATTATTGGTGATAGTACAGAGATGAATCATAGGCTGAAACTCAAAAATTGAACCTTCACCTGTGAAAATTTTAAACTTTCAAATGCGAAATTCTATAAATATGAATTTTGGAACACAATATCCACAGAAGCCACAGATAAATATATATCAATCTGAGGTACAAAGGCAAATCTGAGAATTTCAAAGAAAATAACGGCTAATAGATTCTGTTTTTATATAATTTTTTAGGTCCGATGATGGGATTAAATAATTAAATATTTATTAGCCCTCCTTGATTGAGTAATTTTGATTCAAACTATGGTGGTTAATAAAAGTTATGTGAGGCGCAGACAGTTTATTTTTAATATGAAAATAAATGCACAGTCCGGATAACTACAATAAGTAAATATTTTCACCAACCACAAGTGTCCATTTAAGATGAATCGACCTGACTTCAATTTCAGTAGCAATGAGTAAAATAACAAAATAATATAGAAAAATAAATGTTAACCTTGAAACGATGACTGACCAATATTAAGAAATTATGAAAATGGTTTTGAAGTAGGTATAGTCTCATTCAGACTACCCTCTATGTTGCGAGAATATTAAGTAAAGTTGAATATACTAGTACTAGATGGCTGAATTATTAACGCTTATTTTTCCAACAAGACAGCGCTGTTATATGATGGGCAAGATTGAACTCGTTAGTCCGATGATGACTAAGAGAATTCCTTCCTACCCCTAGAAATAGACTGCTTCTATTTCAGGGGCACGGTTAAATTTCTCTTGAGAAGGATAGATAGAACAAAGAAATTACCTAAAAAAATGATTTATTTATTTACATCTTACCTTGAACCATGCAAAATAATATACTTTATGTAAAAATAAATATTTTACATTCATTATTATTTATTATTAAAGACAATTATTAAATCATCAAATAAAAGACAATAAAATAAAATCGATATTGATACTGATTTGAATTAAGAGAAATTTCTTACATACTACCATGATGTAATTATACATACAGTTTTATAATTTACATACTTATAATTACTGGCTAACGGCGGACCAACCCCCATTTTATAAATTGTACAACTATTCAATTGTACTACTCGATGCTTAAATTGTAATTTATATGTTTTCTGTAGATCAGAATGTATTATTTTTTTATTAAGATGAAATAAGCGGTACGAAACCACAGCTCCGACAAATTTTGACTGTCTTTAAAAATATATATTATTCACCGCCAATATATTATACCTTATTGCCAATTTATTTTATTATATAATTATAATTAGTTCCTAATTGGTAATTGGTTGACTGTCGTGGATAATGAAGAGAAGAATAGTTGGGGTGTTGAGTCAAAAAGGAAGGCAAAAATAAATTATAATATTTATTTTTTACATATGCCGACGTTTCGACCTGAAGTTCAGGCCTTCATCAGGGCTAAGAAAATAACCAGATAACAGATATGAGAAACATAAGTAATGATGGTAAAAAAGATAATAAAAAAAAAAATAAAAAAATAAAAAATAAAAATTAAATTTAAAAAAAAAAAATTAAATTAAAAAAAAAAAATTATTAGAAAAATAAGATAGATCAATATTTTACTTTATATTTTACTTTATACTTTATTTTTATCTATTTTATTTTTCTAATAATTTTTTTTTTAATTTAAATTTTTTTTTTTATTATCTTTTTTATCATCATTACTTATGTTTCTCATACCTTGTTATCTGGTTATTTTCTTAGCCCTAATGAAGGCCTGAACTTCAGGTCGAAACGTCGGCATATGTAAAAAATAAATATTATAATTTATTTTTGCCTTCCTTTTTGACTGAACACCCCAACTATTCTTCTCTTTATAATTAGTTCCATTACCGATTTGTAACCATATTAAGGGAGAAATAATTCTGGGAATAAGAAGTGTGCTCTCTTCGTCACGATCCGTCCGGCTGGTGTCTTCAAATGTAAAATAAAATATGACACAGTCACTAAAATCTTGTTTATATACTAGAGAGATAATTGTAGATAGTGATTTCATCAATAAATTAAAGGTTTAACATACCTTGGCAAGTTTGTCACCTGGTTGTCCTCTTCTTCTTCACTCCGGGAATTATCATCCATTTTCCTATAAAAAAACAACAACAATGAAATGTAATTTAATCACATAAAAATATTAAATCATTTATAATTTATTTAAATCCAAAACATGAATCCGAATCAAAAGAAAACAATCAAGAAAAATACCTCATGAATAAGGATAAAAGCATACCGTACTAAATTCTAAACTGATTCCAGACTGACTTTAGACATGTCGTTTTAAAGGATAATGTACCTAGCTCAAAGCACAGATCACATTGTGGTTCAATGAGTTATCTAACTTAACAGAATATTGCTTGAACACAACCTCTTTTACATAGAAGTAGATAGGATATTAACTAGAAGGTTCTTCATAATGTGCCTCACCATATTTCCATTCTTGAAGATAATTAAGGCAATCTTTTGAAGACTGAAAACATTTCGCATGCGCAACGCTAATAATAGATGATTTAAAAACATGAATGCTCAACTTCATGAATCTGATTTCATAGCTTTAGTCAGGGATACTTTAAATACAACTGGTTTTTTTTTTTTTTTTTAGCTTTTTTTATACCTTCAAATACTTATCTGCACCTGTTGAAGAACTATTTGCAATCAGCAGATGCCAGCCTATTAAAAAAAAAAATAATGAAACTGAAATATCAGGAATGGGGATGGATAGGACCCAGGAGTAATACCTGTTCCTACACTTGATTCAATTACAATGGTTTTTTAAAGAATGGGACTCTCATCCAACGCCTTTTTAGTTTCCTCCCCGTATTGATGGGCTGTCAGCTGAAGCCATACCTTATCTTAGTATTAAATCATTGTTAACAGTCCTTACGTTTTTGTAAAATGTTGGCAAGAAGTCAGTATATGGGAGCGGGGTGGCCAACTGGGCTAACGCGTATGCATAGCAACGCGAGTTGCCCGGCAATAAGATAACCGAAGTTATGAGATTAAAAATATACGTGTTCGCGTCCCGATGACGGAGGGGATTTTAAATTCCCCGCCCTCACCCTCCGGCCCGAAAAAATCCCCGTATAACCTATAAGGCGAGGTAGGACATAAAAAAAAAAAAAGAAAGTAGAAAAGTCAGTATGTAAGATTTTATTAGTAACATAACTAGGTTCTTTGGTTATGAGTCGTAATATTTTAGATTGGAAAGTTTGAAGTTTTTTTAATTGGCTCTTTTTAAGAAGTATACCATATATCTGTGAGGAGTATATCCATATAAATTTAAATAAATATATGTATGTATTTAGTTACTTTTTCAGTTCTAAGTTTGAAGATTTGGAAAAAAAGTAAGTAAAGCCGTTTGAATCTTCTATTGAAAGTCTAAGAACACGATAGTGTACGGTGCCTGTCTGAGGAATTTGGTTGTTTTCTATACAAAATCTAGAACAGAACAATTGTAATGTGTTCTCATTTTTCGCACTTTAATCGAATTTACCATTATTTGTATTAGTCGTGTAATTTATCCAAGCGATGTGATAACGTTAGTGAGGCTTGTATAGAATCAGGATTTTTTGTCAGAATTGCTGTGTCGTCAGCATAAATAGCAGTCAATGTTTCATTGTTAATAGATTTGTCAAAAAAAAAAAAAGTTGCATATAGTTTTTATTTCTAAAGCTCCAGAATGTAATTGTAATTGTAACTCTGTGTAACTGATGTGCTGTTGAAAGGAATGTGCGATAGCCGAACTGATGGGCATATTATGTCAACTGTTGGTCAGTCAGTATGTCAACTGGTATTTTGAATATCAACATTTTTATTTTAATAAAATAAACCAAAATAAAATATTTGTCGTTCCAAATTGAGTATTGATGTAATATTGAACAAATAAAGTGTTAGTATAATGCAGAATTAATGTGACAACGAAGAAAAGAGAACATTAGCAATCGATCAGAAATAGAAAACTAATTTATAAAGATAACACTTACATTTCATATTATCAAGAGATTACTGCATATCTATAAAACAATCGTCTGTTGTAGTAAAGCGATGCAACAAACGACGTTTATTTCGAAATACCCACAACTTTAGTATGGGTACTACTTCTTACTTAGGTTACTGTCTCCATTCAATAATCTTTTGAATACGGTTAACTAACCGTATAAGCACAAAATCTTATACAATATATCACAAAGGGTAGAGTCAGTAATTTAGCAAGAAATGAAATGCTGTTGAAATAATGAAAAGGAATAGACCAATATAGACGGGGATGGAGAAAGCTAGTTAAGGCGGGAAAAGATCTACAAGCTCTGTAAAACAATCAGAAAAAAACTGTTTAATGTGCTTATTTTTTTTTCAGAGAGATACAGTGGCTCACAGTGAAATTGATAACCTCGTAGAAAAAAATACCGATGGTTATAGTAAACAAATAGAACCAGAAACTCATCAATAGATTTGTTTATAATTCAACAAACTCAATAAACTGCTCGAAAAAACTCAATTCCGACTCGTGGAAAACTTATTCATCTAATGGCCGAGTATTTCAACTTTTTTGATAATAAGTTTTAACTTCTAAAAAAAGTTATATTTTCTTAAATTCATCATAATATTTTAACAAAAATGAGTGAAACACTACCAACATCATCCATATCCTAATACTTCTATAAATTATATCATCAAGTCAGGCCAAAGAGGGGAGAGTATTAAGCTGGACGGATAGTTTGATTATAATTAGTCAAGATGAAATAAGAACTTTTTTTTTAAATAAAATAAATTTTCATTTTTAAAAAGATATTTGTATATTACATAAACATTACATAACATAAATATACGCATGGTACACCTTAAAAATAATTCGTGAATATTCAGCTAGTGGTGTTATTAACACTAAGGAATAGTTTAAGTTGGGAAAAAGTGCTTTTTTTAGCAATGGAAGAATTAAATATAAAAAAGTAAAACATTAAGTACATAAATAAATAAATAAGTAAGTGAATAAATAAATAAGTAAATTATGCAAATATTTTAACTTATAACGCAATGTAAATTAAAATATTAATAAAACAAAAGGCTAAAAAAACTAATAATGACTTGTATACTATATGACTGATGTGTACTGAATATTAAAGAGAACAGATGAGGGCTCCAGGAATGAACGGTTTAACATAGTTAGTGCATATCCGATCTAAATTGGTCGATCAGCTAAGAATCTCCTAGAGTGACTGGAATGTTTTCGGCTCAGCTATAGCTGTGTTCTTGTGGCTAATCGGTTAACTCATTAGCATTTAGAGGTAAAGGAATACAACCAACAATTAATTTAATTTCAATCTTTTAAATAACGATTGATTCATTCATTAATCGTAAACCTATGATTTCCATTCCTACAGTATCCTTACTAATATCCACTTGATTTGTCCACTGTTGAACAAATCCGATCCCTAGGACTCTACTTAGACATAAGTCTTAATAGCAATGTAAACTTTTAAATAACCGTATACAAAATAAACAAAAACATGTATACTTTTTGAGTTATTCGGAATCTAATTTTACTATTCCTCGTTACTTTTTTCCAGCTTCTTTTGTTAAAGTATGTTATTTAGATAAATTTAATGGGAATCGAGAAAAAGACTTTAGCAAAGTTTCATTAAAATTAGTACATTCGTTTAGGCGCTACAGTCTTTAGCAACGTAGGTATTTCCACCGCAATCTTGAAAGGAAATGACGAATAGTAATATCGATGAAGGATGATCATCCTCGGGTGATTGCTGATTAAGGTTTGTTAATTTAAAATCATCCTCTGATTTTAAATCCAAAATTAAAAAAAATCGGTCTAGTAGTTTCAGAGAAAATACGCGGACGGCGTACGGCGGGTGGATAACAACTTTGTATTCGTTTTTTGAATTCTACATATCTTGAAACGTAAAACCTCAAATTTTGAGAGGGGGTTAAGTTTTTTAATTTTTTGTTCGATTAATGGTTTATTATTGAAAATAATAAACAAAACTAAAAATCAAAACTATTTAAAAATCGCGATACCTTTACTAATAGTGCTCTGATTTCGATGAAAATTTCTTCATTTCTTAGGAAATTTAAATACCTTTAAAAGATATGATCACAATATCAACAAAAAAGGGTATACTTCTTGAGCTATTCGGAATCTAATTTTACTATCCCTCGTAAATTTTTTCCTAGCTTCCTTTCGTAGAAGTATGTTATATAGATAAATTTAAAGGGACTCGAGAAGAATACCAAATAGCCAAGTTTCATTAAAATCGGTACATTCGTTTAGGCTGTAGCAACGCAGGTTTTTGGGCCGCCATCTTGAAAAGAAAAGGCGGACATTAATATCGATGAAGGAGGATCATCCTCGGATGACCTCTGATTTTAAATCCTAATTTTAAAAAAATATTTCAAGTAGGTTAGGAGAAAATGCGCAGAAGGTGTACGGCGTACGGACAAATTTTTTTTATTCGTTTTTCGAATTCTACCTATCCTGAAACCAATCGCTATCGCTGGGTAAGCGGAGGAGCTTGTTTTTTTAATACCATTAATTTAAAGACCGCACGTATATATACGAGTGGCCTTAAAATTACCAGTATTACAAAATAATGGACCATAATATCGAAGAAATCCAAAAATTACAATAAATCGGTGATTGTTACTTTCACTTACTGCTCTATTTGGAAAATCAATTATTGTCTGCCGAAATTGGTCTATTACAAGAAGTTTATGAAGCCCATTTTTACAGGATGTAAACCTTGAACAAGATATTTTTTAATTATGGTTCTGTTCATCAATACAAAAACTCATTAAAACCATCAAAATAACATAAATCCTATTTATTATATCTATTTCGCTCTATTTGAATCACATAACTCTAGTCCCTGAGTTCTATAGACAAAGAGAGATTTAAACGTACATGTATTTAATTATGAATAAGTAAGGTCATACTGCACCATAAAAGTTATAGGAATTAATACCTATCACTTTTTAAATTATTTTTATTTTTATACAGTTTTACATTTCAAGAAGAAACAACTAATTTTAATACGGCGTGGTTTAATTAAACATTTTTTTTTTAATGTAAAAATTGCATAATATTACACTTATATATAAACTTACCTATGAATTTTAATTTTCTTTTTTAATAATATGGCATGCAAAAAAAAAAAAAATAAAATAAACTAAAAACAATAAAAAAACAAACATTTAGCGAAGCAACAGTGAAGTATTTATCAGACAGTTTCACTGAGTGGTATATTACGTTGTTAGCTAATTGTTGGGTAAACATTTACACAGGCGTTGAGCCACTATTTATCATGCAACTTGCAACATTGTATTTATCTTCATACTTTCAAGTAAATTCAGGAAGCGTCACGCCAATTCCTGCATTACCTATGGAAACATTAACTGGAATAAATCATAATTATTTATTAATAACAAATACTTTAATATAATTAAACCAGTTCTAATCCATGACTGTGAGACCTGGACACTAAGCAGCACCCTAGAAAAACACAGAAAGATTTGAGAGAAAAATTCTCCGCACGATAATTGAAGCGATCTAGGGTCACAGTACTAAAGCGTGGAGAAAAAAGACCAATAAGGAACTGCTCACAGAAACTGGGAAATCAATATCCACAGATATAAAAGCACGGAGGTTAAGATGGGCGGGGTATATGCTCGTGGCTCTTAGCAATCCAGAAGTACCTATGTAACAATGAATGCCTCAATAGAAGGCAAAAAGACGTGGATGGTCAAAAATCAGACGGGTAGATAGTAGCAGAATAAGATAAGTAGCATAATCAATAAAGATGCAAAAGAGCTGGGTGCGGATAACTGGAAAGAAATAGCCCAAGACGGGCAGAGATGGAGCAGGCTAGTTATGGCGGCAAAAGGTCTACAAGGTCTGTTATGGCAAAAGAAAAAACAAAAACAAATAGTTTAAATATTTGTTGTTGCTAGGAGTATACTGTTTCTAAAATTCTACATTGTGTTAAATTAATGAACAATTTTCGATTAAATTTTAGTACAATCAAAATTCAATAGATCCTATGTCCATAATCATCCATCTTAATGCTACGATGACAGCTAGCATAAAATCAAACCAAAACGTGAGAAATGGCATTTTTATCACATTATACTTAATATATTAGTTAAAATGGCTAGAAGGGTATAATTATTGGTTACTTCTTAGTAAGGTATGAACTGTCGCTGCGTGTCCAAACTATCTTGCACAATTTTTATGATTAATTGGAGTATTGATCAATAAGAGGATTTACTCAATAAATGATTTTTTAATAATCTTCAAGATATTACAAAATATCGAGTTATTAATTGAGGTTTTTGCACACCATATTAATGGATAAAATCTAATTTTATTCAGTATTAGAGCAATAATTGTTTGGAAAAAAAAATCAAGTACAAAAAACGAAAAGTCATCAATTCCGCATATCAATTCTAAACCCTCTGGATTCTGGACCAACAGTTGGACCATAGGTTGGACACTGCTGTTCTTAACTATAAATATAATACAGAAATAAATAATAAATATAATTGTTTATGAATCTTTGCCGAATATAAAGTTTATATTTTATAGTGGACTATCTAAATCAATAAGGTGAAGGAAGGCTAATTAGGTGCAAGTAAATTCCTTAATTATCATAATAATAATAAATTATATTGGTAACATTTCGCACTGGTTTAATTTTTTTTTTTTACCTGTGTTCCCGAAACCAAGAATATTAATAAAAACAACACCATATAAAATGTAAAATTTTCAAAAAATTTAATAGATAATTTTTTTTATGTGTGGCCAAATGGTGAAGAACAAAAGGAAGTAATTAATTCGCGTACCACGCAAGAAATTTTGTTTTCTTTGGTTTTCCTTGATAACTCATAATTTATGCATTGCTGAAAAAAATTCATTATGTTCATATTTAAATGCACTAATGGCCTTGCAAGGCATATTACCTGTTCTACCAATTATCGATACCTGTATTATCGATGTTACAAAGCGGTATGAGAAATTTGTCTTTCATTAAAAAATAAACCTTAAGAATGTCCCGCAACACGATTAATAATGGTCGAAGAAATTGCAGTAGCTGGAAGTTTATTATTATTGTTCTCTTCAGTTTTCGCGCGGCAGACTACAATTAAAGAACCAATTCATTCATTTTAAAAATGACCCTTTTATATTTATAAATGTAGTTGTATTCCATACAATTAATTATTAATATCTTATTCGTGGTCACTTTAACTATTTAAACTAATCAACATGTAACTTTTAGCAAATGTATATAGAAATTCTATTAGCGTTGGATAAAGCTAAGGTTTGTCATATTTAAGTTTATAAGAAAAAAATATGTTTACATAAATAGACAAAAAACAAAATTTTGAAATCAGAACACAAGGGCATGCAAAGAAGGAGTGAATAAAAAAACTCCGCAGACAGCTTTATGAAGCTATAATAAAATGCCTAGGCAAGGAGAATGGAGATTAAAGTAAAGTAGATCTCTTTATCATCTGTCTCAAGGGTTCCTACTTACCATAGCAGAAAAAGCAAAACAAGAATGCTTTATTCTATTCAAACACAAATTTGTGATGGCAGTTGATTAACAGATTAAAAGAGTGCTAAATGGAAAAGTAATAAACAGTAAAACGGTTTTTATAAAAGAAAAAGAAAAAAAAAAGTTTTAGATTGAAAACAATGCAAGGCCATCATGTAAAAGTAGATGCTTATTATGTACTTGCAATTATAATCCTACTGCAATAAAATGTCTACCGAGTGGGAAAAGAAAAACAATGTTATATAACACTTTCATTTCAAGTTACTTCTATAACTTTATCAAATACTTTTTATACCCTATGACCATAACAACATGGTATGCGAGGTAATAGGTTATGACCCCCACTATCTTCACATAACCGTTTACAATCATATACGAAGGGACACGGGGAAGAACAATTAATTTCAATTTTTTTGTAAAAATGAAATGATAATACCATTTTGTGAGACTTATTCTCTCAAGAATCGAAACGTGATTAGTTTTCGGAAAATAAGATGATAGTCTGTCAAAAAAAAACGTGTGAGAGAAAAGACTGATGGACCACTGAGTGGGTCGAAATCCCAATTTAGATGTATGCAAAAACATTTACGATAGCCAACCTCAAACGTTTAGAAATGTAATTTATTTATTTTTAAAATAAAAATAATAAAAATTCTCAACTGACTCGAAATCTAAACAGCTTCGAAAAAAATAATATAAAACAAACAAGTAATAATTCTACAATAAAATAGAAAGTCGATTTAAAAACAAAATTATACCTAACCGTTTTATTCAGAATTTTCTAATTAATGTAAATTATATAATTAAATATTTGTCATGTTAGTTTATATCACAATCCTAGTGATTTCAAAGTTTTATTCCCATACTGTTGACTTGAATTATCAGATTTAAATTTATTCAAATTTAAAATATATTTTTACTATAGCAAAATTACGTATTGTCACTACAGGAGAGGGGAGCGCCCCTCCCCTACCTGGAAGCAAAGAAAAAAAAAATTCTTAAAAAAGTAACTCTCATCAAGAAACCATCCCAGAAAATCCCTGGATTCGCACTTTTATTATTATTATATTAATTGAAAAGCGAATGGTACCGAACAATTAATTTTATTCATACTTTGAACTCAAAAGCAACGAATACTTTAAGAATATTTCTGAATTCTTCATTTATTGGTAAAATATTTGAAGATTGGAGGTTAAAGTGTTTGCTAGAGCGCTTTGGTACTTTGGAAGTTGAAATGTAGTGTTTTAGGTTTATAGACTTCAATTATTAGCAAAATAATAAATAAACATATCTTCTCATGTGTGTGTATATGTATATACCTTTGGTATAAGGAATTCACATGTTTCGCAAACGCACTTCCCCTGAGAAAATTTCTGGATCCGCTAATGTGGACAGCTATCATCTTACATTTAATTTCGTTAGATTTAGAATGAGTAAATGTTTAAAGAACTATCCCTTATCAGAACTTTGAAGTCTTATGTTTAAGGTGAATGAAGTTAATTAATTCCCAGGATAAAATGTTTTACACCCCCGTGCGGTAGAACCTAAGAACTTTCCCTGATTCCCCACGGGTCCATGGGAATACGCATAAATTAGAAATAGGTTCGATATTGCACCAAGAATTTAGAGGAATAGAGAAATCACTTATTTTTTTCAGAGGTACTTCATCCTCGAGTGAATTACTGCGCCTATGATGGAGAATTACTCGAGATTTATAGTGCTATAAAACATTTTAAGTATCTCTCAGAAGGTCGTTAGTTTGCAGATTTCGCTGATCACTAGCAGCTTGTTTATACTATGAAATAGGATTTCAACAAGATCTACCCTTGCAACAAGACAGTTCAATTGCATACGGCTTTAAATTACGAAAATAATGATAACATATTCAATGTCAGATTCAAATATAACTGAGCCTGAGGCAGAAAATAAAACAATATATTATCTTTCATAAAATTGAAAAATGGTCCTATAAGTCTATCGAGGCCAAGTCAAATGCAGGAAAAGCAAAATCAATTAAACTTAGAGAAAACTGAGCGGGGATAGTGCGCAGATGCCATCGCCATGGTAACCACTAGATTAATGTTAAAATAAATGAGCATTTACATGCATAAATCAGGAGTTGTTAATATAACGTTATTAGGAGTTAACTATTAAATGTTAAACTATTTAAACCTGCTAAATAATTGGTAATTTCCTAATACTATTTGTTTATTGGAATGGAATGAAGGCTGGATAATAAAGCGCTTAGTGACTAGGAAGATTAGGTATCGATCAACAGCTTCTCGGACTAAACGTTACTTAGTCCAACTAATGCAAACTAAATATACAATTTATGTTTATAATACCATACTATAATACATTAGATATTTAACAAGGAATAAATTACCTTAATAAGCTAAATATATAATAATAAACCATAATTAATAGTTACTTTTACAACTAGAATTGAAACATCAGAAATTTAGCGTACTAAAACAGTAAAAGAACACTCATATACATTGAAAAAATAAAAACCGACTCGAGATGTATTGTGGTACTTCATCCGAGGGTCCTCGTAAGGGCTTGGTCTCCTCAAGAATGCTTTTCCATTCTCCAATCCTTATCCTCTGCAGATCATTCTCTACTAGCTTATTCAGACCAGCTAATATGGCATGATCCACGGTTCCACCTGCGTTAGTGGCAATTGGTCTCAAGATTGTTTTGTAAATAAGTGGATTTATTTTCCGCGGCCATTATACCATAAAAAATTGATCAGTTGGCTGCTGCGATTCAAGTTTTTATTTTCGTTGTAATGTCAGTATGGTATATGGCGTTAAGACACTGGTCACGGTAGCACATATTCCTTCTGTGGATCATTTACATTTCATAATAAGAGTTTTTTTAAGGAACAGATTACTACTGTAACTCTCCCAGATCTTTTGGAGGAGCTTACCATATCAGAGAATCCTCTGGTCTGGTGAAGGTGATAGTAAGGTGTGCACAGATGAGATGGCCTTTCTTCAGAAGATGATTGGGCCTTTGGTGAATAGAGCTAGATGCCATGTTGTCGATTATAAACAGCGGTTCCATAAACTTTCCCAGGATGAAGTAATTTAATTCCTCACCCTATAGGGCTTATCTCAAAATCCTGATACAACTGAGATAGGGCCATTTTACTCGGGACTTCAGCATCTTTCACATTTTCTTTGGCGACTTTCCGTTATTTTCAACCGCCCCGATATACAAATTTAATTTTTAAATATTAACCACATCTCAACATTCTTCTTCAAAGAATAAATTTAAACATTATTTATATTTCTTGCTTGTTTTTCCTTCTCCATTATAGGAAAATCAGAAAATATATTTGGACGATGGTCCACAAAAGTGTTTTTAGGTCGTAAGGCTATCTTCACTTTGTCTTTCATTTCTCGCAAACCCAAAGTTTCAACGAATGCATTGGTTTTAGAACCCTGTTTCATAAGTGAAGGGTAAGAAAAATATATAAATAAGTCGTGGTTCCCAATAATGTCGGAAATGTAAGTTTTAGAATAAAAATAAATACTTTTTATATCTTCTGAATTCACTGTCGCATTTAGTCTTGTAAGTCTTTATAAATTTAATTTGATTTTTTGGGGAACTAGACTATCTTCATGAATTTGCTTTACTACTGCAATAAAACCAACACAGTAAAATGTTAAAGCTTTAGGTTATCATATCCATACTTCAGAACATTCTTAGCAATAACACTTTTTGTATATTATAATTTATTCTTGATTATCTAGTTATATCACAACCGATTTGCCACATTCTTCTTCTTTCGCTTTATGCTGCTATGCCAATCAGCGTACAGAACTATTTAACTAGGATTAACACTGTCCTCTGATGCTTTCCACGTTCCTGACATAAAGCAGTTCTTTTCCTTTCCTTCCGTACAAACAGACAACGTAAACTAATTATGATATGCTAGGTCAGTATCGAGACCTTTTGCCATTAAAGGCATAATTCATTGTTTTCAGTGGATCTCTGAATTTAGAGAAAGACAAATAAAGAATTTCTTATAGAAACTGGTCACTCCTTATCTCAAGAAATGAAGGGAAGTAGTAGCGTAACTCTTGTCCTCATAACAAATTAGTCTCTCCTTGATTAAAATGTACGTTTGGAGCTAATTATACATTTTATGGCTTATGAATATAATTATATGCAACTTTAATTATATGACATGGTATTAATATAACAATGCAAGGTCACACTAAGAAGAGAAAGTAAGCAGTGGGATAAATATGTAACCAATACGACGCAATTATACACAGATGCTGTGGTAGCAGCCGTCATACACCAACTACTGGAGAACCTTTTTAACCACATAAACAAATTTAAAAAGATAATGTATTTATTAATTTATGGTGTAAGAGATAAACTATATACTACAGTAAACAATAACTGTATTGCAATTAGTCGGTTCAAATTATGACCTGCAAGTGGGATTAAGAACTACCCTACTGCATGGCTATCGGTGTAGAATAAATATTGGTGTAGGATAAATAAGTAAAAATAAAAACTACAAGAAACGCAAAATTAATATTATTTGTTTAGTTAAATGTAGTGATATACCACGAATAATTATTAATATACCCTTGGCCTAAAAAGTATTAATTTAACACGTCTACATTTCACGTCCACTAACTTTTTAATATTTTTCATTTTGGGTTATTTTGTTATTTTAAACGGTTTTGACCAAGTAATGAAGCTAGTTCGTAACCGTGACATAGCTCACCGGTATTGTAACTTTACCAGGCGTTACCTCTACATGTACCATCGTTACTTAGCATGATGGAGATGTGTGATTCTTAAGACAAAAATAAGTCACAAAAGATTTCAGAGTTAGTATTAATTAAAGGTTACAACTATGTGATGTGTTCCGACTTCATTTATGATATAAAAAAATATATTAAGTTTTTAAAGAAGTATAGTTGGTGTTAATAATTTTTGGTTGGCTCTAATTGGCTGAGTTTACCGAAAATAATTGAGAAATATCATAGTCTTCATAGTACACATACCTGTTGTCTTTCAATAACAAAATCTCCAACCGAGAACTAGTTCCATGCAGAATATTACTACTGAAGTGTGAGGAAATGTTTGTTGATTTCTTCATCAAGGCTAGTATGGTAATTTTGAATAAAAATGAAGTTGCGTAATAGCAAATCAAGACATTCTCCACCAACAATAGTAATAGATATAAATAATAAAAAAAAAAAACTATTTCATTACACAAACAACCTCTTGATGGGATATTTTTTAAGATCTTAGCAAAAGGAGATATAATTCTGGAAGAAAAAAAATTTACACTGAATTTCTATTAACGTTTTGATGATAAATTGTTAACTTGTAAGGAATTTGATATCTCTAAATTCCCAGCACACAGAGTCCTTGAATCGCGAAGACTGCGCGGACAGCAAACAAACTACATCTAATATCCTATAGAATGTTATACTTTCAGGGCAAGTACACGAACCGAACACATAGAATTTCGATAGGCTAGTAACTTTGTTCAATGTTGAACCTAGATAATATTTGCATACAAGGAAACAAATAAAATAGACTACAAATTGAAGGGTTAGCAATGACTCCATTACAGTCAAAATGAAGGTTAATTTCGTAACTAGTATTGTATTGGTGCACTGTAAGTAAGCAAATACAGTAGAACCCAATCGTCCAAGTCAGGACTGGGACATTGGCGGTTAAGCGAGAGAGCTAATTGATATGTAAAAGAAATAAAGCTACTCGGTCATTCTGATATTATTAGATCATTTAGCATTTCTGAATCTAGCTGATTCGAGTAAAAAATATTAACATTTTAAAGAAAAATTAATCTCAAATATTTGTACAGAAGTCGTAGATAGTAAATTTGAGCTTTGATTTTCAGTTTTTCTCAGTATTAGTTTTCTTTTTGAAAATATGATTTTGAAATGAGATTTTCCTGAGAGTGTTACTACGCAAAGAAAAGTCTGTATGGATTAAAATGTCTGTTATGTGTCATTTTCGAGCTTGGAAAATCACTCTGAAAATCTAGAATTTCTAAAATTGATAAATATAATCTAAAATAATACAAAGGAAGGAGATGGTCCGGGGTGGCGGTCATAAATAGGCTAAATAGTTCTACCACTATTTAACCGATTTATGACCGCCACAGCGGATCATCTCCTTTCTTTATAATGCAACGGTCAACTATTAAAATAATACAACTTTTATTTATATGACGTAAATTTATTTCAATATTTTTTCGCTTTGCATTCTTTTAGAGACTTTTCACGGTGACATTCATAAAATGTACAATAGATTCATTGAAAGCAAAACTTGATTATGCAAGTTTTTTATTAAATTTTTCTTAAAAATTACCGAGTAAATATTCGGTTCACCGCAAAATAATGAAGGCATTTTAGTTATTTTTAAAATACCCCTCTATAAAACAAACTGTTTACGTTTACTGGATTTTTCATCTGTATGAATATTGACACTTATTAATCCTCTTCCAAACGATACTGTTTGTTTACCTCTGTAGCAATTAGCTACTTAGAAATAGTTCAGTCTTTACTAAGACATCAACGCGTCATTTTAGCTCGAGTTTAAACCCGTAACACAAAATTATAGTTTTACGGGTTTAAACTCGGGCGGAATGGAGGCCAGACGGCCAGAAACCACAATCAAGTCTGGGACGAGAATAGCTTTAATGAGTGCACTGTTCAACGGTGGTTCAAAACATTTCGGAATAGAGACTTCAGCCTTGAAGACAAAGAAGGTCGTGGAAGAACTTCTTATCTTTATGACGATGTTCTGCGGACTTTGGTGGAAGAAAAATGCAGTACAACTGTTCGAGAACTTTAACCTTAGCAAATCGCCCTTCGATGACCTCAAGGCCATTAGTAAAGTAAAAAAACTGGAACTTTGGGTTCTACACATTAAACGACCGCCAAAAAAAACCAGAGTTGTGAAGTTTGTGCTACACTTCTTTGTACAAAAACGACCTTTTTTTGCCAGAATCGTTATTTGTGATGGAAAGTGGATACTTTACGATAACAGTAGAAATTCTGGACAGTGGCTCGACAAAGGTGAAGCAGCAGAACATTTCGCCCCAAAGCCTCCAAGTCATCAAAAAAAGGTGATGGTTACTGTTCGGTCGGCTTCATTTGGTTTGATAGACTACAGCTCCTTAAATAATTGAAAAACCATCAATTCCGGATCGTATTGTAATCAAACTAATGCAATGCATCAGAAATTGGCAATAATGAAGCCATCTTTGGTCAATCGGAAGGGACCCATTTTGTTGCACGACAACGCCCAGCAACATGTCTCACGTATGACGTCACAAAGACTGTTGAATCTTGGAAATGAAACTCTGCCACATACGTCTTACTCTCCGGACCTATCGCCTACGGATTCTAATTTTTTAGACACCTAGATCACTACTTACGCGAAAAATAATTTAATGGACAAAGGGAATTATAAAATGCGTTTTTGGAGTTTATCAATTTTAATGAAAAGTTGGACATTAAGTTGGCAGAAATGTATTGATAGTACTGGAGACTATTACTGAGACAGAACTGTTTCATTAAATAAAACAGTTGTAAATCTTTCTTTTTTCTTTTTAATCCAAAATCCTGCATTATTTTCTGGACAACCCAATACTTACTACATTTCAAAAAGATAAAAATTACCTTAAATATCAAAATCTAGTTACACAAAATAAAGTAACAAATACTTTAAATAAACAAACTTTATTAGTATATTGGAAAGACATATTGCAATAAGGATAAAATAATATAATAAGGATAAAAGAAAATTATAATTATTTCAAATCAACATGAGAAATATTTAAAAAATGACAATTTTCGTTTATTTTATCAAAGTCTAAAAGAAAAACAACTAAAATCGTCTTCCTGTTCTAAAAATGCTTATAATTAAAAACTGATATGATCAATTGGTAGTATGAACAATTAAAATAAAGGAAATTAAACTTATACGTATAATAGTTAAATTCGTTACGTTGTCAAACAAAATAATATAATAAATTGTTAATCAGATATGGAATCTTAACCCTAAATAAATGTCTCGAATGTCTCGAATTCAATTATGTTTCAATCAACATAATTGAATTTAAGTAAACAACATTAAGTAAAATAATGTTAACATTTCTTGCGTATAATACTTTGCTTAAGCATGTTCGGAAGAAAAAGCGTATCGTCACCAGCCAGACCTTCTATGCCATAAGAATACACATGGATTGAATGCTGGTACGTATTGTAAGAAAACCCGGTTGGTACCATACCTTACGACGTTGTTTTGCCAAATTTGGAGGACAAACTTATTTTCCTACTTTACAATCAAAGAATTTAAGATAATTAAAAAAGGTATTTATAATTCGAAATACCATCATACAACAGTGAAACTCCCCATACTTAAAAATCAATCAATAAATATTGTTTCATATCAAAGCATGAAGTAATTCGCTTCCTCACCATAAGGACAATAAAATTCATTACGTTTTTCTACGATCACATTGAGATATCGGTTGAGGTAAATTTATTTTTATCTCATCATTCCATTCCGTGAAAACAATACAATAATTTAATACCATTACTTTTTTTTTAACCTGCAAAAACGTGTGAAAAATGAATGTGAATTCTGTGGAGATCAAATGGTGATGAATACATTCAATGTACAACAGTAAACACCGATTTAAAGACGCCTATTCTCAATGAACACACAAGAACGCAGCAGAATCATTATCTTCATAGGGAAAGCGGAAAGAGAACAATGATGAAGCCCTTGAACAAATGGTGAAATGATACATTCCTAAGAATGGATGAAGATTTAAAATGACATGAATGATGGATCTATTTGTGAAATAAAATAAATTAAGATAAAAGAGTTATTTTTTTGTATCATGCTCGCGAATTCATTTTTCGTTTTAAGTTATTTTTATTATTCATTTATTTTCATAGGAAATATGAGGATCTGTTCTCACTCTACCATTGACCTATCCAGACGGGTTTTTCATTAGCATACACTTGGGTGTATGTTCTTCGTTATTCCTTACTATTCTGATATCCAAACAGTGACATAAGCACTTTACAAATAGAAATCCAACTTATGTTTCACTAAAAACAAAAATAACATCACATACACTCATCGACAAAAAATATTAGTTAGTATCTCATTAAATAAGCTTATTGGGAGTTCATCGATCTCCAGATTGAAAAAGCACCAAGAATTTTCATAAATAAAAAAGGTTTAGGTAATGATAATATGAAGCCATTCGCTAAGTTCGCGAAGCTAAACTAGAATATATCTGTCCTATAGAATATATATAAATATATCTGTCCTTCCCGCCCACCGACCTATTATCAGTCACAGAAAAACTTCAAGAAGACTTAAATACGATTTGTGACTGGGCAAGAGCTAACAAGTTGAATTAGAACGCAGAAAAGACGAAGGCAATCTTAATAGGCTCCAATGAACTCTTTAAAACTGTTCCTAATATTCCAGCTCTGTTCCTACATGATAATCCCATCAAATTCTATCCTTCCATCAAAAACCTTGGAATGATCTTTGGTCAAACGCTTTCCTGGAAAAATCATACATTCAACTTGTCCGGCCGTACCATTTCCACCTTAAAACAGCTAAATTACTCCCGTCACCTATTTCTCCTTGAAATCCGTAGGCTCCTAGTAACTTCCTTAATTTTTTCCCACTTTGACTATTTCTGTACGGTATATATGGGCGTCTCTGGGGAACTCGAGGCAAAATTAAAACGTTTGATAAATTGCTTTGTACGATTCATCTTCGGGATCCCAGGAGACTACCCTGTTTCCCTTTTTTATACAGAGTTGAAGTGGCTTTATCCTTCCTACCATCGTAAGTATTTCCTGGCATCCTTCCTCTTTCAAGCCATCGAATCCCACATTCCTTCATACATCTCCAAGCTCCTTCAATTCAAATCCTCAGTTCTTTCCCGGTCTTCTGATTTATACATAATGGTCCACCGAACCGCTGCTTTCGACAGATCGTTCATTATCCAATCCTCATCCCTATGGAACTCTATCCCTCCCGATATTCGTCAATCCAAAACCCTTTCTACTTTCGAAACCCGCCTGTTCAATCATTTCTTATCCGTCCTGTCCCCATAAAATTGTAAATACTTACTACTGTAAATATGTATATAAATTATTAGATCGTTCTTCATTATTTTTACTTCATGTTTATTTTCAATGTTTCATTTTTTATTATTAACTGATTTAAATTAGAAAGTAACTTATAATTTCTTTTATTATTTTGACTATTTACTTACTCTATATTTTTGTTTATGTATCTGGGAGGCTCCTTAGACCACATTTTTGTCTTTCTGTATTATTCTAAAGGGACTCGTCCATGAATAAATAAAGCATTATTATTATTACATTGAAAATATATATTAATAGAGTGTATAAAAGTAGTTATTAGCATAACAATAATAAAAACTGCCGAACTAAGACGCAGCCAAAGCGGTAGAGGAAAGAAGGAAGGAGTCCTAAAACTGTAGAGCAGTAAATGGTAAAAGGGAAGTGGAGATAAGACTGAGGGGGCAGTAGAGAGGTTACGGAGGCCTAAGGCAACCGTCGGTCGGTTGGGGTAGGTCGGGGATCCCCCTGCCAAATATAGGGTCACCTACTCGTACGCGGCTCGGCCTCGCTCCACTTTCTTTTCTCCCTTATCTCTCAGTCGCCAGCTTCGTCGGCGAACCATAATTTAGAAATATCTTTCCAAAACAGAGTTTCCATTGAAGACATATATACTTTTAAGGACAACGTAAAAGGCCCATCATAGAGTTACCAATGCCCACAAGAAAGAGAGATCTCACATATTACATATGAATATAGAAAACTGGAGTAAGAAAATTGAGACTTCTCTATTTGCAAGGAACCCTCTCTAGAGAGAATCGAACTATATTTCTCTTCTTACTTTGATGACCTCAACCAACCAAACCTACTTGTTTGGATGCGTACGACCTGTTCAAGCTTCTTAACTCCAAGCCGTACGCATCGGTCATCTAGGCCTTGTTATCCAAATAATTGCAATTATAACAACATTGATTTCGATATTTACTGACTAGACTTTTTCTAGGCGAATTTCTCTCATTAATACCAACGGCTCATGCAAGGAGAGTGTAGGCGAATGAGTCGACATTTCCTGTTATGTAAAAACGACGGTTTTATTCCTACTCTAGTCTTCGAGGGAGCTCCACACCTCAGATTGGAACTTTGCCTAATAAATACTTTTATAGAATCAAATTTAAAACAGGATAAAAATACTAACAATCTTGAGTAACCATTAAACAGTATTAATAACCAAGTTAATTACTGTTTTCAATGCATAAGATTAGGCATTTGCATAAGTAATTTTATATTCATAAATACGTTTAAACGTTTGCATGTATTATTAGATATTGCATAATATGGCTGAGTTTTCAACGGAAATACACGTTTTGTAGTAGCTTGAGTCCCGAAAAATGGTCTGTGTGTGTGTGCATGTTAGCAGTCTAGCTCAAAAAGGAAACGCTCTACGAAACTGATATTACGTATTTATACGTAGGTATATGCCTTAGACATGATAGCAACTTTTTCCTTGAAATCGGCTAACCAGAAGCGCCACTTTATATCAACGTTGAAACACATTTTCACAATTTTTTTCAAAAATGGCTCTAACGACTTTGATTAAACTGGGTGTATCATTGTATAATTAAATGGTCTTTAATATCAATTAGGTCTTATTCCCATCCATGTCACCTAACAGGGCTTAAATGCCCAATGTTCATATACGTCTTCCTCTAGTGTACCTTTAATATGGTTTATTTTAAAAAGTTAATCATTTCACATTATTCAGAGTAACGAAAAAATGCTAAATATAAATTTTGAAAGAATTTTATAAGTTAATAAAGGAAAAAAAATGCTTATCCAGGTCGAAAATGAAAAACCTGCGTTGCTATAGACTAGCGCCTAAACGAATGTACCGACTTTAAGGAAACTTCCGTAAAGTCATTTTCTCGACACCTTTTAAATTTATCTATACAACATACTTTAACGAAAAAAAGCTGGAAAAAAAGTTACGAGGTATGGCAAAATTAAATTCCGAATAACTCAAAAAGTATACACTTTTTTGTGGATATTGTGATAAGATGTGTGAAAGATATTTAAATTTCCTAAAAAATAAAAGAAGTTTCATCAAAATCAAAGCACTATAAGTAGAGATATCGCGATTTTAAAATATTTTTGGTTTATTATTACTTTCACTTACGTATATATGTAATATATACTATATATTATATAGTAAGGGTAAGTATTGCGATCAAGAAACACACAGACCATTTTTCGGGACTTGGTTATTTGGACTCCCCTTGGATTCCCCAAAACGCGTATTTCCGTTGAAAACTCAGATTCAGAAATTTTCTCGATTGCAATACTTACCCTTACAATATATTACATATATGCGTAAGTGAAAGTAAAAATTTGTATTCAAAAAATTGTTTTTTTTACCAGTCCAGGTCTTGGTCTTGGAACAGTTAAGCGGCATTGGTCTTGATCTTGCAAAGTGCTAGACCAAGACCGATTTTGGGCAATACTACATATGGTAAAGAAGCTGAATCAGATAGGCCAATCCTTGATCTAACAGTAATGGCATACATATTCAGAACAATGTGTTGTGATAAGATTGAAAAACCCAATGGCTGTTGAATTCCCTTTCTTTTAGTTATGAATAACAGATAGGACTAGAGGAAAACATAAGAAAGGTATAGACAAAAAACAGGTAAATTACACACTGTACCCAATATTAGGCAAAAAGGATAGGATAGACTTATTGTGAAACATAAAAACTTAATTCCTGGCTTCAGAATTAGGTAAAAATATTTCTTCTCATTATACATTAAATCAGCCTAATTAAATTACATTTAGTGTTTGAATTAATATGTGTGATGCGCGAGAGAGAAACACTTTATTTTCATAAAATATAAAATATAAAAGATTGCTGCCCAATTATATTCGTATTGCTATATACACACCATACTCTTTAATCCTTAGTACAATAAATGAACTTATATATAAATATACAGAAGTATTAGTTTATATTAGTAAAATATATATATATATATATATATATAAAAGCAGAATCACAACCATTTTAGAGTAATAGAATGTTTATGTTTAGCTGGTTGTTTCATTTACTTGCATAAACAGATTATTAAATAGAGGTATGTGACTTTTTTCACAAAAAATAACAAATGAAGTAATGCAAATATTCAATAAAAAAAGTAAATGTTTTTAAGATACCTGAAAAACCAATATTCTCTATCTGAACTACATAATGATAGGCACGAGTTTAGTATTCTCGAGGAAAATTAAGAAGAATTTCATTTTAGTTATATTTTAACATTAAGTAAGACAAAGCAACACCTTTTAAATTTTTTATATTTGTATATTTTTTAACACTATAAATTTATATCCAATACAATACTATGTACTTGCGTTTGTAATTGGTGAAAAGCAAATTTTTTTGTGAATATAGTTTTTAAATTATTCACATTTTATACTATTCACTTTTATTCAAAAAATTATATCCACTGGATATACCGAGACGACCAATTACAAATAGATTATTTCAGAACATTATAAATGACAAGTTTATTAAATAAGTATAATTTGTGGCGACTGTGAAATAAACTGGATGAAAGCCCAAATCATTCGTTCAGATGTTTACTTTTTAATCCAACGTTGGTTATACACCTGCCTAATATTTAGGACATATTTAAAGTAGACACGAGGAGAACTATTAAAAAAAGGAAAGCAATATTTTCTAAAGTGATTGTAGAAAACATACAGACTGACTCAAACACATCAGACTATTCGTAAAAACAAAATATCTAAATTTCGTCGTAACCTATTCAGTTTTAGTTTGTAATATTTACTTATGCAGACAGGTGCAAAATTTCAATAAACACATGTTAGTGCCAAAACTATGTAGTTGACTTCCTTGGCTACTTTCCAATAACCCCAAAGTCTCCAACTCTGGATATTTCTCGCACCGAATCGAGAATAGCGCCTCTCTTTTACTATAGAATACAACTGGGAGGAACAGACACAAAGGGAGTTAACGGTCAGCGGGTAACCGATTCAACCAACGTTTTTTGGTAATATTACATCGAAACTTATTTGATATATGCCTGGCGTTCGTTTCAATAGGTTCTAGTAGCCGAGAAAAAATAATAAAATATATATATAATTAAAAAAATTAACGTTTTTATGAATTTTAGGTTATAATATATCAATTGTTAATAATATAATTTTGTCTTGGACATATGGATGAATGAAAGCATGCCTCAAGAGTGGGGGGACTATTTTGATTTGTCCCATCTTTAAAAAAGGAGATGCAGAAATTATTGAGGAATATCCCTCTTGGAGGTAGCATACAAAATATTCTCGAATATTATCCTGAAGAAACTAAATGTCTACGCTGAACGCATTCAATGGTTTCTCACCTAACTCAATAAAATCTTTTTAGACACAAATAGTCGACATTAGACCTCTTAGAAACGGGCATAACATGTTACATCTATATACCATAATGAAGATGACTAATGAAAAAAAATCTGGTGCGGTGCATTTTTATCGGGAACATCTGTCAGGAAACTAGATTTCTTTTAGTAACATAAAGTGCAACTTCCGGTAAGTCGATTTTGGCTAAAAAGTTGCTATTACGTCCCAGTCATATACGTACCTACCTTGAATAACAAATTTCAGTTGCATACAAATTTTCATTTTGAGTTAGGCTGTTTACATAAACACATACAGACCATTTATTGCACCTTGACTTTTTGGACTGAGGTAACCTCAACACGCATATTTCCGTCATAAACTCGCATTAGAAAATTTTCACGATCGAAATATTTTGCTATAGAATAAGGAAATTTCATATATATTAAATGAAGGTAAAAACCACAATCTGTTTTATTAAGTCAGATGAGTTCAATGCAGACTATTAATTTCCTCAGTAAAAGAAAATCATTTTTTTGGTCCCGTTCTTAAATAAAATCCCTACTTACTTCAGCAGCGTTAAAACAGGTAGTGGATCTTGACCTCCTCAATAAGCCTCTGCCATTGGGCTCCATCTTGTGCAGCCCACCCTTACGACATGGCCGCCCAGCTCACTCTCCTGAGCTTGATGAATCTGACGATATCAGATTTGAGAATATATTGTTTCTGTTGAGCTATGGGGCTCCACCAAACCTTCAAATTCCTCTCGTATCCAATCCTCACAATCCACAATCCTTCGCTAAATCCTCAATGCTCCTTACTTTGTTACAAATAAAATCATCCACAATGACCTAAATGTTCTTTATGTATCAGCTTTGGCCCAATCCTGATATCTATCCTTCCATAATTAACTTCATAACCTTCTTTATTTTATTTAGCATAATTTAATCAATATTAATTTTTTATTAAGGTCCTTACTACAACTATTAAAAAAAAAAATAGGATTTTCACTTTCAGATACTTTCGTATTTTAGATTTTGATGACCTCAATGTTCATTATGTATCAGATTTGGCCCAATCTAGATATGTATCCTTCCATAATAAACTTCATAACCATCCCAACCCTCTTGTTTCTAACCTTGCTTCCTATTCAATCCCTGATAACCCTCCGAGACGTCTGAAAAGAAGATGGCCACGTGATTTCCTAATATAGACATATTATTAGAGTGCTATCAATGGGTAGTTTCTCAACATGTGTTTCATGTCATTATATCCATGTGCGAATTTACTAGATGTATTTTTTACTTTCACTTACGTATATATGTAATATATAGTAAGTGTAAGTATTGCGATCGAGAAAATTTTTGAATCTGAGTTTTCAACGGAAATAGACGTTTTGAGGTACACTGAGTCGAAATGACCAAGTCCCGAAAAATGGTCTGTGTGTTTGTATGTTAGAAGTCTAGCTCAAAAACGAAAAGTCCTACGAAACTGATATTACGTATTTAAGATAGGTATATGCCTTAGATGTGACGGCAACTTTTTCCTTAAAATCAGCTAACCGGAAGTGCCACTTTATATCAACGCTGAAACACTTTTTCACAATTTTCTCAAGAACGGCTCTAACGTTTTTGATTAAACTCGGTGTATCATTGTATAATTAAGTGGTCTTTAATATCAATTAGGTCTTATCCCCATTGATGTCACTTAACAGCGCTTAAATGCCCAATGTTCATATACGTCTTCCTCTAAAGTTCCTTAAATATGGTTTATTTTAAAAAGTTAATCATTTCACATTATTCAAAGTAATGAAAAAATGCTAAATATAACTTTTGAAAGAATCAGATAAGTTAATAGAGGAGAAAAAAAAATAAAGCAGAAAAACATACTTTGCTATAGACTGTAGCTCCTAAACGGGTGTACCAATTTCAATGAAACTTCGCTAAAGTCATTTTCTCGACACTCTTATGGTTTTTTAAAAGTTTATGGAATTTCCTAAAAAAAAAAAAAAAATCGTTAAGATCGGACAACTAGGAGGAAAGATATGGTCTCTAGTTTTTTTTCCCTGAAGAGGCGAAAATTTGGATAAATTTAAAATATACTATTTTAATTATTGAGACTAAAAAAACTTTTCTTCTACAGATATTTAATAAAGTATCTTTCCTATGAACATTTTTCATAAGAAATTATTACCTAAATTTATACCTTTATTTTTAGTTCTATATTTCAACATTGCAATCATAACCTCCGGAATCAACTTACTCATATTCTGCATAGATAACTCTTTCAACTAAAAATATTACTAAAATGATATCACTTAAAAAAAGTTAAAAAATATTAAAAAAAGTTAAAAATATTGAAATTGGAGTTCGTCATTCTGAAGTTTATAAAAGCAAAGAAAATTGTGTGGTTTATAAAAGCAGATGGAGTGACTAGATTTTTATTGCCTGTTGTCGATATATTAAATAGACATTTTGTAATTATAATGGTTTTAATGAATTGTTATCTGTAAGCTTTAAGCTTTAGCTCCGTTTAAAATGCACTTCAAAAAAATGTATTATAGCCCAGCATTGTCAGAAAATAATTTATATTCATAGTAGATCGGTAAGTGAAAGTTGTGTGTTGAGCGCACCAGATTTTTTTTAATCAGTTGTAAATACCATATAAATAAAAAAAGTGTTTCTACATACTTCTCCGCACATCTCCATCCTCCATAGGGACAAATATTCTTGTTAAAATCTGCCTCTCAAATATAAGGAGATCCTTCTCGTCATCCTTCGTCAGAGTCTAAGTCTACGATGCTTACTAAGGATTAGAGGTTTCTATAGCCGGGACATGGCTTGCCTTGTGATGAGCTTGCTCCGCATATTGAGCAGGCAAAAGCAGCAAAAGCACCTGTTTGCTCCCTCTATTCTGTGCTTGATTTGGACATATTTGTTGCATTGATCAGCCCTTTAAGGTACGTGAATTCAGTTACCCTCCCAAATGTACAGGTCTCAATTGTCACCTTCCGCTCCCGTGAACATGTGCCTACTCCTGTGAACTTGAACAGCTCTTAGAAGACCGAGAAAAGTTCTCTAAGTAATAAATCCTAATACACATAATTGCAATATAACAAATGGAAACCTCATCATATGAGCTTATATTATAATTTAATAATAATATTAATGTTATTGAGGACACAATAAAGCGGATAACGGCCGAAGGGCGAGATAAATAATACCGAGAACTAATAACGGTGCTAGTGACTGCTTGTCAACGCCGTTAGCGTTAGTCAGTGACAGGGCAAGCAATAAACCAGCAACTTACTAAATCACTTACTTCGCTCAAATGGGAACGAGGCAGTGACTTTGGCCTACTCAGAAGATTGGATCCTTAAATTTGGGGCGAGGGGCTTAAGTTTCAGCTATTACCAGAATGATAAGGATTATCAAAATCTTTTTTTTATTATTTTATTTATTTATTTATATGATATTTACAACTGTATAAAAAAAATAAATACGTCTAGTAAATTCGCACATGGATATAACATGACATGAAACACATGTTGAGAAACTACCCATTGGTAGAACTCTAATAATATGCCTACATTAGGAGATCACGTGGCCATATTTTCAGACGCCTCGGAGGGTTATCAGTAATTGAATAGGAAGCAAGGTTAGAAACAAGAGGGTTGGGAGGGTTATGAAGTTTATTATGAAAGGATAGATAGATCTGGATTGGGACAAATCTGAAACATAAGGAACATTAAGGTTATCAAAATCTTAAATACGAAAGTATCTGAAAGTGAAAATTTTGAATTATGAAGATTTTTTTTTTTTAATAGTTGTAGTAAGGAGCTTAATAAAAAATTAATATTGATTAAATTATGATAAATAAAATAAAGAAAACTATATTATTTTCTAAAACTTGTTGCAAAACGTGTTCTCATAAATTCACAGTTATTACTGAAAACCTATGATTTCTATGTGAGTAATTGAACATGCACGTAAGCACATGCAATAATATATACACATAAACATAATTTATTGCACAATAAACGTAGCACGCAATCAAAATTCGTTTTAACACGGTACATTAAAGTATGTATCATATAATAAACAGTCATGATTGTTGAAACAAGAAAAAAAAACATTTTTATTTTTTGTATTCTTTAGTTAATATACAAACATCGTAAAAAATTAGTATTGTAAGGAAGACAGGCGTTTCTCATCTGTCTCTGCTTTAGGTACATGAGAACAACTTTAATAATACTCAAGCAGGCGGTATTCACTCCGGCTCTCCCCACTTGAGCTGCTTATCTACAATCAGTACTCCAATGAATTCTGGTGCAATCGCTGACCGAGCTCGGTTCATCAGCTCTTAAACATTTTAATGGCAATATTTCCCATATGAATCATTTTCTCTAGTCATCATTCGGTTTTTATATCTCGTCACCTCCAATATACCGTCCACCAGTTATTGTGAATTGTTTCCATGAATTAAATACTACACTGCAGGTATTAACATTTATTTCTTTTTAAGTGAAAACTTATTTAGACGCGTTTTGCACTTTTTGGAATGTGAATAAGATTGAGGCATCAGATCTCCGAAGTGTAACGTTCCGAAAAGTCGGCTGGAGCCGACTACTAGAAGTGTTTTTTCGTATAGATTAAAATATCTCCAAAATCGGACCTGCATATTGTTAGCGAGGGAAATCAGTTCATCATTTCATCCTCTTTGTAATTAGCAATAATTCAAAATTGTATCTTAACGCGACGCCGTGTTAGAGAGACAAAAAAGGAAGTATAATGTCGAAAATTAAATTATAACTAGTTTTATTGAAGATATGGATAAAAATATCTCACAAACTAAAAATCAGACCTGCATACTTTACACGAGGGAAATGTTTACCATTTCATCTTCTTTGTAATAAGTTATTATTTATAATCAATATTATTAACCTTGTTGACGTTTTCACGACTATCGTGTGGTTTAAATCACACAACTAAGTTTTTGCAGTGAACTAGGCTTCTATAGGCGCATTTTTGCACTTTTTCCCCCCTTTTTGTTTTGGCGTCACAATATTTTTATTTTTATTTACTGAACATTTCAAGAAAAATAATTTTATTTTACGAAGATTATAAATTTAAATTCTTTTCAATTTAAGTAGGCAGTTCATGTTATTTCCTTATTTATTTATTTTTTTTGTTCTTAAATATTTTATGTCAACAGCGCCTTTTCACTTTTATATTTATTGTATTAATTTTGTTGAATACATAAGATTATTTTATTTTGACGCACATTTTTATTATTTTACCAATTCTTTCAAAAATATATGGACATTAGCATACTTAGCAAAGGTTCTACTGAACCTCTCGAATCAGGTAACAACGATGTTTCATTAACACGCTTAATAGTTATAGGATAATTTAATAAAAATAAAGGCAGTCAGAATAAAAATACGCATCAACAAGATTAGTAAATAGGGATTTTTTTTTTTAATTTATGCTTGAAAAGTATTTAAAAGTACATGACTTTTTTTTTAATGGAGAACCGTAAAAGATATAACGGTGTAATAACTGGCGCATTAAAGTTAATGAATCTTAATGCCAACATATTACCTTTACACTCCGACGCAATTCCTGTCCACCAGTACTCTTTAATTCCATCCAGCTTCCTTACTCAGACACAGTCCGGTATCTTGGCTTTCATTTAGACCGAAGACTAACTTGGAACTCGCATACTAGACTCAAAAGACAATAACTCAACCGACGATACGGCCAACTATACCGACTAATAAGCAGAAAATCTAAACTTTCCATTGAAAACAAGCTACTGATCTACAAGACAATACTGAAACCTATTTGGACTTACGGACTAGAACTGTGGGGATCAGCAAAATTTTCTAACATCAAGCGCATCCAATCCTTCCAGTCTAAAGTAATTCGAACAATAGTCGATGCTCCTTTCTATGTAACCAACAAAATCCTACAACATGACCTCAACATCCCATTTGTCCTAGACCTTATCCAAGAAAAATTCTCCAAATTTCACCAGAACCTTACTTACCACCCAAATCCTCTTGCACAATCCTAAAGCACCTGCCATCCCTATAATCCTCCAAGAAGGTTGAAACGGCAGTGGCCTCGCGACCTTTTGTAGATTGTATAAATTGGAGTTCTGGTAATGGCCAGATTCTTCACTCAAGACATGAATGTATGTGGCTAAAGTGCTCTCGACCAATCTCCGCTGGCTTTAGTACCAGTGACGCGGTTGGGAGAGTAGCGCAGGGTTCTCCTGGAGTTCCCTCGCCTGATTGTATATAGGTATGCATGTGTTTTTTTTTTTCTTAGTTTTAATTTTCTTATTTTTTAGGTTATTTTATTTGATTGTATATTGTATATACTTTTGATTATTATTTTGTTCTATTTATTTTATTTTTTTTGTACATATAGTGTGAATGTCATCCTACCTCACTATAACCAATGTCCAACAGACAGATTGTTATAATACTCAATAAAGAAATTTAAAAAAAAAAAAAGATATAACATGCAGTTGAACTTTAAAGATCTAAGACCATGGTTCTCACTAAGCTTTAACAAGCTCAGGAACCAAAAACAAACCACTTTATCATGAAATGGCTACTTCCGACGACAGTTCGTGGAGATCGACTAAGAGCCGTCCCGGTGGAACGACACCTCTCTCCTATTGAAGGCCAGTTCCAGCTACTGATTCTGATCTCGCCGATGAACAATGGGCAAACGTTTTGCTGACTGCATGTCTACTGTCTTCAAACCTTCACCACACCTCACTTCCATATGATTCTAGCATACTATATATTTTATGCTTTCAAGTTTTCATGTCTCAACTCAACATTTCATTTACTTCACGACTTCCTACACCTCCAAAATAAATAGATCTGAAAAATAGCACTATTTGAAAAGATTTCGTATAACTCATTTCACTTACTAATTCGATTTTTTTTGTAAACCACGCTACCCAATCCAATGAAAATTTTCTATAGTAATAATAATGAATTCCTAATAAAAAAATAATCCTGTAGATTTTGGAGTATTTATATTTGATAAACAAAAATCTTATTAAAGCCGAAAGATACTTGAGCGTTCCATTGACATTAATGGGGTTTTAAATAGAAAAATAATGAATTCAGAAGTGAAAACATAATAGTGATATGTATTTGTTACCGTGAATGACCGCAATTATGGAGAATGTCGACTTTCATCGGTGAATGTAAACACATACCAAATACGCCGGTGAAAAATTGAATATTTCATTACATTCTTGTACATTCGGACCTCACCGGTGTATGTCAACAATCACAGATGTGTTCTGGTGGAGGTCCAAAAGAGAGGAACCGACATAGAGGCGACTGGATATTTTCCGCCAAATTATTTTTTCTGCTGAGAGTCATTCAGCGTTGTCAGTCTTATGCAAGCTTTGATGATGCGAGCATCGTTTTCTTAATTTTTTTTTTCTACACCTTAGTTTATACTGAATGGATACTGCAGAAAATCATGATCTTTTTCGAGAAAAGTTAACTGCATTAATTGCGGGTAAACGAGAAGACAATAGTTTTTATTTTGCTCAAGGAAAGTACTCTAAAATACTTTCTGAAGCTGTTTCTGCTAAAACTAAGTGCAACACACCTTTGGGTTACAGACGATTAAAACGTTTTAAAAATTCATGATGAACAGAAGTCAATTGTACCATTAAAACCAGGGAAAATGAATATACAGCATTCTGTTACCAATGGAAAATTGTTCAGTATTGATATGTATTAACAGCAAATAACCTTCTAAACTAGATATAAGCTGCGGAAGACAATAAAAAAGTTGAAAGAAGCCGACTGCCGACATCACAAAGACACCGTGTACACGTTAAATGGGAACCTTTGATCAAGTTAGCTAACTTATATCCCTTAAGGCGTGGCCAGTTAAAATAATTTTACACCCGCCGAAGTTAGGAACCAATCAAAACCATCCTTGCCCCACCCTGGACATTTGTATAAAATCTCGTAAGAAGTAAGAATAGGAGGTCTTATTTATTTTTACGGCCTTGGGGACTGAAGAGGCAGCTTGGCCTACACACACCGGAGAGATGGGCGTATTGGCAAACGTTGGACCTGGGCTTGACGAGATGAACTTTGGCCAGTAGATGCAGTAATGAAACGACCAACACAACCTAACCACATCATATTAAGAACCGTAGCTAAGTTTTTATTCCCAATAATAGAGTTACTAATGTCCAAATATTTCATGGCATAATTCTCAAAACAGTCTACCTGAAATCATACCTTCACAAAGTTTATTCAATTCAATGTATCCTAGTTTTATTATGCTTATTATAAATATAATTTGTTTATATAGCTTATGAAGCATAATAATAAAATAAGTTTTTTAGTAAGAGTTATTTTAATTCTGCCATCCATTTATATCATGATTATCACAGGCAATGTTGGTAATTAGAAAGCATGATAAACACAAACCAGCCTTTGAGAAAAGAAATTCAATTCATTAATCTTGTACCAATCAGTATATTATTGATTGAAATTTGTTTAATTAATTTTTATTATTAATTTGTACTGAATATTTCTGGGTAATTATCATCAATAATTATCCAGTGGCATCCTGAGTAATGCTTACCCCAAAACATAGCAGTTTACTATATGAAACTCACGCCAAGGAAGAAGAACACGCGTGGTTAAAGAGTTGCAAGTTCAATATAAAAAAAAAATACATTTGAAATTCTAATGTTGTATTTAAATTTATGCAAACAATGTCAAATGAAACACAGTGCACCTAAGCAAGGTATTGTGAATCCAATGGTCAGTTCTGAGTTAAACTCAAGATGTCAAGTTGATCTGATAGATCTGCAGTCAAACAGAGATGGCGAATATAAGTTCATAATGGTATATCAAGATCATTTAACTAAGGTTATCCAGCTACGAACTTTGAAAACTATAAACGCTGAAGAAGTAGCGTATCACGTTCTTTCAATATTTTTAACATTTGGTGCACCGGCAATATTGCAATCAGTATTTCCACAAACTGTCGTCGGAAGTAGGCATTTCATGATAAAGTGGTTTGTTTTTAGTTACGTTTGGTTGTAAAGTTACGTCCCATAAGTGTTCTGACATTTCATAACGACTGAATTACGAAGAAGAAAATATAAATCTCCGACATGTTCAACATTCACCATTAGTGCATGGTGAACGTCGATATTCTCCTGATTTCGGTATTTCACGGTAACATACTCGCGTCAGTACATACCATAATAATGCTTTGTCGAGATCTATTTTCTTACATTATCGACAGCAAAATACCCACACCAAAATAGTAAAATATGATCAATTGGCAATGAATTATTTATTTGCTGATCTAGAAGCTCTAATTTCAAAATAATAGGACAAACACGAAATTTATGATTCAAGGCATTACCCTACCTTTGACATTGAGGATATAAATAATCAGCAACTGAAACATTCGAGTTAGGATAGCTATAGCAAAACTATATGGACGCGAGGAGCATAAACTTCAAGCCAAGTTATAGATTAAATACGGAAATACAAATTTACTGTTATATTTAGGATCACTGCTATTTAACATAAACTAAATGGGGTACACTTGTATCCCTTAGTTGTTTGGATGTAATGAAAACTCCCATAATAATATGTATACGCATAAGCATCTCTAAGATTATAATTTTATTCGTAAACTGAATATTATACTCCAATAAAACTATATATTAATTCGCATTAAGTTAAAAACTTAGAAGTAGATCCTCCCATTCCATATGTACTCTGCCTACCAAATTTCTCAGCCATTATACTTTACAATTACATTAATTGGATCGTTAAATGAAATTTGATACTAGACTATTTATATAATATTGCCTTAACATTGGGCCAAATCGAAACAGCCATTTTTAAAAATAGACTTACAAATGAAAATACGTTGGCATGAGAGAAACAATGGAAGAAATTTGATAAAAATGATATCTAACAACAACAAAAATGATATTTTTTCACCTTAACTTTCCTTAAACTAGGGATCTAATTGAACGAAGCTTTTTAGAATAAAACGGTTTTGGTATGCACTATATTTGTGTAAATGCGAGAAAAATAGTGGATGAGATTCGATAAAATTGATACTATACCATTTCTTTCTTAATATCAAACTTTGAGCCAAATTGAACGAAATGTAAGCGTATCGAAGAAAATACAGTTGTGCATTCTTAAGCGAAAGTGGGAGATGGAATTTGAACATATAAATACTAACGAATCAATAATAATAATTCCTGAAAATGCCAATAAAACTTCATTATCAATAGCAGTTGTTATTCCCTTAGTATCGATTAAACATCAGGCAGATATACAAAAAACTAAATGTATTCCTCGATGTGTAACTCCTACCCCCTTGAACAATTTCCACATCTTTTCACAAACTAGTTCCAATCCTCTTTCCTTAAAATGCCCTCTGGCAGGGCAAGGAGAAAACTTGTGGAATATATATGTATATTATATTATACCAGTGTATGTGAATAGTTAAAATAAAATTATGTAGAATAAAAAAATAAAAATTTCTCGAAGTGCAAAACCTAATACAAATTTTTGATTCTGAGGACAAAGGTTTAAAAACATTAAATTTACAACCAAAGGTTAGATCGTTAAGGTGTGTTTACACGTTTCCCAAACCAAGTTGGGATATTTGCCTTGCCTTGCTTTTTCTGTATTAGTCGCCTAAAGGAAACTGCACAAATTACATGAGGACAAAATCGTTTCTCCGTTTTTGAACCATACTGTTCACATTCAAAAGTACTAAGACCATTTTGTGAGACTTAAAACATGTGTTTCGATTGAAAAACGCAGATTTGAAATTTTCTATGACCGCAATACTTTCCATTAATTAATATATTGAAAATAAGTGAAAGTAAGAAATCATGATTCCAATAAGATATTACTATGGAACTTATAAACATGGGAAAAAATTGTGATAGTTATAATGAATAAAGATAAACCAAATAATATCGATGTTGTTATTTTGAGGACATACATATAATAAAAACCGTTTGAAAAGTAATTTACTACATTATCTGTAAATTGGTGGATACTATAAGAAGAACGGTCACGGACTCGGATGAAAAAGTCCCCTCGTGGAAGGTGGATCATCCCCAACAACGGAGATCAACGCCACTTCGAGGGACAAAAAATAAATCCCTTTCTTTTCCTTTTAAATCTCGGTTTGTCACAGGTCATTGTCAGGGAATTAAATGAAAACTTGCCAAAGGTCAATGCTCACAAATAAAAAACATATATGGATGTTATTGGTTTGATAGAGGCGGTAAATAAAAAGAAAACGTTTCGCTCTTAAATGTAAAAGCCATTCTCAAGCCTAAGAGCAAGTATTACGAATATGTCTAAAACTAAGTTAACTTAGCAAAGCAATTAAAGAAGAGGTACAACATAAATGGTCAGTCAAAAAATTCCTTAGCCCTTCCTATAAAGAAAGGAAAGAAATGGGTAAATGTAATCCAGTTATTACAGTTAGGGAGATAGGAAAAAATATTATTATTATAATATATTTTAGACGATGTTTTTACTTCGATCGATTTGACAACTGATAACCTATACTTCAAACAAAAAAATAAAATTAAAATTTTTGTAAGGAAAACTGCCACCCCAGCACATAAAAAAGATATTACTTTTTAACACAACATCTGAGAGATATTGTTTTTTTTTAAATTGGTCATAATGAAAATTAAAATTATTTTTATAGGTTCCGATCATAATTAATATTTTTGTTTGCTTTAAAAATTGATTTTCACGTGTCAACTTTATGTTGACAATCAGCAAATGTGCTGAGAATACAAGAAATAATGATATGTCAGCCATTGGGAAGGGCAGTACTCAGCAGCTTCTCTGTCCTGACTTGTTTCAATTAATTAGATTGTTTAAGGAAGAAGATCTCTCGTCCAACGCCTATTCATTCTTCTCTTCATTTAAGGAGTATGTCAGCTGTGGCCATGTCTCTTATTAATCTGTATGTTTAAATTAGTATAAAATCGTTGGTAAAGGTTTGTTATATGTTGGTCAACTGTTGGTGGTTTATTTTGTTAGTCACGTACTAAGGTGCTTTTGTTGTGAGTCGCAATAATTTTTATTGTAAGATTTGAAGTTTTTATTAATGGGCCTTTTTAGCAATGCCGTACATCTGTGATGAATAAGACTAAATGGGTTTAAGTAAGTAAATGTATTCAGTTTCAGTTTTTGATGATTTAGAAAAATCATATATATAAAGCTGCTTGTTAAATGTCTTACGTTTCATATTTACAGAGGGCCCACATCATCCTTCTGTCGAAGATAAGTCCAAGATAAAGTACAGTATCCGTTTGAGGAATTAGGTTGTTGTTAATATAAACTGGAGGGGATAGGTGTTTTTTCAAAGAGTAGATGTTAGATGTTTGGAATGTCCAATTTTTCGTAGTTAGAACCGATCTTGTAATTTAAGCAAGTGATGTTGTAAAGTTAGTGAGGCCTGTGTAGTTTCTTGATGTTTTGTGAGAATTGTTATGTCGTCTGCATAAGTAGCTGTCAATATCTCACCAATAACAGGTATATCCTAAGTGTAAACTATATAAAGTAGAGGGGCCCCAGTATTGAACATTGGCGAACTCCTGCCAAGATTTGACGAATTGAAGAAATTTCCGAGCCCTGAATGGAAATGGAATTGAAGAATTTCCCTAGAAGATCTGCACAAACTAAGATGGTTTGGGCAACTTCTCCGGATTTATAAATGCAGTATCTCAAAGAAGAACTATGAAACTCGTGTACAGGGGAGAAGACCGATAGAACGAGCCCGAATTTCCTGGAGAGAAAACATGCTAAATCCATTCCAGAAGCTAGGGTTGAAATGAAACAGGAGACGAGAGTTGGTCTATGCGCAACCTCAGACTGTTTAAGCAGTAAAGAGGAAACGGAATACGATGATGATGGGAAAAAAATGTTTAAAAAAACGTATAAGCTGATACAGAGATAGCTTTTATAATGTTTGATATTTTTTTTTTTTATAGAATAGAAAATAATTTATTTTCTATCCTATAATTTATTTTCTATTCTATATATACGATTACTTATTTTCCTATAGATGTAGTACAATAATTAAATGTATCCTTTAGTAGATAAAATTCTAAGTACAATCCGGATTTCCTTGTTATCGCACATTTTATTTACTTGCGTGTAAAATCTTCAGAAACGATTATCTATTCGTTTAACAATGCTTAAATCTTTACACTTTACATAGGTAGATCATATCAAGTTCCATTGCATGAAACTGGAGTAATTATTTTTCCTATTATGCTTCAATTAAATTTATAGGGTTAATTGTAATTTATTCGTCATAAATAATTGAAATTAAATTTTTTTGCACGTTAAGGACGTAAAAAATATAGTATGCCAGTAAAGTCAGTATAATTCCTAACCATTTTCATTGGTTACACTATCGGCTATATTTCAAGGTCTGCTATTTTTCGTTTGAAAAATAAAATCTTCAGAAGAAATCGTTTTCAAAAAACAGTAATCCCTCAAAATCTGAGATTTTAAAAAAACAACCTCAAACAAAAAAGTAAACAATTCCCAGTACAGCAGGTACATATCAAAAATGCGTATGTATTTAATAGACTTGTTTTCACTCGTATAATGAATGAATCGAAAATTCATTGACAATATTAAATTTTTTATTTCTTCAACAAAATCAACATTTTCCATCAGTACGAAGAAAATTAATTCAAATAGGTACAAACTGATATAAGAATAAGAATAATACGTTTAACGAATAATACGAATAAGAAGTTTACAAATAACATGAAAAAATTCCTAAACATACTTAAAATGCATTAACTTCTGCGCCTTACCCCTAAACAACAACTATTTAAAAATGCTGTGGAGTGATAAGTGATATGGAACCCTTACTTAATACTTTGTGGTTTATGAAAACCTTAGCGAATGTTAAAGGATTACAACACACATCGTCCAGTCAAGGAAAAACACACGACTGTTCGAAAGAAATGGATACGATTCGGGAAAACCTACCTACACTGGACCATCTAAGTTTCAATCTTCCCAATAAATAAAAATTATATCGAATCTAAGTAATAGCATTAGATGTCATACTAGTCGCATAGAACTAACAATGGGATAAATTTTTTAAAAAAATTTCGAATAGTCCAAAAACGTATAAAACTAAAGCATAAATTTAGCTAAAATTTCTATATGTTTATTACCTATCACATTTCGCAGAAATTATATTCTTAACAAGTGGTAAGAATAAATAAATATTTATATTAATTTTAATAGTAAAATTGAGTTTGATGCGAAATTAATACCAGGTAGTTTATATACTGTGTCAACTTTGAGTCAAGATTTCAAACTATAAACATGTCAAAAATGTTATGTTTGCAGATACGAAAGAGGGAATATTCTTTTTAAGTAGTGAAAATAGAATTTGATGGCATTGATACCTACTTGATCATTTCTTTATGTATCCCTAACTTCTATCAAAATTTGGGCCAATATAATCAAAAATGAGAGTAAACAAGCATATGTAAGAGAAAGTAGTGGATGTTATTCTATAAAATTAATATAGCATCATTTTTTAACCAAAACCCAAATTTGGGCAAAATCGAACGACCCGTTTCTGAAAAATAGGCATATTCAAGAGAATATATTTAAGGGAACGATAAAATTTGATGAAATTAATACGGAATCACCAAGACGACAACCTGCAAATCTCTAAAAATATCTTTAAATTCGTCTAGAAAGTAGTAGGTGATACCCATCGCAAATATTTGTATACAAACGGGGAACCAAGTTTGTTCCTTCGTGCGTAAATCGTAAAACGCGAGTAGAAATTTTCGATTATGAGCAATGAGAAAGCAAAATTTAGGATACACGTAATTTTATTTCAAATGTTGTAACTCTGATGTAACACGGTAAGATAAGCTTTTTACGTTATTAAATAAAAAAGACGAATTTTGCATTTTTACGGTATCTAATACTATATTTTTACATATTTTGGATTTCCACTGCACGTTTTAAGTTTTTTATACTAAGTTTCATGTTTCTTTTACTGTACGGAAATCCGGTCCCTTATTGTTATTTCTTTATTGGTTATTGTTTTAGACTTCTAAGCTATCGCCATGATTTACGACAGCGATTATTCAGGAATACAATTACATAAAAAGCAAACACGGGCTAGGAATTCCAATAAAGTTTTTAAATTTATATACCCAAAACCCTTAAATTATTTTTTCACTTTATCACGCAATATAACTATTCGATGAAATAAAAACAAAATTGAATTATGCTAACAAAAAGTAATGAAATATTAATCACTAAAATTCTGAATATGATTTATCACCTAGGAGCTTTTTTTTTTTTCTTTTTAAAATAAGTCAATTTAACAAACTGCCTTAAGCTACTACAATATTTCTTTATAAAGTTTTCTGATTTTAAATAAATTGGCCATAAATAAGGGCGGAAGAGACAACCTTGAAAAAGAGAGGGGGTTAGAGAGACAGAAATAGATGAAAAAATATAGGTCTTGATAAAATCGTTAGGTTGACGGAGGGAGGGGACTACCATGGCAACCTAACGTTCAGGTTCACTTTACCTTATCACTACCCCAACAGGTAAACTTTTCCTCCCTCGAACTACATTTACTCATTTGAATTTTTCCTATAAAAAAATAATGATCTTTGATACTTTATAAACCATATTAATGAATATTCATAAAAGATTTATTTTATAAACAATATTTTAACAAAATTTAAGTATGGTTACCAGAAAATAAAGTAAATAAAACAGTTTAAATTTTAATTTCTATGATTGTAATAGATAAAAAAAAAAATCCTCTCTAGATTAATAACCCCTCTTTATCAAATTATTAATATCCGAATAAAATTTTATTAATTGTTAACTTCAAATTAAAACTTTAATTTTCAGGAAGTTTGGCGTGACCTTCATTCCAACATATCAAAATAACGAGGTTATGTAGGTCCTGTATATAATAAAGGCCATATGTATAATGTAGGTCATATATACAAAATAGGCCCCAAACAGCTCGAGTTTTTTAGATTTTGTAATCAAATTATCTTACGATTCAAACAAATAGATACTTGTAAGTTGTTAGTACCTCATTGAATTAATTATTTTAATGAGAAAAAATTGTTTTTAAAATTTATTTATAGATATTTACTACTTTACAAAAAAGACAATAATAATCGTATGTGCTATCTCATTAATGACACATGACAGCAACTTGTGAATAGTTTAAACTAGAAATAAAAGGACGAAGATCTTTTCATAAAACAACTCAAATGAATCAAGATTAATTTAAATACAAAAATAAGAATTAGATTTATAATTATATTTAAGCTATTATACTATATTTAAAAACATTTTTCAAGAAAAATAAAAATGTACTATCGAACTTATTAAAAGTAATTCAAGAAGGAAATCATTAGACGATGGAAATGAATGAGAAATTAATATAGTTAGGTCTCATATCAATATGAATAAAATAATAAGAAGGTTGATTCGTGCGAATAAAATGAAGAACAGAATGCTCAAAATATTAGAGGAGGTGGGGAGGTTAAGAAGGAACATTTTATTTTACAAATAAAATACAAAATTTTATTATTATTAAAAATTATAAATATTTTTACATGAAATATAATATATAAAATAGAACTAAAATTTTTTATAATTATTTTTTCGAATTTTCGGCAAACCTATTGTAATATATAAAGTTTTATTTTCTTTAAAACCATTTTGGGGAACGACCCCCTTCCCAGCGTAAGCTCATGAAGAGGTATATGAAAGAAAAAGCGTCCGAAAGGAAGACCGAAATTGCGTGACAGGAGGATTTGGAATTGGAGCTCATCCACTGTTGTTAGCAGATGGAGGAAGGTGGCCATGAAAGGAGAAGATGAAGGAAGATCGTAAAGCAGTTCATGGTCCATTTAAATTGCATCATATACCTTCACCAATTATCAAAGGACGTTCCCACTTTTCCGATCTACTCCTGTTCCTAACCCTTCCATATCTCTGCCTTAAATAACTTACCATGGTATAGTTTATTGTTTAATGACAGCTAATCTCATATCGAAATTTATAGGTGATTTCTCTAGTATAATTGATAGAAAAGATTTACAAAAACAACGTAATAAATATTGCTTCAAAAAAACATTGAAATTAGATCAATTAAAGCTCTTGAAAGAAAGCTCTTGAAAAAGAGAAACAAAATATCTTTGTCCAAGCATTTAAAACATCATAAAAAAAAAAAAAAAAAAACAGGTGCAATAATAAAAAAATTAACTTTTAAATGCTATACAACCCTTTTTCAAGATATAAAAATGAGCGTTACAGAACACACCGACAAATCCAATAACAAATTTACATAAGGGAAGATTAAGATAAATTAAAAAAAAAAAAAGTCTTTCGAAAGATATTAAAAACATCCCTTCACTAAAAAAACTAAAATTATCAGTTTTTTAATTTAAACTTTAACAGTTGATTGTTATAAGTTAAATAATTAGCTCAATAAATGTTTGAAAATGAACAGGTAAATTATTCCAGGTAGAAGCTATAAATCTCTAAGTCTGGGCATGCGCTCTTATTCTGTTATGACGCTGCCCGTCTGCCCCGATAATTATTGAACGTTTATCTGTCAACAACATTAAATATTGCCAATTACAATCAAAGATCATGTGAAAAGCATGTCGACGTATAAAAATCTACGAACATCAAGGTTGAAATTAAAAAAAACAAAATAAAGATATGATTTTATTTAAGTGCGGTTATTTAAACACACTTACAATTAGATATAAAACTAGATGAGTTATACATAGTAAAAATCTCCTCGTTATCGGAACTGGTTCAACAGGTAAGAAATTCAAATGGTTTTTAACAAGGTAATTAAATGAATTAAAATAAACAACAGAACTTTATAGTTTTTCCTTATTTATTGTGAACCTGCGATCATGAAACGGGGACAATTACTGTTTTCCTATTGTCCCCATTACACAATGTGGTATATGAAAGTCTTTTTGGTTTATCCGTTAATCCGTAAGAATTATAAAATATTTTGATCAAAACTAGAGTGTTCTACGATTGTCGGTTTAAAAGATATTAATTTTCAAAGTCGCGATATGAGGCTTACTGATAAGAACGTCGTGTTTGGCGGCTGAGGCTGAAATGGTGTCACGAAGTCTGACCTATTGTTTACTTTTCATCAAGGACACGCTTCCCCGGTGCAGATATTCAGAGGCCGTATTAAATCATGTTATTTCCGACAAGAATGTGCAAATACGTAAATATTTACGGACATAAATAACCGATAAATATTTCTTCAGGCTTCCAATTCCAAAGAGAACAGCCCTTCGACAAAAAAAAAAAAAAAAAAAAATTTAAAATCCTACATAATTTTGATATTAATTCATATTGCATCTATCGAAGTATAGCTCTCTCTAAATGCCCTTTTTACCACCTAGTGTATTAGTAAAAAGTATAAATGCTTAAAAGATAACATTACTAAATGACAATAAGTCCATTATATAACTATTCTTTTACTTCCTAGTATAATCACATTTATTCAAATATCAATTAAAGCTGCGGTTAATAACTGAAAATTACTTAAATTAATAGTATGTTCATTTTATGTAATCAGAATAATTAATTAGTTTTAATTAATTTCATTTTATATAATTAAAATGATGAACTGATGTCAGTCCTCAGTAGAATTTACTCTACTTTTCAGAAGGATATCTCCTCTTTTCTGGAAGAAAAAAAACATAACTTTTTTTTTAGTAGAAGGACCTACAAAGGAAATGAAATTAAAAATTACTTAATTATTCTGGGACGAAGTCCCTTAAGAATAAAATTAACATAACAGTACATAATCGTCAAAACAGTGTGGTCCAATCCATTAATATAACTAAAACAAATAGTGGAAAGTCAGCGTAAAGGATAAGAAAATTATAAAATAAATAAATCTACATTAAAAAATAAGCACATGAAAAATTTAATAATAATAATTAGTATGTGAAAAATAGCACTAAAATAAACTGCGGATAACATTTGAAATATTGGTAAAAGTAATTTACCATGAATACTAATAATAAGACTGGAGAAAAAAAAGGTTATTGAATAGGAGAGATTTGAAAGAAGAAGAAAACCGTTGAAGCATGAGCTCGGCTTAGGAAGGATTTGTCTTTTACAGCAGTTCAGTGGGGAGGAGAGTAGAAGTCAAAAGAACGAGATCGGGGTGAGCGGTCGGGATTCAATGGATGATTCGATTTGCAGGTTCTGCAGTATATAGGATGGGAGCTAAGCTCTGATAATCTGATAAACGGAGGACGCAAGGATGAGAAGAGTCACTTTAGCTCAACTCGGTATTATTATAGGGTTAGTCGTGTACCTCTGGCGAGTCCGAAAATAAATCAAAGCGACTCATAAGTCTTGCTTCAAGTTCGTCAGAGAGTCCGCTGTTCACCAGGCAGCCGTAGTCAAAGTGGAGAGTTAACGAATCGGAGGCAGTGGAGACTTTATAAATAATGGTTTTATTCATAATGTTACAAATGGCATCTAAAATACAGAATAATATGCTATGGATATATGAGTTGACTACATAAGTTCACTCCAGGTCTCCTGCAGTAAGAGCCATCAAGAGATTAAACTACATGAGTGGTTTGGTCTGAGGAGCATGGGGGTTATATGCTCAGGAATAGTAGGGGGGATGAATCAATTCTGGTCGGTCTGGGAAGCGTGTGAATGAAGTTATATCTATTAAGAATTGGTATCCTTATCTTTTAGAATTGATGTGAAGTCTGTGAAAAAGTACCCTTTAGCTGAAATCGGTTATTGTTCCCTAAGTCTTGATAAATGCCTTCTGTCCAGTCAGTACATTCTAGATAACTATTTCTAAGCGATCAGAGATAGCTTGACCTGGCTATCTAGGGCTTTTATGCTTTGATAAAGGTCAATGCATGATTAAATGATTAAATAAAAATAAAAGTTAACATTAATAGTTGTTACGGATTAAGTCCATTCCGTAACTGGAGGAACACAAGGGACGAAACTAGGAATTGTCTAGTTTCACGTGGGAGGAGGTAACATACGTGATTGAATTGTTCGAGGATTTATATGGCACGGTAGGAGATTTGGGAGATATGTTATTCTCATGAGAAGGTTAGGTCAAAGGTGATTCCAAAGTTTTTAACTGGATAGGACTATTGTTTAGGGGATAGTAAGGCTGCCCCGCAAAATATTAAAGGAGAGAAGAGGATCCTATCATGATGACTTTGGTCTTCGTGACATTTAGGGTAAGCTTATTGCGAGAGGCTCATGCACATATTTTATCGATGTCTTTCTACGGTTCCATATTGCAATTGAGGAATCATCAAGGACAAAGGCGAGATAGATTTCAACATCATCGTCATATAGATGGTACTGGGTATGCTGGATAGAGAGTAGGAAGTCATTACTGAAGATGGAGGAGAGAGTAGGGGACAAGGAAGAACCCTAAGGTACGACTTGGGAAAGATTTCGAGAACCAGAGGGAGTATTATTGGGTACAACGAGGTACTGGGTACGGACAGGTGAGAAAGGAACGGAACTATTGCAGGGCACTAGATGAAAGGCACAGACAGTGATAATGAATGACCACACATCCGAATGTTATTTGTCCTACTTCCTATATCCCTAAGAAACTGATTAAATCTGGAGTTATTTTGAAATAAAAATAACAAACAATAAACAGTCTTGGCAAAAACGATCGGAATACTGTATGTAAAGAAGATTCTTTGCACAAGTCCCGTGCTTCCTCCACTAGAAAAGAAATGTAGGTAAATCAGGGCAATTGCCTCTGGAGAGCGATCTGGAAGGGCGCCCGTTAGGGGTGCCGATCGTCAGGGGTGCTGGCCGCTTGTTAGAAATAACAAAAATACAAATCGTATTAAAATAATTAATTTCAGAATATTATTAATGAAACTGTATCAAAGAAATATTGAATGAAATAAAATACAAACATCACATAATATAAAACAGCTTGAGAAATAACTTTAATTTGTTTAGAGGGGGGGAGGAGAGATGACTGCCTTGGGACGCCAAATGTCTAAGGCCGGCACTGAAATTATGTTTAAAATCAATTTTTTGAACGGTTAGTTAAGGTTTCAGAAAAAATTCCTAGACAAATCTACTTATCTATATCATTACCGGTATAGGTTGAAACCGCAGAAGCCTAGAGACCTTCAGTAAACTATACCAGGAGGAGTAGTGTTGCCAATGATCCGAATTTTATATGGATTTCCGTCAATTTGAAAATATTTAAACAATTGTCCAAGTTTATTTATCCTATTTAAAATATAGAAGCCAAAATCATAAATTTGCAATACTTTGTTTCAACTTCAGTTTTTTAATTGATAGACAAAAGAAAGAAAAAGATTTCTGGGAGAGATGGAGACAGAACTGTGATATGTAAGAATAGACACACTGTTAAAGCCCGCTTATGTTTTAAAATTGAGTTGGATAGTTGACCGTGAATACGAATTTTCTCTTTTAAACAGAGCAATTGTTATTCTTTTCGTGTTTCAAAACTAACATTAAACATTTTTAACTTGCCAATGCACAAAGATAAAGACAGATCTGAGAATAAAAACTAGTCCTTAACCTAGTTTCCTAACAACTTTGTATAGTAACTAACTAAATTTTCTTTGTTTTTAAAGTCTAGTCTTAACCCTAATTTTAATTTAACCCTTCATTTTTTTTATCTTAAAATTGCCTTAAGAGTGTAACTCTTTTTTATTTATTTCAAACCTATCCCCACAATATTATTACAGTAAGGCTCAAAATCGGTTTTGTAGCAAATATAAGCTCCTCATGCTCAAATACCATGAATGGGGTACCGTTGGATTCAGAATTTCACGGGAGGTCAGCGAATCGTATTCTCAGCTTTTGTTTTTCTTTCTAAAATAAATTAAGTCAAAACAAACATTTTACTAGGTTTCAATACTGGAACGGTGGTAAGTCTGTAGATCGATACGGGACAAATCGGGCTTTGAGGATTTTGATGCGTGCAGCAAGATCCGGTAGTTCCTTCTAAATATTCGAACTATCGGCTCCTGCATTTTTAAGTCCCAAAATGTACTATTTTCGAGATAACGCAAGGCAAAGAGTTCGCCTCCACACAACCTAACGTTCATTGTAGTACTGTCATTGAATACATGTCTAATTTCGTCGTCATTGAGGCCTCTATGACCGAGAGAGGAGAAGTTTATATTACTTATCGAAAGTGTTTTTTGTCGGCAAGCCACATTATCGTTAATTCTTCACCAAATCTTAAGGTTGAGCCACCAATTTTGAAGGCTTCCTTTTCTTTCAGGCGGGCCAAATAGTCCTATCAACCCGAAAATTCAGGCAAAAAAGCTATGAAAAGAAAAAAACTTTATTTGCGAATAACTAAAAAATTACACTCTTTTCCTTAAGTTATGTCCATGATCATAGAAAAGATTACTAAATTATCTACAAAAGGGAAAAAAATAATCGAAATCAGACAATATTTAGCTAAGATACAGCTTATTGAAATTTGTAAACATGTTGGTTCCAAACATTAATGAAGTTTTAAATTAACTTTTGTTTTCTTTGTCGATTATATTTATTGAAATTAACAATTGATTTCTTTATCTTATGATATGTTGTATTATTCTATTTTTTTTATTAATTTGGCATTTGATCACCTAACAATATGCTGTGCGAATTTTTCGGACGGGTCTACTAGTATTATATTATTATATTATATTATATATTATTTATATTTACATGTTATATTTAATATAGAATAGAATAGAAAAATAACTTTATTCTGGGACACAGTCCCTTGAGAATAACAAAATAGAACAAAATTAAAATATTACATCTGGCCAAAATAAAATAAATCGAAAAAAAGAAATAATGTAAAAATTCTATATACAAAACAAACTAAACCATATACAAAACCATTAATACTATGACAAGAAACTTAAAGCTATTTGCTCTTATAGACCAGTATACACTTTTCCGAAAAAAATAAAGAATTAAAAAATAAAAATGTATCAAATTCTCTATTGAAATCCGCTCGAATGGTTAGCAAGTATCTGACTGTTTTTGTGATAGGAATTGGAATAGGAGGGATTTGAATGTGGATATGGAGGGGGAATGTCGAATTTTGATAGGGAGGGAATTCCAGAAATTGACAAAGCGAACAATAAAGGAATTTCGGAATGAGGCAGATCTGTGAGAAGGCATGTAAAGGTCAGAAGGTCGAGATCTTGTGGACAGGGAATGGACTGAGGATTTGAACTGGAGAAGGTTGTAGGCGTAAGAAGGACGATGGTTGTTGATGATTTGGTAGAGGAACGTACCTAGAAAGTATTGTCTTCGGAAGGAGGGAAGAGCCACCTTAACTCAGTGTAGTGGTGAGAGACATGGGAGTACCTCGGGGCACCAATAACAAATCTTACGCAGCTATTCATTAATCTTTTCAGTCTATCACGGAGCTCCACCGAGAGGCCATCATACACCACACAGCTGTAGTCAAAGTGGGGGAAGATGAGAGAGGAAATTAGGAGTCTACGGATATGTTGAGGTAGGAGATGGCGGAAGCGATGAAATAGTTTAAGGGTAGAAATTGTCCGACGGGAAATGTGAGAAATATGGTAGGTCCAGGAGAGGGTTTGATCTATGAAAAATCCTAAATTTTTAACAGAGGAGTAGAAGGAAATTGGCTGGTCATTAAGGTGTAATATGGGAAAGTCAGTATGGGATCTAATGAGGGGCTTGGAACCAATGACAATGGCCTGAGTTTTGGCAGCATTTAACTTTAATCCATTTACATTTGCCCAGGCATTGATTCGATCAAGGTTTTCTTGAATCTTGGCAAATGCCCCCAGTAACTCAAAGGGAGAAAAGGATAGGTAGATCTGGGAATCATCTGCATAAAGGTGATGGGAACAATGGAGAATTGATTTAGGTAGGTCGTTAATGTAGGAGCTGAAAAGGAGAGGAGATATGCTTGAACCCTGGGCAACTCCAGAGGATAAAGAAAGGAAAGCAGATAGTGGTTGGTTGGGTATGGAGACTGCTTGGGTGCGTTGGGAGAGGAAAGATTGGAACCAAGAAATGGAACTATTGGAGAAAGATAATGATTTTAGTTTGTTGAAGAGGATGGAATGGTTGATGGAATCGAAAGCTTTGGAGAAGTCTAGAAGAATAAGGACAGTTAATTTTCTATCATCTATTGCAGATTGAATGTCGTTGGTAATTTTAATTAAGGCAGATTGTGTGGAATAGCCGGGACGGAAACCAGATTGGAGAGGATCAAATTGGTTGGACTTTTCGAGGAACTTGGCGACTTGGGATTGCACCAGTTTTTCAAGAGGCTTTGAGAGGTTAGAAAGAATTGAAATTGGACGGAAATCTTCGGGTGAGGATGGATTAGGCTTTTTATTTAAAGGAAGGACAATGGCTTTTTTCCAAGAGGTAGGGAATACTGAATTCTAAAGGGAGAAATTGTAGATAAAAAGGAGAGCTTGGTGCTATTTGATGAGATAAAATGACTATGAGATAAAAAGCTATTTAATCGTACGCAATCGTGTGAACCTTAAAAACAGGCAATCTTAACACAATAATATTAAATAATTAAATATTAACTAGTCTTCTATAAGCGAAAATGATGCCATACTCAGATTTTTTAATTTACATTAAAATTACTGGTATCGATTAATTTTATTTTATTTCTTCAATTCGCTAATAAGTCACAATGTGATTATACGTAAATGAAACAAATTGAAAAGTTTATTTTAAATTAATATACCTAGAATCCACAATTATGGTCGTCCAGAAATCCAATGGTGCGAGTTGGACATACGGAGCAGAACTTTGGGGTTCCGTAAAACACACACACATAAACAAAATTCAAAGCACACAATCCAAAATACTTCGTGAAATCGTCAATGCTCCTTGGTTTATTTCAAATCACACCATATACACATACATGAACATACCAACAGTAAAATCCTACATACACAACAAGTACACAACATTTCATTCTTCTACTCTCAATCATCCAAATCCACTCGTTCTATCTCTATCTTTCTCCCTGTTACCTGGTGAGCCTCAAAGACGACTAAAAAGGCAGTGGCCTAGAGATCTGATGAAAAGTTAAGAAAATATCAGGAATTCAAGAAGATATAATTAACGCCAACACATTTGCTTGATGCGTTTCAAGGCAGTGGCAAATTTAAAATAACAAAAAAAAAAGAAAAAAAAAAAAGGTTTTTAACTATAATTTGGCTTGCACTTTTTCTAAAAAAAGAAAAGAAATAAAATTTCTTGGGAGGGAGAGGGCCGTACCACCAACCTGGGGTGGATGGACAGCTCTTATTAAACGTATACTAAAAAATAAATAAATGACATTAACTATTTAAATAGTGGTTTTATTTTAAGTTCAAGATGTTTTTTCGAGATATATTCTCTGGCATTTAGGGACATTCGAATTGGCAACGGTTACCAACCTATCTGAATCATTTCAAACTCATTACTGGTGATGAACCAAGTACAGATCGAAGCCTCGAGATCTACAGGGTTCCTGCTTTACCCAGCCTCCATATGTACGGAGCGGAGCACGATTCAGGTGTCAGAAAAAAATGAACAGAAGGAGACGAGCGAAATTGTTGAGGATAGACGGTAAGGCCGATGACAATAGACTTCCAGATGGAACTCAGAATTAGAGGGTAGCGACCGGAACAGCCGGAGATGGCAAAAGCCCGTGGCCATCACCCATCCAGCGAACCCAGCAGCGGATTTCAGTTTTACAATATTATTCCATGAAAGAAGAAGCAATGGTTACATTTTATTCCTATATAACAATTGTCTACATTTTCTCCACTCCACCGCTCCAATACTTACTGCCGGGCGTCTACCAGACAGTTAAAGTAAAATCCACTGGCATTTCCCCATTTAATGGTAGTTGTCACTGATCAATATGTCGGTAGACACAAATATTAAAAATATATAGTTTCTCATAAAATCTTCAAATAAAAATATATTTAACCCTTATTTACTTCATAAAACTTTATTTCATATTTATATGTTTACGACGTTTCGGACAATTTTGTCCATTTTCAAGTGAAAAATGATATCTAAAACATAAATAACATTATTATAAATATACATATAAGATTATATATCAGCTCATAAAACAATAAAATACAAAATATATATATCACCATTGATGAATTAGACCTATACTTGCATAATGATTATAAATCCACTAAGCACTAAAATAATCTAAAAATCTTTATCCACAAAAAATCTTCTCTGCACAAGTTGAGTTTTTGTCGAAACATTTTAAGATTTCTCTCCCTATTGTTTTTCAAATAATACTGAAGGCAAGTATTGTATATTGTTTTTTTCGTCGTATTCGGACTCGAGGTGAAGTAACAGTAGCTCAGCGTCCACGTCTATCAGAACTAGGCACATACTTAGCTAGATTCAATTTGTGAAGACGCCTCTGAACTAGGTGCTATATCTTCCCTCTGTTATACCTCTGTTGTGCTACGCCTGCCCTGTGATCAATTTGCGACCGGTCTAATGCTGTCCACAAAACGTAGTTAGCAGGCAAAAACTTAACATAATAAACACTACTAAAACGATACCGTAATACGAAAATTGTGTTGTTTTGAGTTGAAAATCGTTGTTAGCTGAAGAAGAAATTAGCAACTAGAGTCATCTAAGGAGGATTTCGGTGTGGTAGATATAGCTCTTGTAAATATCAAGTTTCAATTAAACGTGAATTCATAAAAGTGGAAACAAGCGTTTGAGACAAACAAGGTAAGAGGAAAAGGCATGAGGAAAGAGCATGACAGAAGGGTTTAGAACCTGTAGCTCTAATTACTACGATTTATTGAGCGTAGTTCTGAGACCTAACGAAGCAACGCCTATTAAAGAAGGATAAAAGTCAGTACTCTTATGATAGCGTCAACATATTCAATATCCAAACTATTTCTGATATGAGATTTTACTTGTTTTTTAATTGAAAAATCTTAAATATATGAAACATATAGAAAGAGAAAGTATTGCAATAGTGAAAAATTTCGTATCGGAGTTTTCAACTGAAATATACGTTTTAAGGTGCTCGGGGGCCAAATAAAAGTTTCATAAAATGGTCAGTGTGTGTTTTGTGAGGATGTGAACAGCCCACCACACAAACGAAAAGTCGTGCAAAACTGAAATTACGCATTTGAGATATGTATGTCTGAGATCTTACAGCTATTTTTTTCAAAATCGGCTTAACGGAAGTGCCTCTTTGTATCATCGATTTTACACATTTTTCAATATTTGTAATCAACTATGGCAGGCTATATCACGAGAGTGATGCATGAAAATAGTAGGGGTACCGAAACCTTTTTCAATTGCATATTTTTACAATGGACATAGGAGTACAAATCGATAGGTAGCCACATTTTTTTAAATATATCTTATTTTCGATTTATTTAAACTTCAAATTAACATTAAGCTGTCTTATAAGCTTTTTTATTTAAATAATGTTAAGAAATGTCTTCTTTTTTTTATTAACATAATCATTTAATCTGTCTGTGATTAAGTTTGCTATCTACAAAGTGTTTTTTTGCAATAAGAAAAGCTGTACGCTTCAGGGTAGGGTTAAAAATAATAATTGTTCGTATATTTCTCATCTAAAGTGATAATGAAATTGCGTCTTTATTAAGATTTCTATTATAGAAATTGATCCATATTTATAAACGATCATTTAAATGTTTCCTAATATTTACGTTGTTCGTAAGAAACTAGCTGATTGCTTGAATGTCTTTTATGAAAATGTAAATTTAGTATTAAGGAACATCGATTTGGTTACTTATAAATACGGATCAATTCCTACAAATATAAATACAAAAGTAAATTTTGTTTAGTTTACTGTGATTACTTAAATTAACTTTTTTTAGTTATCGAAATCTATTCAACAAAAAACCCATCTCTTACTTAAAAAAACACAAATCTTAAATTTCGTACTTTTTTTTGCGGAAAATCAGACCATTATTTATATAATTTTTTTTGTAGACCTTGAGGTCTGATATTAAATATTTTCTATTTTCTATTAAATAACAGTCCTTTATATATTCCCATCTACTTAGAGGACACCCGTATACATGTGTTTAAGATAGAGAAACGAAAAATTCAGAGGCGATGCCTCTCATACCGGTTTATTACGGGGCCCAGTTAGGTTGTGGCTCCCTCTGGAACCACATTTCTTTCCTTCATACCGATCTTCTCCATCTAAGTGCCTATTGTTCTCGCCTGGTAGGTGGTGGGGAGAATAGAGTGGCCTACCCTGATATGAAGCAGTCACGATTCGTCAACTCCGGTCCGATTCCAGCCCTGGAGTGACTGGAGAAAACTGAGCTTGAGGACAGTTTTTTTAGTTCATAATTCGGAAATAATTTATCGGGCAAGTACCTTGTGAAAAAAAAAAAAAAATTATTTCACAAGTACATACATGCCGTTAATTCTGTTGAAAGGGAGAGGGAGAAATAATTCATTTTCTGCAACTATGATAGATTATAGTGACTAACCTAGGCTGATATAACACAATGCCTCAAAGTGAACTTGATACATCCCGTAGTAAAATAGAATGAAGACTTCAATGATTATAATAAATAACAGATTTCTTTATAATCTCAATCTCATTTTATATATGTAAAAACTCAATAAAATTAAAATATTGAACTGTGATTGTTTAAAAAAATTAATAAAAAAACAGGATAATTTTACCTCACAGTCGAAATGATATACTTCACTTCTTATTAATTTTTAAATACTATTAATTTAGTTTAATACCTTGTAGGCAAGCTCTTATTTTCTACGACTCCATTAGGTCTGCTTGTAATAGAGTCGACCAATTTGTTTGGTGAATCCGGGCTTAGCCTGTTCCATTCTTCTAGAATATATTTTTTAAATTCTTCTTTGCTAGAAATTTCGTGTTCTCTAATTTCAACCCCCAATTTCGCCCACAGGTGTTTTATCACATAATGATCTGGTGACTGTAGTGGTGTTTTTATTACTTTGGGGCAGTCATAAAGTAGCCTTTCCTTAATTAAAATGGCAGAGTATTTGGGGTCATTATCCTGATAAAAACAAAATATTTTTAGCCCAAATTTTCCACAATTTCTTTTAAGTTTCTTCTCAAAACATGTTCATTCACTATACAATGTGAATAATTCCACTTTAATGTGAAGATTTCCAACATAGAAGCCGCCCGCCATACAACCTCACACCAAGAAACATAAAATAAGAAAAGAACACAAAAAATAACCATAAGCATAACATAAATTTATTCAATATACAAAATGACATATACCATGTGACGGAACACATAATGAATATATACGTACATAGCACATTGTAAAAATATCTTTTAATAATGATTAACATAGGTTTATTTACTTCATATTATTAGATGATGTTCGGGTATCATCAACAAATAAACACTGCAAAGAATGTTAAACTTTTCCAGACCAATATTCCAAATAGGGAAGAAGGGAAAGGAAAGTGTTTATCTAAAAGTAAACAATTAATAATTTTATTGACTTCAATAAGTCATAACTTATTTTAATAAAATATAATACCGATGAATTTATGGTCCTGTATAATCTTGGCTGGAAATTATTATGGTTAGTAAGAATATTCTTCAAAAATATTAATTTGTAGAAAACTGCATAGTTTTCGATACGAAATCTGGATGATTTTCAGTATTAAATGAAAAATTACATTAAACTTTTTAAAAAATGCTAAATGGAAAGCAACAGGTAGAATTCGTCATGACAGAACCAAAAATAACTTTTAAAGAGAGAAAGAAAGCCGAGAGACACTTCTGACTACCGATCAAACACACGTGACAACAGCCATTGTTCGTTCAAACAAAACATGAGTAAGTCCGACTTAACAGAATGTTAGGTAGCAATCAGCCGAGGATAAAAAAAAATGGTAGTGCAACCTTTTTGCGAACCTAGTGAATAAGTTTGTAGATGCTGGTTGGTTAAAACATTTAGAATTTCATTTATTGTTTTAAATCCATTAATTAAGAATCTTTATATTATCAAAATTATAATATTTGAGCTCCGCTAGTAGTTCTAACTAGCGATCAATAAATACTTATTTCTTCAATAAAGAAAAAAAAAACACTTCTCTAAAATTGATGTACAATGTTGTTTTTATTTGCTTCTATTTTAGCAATAATTCTATTAATAGAGTGATTACGTTTCAAGGCTAATTGTATTTGTCGGACATAAAATCTTTTTTCATAAACTATATTACTGCATTGTCTATTCTTTGCTACAGACTGGATACTTTCGTAGGTCGCAATATTCAAATAATACAAACAGTGCAATCATCTTAAGTAGTACGGTAATTATCTTAGAATGGAAATAATAATAAAGCGCCGATAATTGTAAGAAGGAAGCAAACTTTCTTTTTGCCATCATCTCCCTTTACTTCATTATAAATCAGTGAACTATTCCAACAATAATTCCTTATCACTATCGCCTTAAAAGTTGATTAAAACAAATGACTTTTATATCTTCGTACTTCATGAATCTTAAATAACAAACATTGGCAAACTGTGGGCGAACTAGAGCAGATAATAAAATTGGAAGATTGTAATACAGGTAGATACATTTTTTTATTTTATCTTATGTTATATTATATTTGCAACTTCGTTTTTGGACGCATCTATCAAATGTACTGTCGTTCATTTTGTTTGCTATTTCTTGAAAATGAGTTCATATTGTGAGCAGATCATGAGGCCACTGCCTTTTTAGTCATCTTTGAGGCTCCCCTGGTAACAGGGAAGAAGAAAGCGAGAGGACAAATGGATTAGGATCAGGGTGATTAATAGCTGAAGTGTGGAATGTGGTGTATTTGTTATGTATGTAGGTTTTTATTGTTGGAATGTTCATGTCGCTGTGTGTGGTGTGATTTGAAATATACCAGGGTGCATTAACGATTTTTCGAAGTATTTTGGACTTTGTAGTTTGTATTTTATTTATGTGGATTTGTTTTGCAGAACCCCAAAGTTCTGCTGCGTATGTACAAATAGGTCGTAGTATGGTGGTGAAGATTAGTCGCTTATTTTATAAGTTGAGAGAAGATCTGTAGTCCAAAAGATGTGACAGTTGTTTGTATAGTCTGGTCAGTTCTTGTTTTTTAATTTTGTGTGTAAGTTCCAGGTGAGTTTTTTGTCCAAGATAGTCCGAGATATCGTACATGCATATTCCAAGATAGATAAATAAACTTTATTTCGGGACAAGGCCTGTTAATAATACCAATAATGAACAAATAAAAAAACTAACTTAATAAAAATTCTAACAATACAGTAATAACATGTAAAAACTTAAAGTATAAACATAGTCTTCTCAAAATTAATTACAGTTATAATGGGGAAAAAATATATAGAAAGAAAAAGCAAACCCCGAAGAAAAGAAAAATATTGTGAAATAAAATCTGATAAGATAAAGAAAACGTTTCCGGTCGCTGCAACACAAGACACTCTAAACTTTCTCTTAATTACAAAATGCTCATGTACATGACTATAATAAGACCGATATTAGTAGTTCTATTAATGGGCATACGGAGTTGAGCTTTGGGTCTCCACCAAACCATCGAATTCCATTCTGAAATCCTTTGTCAAATCCTTAATGTACCATATCATGCCTGAAATAAAGTCATTTATAAAGACCTTAATGTATCTGTAACTGATTTAGCCCGAGCCAGATATTTATTCTTTCATGACAAATCCCATCCGAAACTACTCGTTTCCAATCTGGCTTCTTCCTCAATTCCTGATTATCCTTCTAAGCGCCTAAAAAGAAGGTCTCAGTTTATGTCATTATTTATAGTTACATATCATTATTATACTTTCTAATTTTTTTTTTTTTTTTTACTGATCACCCCAACCAATCTTTTCTTCAGTCATTATTCTTGATTCGTTATATTTATTTAATGCAGCTGTCAATTTCAATAAATAAATAATTTAAAAAAATTCTGAGGACCGTATAAGAACGCTATCGAGCTGCAAGGTTGATTTTTTCAAATTAAATTATAAAATTATCTGCAAATATATAATGCAAGTACTTTTTAAATTCAAAACCAACTAATTTAACTTATACTTTCAACTAATTTGTTCTGAAAACGTTTGATACTTAATCTATCGATTGATATTCTGTAGTAAATATTAATAATGAAAAGAAGGGAATTATTTTCATTGAATATAATAAAAACCATCACAATATATAATAATCAAATAATATGTAAACTAAAAAGTTGCAGAGTTTATTTGGCACTGGCTATCGAAACGAAAATAGCATATGAAACCACAAGATGTAATTCGGACCCGCAACACAGGGGAGGGTTACGGGTGCTAAAGCCGGGCGACCACCCCTTCATCTAAAATGGATAGTTCGGCCGGATAAGGGTAGTTTATCTTTAAATGAAATCAGGATTTTTAACTTAACTTTCACGGTTTTAGCGCTAAATATTAATAATATAATTGACATACAGAACAATAATCTAAGTTACTTTCAAGCCAAAGAGTAATTAGAGGTAACTTTTATTGATCTCTTATAAATAAAAATACACTTTTATTCAGCCGAATCCATTAAATAACGTGAGAAAAGGAGATCATTTATTTTGAAAGTATTAACATAATTAATAAGATATGTAACTAATTTCTATCATAGTTCATAATTCAGACTCCGAATGTATTAAAAATACTTAGAGGACCTAAGACATATTTCTCTTAAATATTCCACTATATATGGTTAGTCGGCGATCAAGCCGTAGTATCTCATCTTACCACTTTAATCGGTGACTAAGTAAATAGTAGTTACATGATCAAATATTATAAATATATTTTACACTTAAGCCACGTCTTGATCTGGCCACAATAAAACTGGGAGATGGCAATTGATCATTTATTTAAGACACCAAATGATTTTGAACATCTTTTCCAACTGATTGGCAAAGAGTTAATTTGGTAAACGAAATACTTCGTTTCGATGAGATTGATTAGATTTTTTTTAGGTTTGCAAGCACCACCTGATATCTTGATAGGTTCAGGTGTAGGTTAGCTTAGGACGTTGGGCGTTTGGGATGAAGCAAAACCTGAATTGAAAACTAATCAATATTTTTATAATTAATGTATTTAAAATTTCAAATAAAATCATTATTGTTCTAAAGAAGGACAGTTGTTCTTAAATAATGTTAGAGTAAACAAAAAAGTCGAGATAATCATAATGATAAGTTATTTATTAGTGATACTTTTACACATAATCATAACTGATACCACAACCAGCGCTTTCTCCGAACGGGCTTAACGTGTGTGCACAGCACCGGCATTGCCCGGCAACTGATACATTAGATAACCGGATAAAAATAGTCACGAGTTTGTGTCCCGGGGAGGGGGGAGTCACCTCCGGTGCCCTGGAAAACCCCGTATAGCCTTAAAGGGGAGGACCCCTCCCCCAAAAGAAATCCCTTCCTCCAGGACACCTGGACTAATACAGTAAGTCCTTCATATTTAAGTCAACTTCACTAATAACCTAATAATATATTTAACTAACTATGTAAGTACATTACATCGCTTAGGATGGATAAGCTTGCAAGATGGGATAACCCTTTAATTTTATTATTATCACTTAAAGAGATAGCGACTAAAGTTTGCCAACATTTATAACTGACATTAATGATACACCTGGTAGTAATTACTTGGTGATATGTATTTTAGAGTGAAATATCTCGAAATTGAGAGAATATCCTCTAGATACTGGCTTTCATAGTAGTTTATTCTCCTTTTATGCGCTTTACATAGATAAAAATTAAGTTTTTTTTTACAAAAGAGAATAAAAAACTGATTAATTCTTTATGATTTATGAGTATAATTTGATATTTCATTTCCTTCTACTATTTTCCATAGTTTCAGACTACGAAATGTCACCTTTAGCACAAATAGAACAAACAGGTAAAATTTTTACATGCTATTTTGCACTAACAGTACTAACATATCTTTTGTCGAGTAGAAAACAACATAGGTAATATATTTCTTAAAGTATAATTAAGTTTCCAACACTATGAAATTTTATATTTGTCACAGATTGCAAGAGAGTTATCATGAATTCTAATGCTTTCCCATTGTCATTTGCATAATTTAATTACAAATAATTAAAATAAAATGTAAGTATAAGAACCAGATAATGAATTCCGGCGTTCTAGTTTAACCTTTTTTATAGAATAAGAAATCATTTAAGTAACTTGATTATTTTTTTCTCTCTAAAGTCAGAACATCTTGTACTTAGTGAAACTATTTTGTACATATAGAAGGATTTGCTTTATTTTTATGTATCCAAAGAGTTATTATATCGATAAATATGATCGAGATTAACAACTATATACCTTCAAATTTAAATCAACTAAAAGTGTACTCGGTGACTTTTTGCAATAAACCGATAATATATACTAAATCTAACAGCATTCTTCATAGGTTTTGAGGAATACTCGGAAGGAAGTTATTTTTATTACTTACTGTTTTATGTATAGTGACTTTAATAAACCTTCAACTATTCCAATAAACTTTTTAATAACTTTATTTCGTGCTCTGTGACGTATCAGACGAAGTAGTAAACTTAAATATCTACAATTATTTTTTAAGAAATTCATTTAATCATAAATGAAAAAATCAAGACACCAATAACATTAAATTAGTTATTTTCCACCTTAGCCAAACTTTCTACAGACATATCCAAACTTGTAATGCCGCAGGCAATTGTTAAAGAGTAAAACTCGATGAAAATCAAAATGTTTATTTCACGTAGACCCGCATTACATTCAGGAGGACACAGGAATGTTGCGGGTCTGAATCGCTGCAGATATTGCGTATTGGTGAAGGCTAGGCTACAGACAACTGGAAAATAACCCACTTCGACTCTGTAAAAATTATATTAATTTTGAATCTATCATCTTCTTGAGTTTTGATTTTATATTCAAATAGTTTTAGTAAAGTGATATTATTAAAACTATTAATGTTCGTGCGACCTTACTAAATGTATTTTTAAATGTACCTCTCACACACCTACATGAAAATTAAGGAATGATAACAATCGATAGTTTTACTTCGATGTCAATGATTGAACTATCTCTTATCCATGTAGATACCACAATTTTTTTTATTTTTCCCAAGTAACGATGTTTTCGCTTTCGTTCCGCTAAAATATACTTCCTTATGCAATTATAAAATACACACTAAATCACGTAAATTAGATAAATCAATAACACTATTACGGGTTACAAGAATTATTTGTATTGGATTATATTTCAAATTACTTGAAAAGGGTTCTCTCTCCCAACGGTTCACATCTTCCCTCCCAAAAAAGTGTATTGTATTCTTCTTAAACATTTTGCATATGAAAGTAAAATTATAAAATTGTAGCTTACTTCTTTTTTTTTTTTTTATCACTTTGTTTAGAAGTCTTCATATATTAAAATCTTACAAATATATGGTTCCCAGAAAAATTTATGACCCCGTTAATATGTTCCTCTACCTCCTAAAAAATCCATAAGCACCAAGAAAAATATGTCTCGAACATTTTGCGTTGTTCAATCCCCTTCTGGACACTCCTGCTCCTCCTCTCTCAAAACCCGCGATCTCATTAACCATCTCATTTTTAATATGATTAAAAAACTCATTTTAATAAATCAAATAACAGTAGTAATATAGTTCAATAACTATTGAATAACAGTAGTTGATTTTTTTTTTTTTTTTTAAGTTATATAGGAACCAATTATTCTCAAATTTGTTTTTTTAATTGGTGTTATTTTTATTTTATGGTATTATATATACATGCATAATGTTTAATCCTAAATAGGTATATCATATTAACTATTAGGACTATTAGTACATAACGCCCACAAGTGGCAAATTAAAATAATAAATGACTTTTTTAAAACAAATATAAATAATATATTTACTTGCCTGCTACTAAAAATAAAAATAACATTACGAAAATTTGGTAAGTAATAATAAATGTATCAAATGATGTTGGATTAAAGTAGTAGTTATAGTAATTTTAAGGTGCAAATAGTTTATCATAAACTACCCAGATAAACAATGTTTGCAGATAAACAATCTGAGCACTATTAGAATTGTACTATGATTACTTTAAATTTGAAACCCAAGAGCAAAATAATAAAATCTAAAATTATTATAAAATCTACTGTACCACTGAATCTAGTGAAATCTGTACCTTTTATGCACCATAAACCCAAAGCTGTGATAACAAGTATATATACAAGTATTATACAATACAACAGACAAGACAACAAATAAGGAAATTTTCAACCGAGTAATATGCATGCTATTAACAAATTAACAAATTTTTAATGATCATATTTGACCCATTGTAAAATAAAAATTCAAATAATTTTTACATTAAATGAGAATGATAAGAAGTAAACAATCTTAATCTTAAAAAATGAATACATATACATATATTAGATTTATGGGCAATTTGTTATGAAATGTAGAATATATCATTTTGCTTTAGTAAATGTTTACGATAGTATTTGGCAGTAGTATGGTACTAAATAGAATTAATAACACAAAAATATTTTATGCAAAGGATCATAAACTTTCACTATGATCACCTTAGTTTTGAAATGATGACAGTTTTAATAGCAAAGATTTGAGATTAAAAAAAATTAATCTATAACACAAAATGGGGCATGAAGATAAACTGAATGTGAAGTTAAGTTCTGAGTTTCAATAATAAAAGATATAATATTCAAATTCATTAATCTCAGTCCAATAACTAAGTTAATTTTTAGATTTTGGGTTTTCTTATCAAAATTAAAATTCAATATAAGTACAAATGTTGGAGTCATTAATTCAGATACATTTACGTATCAATATCAAAAAAAACTACTCAATACTTAAATGAGGATAACATATCTTTTAGTAACCCAAATTTCAATAGTTGAAAAATGTCACTCCTGAACTAGCAGTCATGAAGCAATTTTAGATAAGCACATCTTCTTGAATTAAATGAAATATTTTTAAAAATTTGGATTGTTGTGTTTTCTGGTAATAATAATGGAATATTGGAGATAAATAACAAGTTAACGAATATATATGTAAAATTCTTTCACTATTAAGTTAGAAATAGTATTTATCCCATGATACATATTTTATAAGTAGAAGATATTAATCAGGTAATGTCTGGTTACTAAACAAAATGTATTCAGTCAACTTGTAGAAACTGAATAATATTATGGTTCTAAAAGTGTTATCACATTATAACAATGTTACATTATAAATCACAGTTCTAGTAAAATATTAATATTGCTAAGTATCAAAACTGTGTTATAAGAAAACACCTTAACATGATCAAAACTTATATCAAGTTAGTTTCTAGAAGCCTACATAGTACTGTCAACTTGACAATGTGTTTTTATTTAGGAAATACCTATAACCTTGAAATGGAACAAGGTCAGAGTGAAGTCGATTTTCATTAATTTTTGTTAAAATACGAACAAGAAATTAGTGTGACATGCTAGCTGACTAAAAAAAGTCATTATTAAAACACATTACTAAACATTTTACCTGAAGTATTAGCCTGAACCCTTCGATAGATTATGAAAACAATATTGGATACTTATCAATACTTCTAAAAAAAAACATTATACATAATAATGGAATATAACAAATTAAATTCAATTGAACAAACTGAAACACAATTTTCTGAAAATTATTACACCACCTTAGGTTATATGCATTAGAAATAAATTGACAGATCAGTAAAGTAAGATAGGATTTAATTTAACAATTGTATATTATCCTAAACTTGAATCAGTTTATTTTTTTAATATCAATTCCTATTATTTCACAAAACATGCCTCTCATAAAGGTAAATAAACAAATCGATTGATAAATAAAAATGAAAATAACAAAACAAGAGAGTCCCTGAACACAGCAGCCATCTAACGTATGATTTTATGAACTATACTAAGGACACAACCCGCACATTAAAATAAAAAATTGTATTTATGTATTAGTTTAACCCATACAAGTTGGACATACACCTAATATGTCGTTAACATTAACGTTAGACTAAATGTCACTTTAAAACATGACGTCCTGATATCACTATCAGTAACAACAAAAACAAGTAACGTTTACTTAAACAATCATCTTAAACAAACGAAAATACTTTTCAATGCAAATTAACACTATCCGAATGTTATTTATTAGTTTAATGACGAAAAGAAACGGAATAATCAAGGGTAAAAGTGTGAACAAGAAAGGAAGAACAAACTGAAATACTTGTTTATTTTACTTGATCAACATATTCATGTAAACTTTATATTATAATGTGAACATTTTTTAAAAAATATGGTTATAAACAATATTTTATCGTAAATTATAAAAGCCTTCACTAACTAACCTGGACTCAGTCTTTACTATCGTCGTCTTCAGTCTTATGTTGCAGTCTTCTCGTATGGCACATGAGGCCTTAAACTGGTGCTACACGCACTTTCACATTAACTATCTCATCACATAGACATTAAAACAATTCGACTTCAGAAACTAAATACGGAAATTAAAAATTGAAAAATAAACACGGTTAATTCCAATTCAACGGCCATCTTAGTTTACTTATGACAAGCAGCGCCCTTCGGTAGAAACTTGTAATACTTCTTTCTTAGAAGGAGGTAAGAACTTTTGCTCAAAATCATAAATTATCAGTTCAAGCTTTTAAAGAATATTATTTTTAAATAAAAGGATATTTTCATAATTTACTAAAAATTGGTAATGAAACGGATATACTGATGATATAGAGGGTATATTATTATTATTTTCTTATATTCTCATGCACTCTAATATCTAAGTTGGAAATTATTCATATGATTACTGTAAATCATGTATCATATAATTATATGTATATATAATATAAATACTGTATATATGGAATATATATATATATATATATATATATATATATATATATATATATATATACAGATATATATATATATACAGTATATATATATATATATATACAGAGAGAAAGAGATAGATAGGAAAGAGAGGAAGGGAGAAAGAGAAGAGAATGGTAGAATAAAATAGAAAAATAATTTTATTCTGAGAAGCTGTTTCTTAAGAATTACAGATGTGCACTGAAAATAAAGATTATTTCTGACCAAAGAATCTGTTGCAGTGAATAAATAATTAGAAAAAAGATTTGATCATAAGAAGAATAAATAAATAAAATAAACTTTATCTAAAAGATAAGCAAAAACTTTTGATCATAAGAAAAATAACAAGAAATATTAATAATGAAATGAAAATTATTCCTTTTATTAAAAAAAATGTACCTAACTGTACATTAAAAACGAAATAAACATAAGAAAGAAAATATGATTATAAATATATATATATATATATATATATATATATATATATATATATATATATATATATATATATATATATATATATATATAAATTATTTTATTTTAATAAATCATTTCAATAAAACCATAAAAAAATTAATTTGTTTATATAAGATATTTACAAGAACTTTACCTATTGTTTTAGGAGGAGTGAAAGGGAAGAATAGTTAGAAGTCAATAATAATCCAAGTCTTCAAGTTCTTTTCATTTGAAAATATATATAGTATTAATATTATATACAAAAGACATTATTTTAAAAAGAAAAAAATTTCATTTTAAATTAATTTCAATTTTTTTATGTCTTTTAGTGAAAAATAAAGCAGAACAGACAGTAAGTCTTAAACAAGATTGCAATTCATGGCATGAAATTATACTAATGGTAACTAATGTACCTACTGATCCGATTTGAGATATCTTGTTAAAGGTAATAATAAATATATAAATAATGAACATAATTATAATTTTAATTGTTTTAAAAATGAAATCATTTGTAGAGTTATTATTTTCATTTAGATTTGGAAAGTAATGTAAAGGTCTCAAATTCAGATCATTAGTTTTTATTTTAGTAGAAATTTTAAATTAATGTAATATTATAATGAGTTCACCATCTTTTTTGTATGTAATCATGTTTTAAAATAGTTACATTGGTAAATATATCTTCAAAGTATTAAGAATCATTCATTTTAATTTTTACAAACTATATTAAATTAAATAAATCAAATACATCTTTTTTGGAACCTACAATTATATTCCATACTTTTTTTAAATAAATTTAATTTATCAATAAATCAAACTCATTTATTAATATTTGAAATAAAATAAAAATAGATTTTTAGTGATAATGATCATTATAATATTTTTTTGTAAAGTTACATTTATTGGTTTTAAAAAGAGGAAGATAAACGATGAATCAAATCAATAACACTATGTAGCTTCTTGTTTCTAGCCCATCCTCTTTTAATCAGCTATTTGTAAAATTAAATTGATTTATATGATGATAAATCATACAATTTAGTTTGGGCAAATGAATTTAGTTGAAAAAAATACCTGAATGGTATTATACACTGACAGGCAAAAAATTCCACCCACTTGATTTTTCCATGTTTTCATCTAAAAATATTTCTGTAAAGTTGTATTTGTATATAATACATGGTATTTGTAGATAATACTTAGTATTTATGGAATTTTATAATATTTTATACCTTTAATAATCAAAATGTGATTGGGTAAGAAAGATTAGAGAAAAACAAAATTGAAAAATGAACCATTATTATATTATTCTAAAAGAAATTAATTACATCATCATTTAGTAGCGCGGGTTTCCTCCTCTTGCCTTCACTACTTCTTGAAGATGCCTCGGCATACTTTCCACCAGTCGGGAAATGTCCCTTTGCTGGAGGATAGCCCATTCCTCCTGAAGAGCCCTTTCAAGGTCCTGCAGTGTATCAGGAAGTGTTGCACGTGCTCTTATTCGTCTTCCGAGGTTATCCCATAAATGCTCAATAGGGTTCAAATCTGGAGAACGTGCTGGCCTCAATATTGTTCTGTTGAAGGAACGTCTCCACTATGCGGGCAACATGTGGGCATGCATTATCGTGCATTAGAATAGAATGATCGCCGATTTCGTTGAGGATAGGCAACACATGAGGTTCCAAAATCTCATCTACACAGCGAATGGCCGTCAAAAACCCTCCACGAACAATAACCAATTCTGTGCGGCACTCCATTGGAATCCCAGCCCATACCATTAAGGAACCACGTTGGAAAGGTTAGCTCACGGAAAAATTACAGGCTGCATATCTTTCGTTTCTTCTTCTCCAAACCCTTTCACGCCCGTCTGGAGATCGAAGAGCGAATCTTGACTCATCTGTAAAAAGTAAAGCACTCCATTCGTCCATAGTCCAATGGCTGTGTTCTCGAGCAAAAGCCAGCCGTGTTACTCTGTGAGTTCTGGTCCTCTTACTGGACGAAAAGTCATTAATCCATACTCACTTAATCTTCTACGAGCGGTACGTTCAGAAATTTGCACACCTCGAACTTCTTCGAGCTGATGAATCGCTTGAACAACGGTAAGGTGCCGGTTTTGTAAAATTCTCAAAGTCAAAAACCGGTCATACCATGGTTCTGTTACCCTAGTCCGTCCAGAACTGGGCCTTCTATTGTAAGAACCAGTTTCCCGAAAACGCCTGACGGCATCTCGTAAAGTTTCATATGGAACTCCGATGGCATTAGCTGCATATTTAATGGAACCTCCATCATCAATAAGTGCCACACCACGTGCAACGTCCTCAGCGCTAAGAGGCATTTTTAAACTTAATATTGAAAAAATTAAAAGCCGGAGACTAAGAAATGTGCCACAAGAAACGGCACTGAAATAATGATACTGAATAAACATTTTGATTCCATAGAAAGTAAACATTGGAATCTAGAATCATTTCATTGAATTAAGGATTAAGGGTTATTGTCCTCTATATTAACATTCCTAATTGAAAACAAACAAAAAGATTACCTATTTATTCATTAAAAACAATAGACCAATCCAAAGCAGAAATATTTTTAGATGAAAACATGAAAAAATCAAGTGGGTGGAATATTTTGCCTGTCAGTGTATGACAACAAATTGTAGTTTTTAAAATTAAAAAAGTGAATTAAAATAAAAATAGGTGGCAATTAGGCTAGTACTTTTAAATGGTACAGAGATTCAGAGTACCAAAATACATCTACAATACTGCCTAGGAGCTGTTCAAGAGGCATATAACCAGTCACCAATTTAAAAAAAAAACTTTTTTTTTTTAATTTCCTTAATGCATTGTAGCTTCATAATTTCAACTTATATATAATGTTATATATAAGTCGACAGTGATTGTTACATATAGTACTGTTACTTACCTTAAAGTGCTCCTTGCATGAATAAAAGTATTACCCTTCTCTTTGGACAAACTGCCAAATTGTTAGATGGCAGCCAATAGCCCTTGATTGACCAAGGTAGGTTATTCATTGATTAAATTATTTAATTGGTTGATTATTAGAGTAAAATTTTAGATTCAAATGAATTTGAAAGTATAACAAAAATCTCAATTAAGCATATATAACTTTTGAAATTATTTCCTCTAAGATTTAATTAAGCATCAAAAATTGTTTTTGGAAATAGGAGTGGCATTATCTGCCATGCCTCTGGACAGCTTCAATAAATCCTGTCAAGAAATAATGATAGTCTGAAATCTACTATAGTACAGATGATATTATTCTATTATATAATCTAATATAATATTACATATATCACATAATTTGTTTTTGTGTCTTTTGGCTCATGACTTTCATTGAACTCCTATACTGTTTATATAACATAATATAATATCATCCATAAAGGTTAAATAATTTATAAAATAAATTGGATACATATTATAATAATATGCTACATAATATAAGATATTATAAAATAAGACATATATAAGATACATATAACAACATCACACATCATTAAAATAATTATAATATATTATATTACATAACATAACATATTACTTATATATAAGATTAGGGATATTGAGATAATATCGATATCGATATTTTCCTTTCAATATTGTATCTTTGTTTTGATACAATATTGGATAATATTTTGGGATTCAATTTTATCATATCGGAGAAAAATGCTAAATCAGATTTCAATATTATTATTCTTTGATCACATTATAGATTTAAATTCAATTTGATAATTTAAAAAAAATATACATAGATCTATATGTCTCCTCCCTATAATACTATGACCAGTTCTTACCAGAGCTAGCCATACATGGCAATATGGTAGTACATAGGAAAAGGGAACCACAGATGGCCTGCTTCGAGTGTGAGCGTATATAGAACAGCAGGCCGAGCGGTATGTCATATTGCAGTTTTTTAACATATCCTCCGCATTTGATAATGTCTGGTGGCGAGTATCCCAGCAGCTACAGAAGTACAATGCCCTCAGCAACCTATACGCCCTCGTTAGTAGTTACCTCAAGGACAGATTTGTTAAGGTCAGAGGTAGCTCTAATGAAACTGAAGCTTCCAAAGAGAGGGGATGCCCTCAGGAATCAATCCTTGGTCCAGACTTACAGAAGCAATTATTTGATGAGTTGCTGGGTTTGCTCGAAGGTGAGCAGTTCCTTGCGAAGTCTTAAGTCGATGACTTGGCAGCAGTAGTAGCGTCAAACAGCAGAACTAAAATAAAGGAATAGGCAGAGCGATATGCCAATCTGGTGGGGCAAAGGTGTGGGGAAATGAAGTTATGAATGGCTGCATCAAAGACCAAGGCAATCCGACTGAAGACGATGGGGCACACCCTATCAATCTATGCATACAGGGAATGAGAATAAGTCTAAGTGAGGTAGTCACATACCTTGGAATAAGGTTTGGAAGAGTATTTAATAAGACTCCTTATTTAGGACTACTTAGGAAACAGGGTGGCCCAAGCCTTGAACGGCCTTAATTGCCTAGGAAGTGCATTTTAGGACCTCAGATATCCAGCTACGAAGACCATTTACAATGGAGTGATACTGAGTCTCTTGTGTGGTCTCAAAACCTCTCACACCGTCAGAAACGCAGGTTGGCAGACACAGACGGCTCTGTTGCTTGTCACCAAGTCATACCGAAGTGTTCCTTATGAGGCGGTACAGATCTTACCTCTCGTAGATAGGAGGGTTACCTCTCGACCTTCTCCTAACAGATGACTCATAGATATTAAAGTTCAAAAGAGAAGACACAGCAGGTCTTCCAGAGAATATTCGGGTGAGGATTGAAGAAGACCCAAGAAAATGGAAAAGGATTATCCAGGAGGATAGCACGGATGAGTTGAATCGGCGGTGGGTAACAACCTTGAAAGGACCAACCTTAAGAAAATATTTCACCACTTCAAAATATTCAAGTCGCTTGGATGTGAAGTGGGTTCTTGTGGACTACTGGGTCTATCAATTCCTTATAGGATGTGGGGATTTCTGCGCTAAGTTGCATAGTCTTGGAAGAGACACAGATCCCCTATACCCCACTTGCGGAATACCAAAGATGTCTGAGTACGTCATAGTCAACTGTACCGCCTTTGATGGACTAAGAGCCAGAATGATAAGGAAAATTGGACTCTATGGCCTCACAGAGAACGAATTTTCCCAATTAGTGATGGAGCAAAATTACCCATAATACAAAGATTTTCTGTACAGGTGGAAAGCTGTTCTAAGGGCGGCAAACTTTGATCTGGAAAGATGAGGATCTGCTCATGGAAGGCCGTCAGAGTGATAATAAATTCTTATGGGGAAAATAAAATGAAGAAAACGGAAGAGTTTGTTCACCAACTTATCTTTCATACAGTCCTTATTTTTTACATTAGTTTTATTTTTCAGTCTGTCCTAAAATCTATACCCCAGGAGTTATTTTATTTACGTTATCTTTCTTCAGAACATACCATAATCCATCACCCAAATCTATCTGCTTAACTTTGAGATAGTGTAATGGCATCTAGGACAAGCTTGCTGTGGCACCAATTGATTAGGAACTAGTTGGTCAGTAGGACGAGGAACAACAGTTAACTAATGTACCCATTGCAATACCAAATGGTGGCAACTCTTTATAACAATTATTCGAAAAGAATCATTTGTAATTTTAAGGGCTCAACAAGAGGTATAACAAATAAATGAACAAATTGGGTTGTTAAAATGTTTCTTATTAGGCAATGTTTATTGCTATAATTTATTATAAAGCACTTAAGCCTTCTTAATTTCTCGAAGAGCTCTAGGTTACCTTCAAGAAGTCTTATGCTATCCTATGGTAGCATGTAATTCTATAACTGTAATAACTGCTATGTATTTATGTAAGAGATTTTGGGTTTTAAATAGCGAAGTAACTTTGTACTAATTTTTTCAATATGGCTTTATCATTTAAATTTGCTTTTGAGAGTCATGTTCTGGTTATCTGCGTGATCGGTTCACATCCTGAAGTACTCTAGTTCCTAAGAGTCGAAGCTGCTGCTCTGAGACTTAACGGTATCCACTAGTGTTTCGATCTTCTTTATCGGCTTCCCCCTTCTCCGCAATACACCAGATACCTGATTTTTTGGGATTTCGTCCTAGAATGTAGCCGACCTAGATCACTTTGCAAAGAGTGGAGAAACTCTTACACTCTTCTCTCTGTCTGTTCTACGTGTCTGTACCATGATTATCTCTCGAACAGATGGAACAAGTATGTTGCTTATTATGTGGTTTTATAAGGTTTCGGCCACTGATGCCTATATACCGAATCAGATATTCTGTTCACAATAGAACATGTTTTTTCACAACACTGCAGCGATAGGTGATGGTTTCATGATGGTTTGGAGACGATTATATGTTATCATTAAAACTCAAAACCTCAAATTTTGAATAAAGTTGAATTTTTCTTCTTGGCCAATTATAAATGTTCATTGTTGATAATAGTACACCAAAACAGATTATTTTTGTTACAGTGATAGAGTCGACTGGTCACCATTTTAAAGTTAAAAAGAACTATATCATCCCTTATTAATCTCTTAACCAAAAGATTCCTTTTTAAATTAGACAAATCTTTGAATCATACTCAATCTTAACATTATTATATATGATTTCAGGTACATTTCAAAACATTTTTGTTATTTAGCTTCATTCCCAAGATTTATTCAGTTTCTGATCTAAATAACAATAAACAATAGTTGATAGTACTATGCCTAGTGAATTTCGAAAATGTTACTTAAGGACCCTTTACATGATCAATATTATTAAACATGATATCTAGTGTAATTTAAAAAAAAATTTTTTTTATTAAATATTCTCTAAGCCCAGAAGAGGACCTGCTGAAATAGTGGACTCTATATATATAGTTTCTTTTTTCCAGTTACTAGGGAGCAGAGCACTGACTGAAAAATGGGAGGCCCTGCCGCAACAGGAACCTCAATCCAACTTCATCATCCTATCCCTCCTTATGTACAAAACCCTCAACAACTTCATCAACATCACATTCCTCCTCCATCACAAGCCACAGACCTTACCAGTTTGTTGGCATCTTTCCTCACTGAATTCAAATCCCTTGTTACCCCTGAAACCTCTCCTTACAAATCTAGTATCTCACCTCATTCCTCCTTTAAAAAATCCTTAAATGACTTCCATCAAACCCTTATTCATTCTCCTTTGGAATGCAAATGGTGTTAGAAATCATACTGACGGACTGACAGCTATATTACTAGACAAGAATGTTGATGTAGCCCTTATTACGGAAACTCGACTGACCAAAAATACAAATTTTAGAAATACCACAGTACTCTACATATCGTACTGACTATCCTGATGGTAGAGCACTTGCCGGTACTGCAGTCATTTTACACCAATCCCTTTCTCCACCTACTCCCATTACCTACTCATAATTTCCTGCAGTCCACAGCTATCATAATCAAAACCTTCTCCTTTCCTATTACCCTTGCATCAGTTCCCTTCTCAATTCCTTAGGACACCATTTCATCCTGGACAGACTTAAACGCCAAGCATCAACAATGGGGCTCAAGAACCACGAATTTTCGCAGACAAACACTGCTGTCTGGACTTAATTCCCAATGTTTTAACCTCATTCCTCTGAATTCACCTACCTACTGGCCCACTGATCCTAACCAGAATCCCGATATGGTTAATTTCTTCATCTACAGTGGTTGAGGTTTCCTCAACTATTCCATTACACGCCTCAATGAACTTTCCTCAGACCACAGTCCATTAATGTTCCAAGTATCACTAGCTCCTATTCCTAAACCCTCTCCATTATCCTTTATCAGAGGCTCAGCCTACTGGAAAACTCTTCTATCAAATCCTTTCCGATCAAATTGACCTCACAATAACGCTGAAAACCCCAGAAGACCTTGATAATGCCATACACTCCTTTACCACCACCATTCAACAAGCAGTCTGGACTGCTTCCTCCCCTAATCTAATCATTTCCCAAGAATTCTAAAGAAAAATAAATTATCTCAACACATCTTCGAGTTAATCCAAACCAAACGCTGTGCCAGATTGTTATGGCAACGCACCAGACTTACCACAGATCGCCGTTCCTATAATTATTACTGTAAACAAGTTAAGCAAGAATTATCCCACTTCAAATCTCAATCCTTTAACTCCTTACCTTGCCTCCCTCTCCGCTCAAGACAATTCTCTCAGGAATATCACAAAAAAATCTTTAAATCCCATATTTCACATCCCCTCCGTCGAGGTGATGGCTCCTGGGTGGCGTCTGATGATGACAAAGCTGAGGAATTAGCCAAATGCCTTTCCTGTATTTACTCCTCATCCTGAATCCCATCCCACCCATACTGCAAAAGTGGAAAAAATCCTCTCCTCACCAATTCTACTATCCTTACCACCAAAAGCAGTTCATCCTTCTGAGGTCAAATATCATTTACAAAAACTATCTTCCCACAAATCTCCTGAATACAACCTTCTAACCGCACAGATCCTTCATCAACTACCACCCAAAGCGATTATGTTCCTTACATATATATATACAACTGTATCCTAAGAACTACCCATATTCCTCTCTTATGGAAACATTCCACCATTGTCCTTTTCCTTAAACCAGCCAAACCTTCCAATAATACATAATTCTATAAACCAATCCTTTCAAAAATCCTACTAAAAAGAATTCTACGCACAATAGAATCACAAAACCTTCCTACCCATCAATTCGGATGGTTTCCAGCATTCCACTGTTCACAAAAGGACTTCGAGTTGTTGACCACATATTCTCAGCCTTAGAAAGCAAAGTGTATTGCTCGGGATCATTCCTGGACATTGGACAAGTTTAAAGTTCTCGGAACAATAGTCGATGTTCCCAATGTTACATAGAAATGTAACCAATAAAACCCTCCATATCCCATTTGTTCTTGACTTAATCCCAGATAAATTTTCTGAATTTCATCAGAACCTCACTCATCATCCAAATCCTGTAGCACAATCCCTAACAAGCTCCAGCCATCCCTACAATCCTCCCCGGAGGTTAAAACGGCAGTGGTACCACAACCTTTTGTAAATATGTATATATTGGCGTACTGGCAATGACCAGATTCTCCACTGGCTTCCAATACTAGTGACACGGCTAGGAGAGAAGAACTGGAATCCCCTGGAGTCCTGGCTTAGCTTTCACATTTGGGGGGAAAAGCAAGACCCAGAGTCCCGTAGGAGAATGTAAATATTGTATATAGGTGTGAATGCGTTTTATCTATTTTAATTTCATTTAGTTTCTATCTATTATTTATTTTACATATGTATGCTGATTTTCTTATTTTATTTTCTACAACCCTATTTCTTTATTATCTCTATTTTAGTAACCATTTGTATGTATATATTGTGTGAATGTTTAATGTAGCCCTAATATTAATGCCCTCCAATGTGGCCAAGCTGAATAATAAAAAAAAAAAAAAAAACATTATTTTCAAAACAGTGAAATTACATACCTAAAATAAAATTGAAATTGAAAAAATGTGGAGGACCACCATCACAAGTCCTCTGCCATAACCAAGATGAGTCCTGAAATATCTTATTGCCCAGGACACATCCAGATTTAGACTTAAACAATTTAATACTGGTCAATATGGTCTTGTATGTGCAATGATATTGACAGTCCTTCAATAATATTGAAAGTTTTAAATTTTATTTAAAACTTTGATATCAGGCAGTTTGATCGAATTCAATATAATTGATGCAATTTAGCCTTTACATGGCCATTTATTTATATTTCATACAACAAAAGGAGACATCATTGACTATTTTAGATAAATAAAATACAAAAATAAAAAACATTTTTTTAAACTAAAGGTATATTTATGTACAAAATACTTTTAAAATAACATTTCAAAGGCAATATTAACAATCATATTATTTATCCATAATTTCATCTTGGGCCCACCCATCTTCTTCAGATAAAAATCGTCTTTTGGCTGCTGTATTCATGTACGGTCTGAGGACCCATTCAGGGTTGGCTGTTTCTAATGTGTCCAAGGTTCCTAGTTTTATTTCATAAAGTTTAAGAAGAAATCTTGGTCCTACTTCATTTAATTCAATATTACCACCGTCTACCTGGAGATGGAAAACAATAATTAATTTCTAGTAAATAAAACTATACATAACATAGAGAATTGTGAATTGGATCAAATGATAATAATGTTAAAAAAATTGAAGGAATAAATAGAAAATAAAAAGAAAATTTTACATGTTGAGCTAAATGAACGGAAACAAAACAAGTAATAGTGCAGATAGTCATTTATCAAAACTCTTCAGGTTGCAGAACAGAACATTGAAAACTATAACAAAAAACAGTGATGCAGAAGAAAATTTCAAAATAGCACTCAAATTCATTCATAATGACTCATTTAAAAAATAAATCAGCTATGAATACAACATTAGAAACAAAACTAAATACTTTGAACCATCATTTAACAAAAGATTCAGAAAAGCAACATTGAGTTTTTATTTTATAATAGCTATAGAACTATATATATGCCCTTTGGTCTCATCCATATTAAATTTGGAATATACATTGGTTTTTATATACACATTCGGAATATTTGTAAAACCAAAAGAGCTAATAAAAAAAAATTAATAATGGCTTTACATTAACAAAGTTTATATAAGGAAGACGGTATATTTTAAAATATCTAAAGAAAACTACAGTTTTTTAGCTTAACTAATTTATTTTACTGATGCTTTATTTACAGAGAGAGCTCAGTTCATAATACAGTATGCTCCTCTGCTCAAGGTTCTATGTTCAAATCGACTGTGTCAGGTAATTATTCATTCTATTACATCAGCCGTGGATAAACCCTGAGATTGAGAGACCCTTCTGGGGGACACCCAGAGTCTAATAATTAATTAAGGGGGAATATGTGATGGTTGAGCATGATCTCAGCCCAACCAACTTCTTACACAACCCATGCTCTTGAAAAGTAATTCCTTGTAGAGTACTGAAGTCAGTACACCATAGGTTGTAGTGGTACTTTTGTTGTTGTTATTAAAATAGGCTGAACCTAGTATCTCCTTCCACCCATATACAACAGCTTTGTAGTATGGGTAGTTATTTGTTTTAGTCATTTAGGTTTATTAGTTATCTGACTTAATTATGGGAAAGCAATGTTTTTAGTTATTGCTCTGCTTTTAAAGGTTGTAGTATGATGTTACAAGTTTTTTAATTACATGTTTATATTAAAAGTTTAGTATTTATTTTAATTTTAATTATGACAATTAACCGTAATAGTGTAGAATTTATAACTTACATTACTAAACTGATAATAATATCTTAGACAGTTATAAAATCTAAAAATAGCAATAAAAATTAGAGAAAAAAGGCAAAACTAATGAGGTGTCAGGTTGGTCGAAAGGTAGGCCAGGAATTTAAAATTAATTTTATCTATTCTGCAGGTTACCTTATTTAGGTACTGATTCTGAATTGCTATGGTAGCTGTTTTCAAGATTACTTTAAGCATCCTGTAGGATTCAGGAAAAAGTTGATGACCGAACCCCATTCCAGCATAGCTGAATACCATGATAGATAAGACAGCTCAAGTCTCCATAATGCTGATTTCTTTGAATACATCAATAACAGGACAAAACGATATCAAAATGTATGCCATCTGTTCATTGAAACTTTCACTTGTTCTTAGAAATAATAAACAAAGCAAAAATAAGTGTTTTGTTCCTACAATAATCAATCAACCCTTTACTTGGATTATTACTCACAATCTATAATTACTAAGACAGGAACTAAGGTACTATTTTACAAAAATTACACCACTTTGATGGGTAGGAACAAATTTGAAAATCACACAACAAATGGAATTCTGAGAATGTTTGAAAGTAGACAGAGGTGACCAGGCGGTCTGGTAAGGCCACAACTTTGGGTAAAAAGGGCCTAGCGGGGGTTTGTTCATTCCTTTCGAATGAGCATATTTTGAGGAATTCAAAAGTTGCAATGTAATTAAAGCTAACTAAGCAGTTGATTTTAACTGAAGAAGACCTGTTGGGAGTTCATCATGATCTAAAAGAGAGGTTATACCTGTGCGTAGGTTGAAAATAATCACCCATTCTCTGAATTCTATTTGTAGTGTGATCATGAGATCTTGCACCCACCCATCTAAGTGGAGCGACACTTTTATAGTGACACCTTCAATCATAATGATTGAAACTGAATCAATGCTGTAATGAAAATTGGGTACTAGTTCACAAGAGTTCCGCACGGATTACGCGTGGTTCACAATCACTTCGCTCACAATTGTTCATGGAATCCTGAAAATAGCCAAATGTTGTCGTATTTTATGAGGTCAGCTATTGCCCCATCACACACCCCTTTTCATGCATTTTTGAAAAAAAAAAAAAAAAAAAAACGTATTCCCTTCATGGAATTTCCTTATTAACAATTTATTAACGAATTGTGTATTTAATAATTAGTCAATTATTAATTTTTATTATAACAGTTATCACTGTGAAAGAAAAAGGAAAAAATACATTGAGTCGTTTCTTCAAAGGCCTGTTAAAAAAAATGCTTTTAGAAATAACATTTTCATTGCACATGTAGTGGCTGTAAATACGCATATACTGTATATTTATAACTGTGTATAAAGGATTTTTTTATCTTTTGGATAATAAATAATTTGAAGTAATCTTTTTATTTGTTATTCGAGTTTTTCAATAGAAGTTGAATTGCATTTATAATTCATGTTATCAAGCCTTTTTTAGTTTATGTCATCTACCTAGTTTATGTATTTTTTTGGATATCTAATAATACGAGCATCCACTATTTTCTAGTGGGGGGGGGAGCGCTTTGTATGCATGTCTGATTTGAGATTAAGCATCAAGTTTATGTACACGGTGGGCCAGACCCCCTTACCGTGCACCCCCCCCCACATCCCTATAAATTGCATATCGTTGTGTTCCTTGTGACAATTTATTAAAAAAAAGCCAATGTTCCCACAAAAAAAAGTGAACGAACTGCCCCAAAATGGCGTCCAAACATGGCGGATTGACGACTTTGACTTTAGTTAGTTTTTTTGTTACTGAGAATCAGCATTTGGCTTAATATCATTATAGTTGGTCTTTTATTAAAGCTGGATAGTCAGAGAATAATAAAACATGAAAAAATATTAAAAACTATTTGGCTTAGGCATTAAAAAAAATCGGTAAAGTCAATTTTTTTTACAAAAAAATTTTCAAGTCGTTTGTAATTAAACGGTCAACAATAATGCAAAACGTGCTGAAATAAAACATCTGGAGAATACATTTCTCTTTCTAAAACACTGATTACTTTTTAAAATATTTGAAGTAGTTCCGTATAAAATGTGCTTAAGCGGCAGAAAAGCGCTACTGGCGTGGGTGCCTACAGGCCTCTACCACACCACTCAGTACTCATAAATGGCTTATTTATAGTGCTATAATAACGTTTTTGTTGTATTTTATTGATTATATTAACGAACAAATATTAATACAATAATTTAATTGTAAAAAGTTATTTTTTTTTAAATTTATTATTTTTGTTTTTATTTTTCATTATTATTTTTTATTATTAAACTTCATTTATTCTATACGGAGATCGCTTAAGAAGGCCTCTATTATAAAAATTATAAAATTATAATAATAAAACTTAATTAAAAAATACTTTGCAGAATATCTTGATTTTTTTATTTAATATTTGCAATTTAACATTTTGTTTTATATATTTACTGATTCTCAGAGGTAATTTAAATTGTATATACTTCCCCGGAAATGAGTCATATTAATATCTGTTTTATAAACTAAAATAATATATACCTAATCTGAACTGCTTTTAATGAATAGGTGATGGATTTTTTAGTAAAATTGTTATATCGCTATTAAAAAAAACATTTTTATTTCCTTTATTTATTCGGAAGTTGGACCATATCATAAAAAATAGGAACTTTTAATATTAAAGTGCATTATTCCCTCTGCACAAAAGAGATATGGAAAGGGCGAAGCTATAAGTTCTTCTAGGTAACTGGAACTGATAGTTAGTATTTGGTCTCAAAATGAGGGAAAACGCGAAATTGAACCCAAACATTGGAAAAATACATTAAGCGAACGACAGTGCCAAAATTTCGGAAAAGAAAACAAGGATCAGTATCCATTATATGGCTAAACGAATATATAGTAGACAAATGAACAGAATGTTTGAAGATTCTGCTAAAATGGGGTAAAAATGCTTGATCAGTTTGGATGATATTAAGCAGGTTTATTATAGTGAAGAACACTTTATCAGCAAGAAAGATTTGCTCTAAGCAATTGGCAAGTAGGTCTGGAGGAAGTAAACAAGGTTGATAATGGTGTAAACCACTTTATTTTAGATTGCTATTGAAGTTGTACATTGGGACTATCTTCACTTTGAAGCAGGTTATACAGAGGTCTATCGATAAAAGGAAATAGCTCTGCTCCTCTTTAGTGCAATTGCAAAAGATTTTTGAAGGAATCTGAAAGGAAAACGAGCTTTTGTGAAAGACTAGTAGATATTCGATCATATCCATAGTATGAGGCACTAAGTCGATAGAGAACCATTTTTCTTTCTCTGTGGACTTCTCGATAACCTACCTTAAAGTGAAGACAGTCCCAATTTGCAACTTATGTTCCAATGTGCAACTTGAGTTTCTCAATCCATATCGCTCAGGCAATCGACAATATTTCTAATTTTAGCTTATACGATTCTTTGGTTTACGTTTGTCTAAATAAACAGTAAGGAATCTCGAATAACATTTCCTAGTATCTCATTTCCTGTAAAGGGACAAAACTACAGTCCTTTCATATAATTTTCTAATACATTTGTAGCCTTTGTACGCACAGCATTTCGGGTTATTTCTTCCAGACCAGCTGACTTGCCAATTGCCTAGAACTAATCTTTCTTGCTGATGAAATGGTCTTCACCATAATAAACCTGCTTAATATCATCCAAACTGATCAAGCATTTTTACCCCATTTTAGCAGAATCTTCAAATATTCTGTTCATTTGTCTACTATATATTCGTTTAGCCATATAATGGATACTGATCCTTGTTTTCTTTTCCGAAATTTTGGCACTGTCGTTCGCTTAATGTATTTTTCCAATGTTTGGGTTCAATTTCGCGTTTTCCCTCATTTTGAGACCAAATACTAACAATCAGTTCCAGTTACCTAGAAGAACTTATAGCTACGCCCTTTCCATATTTCTTTTGTGCAGAGGGAATAATGCACTTTAATATTAAAAGTTCCTATTTTTTATGATATGGTCCAACTTCCGAATAAATAAAGGAAATAAAAATGTTTTTTTTAATAGCGATATAACAATTTTACTAAAAAATCCATCACCTATTCATTAAAAGCAGTTCAGATTAGGTATATATTATTTTAGTTTATAAAACAGATATTAATATGACTCATTTCCGGGGAAGTATATACAATTTAAATTACCTCTAAGAATCAGTAAATATATAAAACAAAATGTTAAATTGCAAATATTAAATAAAAAAATCAAGATATTCTGCAAAGTATCTTTTAATTAAGTTTTATTATTATAATTTTATAATTTTTATAATAGAGGCCTTCTTAAGCGATCTCCGTATAGAATAAATGAAGTTTAATAAAAAAAAATAATAATGAAAAATAAAAACAAAAATAATAAATTTAAAAAAAAAATAACTTTTTACAATTAAATTATTGTATTAATATTTGTTCGTTAATATAATCAATAAAATACAACAAAAACGTTATTATAGCACTATAACTAAGCCATTTATGAGTACTGAGTGGTGTGGTAGAGGCCTGTAGGCACCCACGCCAGTAGCGCTTTTCTGCCGCTTAAGCACATTTTATACGGAACTACTTCAAATATTTTAAAAAGTAATCAGTGTTTTAGAAAGAGAAATGTATTCTCCAGATGTTTTATTTCAGCACGTTTTGCATTATTGTTGACCGTTTAATTACAAACGACGCTTGATTTTCGACTTGAAAATTTTTTTGTAAAAAAAATTGACTTTACCGATTTTTTTTAATGCCTAAGCCAATTAGTTTTTAATATTTTTTCATGTTTTATTATTCTCTGACTATCCAGCTTTAATAAAAGACCAACTATAATGATATTAAGCCAAATGCTGATTCTCAGTAACAAAAAAACTAACTAAAGTCAAAGTCGTCAATCCGCCATGTTTGGACACCATTTTGGGGCAGTTCGTTCACTTTTTTTTGTGGGAACATTGGCTTTTTTTTAATAAATTGTCACAAGGAACACAACGATATGCAATTTATAGGGATGTGGGGGGGTGCACGGTAAGGGGGTCTGGCCCACAGACTAATGTAACTTTTTTGAATTCTTAGATATACGGATCCACTATTTTCTAGTCGCCGCAGCTTTTTATGAATATACTGTCGGATTTAAAATTGTTCGTCGATTTTTTGTAGATTTTGGATTTCTAAGATATAAGAGTCCACTATTAAGTTGACGCATTTTATGAAAATAATGTCAGATTAAAGATTTATGAATATACTGATAATTCCAAGATAATATCGAGTAATAGCATTCAGAGATGTAGTAATTAAACATTTTTATCTATTACTATTTCTTTTTTACAGATCTATAATATATGTACAGGTTCAATTCAGGTTACATGATGTGTAGCCTAAATTTCGAATGTAAGTTGGCTCCTGCAATATAACTGAACATGGTTAAGGTTATAAAAGTACTTAAATGTCGGGAAAGTTAATAGTAACTGGCTCAAGAGATCGGTCGCCTTCGTTCTCTATCGGATAAACCCGAACGCATTCGGGATTCCAGGAACAAGTGTGACCGAAGTGATTATGAACCATGCGTAATCCGTGCGAAACTCTTGTGAACTAGAACCGAAAATTGTATTTATATTTGAAACACATTCCTCCACATCCAACATTTTATAATTAATAAAATAATTTCATAATTTGTCGATAACAGAGAGTACTTCTGCCATCACGGAAATAAAAAGCCCGTTTTTCAGTTTTTCCTCATTACATTGCTTTCTGAGCATCATAAACAGAAAAAAAAAATATAGTTAGGGCACATCTACCAATGAATATGAACATGACTGCCAATATACTCGGCTACTTTCAGAGTTCCACTTGATTCCATCTACATTTTGCTCAAAATGATCTTGAAACCAGCAGCCATCTGGGTGTAATGATTAGGAACCAGCACGTTTACCTGCCTTGTTTTCATTGAAATATACATTAACCCTACAAAATATAAGATCACTATGCTAGCTTCACCATTAAGTACGGAGGGATAATGTGCCTATAACATACCTGTTATCCTAACCTGACACTACTGATACAAAAATTATATAAGAAAAAAAAATTACATACCTTCTTGTAGATATGGTGACGAAATGCAATATAATCATCATGATTAGCAAACGATATAACACGCTTGCTTTCTTCCTTAGGAACTGGAAACAGAAACTTTAAAATGTTCATAACTCTAAGACCCAGTTTACTTTTAAAATTATGAAATATTAGATGAGGATACTGTTCTGAAACAGTTCCAATATTGGGTATATCATGCCTCATTGTAACATCTGACAAGTTGAAATAAGCTGTTGGTCCATAAGGAAGATGACAAATCACCATATTGTCTGGAATTCCTCTATGTTCATGTAAAACAATAAAATCTGTAACGTTGTTAGCACGACAGGCATGAATAAGTTGTTTCATTTCATAATTTCCTCTGTTCATCCTTTGTGCATTGGGAAATATCAGTCTGACTTCTTTTGCAAACATCTTCAGCCGTGAGGATGGATCTCTTGAGGTCGTAATCATAATTTTAGGATCAAAAGCACCAGCCCACCTGTATTCATCATCTTCATGATTTAGACAAGTTCCTCCTTCTTCAGTACCTATAGCAGCTGCCAGTTTCGGGCCTTCGTCCTCCCATTGCAAATTATCTACCAGCTTTAAAGCCTGCTTCCTCAAATTCGTGTCAATAAGAGATCCTGATTCAAGACTTTGTTTTATTCTATCTTTCTTCTCTTGAATAGCTTTCTTTTTGTCTTCAATAGCTTTGCGATACAGGTACTCCCTCCGAAGTCTTGCCTGTCTTCGTAACATAGTAGCGAATAAAACTCACACAAAACTGTAATTAAACTCTTTAAAATAAAAATGTGCTGATCACTAGCCCGAACACAACTTTAAACACTAACATAGTCACGTGTTTACAGCGCTGTTAGTTCCAAAGAGGTTATTTTTATTTCAAGAAACTTTCTAACTTAATACAATTTAACTATTTCGTTAGAGAATGTAGATCTAGATACCCCAAAAATAAAAGTTATCTATTTTTTAATTTCATTTAAAAACTCGTCGGAGGTATACGAGTTTAGCAGTACTAAAACCCGACGTGATTTTTAAATCGGGTATTTTCTTGGAAAATAAATTGCGTCAATTCAATATTTTTTTTAGAGTAAAAAAAAATTGGGTTATAACATTTAAGTGATAAATAACACTAAGATTATTTCTTTTAAATAATAAAAACATGTTAAAATTGAGCTAAAAACTTAAACTAATGATCACGTGGAGACAAGAAGGGGGGAACAAGAGTCAATCATATGATGACGTGTAAAGCGATTTAACACGATAATGCTTAATCTCTTTTAGAGCCAGCTTATTTTATTTATTTATAGAGAAAAACAGATGGAGAGAGATAGGTCGCATATTATTTACTGATTGTGTTTTTGATTAATATTCTTGTTTTATACTTAGTTATGTTGTTTATTTCTTGTTCAGAGTTCTTTAGTTCATTTTCTAGTCAATAAGTGTTTGTTTAGTGTTTTGTGTTTTTGTTTATTTTTATTAACATTGACTTGTAAATTGTGAGGTTAGGAGTGGAGCGTAAGTTTAATATATTAAAAATTAGCTGTCTCCTACAGTTTTAGTCAGTTCTCAGTTTTACTCAGTCAAAATATTTCCTTGCATATTTTGATGGGCTTTACTCTTTACTTCACTCATCCAACTCTCAAAAGCAGTTAATTAACCCCACTGAGGTCAAACATCATTTTCAAATATTTTCTCCGCATATAATTCTTGGATATGATCCCCTTTCTTCTCAGATCCTTCGACAACTTGCTCCTAAGATCTAATGTAATATTCTTCATTTACAACACACCTACAAACCAGCCACGTTCCTCTTTTAAGGAAAAATTTCACAATAATCCATTTACTATAGCCAAGAAAATCTCCCTACTACTTTATATCCTATTGACCAATTAGCCTACTCATATTTCTTTCAAATATCTTTGAAGATATCCTTCTGAAACAAATTCTATCTTTTATAGAATACTGCAACCTTTCTTCCCAACATTTCGGATTTCATTTACAACATCCCATAGTCCAACAAGAACACCGAGTTGTTGGTCATATTTCTTCAGCTATTTCCAAGCCATAAATATAATTGATCAAATTTTCAAGACTGATAAAACTATTTCAAGTGTTTGCTGCTTATCCCCACATATTATTACAGTAAGGCTCGGAATTGGTTTTGTACCAAATATAAGCTCCAGTCATGCTCAAATACCATGAATGGGGTACCGTTGGATTCAGAATTTCACGGGGGATTGGTGAATCGTATTCCCCACTTTTTTTTTTGTCTTTCTAAAATGAATAAAGTCGATACAAACATTTTGCTAGGCTTCAATACTGGAACTGTGGTAAATCTGTAGATCGATAAGGGACAAATCGGGCTTTGAAGATTTTGATTTTCTTAGGAACTATCGGGTCCTGCGTTTTTAAGCCTCAAAACCTAATATTTTCGAGATAACGCAAGGCATATGGTTCGCATCCACATAACCTTACGTTAAATGTAGTACTGTCATTGAATACATGTCATTTCGTTGACTTGAGGCCTCTATGATCGAGAGAGGAGGAGTTTATATTATTTGTGGGTGGTAATTTTGATCGGCAATTCATATCATCACCAATTTTGAAGGCTTCCTTCTCCTTTAGGCGGACAAAATAGTCCAATACCCCGAAAATTCAGGCTAACATGTTATGAAGAAAAGAAACTTTATTTGGGAATAACTAAAACATTACGCACTTTTCTCTTGGTTATTCTCATGACTATATAAAATATTACTAAATTCCCTACAAAAGGAAGAAAAAAAACACATCGAAATCGAACAATTTTTAGCAAAGATACAGCTTATTGAAATTTGTAAATGTGTTGGTTCCAAACATTAATGAAGTTTTAAATTAATTTTTGTTTGCTTTTTCGATTGTATTTATCGATATAGTAACAATTGATTTCTTCATCTTTTGATACGTTGCATTATTTTCTTTGCTTATTAATTTGGCATTTGATCACTTAACAATATGCTGTGCGAATTTTTCGCACGGACCTACTAGTAAAGTATACATTTTATAATCTTATGGAGGTTTAAGTCACCCAGAAAAAGTTTTTCTTTTAATTAAATGATAAGTTCTTCCATATTCGCTAGTCGAACCTTCTACTGCCTATGATGATTATTAAGATGATTTCTGAAAACATTTCTCTGAAGATTAGCATTGGAGCTATGTGAGGAAATGGATTGTGGTAAAGTGGTGCACAAGGAATTTCTAAGAGAAATTTTCTACAAATAATTAAAACAATATTTTAAACGAACAATCTTTTATTAGTCACTATTAAAATTAGTGTTACATTATGTATTATTCCTGTTTCTTATCTAGATGATCTTAACTATTCACTAACTTTCTCAATTTTTTTATTGTATATATTACAAACATTTTTTTTTACCAATAAATTAGTAGGCACTTATCATATTATGGACTTGTAACAAGTTAATTAAAATTATTATCCTAAAACTACGATCAGTCTTGTGATCTTGATACATCAAATTAATCGATCAGATGCCTAATTATATTTTGTCTAATCATATTTAAATTCTATCCAATTAAAGTTATGGTGGATTGTTGTATTATTTCAATTCATAACTAGTTAATTAATTTACCGATGGTAAAAAAATGAGATATTCATACTGTAATTCAAATGTGCCGAGCACAATAAATACATTTCACAAAGTAACTTTCGAGCTAGAGAACGAGATGGCCGAGCACGTTATAGCGTAGGTCCCAGAGTGTCCAGTTCTGTACGTAGAGGATTCGATTCCCCCTGGGTCGGTTAGATAATTAAAATGAATTGGGGCGGACCTGAGAAATGAATCTTAGCATTCCCACTCTGGTAAGTGCGCAGTGGCAACCTCAAGATAGCTTTAAGGGATTGGCAAAAAGCACCATGTAGCCCACTCCCGGACTAGTTCTCCAGCAGTACTTGTGCCATATATCAGTAGGTTCAGATTTGGCAAGTGGACGACAAGTAATTTTTAAAGTTTTTTATTTTTAATTAAGTTATTTAAAAATATATAAAGTTTTCCTGTTCGAATCGCCATGTTTGATATATATTTCAAAATTACTACTCTAGGGGATAGGTTGTATTGTATGGTAATGGTTATCAACTGTTTTCATTATATATATAAATTGGAAGAAAAGTGTCTATATTAAACATATAGTATTCTGAAGGCAAGGTATAGAGAGTGGAATTAAAATTGGAGGAATGCTTCAATACGGAAAAATCTTCGCTGTGACATGGGTTATAAAAACACTGAGCTTCCCGGACTTAATATTCTGCTTTATATCTCAGAGGTTATAACAGGAGAGGAGACATTTAATTCTGGTAGATCATATTTCAGAGTTTATTATAAATTAGATTAACTCATATATAGAATAAAATGTATATAAGTTAATCTAATTCATAATAAATTATGAAGAGGCACAATAGGTTCCTGCATTAGACAGTTTGCATGAACGTGAGTCTTACGAAAACTTGTAATTGTTTTGCTTAGGAATTATGAGATCAAGCATAATGTTTCACAGCTGCAAACACCTGTATTTCTGAATAGGCTAAGAAGGGTGAAAAGATATATAATTTATTGATTAAAAGATCGTTTTCGTTAGATTGAATCTTTTCGATTTTAAACTCAAGATTCGAATCTTTAAAAAAAACAATAATAAATAGATTAAAAAAACAGATGGAAGTTAAAAAAAAAACACATCTTCATGAGAAGACTCTAGCGTCACAGTAAACTTTATTGGAATAGTGAAAGGCACAGCATTGATGCAGATATTTATCTAACCAGATTTTTTCCATATAATAAAAAGGAAATAATTAAAAGATACAATATATGTAGACTTTCATCTAATTCTTATTAAAAACGCGAGCGTGACTGTAGACCACACTTTTATTATGGGCCAAATTACTAAATTTTTATAAATAGAACTGAGTTATTAGTGTGAAGTAATATACACGGTACTATTAAAAAGCTGAAATATTTTATCCTTCTTCTTTCTTTAGATTCCATGTTCAAGCTTATAGCGGTCTTCCATTTATACTTTTTTATTTTATTTTCCACCCCACCTAGTCTACTTGGAGATATGGGTGTTTACAACAGTGAAACGTTAAGTACGGCTGCACAATAATCCCCTACAGCAAGCGAAACAATTACAATTTAACTAGGAGATGTAAAATCACATGAGCATTCTGTTAATGCAATTCCGAAAAATATTGAGTGTAGCCAAGTACATAAGAATGTAGATGATGACGACCGATCTCCACACAATCCATTTAAACATAAAGTTTATGTTACATTAAACGCCGAATTTCGAAGTACTTCGATGGAAATGAATTATTATAGCTCCTGACGACGGTAATGATTGACACAATAACTACCGATAAGAATATTTATGAGTTTATAAAATAAAAATTATACATTAAAATAGGGGATAGGATATTATATATAGTATTTAGATTGTCTATGAAACAAGATGTGTTTTCTGTTTATTTGTTGGAAAACGCCGCTATATAAACTCCAACAAACAGACTTTTGTATTATCCACTTTACTTGGAATCCCATCAACAATATGATCTGGGTAAGCATATGGCTAAATGCCATATTGCAGGAAGTGTTCGTAGATCAGTATGTTTATTCATTTTTACTGATGCAGACATTAAATGACATTTCTGTTATCAGTCCATATAATAGATACCCAGAAACTTTTTACAGTGCCTCATATTTGAAACTTCTGTTTATTTCATTGTGGATTCTAAACTTCTTTTTTACGATGGTTGGTATTTATACATTACCTGAGTAATCGTACTAAAAGCAATGTGACTTGTAAAAATAAGTACCATTGTTGCGGCACCGCATGTTGTAAAACCGTCCATCATTGTCATTTCAGGATAAATCTTATACCATTAGGATTTTTAAGTAGAGATGATTGGATTAAGCAGACTGAAACACACCCACACAGGGGACGATCAGCATGTGGTGTGCGTATATGGTCCCATTCGCGAGCTTTATATCCGAAGTAGCTTTATGGCGAAAATTGAAAATTGGCTCTCAGTCATTCGCTTCAAGTTACTACAGAAACCGACGCCCACATTAAGCGGCGTCTGAAAACGCTGTCTCACGTTGATTTGCTTGCCTTGCAAATTTGGGTATTTGCTAACTAGCATAATTACATAATTAAATTTTATTAGTTAACTAGCATAGCCGTAGGCACTGGTCCGTGACCCTTCTCCAATCCATTAGTGCAAGTTAGTGTTTTTTTTTTTTAAATTTTAGTATTAAATCATGCATAGTTTCATCGAATGAACCCCGAACGTACTTTCGGGATTCACATCAACGACTTCAAATTTTTCATAAAAACCTGCCGAGCCCGTAAATACCAAGTCATCTCTCCTCACTTTACTGGATTGACAGAAAGATGGTTGATCGAGTGCGGATTTCCTTACCCACTACCAAGAGAGTTAAAGGATATTTTGAGTCAATCGGTGCGGATTTGAATCATGCTTGGCGAGTTGAAATTTATTTCGGTAATAGCTAAGTGAATGAATCTTGCTAAAATAAGTAGGTAACATGCAAGATAACCATGTCGCGTATATATAAACAAAAGAATAAGGTAAGAGAAAAAGAAAGAAAATATAAATAAAAAAGAACTGGGTGCCAGTAATGGATGTGTTCTTGGATCAGCCGCCATTTTGGGAGAGGCACTTAAGAAGTTTTTTTCATTTTATGCACAAACTTTTTTTTCTATTTCCTGCATGGATACGAAGCTCTCCTATCTTTGATAGGGAGCGATAATATTATTAACTATAAGGATTAAAGTGGAGGTAATTGCGGGGCTGACCTTGGAGAAAATATTATTCCAGAAATAAAAACTGATTGTTTCCCTACCTAATCATATTAAAAAATCAACACACTTTTCATTTCTGAACAGGTTATTTTAGAATGAGGAGTTATTAATTAGTTTGGTCATCATGGATTAGTCTATCACTATACTATTACTTTAGCTGAAACTTTTTTTCACATTGTCACCAGTATGAATAAATGAATAAAGCCTCCAACCATGCAACCCCTTATGATTTCTCTGTTATTTAATCTTTTCAAACCATCAGAACGATTAGTTTAATCCCCATTATCCCACTATAGCCTTCAAAATAACATTTTGAATTGCCTCCTGTCCAGTTTTAGGCATGAATACTCTGCTCATTCCGCTCTCATTAAAATCTTCCAAGATCTCCATACTGCTATAGACCAACAGAAACCCATTATCCTTATTCTCCAAAGCCTTCAACTCAGTAGACCACAATATCCTCCTAACCAAAATTAAAAATTTCTCCTTTTCTTCTAGTGTCCTTAATTGGTTCCAATCTTTTCTTCCCATTCGTCGATCCCAGTATGTTGCAGTCCCTAATAATCCACTTTCAGAGTCTATACTCTTCTCCAAAGGCATTCCTCGAGGTTCCTCCCTATCTCCCATCTTCTATCATGCACTGTCAATACCACCTGTATGCCGATGACATAAAAAATTATCTTTCTTTCAATCTGGCTGATTCCTCTGGAGCCATCCTAAAACTCCAAGAAAATATGAACAGAATATGTGCTTGGACAAACTTCAATGGGCTCACTCTAAACACCAACAAGGCCAAAGCCTTCTCACTCCTAAAATTCATTTCTATACATCCTAATCTTCTTCTGAACAACTCATCTCTCATTCCATACTACCCTTAAAAATCTTGTTGTTTCTTTTGATCAAACCCTCTCCTGGAAACCACACATCTCTCAAATTTGTCGTCATACCATTTCTATCCTGAAACAGTTCATCTATCTATGCTATCTCCTTCTATTCAAAACCTGTCAGTTCCTGGTTTCTTGTTTTCTCCCACTTTGACTATACCTGTATGGTGTATGGTGGACTCTCAAGTGAACTTGAAGCCAAACTTAAATGCCTAATGAATTGTTCAATACATTTTGTTTTCGGGATCTCAGGAGATATACGTATTATTCCGAGTTGAAGTGGCTCTGTCCATCCTACCTCCATCTTCCTTGCTACCTTTCTATACCAGGCTACTAGAACTCAGTGACCTTTCTATGTTTTTCAGAGCCTACAATTTAAATTCTCTATTCAATTCTGTCAGACTATATTCCTTTCGTCCAATCTCTATCCTTCTCATCAAATTGCTGTGTTTGACAAATCCTTTGTTATTCAAGCCATCTCCCTGTGGCACTCTATTCCTCCTGATATTCGACATGAAATTCAGTTTCCTCTTTCAAATCTCTCCTCTTTAAGCAATCTTTTGTAAATATTTAATTTAATGTATGGCCACACCGGTATGTCTCATTTGCTCTTCATTTATAATTAGTTTTAAAGGGGCAACAATCCCAGGATGATTAAAGTATTTTCCATTTCATTTCACTAAGTAGATCTCTTGCGATTTAGTGATTAAGCTAACATCTCTTTTAAATTATAAATGGAAAGAACTTGCATGGTTGAAAACCATGGACTGAAATAGTATGAAGTGAAAACATTGTGATAGGTAATAAAACTGGCTAGTAAAAAAAAAAAAAAAAAAGCTATTTTAAAGTAAAATAAATGTAATTTGTGATTTTCCATATGACATTCCCTAAGTTCTAATTTGAATTAGTATTATTATTTGCTAATTGTCACAACGTGACAGGTGCGGATGGAGAGATGGAGAAGACCAAAAAAAAAAAAAATATATATATTTATATTTGATTTTAAAAATTGTTATTTATCTTAGGGAAAATTTCAATCTACCTAAATAATATTTCCTATGTATGACATTTTTATCATTCTGCCATGGCATATATGGTAGATATTTTATTTTTCATTTATATTGAAATGAACTGATAATTGAGAAACTTTTTAATTGAATTTATTTTTTTAATTTCTAGTTTTAATAAAATTGATTTATTTAAAAAAAAGATTGATGTATATTTTTAGTTAAATATGGGTGTTTAGCTTATATAACTCTCATCAAAATTATGTTATTATATTTAAAAACAGTTTTATTTTGTACAAATTGCTGCCATTATCATTTTGTTTTATACAGGAATGATTGCCAATAAATTTCCTCTTGAACATTTTGAAAAATCAATTTTATTTCCGTGCCCAAGATAATAGCAGAGACAAAATACTAGTTCCATATTTCTTTTTTATTAAATCAGCTCCCTTTTCTCCAATCATGATTACTGGAGCATTTGTATTTCCACGTGTTATTTTAGGCATTATAGATGCATCAATCACTCGTAAATGTGATATTCCATAGACTTGTAATTCAGGGTCAACTACTGCTGATTTGTCAGATTTGGGACCCATTTTTGCCGTCCCTATTGGATGGTAAATTGTTCTTGTGTGGTATTGTATGTAACAATTTAGGTAAGTGTCTAAACTAATATTGATTAGAGGAGCACATGTGGGAACAGTTCTAGTCACTAATCTTGGATCATATCTTTTTAGAGCATCAGTACTCATAAAATTAATAGCTTCTTTAACTCCAGCTGCAGTCCTTTCAAAGTCGCTTTTTCTTCCATAATAATTTGGATGAATTAAAGGTTTATCAAAAGGGTCAGGTGAGTTTAGTTTAACAAAACCTCTACTTTTTGGATCTAGTAGTGTCAATCCAATGACTACTATGGGGAGATTATCTCGATTTGGAGTTAGGGTAGTTAAGTGAAACTGAATTTCTGGTGGTAAGAAATCATTTTTCTTCAAGTTGAAAAATGCTAATGCATCTATACCATTTGTTGTAAGTATTCCTGATTTATTTTTTGCATATTCTAAAATTGCAGAAGAATTTAAAAATGTAGAATTGATGATATTTACTTGTTCATTGACTAGAAATTGTATTCCCAATAGATTGTGATCTTGAAGATTTTTTCCAACCGGAAGGTCTGCTATAACAGAAATATTATGTTTTTCTAGATGCCTCCTGGGACCAACTCCTGAAAGCATTAATAGCTGAGGCGTATTTATGGCACCAGCAGATAAAATTACTTCTTTTACTGCAAAAGCACGACGACGTCTCCTTTTATGAACAAACTCTACTCCTAGAGCTTTTTTGGTAAACCTGTTAATTAAAACCTTTGTTGCATGAGAGTTTTTGAAGATATACAAATTTCTTCTATGTTTTATTGGATTAAGGAAAGCTTTGGATGTACTACAACGATTAGGTCCATCTACAGTAAGCTGTGTCACACCAATTCCATTCTGATTTATTCCATTGTAATCTCTTTCAGCCAATCCAAAGTCTTTTCCTGCATTTATCAAGTCATCCCTGAACCTTGATTTGTACCTAGCATAGCCTACAGACAGTGGACCTTCATTGCTGTGGAAGGGTGATCCTTTGAGGTCAGGTGCAGTTACATTTTCTGATCGAAGGAAATAAGGTAAAACACTTTTGTATCCCCATCCTGGGTTCCCTTCTTTTTCCCACTCATCAAAATCAGCTCTATTACCTCTTACATACATCATAGCATTTGTGGTGCTTGATCCTCCCATTCCTTTTCCTCTTGGATAGTCACATACCCCTCCAGTACCTGGAAAATGTTAAAGATAAAAGAATTACAAATAAGCGATATATTTGCTACTAATCCAACAAAACGAAGCCATGTTATTAATTATTTCTAGAATTTTTCATTTCAAGTTTAACAATAAAATACACTTTAAATGTTTTAAATCGTCCATTGCATGAGGGAAGTGGATAACTTAGGTGAAAAGTCAGAAAATGAAATTAAATAAAAGCATAAGTAAATCATAAATCCACATGTTTAAGCAATTAACTATAAATATTTAAAAATAAATTATTCCTTTAATCATTACTTTCCTGTATAAAAATCAATTTACTTGGTTATTTATTTACATTATGTTTGTTTATGTAAAAAAAAATATATAATCTTAAGAAAAAAGAAAACTATATCAAAAAAACAAATTATGTAATATGGACATTAGAAACTGATATTATTTTGTACTGTACTTTTAAATTAAAAAATATATTTAACAATTTAAAAAAATCAGTTGTACTTTGGTGATTGTGATGTGATATCTGCTTCAATTCCCAACTACATGTTTCCAGAGTGTTATGACTTTAAAGAAAAATAACATAACTTAAAGAGAGAGGAACCCTCTTCCCACAATGTTTTAAGCCCAAATGAAAAGTGGTATTATGAAAAGTTGAGGAGCACTCGAGCTTTCTTTGACGAAGAGAGCTTTATTCTATGTTTCTGAGATGTATTGTCTGAAGGAATGGGTTGTTGAAGGTTGATTTATTCACATTGCTTCCATCTCCGTTTTTTTTTTTTTTTTTTTAAACCCGTTAATGTTAGAAAACGTTCACAGGATTTTTTTTTAAAATTTGTATCATGAACCAAAATATTAACTAAGCAGGTTTGGAAATCCTATTTGATTTCGAAATAGGTTTCTTAATTTTTCTTTAGATGAAGGCAAGTCACACCTTTTACCTATTTAAATATAATTACAACTCAGTTGTACCACAGTATAACTTACTAAGACAAGCCTTTGGTTGGTTAATTGTTGTATAATTCCAATTGAAACGGGTCTGTGATAATTGCTGGTAGAATAGTGGAACATCTGTTACAAAATTTTCGTCTCCACCTGCCTCTATGAGCAAAACATTCCAGTTTGGATTTTCCGTTAAACGGTTTGCAACTACACATCCTGAAAATATAAATAAGTTAGTTTAATTAACTGATAAATGATCTGGGTGCTTGATAAAATATTCAGTATAAGATATTAAAATAAAGTTAAATGATGACCTAACTCTTATACTAGTTATTTTAAATGATGTGTTGCTTCTTCAGCTGATCACTTCAAGACTTTTGCAGTTGGCAATTTATACCATACTGTTCAATCTCATATAATTTTTGATAAATTATTTGTAGCTTGGATTATAATTAATTTAAGTAAATCAACTATATGACATTAGTGTTGATAAAATCTATTAGCATTATATAAATGTTTATCAATAATGAAATCATTAGCTGAAATTCTTCAACAAAAACAACAATTTTATCAGTGGTGTAAATTAAAAAGTATTTATTGTTTGAAACAAACAACTTTGTAGTTATAATTGTCAAAACATATTTTTAATTTTTTTTTTTAATTGATAAGCGGAAAGAACTTATATTTTATAACTTTATTTATTATGTGCTTTTACACAAAACTCAACATCTTAAAACTTTTCAAACCATGATTATGACGTTTATTCATTAAGTCACTGTGCTTAACTTTTATTTGATGATTCTTAAATTATATTAAATTTCTAGAAAATATAATTCTTTAATCATTTTAAATTTTTTTATAAACAAATTATTGTTTATTATATAAAACCTTTTCATAGTATATCATTTACATGTTTATTTATGAAATTCCCAATAACCTGAAAATACAAAAAATAACAATCATAATCTATTTCTACTTTTGGGATAAAATTGTTAAAATTTTTAATTATATTATTTTTTAACAGAAATAACGAGGTATTCGTGATTTAACTCTTTTCAGGCCAACCTGATCTATCCTTCTGTCTAATGTTAGTCCCAGAACTATCCTGCTCTGAAAAGCTGTTAATATGTTTTATACAACTGTTTTAAACATTTTTCTTTAATGAGTTCTAATTACTTATCATTTTTCTTAACTTTCCATTTTTTGATAACTAAGGTTGCTCAATAGTGCCATAAAAATTTTCCATATTAAATTATCATAAAACAAACAACCAGTTTTGAACACCAGAAATATTATGCTTAAATCAAATATTTGTTTAAAACACTGTATGAGTATCGTAACAATATTTAAACCTAATGGATAATATAATCCTAAACTAAAATAATTTTTTTTTACTAAGTGAATACTTATGGAGTGTCTGACCAGGGATTGGCTTCTCTATAAAACCTAAATATATTTACAGAAGTTGGAAAAAATAAGTGATTCAAGTTTTGGAGTAATGTTGGCCCCAAACATATAAAGATTCTCCTTTTAACAAGATTCATTTGAGCCAAAGATTAATGTTTGCTCTTGTGGATCTTTATATTTTTGTAAATAATATTTAATAAGCCTTTGTATAACTACAATTTCACCTATTAGTTAATCCATCCTAAATAAACATCCAACTTCATAATGTATATCTCAATAATAAAGAACTTTTCATTTACGAACAAGAGGATATTTTGATTATGCATGTTTGTTATATATTATAATTACAGACGTAATGTGTAGTTTAATAAACTAGTTTGCTCTTCGCTTCATTAGTTCAAAAGAAAAAAATAAGTTATAAAGAACATAGTATAATTTTTCCTATTAGTTTTGAAATAGAAATCACCATTATTGGACATTTGGAGTCCATCAGCATGTTTTTTTATTGTTTTTACTAGTTAGTTAAACTTTTATTAAGACTGTTCAAAGATACAAACATATAAATATTTATCAAATTAATTTTAAAATTAGATTAATGTAATTTCAATTGAAATAATTAAGATATTTTAAACTTTTGATAACTAATTTTTGGTTATTTGTTCGTAACTTTAGGGTATAAATGCAAACTAAGCAGAATCAAAACTGGTGGTTTTTCCTTATGTTATTCTATAATTTTTTTCAAGGAATAAATATATTTTTCATTTACAATCAAAGCTTTTTCACTTGAAATATACTATTCAAATGTACAGTATCTCTGTAATAAATTGAAATGTTCTATTTTATTTTATTAATTTTGAATGTATAATTACTTTAATTTAGCATTGCATTAATTTTAACAAGATTTTAACAATTTTATATAAATGTACTTTAAACAGAAAAAAATGTTTAAATTTATTTATTTAGAGTATTCTATGAATTAATACTGCTTAGATCTATGAAAAATAATAAGTTATTTTCACATTTATATACAATACAAAAATTATGAATGTAATATTGCAGAATGCATTATATTAATCTATAATAATCAATAAATATACTGGTTATATCAGCTTGAAAAAAATATATAAAAAATTAAATAAGAACTGATCTTGACAATAACTTTTTTCTATAAATTTTTATTTAAGGTTTTAAACTAATACAATTTAAAATGTAATTTATCTTGAATAGAAGTTTAATTATTATTATATTGGACTTAATATCGGTCTTGTTAAACCTGTCATCCTTAACTTCATTAATTAAAAAGAAAAAAATAACTTATATATAACATATCATTATTTTTTCTCTTAAATTTATTCGAAATAAAATAAAATTACATTGAATTTTAAATTTAGTAAAAAAAAAAAAAAAAAAGCAAAACAATGTTTTTATATTTTTAATATTCACTAAAATTTATAAAGATACAAACATTTAATGTATTATCAAATTAATATTCATATTAGATTAATTTAACTATTAGTGAAATATTATTATTATTTTAATCTCTTGGGTTAGTAGTTTTTAATATTTTGTTCATATCTTTTCTGAAATAAATGCATGCTAAGCAAGATTAAAACTGGTGATTTTTCAATATCTTACTCCTTAATTTTCTTGACGGAACACAAGCGGATCTATGGGGGAAGAGGGGAGGCTTTTGGGCTGAATCCTCTCCCAAAACGGTAAAATATAACCATGTTTTATAGAAAAATTACTATTTCATGTTTTATAGAAAAAAAAAGGATTAAAAACTATCTCTTAAAGTATTATTGTTACATAATTACATTCAATAGGACTTCAAGAATCACTTAAACAACATTTCATACAGGTAGTTAATTTCTTTTTTTTTTTCCGCATGAATTATTGTTTTATACACACACACACATATATATATATATGGGCCAAAAAAAAAAGGTGTAAAGGTGTTTTTACAATTATTTTTTTGAGCATTGTATGAATTAATGCTGCTTAGATGTACATGAAAAATAATAATTATTTTTGGTTTTTATATATGATATAAAATTTTAAAATTTGATATCGGGGAATGTCTATATCAAAATGGTTATATCAAAGTGAAAAAAAATATATACAAAATTAAATAAGAACTGATATTGACAGTAACTTATTTTTATAAATATTTATGTAATGTTTTATTCTAACACAATTAAAAATATTTATAAATTTAATTTAATTTGAATGGATGTTTACAAATTATATTATTTATTTATTTTCTCAAAGAAATTCCTACAAATATACTTATACTTTGTAAATATTTTTTTTTTAAATTTCAAATATACGGTTCATAACTTAAATGTACAATTTTGGGTAATAAATTGAAAAGTTCAATTTTATTTTATTAATTTTAAATATTTATTTACTGTTTTTAAAGATTTCTTATAAATCTACCTTAAAAAGAAAGTTTAAATTTATTTGTTTTGAGTATTCCACTAATTAATACCACTACAGACAATAATGAATTATTTTTACATTTATATACCATATAAATTTAAAAATGTTATATTGTAGATTACATTATGTTTATATATAACAATTAATATAAATTACTTGCATCAGTGTGAAAAATAAATAGCTTATTTTTATTTTTATTTCAAATATTTATGTGAGGTTTTATTCATACAAAATAGATAACGTTTTTAAATTTAATTGAAGATATTTTTTCAAGATTGACAAGAATTTTTAAAAAGCGTAATATTTAAAATTATTTAATATTTTAGCTATTTGATATTATACCATCTGAATAAATAACATTTACATTAAAAGTGATTGTTAATTATTTTAATAAACTCTTAAAAATACTGTATACCTATTTTTTATATTATAATAAACAATTTCTTACCTGCTGAACCTGCTCCGACTATTATGAAGTCATATATGATGCCGTCACAGAAGTAGCAGTCAGCTAAGTCCTTAGGATGTACAGACTGGTCTAACTGCAGGGGATAGTAAGACACAACAGAAGCCAGCAGGAGGAGTACAAACTCTGAAGCAGTCAACTCCATCACTCCCAGCCACTATCTGGGGGTAGTGGCCACCATTATTGGGTCTGTGCTCTTTGAAGAAAACACTTAAACTAATAGAGTTACATCGAGGAAGTGAGCTAGACTGAAATGTGAAAGCCTTCCAATTCCCTCATCTGCTATGGTTGTTACTGGCATTGTATCTGGGGGTAGCTTGTCAAATTATATAAGTTATAAATGTTTAATTGACAGTATTGTTTTATTATTAGAATATTAATTGTCACACTTCAAATTAATGGGCTTGAAAACTTGAAAAATATATATACTAATATATTATAAATTTACTAAAATAAATTATTTAATTCTTGAAACAAAAAAAATAGTAAAAACCAAGTAAATAAATATGCATGCATGTATATTAATATTATTTAAAAATAAAATAATTCTTTTCATTTTTTCAATATATAAATTAATTTTTTTTTATCATAATCATATAAAGATTAGAATTCCAAAACCAGCCAGATCTATTTTACAGTTTTTTGCATTATTATGTTTTGACAAAAGTATCTCACGTTGCGTCAATTGTGCATTAATAACTCCGAACAATGACCTTGTAATTTATCTTTTATTCTTAAAGTGTTTCATTTATTTATTTTTTTTTTACTTTATAACTCCTAAGGATTTGTTTTGAATTTTGGTTTATATATTTTAACCTATCTATTGTATCAACTTATCTGTTAGTGTTGTGATATAACATACATTTGTTTTTTAAGAATAATTTATTGGGATTATAATAATTAAATAGGTTTCCATCATTACTTATGTATATATAAAACATTTTTACTTTTTCATTTATTTATGTGTTTGATACTTACAGTCCTTTAAATACGAAATACCATTACATTAATTATAATGAATATATATATATATATATATATATATTAATAGTTAAATGTTATATAGTTATGAACACATTTTTAAATGACTTTCCAAAACCCTCAAAATCCAAAAATTTATTTTCTGCCAGATGCATGTCTACTTGATTTTTGTCTTGATTTTTATTAAATATATTTGGGCAGCTATCTAAGTGGCTGCCCCCCTCCAAAAAAGAAGAAGATAACATCAATTGTGCATTAATAACTCCGAACAATGACCTTTAGCGGGCAGAAAGTTTACAAAAAGGATTTGGATGATTATGATTCTCATTTTTATAGCAAAAAAAAATTGGCTATTTCATTTCTTAAAAAAAAACAAGTATTTTTAGCCATAAAAACTTTACATTGAACCCGGGCTTATCTACATGTTGCAAATGGTAATTGTTGTTATTTGCAGTATTATTTCGCCATATTTTTAAATTAATTGGTTAAACATTTAATACATTCAGATTATATTTATACATATAAGTTTTTTTTCTTTTTAACCAGTGCCCATGAATTGATATTTAACTAAAATTTAACCTAAAAGCTGTAAATATTCCTGTATATTAAATAGACATTTAATCAGTTTTTAAAGGTAAATGTGATATTTTTAGGCCTTTTCAATAAAGATATTTATGAAAGTTTTCACATTTTAACTTGGAAAACTTGATGTTATCATATACTAATTATTATATGTAATTATATTATTTAGTGAATAAATCTCTTGGATGTTACCTTTATACACAAACAGGTTTTTGGTGGTGTTTCCTATTGAATTTTTAAATTTTAATTGAGTAACTTAAAATGAACAGGTCTATTCAAAGAACTGAGTACTGAAAATTGGTAGGTGTTTAAATGTATATGAATCCAGTGTTTATGAAAAATCAGAATGGATTTTAAAATATTTATTGTTGACAACAATATGTTAAAATGACCTTAAGAGTTACTGAATACATTTTTTTTTTAACTTAAAGTACTAAGTAGTGGTTTAGTTTTACTTTTTGCTAAAACTTAACAATAAGGATTTTTTTTCTTTCCAGTAAAACTAAAAAGTTCTATGCTAATTTCACAAATAGATTTTTTTTTTTTTTTTGATTAATTACATTATATACAAACATGCTTTAAATAAATCATCTCAAAATATTTACAATACGAAAGTTTTTTTTTCTCCTGCTGGACCACTTTCTCAATAAAACTGACTTATTAATAACTTATTTTAATAATTATTTTACACATATATATTTAGTGGATATTCTATTTAAATTATTCATAAAAAATGTATTGTATATTTCAGTATTATATATTTAATAAGACACATCCATAATTATATACTCTTCATTAAAGATTCATGCAAATAATATGACATTGATTTATCATGTTTGTTTTTCATCTCCTCTACCATGGAATACATTTTTTAAAGATACAAAGATTTCAAGTTTAGAATTGAAATCATTGTGTCTGATAATCTATTTGACAATAAACCTTTCAATCTTTTTAGCTTTACAAAAAACATAACAAGAACAGATTACTAATATTTTTAACATTATAGGAACATATGTATAGCTTCTGAAACGTTTCTGTCTAATTAATAATAAAATAGTAAATTTGTCAAACTGGAATATTGAATTGAACAATATTTATTTTCTGAAATCAAATGGAAAAAATAAATCTATAGTATTTACTAGTAATAAAAAAATAATCATATAAACTGTAACCAAATAAATTGTGATTTAAAAAATAGGTAATTGAATTATAATAATTATAAATGTGATTAAATTTTCTTCAAAGTAGGAAGGGAAATGACTTTATTAAAAACACAATAGTTAACTTTTTTCATTTTTTTTCTTTTTCAAAAGATTGCTTTTTACAAAATTGCATTGACTGTGTTCTAGTTTCAATTAATTGACTGCCTATTTTTAGTAGGTAACACATCATAGTCTGTATTTATATATTACACTTTTTGCTGCAAATGTTATATTATCAAAGTTGTTTATGAATGGAAGGTCCCATCGATGCAAAATTATGAAAATCATTAAAAGAAGAAAGAACACGCCATCTCATTTGTTTATGTATGTAGGTAAGTCAACATTGTTTGTCTGTTGTCGATTATAAAGTAATAACTTCCCAAATTATTCAAAAACCCGCCAAAATATGTCCCCTCAAAAATTTTTAAATACAATTTTTCCTTTTGGGCATCCCTTCATTGTTTTAAAAACATGCAATTAAAATTATAAAAAAAGATTTCATTTGTTGAGATTTCCAAACTGGCTAAATGATGTTGAATCAGGCAAATAATTTACTAAATAAAGAAGAAAAATAGTAATACGAAATTTGTCATTTATATAGCTAACATTGGTTTTGCTGAATTTGCTTCATGGAGGAATAGTATTATCAATTCAAGTAGCGAGAAATGATAATCTGGATGTAGCTCATTCCAGATTCAACTTCTTCAGATAGTCAAGAATATTATACCCAGAAAATGGCTATTGTACCCAGAAACTGGTTATTAAACCAAGAAACAATCTTTGATGTTCATAGTTAACCATGACAAACACCAATGGGTGGGCATGTTTTCAAATAATTGCATTACTCCACTGATTCTAGTTTGGCACGTTCCATAAAGTAATCATCCCTGAATTTTACAGAATTTTTTATGCATACGATTTTAAAATTAAATACATGATCACTCATATTATACACATAAAGTTTTTATATTTATTTTCATGAGATATTGTAAGCCATTATAATGTTCTTAGGGCCCATACGGTGAGCCGCAGAGTATGACGGTGGTCGTGATGGCCGTTATGACGAGGAACAGCCAGAGAAGAAGGCGGTCGCACACGAGGGCCACCTGCTTCCACTCCAGCTCCGTGATCTCTCGCTTCTCCTTCTCCTGGAGGCGCAGCTCGTTCCGGGCGATGGTGGAGTTGACGTGGTGCAGCATTCGAAGTAAGTGAGTCTCGAAACTCTCTGAAAACATTAAACAAGGCCATTAAGCGTCATTTTGCCGGGTGGGACTTATAACTCGGCATAATTACCCCGCCCTCTCTCTCTGCCCAGAAAAAAAAAAACTGTGTAGCCAAGAGAGGGAAGGAAAAAAAAAAAGATGAAACATTTCAATCGAAGATAATGAAAACTTCATTTACTCTTTAAACTTTATTAATTTTGTTTAAGACTGATAGAAGGAACTGTTTCTGAAATATAAATAACTAGTAGGCCCTTGCGAAAAATTCGCACAGCATATTGTTATCAAATGCCAAATTATTAAGAAAATAAAATAATGCAACGTATCAAAAGATAAAGAAATCAATTGTTATTTTATTGACAAGTATAATCGAAAAAGGAAACGAAACTTAATTTAAATCTTCATTTTTGTTTAGAACCAACATGTTTACAAATTCCAATAAGGTATATCTTCGCTAAAAATTGTCCGATTTCGATGATTTTTTTTCCTTTTGTAGGGAATTTACTCATCTTTCATATAACCAAGGGAAAAGTGTGTAATTTTTTAGTTATTCGCAAAAAAATTTGTTTTCTTTTATAACTTGTTTGCCTGAATTTTCGGGGTGATTGGACTATTTTGCCTGCCTGAAGGAGAAGGAAGTCTTCAAAATTTTTGGCTTAATCTTGAGATTTGGTAAAGAATTAACGGTGATATGGCTTGCCGATCAAAAACGCCATCGATAAATAATATAAATTCCTCCTCTCTCGATCATAGAGACCTCAAAGTCGACGAAATGAGATATGTATTCAATGAAGGTACTACAATTAACGTAAGGTTGTGTGAATGCGAACTCTATGCCTTGCGTTATCTCGAAAATATTACGGTTTTGGACTTAAAAACGCAGGATCCGATAGTTCCGGGGGAACTATTCGGGTCTTGCAGTACGCATAAAAATCTTCAAGGTCCAATTTGTCCCGTATCGATCTACAGACCTATCACCGTTCCAGTATTGAAGCCTAGTACAATTGTATCGACTTTATTTATTTTAGAAAGAAAACCAAAAGTGGACAATACGATTCGCCAACCCCCCTTGAAATTCTGAATCCAATGGTAGCCCATTCATGGTATTTGAGCATGACAGGAGCTTATATTTGGTACAAAACCGATTTCGAGCCTCACTGTAATAATATATGTGGGGATGAGGATAGGTTTGCCCAAGAAAATACATTTAATCACAAACACAAGAGTGGGTGTATTGTATGTACTTTGATGAAATTGATATGTGACTATTTGGACACCAAATCGCGCACAATCACCGAAAGTTTCATAGAAATCGAAGAAGCCATATTAGGTAACGTGTCAAACCCAAGGATGTAATTACAGATATACGAAATCGAGTTTGTTGCTTGATGTTTAAAGCGTTAAACGCCAGTGGAAATTCCCGATTTTGATCGCAATATTTTTGTGAACTCAAAACTTCACTACTTTCGGTAGTGAAGAAGCAAAATAGTCAATCTTGGAAAAACAAATTTTTAATAGGAAGCTCTTATAATTTGTATCGGTTCAATTTATATAATTTTAAGGAAAAATTATTGTTAATTTTTGTATTACAGGCTAAGTTATAGTTGGAATCTGCGGAAAAAGAAGTTACTAAATAAGATATGGAGGAAATTATGAACGTTATTTTATTTTACTTATTATTTTTACTAATTGTGTTTAATTGTCGACATAATATATATTAGAATATTTTGGATATTATTTACTTCACTTTACTAAATTATAAAATAAATTAGTTGACAGTTTACTCATGTTAATCTTGTTACTTAACTTAGGGTAACATAACAAGGAGGAGTTAACATAACATGAGCAAATTACTGGCAGCTTCTCCTCTTCCGAATTAAGAAGATTTATGAACTGAAAAGTAAATTTTAGTTCTGGAACATCTGGTACCTTTAGAATAATGAAAATTTAGTATTATAGTAACATTTGCATAAAATGATAATTATGAAATAGTTAAAGCTGTTTGAAATAAAGCTAAATTAGATGTTGAATAACTTCCTTACCAACATTGGCATTGGCGTTGTTGGCGGAAGAGATGAAACAGGGCGACCCTTGAGAGGCTACCGTCGTTATGCAATTGCAGATCTCGGCCGACATCCATTTGCTCGATCTAGGGCAATCTCCCCTTTGGCGTCCCTACACAAAAACATTTCTTTATTATTGTCAATGCAATTATGTGTTACTTTCTCTGAACCTTACTCTGATATTTTTACATTGAAAATAAAAAAGAAAGCAGATATTGAAACATTAATTCTTATTTACTCACTTGTTTCATGAACTTTCTCACATACCACGATGGAAAAATTTGTTGTTGAAATGGTATTCTTATAATTATAAAATATAATTGATATTCAACTTTGGTCTGGGACAAAGTCGCTTAAGAATAACAACCTTGTACATACAAATTAACACAAAATCTACCCGTAAGACCTATTGCAATAAATTAATAACTAAAAAATAAGTAGTGAATACAATATGTACATAGTCTTTAAAGATATATTAAAAAAAACAGATAAGCATTACGAGCACAATACTACGATACAACTATTAACCAAAAATAATAAAATAAAAATAAGTAAATAAGATTGAAATGGAATGGTAAGTTAATTTTATAAGCTAATTAACGTAGCGATAAACGTCTACCAAGTAAGGTATAGCTTTCAGTTTTTGAGATATAGACGTATCAAGGAAAACACGTTTACGCAAATATAACATAAAGTAGTGGACCGAATTTATGTTAATTGACATTACATTATTTGTTTAACCAATATCTACATTTTCTCAAACGTTGAGCCAAATCAAATGAGTAGTTAAATATTGGCATATCTAAAAAAATACATTTTAGCGTGCGTAAGCGGATGTGCTGGATGGAATTTGATAAAATTGATATTGGACCATCTAGACACCAAACCCGCACAATCCCTGAAAATTTCATGAACATCGGATGAAAGATATGGTAGGTGATATGCCCGTCCCATCAATTTGACTACAGACAGATCGACAGACAGACGCCAAACCAAATTTGATCGTTGATGTTTGAAACGTAATACGAGAGTAAAAATGTTTGATTCTGAGAACAAAATTTTTTTAACCTCTCACACGAATACAAAGCTTCCCTACTTTCGGTAGTGAGGAAGCAAAAAAAAAACCCTACACGTGGTTACATTTAGTTGCTTTGTATGAGATATTAATTTAAAAATGGTATATATTGTGATTGTTTAAGTTTTTATCTTAGATCACTCATAAGAACAAATATTGACCGTAGACAAATATAGACCTCTTCCTCCTCCCCGTGGATCCGCCAGTGGTCCTAATAATATCGGAGAGATAACATAAATCTAATTTCACAAGAACCTGTTGAGGGTAGACAAATGCCACGTAGTTTCGGATCAGATACACCTTTCTCAGTTTAATGAAGCTGAATACTGATAACATACGGTCCAGTGCATTTCATATAGCACAATAGAATCATTGATTGGAAATTTCAATGATGGGGATTCGATAGTTGTCCTTCCTAAATAATGTAGCTGTATATTCTCATAATTTAAAACGGAGGTATTAAATCTTGACGCAGAAATAACCAAGGGAAATTCCTGTCAAGCGAGCCATGTTGGGCTGAACTTTTATTTTTATTTTATTTTTTTTAAATAACTGGGGAAGGAGTATTCTGAGAGAGTACTTTTCCATCCTGGAATTAACGTTGGTTCTTAAGGACCATTGACGTCTTCAGTGCCTGAAGTTTTTTAGGCAAAAATCCTGTATGCCATGTATTCCAAAGACCCCTAAGTATGTGTCCCCAATCTACTCCACAGAACTGCCGGGATCTTGGTTATCATCACGTTGGGACAAAGGGAACTTTCTTGGAAGGTTACTTTGGATATATCAACTCTTTTTTTACTAACTCTAAGTTTTTTTACTAACTTTTTAGTAAAGACGTTATAATACGTAGTATAGACCCCATCGAAAAAAAAGGTGGGCTATAGAAATATTGATTCGTTTGGCGTGACCTACACACAGAAAAAATCAAAATAACTAGGTTATTTAGGAAAAACGCCACAATGTTTTTGTTGGCCACATTTTTTCAGATTTTTTAAATCATATTATCTTACGATTCAAGCGGAAAGCAAAGGAGTATTCATGATTTTTTAGTATCTAATTAAATAGACAAAGTATGCTGATCTACAGATTGAAAACGTCCCAATTCTTAGAATTTTCGTAAATAAAATATTTGTAGGTTACAATGAGATGAAACTATTTACGAAGTTTCATGCGGATGATAATCATTTGATAAAAAGTGGTGTGTCAAGGACTATTAGTAAAAAAAATCACTAGGATTAATAATTTTTTTCCACATAATTCCAAATAATTAATTTGAAATATAAGATTTCAAAAATACGGTCCATAACAATTTAATTATGATTTCTCCAGCTTTATATTGAAGGTTGAGTGAATTAATTTCGAAATTAATGGAAATTATCCGATGGTTTTAAAATCTTGAATTCCAAAATTAAATATTTTCATTGTGTTTTTTGGCACCTTCAATAATGTCTGAAATTCGAATTCTTCTTCGTGCACGCTGCGATACATTTTTCTTTCTGATAAAGTTAAGAACTTTTCCATATTAATTTGTTAATATTCTGGACCTTTCTTCTTTATATTTAATTTTTCCTTCCATTTTGCGCTCAGTTCAATAATCAAATCATGTTGGGCTTTTCCTGAAATATAAGGACAAAATATATTCTGAAGTGATGGCGATAACATCCTCATAACGTAAAATGATAAAACTATGAAAACTATTTTTTTTTTTAAATTGATCTGTGATAAAAGTGGAAGAGATAAAATATTTTCGATATATTGCTTCCTTTCAAAGTCTTTTTTGTAACCAGTTGACAATATCTCAGTTGGTCAGCTCGCCCTGGCCTTTTATAGAATGTAAATATAACTGAATAGGTAGCGAGTGCGCGCACTAAATTGCCCGGCCTATCCGCGCTTTTTGAACCAAACTGGCTTTTTGGTCGGTCCAAGGAGGCCGGGTCTCGGTAGCGTCGACATAATATCTCTAGTGGCTTGGGGAATCTGTATCTTGCTTTTAATTAATTTGTTTATCTACTACCCTTTCCTCCACAGTCAGTTGTTAACCACCATTGTCTTATTTTCTTGCTGAACTCACAATTTCCAGTATATTCAAAATTGTGAGAAGATTCTCTACCTATTTACCCATATATACATTTCAGTGTTGGGAAATATTTATCTTAAATAATAGATAATATATAACGAATAATTTATTCGTACTTTCAACTGCGAATAACGAATATCGAATCCTTCTGTTTATCTTGTATCTAGATGATAAATAAATTCAAGTTACCTATTATCTTTTTATTTGTTATTAGAGTTTTTCAAATAAATTTCGAATAATTTAACACTAAATTTATTTTTCTCCGATATCGAAGAAATCCAAAAAACTCAAATATGCCACAACGCAGCGGCGTATATAAAAATGGAGATAATTTTCAAAAACTGTGGCCCCGAAAACATATAAATAGACCTTTATATCACAGAAATTCTTAAAATTACAAAAACAATTATTCAAATAGCATTTTTATCTTAAATAACGAATAATGTATTATAGATAATGTATGTTATCTGTAAATAATAAATAATTACTTGTCCAAAGGTTACTGAATCAGAATAATGAAAAAATGGAGCAATCTATTATTCGTTATCTAGATAATATTTCAAATAATTTATGCAAATAACACCCAACAATGGTACATTTTAAAGCCAAGCAGGGACGGACCAAGTGGGTCTCCTGCAGAGTATATGCATCATAAATTACAATTATGATAACTCATGATGAAGTTATTTATCCTGTTTATAGACTGAAAACTACAAAAATAATTCTGAGCATGTAAAATAAGTATTATGTTGAAATTTTCATCTTGAAACATCTCCAAGTATACATAAATACTTACTGAATGTTTGTGCCTGGGTTCTATCTGAAGAAACAATATGGTTGCTAATTTCTCAAGGACTACCGTCTTGATGAAAGGAGGCACTTTGGTCCCCCTGACTCCCCTGTGGTACACGTTGAGGGTCACCACTGACAGGCCTGATGCGAAGGTGACAAGGCATATACTAACTCCGTAATACAGACCTAGATCGAAGATACAATTAGTGTTGCTTAAGGTAATCTTTTAAGAAATATACAACATTCTCATCTAGGAATCAGACAAATAGTGATGGAAAAGTACTTTGGCTTACTTATAAGTGGAGTTTTTTCAGTTGGAGGTAGAGTTTCTCTGATGGTCATTAGAAATACTGTCATTGACAGCAGGGCGCTGATACCGAGTGTCACCTTTTCGCCACTTTCTGAAGGAACGTAGAAAACGAGCAAAGCTAGAAAATAGAAATATACACTGTTGTTTTATACTTTTTTGTCAATACTAGCAATCTAAGAAGTGTATTGTAATTAGTGTTGCCCAAATGCGAAACCGAGACGAGTCTTGGTCTTGCAAACTCAGTCTTGGTCTTGCGCAAGAGTCTCGCAACAGTCTTGCAGTTACTCATTAGCTTATTACTATAGAGATATTACTATATTTTTTTAGATAGGAGAAATCTAACTATGCCCGAATGAAAAATTAGAGGAGCTAAATGCAAAAGTATATTGGTTATACCAATTAATAACATACAGTAACTAAGATTGTCAAGTATTAGTAACTATTTTGGCTAAATTTTTATTTTAAAAAATCGATTTTTTTACCAGTCCTGGTCATGGTCTTGCAACAGTTAGGCGGCCTAGGTCTTGGTCTTGCAAAGTGCAAGACCAAAACCGATTTTGGGCAACACTAATTGTAATATGGTCCGATTTTGTGGTATGCATCTCTCAACAGATCTCCACGTTTCAGTGCTATCTGATTACAAAAAAAATATTCAGAATAAGTGCTTTTTTTTTTTTTTGTTCTTCCCTACCTCGCCTTTTTAGGCTATACGGGATTTTCCCGGGCCGGGGGGTGAGGGCGGGGAATTTAAAATCCCCTCCAGCACCGGGACGCGAACTCGTACTTTTTATATCATCTCAAATCTCTGTTATCCGGTTGCCAGCAACTAGCTGTGCTGTTACACACGCTTTAGCCTATTCGGCCACCCCGCCCCCGTCGAGAATAAGTGTGTTTGTAGGTAGGGATAGGCCAATTTTTTTTTGCTTTAACGGGATTTTTCTCCCAATGCTAGTTAATGCAAAAACAGAGGTGCCCATCTCCCCCTAAGGTCGATGGCGCAATAACCTACTCCGTTCCACTCTCAAGATATTTTATTGCTCACCTTTTCTTAGAAAAAGAGCAAGGTCGAATTAAAAAAATCGTAGATTATATACCATTTCACTTGCTGCGGTATGCTCCATATTTACCCCTTGACCCTTTGTATGAAACTTTTCATTTCGAAAATTCCTATCCCCTTCGAAATGTGTCCCCCTCAAAACTTTTGATGGTGCAATTTGCGCAATGAAATCCCCTTATGGGTTACCTCTGTGGGAATGTATCAATCGGTCAGACCGTGCAACAAATCCAAAAATATATTTTTCTATAGACTGTAACACAAAAACGGCTCTAAAGTTTTTTGTAAATTTCTTTATGACTTTCTGATTAAAGATTTTAATTTTTCATATGTGTGTTCCATCCCTGAGAAGAAACAAGAAACAAAGTTTTAACATAAAGAAAATGTTATACATTTTATTTTCGCAAAATCAAAAAATATACATTTTACGGCCAATTGTATTGTGCAGTGAATAGAGTATCACAAGGAAGACAATTATTTTTCCCATCGAAAAATAAGCTAAATCAAACTGGTATAATAAAAGGTACTGGCACATTCGATTGGTAAGAATTTTTGGCCATAATATGAAGTGGACTTAAATTTCCTTCAAGAAAACAAATATTAGACTTTGTATCTGAAATCTCAAGAAAAGTCAATGAAGTGAAACACTGAGATAAGGCTAGGCGAATACAGAAGTGTAAATATTTTATAGTTGATGGATTTAATATTCTGCTAAACAGACGAGAGCAAATAACGATCCTCCTTTTTAGCCAGGAAAATAGTTTGTAAAGGTTTATCAAGGCTTCAATGGAATAAAAAATAAAATAAACGAGCTAATTATAAACTACATGAATGGAGGCGGCGTTATTATATTATCAAATTAAAGGGATAATTTTAATACTAAAAGTTTCTTACAAAAAGTTCTGTATTCTATATAAGTTTTTATGAAGATAACTTTGATGGATGAGGTTCAATATAATTTCTTTAGTCGTTTTATGCGTTATCCGTTCATATAAAATGGATTTTTTTCGGGTAAATAAGTCTAATTAATTTTTCAAAACCATTCTTGTATTACTAATTTGGAGTATGTTCCACCCAAACTATTATTATCATCATTTTGATGAAGTAGACAAGTAAATAGTTCAAACTAGGACTGAGGAATGAGTTTTATTGCAATCAGAAAAAAATCTCAACTGTTTTAATTTAAAAAATCAATCATTTTCTCATCACATAATAATACTTCACGAATTTAATTTACTACTAGTGTTATGAAAAATGAAGAAATTATTCAAAAAGAAAGTTGCTGGCCAAGATGGGGTCTCGTAAGCAGGTATGTTTTCTGAACCAAAAACGACCGACAATTACGACGGATTAGTCGTGAAACGATTTCGGAACAGATGAGGTTTTATGATGTCAACGCAACTTAAGTACATGACTCATGCATATAAAAACAGATTTTTCATTTTTTACAGAATTTCAATATAAAACATCCTTATATATTTCCGAAGTATTTAATATTTAGTTAATAAACTACTTACAAAATGATTTTATCTCACCGACAATATCTTTTCTAGGTTTTGATCTGCCTTCTTATGGGACACGGTATTTCCATGTTTATGGTTATGATTGGTAAGTTTTAAACATATTTTTCTATTTTTTTGGCACTAGATATGAAGGTTATCATGTCTTTATTTGTATAAAGAATAAAGAATTTTTTAATTAATAATCTTTATAGATATAAAGAATTTTACATTCAATTAATTATGTTACTTTTTTTAAAAATTAGAATATTTTTTCGGTATGGATCACTTGCCTCTTCAATAAATTTAATCTAGACCACATATTTTTATTAAGTAATATAAAATTCCGTCTTAGGACCAGATTAAAACAATTATCATTGCTAGGACATTGTTTGTATATGATATACATAAATGGCATAATACTTTACCACCAAATTCAACATTATATTCTCACCAAACACGCAGAACTCAATTAGTTTTTAGTAATTCTACAACACCAAAAACCGTTTTACGATATGAGTTGAACAGGCATGATTAAATGAAAAAAACATTTCAGTACTTTCGACTCAGGTAAATAAATAAGAATGAATAAATAAATTTTTGGGCTACGTATTATGTTACACACAGTTCTATATCACTTTTTAAATAATAATATTTCATTATATCTTTTCTTTACGAAAATGGTTGATTCTCACTCTTTGAAGTATTCAATCTCCTACAATGGAATCTTTTAAAAGATGTTATGCGAACTTAACGTGTCCCTTCAAATTAAACGTGAACCTCAATTTTTACAACTAAATCTTTTAGTTTTTATTTCTTTTGAATTATAAATGATTTGCTTTTTATAAAAAAGGAAGCTTTTCGACTCCACTCTATTCTTGAGCAGTAATGAAGAGATTGTCCATTTCGGGAGCGGGCGATCTGGTCGCCTTGTCATGTTTCCATCTGTCTCGCCGATTTCAGGCAATTTCTCTTCCTCTTCCTGGTTCATTTTCTTTACTAGTTTTTTAATCACAACATAACGGTGAGTAACAACTTTTTTCTATCGCCTGGAATTCGCTGAATGTACCCCTATGACAATATCAATTCGATAAACAAATGATTCTTTGCTACGTAATATGGAATGCTTTTTGGGAAAGTGAAGTTACAAGCTAAAAAAGGAGTCAGCAAGCCTCGGTCCTAGGAGCTAATTCCCGCCATTTTTAAAAACAATATTTGTCGGACGTCACATTTATGAAAGGTAAATGTTTTTAGAAGGGGAACAGTGAATTATTTTTTTCTTGAAAATAGCTGATAATTTTTTCATAAATTTGGTTATTATATAAGTACTACATTTGGAATAAAATATTTAAATTATCAATATTTATGGTATATCAAATTAAGTTTAAATAATTATAAAGATAAGAATATTTTAATGAACTATCAACATTGTGAATCCAATCCAAATGGCTGATAATCTGTAATTATTCATGTTTTAACGGACTTCCAACCAAAAAATATTACAAAATTTATTGAAACTAAACACCATGAATTATTGGGCTCAAAACACTGAAACGTTGTTGTATAGAATGCTCTTAATCTATCATCTGCTCAAGATATGTAAAGATTTTTTGAGAGAACGGATTTTTGAGTTATAGTTATAGTTATGATGGCTCAAATTATTCGTTAAGATTCCGTGAGTATTTTCAAGCAATTTGGCTAATAAACGCGAGCAATTAACTATTTAAAACTTGATTTAATTTTTCCACAAAACGGTAGGAACTTATTGGGGAAACGGCTCAACCGATTTTTAAGGTAGATGGTTCAAATTACTTCATGAGATCTCTTAAATGATTTGAGCTCTAAATACATAAATATAAATAAAAAATATATTTTAAATATTCTAAATTTCATGTTAGTTTTATATCGAGTAAGTTTGTGATCATAATATGATGTTATGTCTTTATAAATTGTCAATAATATTTCGAATATTTATCAATAAATGGAAAAAGTAAACACGTTAAAACAGTGGCGGATCCAGGAATGTTCTGAGGGGAAGGAGACGCACTTATGGAACAGGAGAATTCCCTACACCAAAGTTATATATATATATATATATATATATATATATATATATATATATATATATATATACACATATATATCTTCGGATCGATAAAAGTCATTTCTATAGGCAGTTTTTTAAAAATTGCTTGTGGAATTGTTCGGGTTTTCATCACGCATTTATTGATGATTAAAGTTCTAATTAAAATTAAAATATAAATTAAAGTAATTAAAATTTTCAGGTAAGCATTTAAAAGCCCATTGGGTTTGAAAAACTCGAGTATTAATTTTAAAAATCTTGGTCTGGTCAAGAAAACAGAAATTTATCTTTATTTTGTCTCAACATTAGACGTGTCTCCGCCATTATTATACTTAGACCCTTTTACCTTCAAATACCAAAATTACAATAATCGTTTTGAATAGCTTTGCTTCCTTAAAGAGATATTGAGACCACTAAACAAAATTTTAATATAAAAACTAGATTAAGGTCTTCTAACTAAAACTATCTGGATATTAGACATATAATAAAATTTTATCGCTTCAAGACAAATATACATCATGCCAAAACCAATATTCTTTTGAGGGATAAATGAGCCTAAAATCAAGATTTCACTGAAATATAAAGTTGTGTACTAACATCATCCTGAGGTGCCAGAATCAGTCAAGGAAAGAATTAATGTAAAAACAATATAAATGTTTAATTTTGCTATGCTGACCTAAAAAAATAGTTTCATTTAAAGTTATTTTTCACTATTTCCAAATTCCAACTTTTTGCTCATTATCAAGATCTAGTTCCATGTAGCAAATAATGCAAGTAACAGCGATAAAATTTTGTAAACAGACAGTCGATTATATAAATAAATAATCATTTGTCCTTACAATTAACATAATAAAACATAAAAAATAACTGCGCTAAATTATCATTTTATCCTATTTATCTACAAAGCTATTAATAGGAATTATAATTCAAACTTTGTTCCACCGAAAACAGAATATAAAATTACATAATGAAAAGGAACATAAAGATTCTATTTTTGTTTTTCTTATCTTCCAAAGCTTATAAATTTATCTTTTTATTATTTTATGACTACTGCAACTACGCAATAACGCATCTAGCAAAGTCAGTGGTAAATAATATTTTTTTTTATATTGGCTTCGAGTTATAATAACGTTATTGAGTTATTTATAAAGCAAAATCTCTGAGCAGTTTTCTTTTTAACATGCGTTGAGCAGATAATCGGGAGGAGGTTTGGTTGAAGCTTGAATTGTTGTCTATTTGTCGTATATATAATATTTTACTTTTGAAATCCCTTTTTTAAAAACATTTATGTCTATAAGTGTAAGTTGAAATATACCAAGGCAGATTAACAATTTTTTGCAGAATTTTGAATTGTTTGTATTTCGTTTATGTGTTTGTTTTCTAAATCCCAAAGTTCTGTACTCCATGTCGAAATTGGTCTCAGTTTAGTGTTTTAGGTTAGTCGCTTGTTTTGTAGATTAATTGAGGGTCTGTAGCTCAGAAGATGTGAGTGGATTATATCTTCTTGTCAGTGTTTGCATTGTTAATTTCGTATGCAAGTTTGAAGTAAGTCTTTTTACTTTCACTTACCTATTTATGTAATATATAGTAAAGGAAAGTATTGCGATTGTGAAAATTTTCGAATCTCATTTTTTCGAATCTCGGAAATCGAATCGGAAAAATTGAGATCCCCTGCGTCCAGATAACCAAGTCTCACAAAATGATCTGTGTGTCTGTGTGTTAACAGTCCAGCTAAAAAACGAAAATTCGTACAAAAGTGAGATTGCATAATTAAGATTTTTATACGTCTGAAGAGTGGTAGATGCTGGAACAGGGTTTTTATCTGATCTTAGGATTGCGGTATCGTTTGCAAAAGTAGCCAGTATTGTGTCATTGTGTTCCGGTAGGTCAGATATATTAAACAATATGGTCCAAGGACACTACCTTGAGGTACTCTTGCTTTAATAGGTTTAATGTCAGAATGTTCTGTCCCTACTTTTACTACAAAATGTCTATCCGTTAGCACTAGTGGATCCAGCCGGGGGGCGCGCGCTCCCCCCTGGAGACTGGAAAAAAATTCCAAAAAAAGTTCCAAAAAACAGCTATTTTAAGAAAAGAGAAATAGAAGGAAAATTCATCCTCATAGAAGATGAATTTCCTAATTTAATATAAAAAATAAAAATTCTATTGTCACCAGCTCTAGCGAATTCTGCCAGGGGGCACGCCCTCTCTAGGATAGGGGAAAGAATTCTAAAAAATGTAGCAAAAACGCATATTTAAAGAAATGAGAAATGTAGGGAAAATACATCCTCATACACGAATTTCCTAATGCAATATAAAAAAAAATTATTATCGTAACCACACTAGCGAATTCTGCCAGGGGGCGTGCCCTCCCTTGGATGGTGGAAAAAACAAGAAAAAAAACACCTATTTAAAGAAAACAGAAATGTAGGAAAAAATTATCATCATAGACGAATTCCCTAATGAAAAAAAGAGAAATATGGAGAAAATTCATTCTCATAACCCGAATTTCCTAATGAAAACAAAATTATTATCGTGACCAGCGATAAGTGATTTCTTCCAGGGGAGAGGGCGTCCTCCTCTAAGAACAAGAAAATATGGGTATTCTTCCGGACCCAGGTTTTACCCAGTTTCAATAGATCTGAACGCATTGTAACTTTCAATAACTATAATCTCCTTGAAGAATCCATGTGAATCATAAAACTGGTCACGATAATAATTTGTATATTTCTCATTAGAATGTGTTGTTATTTTATTAAAATAGCTGCTGTTGGGAACGTTTTCATGAAGGAATGTATTAATCATTTGGTCTCCGATTTGATCGATATCTGTTTATGATCGAAATCGAAAATTATAATTGTTTTTTTTTCTTAGATAACTCAATTCCAAGCTGCAGGGCCACTTACAGTTATCTTTCTCAGATTTTGACAATATCGGTAAAAATTAGCGTTCATTGGCCTTGGTTATCGACTATATAACTTAATCAAATGATTAAGTTTAGGCACTCGTTCAACACACAATTTGACGTTTTTTAATTTCTAAAAGAATACGTTTTTTGGTTTGATTCACTGTTTAATAGTAATGCATGAGAAAAAAGAGCAGATAAATCTGGAATTTTCAGTAAAATGTTTTCTCTTGGTGAACCCTGTTAGCAATTTAGTTTCTTACATTTCTAAACCCATATACAGAGGACTTTTGATCGGCTGAATTTAGCTAAGGAGTGGGGAGCTCTGCTAAAATTTCCAATATTACAAAAGTTCAGTCCTTTCAGTCAAAAGTGTTGCGAAGGATATTTGACGCACCGTTTTACGTCACAAATGATACACTACATAAAGACTTAAACGTACCTAAAATTTTAGATACTGCAAAAGAGAACTACAATAACTTTCACCGAAGACTGACGTACAACATGAATCCTCTGACAGAAATCCTTCATCGTACAAGAAACCCGTACAGCCCACTACGACGATTACGTAGGCGTTGGCCAAGAGACCTGCTGATCTGATTTATATCCCAGACGTGATGCGAAGCTGCCAAAAAATTTGCTCATTGCAAAGAAATTCGCAGATTGCAAATTTAATATAAAGTTCTACATTTTTGTTTGATTAATAAATATATAAAATTGTATAGGTTACAGCGATATAAAAATCAAAATTTGTATATAGAATGGAATAGAATAGAATAGAAGAATCAACTTTATTCTGGGACAAAGTCCCTTAAGAATAACAATTTTGTACATAAAAATTAACATTCCATCTGGCCAAAATAATACATATCACAATAAAAAAAATAACTAAAAACTAAGTGATAGCAGAAGTATTTACCTTATTACATTTACATTACAGAACGGGACTAGACATCTTTTCCATGCTCAAAAAAGAATATATATTTATATACTAATGATAAATAGAGAAAAATGCAATTTTGTTACATGATAAATGACTACTCAGTTTCTGATTGAATTGTAAGGAGGAATTGGAATAGTAGGGTTTTAAATATGGATAGGGATGGTGCATGGCGGATTTTAAGTGGGATGAAATTCCAAAATATAGGACTATATAGGGATTCTTAAACAAATAAAAGTAATCACAATGAAATATAGCATCTGTAACTTTAACTTTTACTTCCCCTTCCTCTGAAAATACTTATTTTTCCTAAGAAGAGGGTAATGCGGTAAGAAGTGGAAGTTGTGTGATGCACGCACCGCACAAGATTTTTTTAATTAGAGTCCAGGCTACATTAGGCATTGTGCTGTTGTCGATGGTTAAAGATGTACAAGAAGCTTTCCTTAGAGAGAAACTGACGTGGCTTAATTTAGATGAGTTCATTTTATTTTTACCACCATTTTCCAAAGTCACTTTATCAACAGTTTTATGTGCCGAATGGACATTACGATGATATTACTTTTATTGTTTGCGTTGGTTATTCTATTTTGGAGTAAATTGTAAATCAAGTTCGATTCTAACCACAACTACGTTTGGTGGCAATTGATACAATATAAAGTTTTCCTACGAATAAAACCTAAAGGTAAATTAGTTTAAATGATTAATACCGTCATAACCAATTTCTTAATTACAATGTTTTTATAGTTTTTGATTTATTATTCGTTTAAACCTAATTTTACTTTCTTTGAGGTAGTATAAAGTAGTACATTTAAAGATATGTTAAAAAGTTAGTTTCTATTTAGTATAGTTATGATATAAGGTTACCTATACAATTGATGAGGATACATGGTAGGATTAGGTTGAATACGTAGAACATGGGCCGCCTCCTCAACTGCAAGATGTAGGTGATGTCCGGGTATGGCTCGGTGCAGCAGGAGTAGTACTGGGTGTGGTGGACCGGGGTGAAGCTGAGGAGGTCGAACTCCCCGTTGGGCTGGTAGTTGCTGATATCTCCGTCTTCTCCTTGCTGTATAAGTTCCAGCTGCGAACATTATTTAATGAGCACTGACAAATAGAGATTTCACCAAGTAATTTGCAAGTTATAAAAGGAAAAATGCAAAATACAAAGCTATGAGACTCCAACATATAGATAAGTTGACCTGTCAACGTTTCGCCAATTCAGGCATCATCGGGGCAGAAAAACCAAGATCACATGTATACAGAAAGAAAAACATAAAGGAAAAAAAAAAAACATGATTGCAGAAGATATCTCACAAAGCTACCCAAATACTGCTGTAAGAGCAAATATTTGGACTGTTTATTGATATTATATTAAAGTAATTCTAAATATCGAGCAAAAATGTGATATATCAGGCAGTTGGGTGATTTCGCAGGCAATAAGATGGCTTTTTCCGAACATTCAATCTTTGGACAACGAGGTCTGAAGTTAAATCTATACTGAATATTGTCAAATTCTTGTTATTAACTGAAATAAATCTAAAAATGGCCTTTCTTTGGTTTCTCGTTTTTGGGATTAGATCAGAAGAATCATCAATGCTCCTTACTTTGTCACAAACAAAATCATCCATAATGACCTTAACGTAACCACATGTTTCGGATTTGGCCCAATCCAGATACCTACTCTTCCATAACAAACTTCAAAACCATCCGAACCCTCTCGTTTCAAATCTTGCTTCCTCTTCGATACCTGTAAACCCCCCAAGGAGTCTGAAAAGAAGATGGCCTCGTTATCTACTTATATAAATATATTATTAGAGTGCTACCAGTGGGTAGTTTCACAAAAAGCGTTTTCATATGATTGTATTATTACTGTGTGCACATTTACTGAATGTATTTTAAATTTATACAGTTGTAAATATCATGAATAAATAAAAAAAAAAAAATCAGAAGGAATGATTCTGGGGGAAATTGTTTAATAATATCAACTATTAGATGTGACCTTTAACCGAAATAGGGACCATATCCATCTTGATTCAACACCAACACATACTTTTATAATACTAGAGAATCGGGAATGACGATTCTTCTGATCCAGAGTATGATGGCTTGGCACCTATTAACTCTTTGATGTGGACATATTTTTAGGGGTTTGGAAATTTTCTTAATAGAACTTCAATCTGAAAAACTTTCATAGCAGTGAACAATGAAATAAATGAAACAGAACATCAATGTAATAGTAAATGATTTTTTTTTTAATAACCCATTATTTTTTTGATGTGTTTTATAGTCTAAATATCCTCTTTTTTTCTACATATTTTGCACTGATAAGTATTCCATGGTAAATATACAATTATCTTTTATATTTTTACTTCTAATTTTTAAAACTAAAAGATGAATAAAATTCCTTAAAATAGGAGGTATGCGGTATTGCCCAGGCACCTCTGGCCAGAACAATACGTTCAGGTAAAAGATCGGTCTTATGACAGTATGATGTGTATGTATATATATGATATATAGGTATGACGTCTCTCTCTCTCTCTCGACTGATGTTAAGAAAAATAGTCTCCTTGCTAATCCTCTCTCTGATTTGGTATTGTGACTCAGTATATATCGATTTATCGGAATTTGAAAACACAACAAAACAAACACAATTCAGACTGCTCTCAACACAACTAACCGTTCTATATTCTGAACAAAAAGGGAAGACAATATCACATAAATATGTTTGCCTATTTGAGAACTAAAGATTATCGGTTGCTTAACTTGTCCATCGCAAGAAGAGTAACTAAGACAATAGAGAATCTACTAATCTCTTTCTATTATATTATTATTACTATTATCATTATATTACTAATATGGCTTAAGAAAAAAATCTTTTGCCGCTGATGAATAGTTCATCTAATATTAATAAATAAAATTTAGTTTCCACTAAATAAATAAATAAAAATAAAAAATCAAATGAATTAATAAATTAAATAAATACATTTCAAACTTAAATTTAACTAAATTCATTAATAAATGAAATTTAGTTCCACATGGTATTAAATATTTACGATTTCATTCATTCAACTGTTAGACGTGGTAGAATCACTTCCATGCTTGTATTTTCATTACAAATTTATAAATCTTTTATAAATTATTGTTGATTGGAAAATTCAATTATGAAAGCCTTAAAATGAGTTCATGTTGACATACCTAAGCCCGATGAAATGGGTTTTTATAATTATTTGCTTCTAATTTCTTTCTCTACGCAGAACGCTCTCTCAAAGCACAAGAGAAGAATCTTAACAACAACTAAATTTTGGTCCTCTTTGAAGCGTTTCCTCAATCAGATAATTATCGCTACTTTGTTTAATTTAATAATTTTTTGGCTTAAAAAACAATTAAGACAGCCTCGTGCTCTGCTGAAACGTACAATTTTAAAGGTTTAGTAACAAAAATAAATTCTAAACATCTTGGTTTATAATAAATCGTATTGTAGAACTGAATTAGATAAAAAATCATACCATCATTTCCTATGAGATTGAAATAATATATCATAAAACTGAATAAAACAATTTATAGTCGATCGATCAGATGGAAACGTCAAATTACTTTATTTTAAATTATATTTAATAAATTAAATTATTGTTGATAGATATTCAGGACGCAACAAGTTTTTAAGATATTCTTTTAAGGTTTGAAAAAAAAACTCAAAATAAAAAATAATCTTAAAAACAGACTGTGTCCAGAATATCTATTACCGATAAAATGTACAAAAGTCGACTAACTTTCTTCAATGAATTAAATTATATTTTCATCAAAGTATGGGTTTGAAAATGGCCAGTGTTACTATATTTGGACTATTAAAAATCTATACGATTACAATATCATGGAATCTATTATGTATCTTGTATGTAATATAGAATGCAATCAAGAAAAAAAATAAAACGATGCAAATTATGTTAATACATTAACAATAATGAGATGGGTTTTTGGATGTACACAGCCTATGTTGTATTGGGATAGCGTTCTCATTTCCATCATGCTAGAAAAAAAAAACAAGAAAAAAAACTAATATTCTGAACAAATAACCACAATTTGCACGGCAATGTTAGTGTCATCGTAATGTTTTAGTTTGAACACCAATAATGATACATAAATTTATTTGCTATCATCTCCGCTAGCTCTTGTTTTTCATTCTAAATATGTAATCAGTTCCCGAGCACTGAGACATGAATTCCGTTTCAGTCACGGAATATTAGTAGGTTTGACAAACACAAAGAACAAATCCAATATATTTAACGGGATGGATTATTCATTAGTCACTGCTTCGACATTGAATAGATTTTCAAGGTCCTCAGTGCTAACGTCTTCTCACTAAATAATTGTTTGCACAGTCATATGCGAACAGTGTGATCAACAAATAATTTACGAATACATTTTTACTTTCTTATGGCCAACTGAGGCTAAGAAGGTATTGTGTAATCGGTTGAAATATTTGCTATCCGGTTAATCACATATAATTTCGGAATATAAAAAATATCGATGGCTCATAGTTATAAGTCGCTAAATGGATTTTTGATGGAGTTGATTAGAACGTTTTTGTAGATATTGACCTTATTTATCGTTAAAAAAAAAACGGTATGGGCACAAAAAAGACAAATTCTTTTATGCATCAAATATAGTTATAACAAGAGTACATATTTTCAATTTCACAATGGGAAAATTCATCAACGTTCGTAGTGATTTGTGGTTATTAAATGCCACTTAATGAATGCAATAAACCGACGATAAATGAATGCTGTTGTATTTCTATAAGCATTCTACTTTTTGATTCACTCTTTTTGAAGTGAAAACATCTTTAGGCACGTCTTGCAATTTTTTGTGGAGCGTGAATTCGGGTGAAGTCGGCTGGAGTCGATTAATTGAAGAGTTTTTTTATAAGGCTTAAAATATTTCAAAAACTAAAAATTGGACCTGCATATTGTTAAAGAGGAAAATGTTTATAATTTCATCGTCTTTGTAATGAGCTATTATTCATCTCTATCTCGCGTATCTCAACGCGACGCCGTGTTAGAGAGGCGACAATGGAAAAAAATGGTGTCGAAAACTAAATTATAACGTGTTTTATTGAAGATGTTACTTAAAATATCTCAGAAACTAAAAATCGGATCTGCATGTTGTTAGGAGGGGAAATGTTTATCATTTCCTATTATTAAAATTTGTATCTTAACACCGCACTAAAAAGGGTGTAGCTGAAACAAAAGGGAATTACTTTAAAGTGTATTCGAAACATTCCGTTATCCTAAAAATTCACAAATACCGTTATATTCTAGAAAATTTGGGAAAATCTGATTACTTTATATGGATTCCTAGTCACATGAGAATAGTTGGAAAAGAGCTTGCAGACGTGGCAGCCAAACAAGCTCTCACGCTTCCAGGCCTGGATACTGCTATCCTATTACCTCTAGAAATGAGTATTCCGCTTAAAAAGGAAATACTAGACAGTTGGCAGCTCATGTGGAATGAGAGCCAATAGAGAGCACCAGTTAAGTTGAAAATTATAAAAAAATTAGCAAAGCCATGGCCACATCAAACAGTTCTAATCGCAGGGAAGAAGTCGCCTTGACTAGGTTGAGAATAGGTCGTACAAATTTGACTCCTGTATACCTTATCAACGAACAACCACCTCCGACATGCCAATATTGCAATACCCCTCTCAGTGTCAGCCATATTTTTCAGGAATGCCCCTATTACACCGCAAGCTTAAATAGATTATCTCTTAGACCGGATATTTCAGCTATATTAAATAATGACGAATCAAATATAAAAACAGTTATTAATTTCCTTAAAACTCATCGGTTATTTAAGAGAATATAGAAATGTACATAAATATATATATATATATATATATATATATATATTTATTTTTTATTATAATTTTTTTTTTGTTTTCTTTAAGGAGTTTATGAGATCCAGAGAACAAAAATAAAGAACAAACAGGCGTTGATGACCCTAGGGTTTTATGCCTCAAAGCCCAAATAAATAAACAAGTCTTTATTTCGATATAATTTTCTTTAAAAATATGGCACAGTAAAAATAAACAGTTATGCACGGTTGCATAAAAATATACTCTTGCAAATAAAACAGCATACAATTTATCAGCTCTTGTATTTGTGTTTCTTGAGCTGGCCTACGTTGAAGAGTGATTTCGACCTTTAAGTATGCAATTGTAATAATATTCATTAGTGATCAAGATCAAATGAATGTAAAAGTTAACATTAACTGTTCATTACATGTTTATTAGTTATGAATAACTCTCCTTAATTCCAATAGAGGTAAAGATGGCGTAGCAACTCCCATCCTAACAGTTTATTCTTTTATTTTATTCGTTTTAGAGATCAGTTTCATGGTACAGTTTAGATGAAACGAATCACAAAAGCGAACGAAGTTTTATCAAGCTTAGGAAGGCCAATGAACTGTGACACCTGTTATTTCGACTAAAGGGTTCCATTTCTGGAACGATTTGGTTATATTACCATTTGTCATAACGTCTTCGTATTAAGTTAAGTGAACCGGTATTGCACAATCTGTAGTACTTGAACAAAAGAACTGCTAAAGAATTAAGTTAGGCAATGTGATCGTCTATCATCTCAGTGATCTAAAATAAATCGTCTGTATTTCTTATAAATGTAGAAAATTTAAAAATAATAAACTCGACCATTTTCATATTATGCATATGATAAAAAATGTCTAATTTATTTTCTTTATGTGAAGATGAAAAATTACAAAATAATAGTATGTATGGGTCATTATTATATTATTTAACCATTTGATGTCCCCGAGCTTTATATAAGTTGTTCACATGTTTTTTTCAGGTTGTAAAAAAAAATGGTGTTAATTTTTTTATTGTATATAAGGAATGGAATGGTGTCATTAAAATAAATCTACCTTAAACGCAAGTAGAAATATCTCAGTGTGAAAGTAAAAAAAAACATAACGAATGTTATTTTCCCAAAGGTGAGGATGCAAAGTTCTTCATGCGTTGATATGACATAATATGTATCGATTAATTTTTAACCATGGGTAATTTTACTGTTATATGATGGTTTTTCAAATTACAGATACCTTTTTCAAGTCTCAGATACTTTGATTGTAAATTAGGAAAATTGGTTAGTCTCCAAGATTTGGAGAAAAAATGTTACCGTCTTTTCCAACAAAACCGTTTATTTAATATCACGGAAAATGGTTTTTAAAAATCTGTTTGTGGTGCCAGCTATCAGTCCATGTGTAATCTTGAGGTATAAAAGAGCTGACTGGAGATTATACAATTTTTCTTCCAAAACATGCTATGTCACAAAAATTATGCGTAACGTATGTTACCATTATTTTACTCAATATTGTTTAATTAACATAATGGATGATTATTATAAAATAAATAGTTTCGAGTCATTTATGTAGGGTTAAGGTTTCATATCCGTCCAACATATGGTTGAATCAGTAACAGCGATTTTGTATGAAAACCTAACGAATGTTACTATTATTCGTTTAAATTTAATATAATTTATTTTAATTGTTCCTACTAGCAATTGATCATACCAGTTTTTTTATTATAAACATTTAGAGAACAGGAGGAGGATTTTAGTATTTTTTTCTTATAGGATTGATAAAAGAAACGGAAATCATATAATGTTTTTTCTAATAATTTTTCTCATGTTGAAGTGAAATATTTATGGTTTATTTTTATCTTTATTATATACTTAGCCATTACATCTTTCCAATATACTAATAATGTTTGATTATGTAAACTGTTTGAAGAAAAATATTCTTAATTTAGTAATCTGTAAGTCCATATTAATTAAGTTATGGTTTAAAAAAAATAAATAAAATAAAACTAATATTAAGAAAACAGACTACCGAAGCTCAAGTTTGTTATCTAGGACATCTATACTAATATTTAAGATAATATTTTCTTAAAAAAGTTTATATTTTTTTTTAACCCGAATTGCTAGATTCAGAAATGCTAATTGGTCAAATAATATAAAAATGAACCGTGTATCATATATGTTGTTAATTGTAGCATTAGTGTAACATGATAGAGACACAAAAAATAATTCCAACAACAAAGAAAACACAAATAATTTCAAAACAAATCCTTACAACTCTCTATAAAAATATTAAATAATTTGATACTGGCACCAGGACTTATCTTTAAACCCAAAACGGTAATACCGCACACATCCAATCGTTGAATGTTTCCTTTCCAATAGATTTTTTTTGTCCCTCAGGAACTAGAATTTCCGACAATTAAACCACCTGTAGATGGAGTGCCTCAAGGTCTAACCGAGAACCATTGCTATTAATTTTATACAGGGTGTTTCAGGGTTAATAGGCCAAACTGAAAATATGAATTAAGGACCTCAAAATAAGAAAAAAAAAATCCTAAAAAGGTCCACAAACGCTTTGTTAAGGAGATATTCTCACCTAAAGATTTGCATTGTTATGAACTATTTAAGTGAATAAAACTTATTTATTTGTTTGAACTACTTTATTAATTAAACTTATACATCAAATTCATATTAAATGCAGTTCAAAGTGATTTCCTTGAGTCTAAACATAATTGTCAAAATACATTTCTCAACACACATATATATATATATATATATATAATAATTTTTCATGTAAAGTGGTTTTAGGACAACCACTTAATTTTTCACTTATAATTACGAACCAATTTCTACAATAGAAATCTGGTTAAAGAACATAGTTTCATAACCACTTTACGCTAAAAATATTTGATAAATATTAATTTTATAAACAATTTATAGATAAAAAGTGTATTTAGACAATATGTTTATTACAATACATTTCAGATCATGAAAAAACAAGAAATAAAAGCTTTGCAACAATTTATTGTTTAGCTAAAATTTTAGCTGTTACGAATATTTTTTTCATGGAAAATATTCCTCCTTTTTTCTCCTTACGTTAAACCTATTTATACCTTTACAAAAAAAAAAAAATAATAATTTTAACAATTAATATGCATTATCAATAATATACAAACTATTCATTTAACATTCTTATTCTTTTATTATCTCTCCTCAGAATTTGTATTATTTTACATAACTAATTATTTAGTTTTTAAGGCTTATTTACTGAAAATTAAAAGGTGTTAGGTTGTTAGGTATTAGGTTTGTAATAGGTCTAAGATAAGTAATCGATGTTTTTATATATGTTCATTGGCACACAAGTCCTACCCAATTGAGCTTTCTTCAATCTGAAGAATCAATTTGGTCATAAACTTATTCCCACAGACTCCTTTGTCAGAAGATCCAAAGACTGGCTCAACAAAACATCAAAGCACACTGCGTTCAATTCAAATATATGTGGAAACACACCAAAAAGTCTGGCATTTCCCAAAACTGTTTAGGAAACCGTAGTAAGATTGTTTTTGATCTTAACTTATAGAAAATTTCATTTCATAAATATCATAGAGATAACTTGGTTTAAATTAATTCAACTAAACCGGTAACAGATCTTTCAGGTCTTAGACAACAAATATTTAAGGTTTATTTAATTTCTTCAGGTATTGAAGCAAAGTTGATTGGCTTAGTTACAATTGTATTGTATATGTTTTTCAAGAAATGATATACATGACTGCAGCGTAAAAAAGGAAATATTTATTCTTATCGTCACATACAACTGGCGGCCGTTTTTATTACCTAATCATTGTGAAACGAACAAATGTAAATATTGAATATTTAAAATTAATTTGTTTACATGTTCATATTGTTGTAGGGATTTTTTTTTTTTTTTTGTGTTTTGGTTATTATATACACTAATAAAAATAATATTGAATATATAATGTATTTGTTTAGATTAAACTCAGGAAGGAGGCGAGAAAGCCTTTATAACATTGGTACATTAGTAGAACTGTTTCAGCTAAAAAAGAATAATGTAAATAAGTGAAAAATATCTTTGATTTCTCAGTTTGTACAACCTCAAATAAAAATACAATGTTTTTCGTAGTTCGACTAGTTTGTCGCGGAAAATGTGAAAATTGAGGGGCGATTGAATCATAAAATCCTAGGATGTGTTGATATATATATTATTAGTTTGAATATAAATGACCATTTGAATAAAAGTAACATTTATGTATCAATTAAACGTTTAATTTAAGCTGCCTACTGTTTGGTCTAGCCAGCTAGTCGACTTTTCTCAATCGATTTTAGTTAACAAATTTTATTTATTCATGTAGCTTATTTATTATTGGTTTCAATTTTTTTGCTTCAACTTATTTGTGGTTGGGGGGAGAGAAGGGACGAAATTATATTTTCGCTCTATACCTCGGACACACAACCCTTTATACAGATGCGTCAAAAACAGATAGTGACGTAGGATGTGTAGTAATACTGAAAGACCAGTGCCTCAAATTCAATTTGCCCCAAATAAACAGCGTCTTCACAGGCGAACTATTCGCCATATATCAGGCCTTGTTATTACTACCAGAAAAAAACACATAAAAAATGGCCTTATAGTTACAGACTCTTTAAGCTCATTAATGGCAATTGCCGAAGGGAAAGCCGACAATGCCATTTCCATGAAAATCAAAAACTTCCTCTGGGAAATAAAGGAGTTGCCGGACAGAGACATCGTCCTCGCATGGGCACCCTCACATTGTGGCATACCTGGGAACGAAGCTGCAGACAGAGCTGCGAACCTGGCAAGAAGAAAAACTAATGGAACCACAATGATCAATTTAACGACCACTGCTGACTGGAGATCGGAATGCAAAAAAATGCTAAATGAAAAATGGGAATTCAAGTGGAACTAATCTACGAATAAATTGCAAGAAATTAAAAAAGATACCAAACAGTGGCCGATCTCTTTCAGAAAGAACAGAAAAGAAGAAATAATTTTAACTCGACTTAGAATTGGACATGCAGCTTTTTACCATGGCCACCTAGAACCACCATATTGTAAAACATGCAACACATCACTTACACTGAAACACATTGTAACAACTTGCAGACTATACTCTGACACCAGAACAAAAGATAATATACCTTCCAACATATCTGAAGCACTTTCAGATGATGAAGAAAAGATACAAATAGTGTTTGAATTTATAAAAGACATTAAATTTGTACACCTAATTTGATTACATCTAAAGCCGCTAATGACCCGATCGGGTAGATGCGGAATGTAACAATAAATAAATATTCTCGCTCCTCAACATTTTTATTGAGAGAGAGAGGCGCCTATGATGGTATCGTTCTTCCTATACAACCGAATTTTATCCAATTTTATTCAAAGGGACCGCTGGGGGCAGTGACATGTATCGGGGAAATATATGAATCAGATTTCCGCAAAATCCTCATAGCCGCGTTCTAGGAATATAAAATAGGACCCAAACCGAATTCGATGACGTTCAATACAACGCAATAGTCTATTTAAGGGAGAACATTCAACTAAAAAAAAATAGATGGATTTTATACTTATATTAGATGAAATATTATACTTGATTAATATTTGTGTAGCTTATTAAAAGTTCTTTAAATTCTTCGGCATGGCCTCAAGTATTTTTTAACAACTTCGCGATACCAAGGTAAAAAATCTGGTGTGTCCACTCACACGACTTTCCTACCTCTTTCAGAAAAGTTTTTATATCTTTACATATGCCCATCAAGGAACAAAAAAAAAGAAGAAAACTAACGGTATGTAAACCGGCTTAAGGTAGATCAGTATAAAAATTTCAATACCCTCTAATATTACTGATCAAAAACTTTTTGCCATCGCCTAATTTTCAACAAACTAATTTTTGTTAAAAGTAGAGATAATAGTGAAGCTTGTGTGATGGAGGCAACAGATTTTCTTACTTTCACTTAGTCATCTTTTTTCTCTCTTTCACCCATTTCTGACACCAGGATATGTACCCCTAATCTTACTTTAGAAATTGAATAACTGTAACTTCATTAATAGTTGTCCGAAATAAAAGATTTTTATATAGTTTTGTAGGGAATTTCATTGTTTTTTCACCCAAAAATCTGTGAATCCTGGACTCTGGGGTCTGAAACGTATAGATCCGTCGAAAACCGCATATTGATGTTAGGGAAGTAATATATTAAAACATGTGTAGAAAATAGAATACGCTGTATCATCGCTAATTCTGGTTCGATTCCAATGATAATTTTTTGTTTTGTTGGCAATTTAATTACTTTTCGAAAGTTTGATTATCAATTTTATCATAAAATATATTCATAGCGAGTTAGGCGCCAAAACATTTTCTTTTCTTTATAACTTTTTTTCCTGAATTTTTTTCGGGAATTTAGTCCATGTACGAAAATTCTTTATAACGGTTTTTTATAATTTTTTTTTCCTGAATTTTTTCAGGAATTCAGTCCATGTACGAAAATTGAAAGGTCAATTATTAGAACATTATAGGAATGTGTCATCAAAATCGTTAGAGCCGTTTTCACGCTAGTCTATAGAAAAACATGTTTTTCATTTATTGCGCTCATGCTATTGCGTATGGAGCAGCGAATTTCTGTGTTAGTCAAACCCCTACAATTAGTCAAATAGTCAAAACCCTACAAAATAAAAAAGAAGCAACAAAACCAATACAGTAGTTTCCTAGAAAATCTTGGCACAAACAGACAATGGCTAAAAATATGTTTTTCGGACTCATGGTGTTCTGAAACGTATAGATCCGTCGAAAACCGCATGTCGAACATTTGACCCGATCGCAATACCTTACCGAGTATAGATAGGAAAGTAATAAATTAAAACATGTGTAGAAAATAGAATACGCTATATCATCGCTAATACTAGTTCGATTCCGATGGTTTTTTGTTATTTTTGTGGCAATTTAATTAATTTTCAAAAGATTTATTATAAATTTTACCATAAAATATATACTTAGGGAGTTAGGCCCAAAAAACATTTTTCTTTTCCTTATAACTTTTTTTCTTTGGGAACTTAGTCCATGTACGAAAATTGAAAGGACGATTATTAGAACATTATAGGAAAGTTTCATAAAAATCGTTAGAGCCGTTTCCACAGTCTATAGAAAAACATGTTTTTCATTTATTATACAGCAGCTATTGCGCATGGAGCACCCAATTTCAGTCACAGGCATCAATAGTCAAAACACTACAAAATAAAAAGATAAGCAACAAAATCAGTACAGTAGTTTTCGAGAAAATCTTGGCACAGACGAACAGACCAATGGTTAAAAATGTGTTTTTCGCATTCAGGGGGCTCTGGAAGTATTGCGATCGGGCCAAATATAGAAAATTTGACCCAATAGCAATACATTCCTTACCTAGTACGGGCAGGAAAGTAAAAATAGTACGATCTTTGGGTTATTAAGCACAGAGATGTCAAGGTGACCGCGCATCAATTTTTTTTTTCAATTATATTGTACAAAGTTCTTAGGACATATATATATATATATTTTTTATATATCTTGTTCTCTATTAACATAATACATTTCGCAAGTTTTAAAAATTTGTAGAATCGAATGAAATATTGTTTAATACTCACGTGCCTTCTCTCATTGGGGAATCAACTATGCCAGCTAGCCTGTTGAATATTCATGAAATAATTCGTTCTAGCTTGAAGGTTTTCATATCCTTCGCTCTAATGAACATATTGTTGTGAATATATTTTGCTATTACTCTTGTACCATGCAAGGTACGACCATAACGTAGGTACATGGGAGGAAAAAAAAATAGGTTTGTTGATATTAGCTCAACAAGTAGGCTTGTTGAAGACCAATTCTACATTATGGAGAGAGAATGAATTATAAACATAACTGCAGTGTGGCATTCTCACAAAAAATGTAAGATAAGAATATATAATTATCAATATACACAATATAAACTAAGGTGATTGTGAAAAATGACGAATCAGATATTTCAACAGAAATATATTTTTAATGACCCTCGATTCACCCAAAATTCTTTATTATGGTGTGAAGATGGTTGGCCGTAGTGTTACCTAAAATCAGTCATGGTCTCGCACTTTGCAAGACCAAGACCATCTAACTGTTGTAAGCCCAAGACCAGGGGACTGGTAAAAAAAATCGTTTTTTAAAATAAAAATTAAGGCAAAATAATTATTAATACTCGACAATCTTAGTTACAATTCGTTAACAATTGTTATAAGCAATATACTTTGCATTTCACTCTTCTAATTTTTCATTTGGGCTTAGTTAGGTTTCTCCTGTCTAAAAATCTACAGTATTTTTTCTAAAGTAATAAGCTAATAAGTAACTGAAAGACTGTTGCGAGACTTTTGCGCGGGACCAAGACCATGACCAAGACTGAGTTTGCAAGACCAAGATTCGTCTTGTTCTCGCATTTGGGCAACACTAGTTGGCCGTGATTATAATTCGTGGAGTTGGTCGGGAGTTGTTCCTTTTAACAACAGATATGCGTTAGTAAAAAAGGGATTGAGTAATATGAAATAAATGTTAATATTTAACTCACCTGAAATGTATTCTTGAATTTTTTTTTTAATCGTGTTTTTTACCATCGCAGGTATTATTATTTTTCCCCTTAGGGGGTTCAAATTTTAGGACTAAAGTTTCTTCATGTACTCCAGTTGAAATGTGATCTTCTACTTCTTCTTCACACATTGCCAACAATTCATTGCACTAGTTATTATTGGAATTTCCATCTTCAATATCGACCGACATCTTCCAATATATTATTACTTTAATTTTTCAGCTTTGCTTTATCCATTTTGGGGCATTTGTCTCCATTTTCTTCTTCATTGTCTTTCTTTTCATCAGAAATGATGTTAAATTTCGGTAGCACAGCGGAACTCTTTTTACCTCGACTTTTACACATATTTGTGAATATAAATGGTAAAAATAAGAAATAATTTAAAATCATGTACCTCAGGCACATTTGTTGCCATTTGGCCAGGGTACATGAGGTACCCTATAAAGTACACCATCATTAAAATTCATGCTAAAACTTTATTCCTCTCCAGAATAGAAAATGAAACACATAAGAAATTAAATACAATATTTTAAAAGTAATTTATTTATTTTAGTTCATATTTAAATCGAATAACACATATTTTTTTTCATTACAAACTTGTTTGATGAGTAACGTGAAACATTAATAATGGTGATGTGCTTCAAAATATTTTTAATAGTTAGCTTAGAATAACAATAAATAGACTTTTGTCACATGTACTAATGTGGGAAGGCTACAGGGGTGTGGTTTTTAAATTTTTTTTATTATTACTAACAATGAAAGACGTTTAATTATTTCAAATAAACCAAATTAAACGTACTTGAGATGGAGAAATATTAGCATATAATTCTTTTAGGACTATTTGAATGAGAACAATTCCTTGTTGATATTAAAGACCAGTTTGATTTTATATTGGTGTAACGTTGTATTTAGATTTGATCGATGAAGTTAGCATAAATAATTTTAGTTATTGAGTTATTTGGGTCCAGAGGACCTTAAAACGAGTTTTTCAGAGGAAAACGCAGAAAGAAAATTTTTGAAGATTGCATTACTTCCCTGTAGTATTTACTTCATACATAGATAAATTTAAATAAAAAATGTATTAATTTCAGCACCTTAAAATTGTTTAAAATTTATTTATAGAAATGTAATGATGAACGTAAATATTTATGATGCCACGTTTTTCCTAAACTTTTCCAGTCACGCATCAGGATCCTTGAAGAATAGTCTCATAACTAGGAGCTTCAAAATAAATCCTCGACATCTTTCTTCGGGTCCTTCCTCGGGACTAGAATATACTGGACTCTTATAGCAGTAGAAAAGAACCTCTATCTAAGCTATATAGACAGAATCACTATATAGACTTCATTTTGATAAGTGTCCTTGATATTTCTTCAACAAGACAAGCAGCAAGAAACTTTTCGTCGATTTCCTTTATTTACTGTAAGTGTTCTCAACTTTTATAATAAACATAACAGAGGTCTTCAACCTTTTTGCGCCGGTTAAAATAAAAGTAACAAGTAGCTAAATAAACAAAAGTAATTGTAACCATTACCCTTTAATTTTTTAAGTGATAAAAATATTATAGCTCTGATGGTAAGAAATATTAGTAGATAATCTAGAAAAGAAACCAAGGACGCGATTGTTATGGCTAAACCTTTAAATCAATTTGGACAATGTTTCTTTAATATTTATTGCAGTCGTTGAAAAAATTGAGAAGCTATTAAACATTTTTATTTGTAATCAGCAAATGGGTATATAAGAGTTTTTAATACTTAATTAAATAGACAAATTTAGATTAGAGACGAGAGCCAATGAATCTGTAGTAAGAATCCTCTAAACACATTTTGACCTCTCCGTCTAAACATTTAAGGAGTCATTCACTCTCCAATTTAATAAATACAAACATTATTTCGTTGACCATACCGAAACCGCAATACGTAGAATTTTTTTTTAATCATATGATTAATGATCAATTTATGATAAATCTCATTAAACTCAATGGCCCCCTCCAATGTTATTTTATCGTTTGGAAGAGTATTGCATGTTGTTTGAAGTTATGGTTGTATTCAGAGAAAGACTATAGAAATTTATTTAAGTAAAAATTACTATAATTAATCAGTATAAAAATACTGATAAATCAAAGTTTAATGTATTAAATTTAAATTGTAATATAACTCTTCAAATTCAAAATCACGCAAATATTATTTTTTCATTTGATAGAGAATTTTATCCGTTTTTCACTAATAGATGGTTGTATGGGAGTATTCGTAGAGAGATTTTTGCTACAGATATTTTTCGATATCGATTAGAACATCATTTCCGGCTAACGCAGAAACTTATTTTATTTACATTATAATAAATTTCTTATAACTCAAAATTCAACAAATATTTGTTCACGATCTGATAAAAAAAATCATCCTCTTTTCAGTGATATGTGATTATACTAGAATATTTGGAGAATGATTTAAGCAAATTTCACTTGTATTTGAAACTGGTAAATTAAAATTTACAGTATTGTGTTTAAAGTATAATGAAACTCTTCAAACTCAAGGTCGCACTAATATTAATTTTGCATTGGGTAGAAACGTTTATGCTGTTTTCACTAATATGAGGTTGTATTGGGGTATGTGGAGAGGGATTTTAGCTAGAGGTAGTTTTATATATTTTTATCATTATTTTGAAAGTTTATCTTTAAGCTTTTTTTTAAACATAAGGAAAAATTATAATGCTAAAACTTATAATATCAGCAGATTTTGTATTAAATTTGCGACAAATGAGTACATTTTTAAAACTCTTGGTCAATGAATATTAGTTTTAAAAATAAAACCAAACAGACACATGCTGGTTTTAAACCCAAAATGTCTTTCCTACTTCAAATATTTCAAAAGTTTAAAAACCCATAATTCTGAAATTAATTGTTAGAATTGGGTAAAATTGGCATTTTAATTGCATGTATATTTGTTTAATTATATATATATTTTAATACTTGATATTTAAAAAAAATCATTAGGATCTGAGGGGGGTGGGTTACAAATTGAACTTTTTCTGGATGATTTGGCATGGATTGACCCAGGTAAATTGTTTCGAGAAAAAGGGTTATAAGATCAAAACCTTTCCGAAAACGACAATTTCAATTCTTATTTTAGAATTAAAAATATCGAAGAGACAATATCGATAGTAGATAATATCGAAGCAGATATTATCGATGGTTAAATATAGAATATCAGATGATAAATATCGATATATCGATACTATCAACCATCGATTGCCATCCCTGCTCCACAATAACCTCAATGAATGGCCTCTCTTTCATTTATTTACTACAAGTAAATAAATCTCAAATTAAGGATGTACAATGCTATGATAAAGCCAGTTCTAATATATGATTGTGAAAGCTGGACACTAACCAGCATCCTAGAAAAAAATGTTGAAACATTTGAGAGTAAAGTCCTCCGCGTAATAACCGGAGCAATCTGGGATCAGAGTACTAACACATGGAGAAGGAAGATCCAGAAAGAGCTGCTTACAGAAACTGGTCAATCAGTATCTCAAGATATGAAGACACGGAGGGTAAGATGGTAAGAGGGTAAGAGCATGTAGCTCAGAACAATCTATCCGGAAACCTCAACATAACCATTAGTGTCTCAATAGAAGGCAAAAAAACCATGTGGAAGACCAACAAGCTGATGGATGGATCAATAGAATCAACGAAGATGCTATGCAGACAACTGAAAAGAAATAATCCAAGATAGATAGAGATGGAGCAAGCTTATTAAAGCAGCAAAATGTATGTAAGGCCTGTAATGCAAAAGAATAAAAAAAAAGAAAAATATATATATATTTGTGAGTAATTTATAATAAAAGTGACGTTTTGTCAAATTATTTCACTTGAAATATTCTCTAAGATTTACATAAATTGAATCTTTCTTTCCATTGCTAAAAAGTACTTGAAAATAAAATTAAAGAAAAAAAGAACATTTTTTTTATCCATCTAAAAATTTGTCAGTCCATCTTTACTTGTTTATTTGACGTAATATGCTTTTCTGACCTTTCTGACAACAGGAACTTCATGGTTATTTTAAGTCTAATCAATTTAACGTCCAAACCAATTTTATAAAAACTTTAACACAATCAATCCTAAATTTTTAAGGTCAATTTTTATGTGAAAGAATTTTGGTGCAAACTATAAGCCTCGCTACAACCGATTAATAGGATTCTGCTCGGTCAAGTAATATATTTAGTGTATTTAAAATACAAAAATAAATAAATATTTTTTTGTATTTTTATATCTTGAATAGAAAATACTACTAATTTTTTTCTATTCTAAAAGTGCAAATAATATATTTTATATTTCGTTTTTATTAAAAACTAATTTATTGAAAAATATTACGATCTGTCTCAAAGACATTTATAATAGTGTTCACAGATCAAATTCACACTCTATGTACAATATTTAAAATCTGGCGAGAGAACTCCAAACCAGACTTGTCCCTCCAACTGTGCAGGGAAAAGCATGACTCCAGGAGATCTCTGCACTTTTCTGTCAACCACGTCACTGGGGCTAAACCCAGTGGAGATTGAGCAAGAGTGCTTTAGCTACATACACTCATGTCGTGAGTGTATGTAGTGCATCTAATATTTACAAACTATAAAAGGTCGCGGGCACATTGCCGTTTCAACCTCCTTGTTGCGGATTATATGGATGGGTGGTGCTGGATAGAGATTATGCAAAGGGATTTGGATGATGAGTAAGGTTCTGGTGGAATTTGGAGAATTTTGCTGGGATAAGGTCTAGGACAAATGGGATATTAAGGTCATGGTGTAGGGTTTTGTTGGTTACATAGAAAGGAGCATTGACTATTGTTCGAAGGACTTTGGATTGGTTGCGTTTGATGTTGGAAAATTTTGCCATTCCCCACAGTTGAAGCCCGTAAGTCCAAGTAGGTTTCAGTATTGTCTTGTAGATAAGTATTTTATTTTCAATAGAAGGTTTACATTTTCTATTCGGTAGTATGTATAGTTGGCCATATCGTCGGTTAAGTTCCTGTCTTTTAAGTCTAGTATGAGGGTTCCATGTTAGTCGTCTGCCTAAGAGAAAGCCAAGATTTAATTTCTTAAAATCCAAAATAGAATACAGTTATTTTATTTTATATTTTATAATATTTAATTTGAAATATTGCCCAGATCTGTTGAAATGTATCCGCAATTAAATATTTTTTTCAATCAAAGTAAAAATGGTTCATGAAAAATTTGAATGAAAAATGAAATTAAAAAGAAGTTGAAGCGGGAGTCACATTTTTCGTTAAATGAAAAGAGTGATATTCTTGAATTTTCTTATTTTAGTCACCTGATATCCATCATAGGTCCAGGAAGCCCATTTCATGTGACAGCTCTGTATGTCGAAGGGGAAGTATTGGACGTCAATGTGGCAACTGCTCTTGTATATCCCATGGCTCAGCCACACCACCTCCCCGTTGCTCCGGATTATCACGTTACTGTTGATCACTGCCGAGCTGTACTGGGGGTCAGCACTGCAAAATATTTATTAAAATAAACAATCGCATAATAATTATTAATAAAACATAAAATCTACCGACAAAATTCTCAATTATAAAAGAAATATTCAGTCAATATATCGGTTAAAAAATATTCTGTTAGAACAATATTGAAAATATATCTTCTAATGCCTATATCTTCGTAAATTCATTTCCATCCCTGAAGTAGATTCGCAGAATCAATTCCACTAAACATCAGTCAAATCCTCTGTGAAGTTCCTCATGAAACAAATTTTACTTGGACTGTCTCGTGTAATAATTGAGGTTGATGACCTTTTTTTTCAAAGCCCTAATAATTTGTTATTGAAATTTTTATATCTCAACTTTGTAGGAGAGTATTCCTTGTATTGTATAGATGGTATGCATTACAAGAGAGTTACGAGGCGTTGCAATTGATATTTAATGAAACGATATTCAAATGGTGGTGCTCGCTAGTTGTCTTGCGGCAGTCTAGTCAGTTAGTAAGTCTTCAATCGAGTCAATTTTTAGGCTGTTTGTAAGTGTTTGCCTCTGTGGTCGTGCCGTCGGAGTCAGTGTCCTAAAAGTGGATGAGCCAAGAATAGCGGGCTATAAAAAAAAGAAAACTGTTATTCTCGAGAGTTATAAAATCTTACAAAGTCGGTAATCCTAAGATATAGTGGAGTTGTTCTGTTTTTGTCCTCTTTAATGAAATGTGTCTCACAATACATCACAGCACTCCTTTCTGGAATTGCTAGAGCTTAGATGTCGTCGAGGCTGATATATTTGATGAAATCAGCGCTCCATGAAGAAGGACCGGCCTTAAGATGCTTTTATAAATTAATAATTAATAATTTAGCCTGATGACCATCAGACATATTAAAATTTATAAAGAATTTTTCATCAGGAGAAAGCGCACACCCTTTTGGATCCTCCAGTTCTCTCATTACAATTTCAATTTAATAAAATGTGTTTGTTTTTTTTAGTCTTAGATGGAGACTTGATCACATTTTGCTGATGGCTAATTTTCAAGATGACTAAAAAGTTTATTTTCTCACGGGTAATATGTCGTTTAAGATGAAGAGGGTAGATGGTTGCGGAAGTGGCCTAGATTTCGTACATTATCGAAAGCGTGTAAGATTACTTTCGTTCAGAAGAGTTGGGCGATAGTCGATTGAAAATTTATTCGAATTAATTTTAAGTCGTTTATTCACGACTAAAATATTAGTCGTAATTAATAATCAATTCGAATAAAAACTGAATAAAAATTCATATAAATTTGCTATTACTCTTACATTTAAATGTAAACGGTTTCCACAAACGATGCCGAATCATTCACGAATTTCCATTTTCATCATCTATAAATAAATCCTATAAACATGAAAAAAAAAATTATAAAACTCAAAACTGATTGTGTTGATTAACAATAAATCAAAGAGTTTTAAAATGTGATCGATCGCGTGAGGAGTGCGCAGCTTTTCCAAACTTATATTATTGAAATATTATTTATTTAAAAAATAGACTAGGTTTCTAGGTCTTAACGGTATGCCATTTGTATGGTAATTAGTGTTGCCCAAATGCGAGTTGGAGACGAGTCTTGGTCTTGAAAACTCAGTCTTGGTCATGGTCTTGGTCTTGCGCAAGACCTTCGCAACAGTCTTGCAGTTACTTATTAGCTTATTACTATAGAGATATTACTGTAATGTTTTAGATAGAAGAAACCTAACTGAGCCCAAATGAAAAATTAGAGAAGTTAATGCAAAAGTATATTGGTTATACCAATTATTAACATATAGTAACTAAGATTGTCAAGTATTAGTTACTATTTTGCCTTACTTTTTATTTAAAAAATCGATTTTTTTTACCAGTCCTGGTCTTGGTGTTGCAGCAGGTAGGCGGCGTTGGTCTTGGTCTTGCAAAGTGCAAGACCAAGACCAATTTTGGGCAACTCTAATGGTAATCATCTTGCAATAAGTAACTGCTGAGACAGAAGCTAATAAACCAATAAAATACATACATGGTTTTAATTTACAATGATTTGGAGTTTTTATCCTGCCAGGCCATTAAATATTCTATAATTCAAATAATATTCAGATTTATACCCAAATTAATTAGTTTGGTATGGGGAGAATCATTTTCTAGAAGTGTGACAGGTAAAAACAACACAGCACCAAAACATCGTTTCGTTTTAAACTACAAACTTGTTAAAAATAGTAAATAGTTATTTTATCAAAAACCGCCAACTTCTACAACGGTTGATGATTTTTTAAATTAATTATTTTATGAATGTTTGATTCCTTTTATTTATAAATATATATACATATATGTATATAAAATGTTTATAATTTTTTCATATTTAAGGAAATAATACTTCTAATTTTCTTCAAATTCTTTTAATTACATTTGTTATCTCTAACGTTTAGGGACAATTTTCCCATCTTCAGAGCAATCTTTATCTTCACTTTCTTTTCTTGATTTCTTCGTGGCATTTGTCAAAAAATCAAATATTTGTCACATTTTTTAAAAACATTTTTTTTGGTGTTACACATCTTATCAATGAATATGAAAAAAGATGTGTAACACCAAAAACTATTTTTTAAAAATGTGACAAATATTTGATTTTTTGACAAATGGTGCCACATCAAAAAAAAAAGTGAAGATAAAGATTGCTCTGAAGATGGGAAAATTGTCCCTAAACGTTAGAGATAACAAATGTAATTAAAAGAATTTGAAGAAAATTAGAAGTATTATTGCCTTAAATATGAAAAAATTATAAACGTAGGCTTCCTAATAAAAAAATAAGAAGATAAATAAAAGTGTTTATGTATTCTTCCTGAATACATAATCTTAAATGAAACTAAGATAATTTTTATTATTTTTAGTACAATGTCTGAGTCGAAAAAGAGAGAGCTAAAGATGTCGGGTGAAGTACTGGACATGGCAGTATCTTAGCATATCGAGCCATATTTAAAAAATAAATTGGTATTAATTATATCAATAATTAATTTTTTTAAAATTAAAACCAAAACAGCTTTCAAAAAATTGAAAACGTCCCAATGAAAAAGCCTTATCCGTCCAAAGGACCGAATATAATGGATATCTATTTGACAAAAATGGAGGGCTGTTAGAACAAAAAATTTACTAAACAATTTTAACATACGTTTTAGTCGGAAATTAATTCATGAATGAACTACTAAGTTTTTAGTCGTTAGTCGCTTAAACAAAAGCGATTTTTTTATTGCATTTATGTTAGTCACGACTAACGCATAAAAAATAATTCTTTAGTTGTGAATTTTTTTATGATTTTTTTTAATCAATACAAAATTCATTTATCATTCCTCAATAATTTTCGTCCAATTCTGCATTGGTTTCATTCCCGCATTTTTTGTTTTCATTCTCGGATTGAACATTTAGTCGTAACATTATAAAAGTTATTGATTTTGTTATATATATATATATATTTAGGGTAGACATACCAGACATATATAAATTAAATAAAAATATATAATAACCCAAAGAAGTCAAACAAATGTTATTTGCACAATAAAAATTTAATTTATTCTTTTGACAATTCCTCATCTGTGATTTAATATATTTTTTTTAATGAATAGGATATAAATATCAATTGAATTGATGAATTATCCTCACTTGTGTTATTCTTGTAAATTTTATCATTTTTTCTTATATCCTTAAAAAACGGTTTCTTTCTGAAAGCACTTATACATAAAAAAATAGTTCCCTACATCTTTACTGGTCAGATGTTCTTTATGTCCATATAGGTAACTGTAAATCTATCTAGATACATAGAATACATGATATATTAATTGAAAAATATTTCAAAATGACGACAAATGCAGTTTTTATCTTTCACTTCTTTCAATATTTATATATAATTAAAATGTATATACTTGGACCTATAACCTCAATGATAGAAACCCTACCTTGATGGGATGTTCATTCCAGAATAGCGAACACGATTATCGATAGATATAAATATAGTAAATACAATTTTTATTACATATAATGATGTATATATATTTCCTAACATGGGAAAGCTGTGAAAATGGCAACACTAATTTGAATGAGTTTTGTTTTTAGTCAGAGGGTTCATGTCATTGCACATTAGTAGCAAAGTAAAAAAAAAAGTTTACATAACATTAATATCATCTTTAGCAATGAATAAATAATTTACTAATCTTGTGCGAACAGCCCTTGAGTACCTCGGATCTAAATATAGATTTAATTAGGGTTAGGGCGGTAAGACCAGTTTGATTATAGTTTTGGGTCTTCCGCTAATACTTCCTCCTACTGTTAGCCAGGCTAAACATTACTTGCTGTATTAACTATATTATGTTATTAACTAAGTAGTTCTTGATGAAGCACGCACGTGCACACTCAATATTCATGGGAGTGCAACATTGATTTGCATCCTTCACCTAATTATTCACTGCTTCCTAGATTCGTTACAAAGCAAAATATTTTACTGGTATAGAAATAAGATGTGATCAGTTTAATACATTTTAATTCCTGTTGTGAGTATAACTTTAAGCGGTATATTTAATTGAAAGAATAAATTTTGAGGCATACATGGTATCTATTTGTACAGATTTATATACAATACCCAGATGACAAAATATATATATACAGTTAGTTCAAGTTAAGATCAGACACAGGGACTAGCTACGGCCATGTTTGATTTGACTGAGAAGGAACTATTGGGTTGGCAAATCAGTTCTTTCGGTTTTTCAGATTGAAATAAAACTTAATGTATTGTAGACATAAAATTTATTTTAATCTACAATATATTGACCATTATTCAATATGAATTTTTCCCATCTTTCCACTAACAGCATAATGCCATGTTCATAGAATGTCTGGAGTAAACTGTTAAAAGACTGATCCCAGTGGTTTATGATATCCTCTTCATTATGGAACTTCTTTCCATTCATGGAGTTCTGTAAAGACCGGAATAAGTGGTATTCTCTTGGAGCTCTCTGTACGGTGAATAAGGAGGGTGGGGTAAAAAGTTCCATCCAAGGTTGAATAATATATTGCGAGTGACCAGTGAGGTGTGGGGCCTTGTCTTGGAACACAACAGCTTTCCGATTTGCCAGTTCTGGGCTTTTATGTTTAGTTGATTGATCCAATTTTGTTAAATGTGAGTAATATAGAGTTGCAAAAATTTGTGTTGCCAAGTCGACTTCGGTTAGAGAGTGAGGGACCCAAACATTAGGCCTGGAAACATAACCGAGCTTGTGATAATGTACGCTTTTTACTTCTATGCATTTTAGGGTCATAGGAATCTCTCACTGATTGGATGGAAATTTGATCAAAAATGACCTTAACATTGCTCTTTAAATTTCATGTGGGTGACCAAACCATTGAGCATCATTGATGTCAAAATTTCCTGAATGAAATTGGGCAAACCAATTTTGACAGGTGCGTTCGGTTAAGGTATCATCCCCATAAACACTGCAAATTTCTCTAATAGATTCTGCAGCACGCTTGCCTTTTTTAAAATAATACAACAAAATATGCCGATAATATATGATATTTTCTTCTGTATTCACAACTCAATACCAAACACAATACTAAGCTAGTTTCAACAAGAGTTAACAGATATAGTTGTTGACATGTTACAAACAGGATAAACAATTCACCTTAGAGATTAATGCATCAGATAAGAAGTGTATCATACCGATATAAAAATAAACAGAAAAAACGAAATGACTTATTTGCCAACCCAATACATTCGGCCGTGGTGCGGGTCGGATATGGTGCTCCAAACTCAAGAGGACTTTTAACGGTTACTATTGAAGCCGATCTGTAAAAAAATGGTTTATTAATGTCAATCCCTTTTAAAAAATTATTTTACAAATCTGCAGCTTTCCTGAAAAATCCCTTGCAGAGGTATCTAGACCGGTGTTAGCATAATTAAAAATAATTCTTGAATGAATTGAGATGTTTTATCAAATTTGAGTTAAACTAAACCCAAGGTTGGACGCAATATTTCGTTACACAACAAATTATAAGACAAAAGATCTACATATTGATTAATGCCAACCCAACTCTGGTGATCTTTGTTTTTTAACGGATTTCTTGTTTTGACAGCCATTTTCCGTCTCACTTTGTCGAATTGACAACTTAATTATCAAGCTTGTCTGGAAACAAAGTTCTGATAAGATAATTAACACTTTCTACTTGTGCTTCAAGGAAACCAATATTTGGCAAGAGATCAGAAGACTAAAAATTTGACCAAAGTTTTATATATAGATAGTAAATACTTAATCGGATTCAATCAATAGAAGAAATAAGGTAAATGTATTTTGAATTTCACGGACTTTGAATTCAAAGAAGTCAATTATTTCCATTATCTTTATTCAAACTGACGGTCTAATTTATAGTGGCATTTGTCCAGATTTATTTGTCTATAAATCTTATTAATAATCGTGGATTGGTGGTTTGCGAATAATTGAAGAGCTAATGATTAGGGTGTTCAGTAAAAAAAAAAAGAAAAAAATGTAAAAATAAACAAATTATATTTGTTTTTATTTTTGCCGACGTTTCGGCCCAAACTTCAGGCCTTCATCAGGACTAAGAAACACCGGATAACAATGGCTATGAGACACTATTAACATTAATATGAAAATAATAATATGTAGATGAAAGGTATAGTTTAAAAAATGTAGGTAGAATAAACTGAATAAAGCAAAGAAGGTGGAATAAACTTAAAGGAAATATAAAATAACAATAAAAGTGATAGAAAGTAGCGGAAGCAAAGTTAGGAAATTATGAATAAAATATTAACAGTAACAGAAAACTATAAAATAAATAAAAACGACTTAAAAATTGGGAACTAATTAAATAAATGTAATGAATGAAATAAGGTAAAACTAGTTGGCCCTTGCGAATAATTCGCTGAAAATTTTATTTTGTGAAGGAATAGCAAAACCATATGGAAATAGTAGATCCTATGTATTATGTGAGGGAGGAATTCATTGTTCTCATATTATGTATGAAAATTGGTTACAAGTAAAAGAAATTATTAAGTATACCAAAATTAATGGACTGTATCTTTGTTAATAATTGGCCCATTTTTACGATTTTATTTTTATTTTGTAGGTACCTATAATTTAGTAATCTTTCTAATTACTATGGATAAAATCGAGAAAAAATGCGTAATTATATTTAATAAAAAAATACATAATTAAATGTGCGTAGTTATTCGCAAATAAAGTTGCCTTTCTTTGATAACTTTTTTCCCTTAAATTTCGGAGGGATGTGACTATTTTTCCCACCTGAAAGTGAAGAAAATCTTTTAAATGAGGTTTGTTTACGAAGATTATGTGGATGTCTCTTCATGTAGTTTTTGCGATCCTAAATTCCATCCAAATTTCTTATAGATAGCCAAATTCATGTATATATATTTTTTTTCTTATAACATTTTTTTGTGACTTTCGAAAAAAAATCAAAGGGCTCAAATTTAGTGAATTTTTAATTTTTCGATTTCTATAAAAAATCGTATTTGAGAGTCTTTCAAGTATGCAAAAATTTCTAATAGATTTTCATATAATTTAATAATCATTCTATCATCGGTACAATTACGAAAAATGCATAATATAATTTTTTAGTTATTCGCAAATAACGTTTCTTTTCCTTCATAACTTTCCCCATTTAAGTTTCGGAGGGATTTAACTATTTTTCCCACCTGAAGGTGAAGAAAATCTTAAAAATGAGGGCTCAATCATTGGATTTAATGAAGAATTGACATAGTTATATCGTTGTGACAAAAAACACCATTTAAGAATAATAAATAAGATCAGAAATGAAAAATTAATTAACAACAAAATGTAATGGAATATATGAGATGAAAGACGTAAGTGTTGATATAAAATAAATGTTGCTAAAATACGATATATTTGTATGCTAAAAGGAAGTGAGATAATCATAGAATAAAATGTAAAATAGGAAAAAGGAATATGCAGTTATATAAAGAAAGTAATAAATGTAAATAGAAGAATTAAAATACTGTAAAATCTATCAGAACATACTGACTACTTGAGTGAGATGATCCAAAGATAGGATGATCTATGCTGTTATATAATTCTAATTCTCTTATACGTAGTCAGTATTTCTTCGGAAAAAATAAATATAATTTATTTATTTTTTCATTCTTTTGGTTGAACACCCAAACCATCTTCTGCTCTCTTATTAATAATCGTATGTTTATACGCCGTGAATAGTTTGATTCGAAGAAAGTAATTGGATTTGCACATTCACTTAGTTGTGTACAAATATTGCAACAGAATTGCATGAAAACAGCATATTGAATAATCATTGAGAGATGATGAAAGGAAGAGGCGTACTCCAAAAACTTCTAGTGGTTCTAGTGGATTCTAGTGGTGGGTTCACACCAAGGCAGTGTCCAAATACAATTTTTCCTTGGATAATTGACAGAAAAAAAAATTCTTGAAGATTCTTAAGCAATTTCTGGCTAATTAAAATGTATGCAAGCATAAAGGAGTTTTCCATCTAGATGTGGAAAACGTCAATAGAAAGATATGTTCGAGTCTAAACTTTCTTCTCCAGCCAATTTAACTTTTGCAATTGTAATTCAATTGTAATTGCAATTGAAGTAATAAATTGACATTTCATTATCTTAATAAATTAAGAACATTCAAGAATTTACTCTTATTGTTATTGAAATCAGAAAACTGTGCATTTGTTATAACTATACTTGATATATAAAAGAATTTATATCATTTCCATGCACTTACGGTGTTTTTGTATCAAACAACAAAGTCGAAATAACAAAAAAACATTTTTAGATGTCAACCAATATCAAAATTGCACTTAGTGAATTTTTTAAACAAACCTTATAATAATTTAACACTTATAATATTCATTATTAGCCTAATTGATAGTAAAAGTAATTATTAATTATTATTAAAATACTTCTAAGTAAATAGTTAACTAAGTAGTATTAATATATTTGAGAAAAAACGGAATTAATTCAGCAAAATACTATAAGTACAAAGTTTGGAATGTAAAATCTAAATATTTCAAATAGATAAGAAAATAAAAATATACACGGGCTGAAAGGGTCTTTTATAGTGCCAGTGAGGCTAAAAATCCCTCATACATATATATAAAATATATACTTTTCTTTGAATCCAATAAAATTGATCGAATAGTTTTCAGGAATGGATACACGCTATACACACTGTCAGATGGGGATATTAAAGTACGAATTTAGTTTCTCTTGTGTGCACAGCAATATAATCCCATAAAACCGCTTGTTGAGAAACTACCCACTGCTAGGACTCTAATAATATGTCTACATAACAGGATCGTGAGGCCATCTTTTATAAAAAAAAAATTCTAAAAATAATGTATGAGCAAGATTAATGTTCCTCGGTCTTACCAGTCATCGAAAAAAACCACTCACACGACTTTCCTACCTATTTCAGAATTTTTTTTTGTATCATTACATATGTCCATCAAGAAACAAAAAAAAAATTGTATTAGATTTATTTTTCTGAAAATTTATCAAAGAATAGATTTGAGTACGATTTATTTGATAAACTAAAGCAATGTAAACCGGCTAAGGTAGATCAGTGTAAAAATTTCAATATCCTCTAATATTCCTGATCAAAAACTTTTTGTCATAGCTTGATTTTGTATAACAATAATTTCTGTTAAAAGTAGAGGAAATAGTTAAGCTTGTGTGATGCGGGCAACAGATTAAGTAATCTTTTTTCTCTCATTCATCTCTTTCTGATACCAGAGTTGTTCTTTGAATTTGAAATTTTGAAAGGAAATTTGACCCGATTGCGACACTTTCCTTACCTAGTACAGGTAGGAAAGTAATAAGTTAAAACATGTGTAAAAAATAGAATAAGCTATATCATTCCTAATACTGGTTCGATTGCGGTTGTTTTTGCTTTTCTTTTGTTGTAATTTAATTACCTTTCAAAAGTTTTATTATAAATTTTACCGTATAATATATACTTAGGGAGTTAGGCCCCACAACATTTTTCTTTTCCTTATAACTTTTTTCCCTGAATTTTCTCGGGAATTTAATTCATATACGAAAATTGAAAGAACAATCATTAGAACTTTATAGGAAAGTTTCATCAAAATCGTTAGAGCCGTTTTCGGGCGACAGTCTATGGAAAAACATGTTTTTCATTTATTGCGCGCAAGCTTATTTTTTTTTCGAAATAAATTGCTTTAACAGAACTTTTAAGTAAAGGTTTTCTAAGTTCTGTAAAACATTTAATTGAAAATTTCCATGGGAAAAGTTCTAGTTATGAAATGACACACACACACAAAAAAAAAACAAAAAAAAAAAAAACAATCAAACAAAATACCAATCTTATCGAAAATGTTTAAAAATAAAAACTTAACTATTCAAGTCCTGATTTTTATCTCTAATTATTATTTGAGTTATCTGCAAAAGTGTTTGATTTTTTATTTAAATTGCGTTAAGGATTTTAGGCAGATTTTATCTAAATTGTATAAGTGGTGGCACTATAAGCTATAGATAAACACATTTTTTGTTTATGACGCAAATTTAGTGCACTGGATTAAAACTATACAAAAAATACAAATAAAATATACAAAAAAAAAATAATATAATTGTTTGGTAGGTAGTAGTCCCGTTGAAAAGCCGTGGACAACAGACAAAGGAGTTTTTTAAAATTTCATTTGGATCTGCGTACATTGAAAGATATGAATCAAAATTTTAAAGACGATTTTCTTTTCTGATAAATTTTAAAGATTAATCATTGAAAATAGTTAACTAAATGTCGCAATTAATTATTCAACCTACTTATTATTAACCTGAATGTTAGCAAACATGTGTTTCTAGCTTCTATGTCAAATCCTAGCTCCCTATACATTTTTAAACAGTTGTTAACATTTAAGAATATATATCCACAACAATGACCTACTAAATCTTTTGTACGAAAACTCTTTGAAACGGACAAGAAGATGGAAAAACAGTTTTTTTATGGCCAAGATGTCAGATTTTTAATTAGATGACTTTACGCTGTACAGTATAGGTTATGTTGTTTTTATTAAATATATTATTTAACGTAATGCGAAGTAATCTATAACCTGTGTGTAGAAATGAATGCAACCATGAATCTTCATCAATCTTTGCCGAGTTCTTGCTATTTAAATACTAGTGAAAATTCCACTGTATCAAAGTCCAATCTGAAATCGATATCTCCCAAATTACAAAAGAGGAAACAGAGATTGCATTTGGGTGCTAAAAAAGTCGACCCAGCATTGTTTTTGATGATGGAAAAAGAAAATGAAAAGAAAGTGTTTACTAACTCGGTGACCGATCGACCGCGTGTTGATAAGATAAAAACTTATTCGAAGTCAGTTTCAACAGAAGATGACGAGGAAGAAGAGGATGTCTCGAAAGATGCCTTGGATACGCAGAAATCATTAAAAATTCAGAGTAGATCAGATAATAGGCAAATGGCAAAGCACAATATTCCTGTTGTGACACACAGTACAAGCAACAACGATAGTGAGTATAATATCGCTAAGATATAATATGGCTTTCTTTAAAAAAAATGACTAAATATGTTTAAAAATTTCACACGAGTTGTTTGGTACAATATCATTTCAGATATACATGATTAATATTCTTCTTCTTCTTCATTAAATTCCTCTTTGTGCCTCTCAGTGTTCAGTTAATTCAATCCAGGATCTTCATTTGTCACTGTCTCTCGCAAGAGTCTTCATCTCCTGCAATGTCTTACCTCTAGCTTGACCCAATTTGGAAATATAGCTGTTGCAGCTAATCCTAGGTCTTCCTCTTGGTTTAGTGCCTACTGGTCTAACCTCAACAAACTCAGTGGGTCACAATCAGAGCTCATTCTGTACACACGCCCGTACCATCCCAACTGTCTCTTCTCCAGGATCTCCTTCATTGCTGGAATATTTAATTATACAATGAATATTTTAAACTTGTGATTAATTACTCGATTGCAAGAAGATCAGCTGTAGTTTAATGAGATTATTTTTTCACTATTCATGTTTATTGTCCTATAATTAAAACAAAATTATAGCTATCAACTGGACACACATATTAAACATTTTGTAAATCTCTTGGTTTCTTTTTAATGCCAGTTTAAAATGACTTAGAAAGATAAGAAGTAATCATCAAAAAGTAATCATTTATATGACCTTTATGTAATTGTGACACGTCAGTTTTCAAAACGCAACCGAGTACGTAATCAGTCAAGATGAGTTCTCTTTTAGGAACATATTATTTACAATTTGCTGTCCTTCCGTTTAATGAACCGTAAAATTTCACATCTTTTTATTTATTTTTTATTTATTTATATGATATTTACAACTGTATACAAAAAATACCCATTGATAGCACTCTAATAATATGTCTACATTAGAAGATCACGTGGCCATCTTCTTTTCAGACGCCTCGGAGGGTTATTAGGAATCGAATAGGAAGCAAGGTTAGAGATAAGAGGGTTGGGATGGTTATGAAGTTTATTATGGGAGCACAGATATCTGGATTGGGACAAATCTGATACATAAGGAACATTAAGATCATTATGGATAATTTTATTTGTAACAAAGTAAGGAGCATTGTGGATTTTACGAAGGGTTTTGGATTGTAAGGATTGGATACGAGAGGAGTTCAATGGTTTAGTGGAGCCCCATTTCTCAACTCCGTAAGTCAAAATAGGCCTTATTATAGTCATGTAAATGAGTCTTTTATAGTTGATTGGAAGGTTAGAGCGTTTGTCTAGTGTTGAAGTGTTGAAGTAGTCGGAAACGTCGAGCTGTTTCTTGTCGTTTCAGTCTGGTATGAGGATTCCAAGTTAGACGTTTGTCCAGATGGAGTCCTAGGTAACGGATTTGTTCAACAGGAATAAGTGAGGTGTTGTTAAAGGATACTGAAGGACAGGAAGTCATTGGTTTACGAGGAATCACATTTTTAATTAAGTTTTGATTAAGAGACCAAGTTGGTTTTCAACCGACTGACAGAAGTTGTGTTCAAATGAGCTTTATCTACAATTTAAAATGGTGATTAGCTATAATTCCTTCCATTAAATGATATTATCGGTAGCTCCTAGTTCATAGGTACTTTGGCCATCACATGGTTTCGATTATAGATGGACCGACACGGAAGAAAATCACTAGAATGGAAGAGGTTTTTTCTAGAATTTAAAATGGTTATTAGCTTTAAGTCTTTCAGTTTATGAAACGATCGATAGCACCTAGTCTACTAGAACAGATATTCCTATTTCTATAAAATTTCAAGGTGTTGTGTGGGTTGGTACAAAATGGTCCTATATCAATTTTATCAAGATAACTATACTTCTCTTGCCTACGTCTACCGGAACCTATTTACTTAAACTTGCCGATATTTCAAAAATTACTCATACGATTGGGAACCAACTTAAAATAAATTTGAGAACTTATCTATTATTGCCGTACTCTTTACAAATTGATAATAAGCGTTTTCATCGCGGCTAGTATTATTAGTATCTGTATTATCTCTGCAATTAATCCTTCGCCCTCTCCCCTGAACCAAGAAAAATCTGTATAGCCGAAAAGGTGAATAATAAGAGGAAAAACAACAACAAATAATTAGATGAATCAGAATAGGTTTAGTTGTACAATCTCTCTCCCCCTGTAGGCCATGAATGGTATGGCCTCAGGTAGGGGATAACCGAAAGATCGATTTAACAAAATTATCCTCTTATTGGGGGGGAGGCAACATTTGTATTTTAGCCGGAGAAATGAGATGAGGTGGAAAAGAAGCGAAATACTCCCTGCTTCACTGCTTCACTCCGCCCATGTACCATAGGTGAATAAATATCATTTACTTAGTAACCTACATTGTACGATCAATGGAAATCTTTCCAACTGCTATAAATGATTATTCTACTTTCGACGTTATATCTGTCTGTGACCGAATACTGGATGTAACCGAAACGTTAGGGATTTCTTCTCAGTTTTTCTCACAGCCGAAAATTCAATATTCGTCTATTTTTACATTTTTTTTTGATACACCCAATTTTATGGGAAAGTTGATTAATTCTGGCGTTTTTTTTACTTCGACGCAGGTTATGAAAGCGTTAAAATATCTCGAAAAACATTCACGAACTAGCATTGCATGTCGATATTTCGTGGAAAGTAGGTCAGCTGTATAAAAAATTACTGGTTATTGTTGATGAAATTTCTTATCTACATATCATCAAATGGCAACATCATTCAATGTTTGGGTGAATTAATCTTGAGCATTATATTTATTTTTCTTTTGCAGGTCCTGCAAAGGCGGATGATGAGAACACATTAAAACAACACATTGGCGTTTATCATCAGGAATATAAAGAGGCGGAACCTATAAAACCGGAATTCAGTCCATGCAGTAACGATGAAGCCCAAAAAAAGTTCGGATCAGCTAAATCTATTTCATCCGAAAGGTATTTCAACGATATGAGCGGTTCGAAATACAAATCGGACTTGTCAAGGTTTACCAACTGCTCTTCCATTTCCTCGGATGACCTCTTTAATCGGACAGCTTATGAGCCTAACTTACAGGACTTATTTTTTTCATCACTCGACAGCATTTCATACGAAGAACTAGCAGCCAGCTTGAAGAATGGAGTTGCCAAAGTGGCCGGAAAACTGGGTTCTGCTTTAAAGAGCTTTGCTTCACGTTTGCCGCATGAGTTCGGAGAGTACTGATTTATTCCGAAAATGATCTAAAATTTCACTAAAACGGTATTACACAATATAAAATTATTCTACAGAAGAATTAGTGATGCTTTACTTACTTGTTGTAAAGAATGATGTCAGGTTTCCATACAGTCAGGTAAGGAAGGCGTATCACTTCTATCCCCTCAAACTCTGAAATATTCCACTTGAGGTGGTGGTCTGTCCAAATCTGAGTTAACCAGCAGTTGGTGGTCAGGATTTGATTCTTTTCATCCTGCGCACAAAGTAAATTATTAGAAATATATTCAATAAATATTTCTCTAGCCTCCATGAATAAGTGGCTAACTCGTTTTATTAAAATAAATTAAAAACAAGTTTTTATTCGGTGAAGGTAGTAGTAGTTGGATATCCTGTTCAAATGGCTAAGTCGGGAACAAAAGTAGTTGAGAACATTATCAAGTTTATTCCCCAAACTAACACTTCTTCGTCTGTAATCAAACTTTCAAACTCATCCCATAAAGAGTTTGAAAGTTTTTAGTTAAACACAAATTCATGGAGGGCTATAACTATGTAATAATGAGCTTTAATAACCTAAAAATAATTTCATTGCTGTCCTCCTTTCTTATATCAAAGATAAAGAATAGTTTAATCGATGACCCACATAAGAACAAACTGTAAATAAATTATATGTGTTTTCTTTTTTAATAAATCATTTCATTGTCGCTGAAGTCAATAGTATCTACAATAAATAATAGTTTAGTATGTACAGTAAATACTTAAATGGGATGAAAGTATTGTGTTTGAATGAATGTCATTGATTTACAAATTATTTTTGAAATGCCTGCGGTAGGAGAATTACCTGACCAGGTCGAATCGTCGGCAATTAAGTGAAACCGCAGGATAAGTGGGTATTTTTAGCTATATCATATATTTGTGAGGAGTACGTCCATATAGGTTTAGCTAAGCATAGGTATGTATTTAGTTTCTGTCTCAGTTCTTTCTAGTTTTGAAGATTTGAAAAAGTGAATGAAGTAGTGGGAGTCGTCTGTTGAGAATCTTCCGTTTCATTTTGACTTGTGGGCCCCATGTCATCCTTCTGTCTAAGGTAAGACCAAAGTAGTGTACCATGTCCGTCTGAGGTATTTGGTTGTTTTCGATATAAATTGGAGGGCAGGTATTTCTTCGAAGTGTAAATGTAATGTGTTTGATTTATCGTGCTTTAGTCGAATTTTCATGGTTTGTACCAGTGTTGTAATTTATTTAAATGATGTTGTGTACGGTCATGATGCTTTGTGGGAATTGCTGTATTGAAGCTGTAAGTACCATAAGTTAACAAAAGAAACTGCATCAAACAATCCTTTGTTCCCGTTTAGAATTAATTTAAAACATCAATTCAATAATTACCTCGTCTAAGGTTTGTGTAATCTTCTTATTTTTTTAATAAAAAGTAAATAAGTAAATTTAATTTATTAATTTTTTATAATTATTATTTAAGTCGTGAAATAAGTATTTACAAAACACGGGCTATCATCAGCGACCTTGGATTAAATCTGCCACGTGGAGTTAAAGTTATGCTATTTGTCGACGATTTTGAAAAAGTCTGAAGAAGGAATCATAAAAAATTTCACTTAGCACTCCCCACCCCCTTTTTTCCCTCCTTTTACCTAACGAGCTAACTTTAAGGAACTAAACTTTAATAACCGTAAACAACTCTAATCTTAATATGCATTTTAAATCTTTTTAATTGTATCCAATTCCTGTTATTCACAACTAGAAGATATAATTGTATATAATTTTGATTAACGGCGTTTATGACAAACATATTTTACGTCTTTAAAATACAACAACCAATCAACCAACACGAGGCGATAAGATTGCAGTAAAAAAGTAGAGAGAAAAACATAGAGTCAAATAAACGGTGTTTTCATATGTTAATAGAATATCTCGATAGAACCGAACTGTGTAAGTATGTAAGACATATTAATTCCTGTTGTGGGCGGGGTGGCCGAATGGGCTAACGCGTTGTGCACAGCTCCACCGTTTCCCGGAAACCTGATATATGAAAAATGATATAAAAATAGTCATGAGTGCCAAGACGTCTTTTAAATCCTCACCCACACTCTCTGGCCCGGGAAAACCTCGTATAGTCTTAACGGCGAGGAAGGGGAGGACCGCAAAAAAAAAAAAAAAAAATAAATAAAAAATAAGCATACCACCATTCTTTTCTTTTCGGTGGTGATTAAAATAGAGTAATATTCTACGTATGTTTCATTATTTATATCACTATTACTTAATGTTAAAAACTTATCGGAAATATTATCAGGAACGAAATGAAATGTACTAGAATTATTAATAAACTGAAAAAAGGCCAATTTGGCCGCAGAAATAAACCAAACGAAAAATATATTTTCGTTATTCGTTCGTTCGTTCGCCAAACGAATAATATATTTTGAAAGATGATGGCGTTAATAGATTTCGGTAATGACTGGAATTAAAGATTAAAGTTCTTATCGCAATGAATAAGTTTAAAGAAGATTATAAGTTTGTAAAATAGCGTTCTCCTTCAGCATGACGGGATAAAGAAGTCCAAATAGCCGATGAAATATTGAAATGGTATAAAGCAGGTCTGAATCGACTATAGTGAATTATTCAAGACATACTGAATAGCAAGGATTTATAAAATCCATCTTTTTATTAAAGCAAATCTTGGAAAAGAGAAATAAAAATGGGCGAACAATAGAAAGAATATTTCACTATAAATCTGATCCACATTGAAAAAAATAGACTAAACTAAACTTAAGTTATAACCTTCATTTCAACACTTTATATTGATTTTAGGAAGCCTATTCACGAAATAAGTCAAGGAAATTATTCTACACAAACAAATTTGACAAACTATTCACAAAAAGAAACAATTTAGAATATAAAATGAAATGAAAATATATTTTATTATTCTGGGACTGTTGTCCCTTTAGACCAAATTATAAGTGCAGAATGCATGTCTGTATGGTCGTAAATTAAATATTTACAATAATAGTTAATTAAAAGTAAAAATACAGAAGAGAGAGAGAAAAATACAAGAAAAGCGTACATATATATGAGACAAACAAAGGAAACTAATATAGCATGAATAAACAAAAATAGTTCTCTCAGATATATTTTGTAATCAGACGGATTGAGATAGGAATAGGTGTTTAAAGAGGAAACTGATTGTGCATGTCGAATATCAGCTGGGATGGAATTCCCTAGGGAGGTGGCTTGAATTGCAAAGGATTTGTCAAACGCAGCAGTTCGGTGAGGAGTAGGATAGAGATCGGAGGTACGAGATCTAGTGGGACGGGATTGGATGGAGTATTTAAATTGTAAGCTGTGAAAAATATAGGAGGTTCGATGAATTCTAATGATCTGGTACAGAAAGGTGATATATGAATATTTTACTACGAAATATGAATGCATATTTTACCTGCTTTAGATATATATGAAAATTAGTTCATTTGAGAAATTATTTTGGACTGCAAAAGATGGAGTAATATTGATTTTCGGGTATGTAGTAAGTATACCCCTTTTTTTAGAAATTATTTTACTTCCCACCCCTTAAGAGTTTTCCACTACTTTAAAAACATTAAGAAAAGTAATATTTTTATTTTAGTTTTAATCTGATAATCCAAATCAGTGCAAATTATTCATGTTATGTATATATAAAAAATATACAAAATATAAAAATATTTTTTATAATATATCATTATTGTAGAATTATAGAAATATTATAATTTTATTGTTGATATTTTTATTGAAAAAAACGAAACCAGGTGTATAGTTTCCATTTTACCGATTATTATTTTTTTTTTTGGAAAATTGTTAAACAATTGGTATCATCATGTAAAGTCAAACAATGGTTGAAAACTTCGTAAAGGAAGGTAGGTACATCCCACTCTCCCCCCAACCCAATAAATAACCCTCCAGAAACCATTTAGTTATCTTGACTTTGTTCCCTGAAGGGCTCTGAGGACGTGGAAGCAGGCACAAGAGTCAAAGGCACTCCAAGAAAGAAGAACTTTAACGTTTTCTTTATCAACAAGAAAGTTGATTTGCCGGCTGCCTCACGTTTATGTAAGATCCCCTGTTTGCCTCGTGAGAGGCGGAGATATTTACACTGAGCCGGTTAACGAACGAGCCCGGTTTATTCTCTTCATAATTCTCTCAGTAATGTGTTATCGATTGCAAGCGACTAATTACTTGATTTACAAATCCGTGATCGGAAAACGTTCAAAATCTTTAGTTTATTTCACAGACATATCCATATAGAAGGTCGTCGAAGAGGGTATAGTTTTTATAAAAATACAATCTGATAATAAATTTTAAATTTTATTTTAATGATAGATACGAAATATCAGGTTAAAATTCATCTGTTTGTTTGACTCAGAGTCAGTTTCGATTGCTTGAGGTAGGGTGTAGTGGGGACGTTTGTAACAATTTTAATTTAATCGTACATAATTTTGTTAGCATGCCAATTAGCTGGAATAAAAGGACTTATTATAGTAAAGTGCTTACAATCGACTATAGATATGAATACTCATATTTTATCCGCAAGTATAATAGTTATCTCATAAGAAAATATCAGAAAATTTGGGGTTGGTAGTGAAAGGTTCAAAAATATAACAAAATGGTCTACAATCACTTTTATTTTATTAAATAATAAAATAAATAAAATCTGAGAACACTTTAGCCTTATAACTCATAAGGCGCTGTAGCATCTACCTAGTTCTGCCATACTTACTGTTACAAAAGTTAAACTTTGTTTACATCCTTGGGTATTATCTAGATTATCCTTACTTCTATCAGGTTATTTTCTTTACATGTCAGGATAATAATCCCAATTAGTTTGTATTTTTTTCTCTCTCAGTTAACATGGAGTGCGGTGATAAAGAAAACTGAATAGTTGTGATCGCCTTACACAAAGTTGGTATATGTAGGTCAGAGATTTTCAACACTTTGAAACGTTTGGGTATCAACCGTATGTTTGTGTACGAGGCGCCGTATGTGCCTACAACGAGACCCTTCTGTATGTGACAGACTTCGACCGGGCCCCTTTAGAGACAGACTTCGATCGTCCCCGCACTATGAGAACGGCAAATGCAGTGCTTGAATCAGAATAAATCCCATTCGAGAACAACAAATCATGTCTCGAGAAATGGGAATCTCTGTCAGATCAATGCCTTGTATAATAACAAGTGACCTTAGGATGGATGCATTTCAAACAATGTCAAAACAAGGCTAACCACTTCCCTTAAAAAAAATTAGAGTGGATAGACGCAAAGCACTCCTTGGCACTTAGCACACGTTACACCAATGGTATTCATCGAAAAATTTTGTTTAGCTATGACATCATTTTTACAATTGAAGAAAAATTTAATCGCCAAAATCACTCAAAGCTCTATAGAGGCCTGTCAACTGTAACCAACTCACGTCTTCCCAAAAAAAGCAATCGCCTTGATGATACAAAATTAACTATGTACAAAGAAATTACAACAAAGGAAAAAACTCATTACCATATCTTACATATGTAACAATAATTATTCAATGAAATCGAATAAAAATACTTACTTTTGTTAGTTAAAAGAAATAAAGGCCTCTACTAGCGTTAATGCCGCTATGCTGAGAAACAACTTTAGACAGGCACATCATCCATTTTTTCCTCTATAATCATACTGGCTATTCCTTTTCGCAACAATTTAGCTAATATGACGACTGTCACAACCGTGCCCAGTCTTCTTTACCTCAATAGTGAAAGTCAACTAGAGGATGATAAAGAAAATAATAACTTTTGGTGTCTCTGGATTCGATGTGCGGCGATCTCGGTTTTCGTGTGGCATTCATAAATGCCATAATTATTAGTTAATATTTAATTATATTGTAAACTTATTATATTATATATAATAACTTATAACTTATATTATATTATATATATAACTTATTACTTATTATATAACTTATTACTAAATTATATTGTACATTGTAAAATAATTAAAACCAAAGTTTGTATATATGTAGTTAAATAAATAAAAATACCCATGGTAAATATAAATAAATTTACTTTCACTGCCAACTTTAATGCTGTCTCTGACAATAATTTTTTTTAATGTATTTATTTATTTATTTAATGAAAAATATCTATTATATTTGTTTCATATAAAATTTTATTTAATTCTAGATGTATTCACTTTTGTTTTTTTGTTGTTGTTCAATTATAATTTTAAGCATCTTAATATTGTTATAAAGATATAAAGAGACAGAAGTGAGAGAAGGGGAAATTAAATGTTGAAAAAAAAGGGAGAAAAAAGCATGAACAATTAAAGGAAAAAAAAATTATGTATATATTTATTATACTCATATAAACTAACCACTTCTGCATATTTATATATAAGTTCATTTACTATCCTACGGATTAACGATTATGCTGTGTATATAGCAATCCAATATAATTGGGCAGCAATTCTTTATATTTTATATGAAAATAAAGTATTTCTCTCTCATGATATTGTGTATATTCTTACGTGCACTTATGAACTTGTACTTATATTTATTATGCCGTGTCATTTCTGTTCTACATGATTACTGTGCTCGTAAAGTTGTTTAATTTATTTATATTCTTACTATTTTTGTTATGAATGTTTTAATTCTTACCAAAATATAATATACACATTTTTATTTGTTATATAAATTAGGCCATTATTCAACAACATGTTATTTATTAGCTATTTTATTACGACGTTTCGACCATCACTAGGGCCATTTTCAAGTCCTATTGAGGTCTCCATTAGATAATCATTATTAATGTCGTATTGATTTTTCACTAAACAAATTAATACGACATTAATAATGAATATCTAATGGAGGACTCAATAAGACTTGAAAATGGCCCTAGTGATGGTTGAAACGTCGTAATAAAATAGCTAATAAATAAAATGTTTGTGAATAATGGCCTAATTTATATAACAAATAAAACCTCAAGACACCAATTTTAGGAAGAATGAACAGGAGAAATAATATATAAATGTTTATTTCTTTGTATTTACTAGAGGAATTAATATTTTATTTATTGCTTTTGTTCCTATCTGTTTTATTATTTATTTTTTATTTTTTAGTTAAACAATTGGTTATTTTCTTATTTGTATTGTATATAGTTCTAAACATGTTGTATAAAGCTTCATAATTTTTTTTTGTATATTTTTTAACTTTATTTAAGATGTTTAATTTATTTAATGTAGTTCTCTTTGTCAGAATTATTCTTTCGTTCTGTAACATTTTGTTATTCTCAAGGGACTTCGTCCTAGAATAAAGTTATTTCTCTATCTATCCATCTATCTAAAACATTTCCTCATCTATAGACCTGTCATAGAGTTTCAGCTTTAAAAAAAAAAAATCAAATGTAGGTGTATACAAATAATAATGTTTTTAAATAATTATGTTTGGTAGTGATTAATATTAATATCAATTATGTTTTATTTTTTACTTGAATTGATTATAATAATGTAAACATTTTGATACTTACAACATCTATAATGTGATGTATGGAGACTCCAAATATAACTTTTAATGGCTCGGAGTAATTCAGGCTGGGCCTCACTGCAGAGTTGTACCCCTTCAGCAGTCTCTGGGTAAGTTTGTATTCAACATCATCTGCAACTGTTGAAAACAGTTTTGCATTATGAAGCACCATTATATATATCGACCTACTAAAATATTCTATTCAAACCTACTCAAACTATATGTTAATAGTTAATAATACATTAACTATTAGCATGTATTGAAAAGTTTATATTAAAATATTATCAGGTTTAAGAAGACTTACATCTAATACTTTAATCATTCACTAATATATTATGCCGAATTATTCATCTGCTTAATAAGTATGTCGCTCATTCTTAAAATAAATGTACAAATTGATTATATAACGGTAGTTTGTTACCATAAAATCTAATGTAAAAAATTTAATTTCTGACTACTGCAATGTCATCCAGAACCATCCTAGACTCAACTATAAGGATTTTTCTTGAGTAAGGATGTTCAATCTGTACGATGGAAATATTTATATGCTTAACATTACTGACAGCGTGACGTTCATGATGTTTTAGTGATATGAAATGTTTTAATTAATAACATATAGTCCGTGGTACAGACACCTTTTTATCAAATTATTGAATTATCAAAAATTGAATTATTTTTGAAGGCCACCTTTTTTATCGACTTTGTGTTAAAGTTAACTTACGATTAAAGGGGAAAGCCAGTGGGTATTTGCGAGTTATTAGTACCTAATTAAATAGACGAAATTTGCCAACCTGCAGATTGAAAACGCCTCAATTCCGAGAATTTTAGTAAATAAAACATTTGTAGTTTACGATGAGATGAAGCTTTTTACGAAGTTTCAGTCGGGTGTTAATTATTTGATAAAAAATGGTCTGTACCATGGATTCATAGGTTCTCTCAAAAACCTATATTTACGAACAAAAAACTTGAAAACTAGACAAATAATAACAGAGTACAATGTTTGATTTAAAAAATACCGTGGCACTCATGAAAAGTAAACAAAATACATTTTTTATGTTTTAAAAATCACATCTTTTAACCATTCAGTTTAGGTGTTTAGTACATAATTTCCTCTTTTTTTCAATTGAAGAATATAATCATATTCCACAGCTTCTACTGGTGACAGTCCACGGCTGTGGCGTTCATGATGATTAATCTTGAAAAAATTAGAAGTCTAATGAGAAAAACCTGTTCGTATGCTGTAAATAGATAGTCTTGTAGAATATGTGATGTTTTTTCTAAATGTCTAACAGCTTTTCAGAGAGAAGTGGATGTTTTAAAAATCTATAATCAATAATGAACCGTGGCATTCATGAGATTTACTTTTATAAGCAACTACATGTAGGCCACCATATTTAGAGAAATTTTAAACTGACAACAAAGAAGAACCAACGAGATTGATCAGAAGTATGTCCTGTTGAGAGTAATAAATTTTTGAAGCAATAGGACACCGCAAATGAGCGTTTTTTTTTCTAAGTGATCCACGTAGTAAATTTTCATTTTTATTAAATTTTAATTTAACTTTTTAGTTTGTGAGACGTTTCCTAATTTAATTTATTTTGCGCAATCCGTTTGTACGAATATGTTTACATAGCATATAGGCCATTTAAAAAAAGTAAATAAATAAAATTTAAACAAACAAAGAAACAGTAGAGGCAGTGGGAGAGAGAAAAAAAATGCTGGAAAACGTGAGGTCGATGTTAAGTGTGAAAATCAGGTTATCTCGGCTGTTTGATGCCATCGTTACTAGAGGCTTTGTTATCTTTCTTGTTTGTTCTTAGTCAACGGTAATAATTTAAAATAAGTTTATTAATAATAAGGCATGTTAATTGCAAGAGTAATTCGATCATCATTACAGAGTAAAATATTAATTTCATTAAAGTAGATGAAAATTAAAAAGTAAAAACTTTAGGCCTCGTTAAATATTATCATAACTTCCCAGAAACAATCTAAAAAAGGTTTCGTCATGATATTTTCATGGTCACATTTATCCTCCATTATTCCGAATCCATTATATCTATTTTTAGGTGTATTATAAAAAGTAAATATATATTTTATTTTTTTTTTGGAACGTCTTCTTCGTAATTTTAATGATGATAAGTGGCAAATAATTACTTAAGGTACAAGTTAATATAACGTTATTTTAATTTTAATAAAACATTATATTTAAATTTAGTCTATTTTGTATTGAAAAAACGTTTTTAGATATTTTTAAAAACAAAAATGATTACCTAACATTCAGTATATATTGAGATTCATTATTGAACTTTTTTTTTCATGTTTTTCTTAAATACTTTTTTATTTTTATCACCAATAGTGTTGACCGAAATCGGTCTTGGTCTTGCACTTTGGAAAACCAAGACCAAGACTGGTAAAAAAAAATCGATTTTTCGAATAAAAATTAAGGCAAAATAGTTACTAATACTTAACAATCTTAGTTACTATATGTAAATCATTGGTATAATCAATATACTTTTGCATTTAACTCCTCTAATATTTCATTCGGGCTTTGTTAGGTTTCTCATATCTAAAAAAATACAGTAATATCTCTATAGTAATAAAGCTAATAAGTAACTGCAAGTCTGTTGCGAGATCCATGCGCAAGTCCAAGACTGAGTTTGCAAGACCAAGACTCGTCTCGTTCTCGCTTTTGGGCAACACTAATCACCAAAGAATATGTGAAAATATGAAAAATTTATAAAATAAGGAAATACTTCAAATAATGTCAATCCAAGAATGTACTACAGAAAATAATATATTTAAAAACTGGTTTAGTCTGATAGCATATTATTAAAGCAACAAACCGCAAGCATGTAGGAACGTGATATGTGATCGCGATGGAAATTTGTTTTGTGTTTGACATTTACGAATCACCTATATATTTCAGGCTACTTCTCAACCGCAAAAAAAATTGCCACATTACTGCAGTGTGAATTTTTAACAATTGACAAATTTTATAGGTTTCATGTTCAAGCTTGATGAAAATCTTCAAACATCTTGTATATAAACATTATTTTATGTACTAATCAAAAAGATCGGGCCAGGATCACAGACAACCGCCAGGTTTTCTCCCTTAATTAATTTTTATAATTAAGGGTACTCACTTAGTAGATTCTGGATGCGCCCCAGGAGAGTCTCCATAGCCCACGGTCGCCCCACGACCGATGTAACAGAATAAATAACTTTTGTGCTATGAGCCGGGATTCGAAACTACGACCTCGAGCATAGGAAGTCCAGTGCCCTACCACTGAGCTACCCCACTCCCAATCAAAAAGATAAGGGGGTGTAAATATTAAAAAACAATACCGATATATATCAATAAAAAATATCGATGTTTGGGGCATTGACGTATTTAATATATTTAAGAGGGATATGTACATGTATGTATATTTATAAGGGAGCAGGCCCTCTTCCCCTAATAAAAATGTTAGGGGAGGGGGGCGAGAATATCATTCCGTCCCTCCAATTATTTGAGGTAAACAGAAAATAAAATCAATAATAAGTTAGCTACATGAATGAACATAATGAGTAAACTAATATCGCTTAATAAAAAACGATTTGGGTATGCTAGGTTCTAGTAGTATGCATGTAACTGTTTTATTAATATCTAAGTGTTAGTTTATTTAAACTGCAATTTAAATCATAGATAATAATATGTTTCAACATATCCTAGGATTCAATAGTTCAACCTCTCAATGTTTACTTAATATTCTTATAAAAGTTTTCGCATCAAACTAGTCAGACTGTGAAAAAAATATTTTTATTTGAGGTTGTATACATTAATAAATCACAGATATTGTTCACTTTTTACATTATTTATTTTTAACTGAAAAAGTTCTAGAAACATGCCAATGTTATGAAAGCTGTCTCCCTTTTTTTCCTGTGTTTAATCTAAACAAATACTTTATATATTCAGTTGTATTTTTTTCAGATATTTTAAAGTATATATAATAAAATAAAAAAAATACAACTATACATATAAATATATAAACAAATCAATTTTAAATATTCAATATTATGTATTTTCGTTTCAAAATAATTATGTTGAATTTTTACACATAATGAAAACTACCGGCATTTATTTTTTGTCCATCCCCTCTTCCCAATCAAAATCGAAAGTCTATGGTGCTGAATGTTCTATTTGGGTTGTTTCTCCTGGGGTAGAATATTATGTAGTTCCGCCATTGATTTAATAACCTAACTTCTTGTATGACCGTTTACACTATATAAGTTTTTATTTCGTTGAATACAGTTTGGGATGTTCTTGGTCTATAGAAATTCCGGACATTCCACAATCCACTGTATGAAAGGCCTGACAAAATATGAATATGAACTTTTTCATGAATTCCTAATTTGATAAGTGTTCCATGAATGGTATTTTCTCAATACGGCCGTTCATTGTTATTAAGATACAAACATAACTGACCAATCACGTCTAGGGTAGACATAACTACTAATTTATAGTTCTATCAAATGTATTGCAGTTTTTTATCAATAATTTGCAGGATTGTTCGGCTGAAATCTCGTTCTATACCATTGATGCCACCTGAATAAAAAAAATGTTGCTTGGACAAAGTGTTGAGGTGTAGTGCATTGATCCCTCTCTCTTTGAATTTTTGTCGTGATGAGTCTAAGGAAAAACTTCGATTTCTATTTACTATTGTATTTTATTTGAAATACTTATTATTGTGTTTGCTATTTAAATTAAATTGTATATATTGGTGTTCTAGTGTTTCAAAAATTTTCTACTGAATAAAGTTTTCAAATATTTTATACAACCCTTTTGTTTATCTCTAATGCCAAATTTTCTAATTGATTACTCTGTTATATGTTTAGCTCTGATTTAACATGATTTTGTCATCACCTCATAGTATTACTAGATTTAGACGTAGGAGGGACGGCAGAATTTTTCGGAGGAAGAAAATTGTGCAAGTGTTGTTGGCTAGGAGGCAAGTGGGCTGTATAGAACTCTTGTGTTCGTGAAGTTTCAGTTACACATAGAAACGCACAGACTTTATTAACAGTTTACTTTTACCAACACCTCTGGACGTTTCGAGCATAAAAAATCTTTCTTGCCTACAGAAGAGATGAACCAAGTAAACAGATTCGTCTCGAAGAGGTCGAGAATTTCTCCCCGCCATTCCAGTCTTCAGACATAATCATCGTCGTTTTCCCTAAAGGAGGAGACACTGATAGGCATTGGCGGGAGAAGAGGGGCGGAAATTCTTTTCTGTTAGGGTCCCGTTTTTCTAGAGCTTCCTCATCCTTTCCTATATGTTCCAGTGAATCAGAATCGCTTATTACTTCCTCTCAAACGAAGCAATATAAGTTCAAATAATGGTCCCTCTTCCGTTAGACGGGTCAACGTCGCCAAGTTTTAATAACGTTTCATTCCATTTTCAGATTTAGTTATATGCAAATGGGAAATTACCATTGCAAATCATGAATGAAAACGCATGGGCCAGTGACTTCAATGAATCCCCTCACAAGGTTAGCTCGTTACGGTTTTCATTGAGTCCCTAAATTTTTACTGATCGTTAGTATTCCGGTTCTGCAAAAGGTCGACTTATAAATATCATGCGAAAGCTTTTGTAAAAGTTTCAATAACATTGAGAACTCAAATAATTAAAAAAATGAAATAAAATGAATGATGAAAGATGTAAATTCATTGATCTACGATCATTTGATAAAAATACAATGACTGTGTACTTCCCCCGCAAAATAGTGCTGAAATGATATTGGAGTATTTTTAAGATTAAGAGAGAGAGAGAGAGAGAGAGAGAGAATCACTTTATTATCATAAAATAAAATGGTGCTGCCCAATTACATTGGGTTGCTAACAACACAGCATACTTATTAATCGCTACAGACAATATTTAAAATTATTATACAATTATATAGGATTAATAATATGTATGAGCATAGTATACAATATTTTATACATATATATATATATTATTATATTTTTTTCCTTTTTATTTTTTTATTTTTCTATTTCTTTCATTCATTTATTATCATTCTGCACCCTTTCTCTTCCTTCTATCCCCTTATACATGTTCACACTTCTCATATTCTCTCCTCTCTCTTTCTAACCTAATAAATAAAAAATACATAAAGTGCAGTGGGCGTGTTCAATAAATAATAATATAAAAATGCTGTAACACACGCATGCCTCTCCTCCCCCCGCATAATATTATTTTTTTAAGGTCAGCTTTGTAAATAATTTAATTGTCTTAAAATTAACATCTGGATATGTCTGGAAAATGTATAGCGTTTGTATAACAAAAAAAAAAAAACTAGATTCCATGTTAACATTCGCAAAATACTTTTTTAAAACTTGGGTACAAACTCCAATTCATTGTATTTTTGCAAATGTAGGTGCTTTATTTATTACACAGAGATTTAGTGGCGCAAATCTGCCAAAAAAAAAAAAAAAAAATTAACAACAAATTCTGTCCAACCATTCTAGATCTGTTCAAAATTGCCCAAAACCGCTTGAACCAAATAAGCTATTTTGGTGGTTATTTGAAAATTTATATGATAAATTATAAATGGTTAATTTATGGCCAATTTTAAATTATGAGTACTTGACTAATTTGGGCTAAGTTGGTAAACTCTGATATTTCTATCCTGTAACTCTGGAATTCGTTGGAGCATCCCACTCCCTTTATCCAGAAAATATTTGACACAGATAAGTAGAAAAAAAAATTATAATTGATATTCTTAAGCCATGTGATGTTAAAGTAATAAATAGTAATGAACATAAAAGGATAAAAATGATTTTTTGTTTCTGTTCCTCTATGTCAAGCTTTGTCCTTGCATTTAAGAAAAGTTAAGTGGTAATTAATATAATGGGATATGCTTATTCCCGTCTCCTCCCTAAAAAATTAGGTACTTGAATTTGTCCAATGATTATAAATTTGATAATATTTTTTAATATTTTTTTTATAATAAATTTTTAATATTTATAAAAACAATATTGTAGGCTGTAAACCTAGTCCATGTTTTTATTTTGTCCATGACACTAAAATGAAATGGATACATACCATAAGTACATCATTCTGTTAGAAAGGAAGAAAGATGGTACATAGGGCTGGTTAGAAATTTTTAAAATTATATTTAAATACATTATTTAAAATTTATAAATGTATAACTTAAAATACAACAAGTAATTGTGAATTCGTATGAACAGAGTTATAGAATTGCAACTTAGAAACGATCTGTTGGAAGGGTTACAATAAAAGATCTATATTAGATAGTCCCGGGCTCTCTTCGTTTCAGACGCCTATGAGGAATAACAGAAATCAAAGAAGAAGCAAAATGTAAAATAAAGAATGGATATCTGGATAGTTTAACACTGAAAAATATAGAAAATTAAGATAATTATCGATGATTTTATTTGTGTTAAAGTAAGGAGGATTGAGGGTTTTAGGAACGATTTGGATTGTAGGGATTGAATACGAGAGGTATAAGGAGAGAGATATAATTTTAGGAGAAGAGGTATAAAGTTATCCTAGTAAGTAATGAAGCAGTCGGAAATGTTGAGCAGTTTCTTGTTTCGATCTTGTATGAGGATTCCAAGTAAGACAACTGTATAGATGGAGTTGTTCAGCAGGCATAAGTGGAATGTTGTTAAAGTAATTTATTGGTATTTACCTAAATCGTCCAGTGTGACCAAAATGAATTTAATGAATGATTTTTTTTACTATATGATCCTAGCATTCACTAATCTTTAATATATTTATAAATTGAATTTAATTGTAGAGTCTAATTGTTTTACTATCTGCTGGTAAAAGGGATTTATACGAAAAAGGTTTCTATCGGAAGTTATTGATATAATTTAGCGACATCAATAAGTTTTCGGGTCATGGTGACCGAATAGGTTTTGTGTAGCTGATTTATTATTGACTGTAGTAAATAATTGAAAAGAAGTTGGTTAGGCTGTTCAGATAAAATACAAAGTAAAAATAAATAAATATATTTATGTTTATTCCCTTGTGTCAGGCATTCATCAGGTCTTAGCACAGAAAAGATAACATATAATACAAATATTGAAAAATGATTAAAAAAAAAAGATAGATAAAAGTGATATATTAATTATGGAAGTATAAAATAACGGCAAACAGCAGGGATTTAAAATTAACGGTAAAAAAGTTAGGATGTATAAGATAAAGTTGGTAATAAAGTTAGGGAGACTTATGAAATAATGGAACACACTTAATAAGTTATAAAATAGGTTATGCGTTCAACTTCATAGAGATCAACATCTTTTCAGAAATAGCCTTGAAGAATGACTCCAAAATAACCCCAATTCTATTAAAAACTTAATATTGTTGATTAAAGAAATCAAAATATTTTACAAAATTTAATGGCATCCTGTAGTTGTAAATGTTAAGTATTTTAAGTTTGTAGGTTCCTCTTCAAATTGTAAATATACCTGTTATTTTGTCTTCTTTTAATCAAAATTTTTAACTATAATGGTTTTTCAATTTTTCTTCTTGTAATTTTGAATATTTAAATTGTATTTTCTAACTTTTCTTCTTTTAACATTAATTTTATTTTTTAAACCGTATTTTTAGAGTATATTCCTGAAATCATTAAACTTTTATTTAAATGTTGCTGTTAACTGTTAACTTATCTTTTTCTAATCTTTAATTTTTAATTTTAATGGTTCTTGTACTTTTTGATATTTACACTGTATTCTTTAATTTCGCTTCTATTAGTATTAATTTTTATTATTAAAAAATGTATTTTTTAGCTTTTATTCCTAATATCTTTACCCTTTAATCTTACTGTCTTTATTAACTTATCTCGTTTTAAATCTTTAAGTTTCAATTTTTATAATTTTAGTTCAATTGTATTACCATAACCATCTGTAACTATTTTAAACTTTAAATTGTATTCCTTAGCTGTAGTCTTGTTATGTGTGTAATAATTGATCAAATTGTAAAATAGGGCGAAAATGACCCAGGTGGTTGAAGAGCCCAAAACATGTATAAATAAAATAAAGGTTATAAAGTGATAAAGTAAACAATAATAAAATAACGGTAACAAATGGAAGAAATGAACAAAGCAATAAAATATAAAATAACGTTTTGATATTTATAATATCTATTTATAATATTTATATAATATGATATTTATATAATATTTATAATATATAATTATAGATATTATAATATCATAATATCTATAATTATATTGACAACGGATGATATGTAAAATAACGGTAACGATGTTAGGAACTTATGAAATAAAAAAGAAAACTTAGGATGTTATAAATTAAAGTAAATAAAGTGATGAAATAAACAATGATAACATGATGGAAACAACTTAATGAATTTAACGAAGAAATCAAAAATGAAACTGAATATTGAGAGATAAAAATCATAAGCGATAAATTTAAAATAAGTAGGGTGACATATTTGTTATAAGTTGGTGTCTTATAGTATATTCAGAAGAAGTAAGAGACGCATCGAATAATATTGAAAAACAAAGAAAAGGAAAAGGAAATTATGTTTTGAAAATAATAAAAGTAAATTGATGTAATGAAAAGATAAGATGTAGTGAAATCTATCGAAACATATAGTACATATAGAAAAATTAAGTTATATAACCTTGTTTTGTATTTTGACTGAATACCCCAACCAACTTCTCTTCAGTTGTATGTTACCGTTTGAATCTGAAGTGGTTCCGGTTAGGAAAGTCCCATAAATAATCGATATTATTGAAATATCGATATTTTACCATCAATAGAAACTATTTTGATATTATCGTCTTACGATATCGTTCGATAGTCCCTCCTTCGATATTTTAATTTAAAAATTAAAACTAGTGTTTTCGGAAAGAGATAAAAATATGAATTCGATCGTTAGAAAAACAAGTGAAAGTAAAAAAACGTACTTATCTTGTCTGCTTCATATAGAATGTAGTCCATAGTAAAAGAAAACATCGATATTTTGATAATATCGACTATGGATGGCCATTCCTAAGTTGAGTGGAATAGCGCGAGTGAGACCGTTACTTATATCAGTGAACCAAACTTCTTTACTGTCAATTTGTCAACAAAATTTGTTAGTTAGAACCTTCTCAAACCAAGACCACTAATCGTCAGATCTATGTAGGATGTACATAAATTAGCATTTCGCTGAATCCGATCTACGAGTGAATGGAAGGCATAATTGGTTTAATGGAAATTTAAAAAAAAAAAGCTGAGGAGGACGAAGTCGGACTGGTATTAGAAAATTAATTTTACTAAGGAGGGTAGAAGATATTGATATTTCCATAAATTAATTTAAACAGAAAAGTGACATATTTTCTTATGCGCCTGTGTGCTAGAGAAACAATGTACACTGATTCTATATTTTTAATTATTAAATATTTAATAATTATCGGGTTTGTATTTTGTAAAATTTCATAAATTAATATCCATGTTTTTCTTTGTTCAAACGTAATGGGAGAAATAATTTCTAAACCTTTGCAGTAATGCTATTACTGACATTTTCATTTTTAAGTTCGAAATTAGGCGTTTGATCAAGTCTGGCACCCGGGTCTTCTGTACAAACTCCGAAAAGTCCTACCCCCTACATAATTCCTCATTACCCGCTCCTATCTTACTGATAGATACTTCAAAGTAAACCAAAATAATGTCTTCTCATCCCTCTTTGCTCAATCTGCAGGCGTTCCAAAAGGTAGTATCCTCGGTCCCATCCTCTACACAGTTTATACAGCTGACATCCCAATCCATCCTGACACTGTCATCACCACTTACGCCGATGACACATGTTTGATATCTGTTAATAACGATCCTTTAATTGCATCCCAAACTCTTCAATCACATATCACAAGCCTTGAAGAATGGTGTAAAAATTGGAGAATAAAAATAAATTCCAACAAATCCCATCAAATCACCTTTACCCTCCGTCGTAAACCTATGACTTCTTGTCCTACAGTAACCTTCAATAATATTCCACTTATTCCTGTTGAGCAAATCCGCTACTTATGACTCCACTTGGATAAACGTCTTACTTGGAATCCTCATACTAGACTGAAACGACAAGAAACTACTCGACGTTTCCGACTGCTCCAACACTTACTAGACAAACGCTCCAAACTTTCTATTAATTACAAAAGACTTATCTACATAACTATAATAAGACCTATATGGACATACGGAGTTGAGCTTTGGGGCTCCACCAAACCATCGAATTCCTATCGTATCCAATCCTTACAATCCAAAATCCTCCGTAAAATCCTTAATGCTCCATACTTTGTCACAAATAAAACCATTCATAAAGACCTTAATGTACCATATGTCGCTGATTTAGCTCGAGCCAGATATCTATCCTCTCATGATAAACTTCAGTCCCATCCAAATCCGCTTGTTTCCACTCTTGCTTCTTCCTCGATTCCTGATAATCCTCCTAGGCGTCTGAAAATGAGATGGCCTCGTGATCTTCTTACTTAAAATTATTTAGAGAGTGCTACCACTGGGTAGTAACTCTTCAAGCCTGTACATGTCATTATTTATATTTGCGCATATTTACTAGTTATATTTGTATACAGTTATAAATTCCATTAAATAAACAAAAAAAAAAAGTTCGAAATTTGACTTACGACTTATCATATACCCTTTAAAGGTAATTCATTGTTTTCTGTTTTTGCCGTGAAGGATCTTTTGTTCTTTTGCGGGTAATTGAGTTAGAAGAGGAACCCTGTTAGGTTCAACAATCGCTAGCTTTGTGAAATGAGGCTGAAGAGGTTGTGGCCTTTGTTGTTCCGTCGCGATCTCCCGCGGCTCATTCTATACGCCCAAATAAGCGGAATCTGGAATTGATAATCTTAGGGAAATTTCAAATTATGCTCATAAGCTGTACTGGTAGTACTTTTATTTCAAAGAAGCCTCTTAGTTCACTTCGAAGGGTTTAATCTATATATACATATATATTTTTTTCCATTACCATCCACCTCACCATTTTGGATTTAGCGGAGGGTTGTTCTAGATGCACAACCAAACCTATTCTAACCAGAGCGGAAAGGTCGAGATTTATTTCTTGGGTCCACTACGAAATAAATTTTAAACAGCTCATATCAGATTCAAACCAGCGCCGCTTGAATTGAAATCTCGATTCAGGACAATGTTTATTTTACTGGTTTAAGTTTAAGTTGGTAAGAGTGAGTAATGCTTAAATATGTGTTCATTAAATACCGGTGGGATATGGATTGGTTATTTCTATTTAATTAATTTACTTTTTTATTTTAACGTTTTTAGTATTTAAAGTATTGAAAATTAATGTCCATCATATATGATTACGGGGCCGTGTTGGTCTAGCGAGTTTTTTTTTCTTTTTCTCAACCTCATAGGAAGTAGTGTTGAGAACAGAGGGTAGGACGAGGCTAAAATATGACCTCTTGTACTGCAGAAGTTGCATTTTAAGAGAGGGATGGGGAATCGGGAGTACTGTGGTTATTAGTAGTTATGGTGTGGTTTTAGTCTAGTGACGGGATCCACTAGTGTTCTGTAAATGTCAATTTTCTCAGTCTAGTAATACGTTTTTAATGTATGTCTGCCATCTCATAGGTTTGTGAGTAAGTGGAGTAAGTGTTTTGAAAAGAGGAGTTGTCGAGTATTTAAGGCTATCAAAGAATTTGATATGCCTACGTGTAATAAAGTCGCCCACCTTATACAGTATACCGTTCTGAAACTGCTTGAGCTTCTTTGATTTTGCTGGTGATATTTTAGCTAAGAGTGGTGATTCATAAAGGAGGCCGGTATTAGAATACTCTTGTAAATTGTTAATTTGATGCGAAGGAATAAGGGTGCTCATTCCTAGACTAGAAGCCAATAGGTAGTTGAGGCTATATACCTTCGTCCTAACCGATTTTAATTTTTTATTACAGTGGCGAGCCAGTGTTAGGTGCCTATCGATGGAAACACCGAGATATACTATACTGCTTGAGTTAAGGTGCCTGCAAATTTTATATAAAGTGTCCAAATTCCGTTCGAGAGAATTAATAACACAAACACACAAAAAACTATAGTAAATTAAAATAATTAAGCGCAGGGCCTGTAGTCCGTGGCCCAGAACCCTTTTTATCAAATTATTGACATCCGGCTGAAACTTCGTAAATAGCTTTATTTAACGGAACCTACAAATATTTTATTTACGTAAATTCTCGGAATCAGGGCGTTTTCAATCTGGAGGTCGGCAAACTTTGTTTATTTAATTAGGTACTAAAAACTCGTAAATAAATATTTGATTTCCACTTGGATCGTAAGATAACTGGAGCACAAAGGCGGGAAAAAAGGTGAACTCCAAAAATATTGAGCCATTTGGCGTGACCTACATCCCCAAATTTTCAAAATAACGAGATTATGAATAGTCACCTTTTTTTTTTTATCGATTTTGTGATCATATCATCTGACAATGCAAGTGAAAAGAAAATTGCATATTTACGAGTTTTTATTACCTAATTAAATAAACAATGTTTGTCGAGCTACAGATTGAAAACGCCCCAATTCCGAGAATTTCAGTAAACAAAATATTTGTAGGTTACGATGAGATGAAGATATTGACAAAGTTTCAGGTGGATGTTAAAATTTTGATAAAAAGTGATTTTTACCACTGCTGCGCTGTTGTAATTACCACTATTAAAAGACAAAAAATCCAATATTTAACTCTGCCAAATCCTTAAAACTTGAAATGGTCACTAAGACATTAGTTTCACCATTTCGAATAATTAAACCTGTCTACATGCAATAAAACCCAAACACCCAAAGCTTACATTTGGAACCAGTAATATACTTTTGGATCGAACTTAATAATGGATGGGGAGCCGTATGATACGATCCTATACAAACGTTTATGCTGTTTCGTATAGAATGGAACTTGAGAACGGAATAACCCGGGGGGAGAGGGAAGAAGGGGGAAAGGCGAGGGGGTATCCCAGAGTGCTCGGTTCTAAACGTTGTGGGTTCGATCCCCACCGGGGTCGGTTACTTTACATTTCGCAACCTCAAGGTAGCTGTCAGGGGTTGGCAAAAAAGACCACGATAGGCCCACTTGCCGGAAAAGTTTCCTGCACTAGTACCATACCAATACGTAAAAGAACTTAATATTCTATATCGATGATAGAAGTCCTGACACTAATATAACAAACGAGTATTAAAAGTTTAATGAAGCACCTCGGCATATTAGGAGTTATCGAATTGTACGTTATAAATCGAATTATCGGAAACTCGGTTAAAACTAACTTTTGCATTCAGATATATACCGAGACATTTAGAATTGGCCCCTAAACTTTGCGGGAAGGGCTTAGCACAAATTGAATAGGGGAGGGGGGCAAACCGCTCTCAATAGCCAATCACCTCTTCAAAATATCATTTCAATATAAGTGCTCTCAAATCTAAATTTTGAAAATATGTATGTTCAGTTTCTATTAGAACTGTGTTTACATATATATATACATATATATATATATATATATAGGTTACACAAATATATAGGTTATAACCACCAGTTTTCGGCACCCGTAAGGAAACTTTAAAATTGTTTTTGTCCCGTTTTCAATCGCGTGGATACTTGGTTCAACAATTTCAGTTCTGTTAAGTCAATAAATATCTCTAATTTCCAAAAATAATTGTAAAACAGTGTATTTGGTTGTAAAAAATGTAAAAAGACTGTTTTCCAGTTTCCAGAACCTTGAAGTACCAATTTGGGTACAGCTTAACCAATTTTCAAAAATTTAAAGAATTAAATCTGGCAGCCTTCAGGAAGAAGGAACTACATTGATATTGCGCAGGAATTCGTGTTTCTTGCCAAAAAACGTAATACACGCCATTCCTGGGCGACACTTTTCGATTTTCTAATCTTCAGCGACATTTTCGACCAATAAAACTAAATATACAGTGGATGATGCTATAATAAACAGGACGGATTCCAGCTGCAATTTTCTTGTTTTTACAGAATTTGAACTATCGTGCATTTCTGCAACCCCTCCTTAATTTTCTTATTAAAGTTTAGTATGGCATTAAATTAAAGTTTAACATTCATGCAACAATTTAATCTCTTTCCATATTTTTTAAAATAAAAAATATGAGACCCTTTTTGGTTTATTATTTTCGATAATGAACCATTGGGATCGACCAAAAAATTCAAAAACTGAACCCCCTCTCGAAATTTGAGGTTTTACGTTTTACGATACGTACGATTCGAAAAACGAATAAAAAGTTTTTTATCGTCCAATGTCCGAAAATACTTGAGCGATCTATTTCAAATTCGTATATCAAATCTGAGGTCACTCGAGGATGATCCTCCTTCATTCGACATTACTATCCGCTATTTATTTTTAAAATGACGGCCGAAAAACCTGCATTGGTAAAGACTGTAGCGCCTAAACGAATGAACCGATTTTAATGAAACTTCTCTGAAGTCATTTTCTCGACGCCCTTTAAATTTATCTATATAACATACTTCAAGGAAAAGAAGTTGGAGTAAAAAGTAACGAGGGACGGCAAAAGTAAATCCCGAATAACTCAAAAAGTATACACTTTTTTTTTCGACATTGCATATGTTTTTTTAAAAGTTTACGGAATTCCCCCCCAAAAAAAGCAACAAAAAATCGTTAAAATCGGGCAATTAGGAGCAAAGATATGGTCTTTAGATATTTTTAATATGTTCTGTTGCGAAGGCTTATATCTTTTGTTTTGGTTTTTGAATATGTTACTGAAGAAATGCTAATTTTTTTAGTACATTACTAATGATTAAAAAAAAAGTTTAGTCCAATAATTGAAATCACCTTTTATTTATTTTTCCTTTTAACTAGGAAGGTAATGTTACTTTAGATGTATAATTGTTTGATACATCATAATAAACCATTACAAAATAATTTGCAGTTTTCTTTTAGTTTGAACATGTTTTTCTTTTAATGTTAATCTATCAGAATAAATATTCTCCCAATGATAGATAAAAAGTGAAAAAATTAAATTAGAATATGAATATTCAATATGAAACATCACGTCAGTTTTAATGTTTTCCTGTCGATAATTTATAAAAAACATTTGATTTTTATTAAAAAAATAGTTTCAGCAATTGACAGATCGTTCGTTATCGGATTTTGAATTCGTTCAGGAATCAATTTACTTCCGTTTTCTCGTTCTACGCGTTTTCCAATTTAAAGTGTGCCCATTTTAGCAATATCCTGCCAATCTGTTCTCTCGTTAAATTATTTAAATTAAAATATGTATATTTGATTTTTGTATCTAAAATAATTTGTGATTCATGTCTATATTTTATATATATTTTTTATCATGATTTCCATGTTAAATTATTTATAAAAACAATGTTAACTATTCAGAATATTTTAAAATTCCTTCGTTATAATTGTATATTCATAAAATTTCTACTCTCCTATTTCCTTCTACCTTTATCAAATGTATTTTCCCTGAAAATGAGGTTTAGGGCAATATTTTGCAGATGCTCGGATCTATTTGAGTTGATGGTCGAAGACTAGTTGTTCGATCTGCAGTATTAAGAATGTTTACATCATCACACTACTCAATGTTTAGTCAGGTGTTTTTTTACATTTTAGTTTGACGTCTCAAAAATCTGCTATTCAGAATAATTGTTGGGTACTCAGCAGAAATCAATAAAATAATATTTCATTATATCCTCAAATTTCTCCGGATTCATATAATGGAAAATTAATAGTAATTAAATATGTTACAGAAAGTTACTTATTTTTTGACAACTTAGAATATTGTTTCGCGGAGAATGGTACGCGACCTAATTAGTTAACAATTTTTTTTCTGATTGCAAATTTCATACTGAGGTTAACTTATTCACAATAAGTTTTATTCTATTCTTTATGTTTTATTAATATTTTATGTTGTCGTTCTTTTTTTATACCCATACCTTTTTCGGTGTTTTCTTTAAAAGGAATTGTATAAACCTGGTGTATTCATTTTTATAGCAGCCATAATATTTATGTAACATTCTAGAAAAAATTCAAATTACACGGTTACGAGGCACATCTTGACCGATAAGACTGACCGTGACTGAATCCCCGTGTGTTGAAAACTCTACTTCTGGTAATATTTTGGCCCTATACATTGAAAGTTTTTTCATTTGTGGATGAAATTATATCGATGATTTATAAAAAAACCATAAATAAAATAAATATATAAAATGACTATAATATTGATAAATAGTAATAATAATATAGTGGTAAAACAAATTATACATTAATATAAAAATATAAGTATATATAGTAAATTAAAGTTGAATATTAATTTAAGAAGGGAGAGAGATATCTCAGTCAGTTAAGCACTGACTTCCTATGCTCAAGATCATAGGTTCTAGTATATTTTTTTTTTTTTTTTTAACTTTTATTGAGTATTAATACAGTCTGCCACACTGAAGGGCATTGGTTCTAGAGCTATAGTATTCATTCACAGAATATGTACACAAGAAAGGAAAAAAAAAAAATATATATATATATAAATAAAAAGATAAAGTAATATACAAGATAATTAAAACAACAGATCAGCCGAATAATAACAAAACAAATAAAACACATTCACACACTATGTACAATAAAGTTTCTAGTACTACGGCAGATAATTATTTAGTATGTTAAATAAATTGTGGATCTATCATAAGATCAGGAGTCCTCGGTGGGGCGAACCCAGGCCACATAATGTGGATACTCTAAATAAATAATTAATGAAGGGAATAACATCTGGCAGTTGAGAGTTACCTCTACCCAATCACCTAATTGTACAACCGGTGGCCTTGAAATAGTATTTCTTACAAGATACTAAAACCACGTTTGTTTTTTTAAAAAAAACCTTAACAAAAAGTAATCTAGAATAAATACATTCTTATATACATCACCCTAAGAAAGTTCAAATCAATCTTTGTCCTCCACATTTCGTAGAAAGATCCCACAAGACTTCAGAAGATCCCGGCATTTCTCTCCCAGCCGCGTATTAGAAGCTGGTGTAGCTGCTGTTATTAATCAGTGAAGATCTAGAGGGCACAGACGCTCGCCAATGAACATTAAGAGGTGCATTACAATTTGTTTTATGAAAAGTAGTCGGATATTCCAGAATATTTGTGGATGAAATGGTTCCGATATTGATGGTAGAAAATACCCGGAGTAGACTAATAGATCCTGAGTGTGAGTTCTATTTAAATAAATATATAAGTAAATCCAAGGTAAGGTAAAGCTGATAAATTTAAGGAAATTATACAGGATTCATTTCTAAAAATACATGATGGAGATGAGGAAATATACAGTTATCGGGAAAAGATAAAATCATCTATAAAGGAGGGAGACGAGGAGGTACTGAAGACAAAACATAAAATTGCGGGTAAGAAGGATATGATGATGAATGGGACCGAATACTTAAGGACAGAAAAGAGGCAAGATTGAGAATGCTTACTTTGGGCACAAAAAGAAGTAGGGAGTAGTATATCTCTAAGAGAAGGATTGCAAATTATGTAGGCAGAAAAAAAGAAGTTTTGAAAAAAGCAAACTCGAAATGCTCCAAAGTGATTTTGATAACAACTTGACAAGAAAATTTTAAGGCATGAAGAAATTTAAGAATGATGTCCTAGTTAGCGATCCATAAAAAACAACGGAGAAATAGAGAGAAAATATTAGTGATTTATTAAATGTTGGATAAATCACTTCCAAATAGCGTAATGCGAAACTATTGCAGATTAGGACAGGAAGAAGTGTAGAACTGTCAGATTATGAAGATTTTATGGATATAATAACAGCTCTGAAGAGTAACAGAAGTATTAGGCTGGATAGCGTAGATGCAGAAATGCTAAGAATTGCGGTAAATCTATGCTGAAAGAGATATACAACTTAATATGGAGAACTTTGTTACTGAACATATGCGTGAATAACGGATCACTGCTATCATATGCCCTGTTTTTTAAAAAGGAGAAAAACAAACTAAGATAATTATAGAGGTACATCACTGTCTAATATGTTACACAAAGTCAATAAGTTCAGTTGTGGTCCGAGAAGATTTTAGATAAATACCTAAAAACCACAGTTTCTCGTTAAGGCAAATGTTAGAAAAAACTTTTAAATGGGCGTATGATATAAACAGGGAAGAATTACTGAAGGCAATGATAAAATTAGGGTTCCCCAAAAAAACTGAGTAAATTGAAAAGAATGACCCTAAATGGCAGCAGGTCCTTAGTTAAGATGAATGGTAAGTTGTCAGAGGATTTCGAGGCAAGAGATGGGCTCAGGCAAGGTGATCCTTTATCTCCTACTCTATTCAATATTGCATTAGAGTATCCAAAAAGGCGATCCGGACGTGTCCTGGTGGCCATGGAAGATGGTTGGGCCATATGACACGTATGTCCAGGGTTTCCATTCCCAAACACCTGCTGGATGATCGACCTGATGGAAAACGTAGCAGAGGAAAACCCCGCCTGAGATGGCTGAAAGAAGTAGAGGAAAATGATGGGAATCCAGAGTTGGAGAATACTCGCTCGAGATCGAGAAGAGTGGAGAAGAATAACAAGGAAGGCCCTGGCTCTTGTAGGACTTTAGCACCAAAAAAAAAAAAAATAAATAAATTATAAATAAATCCAGGGTAGAGAAAGATTGGCACCGTTCATGTCTGCTCCATAATTATCTCTAGGCCGTCAGCTGATTGTAAAGCCTAGGCTTGACAGGCGTCGATTAAAATATCAGTAAAAAAATAAAAGTAAAGATTGTTACAAGAAATTTAAAAATAATTTAAATTGGTTCTATTTGTGATATTTCATTAATTTATCAACTTTTTAATAAACTGATTTTTAATAAGATATAATTTTCAGAATCAAACGAGATTTTATAATGCATTTGGAAATCGTGCTTTGGAATGATATTCCGCCTCATTGTTATGCAGCTCAGCTTGGAAATAGCAGGGCCCAGCATTCAGGGCACCAGCAACTAAATGACTTCGAAGCTTGAATTATCATTAAAAATATTGTCAAATATCAATTAAACGTAACTCACAAGTTTTTAGCTGATACATTAGAGTTACACGAAATAAACAATATTTCTTCACATTTAAAATCTAGATAGTAAATGTATCTGGTCAAAATCTCATTTGCTACAGCAGAAAAAGTATTCAGGAATGATATATACAGTCATATAATATAATAAAATGCTTAGCGATTTTTGCATTCCTAAAAAATGTGAAAATAAGGACCCAGGTACTTTTCCCCCTAAAACAAAGCAACATCCATTTCCAGCGTTACAGTCAGATGCAAGACATCGATACTGCTGTACTATTTTCACTTTCACTTATCTGTATATGAAATATATAATAAGGGAAAGTATTGCGGTCGTAAAGATTTTCGAATCCGAGTTTTCAACGGTAATACACGCTTTGAGCTCCCCACAGTCCAAATAACCAAGTCTCACAAAATGATATGTGTCCGTTTATGTAAACTATACATTGGAATGATCTGTTATAGTATTATACAGCCCAAAAACGAAAAGCGGTACGAAACCGAAATTGCGTATTTAAGGTTTTTATATTATTGGGTTAGTGAGACCCTTATGGGGCACACCCAGCCTCAATAAGAAGGGTACCCTTAATATAAATAATTGATTAAGGAGAAAAACCTGATGGTTGAGCGTGATTGTGGCCCGATCCCTTTCCTGCACAACCGTAGGCCTTTTTGTCAAAATCGGCAAACCTGAAGCGCCACTTTATATCATCGATTTTACATTTTTTTTTTTTTAAACGGCTCTAACGATTTTGATTAAACTCATTAGGTTAGTGTATTATTAAGTAGTTTTGATTTAGTCTCATAGACGCCGCATCACATGGCTTAAATTGCGAATTTCCGAAATTTCTTTCCCTAAAGTATGATCTTGTATATTTGAAGTAATTAACGATTTAACATTATAACTTGGAATAAAAAGTGGTTAAATATATACAATGAATGAATTTGATAATTAATTAAAGGCGTGAATAGGCTAACGTGCTATTTACGTACTATGCATGTAACACGTACTAATGTAAAACGGGTCTCGATAATATTATATTTATGCATTTGAGGTTTTAGCAATAATAAATGCTAGCGTTGATATTACTTAATATTTAGTTTTATATATTACAGAAATATAAAAATTAAAATTTGTACATATTCTAGTGCTTAAAAAAATAGAAATACTTATAAATATATGGTGGAACTTAAATATTTATTATAACTAGATACCTTAAATTAAATACCGTTGTCTGAAAATACCAATTTCTGCTAAAAGAAGGACGGTAAGTGAAGTTGTGTGATGCACCGCACGAGATCTTTTTACTAGTTCACTAAGTATAAGGGAATCATGAATCGGAGCTATGTTTACACGCTACCTTTCGTCGGTCCAATATCCAGAAAACGATCCCTCTCTGCTCTAATCAAACTCCAATCTCGAATTTCATTCCAGTTTCATAAAACTTACGATTTACTGTTCATACGCTGGGTTTTATTCGATTCTATTTTTTCCCTCGCTAGACGTGAAAGATATGTCGGAGCGTGTAAAACTGTCTTTAAAGTAAACACCGTCAAGTCATTCTCGATGGATTATAACGATATCCCGATATTATAATAAATGGAACATAAACAAAGCAGCTGAACAAAAGTAAACAACTTCACATTTTAGGTGACTTCATTATCTTTCAAAATAGTACACATCAAAAGTGTTTAATTTTTTAATTACATGCAAATAAAGTTTTTTGTCCTTTTATATTGAGAGAATTTTACCCATTTTCGATAAAGTTTGGATTAAAACTATTATATCGTCGGTTTATTGCTTTATTAATATTGGTTTATTATTATTATCAAAAGCCACTGAGAACTTTTCAATGAATTTGCGGTTTCTGATTCATTAAAAAAATACTAAAATAGAAATCCGATTATTCATTTTTTTCTTTTTTGAAATTCTAAATACGTATTTTATTTTCTAGGCGAATCCTGATTGAAGTGAATCTTGACTTCCCCACTCTTGTTAGAATAGAATAGGTTTGCTAGAGCCTCTAAATATTTTTCACCCAATCCCCTCCCCCCGTTAGCAGCAGAAATGGTAAGGTAGGGAATTAATAAAAAAAAAATATATATATCAATCATTCATTCACTGAATTATTTATCATTGTATTTCAAAAACGAAAATGCCTATAAATGTGAAGTTTTGAGCTGTAATGTACTTTAACGCGAGGTTTGAGAAAATTCCCTCTCTTAAGTAGTTAAAAAAGGAAACATAATTAAATCATTTACTAAACAAAGAAATGATTTATTATTTAAATCGGATCGATAGATTTACCTCATACTTAATTCTAACCAAATTAGGACCCATACAAAAATTATCAGTTGTTATAATAACGGCAAACTTAAAATAAGATCGGTGATAAATTTTTTTAAAGCTAATGATTTGCTAAACAAATTTTAATTTGAGTTGTCATTAATTAATTGATAAAACATTTACTTATATGGCTGAAAGTTTTTTTCCAATGATAATTTATTGTTGAGATTGTTGATGATCTCGAGATTTTAGGCCACTTGGCCCTAAAATTACAACAACACTGTATTCTTCTAATTTGCAATCATGTTGTGAAATGTTACGTTTTGGGATGTTGCAATTTTTAATCGGGATGCTGCTGGATAATTACTGATGATAATTAACCAGAAATGTTTAATAAAAAATTAGTAAATCAATTTGGCTGTATAATATATTAATTGGTCCAGAATTAATTAATTGGATATCTTTTCTCAAAGGCTGGGTTGTGTTTATCATGCTTTCTAATTACCTACATTACCTCTGATCATCATGACATAAATGGGTGGAAGAATTAAAACTTTTTAATTTCCATGTTTATATTTATTTTTATGTTTAATAAAGAATATATACAAATTATATTTACAAGAACAAAATATGTGATCCAATGAATTTAATAACTAACTGTGAAGGCATGATTTCAGATGGTCTGTTTTGAAAATTATATTGCCATATAATATTATAACATTGGTAAATTTATTGTTGGGAATAAAACTTATGTATTGTATATGACGTGGTGTAGTTTATAGATTTTTTCACTGTATCTGCTAAGTTGAGATCATATCGTCATGGTTCAAAGCTCTGTCAGGATCATCATGGTGTATGTAGGGCCGAGGCTTCAGTCCCCAAGCCGAAAGAAAACACAAGACCCATCCTTAAGGCCGGAACTCAACATAACACCTATCCTCAAGGACGGAAATCATCACAAGACCTATTTTCTTACTTCTTATTCTGCGTATTACATACAAATATTCAGGGTGGGGCATTGGTTCTCATTGGTGGTTCTCATTGGTTCTTAATTTCACCCTATTACTTCACAATAACTGGTAACACCCTAAAAGAAACCAGTTTCTTAGCCCGTTACTAGTTTTTACTCGAAGCCTCAAAGGGTCCAGGTACATTTCGGTCTTTATCTACGTATTCCACCATCTTGATGCAGTTTTTGATGTCAGAAGTCGGTTTCGTTCACCTTTGTTTTCTACACCTCATAATAATTTTAAAACCTCATTTGCTGTGTTCAATACATAGCAGTTGTTTGTATAGATTACCATGAGAACCCGGTAAGTTAAAAAAAATTGACAGAAAAATGACAACCCCTAAAAAATCCTAAGAACAAAAACTAAAAATTTTCAGGGAAAAAAATTTCTAATTTTTATTAGTATTATATTTTCGATTCAATTTTTTTTTGCTGGCGTAAGGCAAAGATATTATGCTATAAGTAATTTTTTTATCGTATTTCTGCCAAATAATCTTTTATAGCCATTAATTCTAACTTATAGCTTTTTAATTGCTTTGAAAAACAGTCATTAATTAGGTAAAAACAATCATATTTATTCTAGTAACACCCATAACTTTGTTAATAATGATAAAAGCACGACAAGAACAAAGTCAGTTTCCAAAATCTAGAGATACGATAATACAAATTAAAATTTATAAATAATAAGATAAAAAAAAACACCAGATTTTTCATTTTAGCTAATTTTGCATGTAGAAGGACTCAAGAATTCTGATTCGAGTTTGTTACTGTGGTTGTGGACCATTAGATGGGAAAAATTGTCAGTAAATAACGATTAAAATATGTTTTTTTTTAAATATGTATATATTTTGTAGTTTTTTTTTTAAATAATGGGTTTCCAATAGTGTGTCGTAAATTGCGTTGAATGATTATATGTATTGTAAGGAACTAAGAAAATAAGTAAGTTCTAGAATATCGTTCGAGTTCCGTATGTACGTAGGCTGCTCACGCTTCAGAAACTCTTTTGATTTATTTGTGTGCATAACAAATGGAAAGTGAAACAAACATCGTGTTACCCAAAGAATTTCATTAATCAGAATTGAAACACTAACACTTATGGCATTGATTTGACGACTAATCGAGCTAAATCTGCTCTGAATAAAAGAGAGCAAATAATATTTTTCTACCAGAAAGATCATTTACTTCCTTTTCTTCATCCTCTTGTGCTGGATCCAATTGCCTATTTGTAATCACCTCTGAACTCACAAAGCCTCTCAGAAATTTTTTTATTTTCATTTAGACTGCTCTATTTATATGAATACTCTATTTAAAATGTTGAAGTGCTACATTTACACAAGGAAGAGCGAGGACACGTAATGTTGTAATGCATAAAGTACAAAGTTATGAGAATCTGCTGGTAAGGGAAATTCCCGCGGAAGATGCCCTGACTGTCAACCAGTGTGATAGCAACCAGAGCCAATCGACCGGAGGTGAAACAGGAGAAGGCGGTCTCAGTTTCAGAACTAAAGAGCTGCTGCACCTGCCCCAGTTCACCACCGAAGGCTCAGGCTCAATTAACAATAGTAATGGCGATGGTGTGGCCGGGGTGGCCGAACGAGCTAACGCATGTACGGCACCGTCGTTGCTCGGTAACATCATGATATATGACAAACTAATAAAAAATAGTGACGAGTTCGCGTCCCGGTGCCGAGGGAGTCTTTTAAATCCCCGCCTACATCACCTGGCCCTGGAAAATCCCGTATAGTCTTAAAGGCGAGGAATGGAAGGATCCTCCCCTTCTTCTTCCTCCCTCCCCAAACAGACATCATTAATTAATTAGTAACACTTTCGACTATGGAGTATTTTAATTACACTAAATATTGAAATAAAATGTATAGTAATCATTTATAATTTGATTTGCAGAAAACCCATTAATCTTATACCTCTGTTTAGCTGATGGGTATAAATAATTAGTACAAACAGTAGATATAATTTGAATGAGAGCTATACATAAGGAAGTCAGAATAATGAGACGAAATGGGACGAGGGGAGGGAAGGAGTGGTAACGCAAAGGTCAAAGTTAAATTTGATAACTTTTCTCCCAATCAGTAACGGATTCATTTATCCTTGTCCTTTCGGAAAAATGTTTCTTTTCATCCATCACTGAACTTATCCATTAAACGATAAGATTTAGATTGTCCTTAAGCTGCTCTTAAACCCAAATCTTTTTAATTTCTTATCTATGACATTTGACCTCACATATATTAGAAAACATATATAAAATAAATAAAATAATTTTTAAAAACACCACTGGTTTATCTTCACACCTCAAAAACTGACTGCGAATAAATGTTGATATAAATATATTAGTTAGTGAACGAATGTTGATATAAAAAAGTAATAAGTAAATGTAATATATTTTAAGAGGAAGGATCTTTTTTTTCTAGGTAGCTCACAATAACTGATTATTGAAAATAAACCTAAACTTTAATCGGCTGTATGCAACGTATTATTTATTCTTTTTGCAAGAAATTAAGAAAAAATATCAAAATATATCTAATTACTTAATAATATTAAGTATTATCGATATTCTGATGAAGAATGAACGAAGATATAGTGAACTCACTAAAAAACATCTTTGAAAAATAAAATTTAGGGTACTGGGATAGTGCTCTGGTTCCCATGGAAATCCTTTTAATTAGACCTTCAGACAATCAAAAACACATCTTCAGCAACACTACAGATGCTAATTAGAAGTATAATAAAATTGTATAAAAATTCTTATTAAATTTTATTAATAAAAAATAATAATTTTTGTCTCCAAAATATTAAGAGAAGTAGATGTGGAACCCAGAGGTACCTTTCGGGCGGTTTGAATAGATTGAAGTGAAATATTACTTTGTCTTTGAGATAAGCTGGAATAAATCGGTCAGTTAACTATTTCAGATCTCGAACTATGTAATGTAGCTTTTCATAGCTGTAAAAAAGATAATTAATTAATATCATTGATGCAGATGAATTTTAGGCATGACGATAGATTTTCTACAGGATGGATCAATTTTAAATTTTCTTATAAAATTCTCAATTTAATTTAAGAGCTGTATTTTTTATTTTTTCACAATGTTTATTTTGGGAATGGAAATGCTCAAAGATAACCAAAATACAAGATGCTGATACTGAGCTGAAGAGAATTTCCTCAAACCCCTTGAAGATAGAACAGGCTTGAGGCAAGAAGATATCTTGTGTTAAACTACTATATTGAAATAGATAAGTATAATACAATAGCAGGAAACTGAAGGTGTTGTACACTAGGGGATCCAGGATTTATTTTGGGAGGGGCTTCAGCCCGAAAGATTTTTTTTTCATATACATATAACGATAATTAATTTGAAAAAATAAAGAAATTAATTACCTATATGAAATAGTGTTTAAGTGGTTCTTAAAGTCCTATTAAATATAATTGCACGAACAAGAATACTTTAAGAGATAGTTTTTAATGTTTTTTTCTGTAAAACATGGTTACATTTTACCATTTTGGGGGGAGGAGGAGCTCCAGCCCGAATATCCTTTCCCCCCGTAGATCCGCCTATGGTGTTGTATATAGCTTTTAAATGAAACATTATATGGAAGTATTCAAGAGGAAATAATCAAATTTGCTGGGATGTAAAATAAATGGAGTCAATTTTAAAATTGGAAACAAGTCAATAACCTACGCAAAACACAGGAATGTAAACATCAAGTTTGATGGAAGAAGATTCTCAAAGAAGCCTATTTGTTATTCTGTTCCTCAAAACATGAAAAACGTATTACTAAACTGTAGATATACTGCATTTGTTCTTATATACTATTATCTTTTCTCTACCGAATGCATGATTAGTATGCATGATGAAGGTATGGTGCTTATTTATACAGAGAGCAAACAAAAATTTTATCCTTGTGATCGAAAATTTTTATTCGCATTATCTGTTTTAGATTAAGCATTACGGTGGAACCAGTTATGTTCGTGTCTGTAGTAAATTCCATGCGACGAAAAAAACGTAAATTTTTAGAATTGTGTGGGTTGGTGCATATAAAATCTTATATCAACCTTAGCAAAGCTCTTCTACTATTTTGGAGCAATTAAAATTAACATAAATAACTATTAAAATATTGTGGTTGTGAAATGTGGAAGACAGTGAAAGTATTGAGAAGAAGGTTAAATTTATCTGATAGTTTTATGAGATTATTAATAGACTGTTATATTATTATTATAATAATTATTATTAAAATAATTATTATTAAATTGGTCTAGTATAGACCTAATTCCATATTATTCCATTCCAATATACCGAATTCCATCCACTTCTTTTCCATAGATGTGCGTGGTGCTGCGTTTAAACACCACTTACTTTTCTATCTCCTCACGGTTATCATACCATGCGCTAGGCTTACTTTAAAGAAAAATTAAGCAAATCTCGAATTTATAAAGTATGGATTTTTGCTTTGTAATACATTTTTATGAACACCAACAAAGATGAGAACTCTGTTTTTCTTTTTAAACGTCTGAGTTTTATTATTTTGAATTACATTATCTACAAGTTCATGCATAATTAATATTGTATAAATATGAATAAAACAGCAATTTTTTTTCTCGAATTTTTCCTTAAATTTTAAAGTGGCATAGTCTTAATCAGAGGGTCTTGTTCTACTGTTGTTTGAACAAGGTATTGTTGTAGGATAGGACGTAGGCGTTAATAAAGCTCAAGTATCTTTCGACCTCCTTTTAATAATTTGTAAACTTCACTCATATTCTTATAGTTCACGTTAAATTAGTATTGTTCTGACTGTTCGAAAGTGTGGGTTTCGTAAACAACGAATAAACAAAAAATTAAATTTGTCAATAAATTTTTGTTTCATTCATTTTGCGAGTTAAAACACACCTATCAAGTACATGTAGATATTCAATATGTACATACATACATACTGTACTGGATATTGTTTAAATTTTTGATTTATTTTGTAATCACGAATAGTCCAATTCGGATTCGCAAATGTGGAATGCTCCCGCATTATCGTATTTTTTTTTTTGTCCTCCCCTTCCTCGCCTTTAAGGCTATACGGGGGTTATCCCGGGCCAGGAAGTGTGGGCGGGGATTTAAAAACTCCTCCGGGCACCGGGACGCGAACTCGTGACTATTTTTTAATCAAAGTCTTATGTATCAGTTTGCCGGGCAACGGCGGTGCAGTGCACACTCGTTAGCCCATTCGGCTACCCCGCCCACTCGCATTATCGTATTTGCAAATGATAAAACCGATGATGTCTAAAACTCCCGAATAGCATCCCGCCAACGTTGAGGGATTATACTATTTCGAAAAGGCTTTCCCTGAAGATTTGATTCTCAAACGAAAAAATATAGACCTTGAAATATAGATAATTGTGTAACCAATGAAAGTTGTGAGGAAGATATGACTGATCTTTGATCATAAGATGTTTGATCTTTGAGGAAGATATGAATAAGCACACATTTTTTTTCCAATTGATTTTCCTTTATTTTGTGATGTATTTCAGTTTTAGTTATCTTGAACGATAATTGTTGACATTATATATTTGAAAATTTCAGTTGCTTTTTTTCCCCACAAAATATTTAACTTAAACATTATACTAGAGCGGTTTAGTTGCAAAAACAGGATGTGTTGAAAGAGGGGAAAACTTCATCAAGGATTCCTAGAAACAGTAATTCCAACTGTTGTGTCAGAGAATCGAAAATATGTCAGGGACTGGAATAACACTCTAATCATTGTCACAGTTCAGGTATTAGAAACTTTGACATAATAACCTGCTGAGTTTATGAACTTTAAATATGGTAATAGTCTAGAAATCCTAAAAATATCTGATTATATTTTAAAATGACTTCATCTTTCACAATATATATTGACATTTCAAGTTAAATAATGGAAATGATAACTGAACAACACATCATCATTTTTTGTTTAGGTATCGATGTAAGATCCTATAAACCTATGGGTGGCGACTTCCGTGATGTAGTTGCGGCACCGGATGTTCAACATGCATTGGCCTCCAAACGTTGTTGAGCGACATTTATCAATCTAGCTCTAGAATTAATTAATATTAAATTATTTAAATTAAGAAAATTTGGAAATTAATAGAATTAAGTTGAATATATGTAGGTATATGGGTGTTTGTATCAAGTGACAAATAAAAATATCAATAGTAATGAAAAATAGTAACATATAAAGAATTTTCGCAGACTCGATTAGCAATGCTTGACCTCAAAAGTGCCTCTTTTAATAAAAAAGTTCCCCACCTATGCTATAAATTTACAATTACAAAACGAACAATTATTATTGTCCAGTTATATAATTATACCATTATTTGATCAATGACATTCATTCTGGTCCGTATTCATTAATGTAATTCAGGTCATAAAAAGGTCGTTTGGTTTGGTAGCAGGCCTGAGGCAAAATTTTAGGAATGAAAGTAAGACCGCCACCTAATACCATTATTTTTATCACCATTTTTTATTACATTACCATTACTTCCTTAACTGCCTTATTCGCTTCATCATTCGAAAAAACGGTTTTTAAGATCTAACTTGACGCTTAATTCCAACGCTATTCCAAAAAAAAAGGTGTAGTCGTTCTTGCCTAGTTAGATCGAGTGTGTATGTACGTCCACCAATTTCACAATCTTTTTATGTTATTTCAATGATTTTAACTGGATTCTCTCTTTTTATCTTTTTTTCTTATACGTTTCTTTCCTGCGCTTTTTTTTTCAACGATAGTGGGTTGATGGTTGACTTGTGAATAATTGAGGAGAAGTTGGTTGGAGCATTCAGTAAAAAAGAAACAAATTAAAAATAAATAAATATGAATTATTTATTTTTTACCCCAAACAACTACTCTTCTGTTATTTTTTCCACTTTTCTTTTTCGATTCCGATCATATTCCTTCATCTACTCAGATTTTCAGACTTTATTGAACCTTCTTTATGTTTCCTTTTCGGACTAATTATAATACTGTAAATAATAATATTACTGATTATGCACAAGTAATTAACACTAGACGCATTGTATATTCCGTCTCACAGTTTTTAATTCCGTCCTCATTCAGGTGTAACTAAATGTAACGGCACGGAACTGACATTAAAGAATTTTTGTTTGATCGTCTCTTGAATCGACTACATTAAAAGTGACATAAATGCCTAAACCTGGAGTAAAATACGTAAATGCAAGAACAAGACTGATTTTGGGCAACACTATTAGATATACTTTAAAATGAAGAGGGACCAAATCGTTGGCTCGCGACTTTTTTTGGAACTAGAGAGCCTTTAAAGGTATAAATCTACCGATATATACCAAGTTTATATTTTAGTTGCCGTTGAGGAACTAAAAGTAAACAAAAACTATAATTTAACAAAAAAAAAAAGTTCTATTTGCATTTATCATAGCATAACACTTCTATTGCTAGCAGTTTATTTTACCAGTTCATAAAAAAGTTTTGACAAATCTTTACGTTTCAGAGTTCCCTGGGTCTAAAAATTATACATTCTCAGCCATTGGCCTGCCTGTCTCCGAAAAACACTTTTTGTCCACTTTTTTTAAAGCTAATGAAGCTCTACAAAACTATATAAAAATGGTTCATTTCGGACAATTATTGACGAAGTTACAGCTATTGAATTTCGTATGTAAGATTACGAGTTTAAATTCCGTTGCCGGAAAAGGTTGACAGAGAGAAAAAAGAAAAGTAAGTATAAAAAAAAAAAAAGAAAAAGCAAAATTAGAAATTATTGTCTAATATAATTGAGCTATTGCAAAAAAGTCTTTGGTTAGAAATTTTAGAGTGTACTGAATTTTTTATGCTGATCTTCCTCAAGCCAGTTTACATTGCTTAAGTTTATCAAAGAAATCGCACTCAAATCTTTTCTTTGATCAATTTTTAGGAAAATAAATCTAATACATTTTTTTAAAGACATAAGTAAAGATACAAAAACTTTTCTGGAATCGGTAGGAAAGTCGTGTGAGTGGACACATCAGATTTTTCATCTTTGATTAGGTCCAAATTAGAACAAGAATTGTATTTATTATTCCTCTTACTTACTTTTGTAGGATATGTGACGTAAAGGTGTATTTTTTTTTTCGATTTGTACGTCATGACAGAAAGGTCAGTTTATGCAAACTGTGGATGAATTGTTGAAGTTCCCCTCCATTGGCTACAAAAGATCTCCCCGGGGCTGGCGGAAATAACCGCCCTGCAAATGTCCTTTCAGGGCTTCATCGTGACATAATTCTACTCCCTGGTTTACAAAACAAGCCACCTGACTGATTCCTCTCTATTGTCACTTAAATAAAAAAAAAATAAGGCAACGATTTAATATTAAGATGGACATGGGAAGGAGGGAATTTATAACTATGTATCAATCAATCAATCAATTACATAACCCTTCCTCTTCAGATTAATTACATACTTGTGTTTTTGTGGCTTCAACTCAATTAAGTTTCATATTGTATTAGTACATCCATCTTTTTTTAAATTAACTGTATTGAATTTTGTTAGATATACTTAATATCGTATAAGTTTTACTTTTCAACACTTACCAGACAAACGCTTCAAGTTTCCAATAAATTGCAAAAGACTCATGTAAGTGACTATAAGGAGGCCATTAGGAATTACGGAATTGGGCTTTGGGGCTTCATTAAACTATCGAATTCCTCTAGTATCCAATTCTTGCAATCCAAAATTCTTCGTAATATCCTCAATGCTCCTCCTTCCTTTGTTACAAATAAAATCATCTATAACGATCTTAATGTTACTAATGTTTCCGATTTAGCATTATTCTTCCATAATAAACTTTAGAACCAGAAAAAATAATACAATCTGCCAAAATCAAGGGCATTAAGTACTATGGCTCTATATGTGCATTCATTCATTTCGTATACAAATTAAGAAAAAAATAAAATAAAAAATAAATAATGTAAGCAAAGATATATACATTAAAAAGGTTAAAATAAAAATAAAAAACTTGAAAAGAAAAAAAGTACAATGAAAGAAAAATAATAAAAGGTTTAGCGAACCCGAAGGTTCGATGCTGAAACCACCAATCGCTTATCACACAACTCCCTCCGCCGTTCGCCGTCCAAACCTAGTCCCTTCAGATCGGCTTTAATGCAATCTTCCCACCTTCGCTTCGGTCTACCCTTCGGACGTTTACCATTCGGTACAGCATATGTTAACCTTTTAGGAATTCTCTCGTTACTAAGCCCAACAATTTTACAAGCCCATTTGATTCGCCGAGGTGAAGTAATCATATTCATTTGTTCACATTCACTAATTTTTATTTTTTAATAAAATTGTAAATATCATGATAAAAGTTATTTTTATTTACTTTCACTACTTATTTTTTTATTAATCTTTGTATTTTCTTTATACAAAATACTTGGTCGATTATATATGTGTTGTTCTGACAAAGGATTTATGTATTTTTTGTATAAGTATTTTCATTGTCATCTCAATTGTTCTTATATAATTGGCAATCCTTAGTGAAATCTTAAGGTTTTTGTTATTATTTGTGAGATTTTTTTTTTACTCATTTTTATTGAAATAACTTTTATCACTCTGAAATGAATACGATATTTTCCGGAGTAATCAGTATGCTTAAAAATATATTTTCAAATGTGATTTTCTTTTTTTTTCTTTGATATATTTGGGCTAACTTAAGAGTAATTTTGGGATACATAAAAACTGAGAAGGACGCCTGCAGTCTACCGCATCGTTGTGGAATCTAGCCAGGAGTCTTTCTCTTTCATCTAAAGCTTCTTTCTAAGTTGAGAATTAATTACTATTACCACCAGTGAACATGGATCTGACGCCAAGAAAGGGGAGACCTTTCGGTTATGTTAGTTGAAGAACTTTTTTTCAGACTATTTTTCTATGCTACCAAAATGGCGTTAATAGGGTTTTAAATACTGCTACACATCACACAACTCTCACTTACTATCCTACTTGAGTAGTAAATTTCTGCCCAAATAGGAGTATTTGCACGGTATTCAAGTGAACGGAACCAAACCACTTGAGCAAAAGAATGCCGTTGTTAAATAGTGTTTCAAATAAATATATTTTATGTCACGTCACAAAGACAGTTTTAAACTACATTTTATCCAACCCAAAATAACGTTACCATGACAAGATATGGATCAAAAATTATCATCATAGCAGTTTGATTCTTCTTATTTTTTTTTATAAAGAAAACAATTATTTTTTTTACTGTATATTTAATAGTTGATCGTTGTATTATAAAGGAAGGAGATGGTCCGGGGAGGCGGTCATAAATAGGCTAAATAGTCATAACGTTTCGAACCGACTTTGCATGTCACAAATTATTTAAATGTAATTTTCTTACATGTATACAACCAAATATAATTGTAATTATTCATTTGTTTTTCATTCCCTCTCTATACTTCTAAGTTAGTTCTGCAATGTATGGTCTCTTATTTCTATATTTATATTTTACTTCTATGTACGTTTTACTTCTTCCATTTTTGATTTTATTCAGATTGTATTCTTATCTATAATCTCTTAATTCTATTTTATATGTTTATTTATAATTTAATATTTCATAGATATAGTATTTTTCCCTTGTATCCATCCATATCTTCAAATTTTAGATACTGTAATTTTCTAGGTTTTTCCCCATTACCCAAACAAGTCAGAAAATTCCCCAATACCTGCCCTTACCCTTGTTTTCCAGCTCTAAATGAAACTCCAAGCTGAACACACCTGTAAATCTCTAATTTTATTCATCTAATTTTATTTACTTATTTATTATTATTTTATTTTTTTGTTTTTTTTTCTTTACGTTCCTTTATATCTATTATTTCACATTATATCATATTTCCTTTTCTTTCAATCTCTCCCGTAGATCTGTAGAAGTATATTCACATTTGCATATATTATATATTACACTAAAACAATTGTTACCATCTATTTATTTCAGTTTAGGATCTTGTTACTTAGCTTACTCTGTTTATATTTTTATGTACTTACTGTTTATAATTTAAATAAGCTTATTCACATTGTTTATAATTTTTTGTCTAATTATTATGTAACTTACACAATTCTCTATATTTTTGTATCTTGTCCGTTCTAGTGCTGAAGAAGACCTGAAAAGTCGCGTCGAAACGTTGGCTTTTAATAAAATAGCTTTATCACTATTTAGTCTGTTTATGACCGCCACCCCGGACCTTCTCTTTCCATTATTTTTTTATATATTTGATTTTTTATTAAAGAATTAAGAGATTCTTTATTTTAACAAAAAAAAAAAAAATCTATATTCTATTTTATTGTTCTTCAAATTAGATTTTCTATTATATCTGAACAATATATTGGTATTGTTCTTTTTTGTTGAAAATAGTAAGTACTTTCCTAAACACAAGCACCTATTTATTTACATATTACGTTCAGTTAATATTCAATTTTTTAAAATCTATTATCAGGGTAATTTGGTCTTTAGGCTATTTAGTCTTTAGCCTAGTGGCTTGTCCAATTGTTGACCTACAGGGATGATATTCACATTGGGAGACGCTCTCTGCAGACCGTGACTAATTTTTTTCTGGTGCTGGCGCGTCCTGCCAGGACACCAGAGCGAGAAGTTAATGAGCCAAAAACAAACTACATGGCAAGGGAAGAAATTCTCAAGCATGGCTTTATAAAATTGAAAACGTTTCGGCGCTTACTTAACTAGGATCTGTGGTCACCCGAATAATAATCCCGGTATTTACATTAGAAGAAGAATCAAAATAGAGCAAACAAGTAAGCAGGCAGATACTTTACAGACAGACTATGCCCCGCTTGAGACATCGGCACTAGCAGATTCAGGATTGAATTTTGAGGGGGGGGGGGCTTTAGCCCGAATTTTTTTTTTTATATATAAAGGTATTACTACTTTGGTAGAAAAATAAAGAAACTAACTAATTACCTACATGAAGTGGTGTTTAATTGATTCTTGAAGTTCTATTGAATGTAATTACACGAACAATAATACTTTTAGATAGGTTTTAATATTTATTTCATAAGACATGGTTATGTTTTAACACGTGGGAGGTGGGAGTTTTTAGCCCGAAAGCCTCCCTTGTAGATCTGCCTCTGGACATCGATACGCCTCGAAGTTCTTTAGGGATCGTGCTATTCAACTCCAAAGATCACTGAAAAGGAGCTCCTTACTTTTTAATGAAAAGTTCTTCACCATGTTTTTTTGGAGTTGTAAAAAATGGAGAACCAAGGAAGCGATGTACGAAGCAGGAGTTGTGCAAGCTTTTGTGGGAGCTGATATGAAAGTAATGAACCTGAGACCCTTATGATATGCTGGGTATATTATCAGGATGGCGGAAACATTCTTGACACTCCATGGGTCATCGACAAGAGAGAGTTGAGGTGGTCAGATGGTGTGTGTGGCAGGAGATGCTCGCAACATCCTGGGAGTTAGGAACTGGATGGAGCCGTCACAAGACCGTAACGATTGGAGAAAACGGTTGGAGGAGCCCAAGACCTGTGACCGGGCTTTAGCGCCGTGAAGGGAATTATCGGGGCTAAAGTTATTACCATATGATTTTCCAATCCGTAAACATTGTTTGAAATATTTTAAACGGTATGAACCTCTTCACGTCTTACGATAAAATAATTTTTAAACAATACCAGAACAAAAAGAAAATTCGATGGATTGTATATATGTGGTTCATTGAGATTAAAGTAATTGTATAAATTTCCCTTAGATAGTACAAAAGTATAAATTTTTAGGCATTCGTTTTCGTTACTCTCCATTACCTCATACGAGGTTGTATGTTATTATATTTTTCCTGAAGATCCAAGACTTTTCAAAAGATGTATTATTAATATGATTTTTTACAGCTATTTCCAAAAAGTTGTTTTCAATCTAGGAAAACGTTTCTGCTATTTTTAATTGTCAAATTCTTCCATAGTTCAAGTTCAGCTACTTCATATCACCACGGTTAATTATTTCAAATAAACCATATCAAAGGTACTTTAAACGAAACAATTCTGAAAATTTGGTGATTAACCGCTGTTAGACTACTTCAATGAGGATGATATCTACTTCATTTTAAAACCCACTTAATTGTACTTAAGTATAACGAGTTTAATAAAAATCGTTGAAGTAATTTTTCAGAAAATCGTGATAGGATGTAAAATCGTTAGTACAAAGTGTAATTTCCGGTATTAATTTTTTTTAAAAGTTGAATATGATTATTTTTCATGAAATCGTAAACGAAAAAAAAGTTCGATTCCGTTTATGGTTAATTAATTATTTTTAGTTAGAATTAATACTGACATTTGTTTATTGAAAAATAAATTATGACAAATACTCGTATTAAAAATGTTTAAATTTTTATTTTAACTATATAAAAATGAAATATAAATTATTAATCCATGATATAGATCATGATAAATGATAAAGATCCGATATGTTTTATGTGATAGGGGCTTGATAAATCGATGATAATAATAGAAACATTAAATTTATCACTTATAAATACTAATCAATTCCTATGACAGAAATCTCCAAACAAACATTATTTCATAACCACCTTTCATGAAAAATATTTGAAAAGTGATTATTTTTAATTTTTTTATTTTTATTAATAAAATGTGTTTTTATGCAATTATGTTTATTAATATGCATCCTAAAACACGTAAAAACAATAAATAAGAGCTTTTCAACAGTTAATTGTAGTAATTTTTGTCGAAAACATGGGTGCTTTCAGGTGACTGCATAGAAAGTTCTTTACACAACTTGAGGTGAATCTCAAAATTTTTCCTAATAAACCTCCACTTAATTAATATGGAGTTAAAGCTTATTAAACATGGAAGTGTTTCTAAAAGTGAGGTATTTTTAGTACAATTGAAGGGTGATTTGTGACTTTTTTATAAACGGAACCTAGCTGTCTTTAGCCGGTAAAAAGTTTTATTTAAATAATTTTAACTATGACGAACTCTACTTTTGATTAAAGTAAATTTTGTCTAGTGTATTATGAAGCAATGTTTAATTACTTAAATGATATATTTTTTACCTTATCGTTTCCTATATAACATTAAACGTGGTGCTTAAAAAAATACAAATCTTAAATTTCCTACTTTTCTGCTGGAAATTGAGCAATTTTTTATACGAACTTTTTTTATAGATCTCGATATCTACTATCAATATTTTAAATATTTCTCTAGACACGTTATACTCCTTCAGTCTTTAAGCTGTAAATAATATTAGGACCTGTTGGTTATTTTTTTTACTGTTCAATGATGGAATCCAAACAAGAAAGTTAATTACTAATTTTTTTTTTCTAATTATAGACTATTTTAGGCACTCAAAATCTAAGTCAAATAATATGTTCAAAAACTGAGAAAACGTTTTGGTCTGCAACTTTTTTTCTCCACCAGTGTGCGACCAAAATTTTGATTCATTGTGTCAAGGCAAAATGTTAACTTTGCAAGCATATGAAACTTAATCACCTGTTCTTGCTCATTTGATTGCGGTAATCAGAATTATGTTCTAGGTAGAAAACTCTTATTTTTGAAAAACGAGGTTGTTGAACAATAATAAATATTTTGAGAAAAAATTATGCACTCCGAAATATAAATTTTTTGAACTCTAATAAGAGATGGATTCTTAACAATAAGGCTCTGGAAAGATTATATAGTAAATCTAAACTCAGATTAGTTGTTAATATTGAAATATATATTGTGTCTCATACTCATATACCTTTTTCCTTTCTTTAAAAAAAAAAAAAATCAGTTCTACAGGCCATTACACAAAAAATAAATTAGAGATTAAGTGGCTGTTTTGAATTTGCTTGTAATACCGGATTCGAATATGCTATACCAGACAATGAAAAATAAATCGATGATCTCAATCGAAGTGATACTTCACTATAGAAATGTTATATTTGGTTTTTAAAATTTTATATTGTATGTTTGTATTTAAGTTGTTATTTTGATCAGTTTGTTTGTGTTTTTTTTGTTTATATATATTTAGTTTTATTTACATTATTTATCTGTTTTTTACTTTTTTTTTCTATTTTTTTATACACAGAGTGTGGATATGGTCACTGAACACTATTATAAATGTCTTAATAGAGACAGATAGTAATATTTCTTAGTAAAAAAGTTCTAAAAAAAAATATGAAATATACAAAACCATAAATTTTTGACAAAAAGTTATTTTCAAATCATTCTATTACTTTTTTTTAAACAATAATAGATTAGTCTGGATGAGGAGGAAACATTTTATGGTCCATAACCTGGTTCTAGACTTTTGCTAGATTCGTATTCGTCACCACTATCACGGTAAATCCAATAACATACAAATATAGTATATATATATATATGTATATATATATATATATATATTTTTTTTTTGTTCTTCCCTACCTCGCCTTTTAGGCTATACGGGGTTTCCCGAGCCGGGGGGTGAGGGCGGGGAAATTTAAAATCCCCTCCGGCACCGGGACGCGAACTCGTACTTTTTATATCATCTCAATCTCTGTTATTCGGTTGCCAGGCAACTAGCGTTGCTGTTACACACGCTTTAGCCTATTCGGCCACCCCGCCCCCATATATATATATATATATATATATATATATATATATATATATATATATATATATATATATATATATATATATATATATATATATACATACAAAATATATATAGTATTACATATTCACGTATACACTCCTGATTAACTCCTCAAATTATAACCACGGTCAAAGATCTACACACCATTCAAAATATAATTATTTATTCAAGATCCCTAACTTATTTGACGATGAGGAAAGTACATTGTCGTCTGCTTGGACTTGAGCTGGAGTCGATTTGCGAAGGTTGTTAGAGCTCAATTTAAGTACGCAATGAAAAAAAATCTGAAGCGAACGAATACCTAAATTAAATTTCTTGGAAAAAGTAATTTCTTTTAAATGAAACTCTATTAAAAGACCGACTTCCATCAATTCTTCCAAGTTCTCGCAGAACCTTATTTTCTTTCTGTCGCTAGACATAATTTTGATGAAAGAAATATTATTAAAGGAACCTTAAAACTCACAAAATGTAATAGACTTATATCAAATGGTGCAATTTGGATACTTTTTACAGTTGAGAGTTTAATGCAATATCCCTTAAATTTAACCAATAAAAATCTTTGTTTTAATGTCCCTTATCATTAATATAAATACATGGTGTCCTCTAACTAAACGGAAATTAGTGAAAGAAGAACTGAAGAACAACAAAATGTTTATACAGACATTGTCCGATTCCTCACAGAAAACCTGGGAATTTAAAATTGTATTTTTTTAATTGTCAGGTTTTTTTTTAAAGGAGGCGATGACTAAATCTTTTTTATACGAAATATAGGATATCCCTTTCCTAAAAGAGAAACTCCGCGAGACCTTCGGAGAGAGAGTTCACCATGACATCCCTCTGGATTGGGTTTCGCGGAGTGATTCCTAAAAGAACAAGGAGCTTCTTCGAGGAACTAGATATGATGTCGGGGAGCTTGTAGTGCCGAGAGTATTATTCTAGACTTCCTTGGGACCATTCATCGCCACAAATATGGGGAATTAAGAGTTAATTATGGATATTTATCATCTTAGGGGGCGGGGTGGCCGAATGGGCTAACTCGTGTTCACTGCACCGCCGTTGCCCGGCAACCGGATATATGAATCTATGATATGAAATAGTCACGAGTTCGTCCCGGTGCCAGAGGGGATTTTAAATTCCCCGCCCTCACCCTCTGGTCCGGGAAAATCCCGTATAGCCTAAAAGGCGAGGTAGGAAAGAACAGAAAAAAAAGTATATTTATCATCATTTATTTATTTAATTTTAAATAATTTAACTAATCATATCTGTTTATATGTGTCCATAGCATTCTGTTACTGGCTGTGTGTGCGTTCTAATTTTGGAATTTTGGCATTCGAATATCTTTTTTTTCTATAAATGTCAAAGATTGTTTTGTATCGGTTTTACCGAAACATGTATATTGTACAGATTTAATTATATTGATATAGTATAATATTAATATTTTATATAATGAGTGATCTAGAAAAGTGTTCGTATATATATAAATATGTGATTCAAGAATAATCAAGTACTATGTCAAAAAAAAAAAAAAAAAAAAGGATTGATGACTATGCTGTGTATCGAGCAACCCTATATAACAGGGCAGCACTGCTGTAAATAAAGTAATTATGAATAGCAGGTTTGTAAACCAGATGTATTTTTCAAAAAGCAGTAGAATTTGTCTTTGTTAACACCACTCTAAATGGATTTAAAGCGGATAAATTGTGATTAATTTTGCTTTTCATAATGTCATGAATTATTCGCAATTTTCTTTATCGTCCTACTAAATTACAGATTTCCAAATTTTGAAAAAAAAAATGCTTTTTTATTAATCCTTAGGTATTATTGATATATTTGAAGTTGGACACTGAAAAATCCCAGATTCGCTACAGTTTTATTTTAAAAATATTTTTTCGGTTTTATAGAAAGTTGTTTTCTAGAGACTGAAAATATTATACTTCCTGTTTTCTAAATCAAAATTGAAAATTAGACAAAAACTAAATACATACACTTACCTGCTCAAACCCATTTGGACATACGCCTCACAGATTTACGGTTCAGCAAAAAAGACTCACTTACAAAAACTAAAATCCTTTCAATCAAAAATTTTAAGACTAATAACTTGCGCTCCCTGGTACGTCAGCAACAAGACTTTACATACCGACCTAAGACAACCAACCATTGACCAGCACATACGTACTCTCTACTCCCGATTTCATTCTAAACTACACGGACATCACAATGGACTTATCAATGACATGGCCACGGCTGAAATGCTCATCAGGAGGCGACTGAAAAGGAGCTGGATGAGAGATGTCCTTTCCTGATTTTAGGATGTAAACAGACCTGGGAAGAGGTGCTGCTGGGTTCCATTCTTCGTCATGCCTATCATGCCATTTTCTACATGACCACCAATCTGCTGATTGTCACTACCATGACAGGTGCGGATGAAAAATTGAAGACAAAAAAAAAAAAAATTTTATTGTTAATTAATTTAGCCTAGTCCTTTTTTTTTAGTCGTATAAATTTTCAACCAGTTTATTCTGCCCTTCATAATGAAAATAACATTATTATAAAATTGTATACCAAACAATGAGAATAAAATTAAACTAACCTTAAAATACATTGCAGTTAATAGAGTAAAAGGGTAGTAATTAAAAGAGAGTTGTAATAATAAACTAGTATTGGCCAACTAGTATTAAACTAATATTAAAGAAAGAAAAATATACAAAAAAGTTTTAGCAATTACTTTTAAAACAGTAAATTAATTGCACTCTTGGAAAATAATCTGCATTAAATCACAATCCTTATGTTTGGCTTTTTTGTTCATATTTATTTTACAAAATAATCTACAAAGAACCGTATTAAGTCCAGTTTTAGATGTATAGAAATTTTACCGTTGAAAATCGTACAAACAAAGTATTTAAACTTTTCGAATAGTAAACTGTATTTTTCGTGACTATTTTCCTTTCATTTTCTATTATCGTGTCTGCTTTATATGGCTTCATTATTCCTTCTTCATACTATTATTACATTACCTCTTGACACTTGGCAAATTAGAACTTAAATGGACTCAGTGATGTCTGCCCACGATTTTTAAATCGTATGGTCATGGATGGAACGGCATTTGCTTTTGCGCAAATTTCAATCGTAGCAATAACTAGATTTCGGTTAAAGCGACATGTTGGATGTTTTCGTTTTTTTTAACCTGTTCCCCTTCGCTTGTATTTATCCATTTACTCGCTATGGTAACGGCCGTACAGGTTAATTAATCCATTACGTCTGATGGACCTTCCTCACTTCCCTTCAATGATTGCTTCTCGGAGTGGCTATTCAACCATTCTTTATTGCTGCAAAATAGGCTGTGAAGTTGCAAGCAGGTCCTACATTGCACCTTATATATTTTTAATTTAATTACGATTATTGACCTCTATTATTATGACTATTATTGGATATATATATATATATATATAAAACCCCTTATGGACACCCCTATATATTTATATATGCATCAACTACCCAGCCTTATGTCTCTGAAATGGAGTTAAATAATGATAATAAAAAAAAAGTCGACCAATTCAGGTATGAATTAAATTAAAATTTTTTATATTGTATTTTGTTCCTATACGTAATCACGGCGTGAATAAGGGATTGATAACATGAGCATTAATATTGAGGATTTAAGTTAATTAATTATGTTATCTTTTTATTGTTTTTAACTCTAGACAAAGATTTAGCTTGCAATTCCTTGAAAAATGTGGATTTGTTAGAATTTAAGTTTATTATTGGCTCTCAGGTGGTTACAATTCTAATGATTCTTTTTAAGGAAATGTTAACAAGAGAATGGCTGATCCAAGCACCTAGTTCTTAGAATTACAGTTTAACAAAAACAATAAATAATTCCTATTGAAGAAGCTGGAATTGATCATTAAAAAAATCAAGATAAACCGTCAGGAAATTATATCTGTAAGGACTAAGGAATTCGTCTATTTAATAAGGACAATAGACATTTTTCCAGATGTAAAATGAACCTAGATGGTATAAATTTATTCCACTTTGACTAATTGTTAATATTACTTCTTATCATTTGTTGATAAATTCTTGGAGAGAATGTTTGTAGCATTTCGAAGCTTCATAGCTCTGGAAAGTCTACCTTGAGTAACCGGAGGTAATCTACGACCACGGTGAGAGGGGAGGGGGCTATTTCAAGAAAAAACTGAAAAAAGATCAAACGGAACAACTGATTATCATTGTGGAGGGGGTGGAGTATATACGAAAAGTAACACAAGGCTAAATGCTCAAGGACTCATGTCCATCGAGCAAGAATGATTTTTAGACTTACAGAAAGTATCGCAAAAATGTTTTTTAAAACGAAGGTTTAAAAAGGGATTGTTAGAAGCTAATTTATAATGCGAATGAGTCTGATAATAAATCATAGGTAAGTAAAAATCTGTGTTTTGCTAAATATTTGCTCTAACTCTTAAATAAAGTTTAGATAAGATTATTATAGCGGTACAACAGTTGAAATGCGTGAGTTAGAGGAGAGAAGGAGAGAATCCCTTATGGGCGAGAGAGGATTATTCTTAAGGTATTACCAGAGTGGAAAGGTCGAGAATCATTCCGTGAGCATGCCACAAAATAAATTTTAATCCGCTTAATCCGTATTCGAACCTGTACCAAAAGAGCGAGAATTATAAAGCGGATTATATCCGCCCATCTTCCGGAGAATTGTAGAATGGATCCGATTATATTAATTATCTTATTAAATAACATAAATACATACAATACGCTGGAATTGTGGCTACTTAATTCCTTCAATCAACAATAATTCATATACGAATTAACAGATTTCCAGATATTTATTAACATAAAATAGCGAACTATAGTGACAATTTTACGAGTCGTAAATAAATTCTAATCAACAAAGTTTTCATATATTCATTAAAATTCTGGTTGGTTTTGTTATTGACGTCAAGAATTCTCTTTTGACATGACGTCAAAATTTCCCTTCTTGAAGTTTTCATTAAACTTTAAGAGTTTTTTAATTACGGAGAAAGTATTTAATTTGTTGTAGCTAAAAATACTTCCACAAAGTAAAAGTGAAAGGTCATCGGGAACTACAAATGAAAAAATATTTGTAAATATCTAATGGTGAAATTTAATACAAGTAAAATATAAGGGTAAAGACTTTATGAGTAAAATAGTAAAAGAAATTATACGTATATTAAAGGAAAACTATTATATTTATTAATAAAAAAAACAAAAAAATACACAAATTAACACATTTCGCCGGATGTTCTGTTAGCAGGTCAAAACCAATAAGTCATCCAGCAAATCCAGTCAAGTCTGCCTGTATATTGCCAATGTGTGCGTTAACAATATAATTTCTGTGGACGGTATTGATCATATGGATTGGGGATTAGTTAAAGATAATATTTGTATGGGGTTATAAAATTTCAGGTTGTATTCCAAAAGATAATTTATACTGTATTGTTTTTTCGATAACAAACGTTACTGACTTGACACTTACAGCCGTGTTTGTCAGTTATAGTATGCAACTGATAAAAACAGACCTTACTTGGCAGATGTTTTTATATTTGATTAAACCATTATCTTACCTATAGTTCTTTATGGATACAAAACGTGGTCACTTACATTAAGGGATGAGCAACGTCTTCAAGTTTTGAAAATGAAATATTACGCAGAATATTCGGACCGAAGAAGGATGAGTTAACCGGAGAGTTTAGACAGTTACACAACGCCGAATGCGTGAACTGTATCCGGTTAATATAATTGAGGTGATTACAACGCGACGAATAAAATGGGATTGTAAAATTATTGTGCTTTGTATCGAAAGAATTCATAAAAGGTTAATATTTGCTGTACCGAATAGTTAACGTCCTAAGGGTAGACCGAACTGAAAGTGGAAAGATCGCGTTAAAGCCGATCTAAAGGCGAATGGTGGTGGGAGGTGAGTAATAAGCGATTGGTGGTGTCGGCATCGAACCTTCGGTTTCGCTAAGTCTATTATTATTTATATTTAATTGAAAACATTTGAAAAGGGGTCATATTTTTACATTAAAAACTGTGATAACTGACTGGAATTTTAAATAGCTGAAAATGGGTGTTTATAACTTGAAATATTCTTAAATGAATTATGTTTAGGGTATCCCAACAAACGACTTTCCATACCAGGTAGGAATAAACTTATATGCTAAGATTGTGTCGTATTATAAATATTTATTGAAGTTATTAATTTTTTTTATCTATGTAGAAAATTAAAATAATTCTCAAAAGAGCATACCCAAAACATATCAATAATAAATATTCATATAATTCAATAAATAAATTCAAACAAATTAGATCTCCAATTTCACCAAATACTATAAGAATTTAATTTAAGATGATAAACTAAAAATTAGCATCATTGAACAACTAATAGATGATTGATCGAACAAATTCTAAGGTAAATGACCTTTTTAAAATATCTCATTGATAATCTAGGTTGAAAAGGATTAAATGAGCTTTTGAAGGGATTTAACATTTGATGAAAAAGGTTCATGTTGGTTTTGAGAGTTTTTCATAGATTTGTAATTGGGCATTAAAAACATAATTAAAAGAAAAAAAAAAGAATAGAGTGGCATCAGTTCATTTTTTTTTTCAATGAATCCAATATTGAGTTAGTAGTCCTTTTCACTCCGCTTACTTTTTTTAATTTAATTTTTTATACATCTAATTTCCAACTGTTGTAGAGTTCTTCAACCTTTTGGTTCACCGCCCACTTATTTTAATAATTATATTATAGCGATTCCTCGAGTTGAGTGTAGCTTCAAAGATTAGGTTTTCTTTCATTTTTTATGTTTCATTTCTTATAATATGAAAATAAAATAGTCTATCTTGTAAAAGATGTCCTTAAACATCCTCTGATATGCTTTAATCATATTGAATATTATATGTTATAGAATGTAAAATTGAATTTTATTTCGAGAATGTCTCTTATAATATTTATTTACGTGGATAAATATACAAATGATCATTAAAAACAGTAAACATGATGTTAGAAATAAATATCTTTTTCTAATAAAAACCAATTGTTTCATCGTGATCATAATATGATCACACATTATATGACATTAAAATATTATGTTTATCTCACGGTCAAAACATTGGAAATCACTGAATTAATTTTTGTAGCACGATATTTTTAATAATTACATTTTTTTAACCAGTCATTTCTTACTTAATGGGATAGAATCTAAAAATATATAGAATCTATTCCTTTACCCTTTCTCAGATACTACATGTAGATAAAAATTCAATCTTGACAATATTAAACTTTTAAAGCACTAAGCGTCTCCTCGTTTGATGTAAATTTTCATTTTATTGTTGTCAATTTTTTTTTTTATAAGTTCCCTCACTAATTAAAAGAAGCTTATTTGTTGTGCTTTAACGAATAGAATTAGCTGTCCCTGTGATAAAATTCATGACACACGTAACTATCATTAATTGGTAAAAACTATATTCATTTCATTATTTTTTACAGTTGCGCTTTTGGGATATTTAACGTCCAAATTCGTCGAAACTTTCTTTTTTTTTTTTTGCCGGTTTTAAAAATTCATATTTCAAAAAAGACATTAGATTGCTACCAGTAGGTAGTCTAATTTCTCAACAATCGTTTTCATGTGATTATATTTTTGGGTACACATTTTCTTGATGTATTTATATTAATACAGTTGTAAATATCATAAATAAAAAAAAAAAAAAAAAGGACAAGGTTTTCAAGATTGAAATTTCATCAGCATGTAGTGAGCCGATATAGCTAATTAATAAAGCTAACAGGAAAAAAAAACAAAACACCAAATATAAGTTTCTTTTCATCGAGACTTTTAAGCCGCTAAAGATCTCGTTTTATATACATTTTCATAATTTTACATAAATGTTAAATCATATTGATTCGACATTTACAGAATTTTCAGTGTTACAGGCCTTTCCTCAAAATATGTTTTTAATCGAAAAACAAATTCAAAATAGCCGCCGAGAAACAATTATGAGCCTTAAAAAATTATTATTTTGAACACTCCATTAAATATGGAATAATTTGTAAGCAAATTATAAAAATCAAATAATATCGACCAACAAAATTTTGCTATATTATATATAATATATATATTATATATAATATATATAATATAATATATATATATATTTCTATATATAGTATATAGAAATATATTATATATAGAAATATATATATTTATTTATAAATATATAGAAATATATATTATATATAATATATATATTTCTATAATATCGACAAACAAATTTAAAGTAAGTGATTTCAATTGGTCCATCATAATGTTCAATGTTTCCAATGGTCATTTTAATACTTGGTCAATAAATATTTTTATTTTTTTAAATTTTATTTATTGAGTATTACAACAATCTGTCTCTTGGACATTGGTTGTACTGAGGTAGGATGACATTCAAACTGAATAAATATTAATGTAATAAAAAACACTCTCTAAAGCAAATCAGAGAAATGAAAAAACACGCATTCTTCCTAGTTTCCTGTTTAGGTTCCTTTTTAAAGTGTTGTTATTTAGCTAAAAAGTGTGTGTAACATTCCCTAGTAAAACCACTAATTAAATAAATACCCTACAAAAAAAAATCACTAAAACAAAAAAAAAATTCAATGTCTATCGAAAGAAATTTTTTTCTAATGCAATAATCATTAAAATAAAATAAAAAAAAATCCTGCTATAGGATGTCCTTGGTAAGTGGGGCCCCATTATGGCTAACCCCTACTCGCTCCCCCCTAGGGACGCCACTGCTTGACCTTTCTTTCCTGCCTTTTGCAAGGGAATGGGACAACTCAAAGCTCCTCCAAACAAGCTCACCCTTTGTTTGTAACCGTTGCTTGTTTGCTTCCCATGGCTTATCCTCTCAGAATCGTATAATGCACCTAGGGTCTGTGACACTCAACTCACAGTGCTTTGTTTATTAGTTTATTGCTGTACATATCCTTTTCTATCACCACCTCAAAGGATACCTGTCCTTTTCATACAAGTACCTCTATATATATAGAGTTATGAAAGAGACGAATGTATTGTTTACAACTACTAATATTGTAAGTAATTGGATGATAGTAACAAGTGTTTTGATTTTGATTTTTTATCTATATTAATGCATATATCTGAAGAGATTGTTATTTTAAACTCACCAATTTTAAGAACCATCAGACAGATTTGAAAACTTATTTTTGATTTAGATTGACTATTTACAGAGAAAGGATTCGAACATTATAATGCCACGCTGACGGAGAAATGATCATAAACGTCTATAAATCTGGAAAACTGTTATGGAATTACGCTGAGACAATGTCTCGTAAAAATCTCAAGTAGTCACTTGCTATGTATTGAAGTTTTACTAAAATATATGCTTTAGTGGAGTTTTGGAATTGTTATGAGGTGTAGATAGCAAAGGTGAACGAACCCGACTTCTGACATCAAGAACAGCGTCAAGGTTGCAAAGGAGGTAAATTAAGGACTGACCCTGTACCTGGAGCCTGGGGGAAGGCTTAGAGTAAAAACTAGTAACGGGGTAAGTAACTGCTTACTTTTAGGGTGTTATCAGCTATTTTGAAATTAAGAACCAATAAGAACCATTCTTGCCCCACCCTGAATATTTCTATAAAATCTACTGAAAATAAGTGTTTATTTTCGGCCTGGAGGATAGGTCAGATGTTTTCTTTCGGATTGGGGACTGAAGCATTGGCCCTGCATAGACTACACAGTTGGGCGTCATGGAGAAGTTTTTGGACTTGGCCTTGAAAAGATGACCTCGGATCAGCGGATGCATCAATGAAGTCTACCAACCACACCACTTCATATACAAGAGATAAGTGATATTCCCAACAATAACTTGACCAATGTTAGAATATTTCATGGCAATACAACTCTCAAAACAGTCCATCTGAAATCATGCCTTCACAGTTAATTATTAAATTCATTGAAACAGTTCTTTTAAATATAATTTGTTCTTATAAATATATTTTGTTCTTGTAAATATAATTTGTGTATATTCTTTATTAAACATAGAAATAAATTAAGTTTTTTAGTAAAATTTATTTTAATTCTGCCACCTATTTATATCATGATGATCACAGGTAATGTAAATAACTAGAAAGCATGATAAACGAAAACCAGTCTTTGATCGAAGAAATCCAATTAATTAATTCTGAACCAAAATATTATAGATCCAAATTCATTTTACTAATTTTTTACTACTAATTTTTATTAAATAATTCTGGATAATTATCCTCAATATTTATCCAGTGGCATCCCGTATAAATTTTAACACACCAAAACGTAGCTACTTTAATGTCATCCCTTTTTGGGGGGAGCACATTATAAATAGAGCGCAAAGACAAACTTCTTAGCATATTAGAATTAATTCACAGAATTGTTTTATCTGAATCAGGAAGCAAAGAACATACATAATACAGGAAGTTAATTGTAAACATGATACTAAGGTTTTTTTAAAAATATCTTTATGATATTTACAACTGTAATAAAGAAATACATTTAGTAAATTCGAACATATGGATATAACGACATGAAAACACTTGTTAAGAAACTAATCAATGGTATCACTCTAATAATATGTCTATAATAGGAGATCACGGGACCATCTTCTTTTCAGACGCCTCGGAGGGTTATCAGGAATTGAAGAGGAAGCAAGTTGGAAAAAAGAGAGTTCCGATGGTTCAGAAGTCTATTATGGAAGGATAGGTATCTGGATTGAGCTAAAGCGGAAACATATGGTACATTAAGGGCGTTATGGATGATTTTATTCGTGACAAAGTAGTGAGCATTAAGGATTTTGGACTGTAGGGATTAAATTAATCTTAAAATATATAAATAACTAATATTACTGTTTTTTTTTTAATTCATAACTGTATTAAATGATAAATACAACAAGTAAATATGAAAGAAGTAACATGACATGTAACATGAAGAGAAACTACCCATTGGTAGCACTCCTATTATATTTCTATATTAAAAGGTTCCGAGGCCATCATCTTCTTTTCAGATTCCTCGGAGGGTTATAAGGGATCGAGGAGGAAGGAAGGTTAGAAACGAGAGGGTTAGGATGATTCTGGAGTTTATTATGGAAGGATAGGTATCTGGATTGGGCCAGATCTAAAAAAAAGAAACATTAAGGTCATTATAAATGGTTTTATTTGTAACAAAGCAGGGAGCATTGAGAATTTTACGAAGGATTTTGGATTGTAAGGATATGAGAGGAATTCGATTTTTTAGTGGAGCTCCATAGCTGAACTCCGTTGGTCCAAATAAGCCTTATTATATTTATGTATATGAGTCTTTTGTAGTCAATTGGAAGCTTAGAGCGTTTGTATAGTAAGTTCTGAAGTGATCGGAAACATCGAGCGGTTTCTTGTCGTTTCAGTCTGATATGACATAATAAGTTTAAATAGTTTTACTTTTATTTTTAGTTATGTATTTCGTTTCAATGCATAGATGTCGATCTCTATGGAGCAGTGTTGGCGCATACATAATTATTTTTATTTATTTATTTTACCTCTACCCCTGAGGGTTATTTGTGTATTAATTCACAATTTTATATGCTGTTGGATAGTTCTGATAGTTTTAAGTAGTCAAACATTTTCTGTTCTTCGAGGATTTATTCTATTGTCGTTACCAACTTATGGTCTTCACTTAAATAAATGTAGAAGTGAAGAGTGTTTTACTGTCCTGAGTTGGAAATGTGTGAACATCGGAGATTTTAATCCTCGCAGAAGGTCCGAATCGCAGATCGGTGGGGAAATTCATGCTGTCCGATCAGTAGATGCGACTGGTCATGAGTTTTTTAGCCCTAATTTTTGATATTAGATAGGTTACTCGTTTTCTTGATTTCCTAGAGTTTAAATTGCAATTTGTATAAGATCAAACATGTCATTAATGTAGTAGCACAATATTGTGATGCTTATAATCAATTAAAATTCTTCATACCTGTGTTTATAGAACTATAGATTGAGCGGATAAAAATAAAAAAGTTTTTCAATTGCGTTTAGCTTACATGAACGCGGGTTAAAATATTGTGAATATTTTTTGTAGGAGAATTACCTCTGAAAGTAGGATAAATACAACAACCTCTACCACCAAACCGAATTCCCAGTAAACATATAATTGTACAATGCTATTATAAACAGAAGTGGTGTTCTCGGAATTTCCTGTTTTCCTCATCGACGAACTTATCACTCAAAATACTTGCTTCAAGACCGTTATAAAGAGCGCCCTGCGGAAAACCTTCGTACTATTAAATCATTTAAAAATGAATAGGATTTTATAAAATTGTCCGCTATAGAATAGTGTTCGCAATATAGAATATTTATTTTAAATTATGGTCCCCGTCCCATCCAATAATTGAGACACAACGACTCGCATATTTCAATAACGCGAACTGTTAAATGTATGGTGGTTTGGTAAATTAATACTGTAATGAATTCATAAAAAAAAAAAATAATTAAAATAAAACGATACTAAAGAATTTGCAAATAACGTAGTTTTCCTGGACCTAAACATCTTTCAATATGCTTGACGGTTTCTTGTTCTCAGCCCAGTACAAAGAGGCTAATATATCGTTATAAAAATATATATATATTTGAGTCTGTGATGATATTTATATCGAAGATATGGGTCATTAGTGTATAATATTTACAACTGTAGAAACATACTTTTGCATAACAGCACCAAGAAAATCAAGATGGGAAAGATTTAAAAATAAAAAAAGTGTGGAACTATTCACTTACTCACTGCATGGCGTTTTGGTCCATTAAGAATCAAAGCCTTCTCCATTATCGTGCTCCAGCCTACTTTATCCCCAGCTTTGATGTGGTATCGTCTGACGTTAAGCTATTGGAGGTCCTCTTCCACATCATCAAGCCATGGTTTCCGAGGCTTATCTCTCCTTCGAGGACCTCCTGGATGACCATTCAGCATTTTTCTGGTAATCTCGGCGGCGGCCAACCTTCCAAAAAACTATGTCCAGGTTGTCCACTCTTTTTTTATCTTAATAATTTGCACAATGGAAATTATATTCTTCGGGATATAGCTCTTTCAACTTGAAGTTGCTCCTTATCCTATATCCATCATTCTTTCGCACTGATACAAATATCTTCCTCAGTACTTTTCTATATTCTATATTCAGTATCCCACATTCAAAGCCTGTTGTTGCTAGCCGAAGTCAGCACCCAGATTTCACTATCCCCACATATATTATTACAGTAGGGCTCGAAATCGGTTTTGTACCAAATATAAGCTCCTGTCATGCTCAAATACCATGAATGGGGTACCCTTGGATTCAGAATTTCACGGGGGATTAGCGAATCGTATTCTTCACTTTCGTTTTTCTTTCTAAAATAAATAAAGTCGATACAAACATTTTGCTAGGCTTCAATACTGGAACGGTGGTAGGTCTGTAGATCGATACGGCACAAATTGGATCTTGAAGATTTTGATGTGTACAGCAAGACCCGAATAGTTCCGACGGAACTATCGGATCCTTCGTTTTTAAGCCCAAAAACGTACTATTTTCGAGATAACGTAAGGCATAGGGTTCGCATCCATACAGCGTTACATTAATTGTGGTACTGTCATTGAATACATGTCTTATTTCGTCGACTTGAGGTCTCTATGATTGAGAGAGGAGTTTATATTATTTATCGAAGGTGATTTTGATCGGCAAGCCATATCATCGTTAATTTTTCACCAAATCTCAAGATTGGGCCACCAATTTCGAAGGCTTCCTTCTTCAGCCAGGCAAAATAGTCCAATCACTCCGAAAATTCAGGCAAACAAGTTATGAAAGAAAACAAACTTTATTTGCGAATAACTAAAAAATTACACACTTTTCCCTTTGTTATGCCCATGATTATGTAAAAGATTACTTTTTTTTTTTTTTTTTTTTTTTTTTTTTTCCTATGCCTAAGTAACGCCTGCTTCGTTAGCCATGCGTGCTCTTGCAGTCCAGTACAACTTTGCTCTCCGTGTATAATAGCTGTCCATTTCATTAAAGCAACATCTTATGTCCTGTAATGCAGGGCATGTATCCAGATGTTCTCCTGTCATTATGTCTAAGGAACATAGAGGGCATGTCGGGCTATCTTTTACACCGATGCGGTGGAGGTGCTTTTGAAGGAAATCGTGGCCTGTCAGCATTCTAAAGCATGCCACGGCTTGCCCTCTAGGGAGGTCTCTAGGAATCCTGCCACTTTCTTCCAGCAATCCACTCCATTGTTTCCCTTCAATTATTTGTACATATTTCGCTTTCAGTGAACTTTGGAGGGTCTTCTTTATGATTCTTTTTGTTGAATCCATGGTCAGAGGAATATCGGGTTGGATCATTCCAGAACCTATTCTGGCCAGTTTATCAGCTTCATCATTTCCGTGGAGCCCGCAATGGCCTGGTATCCACTGGAAAGCGACTTCTGTCCCATTTTCCTTCAATTGGTTCAAATATTGATGGCATTTAGGAACATTTGGATTTATACTATATCCATTTTTTAGGGACAAAATGGCTGCCTGTGAGTCAACAAAGAAAGCCAATTTCTTGTCTTTCCGTTCAGTTAACATCTCAAGGCCTAAGAGAATGGCTTTCATTTCCCCTTCAAAGTTTGTGGCTACCTTTCCGACCGGGGCGGCAAGTTGAAACTCCTTTGAATAAACACCAGCTCCTGCATGTTTGCGTGCTTCCAGTGCAGAACCATCCGTATATACATGGAGCCATTCTGTCTCTGGAAATCGTTTTCCGATGGTTTCTAGGGTTATAGCCTTTTGTTCGTAAATTGGTGTTGTATCCTTAGAAACATTCTGAAGAAGATCACAGTGAACAACAAATTGGCTGGTGAATGGAACTTGTGTCAATGACGGGAGTGGCTCCCTTTCAGCTAATTCTAGTCCTTTTCTTTCTATCAAATCTTCCACTGCCTTAGTAAAAGTAATTTGAGTTTTAAGGCGTTCAGGTGCGGGTTCATAGGTACTCCAGTAGTTGATCTTAAGACGTTTTAGCCTTTCATAGAGCGTAATGGCCAGTTGCTCCCGGTGTGTCTCAAGAGGTACTATGCCTGTTTGTAATTCTAGCGCAGATATTGGGGTTGATCTGCTCCCTCCTGTCACGAGTCTAAGGGCTTGATTCTGGATTATGTCGAGCTTGTGTAATATCGCGTCCGAAGCAGTGATAACAAGTTCTGCTCCATATTCAATAACAGGGCGGACATATGTCTTGTAGGTAAGAGCCATAACATCCCCCGTTGCTCCCCATTTTGAGCCACCTAACCTCTGTATTAACGAAAGTCGTTTTGAAGCCTGTTCTATTTGTTTTTCAATGTGCTTATTCCAAGAGAGTCTTTTATCCAATTTCACTCCAAGATATGTAGCTTCTTCTGTGCGTTTGAGCTCTTCGTTATTATGGTTCAAATTGATCTCTTGTGATTTGGTAGAGAGGGTAAAAAGTTGGAATTCCGTTTTTTCGGAATTAACGATCATCTCGTTTTCATTGGCCCACTTCTCTAGTAATTTAAGTACATGTTGCATGTGATTTTCTAGCCCTTTAAAGTCACTACTTGTTGCCCAAATGACGAGGTCATCTGCGTACAGCAGGGCATTTGTACCCGGAATAGTTTCAGTGAGTTCCGTGATATCATCAATCATGATGTTAAACAGGAAGGGACTCAGCACCGAGCCTTGTGGGAGGCCTTGTTTTGTTTGGCGATATTTTTTTTTTTTTTTTTTTTTTTTTTTTTTTTTTTTTTTTTTTTTGTTCTTCCCTACCTCGCCTTTTAGGCTATACGGGATTTTCCCGGGCCGGGGGGTGAGGGCGGGGAATTTAAAATCCCCTCCGGCACCGGGACGCGAACTCGTACTTTTTATATCATCTCAAATCTCTGTTATCCGGTTGCCAGGCAACTAGCGGTGCTGTTACACACGCTTTAGCCTATTCGGCCACCCCGCCCCCACTGTTTGGCGATATGTCGAGACAACGTTTTTATATCGCACCCTTATAAACCTTTGATGTAAGAAAGAAGATATAGTCTTGAGCAGATATCCTGTGACTCCCTTGTCAACAAGCTTACTCACTAGCTTCTAAAAGATTACTAAATCCCCTAAAAAACGAAAAAATAAAATCATCGAAATCGGAGTATTTTTAACAAAGATACAGCTTACTGAAATTTGTGAACATATTGGTTCCAAACAAAAATTAAGATTAATTTTTGTTTCTTGGTCGATTATATGTATCGATAAAGTAACATTTGATTTTTTTTATCTTTTGATACCTTGCATTATTTTATTTTCTTATTAATTTGGCATTTGATAACAATATGGTGTGTAAATTTTTGGCGCGGGCCTACTAGTTGTATATTACTGTGGCTCTAATTCCAGTGTTAGAATCTTATACATCGCATAAAGGCAACTGTTACAATATTCCTCCGTGACAATTCCTCCAAGGTACCTGAAGAACCTGCATGCTGAGAACTACCTATCTTCATCTGTTCTTCCTTAAAAATACCTTCCCTAGAAAACGATCTATTGAAAGAGAGTTAATATTGACATTTCCATTAAAGAAACATGAATAAATTTAAGAAATAATTCAAATAAGAATGAGCATCTCTCTTTCGGCCATAAAAATAAATTTATGAAAAAATGTGGTTTTAGAATTTATTGAAGCTGAAAAAATGATTAATAGTGATTAATTTTGTTGAATTGTTTTCTTATGATGGTAGAGGAGATATGAGTTAGAGCATGTTTTATTAACAAAGATACATTATAATTAAAGAATTATATTCACTACATATATGTATGGATATCATAGCATACAATTTAATTCAAATTCTTAATTGGGTATTAAAAAAGAAATAATGTTAAACTGCACAATGTTATACAACAGATATATTCCAGGAAGTCAAATATAATTTGTTTACTTAAAAATGTGTTGGCATATGAAATATCACATTCTTCAAGTCTACACATACCAGTGTAAATGTGACTAATTTCAAGAAAATCGTATTGGGTGTGGTTCAGGCTGTGTGGTGAATTGACATGGAATGACACGAACGAGAAATATGAGAGCTTTTCCTGATTAAAAACCATAATGGAGGGGAAATTTAGATACATGAAATGTCTTATACGAGGAATTGTCGAACTTATAAACAGCACAATCACAAAAAACGTATTTATTATTCAGGCACAGAACTCGACACTGCTTTTTGAAAACTCAGATAGCTGTGGTTGTAATATGATAAAGGCGGCACATTCTTTTGTCTGATATTGGATTCCATTCCGACTTGCTTTTAACGCCTAAACGAGAACTGAGCTCAGCTCGTATTTCGTTTAAAATTTTAATAAGAACTTTTATTTTATTGTTGCATGCTTTGCCATTATTGACGAGCATGTACCTTTGTCCTTTTTCAAAAACATTATTTTTCCTTGCCAGCATCTTTTTGAGCTCATTGGAATATTTTCCAGTCCTCCTCATGGAAGTAATGAAACTGGTTTCAATGCATAACATAGTTCCTGAAATTTAAATAACAGCTAAAAAAAAAATAGAAATTTTAAATTGAACCAACGGAAAGTTTACGCAAAAAGACATATTTTGAAAAAACACTTATGCTGTTTTTACTTACTGCTGCTGTTTATTTAATGGTGTACACACTAGCGGATCCAGGATTTAATTTTTTGGGAGGGGGCTTCAGCCCGAAAGCCTTTTTTTCATAAAAATAACGATAATTACTTTGGAGAAAAAGAAGGAAACTAACTATCTGTATGAAATGGCGTTTAAGTGATTTCTAAAGCCCTTTTTAATGTAATTGCATGAACAATAATACTTTAAGAGATACTTTTTAAATATTTTTTTCCATAAAAGATGGTTATATTTTACCATTTTGGCGGGAGAGCTTTAGCCCGAAAGCCCCTCCCCCCGTAGATCCGCCCGTGGTGTACACTATTATTATAAGGCCAAGGTACGAGTCCAGGACACTTACCATCACTCAAGAAAGAGGTGTTTAAAAAAATGAGAGAAACATCCTCTGGAAGATAACCAGGACGATTTGGGATCTGAGTATTTACTACGTATGGAGCAGGAGGATCAATAAAGAACTGCTCGCAGAAACTGGTCAATCAGTATCTCATGGTATGTAGGCAAGAATGATAAGATAGTTAGGGAGGAAGCTCGGATAGATCCATCACAAAGTCTGTACACAACAGTGAACGTCTTAAAAGTAGGCAAGATACCGCGTGGTAGATAGATAAAATAAGATAAAATAGTAGTCACAAAGAGAAAAAATATGCTTTAGGGTTCCATGCATATAACTAGAAAGCTAGAAAGGTGCCTTACCCGGCAACCTGATAACCCAAGTATGAGTTAGAAAAATAATTAGAGTTCAATTCTCGATGGGACTTTTAACTTGGCATCTATCTCCAGCATGGTAAACACTTTTGATTATTTAAAAAAAAATATATAAATTACTACTTTCAAAGGGAACATTCATACTTATAATTGATTATTAGATATTAAAATAAATATAGAAAACTTTTCAATCTGGAGTAGGACACGAGTGGGGTGCGGTCACGCGGACACGACTGTGCTCGAGAGCTCTAAGTTGGGAATCCCTGCCCTATACCTGATCTTAATATCCCATTTGTCCTTGATCTTATCCAAGAAAAATTCTTCTAATTTCATTAGAAGAGGACGATACAATACATGAATGTACATGAAATGCACATGTCTTCTTTGTCAATTATAATGTGTATATATGCACATGTAAATAATGTAGCACAATGAAAACTTTTGTATCATAGGTAGGTTTTATAATATCACTTATATACTTACGACTTCCAGATCTACCAGACAATATCAACGCATGGATAGCTAACAATGATCTGAGGCTGAACGTTGAGAAGACCAATGCCATTATCATTGGATCTAAGCATATTCTTAATTCCCTTTCTTATTATCCCCTTCTCTATCTTAATGACCGACCTATCCGCTTCCACACTTCCGTTAGAAACCTGGGCGTAATATTTGATCAACACTTTTCCTGGAGTCAGCATGTTTTCCAAATCATCAGAAAATCTATTGCTACTCTTAAACAGTTTTCGAGATTCCGTGATTCTTTTAAGATCCGTCAGCTTCTAGTCTGCTCTCTTATTTTTCCCAACTTCGATTATGGCTGCCTTGTATACGGTTGACTGTCTAGTGGACATGAGGTTTGTCTGAAGAAGCTAATGAATTGTTCCATTAGATTCATCTGCAAAGTTGAAGTGGCTATAGTTTCTCGAAGGCAATATTTCCTAGATTATGTTATATATTCCATATTCAGGTAATATTTCCTAGGTGAATTTTGTTTCTCCAAATTTTTACAACCAGAAAACCTTCATACCTTCTTAACTTGTTCAATCCCAGTTCCTCTGTGCATTCTTTCAACACAAGATCCCAGCCCACAAACTTGTATATTCCTTCTCATAAGATAGTTTATTTTGAAAAAAATACTTGTGCTACCTAAAAATAACGCGTGCTACCTTGTTTTGGAATTCCTTACCCACCGCCGTACGCAAAATGTCATCATTGACATTTAAAAACCAATTGTTTCTCTATCTCATCACACATCTTCTGAATATTTACAAGAATTAAATATGTTATAAATATGTTTCGAATGTTAATTCAAAAGTATTATTTATATTATTTACCGTTCAAATATGTAAACATAAACATATCAATTCACCTATAATTTAGAATAGAATCTTATTTTAATTTTTATGTTACACAACTTTGTAACCTGATTATTCTTTGTCAACCTTATGATGTCACAACCATTATGTGCCAGACAAATTTATATTATAATGTAATTATCATTGTACATGTTTGTTATTGTTAGGGGATTTAAAGTCCCTCAGTAAAATTTACTTTCTTTCATTATTTATATCACGTTTTTCATAAAACTGTTACTGAAACTCAAATTAATATTTTTTATATAGTAGACATATATCGTTGACATCGGAATATGTACTATGACAATTTTATTTTGTCTAATTACAATTGATCATTTTCACTTTATATTTTATTTATACATAAGTACTTATTTTAAAACATTTAGTATCATATGGGATTTGCCCTTGCCAAGATTCCTGCATAGTCACACACTAAAACCTCCACTCATAAGTTTATGTTTATTTAAACTGTTCACATTTCATTTTAAAATAGAAATTACATAATTAAATTATCCTAATGTATTGTAATTTATAACTATTATGTTAGTATATAAACATAAGTTGACAAGGACAATTCAACTCATATGACTAACTTCGACTCATAACTTCGATATGATTTTAATTTTCTTTTAAAATAGGTCTCTTCTCTTGAAAATGTCCGATGGGCTGGAATCTTGGTGTAGAGAAGGAAATAAAATAAGGATTTTGAGATCAAATTGTGTGTTTTTTATTACTGATAATTAAATGAAGTCCTTACCTACAAAATTAAAACATATGTCTAGATTAAAAAAAATTTGTTTACTCAATTTTTTTTCTCATATTAAACTGAAACTTTCTATCTGGAAGCTCATTGGCTTATTTCTTTTATTTAAAACGTGAAATTTGAAAATGTGTCAGACAAATAAGATTATATTTATAATTGAAATACTTTCTCTGCTCTGACGATTCAAATATCTGGAGATAGGATAGCTGTTTACTATTTCCATCGTGGTCTGAATCCCATTTGTTTCACTGTTCAAACAGTTCGCTCAACCAACATTAGTTCAAGGGAAACAACAGTTCTAAGCGCATACGTTATTCAAATTCAAGGTCCACTAGATTTGTTATTGCAGCTATCAAAACTTCGATCAATGTTCTGATTGCTTTATTGATATTTTAAGGAAAATATCAAAGGGGACGAATTAGCTCGAGGTAAATTATTTCGTGAGGCTCCTCAAAGTCGTTGGCAATGTTCGATTTTTTTGAAATATATAATTTTATTTTACCTTTACTTTTGCCATCACAACTTAAACCCAAACAAACATTTACAACTCAATCTATAAGAAGTGTTTTACTCAGAATTTTTAAATATACTAACGAACATTCAATCATTCTGTGTTTTTGTTTGATCATGTGTGCAGAGCTGCTAAACTGAAAGCATTTCATTGAATATTTTATTGTAGATATTTTTTAATCTTTGAATCTTGATTCGTATCTGTCACAGATAATTGTGAAAATTGAGATGGAAACAGGAATGATAGTTGGACACCAAGCCGTAGACTTCTGTAATTTATGATTGGCGATCTCTCATCCATAAATTTTTTTTTTAACTTCGTAGGAACGAACGTGAAGATAATGGTAGAAACGGAAATAAATTGTACGTTTATGACCGATATGCATTTTATAATCGGTTTTACTATTATCGTACCAAAGAGCTTATATTGTTAGTATTAAAATTTTGGATTGGAAAGATTCTTGTTACTTTGAATTAAAATTAATTTTGGAGTCCTGATGAGTGGAAAAATCCTCAGTATGATCATTGTTTTATTGGTATAATATATAACTAACACTGTTTAGTTGATGTGTTGTTAAATGTAATGTGCTAAACCTTAGAGTTTATGGTCTGTTTTTTATCCTTTATTCAATCAAGAGGTATTTAATGTATCAATTTTTCGAAGGGTTTCAAAAAGTTCGTTAAACAACTATTTTTTTGTATTTACTTATATTTTATTCATCCGTAAGCAAAATTGCTCTTTTTGAAGGACGTTTATAATTGTAAAAATATTAAGCATTTAAATTCTGTACTGAGGAGGACTAAAGGAGACTTAACAACAATAACAATTTTCGTTCTGTTAATTGAAGTTAACATCTGATATTATATTATTTGAAAGAAAATATTATATTTTTTCTTTTGATTTAAGGATTTACTCGTTAAAAATTTAAATCCATAAACATTGTTAGATGATATTCATTTGATACTATGACCTAACGTATGATCATTAAATATTGTTAATTTCGTTGTGCAGTATACTTTTTTTTTCTTTTGATAGGAACTATTTTTCTGACAAGCTGCTCTTATTTCAATAGTAAAATATATTATTCTTCAACAACCTACTAGAACCAAAATTAAATAGAGAAAAATTGGAATCATGTTTGAAATGTTCGAATATTTGTTCAGAACATCCAATAAGATGAAGTGACAATGTTTGCTCATTTTCAATTCCTAATTGATACTTTTAGACTTGAGAAAAGACGTCTATCTTGAACTATTAAATTTATCTTGTTCTTAATATAAAAAAAAATTCTAAATAATAAAATAAAGCATTTTGTAATATCACCTTATTATTCTTTGATGATATACCTACCTGTAAATGCTATTTATAATAACTTCCACAACGTATTCTTACAACTGCTGTGAGTTTGTATTTCAAATACAAATACTACGAACTGATTATTATTTTTAAAATGCACGTATTTTTTTATTTCATACATATTTTCAAGAAAGTCTATGAGACTCGACATATGGGCAAATGCTTTCAAAATTAATAATTTAGTATTAAAACTCTGAGAATTAAAAAAAAAAAATTATTTAATAAAAATATTTAATATTCGATATACATTAAATATATCGGTCTACCCTGCAGGGTTCTTATTGATTTTTTTCACAGCTGCTATACGGTGTAGAAGTATTTATTCATAATGATATATAAAAAATTAAAATATTAAAGACTAGTGCGATTTTATAATTACTTTAGCTACTAAAATGTCATTAGTACGTATTGTCCCACTCTCAGTTTTCAAGTTAACAATTTTTTTTTTCTTTCGAGATCTATGTAAAATGTTTCCACTCCTAAAGAATAATAAAGACATTTTGAATAATACTTTTTTTTTTTAACTTTTGTTAACAGTGAAGTATGCTTATAGCAAAAAACATAACATCAGATATATAAACGTTGAAAAGAGGAAACAGTGGGGACATTTCTTGAGAATGTAGTAGTAGCCATGGATTTAAAGGACAGCCACCAGCGGATAGATCAACCAGTTGGGGAGCCTCTAAACATCCGTTTCTTATACGTTTTGCTCGTCACCTTTATTGTTGTCTTTACAACAGCGTATGTTATCTCACTACCTTTCAAATTATTTAGTTTATTATTATTCACGTTTGACTACGGTTTGGAGAAAGTCAGTTGAAAAAAAAAATTATAATACCACTCACATAGAGGTTTTGGAAGAATAAAATATTTGAAAATGTCATTACCAAGTTGAAAACTCGTTTCATTCCCACAACACAATTATCAGCTTTACTTACTTTAATTACTGAGAAAAAAACATTTCTGATCTAGGCCATTAGCTCAGATGAAGCTGAGCGGCAATAGAAGGCATAGGTATTTAGAAAATTGAATTTAAATGCCATAATTATTAAAATGTTATCATGAAAATTACCCATAATCTGAGAATCACCGATATTCACTTTTTTTTTATCACCCTCCAACTACCCCATTTCTAGAAAAACTTCCTGGTTTAAGAAGCTTTAAGTTCATATTAATTAAGTTGAGGTTTGTTACGAAATAATTGGAGATTCATCTCAAGTTGTGTAAAAAAAAAAAAAAAAAAAAAAAAATGAGGTGATTTGGTATCCTATGAACTGAAAGTACCCGTATTTTCACGAAAAATAAATTATTGCAAAGCTTTAATTTCTTTTTTTTTACCCATTTCTTTCAATATATTATACTAAACATAAATTCATAAATACACTTTTATTTATTAGAATGAATTAAAATAACGTTTAATTAATATAATATTAAATGAAATGAATTTTTAATATTTGTCATCTAAAGTGATCATAAAACTGAGTTGTTTATACTGTACACTATGGTAATTTTTTGTAATTGGATCTATTTAAGAACACCGGATGTTTTTTTGGTAGTTGATGACACCTTTGTTAATGAATTAATTGAATAAACAAAATAAAATGCGTTGATATGAATAATTCAATTGTCACTGTGTTGACCTATTTGTATGAACATTTTTTTTTTTTTTTTTTGTCTATAAAATATGTATTTGCGCCTGTCAACAATAAGTTTACAATCAGCAAATGCGATAATGATATAATGACATGACATGCATGGGGAAGGAAAGTACTCAGCAGTACCTCTTCCCTAACTTGTTCCAATTACTTAGGTTGTCTAAGGAAGGAGATCCCTCATCCAACGCCTTTTTAGTCTCCTGCTCCTGTTCTGAGGTATGTCAGCTGTGGCCATGTCTCTTATAAGTGTGTTATTATGTCTATTTAAATTTGTGTAAAATCGTTGGTATAGGGTTGTTATATGTTGGTCAACTGTTGGAAAGTGGAGGCCAGTATGTAGAGTTTTGTTAGTCACGTACCAAGGTGCTTTTGTTATGAGTCGCAATAATTTTGATTGGAACGTTTGAAGTTTTTGTAGGTGGGTCTTTTTAGCGATGCCGTATATTTGTGATGAGTATGTCCATATGGGCTTCAGTAAGTATGTATATGTATTCAGTTTCTGTTTTAGTTTTAGTTTTGAAGATTTGGCAAAAAGAGAGTAAAGTAGTTTGAGTCGTTTGTTAAGTGTCATGCGTTTCATTTTAACATGTGGGCCCCATGTCATCCTTCTGTCGAAGGTGAGTCCATGGCAAAGTACCGTGTCCGTTTGAGGAATTTGATTGTTGTCTATATAAACTGGAGGACAGGTATTTTTTCGAAGAGTAAATGTTATATGTTTGGATTTGTCATGATTAAGTCGAATTTTCCATAGTGTGAACCAATCTTGTAGTTTAAGCAAATGATGTTGTAGAGTTAGTGAGGCCTGTGTAGGGTCTTGATGTTTTGTGAGGATTGTTGTATCGTCTGCATATGTAGCTGTCAAGATCTCATTGTCAATAGGTATATCGTAAGTGTATATAACGTAAAGTAGAGGGGCTAGTATTGAACCTTGGGGAACTCCGGCCAAGATTGGACGGACTGAAGACACTTCCGAGCCCTGCCGAACTGAAAAAAATCTGTCGAAGAGGAAAGATTGAAGGATAAGATAGTACGTGTATGGAAGTATAGTCTTTAGTTTAAAGAGAAGACCCTGGTGCCAGACTCTATCAAACGCCTGAGCAACATCCAAAAATACTCCAGTTGCATATAGTTTTTGTTCTAAAGCTCCAGCAATGTAGTCTGTAACTCTGTGCAATTGATGTGTCGTCGATTGGATAATGCGAAAGCCGAATTGGTGGTCAGGTATTATCTGTTGGTCAGTCAATATGTCAAAAAGTCTTTTGTATATTAATTTTTTAAAAACTTTAGAGCATATAGGAAGGAGGCTAATGGGTCTGTAGGATGAAGGACTGTATATGTCTTTACCGGGTTTGTGAACCATCTTAATAAGTGAGTATTTCCATTGTAAAGGGAATTTTGACGTCCTTAGTATACAGTCATAAATTGTTGTCAGAAATACTAGAGCTTTCTTGGGCATTTGTTGGAGTGCTTCGGCTGTTATTAAGCCATAACCAGGAGCTTTTCTTTTCGGTAATTGTTTGATTTGAAGTGCAACCTGAGATGGAGTAAAAGAAGGAGGTGGTAGTGTCAGCTGAAGTGGGATGTCTAATGTGTTAAGTACAGTAGTATCATGTTCTGTGTTAGTGAAGTTTGTAAACGGTTTAAATACAGAAGAAAGGTGGTGAGCGAAGAGTTCAGATTTTTCCTCATCCGACACGGCCCAGGATCCATTTTCTTTTCTAAGTGGTGCTGACAGCTCTCAGTGCTTTAACAACTTTTTGGTATGCTTCCACAAGCTCCCATCGTCAGTCGAAAGACCACTGATGTATGCGTCATAGTTAGTTCTGTTAAATTTTTGGATTTCTCTTTTAAGTTGATTGTTTAGTCGGTTAAATGTCTGTCTATCTGAAGGGTGTCTGTCAGTCTGCCATATTTTACGCGCTCTTCTCTTTGCTCTGATTAAGTCCCTTATGTACTGAGGATATTTCGGCAAGTGCTCAGCTGTCGCAGAGTGGAATTTTGGTATTGATGATGTCCAAGCAGCTTGTTGAATATTTTTGGTGAATGTTTCCACAGCCTCCTCCAGTTCTTTTTCACCTTTTATGGACACTGGGATCAAAAGCGAAGAGTTTAAAAACTCTCTATATGCATCCTAGTCAATTGGTCCTTTGATGAGAGCTGGTATTTTTTGCACGTTGACGGCCTCATCGAGTACAATAAGGTGTACCGCTGAATGATCAGAGTTCGTGCTTATGGAATGAGGTACAGTACGCAGTCCTTTTGTAATAAAGAAGTCCAAAAGGTCCGGGGATTTGAGTCTCGATACAAGCCAGTATGTCGGTGTGTCAGGATTTATAGTGTCTAATGAAAGCTCGTGGATAGCAGCCCTCAAATTTCTTCCTCTTGGTGTGCATAGTCGTGACCCCCAATGTTGGTGCTTTGCGTTGAAGTCACCACCTGCTATGAAACATCGACCTAAGCTTTGGAAGAAGTTGCAAAACATCGAAGATGTCAGCACATATCTTGGAGGACAATAGATGGAAGCTAGTGTGAATGTGTTGTGTTTCATGTATAGTGTGATGCTTGTGGACTGAATGTCAGGTGTAGTTGGTAAGTGTAAATGGTTGTGTGATAAAGAAGATCTTATAAGTATAGCAGTGCCGCCGTGGGCAGTGTTGTGAGGGTGGTCTGTCCTGTGTGTCACATAGCCAGAAATACCGAATTTTGATCGTGGTGTAAGGTGAGTTTCCGTTATCAGGGCTACATCTATACGTTTTTCATGAAAATAAAAGTCCAGTTCAGTTTTGTGTTGTGCCAGTCCATTTGCATTCCACAGAAGGATGGACAAAGAGCCTGCAGTCAGCTGATTAGCGGCCATTTTGTGGATACATGGCTTGAGTCACCTGTGAAAGCTGTTGGAGGATACTAAACAGGGGCTGTATGAGGGAGTTTAAACCATTGAGTAATTTCAACAATTGAGGTGGGGCATTATTTTCAGTTGAAGGTGGCTGCTGAGTAGTTTCCCGCCTCATCATTATATTATATATGTATGAACAAGATTCCAAATTATTGCTCTCTGGCAAAATTAAATGTGTTTTTTAAATGTTTGCTTATTTCGAATAAATGAAATAATGTAAATATAATGCATCCCAAATATGCCGATCTCATATCATCCAACTATATAACTTATCGGTCGAAAAAGTTTTGGAAGATTTCAGAAAATTTTGTTTTCATTAGTTGTGGAATCGGTAACCGATACATAAATAAATAAGTAAAATAAATATGAAAATTTAAAATGAACAAATCAGTACACAATGAAATATCAATAGCACTAAAATTGTCGATGCTTTATTGTATAGTATTTTCTAAATATAAAATTTTTATAATTTTTAATTATTAGAACCAGTCTCAAACTCATAATACATATAAAACTAGAGAAAAAATATATTGACATTTATATATATATATATATATATATATATATATATATATATATATATATATATGTATATCCCTATTTTGAATTAACTCTATTTTAAAACCCACCAGATCTTTTAGGAATGGATGGCACAGCTGATTTCCTGAAAAGGGAAGAAGCAAGGTAGAAGGAGAATTGAAGAAGAAGTCGATAGTTCTAATAAACAAAACGATAATGCCAAGACTTATAGAACCTCACAAAATTAATCTTTTACAAGTAAACTAAACTAAACTAAATCTCTATAATTTTTCACTATGATAAGACTTCGATATCATATGTATAAGAGAAAGGAGTTGTATTAATTACTATTATATGCTATTATAAAGTATTTCGGATAGCTAACTTGTTTACGGTTTCTAAATTCAGAAGTTGTCTATCTCACTAGACTAGCTATTATTCATTATGTGATTAAACCATATTCGGATAGAAATAATGATAAACGAATGAAATGGACATCAAAAGTACTATAAAATTGATACAAAATTAAAAACAATAAATTTATTGAAACTTTCAATAAAGAACTACTTTTATATTATAATAATATATTCCTGTATTTTCAGCATCGAAAATCGTTGGAGAGGCACGGGTTGTATTTAATTCCCGTTTTATTATTTTTTTATACAGCTGTTCTTTAAATGTTAAAATTGCATTCAAATTCTTCAGGTAACCATTATAGAATAAATGAACGTTGTTTTATAAGCATTTTATTTTAATTTATCTATTATGTTTTGTAGGATATTCAATTATTCTTCAAAAGGAAGATTAATTTATATTTAGATACAAATTAATTTATCGTTGTATCTTGTTTTATCTGGAACGAAACATATTATGAAACCGTAAAGTATCTGAAGGAGAAGATTTTAGGCAAGTAAATAACATAAAGATTGTTAGAGCAATTTAGGAATTATGTTTTTTAGTAAAATTATTAAAAAAACTGTTTTACACATGTCCTTGGATTTTAAAGGTATCGGGTGCCGAAATCGTTTCAAGAGATATTCCTGACACAGACCTACAGTGGCTCACAGTGAATCTGATGCACTCCGTAAAAAAAAATAGAAGAAAGTCTTAAATGGCTACGTTAAAAAATAAAAATTAAAAACTTTTTAACAGGTTTATTTACAATCTTAATTTAAATATATACAAATTCGATTAAATTAAAATAAGCAACTGTGATTATTTTAAAAAGTTAATAAAAACAACTGAGTAATCTTAGTAATCGTAATAGTTGTCAAAATGATACAGCTCATTTCTTTTTCACTTTTTTTTTTTAGACATATAATATTCTGTCACAGGGACAATAATTATATTGATAAATGATCACATTCACACCGTATATACAAAAAAAAAAATTAACAAAGTAAAACAATAACTAAATAATAACAAATAAAAACTATATACAATAAAATAACCTAAATATAAGTAAATTAAAAATACAATCATACCTATATACAATATATACGATCAGGCGGGGAACCCAAATCCCTGCGTTACTCTCTCAACCGCCTCACCGGTGCTAAAGCCGGTGGAGTTTGAGCGAGAGCGCTTTAGCGCCACATACACTCATGTCTTGAGTGGAGAATCTGGCCATTGCCAGAACTCCAAAATAAATACTATAAAAGATCTCTGGGCCACTGCCGCTTCAACCTTCGAGGAGGGTTGTAGGGATGAGTGGAACTAGATAGGGATTGGGCTAGAGGATTGGGATGATTCATAAGGTTCTGATGGAATTTTGAAAATTTTTCAGGGATAAGGTCAAGGACAAGTGGGATATTAAGGCCATGATGTAGGGTTTTGTTGGTTAGATAGAACGGAGCATCGACTATTGTTCGGAGGACTTTGGATTGAAAGGATTGGATGCGTTTGATGTTAAAGAACTTTGCTGTCCCCCAAAGTTTAAGTCCGTAGGTCCGAATGGGTTTCAGGATTGTCTTGTAGATCAGTAATTTGTTGTCAATTGAGAGTTGAGATTTTCTGGTCAGTAGTCTGTATAATTGGCCGTATCGTCGGTTAAGTTCTTGTCTTTTAAGTCTAGTATGTGGGTTCCACGTTAGTCTTCGGTCTAAGATAAAGCCAAGATACCGGACTGTGTCTGAAAAAGGAAGCTGGATGGAATTAAAGTGGACTTATGGACAGGATCTGCGGCGGAGTGTAAAGGTAATGTGTTTGCATTTGGATTCGTTTATTTTGATGCGCCATTTATTACACCAGTGCTCAAATAAACATGCTATTTCTGGATCTGAGTTGGATGATAGGATGGCGGTGTCATCAGCAAATGCCAGGAAGGTATTGGGACGGACAGGGATATCGGCGGTAAAAAGAATATAAAGGACGGGGCCCAAGACGCTACCTTGAGGAACACCGGCTTCAACTGGGTAGGAGTTTTTTTCACTTTTAAATACGATTAATTTTGTTCAAAACCTTTTAGGCAAGCCATTATTTTCTACCACTTCTTTCAGTCTGTGTTTAGTGGAGTCGACAAATATTTGGGCTTAGACCCTTCGAGGAGTAATTTCTTTAAAGTTTTCTTTGCTAGAAATTTAGTGTTTTCTAATTTATACGCCCAATTTTTCTCGCAGGTCCTCTATCAGATTAAAATCTGGCGACTGTGATGGAGTTTTTAAACTTTGTGGAAGTTATAAATTAACTATTCCTTAAGTAATATGGCAGTGTTCAAGGTTATTAACCTGATAAAAACTAAATGTTGTTTAGCCCCAAATTTTTCGAAATTTATTTCAAGTTTGTTCTCAAAATTTCTATCCAAACATATTTATGAGAATATTTCCACTCTAAAGTGAAGATTTTCACCAGAAACTGCAGTACACCCCCACACCAAGAGACAGAACATAAGAAAAGAACAAATTAATAGGATGTTTATCGATCACAATAAATTATTGTTTTCAATGTAATGTAAATTGAAGTATTTATTTATTCAATAATTTCAATCAATATCCTTTTGACTATGAGTCACTGTACATACCTTGGGTCTGAACCGGGTCATTTAAAAATATACAACGAATTAAAAAAAAAGTAGAAAAATATAAATTTTTTAACAATTCATAGGTTGAAGTTTTCCACAAAGGGAAATTTACTTCCTAAGGTCTTAAGATAATTAAAATAAGAAAAAAAAGTAGGCGATTCACAGTTCGAAGTTATAATTTGCTTTAGGAATCTAGGAATTGGAATGAAATCGTACTCTAATTAAAGTTTAAAGTGATTTAGGGCAAGCTTTACCTCAAGTGGCCTGGAAGGAAATTTAATTGTCGCTTCTTTCTAAGGTTTGGAAAGTTGTCGCTGGAGGAGCCGCAGCCACAAATGTCAAATGATTTGAATTACCTCTCATTTATTAGCTCTCTACACCTCTTCATCAATTCTTCCTTTGACAGTTCCTTTACTTTATCATCCGCTTTGAACTAGTTAGATCGAATCAAAATCTGTTTTGTATAATTAAAATTTATAAAATAATGATGTTAAATCAGCAACTTACAAATGTATTTGTCCTATCTTGATATAGAATCAAATGTTACTCAATAAATGTTTAAAGAAAAAAATAGATATATTTATTTGTTAGGAATTACGGCCACAAGTAATGCAATATATCGACTGCCACACTACAAAAGTCTGTAAGAACAAAAACTAAACATTTTCAAAAGACACATAAATTCATAATTTTTATTCAATGAGCAATATCTTTTCGGTTCAATTTTCTTTTGCAGACTTAAGACAAATCATATTTCTGTCAAATAATCTGTTAAAGACATTACTTCTAACTTATTTTGATAAATAGGTTTAGTTAGGTAAAAACAATCAAATCCATTGTAGTAACACCCATAACTTTGTTAATCATGATTAAAGAATGATAAAAACAAAGTCAGTTTTCAAAATGTTCAAAAACAATACTACTAATGAAAATTTGTAAAATATTTGTTCACACGGGTTATTCTTTTTTTTGTCCTCCACTGCAGGGATGGCTCGAAGGGAATTCATTTTGGAGCAGTCTATGAAAGATTTGTTTTTAACGTACTCAACCTTATATGGACATGGTTTTATTCACGAATGTTTGGTAAGTTCTAGGTAGCCTGCTGATGTGTAGATCACTTCATTTCTAAGCTTTCTGTGATTTCGAAGATTGGACTGATTTTAAAAGATGAAACTGGAGTTCATTTTTCGTCTCGTGTTAAATTTTTCAATTAATGAAATCAATTCTCTTTCTCTCACTATGCGGGATTCGGAGCCTTTTTCCCCCAGTCAAGCTCATTTTGTTGTGTCCAAGATGTTTCTATTGATTTGAAGGTTTACTACTCGCTTTTTTGCTTTGTCTAGTTCTATAGTAAGCAGTGCTGCTCTCAGAGTAGGGAAACCCGGACATTTGCTCAGAGGTGCAGGAATGGACCGCCACTTATTAGAAATTAAAAAAAGAAATGAATAGAAAGCATATGAGAAAAATTAATTTAAGCCTATTAATAAAACTAATCGATAATGTCTATGCTCAAAACGCTTTATATATTTACATGACCACCTTTAATTCAGCATTTTATTAAAATTTCTGGTAACAACACAATCTCTATAACCTTCACTGTGACTTATATTGTTTTACATCACAATTTAACGGTTTTTAAATCACAGGTTTTTACAAAAGGTCATAGAGAAGAAATAAAACATGGTAGATTTCATTTTCTGGGATCAGCACACAATTGACTAGAAAAGGTCAAAACCTCATTTTCCATATAAATTTTCCTTACAGGCTTTTCCAATGTGACTGTCGATATATTAAATAGAACTGAGACTAAATTGAGTTGTTCTCGTCTTTGGTTTTTTTTTCAGCAAATAAATAAATAATCTATCTTATTATAATTAAACAATTAACTCAAAAAATAAAACTTAAAAAAATCAGAAAACAAATTTTGTTTAAATTTCTAAAATCAAAATAAACTTGTATTGATTTTTTTTTTATTCTTAAGATAAATATTCCAATCTTTTACATATAAGAAAAATAATAATAGTCACAGAAGAGTAGCTCATTCACACTCTATGTACAATAAATATAAATAAATAAACGTTAAAATAATAATACTAAAAGTAAATGTATATAAACTAAAATAAATCAAACCAAATAAAAAGAAACTAAACTAATCAAAATAATATTGAGTTAAAAATCAAAAACCTGGATCCCACAGGTCAAAATGAAACTAAAGACTTTAAACAATATACGGAAAATAATACTCTCTTTTTTCTAAATCAAAATTGAAAACTCTTTTAATACAGAAGTATGAATGTGTAAGTTATATACCAAAATGAAATTATTTCTATTAATGAACTAATACACATGATGCTGTCCTCCTACTTTATTTTTTCACACAACGTTTTAATCCTTTAGGCTATTCAAGGAAGGAAATTGTACTTTATAAAACAAAATCATTTAGTCGTATTATTTCGTATAGATCACATTATGCCTAATACCGTCAGTAACAAGTAAGATTATGTATATATATATATATATATATATATATATATATATATATAAATATAATGTAACGATATTCACATATATAATTTATTAATCAAAATGTATCATTTTATTTAATTCAAGTTCAGACATTTTCAAATTTAATGTGAAATATTTATTTATTCTTTGTTTTTGGCAATGATGACTTCTAATTACACAACAATTGAATTTATTTGTTGTATTTTCAAATTACATGTTTACATATTAACGTTACGGGATATTCACTCCCATCTTCAGAACTACAATCTCAATTTTTTTTTTATTCATGACTAAAAATGGAGTTAAAATATAGTGCAGGTTACAATACGTGTCAGAATTGGGTTGTTACATTAAATTTGTAATTACCTTAAATCTAATGTGCTCCATTGTCAGGTTCTAAATTCATATTACAATACAATAATATAAAAATAAACAGTCATATCCAAAGGTAGAATGTATTCACCATGGCAGACACCCAATAATTGGTCTAAAAGCATGATGACGCTCTGGATATTATATACTTTAATTTATTATAACATGAATTTTGCTACCTGACAATGCAGCACTTTACAAATTAGGTAATTACAAATTTAATGTAACAACCCAATTCTGACATGTTTTGTAACATGCACTATATTTTAACTCAATTTTTAGCCATTAATTAAAAAAAAAACATTGGGATTGTAGTTCTAAAGATGGGAATAAATATCCCGAAACGTTAATATGTAAACATGTAATTTGAAAATACAATAAATAAATTCAATGGTTGTTTAATTGGAAGTCATCATTGCCAAAAACAAAGAATAACATACAACTTCCCAGAAAAAGAAAAAAGAAAATTTATTTATTAATAAACGTTCTTGTTTGAGTATTACAACTAAAACTTTAATAAAATATTTTTTATTGAATAAAACTATGGAGTATGTAGTGTTTTTATTTCTGAAATATAAAAAGTTTTAGTTATATATTTAGTTTTGGATATGTTATAGGTTGGAGAAGGCGGCCTATCGACAGCTTGGCGACACGTGACCCGCTACAGCATGCATCATTTGATTCGCCCCATCTCCCGGCTGGGGCACTTCGTGACAAATCTTCCCGAGGTGTCAAAATGGTTTTAGATCTTTAGTGCCCTTTTTTATCACCTTTAATATTTATTACAAGCAACGATCGAACCATTAAATGCAGAAGTGGTTTACAGTCTGGATCCTATCGTACACCTAATGTAAAACATATAAATTTAAAAATATTGCTATTACTAGGAAGCTGTATTTTAAGGTAACAAAACCATTTAATATTACCATCAATTTTTTCAAGATTATTTATTATGATATTACACCTGTATAAAAAAAAATATATATCAAGTAAATTCGTGCATGGACATAATGACATGAATCACATGTTGAGAAACTACTCACTAGTAGCACTGTAATAATATATCTAACTTAGGAGATCACGAGGCCATCTTCTTTTCAGAAGCTTCGGAGGATCATCAGGAATAGGAAGCAAGGTTAGAAACAAGAGAAACATTAAGGTCATTGTGGATGATTTTATTTGTTACAAAGTAAGGAGCATTGAGGATTTTACGAAGGATTTTAGATTGTAAGGATTGGATATGAGAGGAATTTGAAGGTATAGTGGAGCTCCATAGCTCAACTCCGTAAGTCCAAATAGGCCTTACTATAGTCATGTATGTGAGTCTTTTGTATTTAATTGGAAGGTTTGAGCGTTTGTCTATAAGTGCTGTAATAGTCGGAAACGTTAAAAATCGTCTACTAGTTGTGTGCCACGAGTTCAACAATATTGGATAAAAATTGAAACTACCTAAAGCAATGAAGGATATATTATGAGACAACGAACATGGAGACACCCTCCCATTCCGATACTTAATAAAAACACAATATTACAGTAGAGTATAAAAATCTAGCCGCCAATGACCCTCTAGGTTAGAGGCGATTAGAAATAAAAAATAAATAAATAAATTTTTTTTATAATTTATATAAAGTGGTATAAAACTAATGATAATAATAGGTCAAGTTGACAATTTATAACTTCATTTATTTTTTTAAAAGGAATATTTTGTTGACGTTACGGGTATTGTAGTTTATGATAGCCATCTTATATTGCACAAACGTCAGATATGATACCCATATTTTTATGTTCTATTTTCATGCATTAAAAATTATCCGCAATAAACTTGATTTTTATTTGTATATATTAACAAATATTTCTTAATGAAAACAATAGATAATCAATAGTTCCTGGTTATGGAAATGAATTAAAGAAGTTTATGTCGTTTAATTTATAATTTATGATAAAAGAAAAAACAAAAATAGGCAAGATAATATAGGCAATGTCTTGATCGAATAAAAGTTTTGAAAATGAGAAAAGTATTCCCTGATAATTCGACACAAAATAATGAAGAAATAAAGAACTTTAAATGGAGATGAAAATTCCCAACATGACCTATTGGAAATAGGAACTTCCACGTCAAATTAAATAATTTCATCAGAAATCTTCTGCCATATTAATACATTCCAAATGTCATACAAAAATTTCTTCTTAAAAAGTTGTGTACTGATGCAGGACGTATTACATTACTTTCGTTAAGTACTCCAATTTTTCAATTAAGTTAGTTCTCTTTGTAACTTGATATAATAAGCTGTGCTAATTTTAATGATGAATGTGATTATTTTACTTAGTTATCTACAAATATGCTTTATTTTTTTGAGGGAGTATTGAAAATTTTTTTTAGAGATGATACTATATAAACAGAGAGAAAAACAAAACAATTTAATAAAAAAAGAAAATAATATTTTTATATTTGTTTAATAAAACAATGAGTTTGTCTAAAATAATATTCAATTTTAATTTTAGAATGGTATATTCTGTATTTATTTAAGATCATTAAATTTTACTCACAATATACAAATTCTACAGAAACTTTAAACTAATAATTAAATTTATTCTTTTAAAACCAGGGAATTTTAGTAAATAATAGAATTAAAAACCATCGTTAATAACAGTCTCTTTAATCAGCAGTTCTTGGTTTTATTTATTATGTTCTTTGCTGAATAAACAAGGTTATAGCAGTATCTCTTAAGGGTTGAATTTAAATTATTAATAATGCTTCCTGGAGATAAGGGAATATTAGATTTAAATAATCAATTTTCTCTTTTACTCACTCTTCTTGTGTTTTTTGAAAATAACAGTCTTGTTAGTCTTTATCAGGTAATATTAACCTGTTTTATATTCTTTTTTCTTTCTTTTGGATTTTTATAATGATCATCCTCCTATAATTTATATTATCTTGCAGTGTTGAGCAATTACTAGAATAAATAATCAATTACTAGCATATGATCAAACATGAAAAATAATTTAAATGGAATATAAAATTTTCCAAACTTTGCAAACCCGTATCTCATAAACTATTTAATTTACCGAGCCTTTTGTGGTCTTAATTTGTAGCATATTTAATCTAGTTTGAAAATAATCGGTACGGTTTTCGTCGAAAAAGTGCAGCTTCATGGATAAAATGGGAGAAAATCGAAAAAATAACGAAAATTCAGCAATTTAAAACTCCTTGTTACACAGGTTGTAAATTGTCAAAAATATTAGGGATTTCTTGGAGTATAATTAATATTAATTCTTACCGTAAGTAGAGTCTTAAGTGCAAGTTGTGTGATGCGCGAACCACATCCAATTTTGATTACAGATTGTAATTGATTTCAATAATTTTAGATAAATGTGAATTAGTTAAAAAGATTAATATTAAACAAACGTTTTTGAGCAGTGAAATTTATTTTGTAACTTGTTTTGACCAAAATTCAGAATATAATGAATGTAGAAATTTACTTACAGTTATAGAGAATTTAGAGGTTTTTCCTTTCTATGAAAGAGACCTATACTGCTAGGTTTTGATATACGAATATAATTTTTCCGAAAAGGATTCTATTTGGTCAGAGCTCCATTTGAGACGGGTAATATTAGATAGCGGAGTAAAATTTATATGAAATGGACAATGTAAATACTGTCGCCAACGAAGGCTGGTTAAATATTGGTGTTTTTTACAGCGTCCAGATTTGTCCCAGCCAGGCTTTCCAAATTTAAGAGCGATGTTATCTGCTTCAACATTTCCTCGATTACTTTTGAAGAGAAAAGTAATTCTGTTTTTTCCTCTATATATTTATATAGTTAATGTCATTGTTTTATATTGTAACCAATAACATTTAATATATATATATATATATATATATATATATATATATATATATATATATATATATATATATAATACAGTTTGTATCTTTTTAAAATTTTAAATCGACAGAAGTAAAAGAAAAAATTGTATTTTCATTTCACCACATTTTGTATAAACAAATAACGATACTTCTGAAGAATCTTATAGACTTACGTGTGATTTCCACAGTTGATTCAAGGAAATCCATTAGACTAAATGAGCAAACATTTTAAAAGTAGAAACACAACAATTTATTATTATCTTTAATAGACCAAATTTTTTTCTTGTTCTACTATTCAAATACAAAACACAACAAATATCCTTTTGAAATTCATTAATTTGAGTTTCCAGGATTTTATTTCAAATTTATTTAAATTATTATAAGTATGAGTTTATAGGATGGTAAAATTAAAAAAAAAAAAATTGAAATGAGAGTTGAACACACTGGATCACCGAGACATCCTATATTTCACACCTTTAGATACCAAATGCCGATCAGCTGTGATTTCAATAGCCTAAAAAAAATAATAATCCATTCATACCGTATATTTGGCTGGTTATTATCTTATTTCCTCTTTCTCTATTTTAATGTTATTACTTTTTATTCAAAAACATTTATTGAAGTTATGATTAAGCACTTTTTTTTCCTATAATGGGTATTGCTTGGCATGAGCCCTGCTGTCTTGTTTTACATTCGTTAGTTACTATGGATGCATATGTTATTTATATTGAAGTATTTTTAATGAAACTATAACTGAGTACTTCTGAAGTAATATTCTTCTTCTTAATCTTGCTGTATTCTACCACCAATCAGTTTGAGGGGTCCTTCATGTACAGCCAGACACAAGAGTCCTGATCTTGCTATTTGCGCCTGTGCATTCCTCTCGTGCCGAATACCTCCTAGACTGTTGCTTTCCAAGTGTTTCTGGACCTTTCTTTTGGCATTCTTCTCTTAACTCTGGTTTCGTTCTTGACTTTGACAATAACTTCTCTCAATATTCTTTTAACCTGACAAAACCACCGTAGCCGATTCTCTTAAACTATATGTTTTAGTAGGTTTATTTCCATATAGTTGCATTTAACTGTCGTCTTTCTTACCCTATTCCTTCTTGTTTTTCCCTCTATCCTCCTCAAAGTACCTCGCCCCCATCGCTTGAATTTTATTTATTTGTCTTGAGGTCAGAATCCAAGACTCAATGACATTGAACAGTAGGTGTATAATTGTCGCTTGTATTAAAGCTTTGTTGAAACTCTATTTCCCAGGAAACCAGACTTTGCCAATGGAAGCATTTGTCGGCAAATTTTATCGTTCTTCTGATTTATCCGTCTATCTGGCCTTTTTAATTCAGATGTGTCTCAAAGTGGGCGGGGTGGCCGAATGGGCTATTTTTTTTTTTTGGGTCCTTCCCTTCCTCGCCGATAAGGCTATACGGGATTTTCTCGGGCCAGGGGGTGTGAGCGGGGATTTAAAAGACCCACCCGACACCGGGACGCGAACTCGTGACTATTTTTATATCTTTGATTCATATGTCAGATTGCCGGGCAACGGCGGTGCAGTGCACACGCTTTAGCCCATTCGGCCACCCCGCCCACACGACAGCACTGCTGTTGCTCAGCAACCTGATATATTAATCAAATGATATAAAAATAGTCACGAGTTAGCGTCCCGGTGCCGAGGGAGTCTTTTAAATCCCCGCCCACACTCCCTGGCCTGGGAAAACCCCGTATAGCCTTAACGGCGAGGAAGAGGAGGACCCTCCCCCTCAAAAAAATAAAAAAAAAATAAAAAGAAAGGGTCTCCAAGTAACTCAGTTGAATGAATCTTTGACTCATTCCAACTTCTGTCCCATCAGTCGAAGTATTCGTCTCCACGTTCTCCCTCTTTCCGATTCTCTGTTTTACTTAAGCTAATATTATTTTTTTTGTGTTGAAATTTACAACTGTATTAAATGATAAATACAACAAGTAACATGACATGTACAACTTGAAGAGAAATTACCTATTGGTAACACTCCAATTATATTTCTATATTAGAAGGTCCCGGAAGAGCCATCTTTTTAGGGTTATCAGGAAATGAAGAGGAAGCAAGGCTGGAAACAAGAGAGTTCGGATGGTTCAGAAGTTTATTATGGAAGGATAGGTATATGGACTGAGCTAAATCGGAAACATATGGTACATTAAGGTCGTTATGGATGATTTTATTTGTGACAAAGTAAGGAGTATTGAGGATTTTACGAAGGATTTTGGATTATAGGGATTAAATTAATCTTAAAGTATATAAATAAGCAATATTACCGTAATAAAAGTACTGCAAGATGGGGTAACTTTGGGACAGCTGTTAAAATGTAGTTTGTGATGGATACACTGTGTTGGTTCAGTCTATATAAACGGCTTTGTGTAGGTTTGTACTACGCTATTACCTTGCTGCAGTTTGAGAACCCTAGTTCACTGCAGTTGTTATGCAGTTAGGTTTTATTTAGTTCCATAGTTTTTTTTTTTCAAAATTCATGTTTTCATAAAATTTTCGCTTGTGCCTCAAGACTAATGTGCCATAAGGTTGTAGCATGGTACATGCCTCTATACAAAACACATTTTTGCATACTGAATTTTTAACCGCTGTCTTAGTTACACTCCCATTCGCAAAGTTACCCTATCTTACGGTAATATAAAACACAAAAACATGTAGATATGTCCTATTATTGGTTACCAATAATGTTTTATAGTATAATAAAAGTGATATAGAGTTAGGCTATTTTAATTGATCAATAAGCGAATAAGATTGGATGAAAGAAATCCAAATGCGCATTTGTAAAACTATATCATGGTGTATTTACTAAGCGTTTGTTAGAAGGATCAATAAGACAAATGAAAGAAGAAGAGAGGAAAGGAAAAACGTAGGTGGCTGAGGCTAAAGCCAGGGTCTAATCTCAGACGATTCATAATCTACTTACATCGTCGCTAAACGTGCTAACTGTGCAAGCTGCTAGCTCATGTGGGAGAAGGGGGAGGGGAGGGAGGGAGTGTAATCCTCGGGTTACAGCTCTCATTGTATTCTCATCAAATTTCACCACGAGAAAGTTCTAGTTCTATTATTGCCGAATGTGTCTAGAAATTAAATTGTTCCTAGGGTACTCTGAACGGATTAAGCATGTATTTCATCATTTAATAACGAATAAAATCTATTTTACTTTCTGGACTACATAGCTTAGGGAAACTAATGTGGTCTGTGATTTTCCTAAGCTGAATAGAGACCATATTTCCACGTTATTGCACATTTTCTTCTCGTGCGTATAAAAAATCTAAATTTGAATATCAGTCCGTTTCAGGACCTGTTAAATAACATATTTAAATTCGATATTGCATGGAATTGCAGGTTGTGCAGTTTTCAACTGTACGATTTTGTTCAGCCTTTAATTGTACGATTTTGATTTTTGTTAGATTAAATTGCAAAATTTTGCAATTCTTGTGCTAAATATGATTATACCTTATATATATACCTTTTTATTTTCTATGTTGTCCAATAAAAAAAATAAAAAAAAAAATATGAGGAAGATAAATAAATTCTCTGACAAGCAAAGATAGAATTTGATATTACAAAAGGAAGAGGTAATCACAAGTGAGGAATATTCTTGGAATAAAAGTTGCCTAAACTATTGGATAACAATAAAAAGCTGCCTTCCTACAATAAGCTGTTATGTTAGAAGGACATATATCGTATGTTTTATATAGAAAGATGTATATTTTAGGTGAAATTATATTTTACTATATAAATAAATGTTGTATTTTTCACCAAATTTATTTTCATTTCTCTTCCACAGTGGATACGTTTCGGTTACGATGCCATTTTCAAGCCATTTAGTTAATGGTGCTCATTATATTCAGTCCATGATTGGATAGTAATCCAAATGAAATCCAAATTCTATTCTGTCCATAATTGGATTAAAATAAAATTTTGGACTGAATAGAATGAGTGGAATTAACTAGATGGCATCATAGCCGAAACGTAGCCATTACGGAAGAGAAATGAAAATAAATTTGAATTGAAAATAAATACCTTTATTTATATAGTAAAATACATTGTTATTGTTTTGACTTGAATTCTAACTCGTTCGTCCATCCATTAAGTATCCCCTTTGGCTTTGAAATGATTTTTAGTAATTTCATAATTATTAACAAAAATGAATTTTTTCTACTTTAAGGACATCAGTGAGCTATACATTTTTCGATTTCCCTTCTTTAGCACCGCCTCGCGTTAAGGTACAATTTTTAAGAATGAGTTATTATAAAGAGGATGACATAATGAGCATTTTACTCGCTTACAGTATTTAAAGCCGATCTTTAGTTTCTGAGATATTTTAATCCATATCCTTTAAAGACTTATTAAATATTTAACAAGACTCGTCAAACAAATCAGTTGGTTTTGGACACTATTTTTACCTTTTCGTCTCTCTAATAACTCACCATGTTAAGGTAGAATTTTGACTAATAACTCTTTATAAAGAAGTTAAAATGCTGAACATTTTACTCACAGAACTTACAGTATGCAAGTCCAATTTCAAGTTTCTGAGATATTATAATCTATATCTTCAATGTATAGCTGACATCCCAACCCAATACAAGACTGTCATTACCATCTATGCTGATGACACGTGTATCCTATTAGTTAATAACGATCCATCTATTGCATCCAAAATCTTCAATCACACATCACAAGTCTTGAAAAATGGTGTCAAAAATGGAGGATTAAAATAAATTCCAATAAATCCCATCAAATTACCTTTACTCTTCGTCGTAAATCTATGACTTCCTGCCCTACAGTAACCTTCAACTATAGCCCACTTATCCCTGTTGAAGAAATCCGATATCTAGGACTCCACCTGGACAAACGACTCACTTGGAACCTCCACACCATATTGAAAAGACTAGAAACCGCCCGATGTTATCGACTACTGCATCAATTACTAGACAATCGCTCTAAACTTCCAATTATTTGCAAAATACTCATATATATTACTATAATAAGGCCTATTTGAACTTATGAGATCGAGCTGTGGGGCTCTACTAAACCATCAAATTCCTTTCGTATCGAATCCCTACAATCCAAAATCCTCCGTAAAATCCACAATGCTCCCTACTTTGTCACAAATAAAATCATCCATAACGACCTTAATGTAGAATATGTTTTCGATTTAGCTCAATTCTTCCAGATACCTAAGGTTCTGAACCATCCGAACCCTCTTGTTTCCAACCTTGCTTCCTCTTTTATTCCTGATAACCGTCCGAGGCGTCTGAAAAGAAGATGGCCTCGGAACGTTCTAATATAGAAATATAATTGGAGTGCTACCTATGGGTAGTTTCTCTTCATGTTCTACATGCCATCTTACTTGTTTCATATTTACTTGTTGTATTTATCATTTAATACAGTTGTAAATTACAATGATAAAAAAAAATATATCTTCAATGAAACTCGTTCCCTTTTTTCTTCTCCAACGGCCTCACCTAAGATACAATTTTGATTAATAGCTCATTACAAAGCAGATACAATTCTGGACATTTCTTTTCTTACAATATGCAAGTTTGATTTTTAGTTTTGGAGATATTTCAATCCAAATGCAAAAACACTTCAAAAATTCACTGGTTTCCTTAAAGTGGAAAACAGCTTGAACAAATAATAATAATGCCGAAAGTAAGATCATGTCTCTCGACAAAAAAATGATAGAAATTTGTATTAGGTCAATGTTAGATTTATTTATTAAATTTCTATATTTTTATATCGTTATATATTGTTGTATTATATTATGTATTGTTGCCGTTTGTCGATTTTAATCTGAAATTTCAATTTTCAATTTTATTTTTTTTTACTTTCCGACTGCTAATAGGCAGAGAAACTATTGCAATCAGGGAAAATTTCCGATGTGCGGTTTTCTACAGATCTTTCAGACGTTTCAGAGCTCCCTGAATCCGAAAATAATTTTAACTGTAAATATTAACACATGATCTGATAAGATTTCAATGTATTAATATTATAAATTAAACAACATGATGAATTTGCAAGTAAATAGGCGTTACTTGTACAATTTATCATGTTTTTGTTTTGACTGCATGATTTTGCACATTTTGATTTTTTAACTACATGTTTTTTGGATTTTTACTGCTCGAAAATCCGGTCTCATAAGAGGAATTTGCGGACGTGGGATAGTGTTTCATTGAAATATATTCTTGGTGATATTAGATCCATGTTCGAGGGTAGATTTTTACACAAAACTGGTTGTTAAAATTATCTTCTTTTATATTGTTGTATACTGCGATAAACTAATTAGTTAACTCTCTCTATGTAAGGCTCTTGCCTTCATAAAGACTTAACTAAGCTGAAACCTCTGCACGTGGCAGTCCGCTCGGACCGCAAGCCAGTTCCCTCACATTATAATTTCTAAAACCAGCAAGACCATGAGGGAAAGTTAGTTTTCCATTGGTTCATGGTCGCACGAGCTGAATAGTAATAGCGAATCGTATATTTTTGAAATTTTACTTTAATGTTAAATTTCAACCTGGGCACTGATCAGAATATGGATACTCGGACTGCAAATGAGTAAAAAATAAACTAAATTGAACAATACTTTTTTAGAGCAATTTTAATAGAAAACATCTATAAAAAAACCAAAAAAAAACCAGGCTTTGAAAAATAAACATAATTTGTAACTTTATAAAAATGAATGTTTTTGAAAATGTGGATAGATTTATTTAAAATGTAAATAGATAAAAATAAAAAACAATAGAGTTAGAAAGTAGTTAAAGTAATAGTCAGTGGTACAGACCCCTTTTTATCGAATCATTAATGTCTGCTTGAAACTTCAAATAGCTTCATCTCATCGTAACCTACAACTATTTTATTTACGAAAACTTTTGGTATTGTTTTTTTTTCAAGCTTGAGGGGGACAAACTTTGTCTATTTAATTAGGTACTTTGGAGTTCTGGCAATGGCCAGATACTTCACTCAAGACATGAGTGTATGTGGCTAAAGTGCTCTCGACCAATCTCCGCTGGCTTTAGTACCAGTGATGCGTTTGGGAGAGTAGCGCAGGGTTCTTCTGGAGTTCCTTCGCCTGATTGTATATAGGTATACATGTGTTTTTTTTCTTAGTTTTAATTTTCTTATTTTTTAGGTTATTTTATTTTATTATGTATTGTATATACTTTTGATTATTATTTTGTTCTATTTATTTTATTTTTTTGTACATATAGTGTGAATGTCATCCTACCTCACTATAACCAATGTCCAAGAGACAGATTGTTATAATAATCAATAAAGAAATAAAAAAATTAGGTACTAAAAACTTGTAAATACTCATTTGCTTTCTATTTGGATCGTAAGATAATTTCATCACGAAAACGATAAAAAAGTGGTCTTCAAAAATATTGAGCGTGACCTACACTCCCAAATCTTCAAAATAACGAGGTTATATAGGACGAAAGACCCAAATTTTTTTGTAGGCCACCTTTTTTTATCGATTTTGTGATAAAAATATGTTACGATCCAAGTAGAAAGGAAATGAGTATTTACGAGTTTTTAGTACCTAATTAAATATACCTTCTGATTGAAAACGCCCCAATTCCAAGAGTTTTCGTAAATAAAATAGTTGTAGGTTACGATGAGATGAAACTATTTACCAAGTTTCAGGCGGATGTTAATGATTCGATAAAAAGGAATATGTACCACGGACCCTTAACACATATTTAACTTTTTTTATTATATAAGATTTGTTCTATAACTTGTCGAATTAGAATAAAAAGTAAAAATATTTAAATAAAATAGCGTAATAAATATATACCTTGGTAGGGATTTTTTGAAATAAAAAAAAGGCTCTGTCATGATCTACTTGATAGATATGCTCTTTGATGGGATTTTTTTCTGTCCCTGCTTCCACTTTCCCGTGCCCAAAGGTTTTGTGAGGTTTTTTTTTTCAGTCCTATATATTTTTAATTGAATAAAAAAAGCGAATGGTTCACTATTTCCATCTACTCAGAGGTTGAGTTAATCTTTATCTGTCAATGTTTTCAATTTCGTTCGGATTGCAAAGTAAGTAATTATTTTTACAATAAAGGATCAATGCACGTTTTAATTTATATAGGCTGTATTTTTATTTAATTTAATTATTTTGAATAAATTTAATATAAATATAGAAATGTAATAGAGTCGATATTTATTATTAAACATAAAAAAAAACAATAAATTTTAAAACTGATGCAGCTAAAATAGGGATTCATTATGCCTATCTAATTAACAACTTAGATATATAAAAATAAGTAAAATCTTTAGAATTTTACTCTTTGCTCAAGGTTTAGTTCAGTGTCTGACTAGGCTCTCCCTAGAGGGGACAGCATTATAATTTCAAGGTAGTAAATTCAATAATGAAACTAGTTAAATACATAAAACAGTAAAAATAAAGTAAATAAAAACTGAAAATTATTGCATTTTAATGATGAAATATAACAATAAAAAATTAAAATAAATAATATGACAAATCTTATAAAAAATAAGAGCATATAGGATGAAGATACTGGTAAGATTGGAAAAATTTTGTTATATAAAAAATATTATATTCATTGTATAAAAATATAAATAACGATTATATAATTTCTAGTCTGAAGATGAGATACGCAAGTAGATCCCGAAACGTCATAATATAATAATTAAAGATTATTTTGGGAGAATATTTATACTGTTAAAAAAAAATTCTTACTTATATACCTCATTTAATAGAAATATTTTAAATGATTATTAACTATTTTATTGAATTGAGTCTAGAAATTTAGATTATTGGTTGCAGGATTGAGATATTTTGCTGTTCCTTTTGTAAATCCGTTAATATCACTCGCAATTAGCCTTTACAATACAAATTTTATGAATTTCACTTCGCCATGTATACTAGGTTTGTTATACTTAGATTGAGTAGTTTAATTTAATTTTATTTCTTACTAAAAGGATTTCTAATTATTTTATTGATTTGATTTTCTGTCACTTTATATATTGATTTAAGAGGTATATTGCGTTACACAAGTACAATACATTAACCAGAAAAAGAACAGTAATGTTTCCAACCAGTAGATACAGAAAAGTTTTAGTCAATACGAAAAACAACACGGATAATGAAAAGTTTATACCATAGAATTTAAACTAAGCACGTTTAGAAGAATTATGCAGTATTTATTTTAAAAAAGATATTCTGAAACAACAGCATTTAAGAAAGTTCGATGGTAAGGGACAACAGAACACAATTAAAATAAAAATCTAATATAATATAACTAAAGATAATGAAAGTATGAGTAATGAGAAAAATGTAAATTTAAAGCTAAGAATGTTAATTAAGAAGATATTTGGGTTCATAAAAATATTACAGGGGAATATAGAACAAAACTTATTTTATTTTTAAAAATTAAAATGTATTATTTATTTTATCAACACAGTTTTTCATTGAATAATATTTCTTTTACATCTAAGGACATTAATAATAGTGATAGAGTAACTTATTCATACTCTATGTACAATAAATATTCTTCAAGAATGCATGAATTCTCATATAAAAATACAACGTCACATTTTCTGACTAAAATGTGTCACAAAGGAAATTTGATTTCGCCAGAATTTTTTCAAAGAATGAAGCACTAAAGTACATTTCTTATAATTAATAAGTATTTCTCCTACAACTTAAACAACTTTTGTAAATTATGTATTAGCTTTAAAAGATGTGCAAGTATCAAACATTTGATTTAATCTTCTGAGAACTGCAAATATATTATTTATTGCCTCCATCCACAGGATACTTAAATTATTTACTAAATATATATACATATCAAGACAAGTAATTACTTCAAAGAAGAAGTCGTCGGTTTTGTTAAAATTTCAAATTTATTAATAAAGGAAAACACGCTTTAAAAAATAATTAAAAACATATCATTGAGTTAGCTGGTTTTTGAGAAAGCATGCACGAAATGATGATGCACGAAAAATATATTCATCTTAATATTTGTATTAATCTCTCTAATAATCTCTTTATTCCAATAATATCAAGAAAAAAATAATTAATTTTATTATGTTTCCTGATTTCAGATAGAACAATAAGTTTTATAAACATTGCAATGTTTGGAAGTTAAATCGACTGAGTTTTACAAAAGCCCATCTGGGTGTTGACAAGCATATTGTTTAAACGCAGCAGCTCGGAAGAGTTTTGTCTGGTTATACGGCTGCCTCTGAATAAAAAAAAAAGAGAACATATCTCAGAAACAATAATGTTTTATCATTCCCACCTCTCTTCCCAAACTTGAGGATTTATTTGTTTAATCTTTTTTATTTTAGTTATTTCTCTTTACACATATCTTTATTGAGTAGTGTCACATTTAAGGAGATTTGTACTATTGATAAATTTGCTTATTCACATTCTATCCACAATTAATAAACATAAATTAAACAAATAAATAATAATACTGGAAGTAAATGTATATTAATAAAAATAAACTAATCAAAATAACAATTCTCTATGCCTGCCGTCAAATTTATATAGAAAACAACCGAATTCCTTAAACAGACATCTTACACTGTCATAGACTATCAAATGCTAGCTGAAGACAAAGTAATCCTTGCCCAAATGGATATTACATATTTGGACGAAAATAAAGAGTTAGTTTTTATTCGCATGACATGCCTCCCACCTCCGAAACATTGACTGCTACTTACGCTGATGATACAACAATTTTAACAAAACACCATAACCCTATACTAGCGTCACTGAATTTACAAAATCATTTACTAAATTTACAAAATTGGTATACACTTTGAAAAATTAGATTAAATCATGAAAATCATCTCCTTCCCTAAATTATTAAGTAGACCAAGACCAGGAAGAGGTACTGCTGGGTACTAATCTTCCTCATGCCTTAAATGACAATTTTCTTCACTATGAGATCACATCTGCTTATTGTCAATTCTATAACTGGTGTGGATAGAAGTTGGTGGATAGACCAGATAATAATCGCAGAAAATTTACTATGGTTTAAAAAACATTTTTGACATAAATTACAGATATGATTTCAAATCAGCGTCGAACGTTTGGGGTACGGATTGCATGGACCCATATATCAATAACAAAAGAAAAAACGATAATTATAAATTATTCTACTTACTAGCCCGTTTTGACTTGACTTCACGGATATAATGTGCAACCAAAAAGATGCACATATATAAACTACAGAGGCTAAAAAGAAGTTGTTGGGTGAGTGATCTCTTTACTTCAGTATAAATAATAAAATCAAGATAGGAAGGTATGCCCCTTGGCATTCCCCTTCCTTACGCATATTAATGTCTTATTATTCAACTTTTTTACAGTATATTCACAGGTTGTTAACATTTCTGACACATTTGAAGGAAGAAATACAGTTTAAATAAAAATCAACAAATATTTTAAACAATTGAAAATGTTTTTTTTTTGCTATATACTTAATGTCATAAAATATTTGTAAAATAAATAGTCGTACCTGAGAAAATAAATAGGTACTGAATTTATTTATTGAATCATTTTTTATATTTTATCTTCTTATTTCTTATATATATATATATATATATATATATATATATATATATATATATATATATATATATATATATATGTGTGTGTGTGTGTGTTTGTGTGCGCGTGTGTATATATAATATATATATATATATCTTAAGATGTGAATTATAGTCGATAATTCATAATATATATATAATACTACAATGTTTTTTTATAATTCGACCTTTATATATTATAACTTAAGATATCAATTATAGTCAGATAATAGATCATGAAATTTCTGAAATGAAAATGAAAGGACAGAATATATGTGTATATATGTATATATATATATATATATATATATATATATATATATATATATATATATATATATATATATATATATATATATATATACATCACCAGTACACTCCGGCAAAATAGTAATTTACTGGTTATTTCTTTGGATATCACGGGTGCCTTTGACAACGCCTGGTGGCCTGCGATTTTAAATAATCTAAAGAAATATAAATGTCCAAAAAACATATACAAAATCATTAAAAATTATTTTTCTGACAGAAAACTTGCAATCCAAACAAACTTTCATTATATTGACAAGAAATTGACGCTAGGAACTCCTCAAGGATCAGCACTATCACCTATACTATGGAACATCTTAATCAATACTGTTTTCGAAATAGACCTACAGGAAAATTCAACATTATTAGCATACGCAGACGATTTATTATTACTTGTGAAACGAAGAGATTTCGATGAATTACAGACAATAGCAAACATAACATTATCAAGGCTGAGACGATGGACTAGACGCAACAAACTTAAATTTAATCTAGACAAAATATATAATCTTCACAAAAAAAAGAATTGTACCAGAATTGGATATTCGACTCAATACAGTAAGAATAACGCAATGTGATACATTATCATATTTGGGGCTTCTCTTTGACAGAAAACTGAATTGGAACAGACATATAGATAATCTATATGACAACACTTTAAGAATTATAAATGGACTATCAGTGGCTGCAAGAGCGACATGGGGACTCAGATCGGAAGTGTTAAAGGAAATTTATGAAGCTGCTGTACTTCCTAAGATGCTCTACGCTGTGCATGTCTGGCATCCGGCCGTTGGACGTAAGAAAAATTTGATGAAGTTGGAAAGGCTTCAGAGGTTAATTGCGATTAAGATATGTAAGGGCTATCGTACACTATCATTCGAGGCCACAATATTATTGGCAGTGCTGTTGCCAATCCAAATGAAGATTGAAGAACGAACGACCTTATATAACATTAGAAAAGGAAAGAGAGGATACAAAGACCTGACCCTAGACAAAATAGAAAGAATCACTGACTGTAAATCTTGGTTACACCCTGCAACAAGTTTATGGACTGGACCGGGAATTACTTCTGAAAATACTGATGTTTTCACTGATGGTAGTAAGGACGGCGAGAATGTTGGATGTGCATGGTTGTTCAGGGCTCAAGATGGTAGGAATATAGAACATCAATATAAATTAGAATCATATTGCTCAAATAATCAGGCAGAAAAATTCGCTGTTTTACGAAGTTAAAAAGGTTACTGAATACATATATGAATACCCTCTACAAACGAACACTCACGTTACTATAAATACAGACAACAAAGTTCTGCTAGACTCTGTTAATAATTGGGACATTCATGATTACTTGACTGACCAAATTAGAAACAAATTGTTAATGATGAGAACTGTAGGGAAAGTAGTGACTCTAAAATGGGTAAAAGCACATTGTGGGATTGAGGGCAATGAACGAGCCGATTGCCTTGCAAAAGAAGCAGCTAAAAGCGATTTGCCGCCATCGTATCATCAAGCTCCTTTATTGTATATTAATATGAATTTAAAGTTGGATTTCATCAAAAGATGGGATCACATATGGGTGACCTCAGCTAAGTCACCAAGCTTACACAGATTTATACCACACATTTCAATTCACAATTACAGACACATTCACAGTAATGACTACAAACTTACGCAAGTACTTACGGAACATGGGAATACAAAACAATATCTTAAAAGATTCAACATTATACAAACAGACTTATGTGATGAAGACGGACAGGTTCAAAATTTTAAACATATAATATATGAATGTAAACGATTTGACAGACAGCGATTTGAGTTAATAAAAAGCATAATTATCAAAAGAGGAAATTGGCCTGAGACGGAACAAAAGTTATTTACTGAATTCAAGACAGACTTTCTTAGATTTATTAGATCGATCGACTTCGACTTACTAACCCGGGATGGGCAGCGTGGGTGATTTCTTTTTGGTTTTGTTGGATTGACTTTGTGTGTTTAATATTTAATTTTCCGATTTAATTTTTGTGTGTTTATTCTTTGTATTTTTGTTTGTTAATGTATATAAATTTGAACTAAAAATGTAAATCATGTGAAACTAGAAAAAAAAACAATTGTAAACAAATGTAATTCATGTAGTATATCTTTAAGGCATGGAGCATGAAGGAAAATCAAATAAACGATCCTTGTGTGGGGTTACCACGTAGGGAAAAAAAAAAATATATATATGTATATATATATACATATACACATATATATATATATATATAATAATCATTAAAATGAAAAATAGGTAGAATTATAAGAGTCACTCTATCAATTAGTATTCATATAAACCAGAAAAACCTTTGATGAAAATGATTACGGTCATATTGAAATACAGCAGATGAAAAAAAAATTGACCATGACAGCAGGAAAAGAAACAAATTATTCAACTGGTAAATGAGCGTTACGGTCCCCTTGTCACCACCAGGCGTTGCCTTGCATTATTTGAAAGTCAAAACATTTCTTGTGTACTTTATAACTCAAATATTTCATATAGTTTGACATTAAACATATATGTTCAATTTGATGGCATTTTAAGAGAAATTTCTTGTGTATTTTGCACCAAAAAATTATGAACAATAAGACAATACACTATCGGCGTAATAATATAACATGCAATAGTATAAATTTATATAATATCTATGTAACGATAATATATAACATAGAATAATAAAGTATTAAAAAAACTAAATTTACAATATTTTTATGAGAGAGAAAATCCCATCATTAAAATTTTATTTTTAATTATATTAAATTTATTTGTATTCATATTTATATTTAGTCTATTTTTATTCATAATTGAATTATTTTTATTTAATGTATTTATATTTAATTAATTAATTTATATTCAATTTATTTATATTAATATTTAAATTGTTTCTTATATTTAATTTGTTTTTATTCACATTAAATTTATTTTTATTTTCATTTAATTTATTCTATTTTCATTTATTTAAAGTAATCTTTAGTTTTTTAAAATTATTTTTCTTTGTTGTATGTGTTGTGTGAATGAATTTATCTTAAAAATGTCTTTATATTACTAATGTCCTTATTTGTGACACAATACAATATTATTCAATAAAGAAATTTATTGTTAAATAAAATATTATATTAATTATGTTATAAATATCATGTTATTTTTAATAATAGCTCTATATTATTCAATATAGGTAATAATAAATAATAGGTTGATCATCTAAAGGCTATACCCACTGCCGTGTGAATCGAAGTTATGCAGCTCTCTATACCGAACTGCTATACAGGCTAGCATATACAAAGAATATAAGGGGCTACAGCTATGGAATCAGACCTCTATTTGGCCTTAAATAGATTTTCAAATTAAAATTATCCAGAAATTTGTTTTTAATTTTCTTATAATATATATTTTTAAAATTATAAATTAAATTATAATATGTAATAATAAAGTATAAGAAAAACTAAATTTACAATATTTTATAGCAGCGGAAATTAATCATTATTATTTTATTTTCATTCATATTTATTTTCAATTATATATATCAAATTTATTTTTATTGATTTAAATTTATTTTTAGTTATTGAAAATTATTTTTATTTATTGTACATAGGTGTTAATCAACTCTTGCATTTTACTAATGTGTGTAAATTACTAATGTAATTGTGTCAAAATGTAATATTATTCAATATAAAAATGTGTCATTAAAAAAATATATTATATTAATTAAATATTTAAAAACAAAATCTGGTGCGCACAGGACTCTTGCTTACCATCCTCTTCTCAGCATAAATAAGTATTTCAGACAAGGAGAAACTGAAAGTAAAAATTATAGACGCTATATTTATTTATATTTCATTGTGGGTATTTTTATTTTTTTAAATGCCCTTGTATATAAAAATTTTAATTTTCATAATAATATAAAATCAAATATTAGATAAATAATAACGATAGCATTTATGAAAACCACATATGTATATGTACATAATATTGTCGGAGTCAGTATCATATTAAGCTTATGTTACGTAAGGAAGGCTGTTTTATTCTATCGGGCGAGCTCGAGCGCGCTCTTATTCCTTCGGTTCCTCCATTTCAACAATTATTCGTTATCTATTATTCGATTTTTTATTTCTCCTTTAGTTAATTATCAAATACTTTCATATATATATTTAACTATTTTTATATTAGAGATTAATGTGAAATGGTTAATTATTATAAATAAAAAAATATTACAGGTACTTTAGAGGAAGGTAATATTGAAAATTAGCCATTTAAATCCTGTTAGAGAACATCAATGAGAATAAAACCTACACTATATAAAAAAATATTTAATTTTAATTTTGCAAAAATGTGCTAAATCACTTATACAAAGTGTCACTTCCGGTTAACAGATTTTGACAAAAAGGTTGCTGTAACATCCGAGGCATATACAAACCTCAAATGTACCATTTCACTTCCATAAGACTTTTCGTTTTTTAGCTGGACTGTTAACAAACACACAAACACAGACCATAGTATGGGACTTGGTTATTTGGACTCATAGGACCTCAAGAGGCGCATTTCCGTTGAAAACTAAGATTCGAAAATCTTCACGATTGCAATACTTTCATTTATTGTATATTTCATGTATATGTAAGTGAAAGTAAAAATAGCTACTTATAATTATTGAAAGACAAAATATATCATTTCAAATCGTTCCCATATTTTAACGAACTTCCTAAATTGAGGCCGTGAAATAAACTACTTGTCGTGTATAAACTAGTTTTCACAACTCAATTTACTAAAACCTCACCCGCGTGAGTTCAACTTATACAATTCGTTGTTAAAAATCTTATAAATATCGTCTTATTTCTTACTGTTATCCATGACGGCACACTTGCTTGTCGTTGGTACCCCCAAAAGGTGTAAGTTGAAAAATAAAGATAAAAAAAACTTGTAAAAAGACGTAACCTATTTTGCCTCATATTTCCGAAATAACTGCCGAGCTCCAGGAATCGAAACTCCTCATAATTCGACTACATATCTCAATATAAAGTAAAAGATAATCTTAAAAAAAAAGTTGATTATCACAAATAATCGTAATGTCCATGACCGATTACAAGAGTCCATAAAAGATTAAGACATGTCTTATTAAGTGAATATTATTGGTTTATTTGTTTCCTATATTTTTCTGATACTTTTTTATTATTTCTATCTTATTAATACAACTCTGAATTAAGTTAAGTAAACATACAATTTTATTTTAATTTTACACAGAATATTGTATTTTCCGGCAAAATACATTTTTAACGTAAAATAAGATGAAAATTCTGCCTTCTCGCAATATTGACATATAACTAACTCCACACCGTGGCCAACGTGGGGCTTATTTTCGACAGAAGATTGACATGTTGTCCAAATGTCCGGAAAAAAGTAAATCGTTAAATCTGTGACTAAGAAGATTATATTCAATATTAAACCAACCTTCTGAATTACAGCTTGAAAGTAAATCTACTGGTGCCTCTGACTGGTTATTATAAAAGTGTTTACGCGGTTATAAAAATTATAAAAGCAAAAAAAAAAAAAAACTTACATATTGATTATTGCAAAATTACATAAATAATAAATTGCAGCAGAGCTTCGTCACTGAGATCCTTTTTCCTCATATTTTTGTTTATTAAAAAAGATTAAAATGTTTCATTGATATCAAATAGGGAAATAAACCGTTTCAAATCATTACCCAACGCTTCATTAAGTTTATAAAGCAACAAATTCAATATGTATAGCATATTCCAACCATCCAATTTCCCAATCACATATAGAAACATATGTTCGCTAGAATTAGTTCGCTGTAAAAATATTGATTTAAATAATTTGTATTTATTAAGCTATGTAAACAATAAGAATGCCCATCGAAATTTAATGAAGACTGTACGCCTAGATTTATAGATTGAAGATGTCAAAAAAATAGATAATGAAGATAGAATTTCCGAAAGAACAATGAATGAAAAAATTCTAAAAGCCAAATCTCTGCAACAAATAGTCTGGATTTGTTTTTATTATTATTTTTTTAAGAAAATAACCTTATGTTCAAAACCAATACATACTTAATTGGCCCGCAACAAATTGAACAGTTTTTGAGTTATTTGCACAACTTTATCAGGAGGAGCTGGTGAGATGCGCAATACTTAAAAAACGGGGAATATCTGTTCTTATATGCGGGAATTTAAACGAATTAGTCTAAAGTTTAAGAGTATTGTTCTGTCTTGAAACCAACTTTATTTAGCGAAGGTCAGATAATTTGATCAAACTCGATCCGCAGGGAGAGACAAAATGCAGCGGGAGGGGGGAATATATATAACTGACATTTCTAAAAATTGCATAATTGTTTTCTAAGGATTTTAAAACTAATCGAAAACGAACTCTGCCTTTCCCTGACGACTTGCGGTATAATGTTATAATACAATTTTTATTATTTCTGATGAAAATAGACAACAAATAATATTAATATAAAATATGGAACATGACAGGCAACTGTAAATGTGATGTATTTATTTTTTTAAAATATCCACATTATCTGTACAGCAAGCGGCATGCGCAATTATACATCACCAAGTATTGCAAGATAATAAAGATAAAGCCAGATTTAAAGGCAAGACCTAGAAATAGGCATAATAAAACAAAAAAAAAATCTAAAGTTTCATGTTTGTGAAGTATCCAAAACATCCAATGAAACTGACAAAACCTACCTGAGGATTATATATAAGAAGATGTACATTATTGGATTCGCAGTTTTTTATGGTATAGAAACATGAAAAAATAGAGAGAGATTATGAAAGGAGACCTTTTAGTTGCAGAAAAAAAACATAAATTCTGGAGTCAGTCGTTTGGATTGGGTAAAAATTAGTAGCCTGAAAAGCTGAAAGGAAGGACCAGTGGGGTCCAGAAGATCTTTGCTTAATCAGTGACCAAACTTATTCTAGAACTAACCCAATGAGGCGTATTGCATTCTGAAGAGGGAGTAAAATAAAGCACCCCTGAAATGTCCAAGTCGAATTAAAAAAAAACACTATAAGTTACGAGAATCTTGAGATTTAGAACCTTGGCTACAGAAGAGTACGGCACAAATCAGCCGGAGAATACAGTAACCTGATAAGTCAAATTTCACAGCATATTTATCTATGTAATTTTATGTTGACAACCGAGTAAAATATAATAATCAAATAGTGAATATAACAATATCCTCAGTTCCATACCTAGTTGTATTTATGATTCCCTTGATCAAGTAAAAACCCTACTTGTAAAATTTCCTCAATAGAACCGATTTGATAAAATAATAAGACTTGTGAATTTCTAAGTGGTCATCGAATGAAATATTTTCTCATCATTTATATTAATAATTTTGATTTAATTTGCTGGAACTGAATAACTCTTTAAGTACTGCTTACTTTCACCAGAATTATTATTCCATATACTTGTGATGGTACAAAACAAAATATATAGGAAAAATTGTTGCGTATGTCCAATACAACATTGATTCATTTGCGGTAATTTTACGTGGAAAGAATAGAAAATTCATGTATGTTAAGACCATCTCTTAAAAAATAGGAGCCTTCATCTAGATATATATTCTTTAAGAATTTCAAATTTGTATTTTCCTGTTACAGAAAAAAACACTAATATTAAAAATTGTTATTTATTTTTTTATAGTTTTTTTTTATATACTTTTTTTTATTTGTATTCACCTCTACCCTAGAGGTTTTTATATACTTAAATTTATACTGAACAATTCTTTATAATTTAGTAATATATATTTCATCTTCGTAAAGAGCATCCGCCCCCAATGCCAATTGGGTCCAGTCTAATGAAAATCATAAAGGGATATCGTTGGAAAATTTCAGAGAAATTTAAAAGATCTGCTGATAAATATTTTTTGAGGCTGCACAATACGAATATCTACATTGCATCCTTGATTTTTCCCGATATATATTTAATTTTAATTTTTGCTTATTACTCGATAATCATGCATCAATTGTTTTTTTTAATTTTATTTTTTATTTACATATTTTTATTTACTTGTTTTTTTTTATCTGAATTTGCCTCTACCCGATAGGGTCATTAGCAATTCTTTCTTTACTCCAGTTTCCTATATTCTATTGTAGAATCCCGTTTTTTAAAAAAGCTCATCAGAACTTCTACATCTTCCTCGGTATCTTGTAATATTTATATATATTATATATATATATATATATATATATATATATATATATATATATATATATATATATATATATATATATATTATTTATATTCATCGGATATAACTTATAACACATATTCCGTATGAAATGAAACAAAAATAATTGAACTACGATTCTGAGCATAATGTTTTTTTCAATCTTTGCTATTTAACTACTAATGTATAATAATTATACATTATACAGATGCCGCGGTGGTCGAGTGAGTTAATGCGCCTGAAAAAATTTTATACTACGAGTTTAAAATCCCGTTCGCGGGATTAAATAACAGAATACAAATATAAATAATTAATAATAAATAAATAAGGACAATCTCTACTCAATTGCTACGGCTCGATTCCGATGGGGGACGGTAACGTCTCCACCCCTGAGATTCACAGGAAGGTGAGAGCGCAACTCTTGTGTCTAATAACATAGCTCCTTTGGTCCACCAGATTTGGGGATTGGGCACAGAATAAAGTAAAAAACAACAACAGGATAGAGACGTCTACAAAAAATTGCCAACCTGATGTTGACCACGTGTTCCCTAGTGAATAGTTTCTCTACAGGCTTATTGATGACATTGTATATCCATTATCCCATTTACCAGACTCATGTATAGTAAACACAGCTGTAAATATCATGAATTTTCAGTATAATTGGTTAGATATTACCTTATATACGGTAAAATATTTCAGTAATTGAGCAGTACCTTAGTACCTAGGTAGCAGTACCTTAGTACCTAGGTAGCTTTCTTTATCTTAGTACCTAGGTAGAAGTACCTCCATCCATGCTTTTCAGGATATTCCCTCTTAAGAAGAAACCTTATTTCAAAGTCATTCTCAAACTGCTTTGTTTTTTTAAATTACCTCAGCCAAGGGGTGGAAGAAAGGCTATAAATTAATTCTATTGTTAAAGGCCCTCAACTCAATCATCTCCTTATTAAAATGAAAGGGAAAGTTTTACAGGAGTCTTTGAGGAGAGCTAAGTTTGAATTAAGCCAAGTAAAGTACGGGTAGTTGAAGACTTGGCTAGGTCCCAGTGGGGGGTGGTCAGACCGTCGAACCAATTTCGTTTTCCTTCTGTGCCCGCTCATTGTTCCAGGGGTCTGTACTTTGTTCTTAAAATTGGAACAAAGATATAACAAGGATATTCAGAATCAATGATTAAAACCATAAAATAATGAAATGAAATATTTTTTTTCATTCAACGTTACACCGTTTCGGAAGTTTAAGCAGTGGACTTTTATATAATAGAAAAGACAAATTAGGAAATAACCAAGAATGATAATGATTACGCTAATAAAATTATAATAATAATGATGGAAATATACAAACAAAGAATGAACAAAGAAATGAAGCATTGGGCGAAATGCAGTTACAAAAAAAATATAATAAAATAAACCTTCAATGCTGCGATCTGGCGAGCGATGTACCATAATAAAAGATTTGCTTTTCCTCGAAACAATTAGTTAACTTTTACACGTATATATAACAAAACATCGGATGTTACATTACATGTTAATTTATTAGAAAAAAAAATCTATTTTATTTTTTATTTTATTATTTATTTATATGATATTTACAACTGTATACAAAAAATACATCTGGTAAATTCGCACATTGGTATAAAGACATGGAACACATGTTGAGAAACTACCCATGGGTAGCACTCTAATAATATGTCTATATTAGAAGATCACGTGGTCATCTTCTTTTCAGACTCCTCGGTGGGTTATCAGGAATTGAATAGGAAGCAAGGTTTGAAACAAGAGCGTTGGGATGGTTATGATGTTTATTATGGAAGGACAGATATCTGGATTGGACCAAATCTGATACATAAGGAACATTAAGATCATTATGGATAATTTTATTTGTAACAAAGTAAGGAGCATTGAGGATTTTACGAAGGATTTTGGATTGTAAGGATTGTATGCGAGAGGAATTGGAAGGTTTGGTGGAGTCCCATAGCTCAACTCCGCAAGTCCAAATAGGCCTTATTATATTCATGTAAATCAGTCTTTTATAATTGATTGGAAGGTTAGAGCGTTTGTCTAGTAAGTGTTGAAGTGGTCGGAAACGTCGAGCTGTTTCTTGTCGTTTCAGTCTGATATGATATAGTAAGTTTAAATAATTTTACTTTTATTTTTAGTTATGTATTTTGTTTCAATGAATAGACGTCGATCCCTATGGAGCAGTGTTGACGCGTACATATTTATTTTTATTTATTTATTTTAGCTCTACCCCTGAGGGTCAGAGTTAGACGTTTGTCCAGATGGAGTCCTAGGTAACGGGTTTGTTCAACAGGAATAAGTGAGGTGTTGTTAAAGGATACTGAAGGACAGGAAGTCATTGGTTTACGACGAGAAAAAAAATCATAATAGAAAAACACGAGATATTAAAAAAAAAAAATCTTTTGCTCATTAACAGAAAAAAAAAGCAGAGGCAACCAGACCAGACTCGTACACAGCTAATACTAACTACAAGCTGCTAAATTAAAAGGTATCGTAAAAAAAAACAAAAACATGATGGAACATATAATTGGAAAAATTATGCTTTCAATGAGGTGAGGTAGAAAGAATACTAACCCATCTAGATTCGGTTAATGGTTTTGTTAAAACAACATTACTAAAAAAGATTACCTAAAAAAAACTTCTTTTTTTTTATAACCTTAAATTATCTAAAATTCTCAATAATCTTTTTTTGTCTATAAAAACGTATTCGCGCCTGTCAACTTATTGTTGACAATCAGCAAATGTGATAGCGATACATGATATAATGACATGACAGGCCTGGGGAAGGAAAGTACTCAGCAGTACCTTTCCCTAACTTGTTCCAATTGCTTAGGTTGTCTGAGGAAGCAGATCCCTCATCCAACGCCTTTTTAGTCTCTCCCTCATGTTCTGAGGTATGTCAGCTGGAGCCATGTCTCTTATAAGTCTGTTATTATGCCCATTTAAATTAGTGTAAAATCGATGATAAAGGTTCGTTATTTGTTGGTCAACTGTTGGCTAGTGGAGGTCAGTATGTAGAGTTTTGTTAGTCACGTACCAAGGTGCTTTTGTTATGAGTCACAATAATTTCGCTTGGAACGTTTGAAGTTTTTGTAGGTGGGTCTTTTTAGCGATGCCGTATATTTGTGAAGAGTATGTCCATGTGGGCTTAAGTAAGTATATATATGTATTCAGTTTCTGTTTTAGTTCTAGTTTTGAAGATTCAGAAAAAAGAGAGTAAAGTATTTTGAGTCGTTTGTTAAGTATCTTACGTTTCATTTTAACATGGGGACCCCATGTCTTCTGTCGAAGGTGAGTCCAAGGTAAAGTACCGTGTCCGTTTGAGGAATTTGATTGTTGTCTAACTGGAGGGCAGGTGTTTTTTCGAAGAGTAAATATTGTTTGTTTGGATTTTTCATGATTAAGTCGAATTTTCGAATAAAATTAATGTTGAAAAAATAATTTCAAAGTAGAACGAGAGCTTCAGGCGTGAAGGTGGTAAAGGCAATTTCGTTGCTGGTAAATATTATTCAGATCTGTTTTTATTACAAAGTATGTACTTATATAATGTCTTATAAATATTTTTTTAATGGTTATTATTTTCTTACTAAAATAAGCATGTAGCAGGAAAAGAGACATTATAAATGGAACAATTGAAAATATAAAGCCATGAGTCTTTAATATACAGCTGAATAGTTAACTTGTCAGTGTATAAAAAATAATAACAAACATAAGCAGAAAGAAAGAGAAAAAAAAAGACGGGGGAAAAAACCTTCCTCTCTGCTTCCTTCAGTATGTATATGGATGGCTTGGTGACGTGTTAATAGCAAATGTTTTTATCTCTTTCTTTCATGCAATATACATGCGCTTTTCTTTTTTTACCCTCATGATACCTGAATTGGCGAATCGTTGACAAGTTGACTGTTCACCTGTATGTTAATAATCTATGATTTACATTTTGGATTGTAATTAACATTATTTAAAAACTTCTTTAACTATTAACAGTCTGTTCAAAGGATTTCAAGCCTAATTCAGTCTTTAATTGGTGGTGTGCTGCTTGAATTTTCCATTCTTTATTCCCATTTTCACTTTTTAAAAAAATATTTTATATTTTTATATCCATATTCCACTGCAATAACAGGATCTGCGTAGAAGGAAAATCATTTCTGAGAGTAGACAAATTCAAATACTAGTGCACCACAATAACTTCAATGAATTACCAACGGGCAGAAATAGATCAGCGTATAACTAGCGCAAACTGAGCTTTTTCCTCCCTATCAAAGCTATTGAAATACCGAAAAATCTCAAGAAATCTCAAACTAAGGGTGTGCAATGTTATGATAAAGCCATTTCTAATGTATGACTGTGAGACTTGGACTCTAACCAGCACCCTAGAAAAACATATTAAAAGATTTGAGAGGAAAATCTTCCTCACGATAACCGGAGCGATTCGGGATCAGAGTTCTAACACATGAAGAAGAAACAGCAATAAATAATTGCTTACAGAAACTGGTCAATCAATATTCCATGATATTAAGACACGGGGGTTAAGATTGGCGGGTTATGTAGCTAGTAACAATCCATCTGGTAGCATCTACTTAACAATGAATGCCTCAATAGAAGCCATGCGGGAGGCAAAAAAAAAAAAACCAAATGGATAGATAGATTCAACAAAGATGCAATAGAGCTGATTGCAGATAAATGGAATGAAATAGCCCAAATAGGCAGAGATGGAACAGGCTTGTTAAGGCGGAAAAAGATCCACATGGTCTGTAATCCCCTCCCCCCCCCAAAAAAATATCTATGTATACAAGTCAGATGTAAAAAAACAAACAATATCTATTAAAATGTACATTTATTCTTTATAATATGCGGAGGGTCTGGATGAGGCTAAATTAATCAAGGAAATTAATTACGGAATGTTAGGATTAAAAGGAATTTTCGGAAGAGTTGGTAATATGGTTACGTGGCCACTGCCAATTTAACCTACGAAGGGGATTGTAGGGATGGGTGGTGCTTGATAGGGATTGTACAACGGGATTTGGGTGATGGTTTTTTATATAAAATCACTAACCTAGACCCAAATCCCGTTGTACAATCCCTATCAAGCACCACCCATCCCTACAATCCCCTTCGTAGGTTAAAATTGGCAGTGGCCACGAGACCTTTTGTAAATATGGATATTTTGGAGTTCTAGCAATGGCCAGATTCTCCACTCAAGTCATGAGTGTCTGTGGCTGTAGCGCTCTTACTCATTCTCCGCTGGTTTAAATACCAGTGAAGTGGCTGAGGGAGAAGCGTAGGGATCTCCTAAGCCACCCTTTTCCCTCCAAATGTGGAGGGGACAGGATTGGTTCGGAGATCACCTGGCAAATTGTAGATAATGTATATAGCTGTGTTTTATATAAGGTGTTTGTTTTACTTTTATTTCTATTTTTATTTACTTATGTGGATATATATATTTTTTTTCTTTTCTCTTTTGTTCTTTTTTCTTATTCTTTTGTTATTACTTTATTTATTTATATTATTGTATATATGGTATGAATGTACTCTCTGAACTCTATTATAAGTGTCCTTAACTGTGACAAATTGTAATATTTCTGAATAAAGTGTTTAATAGTAAAAAAAATATATATATATATATATATATATATATATATATATATATATATATATATATATATATATATATATATATATATATATAAACACCGCTTGCACAAAAGCAATGCAATTTAAGATAATAACTGCTTTAGATACCCAAGTACTTTAAGTTACAGGAGTAAATGAGATACAGAATCAAATGCTTTCATGCTGTCAAGGGCTATCATAGCAGTGTCCTTGTTTCAGTTGAATTTACTTGAAAACTCGTTGAGCAGCCTCACTAAGCGGTGTTTAGACTCAGTCGTTCCAGTTTGTTATGGCGTAATTATTAAGTTTAGTTTACCGGTGGGAAATGAAGTCTTAGAAGTCATTTATACAGATGCAGTGATCTGATAAAGTTAGTAAGAGGGATGATTCCTGAAGAGTTCCTCGTGAGAGAGATAATGGTCATACGGTTATCAGGAATAGAAATAGTTTGAAAGCGGAGAGATAAGAAGGAATGATGTATGATCTAAGAGACAAAAGCTTTTGAAAAATTATACGACACAAGGATTTTGATTTTGTGTTGTCTTATAAAAGCATAAAGGTCTTGAATTTTTTTTAGCGAATCCAGTGGAATAATCAGAAAGAAGGCTAAATTGAATGTTTCATTGTTTCACAATAATTAAGATTGTGAGTATTTTTTTCTTTTCCCTGCTCAGGTTCTATTGAAATGCTGGTGGGTCCAATCAAATCAGCAAACGGTTTTCTTATGTTTCTTGTAGAGGTGATGGAATATAGCGATCTTTCATCCCTAAATTTTAAAATCCAGAATAATAGGTAGCATAATAAGGGAAGAAGGAAAGGGCCATAAGGTATAAATCAAGATTACTTGTTAGCACCGCAGATTAATCACAAGATCACTTCATCAGGTGCCCACCTGCTCCCGTACAGCGCCGCAAAATATTTTTTTCTTCAACGTTTATTAATGATACTAATTATGCAAATGTAAATAGCTCTCGATAATCAGACGTAGTATTTATATATTCTAAATATTTTAAGATGAGGATGTAATTGATTCCAACTTTTTTTTTTCAACAATGTTTTTTAGCCTTCATGAGATTGGTAAGTAATATTTCCTTTGCTTCAAGTACAAAGATAAACAAAAACTAAAACAGTACGCTGTTAATGATATATAAACGATTATTAAATTATCATAATACAACGCAAAGATATAATTTTTTTTTAGTATAAAAGTAAGTTGATAAATATTTAAATTACTCCGTGAAAATCACTGTATGATGTGTGGCGCATATCTAGTATCTAGTTTCATCATGCAATCATATTATGCGAAAACGCTTTCCATGCATATTCAGAGACCTAATCATATATGCATTAACATTAGATTGGTTTATGTGAATACATGTATATCGGCATCAGTCGCATCTAAATTTTCTGTGGTTACGACATATAGACTGGTTTTTTATATTTTTAGCATGATTGATTTGGTTATATAAATCTTCAAATGTATTTCTATCTAATTTGCTAATGTAGTCAAATGTTAACTGATTTGGTAAGCGGTATAGAATTTACAATACACAAATATGCTATTATTACATTTCCATTTAATTTCAAATTAACTCATGTTAATAAGAGACTATGTATGTAGAGTTGCCTATTTATCGTAAATCAATTAATTACTAACCAAGAAATAAGGAGTAACTAACCAAAAGCTTGCATGAATTAAACGTTATCCTCCAGAAATTTCTTCGAGGTATTTGTCATTAATTGAGTAGATTTCTCATTTATTTATCTCTAATTAATGCTTTCTGAAATAATTCAATAATATTATTGTTTATTTTAATAACAATTGCATCAATGTAGTTATAGATAAATCTTTTAAAAACGTTCTAATGAATTAATACATAACAAAGATATTTTACTATCACAATAGTATATAAATAATTTCAATTTTTTTATTTAATGACTGAAGTAATTTATATTTGTAATGTACAGGTAAATCACTTATTGTTGTTGAAATGTCCTGAGCGAAAAGTTTCTCGAGTTTCTACTATTTAAATGGCTAGCTCATTACACCAAAATTAAAATTTCATGAATTTAAGAAGAGACAAATTTTATATTAAATTGAAAGTAATTTAAAATTTTACTATCAAAAATACTAATACCCATAACAAAAGAAATCCTCGGGACGTGACTAACAAAACCTTTCATATTGACTTCCAATTTTCAACATTTGACAAACACATAATGTCTCTTTACTAACAAGTACATATTTATTATATTTACTCGGGCGTAATTTCTTCTGAATAGAGTTTGTCGTTCTTAAAACTATTTGGAGAGAACTTTTGAGCGAATAAACTAAGATAAATCCTGTTTAAAAAAAAATATAAACTATTCGCGATTTTGTTTGTCATCATCCAACTATACTACAAATAATCCACTTTTAGAAAAACTTTCTCTTCTTTTTTTCTTATGGGAAATTGTATGTTATTCACTGTTTTTGGCAATAATAACTTCCAATCAAACAACAATTGATTTATTTGTTGTATTTCCAAGTTTTTATGTTTACGTTTCGGGTTATTTACTCCCATCTTCATAACTAGAATCTCATATATCTTTGTTGATTCATGGCTTAAATACAATGTATGCTGCAATACATGTTAGAATTGAGTTGTTACATTAAATTTGTAATTACCTCAAGTCTAAATAAATAAATAGACAAATCAATTGTTTAATTGGAAGTTATTATTGCCAAAAACGTAGACAAATTTTCTTGTTTAGTAAACTTTAAGTCTATTTTGATTAAATTGAGTTTTTTAAGGGGAAAACTTGAGATTCACCTCTAGTTGCGAAAAAAAAAATTATGTGATTTCTTATCAAGTCATCTAAAAGTACCCGTATTTTTAATAAAAATTATTGAAATTGTTGAAAAGCATTTATTTCTTGTTTTTCAATGACCTGGAATGTATTATAATAAAAATAATTTCGTAACACTTGTAATTATAAAAAAAAAAGATTTTTTAATATTTATTTGGTAAAATTGTGATGTAACTGTGTTTTTCATCCATATCTCTATTATAGGAATTGATCCGTGTTTATAAGTGACAACTTTATAGCTCCTCTGCTCAGCCTCTATTGGTCTTTAATACCGTAGCGCGGCTGAGTGAGGGGCACTGGGATCTTCTAGAAGTCCTGCCTTTCCTTCCATGAGTGGGGAGAAAGGTCTGGCTCGGAGATCTTAGTAATTTTTTTTATTTTTTTTATATGTTGTATAGAAACATGTATGTATTTGAGTAGTTATTTTCATTAGCTTAGTTTATTTCTGCTTAGTTTAGTTTATATATATTTACTTTTAGTATTATTATTTTTCTCTATAATTTATTTTTATTTACTGTGAATGGAGTGTGAATGTGCTCTTTAAACACTAATATAGATGTCCTTAATTGTGATAGATTGTAATATCCTTCAATAAATATGTTTAAAAAAAAAGTGGCAAAATTAATGTTTCTAGTACTAAAATTTAGGTTTGAAAAAAAAAATTGCTGATAGCTTCAATTATTATCATCAAAACATGAAAAGTGGGATAACTGTTGTATAGTTGGATAATTATAATAAAACAAATTGCGAATAATTTATGATTTTTATACAAAAACCGAGCTTTAGCCGCTCAAAAATCCTCTTAAAATAGTTTTATCAATAAAAAATTCTTTTTGGTTTGAAGTAACTTTTGTATCGTTTACAGTGAAGCAATTATCAATTACTTAAATTAAATATTTCTTTAGTCATCGCTTCCTATTCAACTAAAAACAGTACACTTAAATAAACACAAAACTCGGATTTCGTACTTTTCTGCTAAAAATTGGCTCATTGCTTATATAAATTTTGTTTTAGCTCTTAAGGTCAGCTATCTCTTTTACAAAAAAATTACTCTACTTACGAGACATCCTGTATAAGTATATAATTTCAATCACATACCAATGTAGTAGCTAACATAACAAGGTCCACTACCTCAATTCTTTATAAACGTTACAAACATTCTGAATGAAATGAAACATGACGTCGATTGAAAGGATTTTTTATGAGTGTAACAGTACACTGTACTGTGCATTAAGTTGCTTGGCAGCAATCCAAGACATAAACTGTACGAGAGTAAAATTTTATTTATCACCAGTAGAAAAGTTTTCTCGAAGCTTACAATAACTTTTTATTTATATTAATGGTAAAGAGCTGGTTAAACGTAGGTTCTAATTTCAGAAGAAGTTATTTGGGTGTGCTAAAAAAATACTATATTATATAATAATATATTTATTGAATTGTCCAACATTTCGACCTACGTTTTAGGTCAGGGCATTCCGCCTAGCGCTGCAGGAAGCAGTACGGCCACTCTTTATAATAGGTTGGTTTTTAGGGAATGATTATACAAATTGTCTCTCCTTGTTGAATGATGCTCTTGTAAGACGTGACGATAAGAACCAAACTCGAGGCGATCCATCATCTAATGCCTTACTTAGCGCTGACAATGGTTGGCTGGTCAGTCCTGACCGTTGACCTTTCCGATGTTCCACTCATAGTTCTGAATATAGTTTTGGGGTCACTGAGTTCTGAGAACGGCTCAGAAGATATCATAAGAGGAACAAGAATAACAAGCCGAAAATTATTTATTATATATTTGTTAGTAAAAAAAAAAACACACACTTATTTCACTTACAGCTTTCCTTTGAATAGAATATACTTTCTGGCAATGTTGGGCTGTTATTAAATTTTTGTAGTGCATTTGAACCTGAGCTACAGCTTAAAGCATACAGCTAACAAATCACTAAGACCATTAAAATATAACTAAACACAACTAAACCACCATAAATTATAACAACGGTAGGCCGTTTATTAATAAAAATCTTGTTATTCTATCTGCTTTTGTAAACCACATAACTCCAGTCTCATAGCTACATATACACATGCTTAGAGAGATTGGAAAGTATATCTGTATATTCAACCTATAATTGTGTAAGTATTGTACTCGTATTAGTTATTAAACTGTTAAACTTGTACCCATTGTAAAGTTTACAAAAATGAAATTACGAGATTTTCATTGCCTACCATAGATAGATTAAAAGTGGTCACACTCACAGTGTGACACCAATTAAATTTTCTAAATGGTTACATAACGATTATTCAGAATAGACGGACGGTGATATCTAATTATTTAAATATAAATTAGCAGTTATTATTTGATTTTATTATCAATGAATTTTTTTTTTCTTATCCCCAGTTTCATAAAAGTTTGTTTCTTTCACATGGTTAACATATTCCTTTTACTGTATCTTAGATACATTTTAGGGTCTTGCTGAGCCTTTCTTATTTTGTTTATATTTATTTCTGGATTTTCAATTTGGGTGATGGGGCTCACCTCTATCTTGATAATTTTCTTACAACTATCTTATAATCTAACTTACAGCTATATTTTTCCATCACCGGTGGAAATGTTATTGTATTGAATTATGCATTTGTTAAATATTTTAGAAAATCGTAGAATTTTATTATTCGATGAATGAACGATTATAAAGTAATGTAATGTAATTGAAATGTACGATTGATATCTCATTATTATTTGTTACTATGGAAAAAATAAATGCTAAATCCATGTTTTGTTTTGTTTGAATCATACAATCAATTTTTATTATATAATTATTTTATTAAATTTGATAAATTAAGGCTCATTCTTAATTTTCACCAAAAACCACGAGGAAGCCTAACAATTGTCGTATTATTAAATATTCCAACAATTCACTCATCTGTACTATTGGAGAAGTGGGAAAATTGGAACAAAAAATAAGATTTATGGATTTTCTTTTTTCGTAAAAAAAGTAAACATCGTTTTGCCTATTAAGTTTAATTAACCGAGTTTAATTAATAACAAAAAATCTGAGGGTAGGTCTAAGTTTTTTTTTGAGGCAATGACCTCTTGTGGGCGTTTTTATATGTTACCGTGCGGATGAAGGATCCTCTCATGTCAGTCGCAAGCTTTGCCAAGCCTGGAAATGTCAACAGTAAACACTCTGCCCACCATTTTGTTCCTTTCCTTCTTCTAAAACATATCCAGATTTTACTTGAGGTAAAACTGCTTAGTTATTTTTCAAACCAATTTACCGAAATATAACGGATCGATTTGTTATATTTGTTGCTATACGAATCGAGTATATGAATGTGTTTTCACTGAACTACGGAACTTGAATTACAGGTGTAAGAGTTAAAAGCGTTTGTTTCTAAAAAAGTTCGAATACTAAAAGCGTTTAAATCTACCTAAGCCTAAAACAACATTGGGCTACTAAATCTAATGGTTCAATGCCTAAACTGATAATGTTTCTTCCTTTTCTGTTTTATTTGAAATTACATATAAATAGGTGATATAAAAATGTTGGTACTTTTGTACCAGTGATAATGAAGGATCCATGTAGAAATAACTTAACCTTATTTTTGCAACGAAAAAAAAAGAATAAAATAATTTTTTTCAATAAGTGTGTTACAAAAAAAAAACGCAGAAACTAGTTGGCCAATAAGAATAATTCGGATAGTACATTGAGCTCATGAATCGCTTGAACAACGGTAAGGTGCCAGTTTCTTAAAATTTTCCAAGTCAAAAACCGGTCATCCCGTGGTTCTGTTACCCTAGGCCGTCCAGAATCGGGCCTTCTATTGTAAGAATCAGTTTCCCGAAAACGCCTGACGGCGTCTCGTAAAGTTTCATATTGAACTCCGATGGCATTAGCTGCATCTAATGGGACGTTCATCATCAATAAGTGCCACACCACGCGCAACATCCTCAGCACTAAGAGGCATTTTTAAACTTAATATTGAAAAAATTAAAAGCCTGAATAAACATTTTGATTCCATAGAAAGTAAACATTGGAATCTAGAATCATTTCATTGAATTAAGGATTAAGGGTTATTGTCCTCTATATTAACATTCCTAATTGAAAACAAATATAAAGATTACCTATTTATTCATTAAAAACAATAGTCCAATCCAAAGCAGAAATATTTTTTGATAAAAACATGAAAAAATCAAGTAGTTGAAATTTCGTGCTTGTCAGTGTATAACGCGTTTTCAAGAAATAAATTACATATCATTGTACAATCATTTACAATATTTTGTATTGCAATTTTTATATATGGCTTTATATATGGCTTAATTCAATTTTAAAATATGGGTACTCATATAATAGTTATAATTTCGTTTTAATAACATAGTTTTTTTAAATTTTTGATATATGTATTTACTACAATTAAGTTCAACACAATATTAGAATTATAGCATACTTAAGTGATTTTTTTTTATTTCACGCGTTTTGTATTCATATAAAAACAAAATTAAAATTCTTTTATCATTTAGGTCTACGATTCAGTCTGTTGTTTCAATATTTTTATTGCACCGAAGCTAAATGCCGAGTAATAACATTAAAGAATAAAAATAAACACAAAATAAAATTGTTTGCAATTCTCAATTATGTTGCCTTGTCAAGGTTTGACCCGAGCACGTAAAATTTTAAATTTTATGTGTACATTTAATGCATACACTAATTTTATAATGCTATGAAATTATGAAAGCTCGCGGTTGGATGGGCTGTAAGCAACGTAGCCCCTACATTAGCTGTGTGTATGCTAACCGGTATAACTGTTAGGTACGAACGGCTGGGTAACCCCTTCTCACAGCAGGGGCGATTTTCATGAATGTGGTACCAAAAGAAAGTGAATTTCTTGAAGAGTGGAGGAATGGTAATTTTTATTCTCAAACCCATTTTAGGGCTAAAATAAAAGTCTGGATTTTTTTTGTGTGGACATTATATAGGGTCGGGATGTTCCTATGAATTTAATTACACTATTTCAAGAAATATGTGAGAATAGTAATAATCTTAAAAGTTGATTTTTTTAATTTATTTTTTTAGGGAGTTGCTTAAAGTCTAAAATTTCGCAAAAATTCTTTTAATCAAAACAAAATATACAATTGACATAAATAGTTAGAAATAAATTTCCTAATAACTAATTTTTTTTTTATATTTACACCATTTATTTAGTACATAAACTATTAATTTTCGCGATACTTTTGGTTTCAACTTTGATCTATAAAATAACATGTATTACGTTAAAAGTTTGTTTTTGTTTGTTATTGATCAGAAACTATAAGTGAAATTGTTAGTACTACTCTCACATATTAAATAACACTTCAAATTTCCAATTTTTTTATTTTTTATTTTAAATGATTACGGGGGTTGGAAGAAGGAAGTCAGAAGGTAAACCTTGAAGAAACTCATATTCCTGGGACACTTTGACTTTAATATTTGGCATTTTATAGATTAAACAAATAAGTTCACTGAGGACGGTCGACATAAAAATATTTTTAATAGTACAAAAAAATAATTGGTTTAGGGGTGACCATTTTAAATCTTCGATTTCTGACTTCACACTTAATAAAATTTTATTTGTGAAGTTCATATATTATTTTACTTTTATTCATTTATTCTTTAATAACACTGATTATTAGTATTATTATTTTGTATATCTGTTTGTTTCATTTTTGCTGTATTTTATTTATTAATTTTTATAATTATCCTCAATTACTGATATATATTTTTTTTGGGTATTATATATTGTATAAATGGATACCATTAGCAATTATAAGTATTGCCCTTAGGTATGGCAGAATGTATTATTATTCAATAGATGAATAAAAGAAAAATTATTATATAGAATTTCCGACATAGGCACGTGGAGGCATTTATCCTCCGAAATTCAGTGTATTTCGTATTTACGTGTTAAAATTAAAAATTTTAAATCATTTTAAATACTAATTTTATTTTTTAAGTAAATGTGGAGGACAATATGTCAATATCCTCCGAATATATAATACACATTATACTTTATTGGTTTTCAAGATCATAAAAAAAATGTAATTACACACAATCCCGGTTCTTACTTTGTGTTCATTAGTGATATTTGCTAAAATTAAAATATAGCTATATCATTGTTGTCATTATAATATTAATTAAAATATTATTGTCTATGGTAGGTCCTGACATCTTTAGGCAGGCACCTAAGATATTATAAAAACGTCTTAATTAAAAAAAAAACACGTTTTGTCGATACATTCTGAAGTTCTTTTCGCGATTTAGCCTATATACTCCGCTTTATATGTGAAAGAACAAAAAAACAAAAATGCTGTTATTTTCCATAAACCCAATAGTTTTCAGCGAGTACAATTGATTTGTATAAGTTTACATAAAGTAATAAGCATATTTTCCTGTTGCGCAACCTAATGACTTATGAAGTGAACTGCCATTTAAACATTATGACAGTAAAGTATGTTCCAATTGAGTTTATTGAATAGATTGATATTAATATACAATTTATATGACTGAAATGATTCCTTTTTATACTTCGATTATATCATTGTCCTATAATATCTAAAAAGGTTCTATATCTAACGCAAGGATTCTCATTCATGTTGTATATTTATATTTTTCTTTAAAAAAAAAATTTAAGAGGAAGAATTAAAGAATGATGAAGTAAATTGGTCACGAATTTAAAGAGAATTCCCTCGTGCCACATTCACAAAGACTCAAATTTTCTTATTAAGTACATATATAAAGGAAACATTACGAAAAATGTCTTATGATGATGATGTAAAACATAGCCTATACTCATTTTTTAATTCTATTATGTCACAAATAATTTTAATTATATAAGACAAGAAAAAAAAAACGCAACGAAAAAGTAATCTTATGTATGTTCGAGTGATATAACCTTAAAATACACATATATATTTTTAATCTCTAAATATATGAGTTCGTTAGGTGATATTATAACAATAGAAAAATATAATTATAACAAATAAAATGTAGAAAAAATTAATTTATAAAATGTGTCCTTAGGCTATAAAATATTTAACGTGTTGATACGAGTCGGTACAATTTCCGTTTTTATTGGTTAAGATGTAAAAATTCATTTAATGTCATTCCCCTCGGCCGGAGAAGGCCATAATAAAACGTTAATGAAGGGCTAAGTTCTTTAGGTAATTGGATTTCCCTTCATCCTTCTAATAAGCTTCCCTTATACCGACGACTATTATTCTGTCAAGTCATCATAAATTGTCTCCCTTATTTCAGCTAAGATAGGCTTAGTTCTTAAACTGTCCTAGAAAAAAAACAATCAATTTAAAGATATAGCCAACTATTACAAATATTATGTATTTTAAGCTCTCTATTATACAAAAAAGTTTTTAGTTAATTTCATATTTTATTTTATTTAAGTATTAGGACAGTAAGTTATCACAGGAGGTCTTCTATTAGCTCTTTAATTAGCTCTAATTATACAGCTGTTCATTTAATTAATTATATGTTGAGCCCCTGTAACCTCCTACTATCCTAATGCAAAACAGAGATTTACACCTTGGTATCTTCGTTACAGTATTGAGATCCTGTAATCTCCTACTCTACTAATACAAAATAAAGATTTGACCAAACATTTGTAGGGAAAATGGTATTAATCCAGATATGGTAGTTTGATTTCACCTAGATGAAATCAATTATTTTTCCATCTAGACATTTTCACCATGAATAAATAAAATATATTAATTATTATATTATATATAATAATATTAATATTGCGATATGATTATAATTATTATGAAATAGAAAAGGAAGTACAATATAACGCACAATGAAAATTATAAATAAAAGGCTCAAATTGATGTAGGGCTTATATGAAGCTGGGCAAGTTGAATATATATTATGGTTACGAATTGGCATTAATAATTATAATTATATGATAATATAAATTGTCTAAAAGGCGCCATGTATAATATATTTTTTAATATATCAATTTAAAAATCAGTGCGATCTGTGGTATCCTTCAGTTTATTTTACATTGATGAAAAATAATACAATCTGAACTGCAGAATACACGTAAATTACAGTTATAAAATTTGAGCAACGAGTAGTGAAATGGGGGTTGATCCACCGTTTGGCGGACAGGAGGTAATTTTTAGTTTATTAAAAAGAAATTAAACTGCAATGGACGGTCGTTGTACAGGAAGACCTGAATTCACTGGGTGTGAGGCATTGGAGAGAAGTGAAGGTCTGAGTGGAGGAAAATTTTTGAGGAGGCCAACGTTCTGCATGGGCCATACTGCCGAAGAAAGAAGAAGGAAAAGACCTATACATTCACACTTTTCACAGATAAAAGTGATAGTAAGCGAATGTTCTTAAGAATATTGATTATTTCTCTTAGGCGCGGGGAAGGACAACAAGAGCAGTACCTTTTCCTGTTCTATACCGAGTCCCTTGATTCATGAAAGGAAGTTCCATCCAACTATGCTTTAATCGCTTTCTGTCAGCGTTTCATTAATAAGCATGTTGTAAAGTCCATCAAGTTTATTACGGAAACGAAAATAAAGAGTACGCACTTGTAGATAGTTGAATCTTTTATGTCGATATGTAGAGATTTGTTATTTATTTACTTCTGCTAATTGGCACTACCATGACAGGTGCGGATGAAGAATTAAAGAAAAAAAAAAAGCTTACGAGGAAGCGTCTGCTGTTAATAATAAAAAATTGGATTAGAAAGTATTATAGTTTTTACTGTGAAAACTACTTTAGGTGCGGTTGGGCCGTCAGGCTAGGATAAGTAACGCTCATTCGAGTAAACTAGGCTCGAGTCGACTAATTAAAGTGTTTTTGCATATGGATTAAAATATCATGGAAAATAAAAATCGGATCTGCGTACTGTAACCGAGGAAAATTTTCAGCATTTCATCCTTTCTGTAATGAGCTATCATTCAAAAGTGTATCTTAATGCAACTCAGTGTTGGTTAGGCAAAAAGGAGAGAGAAGAAATATAGTATTGAAAACCAAATGATAACAAGTTTTGTTGAACATATGGATTAAAATATCTCCGAAACTATAAATCGAACCTGCATGCTGTAAGTAAGGGAAATGTTCAACATTTCATCCTCTTTGTAATAAGTTATAAATCAAAATAGTATTTTGGCGTGACACCGAGTTAGAGAGTCAGAAAGGAAAACAGATAACGCCAAAAAATATAATAATAATGATGTAGAGATGGTTGACCGTTGATATGATATGAGAAGGAGTTAGTTGAGGGTGCAGTCAAATAAATAAAAAAAAATTAAAATATATAAATAATTTTAATTTTTGCCGACGTTTCGACCCACTTTGCAGGTCGTCTTCAGGGCGTTGGATGTGGCACTGCGGGAGGCAGTTGAAACTAGTCAACTTGGTTTCAACTGCCTCCCGCAGTGCCACATCCAACGCCCTGAAGACGACCTGCAAAGTGGGTCGAAACGTCGGCAAAAATTAAAATTATTTATATATTTTAATTTTTTTTATTTATTTGACTGCACCCTCAACTAACTCCTTCTCATATAATAATAATGGTTGTTTTTTTTTATATTTGGACTAAAATATACAAAATTTAAAAACTGTGGAGAATTCAGTAATCAATTTGCGAAAGTCAAATTAGATTTGTTTTTAAAAAAATAAGAACTTCGATTTTCTGTTGCACTCGATAGAGTTTCAACAAATCACTGAGCCCCGTTACAGAAGTTATATTAAACAATAAGAGAAACAATAAGAGTTTCTGGTAGATTTTAGCAACTAGATTTCAATATAGATTTCAAATTATTCATCACATATTTTAGTTATTATAAACCTATTGTATCATTTTTAGAGTATAATACAAATGATGATCAGTCAGACCCACGTTTACTAATGTAATTTATACACAATTGTATATATTGTACATGTTATTACTTTGTGAATATAGAACAAAAATCTGTGAGGAGTAAGTCCATACGAGTTTAAGTAGCATAATGCATACATTTAGATTTTGACTGATTTTCTATTTTGATGATTTGGAGAAAAAGGAGTATAGTATTTTAGGTCGCTTCTTTAAGGTCTTCATATTCTTCTTCTTCCTCCTTGTGTGTCTTGTTCCTGGAGGAGCCTCCAGCCACTTCGATTATACATCACTGTCTCTCGCCAATGTTTTCATCTGACTTGAGGTTTTCTCTATTTTCTCAACTAGTCGCTGGATATGTTCTTCTAGGCCCCTCCATGCATTTCCTTGGTACTCTGCTTTCTTCCATTTTAAACATGTACCCATACCATCGAAGTTGCCGGCATTCCATAGTTGCTTTCAGTGAGGGTATCAGGAGTCCCTCTCTTATTCTTTCATTCTTCACTCTGTCTCGCCTGTTGTTTTCCCGAAAATTCTTAGTAAAAATTTCATTTCAGCAACTATAATCCTGCTTAAGTGCTTATCTTGGCTCATCTAGCTTTCGTTTCTATATAATAATGTGGAGATATAGACTTCACTAAGGTCTTTCTATTTATTTTGACTTGTGGGCCTGGGGTTAAAAATCAGTTATTTGTGCACTGTAACTTTAAAATTGATTTTAACACTTTTAAATTTTTCACTTCTTAGAATAAAATATCTCCCCTTGCACTAAATTCGGATTCTCCCTTTAATCCGAATGTGAATGGAGGCGTTTTATGAGCTATCGAAGCGTTGATATCATATTCCATCAGAAGTGGCGTTTAAATTCGTGGCTCGCTGAATCCCAGGTTAAATAATTTCAGGGCGGCTACGTTTTTAGTTACTCAGTCGTAATTAAGATCCACTCTGAGACTGCTCCCCTCTCCTCCCCCCCACCTCCTCACCAATTAAGCCTTGTAATTCCATCGGTCCTTGCCGGCGGCGCAATAAGAAAAAAATTAAGGTGCTTGTCCTACGATTGTTTAATTAGAAAATCAACGCTGAGTATTCATGGTTATTTAACCAATTAATGTGCTTAAGAATTAGGCAATATAATTTGTTAAAATTTATGTCAAATAAAATTAGAGGTAGGTAGTCAAGAATTTCCGATATGGTTTTTATCTTCTTATTCTAGCCATATGTATTAGTAATATGATAATTTGAAACTATCTTGATTTAATTCCTTCGCTGTGTCCATCGGTTTCAGCTACATTAAATTAGGATATTTCGGAATCTTATTATGTACATGACCAATATCACGTATTTGGTAAACAAACTGAATAATCTCATAAATTAAATATTTTATATTATTTAATTTTTTTTGTCTTTAAAAATGTTTATGCGAATAACAAATTTTTTTTGACAAACAGCAAATGCGCAAGAGATACGGGAAATAATGACACGACAGATATGGAGAAGGAAAGTACTCAGCAGCACCGTTTCCCTAACTTCTTTCAATTAATTAGGTTGTTTAAGGAAGAAGATTTCTCGTCCAACTCCGTTTTAGTTTATTCCTCATGTTCTGGGGTATGTCAGCTGTGGCCAAATGTCTTATTATGTCCGTTTAAAGTAGTGTAAAATCTTTAATAAAGAATCGTTATACTATTGGTCAACTATTGGAAGGTTGTGGTCAGTATTTAGAGTTTTGTTAGGCACATACCAAGGTGTTTTTGTTATGAATAGCAATAATTATGATTGGAAGGTTTGAAGTTTTTGTAGATGGATCTTTTTAGCGACACCGTATATTTGTAATGAGTATGTCCATATAATTGTTTATACATGTATGTATTGTATTATAGGTTTTAGCACTATATTTAATTATACCTACCTATTACTATTTAATTAAACCCTACTTTTAGTTCTTTAAATTTCTTAATAAGTAGTGTAAATAAAGTCTAATTTATTGTTTTTATTTAGAAATATAATAATCTGTCACGTAAACAATAATTATAGTAAGATATGAACACATTTAAACCAGATATACAGAAAACATAAAATTAACAAAAGTAAAATAATAACTAAAAAATAATCAATAACTGTATACAATAAAAAATAAAATTACCGAAAGATAAGAAAATTAAAAACATAAAAATTTGGTCCAGTAGTTTTGGAGAAAATGCACGGACGGCGGACGGCGGACGGAAAAACAAATTTTTATTCGTTTTTCGAATTCTACGCGTCTTGAAACCTCAAATTTTGAGAGGGGGTTATGTTTTTGAATTTTTTGGTCGATCACAATTTTTCATTATTGTAAATAATAAACCAAAAATTAATGAAGTGATTCAAAAGTACTAAATTTTTAGTCTTGACAATGGTTAAGGATATAACATTTCCTTTATTATGAAATAAAATGTTAAAACATTGCCATTTAAAGATACTTGTTAAATATTACTAGTGTGCATGATCTAAAATAATTTTACATGACTGAGTTCCAGGTTTGGAATTGTTTGTGTAGAGAAATCAATGGATTAAATGATTAAAAGCTAGAGAGAAAGGGATATTTTCGAACATATCTTTGGAGAATATTAGGAGTGGTCCGGTTCCCATGGAAAAGTTAGACTTTAGATAAAAGCAATAATGTATAAAGAAAGTCTGACTATAAACTTGTGGATTAAATGAACAAAGATGAAAATTAAAATATTATGGTTGGTAACAAAAGTATCTTATTACGCTATGTATACTGGCTTTGACCTACCAACCGCCAACCGACGGATAACTAATGCAGAGAAAAAGTAGCGGTGGACCCACCTATATATATACGAGAAGATGACTAAAAACGAGTTGGGTGAGAGATCTCCTTCCATCACCTAAGGGAATATAGATTGCTTGGCAACAGAATTAAATTACACAGTTATTTAAAAACAAAACAATTTCCAGCATTGAGAAAATAACTACTTCGTAAGTATTAGGTTTGTTATCGATGATTACAAAAAAAAATATACTGATCAATAAGTACATATGTTTGTACGCAATAAACGAGTCCCTTACAGTACACAGTAAAAACGCGCATCTGATTTTGATTTTCTTGTATTTTAACTAATTATTATTTTTCATGTTGGTTTATTACTTTCTATAATGAACTATTGCAACAGTCCGAAAAATTCAACTCTCCTCAAAATTTGAGGTTTCCCGATATGAAAATCGAATAAAAGAAAATTTGTCCGTCTGCAGTCCGCAGCTTTTCTTCGAGGTTACCGGACCAATTTTATTGAGATATGGAATCAGAGTCAGAGGTCATACGAAGATGATCCTCCTACCTTAACATTTCCATCCGCCGTTTCCATTTAATATGTCGGATATCTGCGTCGTGATAGACTAAAAAAACAAAATAAATAAAACCTGTACCACTACAACCCATAAAGGGTCTGGGGTTCAATACTATTTAGGGAAAGTAATGTTTCTAGGTCCACGGTTGTGCAAGGAGGTGATTTGACCGAGATCACGCTCAACCGCCAGGTTTCCCTCCTTAATTAATTATTTAATTAAGGGTACCCACTTTATAGAGGCTGGGTGTGCCCCAGGAGGGACTCCTGACCCAAGGTCGCCCCACGGCCAAAGAAAAAGATAAATATATTTTCTGCCAAAGCTCAGTGTCCTACCACTGAGCTACCCCGCTCCCCCGTCGTGATAGGCTAAACCAGCGGCAAAACGACCTAGAGGAAGACCAATAATTTCTTGGGAAGATAATCTCAGACATATTCTTTATTAAACTCCGTTTATGTTGATATTTACTCATTTTGTTGTTTCCAGCACCACTTGCTTCCATTTAACTGGGGCTCAGACTGGAGTCTTGAAGACCAACCCCTGGTGGTCATTTGAAGCGAGTCGAAGAATTGAATTTGCATTCTTGTCATGAATTCTGGAACTATGGGTAATTCGAAGAATTCGTATAGTTTCTCCATCTTCGTTTTCTTCAGTGATGTGGATCGGAGTTTTTTTATTTTCTATTTTTTTTATCGGATTAGAGGCCATCCGAAGATGATCCTCCTACCTTAATATTACCATCCGCAATTTCCTTTAAATATATAGGTCGGAAAACCTATGCTAATATAGACTGTAGCGCCAAAAATAATATTCCGAATTCAATGAAATTTGGCCAAAGTCTTGTATTTTCACCGAAAAGAATAATAATATATAATTTTTTATAGGAATAATAATAATAATACAATCTACCACTATTAAAGACATTGGATGTTTAGGCAACTTTCTAATTATGGCAAAATAACGCATGAGTTTCTATAAGGCAACATTCCAAATGTTTAAGGTAACATCCTAATTTTTAAGCAATGGACTGTATCTTAAGGGATTGGTAGGTTAAGGAATGTCCAAAAAAATAGCTTATCTTCTATATGCCAGCCCACATCTTTTTTACCTGGATATGGTGTTTATCCAGTGCAGCACGTAGCAATACTTAGTATTTTTTTTCCTTTTTTTACGGTTCTTATTAGTTGTATTGCCCGGGGAACATGAGGAAACTTTTTTCTGCTTAGTTGATTTAATAAATTATTCGTCCTAAATCCTAATGTATATTTTACTTTTAGCATAACTATATTATAGCATAAACACACGCAATAGGTTTTAGGAAGATCCTATTGATAAACGACGGGATGTCCGTTCCTTTTAAATAATTATACCCCTGACCTAGGAGCATGTCATGTAAAACATTGTGAAGCATCAAAGACTTCTAAGTCCCTTGGCGGCAGTGAAGACATTAGAACTTTACTTCTCGTTTACAGTCATGACAAAGTATAAGGTTATACCTCCTTGGTTGATCGGGTTGTTGAGTTGTTCGGGATTAAGGAGGCGCGAGGTACGAAAACAGACTCGCATCACAGTCTATGATGATAGCTGGTTCAATAAGGGCTTTCGAATCGCTATCATGATAAGAACTCCCGTCTTCAGTGTGAACACGTGAGAAAGTGATCCAGTAGCAATCAGAGAGACGTTCTGGTTGAGAACTGGGTTCATTTAAAAATATATCCTTTTCCCTCTCTGAAACAGTGCTTTGACGATATAGGACTTGAGTTCCTATATCGCTTACTTTTCCATTGGTGAGAGATAGAATGGCACACCCATTGGTATTGATTTTTCATGTATTATCATCGATGTATGAAGAGAAGAAGAAAGAAAAAGTATATTTTGTCCTGTTTTGACCTTATTAAATTTTAGACTAAGCTCATTTACATTATATATTTTTCCAATTCTTTTTTCATAAAAATGGAAAAAATCTTATGATTTCTGTATTGCGAATATTGGGGAGAACTTCCATAATTGACACAAGTAGAACCATTCAACAAAATCTAGAACCTTATAAGCGTCATAGATTGGTTTCTATACTTTATTAATTATCCTGGGATAGGCATTGGAAGGAAGCAACTGTTTAACATAAAACCCAATTGATATTGGTCCTATTTATCTGAGAGAAATGTTGGAGATTCGCTTAATAATTTGATCTTTATAGTAGCAGCAAAATAAGGTAATAAAAATAGATATACAGCAATATTTAGAAAATAGGATATAAAATCAGTGAAAAAAATTGTAAAGATTTTGTAAAAAAATATAGTATATGACAGGGAAAAATATATGGTGAAATATCCCTTTGATGATCTCGTTTAAGGAGATTAAAGAGATACACGGTTGGAAGGTATGAAGACACCGGATTGATATAGCAGATGATGAAGGCTAGCTCATGTTGCCGGTTACCTGGAAAACTTGGCAATCCCAGCCCTCAAATCCTCTTAGTCTTCTAATGGAATAAAGCAATACCGTTTGGGGAGAAGGGGAGGGGGAGGGGTGTAGGCGGCGGGTTAGTTAACACGGATCACCTCGTTAACATCCTTTTCATTAAATCACCAAAATAACCCGGTAAATCTTACTCGCTCTTATGGAAAAACGTCGATGTCATAGGATATGTGTAGATGATGCTCATGTAGTGTACAACTATGATAGCCCCTGTAACTCAAAAATTATTATGATTCTGAGAAACGACAAAAAAAAAAAACACAGTAGTCTTACTTTATATATTTTTATTGAGGACAAATAATACAATCTGCCACCATCTAGGGCATTGAGCATTATGGCTCTGTGTTTACATTTTTTATACAATTTAAAATGTGAATTGGGAAAAATAAATTAAGAAGAAAACAAGTAAGTAAAAATATATGCATTAAAATAAAATATTTAAAAAAAATGGAAAAAGGAGAAAAAAATATATTGAATGAATAGCAAAGCAGCTAATAAAAAATAAAATAAAAAAATACTTATTACAATATTTACATTCAGGCTTGGGAACTCTAAACCATTCCTTGCTGCTCTAACGTTAAAGGAAAGGCAGGGCTAGGAGGCAACTCTGGACTACAGTAGTCTTAGAATTCAAACAAATATTTTTATAAAATCGAAATTTCGATCTGAGCTTTAAAACTGATAATTTTATTTTTTTTAAGTGGAAAATTTCTTTAGTCACGCTTAGCACTTTTTTGTGGAGAGTGAATTTATGAGAAATGTGAATTTTGTGAGCCGTCTGACCTCCGATGTGTTATGTTAAAATCGGCTGGAGTCGACTAATTGAAGTGTTTTTGCAGATGGATTAAAATATCTCATATGCTAAAAATTGGATCTGCTTATTTTTAGCTAGAGAAATGTTCATTATTGTATTATCTTTGTAATGGGCTATTATTCAAAATAATATCTTAACGCGACGCTGTGCTATAGATGCTAAAAATGAAAAATAGTATCGAAAACCAAATGAAAACGAGTTTTATTGAAAATTTGGATTAAAATATATTAGAAACTAAAAATCGTATCCGCATACTGTAAGCGAGAGAATTGTTAAGTATTTCATCTTCTTTATAATGAACTATTTATTATATATAATTCATATTTCATTATTCTCCGTGTTTATGTTTCCAGTTCTATTGTGAGGCTTAAAACACACACCTACTTTTTTGGTTTATTATTTTCAATAATGAAACATTGTGATCGACCTAAAAATTCAAAAACATAACCCCCTCTCAAAATTTGAGGTTTCACGTTTCAAGATGCGTAGAATTCGAAAAAGGAATAAAATTTTTTTTTGTCAGTCCGCCGTACGCCGTCCGCCTTCCGCGCATTTTCTCCGAAACTACTGGACCGATTTTTTTTTCAAATTTTGATATAAAATCAGAGGTCACCCGAGGATGATCCTCCTTCATCGACATTACTCTCCGCCTTTAACTTTCAAAATGGCTGCCGAAAAACCTGCGTTGCTATAGACTGTAGCTCCTAAACGAATGTACAGATTTCAATGAAACTTCGCTAAAGTCATTTTCTCGACGCCCTTTAAATTTATCTATATAACATACTTCAACGAAAAGAAGCTGGAAAAAAAGTTACGAGGGATGTTAAAATTAAATTCCGAATAACTCGAAAAGTTTTTACTTTTCTGTGGTTATTGTGAGATGTTTCAAAGGTATTTAAATTTCCTAAAAAAATTAAGGAAGTTTCATCGAAATCAAAGCACTATTAGCAGAGATATCGCGGTTTTTACATATTTTGGTTTATTATTTTCAATAATGAAACATTGTGATGGTTTTGTAAAAGTTTATGAAATTTCCTAAAAAAAAAAAAAAAAATCGGACAATTAGGAGCAAAGATATGGTCTCTGGGTTTTTTATGTGTTCTACTCCAAATGTTATATCCTTGGTTTGTTTTTAAAATTTTAAATGTGTTACTGAGATAATGCTATTTTTTTGTTAGCATATTACTTACGATTAAAGAAAAACAGTTTAGTGTTATAATTGGAATCATCTTTTTTTCTTTGTAACTCGGAAGGTAATGTTACTTTAGATGTATAATTGTTTGGAGGTAATAAACCATTGTGAAATCATTTGCAGCGTTTTTTATTTTAAGCTGCATATCAACCACTCAGACCTTTTTCTTCTTTACTACTTCGCCTTTTTTGGCTACCCCAGGTTTTAGGCACGCGTTAACCCGCTCGGCTAACGCCCCTCCACTGAAACCTGACAGAAATACTGACTCCCAGTCAAAAAGCTGTAGGGAAGAATGATAATAGGATATTGATTGGCCCGAGATAGAAGAGTACCTAGCGGCATCCCTTACTGTCCTAATTTTCATATTTATAGTTATGCGAAAAGATCTCTCAGCCAGTTTCTTTGGAGTCTCTTTTGGGTGTTATTAGGCGTACTGATTGTGGACATGCATTGAATCAGTGAGTTTATTTGTCTGTATGTGGTTGTTAACTATGGCAAGAGAAGGTCTTTAGCTATAGTAATGTTGCTGACTTACCAAATTATTGTCCTGACAATTTTGTATTTAAAAGTTTTTAGTTTACATATGTAGGTCTTTTTCTTCCTGAATCCTCAATAAGTAAGTAAAAGTCATAAATATCTGTTTTAATTTCAAAGTTCTTGAAAGTAGAATGATAATATAATCGTCTTAGACTTTAGTGTTTTTCGTTTGTTGTTTATGAATGGACTTCATGCCATTCTTCTGAAAAATTTCAGTCTAAGATATTTCACACATTATTCATCGTGATGTACACTATTATCTTGATGTTTTAAAAAAATTTACAGAAAGAATAGTATACGATTTATTATCTAAAATGTTAGCTTTCAGAATCATTCTCAATAGTTTTCCATTGCTGGACAAAGTTTATTTAAATGAGTAAACAATAATAGTTTATAAAAAAAAAGTTATAGTTTTATTAATAGAATAACCACAGTTTTACAACATGAGATAGCAATGACGATTCTTAATTGATTTATTTGTGTCTAATTGCTAGGTCATCTTATTAATATTCATACGTACGCTTTCAGGAATTTTTGTCAATAGACCTATGGTGATGTAATGACAAAATTATATGTTGGAATACATAGATAGATGTTTAAGTTCCGTCAGCTGCATATGTTTCGACATATGAGAGAATTCCGATTTTATTTCTCTTGTTGCAATAAGAGGTTCATCAATTTGTTTAATAATTTCCATCTGTAAGTATGTCATGTTATTTTGCAATTAACAGCTAATAATTAGTTTTAAAAAATAGGATCCTTTAATATTAATCTGTAACACCTGTGGAAAGTTTGCTAAGTGCAATTTTTTGAGGTTTTATGGGTATTAAGAAAGAATGCAAGTTGATTTTTCTCTCTTTGTGCCTAATAGGCAATTGAAGGGACGAAAATTCCTTTGTGAATCATGGATTGAAACTAGAAAACTGATTTTGTACCTTTAAACATTTAAAACTTTTAATTACGTTTCTCCATAAATATGATTTTTACAGTTGACACCAGATGCACAGGTGCCACACAGAAATATATTCCTTACACAGATTTTCTTTGTTCGGTTCATTCAAATTTTAATATTCTGGACATTGGCCCCTTTTGTATTACAAAGTTTCTTGTAAATATGGAGGGCTGCGTGTAGACACCATGAGGAAAACGACTAACAAGTCGAAATTCAAGTTCGATGATTATAAATTTTTCAGGAGATTGGTATTTTTCAAAATTGAATAATTGTGTGGTTGAATATTGTCTAATCTCCCTCAGGATTTACCTTACATTTATTTCATTTTTTTCCTGGACCACTACAACCCATGGGGAATCTAGAGATATTCGGTAATAATAATGCAGGTATTTATTAAATTAATTTTGTGCGGCCGATTGCTGAATCTTAATTGAATCCGCATTATAACGCCGTATTATTAGTGTCTTATCATATTAATTATTGTATATCGTAATTAGAAACTGACCTATTTGAAGTCAACATGTGGCTAAAATCCTTACAAAATATAATGAGAAATATTTATTAGAATGTACAAATATTTAAATAAGCAAATGATCAAGTTGAGTTTCCAATTCAAAATAGAGCAATTAAATAATAGATTATGAAATAAAAAAAATGAATCTACTTTATAATTTAATTATATGCATTTATGATGGATCAAATGCTAATAAATAGAAACAGAGTTGACGTCCTTGAAACAGATTAACAACGGATATCTTATTAATAAAGTTAAATGTTTTAAGTAAATTAATTGATATTGTTTGGAACTCTATTAAGAGCTGGTCTCAAGTGTACCTTCAACAGCATGAGTAATGACTTCGAGGACTTTATTGACTTCAAACTAATCGCCATAAGCTGTAAAGTTCAGAAAATCATTGCAGAACTTGGGTTGAGAGATTGGAACATTGTTGGATCCAGATGATCTGATAAATTCTTCTTGGCAGCCACAATGGATTGGGGTATAATTTATTTATTTCATTCCAACATTCCACGTTGTCTTTATTTCTATTGGTAATAAAGTTTGTGATTTTATTCAAGAAAAAAAATGTTTAGGATGGACAAGAATGATAATTACCAACTATTGAGGCATTCATTGTTAAAACCTTAAGCCAAGAATTAATTATTGATGTACTGTGAATGTTGAACATAAAGAGTTCATGATTAGTAAAATCGTAGCACATATTTTAATATATTTGTGCTAGTAATGTCACCTTCAGTGAAGATAGGTTTTAGGTACCTCGAAGAAACATAATATAAAAAAATATCTGTGATAATACTAAACCTTAGAGAACTCCGCTAATAAATTATAATACTTTTTTACAACTTTTAATACAATGGAAGGTATATAAGGAAGTTTTTTGAAAACTAAAAACATTTTTTATGTAATTCTGCGCTAATCTAGGATTCTTAGTTGATAAGAGCGTGTCAGCTCAGCGCGTGCGAATGCATTTCAAACTGTTCTAGTAAATATAACATTAATAAGATCATTAGGAATCGAAACAATGGTTTCTAAATACTTACTGTGTTCTCCAAAACGTTGAAAATTATTATTTAGTTATATTATATCTAGCGAATTGCAAGAGTATAGCACAAATCGAGAAATAAATCAAATAAAAGCTTCATGGAATTGGATGACATTAATTTTTTTTTTAAGATTTAAATTGAAAAATGCACATAAAATATTTAGCTGGAGAAAACTTTTAACCTTTGGTTATCGATAAGAATTTATTTTGGTCAAACTATTAGCAAATAGGAAAATTCATTACTGACTGAAAATCTTTATTCCACCAAATGCTTCGATATAAACACCCTTTGCTGTTGAACCCTGAACCCTCTTTGTCCATACCATACGACCCGTGATTTCAATTTACCTCTAAGTCTTCATGATTACCACGTGCATGTCTGGGCCCAATTAGTTTATTTCTCCCTCGAGCCTTATCCATTTCCACGAATTTTCCGCTTCCCTGTCGACAATTTAATAATGCTTGAAAATTAATTGATCTAGTTTAGAAAGAACTAGAAATTAAAGATTTGACAGCATGGAGTTATTTAAGAAGTTATTTAATGGTTTTAATCAAAATGTCAACGTTATCAGTGAGTTTAATTTTTTTTTAATATAATATTTTAAAATCTGAATATGCTGACCCAATACTCTCCGAAATCGACTTATCAATTCTACAAGGCAGTAGGAGCTCACACAAGATTAGCACATATCACCAAGGATAGTAAGATAAAAACATCAATATTCGTAAATTTGATACATGGAACCTTACTCACTCATGTCTTTAATTATTACATGACGATATACGGAAAATAAATCTTTGATATATTTATATGCTGATCTATAAATTTTATTGTGATATATTTTTAAGCATTATAGGGACTAGCTTTAAAATAAACAATATTTTATAAATTGAAGTCTCACGTTTAATAACCACACATTTTACGTTTTAGTATATTATTTCATTCAGTGTTTTGTTTACTATGATTAAAATTTTACAATGATTAAATATTGCCTATCGTTGTCGTAAATCTCCAAATTAATAAGAAGACCACATCGAGTGGCAAAAACTAATCTATCGCATATGTTTCAACACCTCCTAAACTTCTTCTGAACAACTCACCTATCTTCTATACCACTGTTAAAAACCTAGGCGTTACCCTCAATCAAAGCCTCTCCTGGAAATCACACATCTCCCATATCTCCGGCCGTACTATATTCACCCTGAAACAGTTTAACCATCTACTTTAACTTCTTCCGTTCAAAACCCTTCAACTCCTAGTCTCCTCTCTGGTTTTCCTCCACTTTGACTATGACTGCATGGTGTATGGTGGACTCTCGGGAGAACTCGATGCCAAACTTAATCCGCTTTATCTTCGGGTTCTCAACGGATGCGCATATTACCCAGTTCTACACCAAGTTGAAGTGGCTTTATCCGTCCTACCGCCGTCAATATTTCCTTGCTACCTTCCTATACCGAGCGACCTGCCTATATTCTACAGATCCTACGATTCAAACGCTACTTTCAATCCCGTCCCACCAGATCCCGTGCGTCCGACCTCTATCCTCCTACTCACCGAACTGTTGCGTTTGATAAATCCCTTTTAATACAAGTTGTCTCCCTCTGGAACTCTATATTTTCAAATATTCGACACGCAAAATCAATATCCTCTTACAAATCTCTCCTCTTCAAACACCTACTCCATTCCCAATCCGATTGATCACGAAATGCACTTAAAAACCTAAGCTGTAAAAACCTCAAAGTACACCCAGATACTCTGATTATTTTGTAATTCATCGATATTTCGTTCACTTAATTACTTTCTCTGTACATTTTATATTTACACGTATTTATATCTTTTTATCATTCATAACTTTATTGTACTCCGACTCAATCTGTAAATATTAAAAAAATTGTATTTCATGGACACACCAAAATATTGATATATATTCTGTACTTGTGACTTGTTCTAAAGGGACACTAGTCCCAGAATAATGAAATTATTTTCATTCATTCATTCATTCATATGCATTGGTTTCGCGTTATTTAAGGTACATCGGATTTTTAGTAATGACGACAGTATGTTAGATTTACTGATTCAAAAGAAAAAAAAATTCTTAAATCGTATTAGCTACTGTTAGTAGATCTGCTTATCTTGTGTATCCGATTTTATGGACTGTGCAATTATTTAATCAAGTGCAGTAGCTTAGGAACTGATTACATTAAGCGCTGAGCTAGGAAATGTAATTGCAATTCTCTTCCTTGACAGTCTAGTTAATGCTTCTGTTGAACTTAGAGAACTTATATTACACAATGACGACTTAGGCATATTATGAAACCACTAGCGACATATGACAGTCTTTTTTAGTTAATAGTTTCCATATTTTAATATTTCCATAATTAAAATATTTTCCATATTTAAAAACTTGACTCTCTGAATTACTACTTTTACTTATGTAAATTTGGCGATAACATAGATAACTTTTGTAGTTCATATTTATCCATTTTGTGTTACTAGTAATTCTAATGGACGATTGCACCAACAGTCGTGATTTTTTTTTTTTTTTAATTTCTTGATTGAGTATTATAACAATCTGTCTGTTGGACATTGGTTATAGTGAGGTAGGATGACATTCACACCATATGTACAAAAAAATAAAATAAATAGAACAAAATAATAATCAAAAGTATATACAATAGACAATAAAATAAAATAACCTAAAAAATAAGAAAATTAAAACTAAGAAAAAAAAACAAAAAAAAAAAACACATGCATACCTATATACAATCAGGCGAGGGAACTCCAGGAGAACCCTGTGCTACTCTCCCAACCGCGTCACTGGTACCAAAGCCAGCGGAGATTGGTCGAGAGCACTTTAGCCACATACATACATGTCTGGAGTGAAGAATCTGGCCATTGCCAGAACTCCAATTTATACAATCTACAAAAGGTCGCGAGGCCACTGCCCTTTCAACCTTCTTGGAGGATTATAGGGATGGGAGATGCTTGATAGGGATTGTGCAAGAGGATTTGGGTGGTAAGTAAGGTTCTGGTGAAATTTGGAGAATTTTTCTGGGATAAGGTCTAGGACAAATGGGATGTTAAGGTCATGATGTAGGGTTTTGTTGGATACATAGAAAGGAGCATCGACTATTGTTCGAAGGACTTTAGACTGGAAGGATTGGATGCGCTTGATGTTAGAAAATTTTGCTGATCCCCACAGTTCTAGTCCGTAAGTCCAAATAGGTTTCAGTATTGTCTTGTAGATCAGTAGCTTGTTTTCAATGGCAAGTTTAGATTTTCTGCTTAGTAGTTGGTATAGTTGGCCGTATCGTCGGTTGAGTTCTTGTCTTTTGAGTCTAGTATGCGGGTTCCAAGTTAGTCTTCGGTCTAAATGAAAGCCAAGATACCGGACTGTGTCTGAATAAGGAAGCTGGATGGAATTAAAGAGTACTGGTGGACAGGAATTGCGTCGGAGTGTAAAGGTAATATGTTGGCATTTAGATTCATTAACTTTAATGCGCCAGTTATTACAGCAGTGCTCAATCAAGGTGAGGTGACTTTGGAGATTTAAGGATGCTATTTCGGGATCAGAGTTGGATGATAAGATTGCGGTGTCGTCAGCGAATGTTGCAAGAAAAGTATCGGGATGAACAGGGATGTCAGCAGTAAAGAGGATGTAAAGCACGGGACCCAAGACGCTGCCTTGGGGAACACCGGCTTTAACGGAGTAGATATTGGAAAATTCTGTTCCACAGCAAACTCGAAAGGAGCGGTCAGAGAGGTAGGATCGGAGGACTAGGTACAAGGACTGAGGTAAATGGATTTTAAGCTTGGAGAGCAGTCCGGAGTGCCATACCCGGTCAAATGCTTGTGCAATGTCCAGAAAGGCACCCGAACAGTATTCCTTGTTTTCTAGGGCTGAGGAAATATGATCAACAACTCGGAGTCCTTGTTGAACAGTAGAATGTTGAGAGCGAAAACCAAACTGACGGGAAGGGATATTTTGGGATTCTATAATGGGTAGGATTCGTTTCAAAAGGATCTTTTCAAAAATTTTTGAAAGGATTGGGAGTAGGCTGATTGGTCTATAGGATGTCGAGCTATTGAGAGATTTTCCTGGTTTTGGGAAAAGGATAATAGTGGAGTGTTTCCATAACAGAGGGAAGTGGGTGGTGCGTAGGATACAATTGTAAATATATGTAAGGAATATGACTGCTTTGGATGGAAGTTGTCGAAGGATTTGAGGTGTAAGGAGATCATGTCCAGGAGCCTTACGGGGGATTAGTTTTTTTAATTGAAATTTTACTTCGGAAGGATGAATAGCTTTTGGGGGCAAGGAAAGTGGGATTGGTGATGTAAGGAGTTCTTCTACTGTTACGGTGTGGGCAGGATGGGATTCCGGATGTGAAATAAATGTATTGGATAGGTGAATGGCGAACTCCTCAGCTTTATCTCATGTTAAAACTTGACCAATGTTAAAATTTGGATTCAGGTGCTTCAAATAATTTTTAAATCGAGTTAGTCAACAAGGAGTTGACGTTTGACGCCATCTTACTTGCGAAGTATTTTAACAAGAATCGGTACCTGTAAAGGAACTTGGGTTATAAATATTATTAAATCTTCCATCCACTTACTTCAACTATGGTAATTACACTTGATTATTACGCTTGTTACTTATTGTAAAGAAGATGGAAAAAAGAGAAATAGGAAGAAATTTTACTGAAAGTGAGAATATAGTTAATAATAACAGAAAAAAATCGACGGGTTAGCAATAAAAGAAAAAAAAATGCATAGGTAAATATTGCAGAAATTAATGCCACCAACAACAGGTTTCGACCAGCAGCTCAACTTAAGATAGCCTATTTGAATTTAAGAGAAAATTAAAAAGAAATCGTCAAAAATTAAATTATATTTGTATTCTTCTTGAAAGACGTGAATACAAAAATTGCACTTGTATTGTTAAAACAAGGAATTTTTTTTTGTTGTTAGAAGTAACCGTAAGTAAGGTAACACTTTAACGTTGTTTGAGGATTTAATAAAGGTATCACGTTGGATTAGCTAGTTGTGATAACTTAGCACGGCGTTAAGTCTAATCATCATTGGTGCAACGAATTCTGTTGACCTTTAAAAAACTAATGAAAATTAGTAAAATAAAAGCTAACAACGGTCGGCGCAACCGGGCCTTAGAGACCTCTAATTATTTCTAAAAAAAAAACTATTAAAGTTATTTAAAACGAAGTAATTTGAAAAAAAAACTCTTTATTTAAGTCCCCTCAGGCCATTTTAATGAGGAAAAAAACTGACTGATATTAACGACCATTTAATTTAACATCCATATAACGAGTTTTGTGAATCTCGTTAAAGCCTTTTTTCAAGAAAATTGCAAAAATGTGTAAAGTTATTACTATAAAGTAACACTTCCAGTCATTTTTATAAAAAAAGTTCCATCTTACTCATTCTTATTTATCCCGTAATTAACTGTCAAATACTTTCGTAGTTTATATTCAACTATTTTTTTTTTTTACTAATAGTAACATTAGAAGTAATTTTGAAAATTCAGCACTTAGAATATTTCAATGAGGATAATATCAACCTGATACACAAAATTACTTGATTTTACATAAATATACCAATATCAAAATCGTTACAACCATTTTTTGAGAAATTTGTCAATATGCATGAATTATATGATAATAAGTGTAGTTTCCGATTAATTGATTTTGGCGAACAAATGGCTGTGGCATTGCAGACATACACTTATCTTAAATAACGAAATTCAGTTTTGTACGCCTTTTCGTTTAGAAAAGCTATGCTGGTTACACCAATACATACAAACCATTTGTAAAATTTGGATACCAGCCCAGGTGACCTCAAAACATGTATTTTTGTTGAAAGCTTAGAACAACTTTTGGAATCGTCGAATTTTTGCAATACTTTTCAGGTGTGGGTAAGAGAAAGTAAACGGATAAATCGAGGAACAGTCAAAATTTAGAATACAACAATGAATCATGTTGTGTTAGTTTTCTAGCTACGCTTCTATTTACACTTTGTATTACCAATATTATACGTACATTAACGTTTGGTAGTTATTGCATTAACAGCGTCCTCCTCTTTCGCTGAGTGTTGTGAGAAGCCTGCTGGAAAAGAATCGGATTCAAGTCCTGAACTAGCCACCGTCTCCCTCTTTAAAACACCATCCTTCTTCTTAAGGATTCGAAAACTCTGTCTTGGACTTACTTGAGATTCTTATTGTTTTACTTCGATTTGATGAATGCGTCTGACCTCTCAGTGTTCAGAAATTTGGCAGTACTAACTCGTTAGCCGGTTCTAAACGTTAGGAGAGGAAGCGATAGTTGTTTTGTTATACAACTTGTTTGTAAACAATTTAGAAATGGAAGGTATCTTTACTAAATAATTTTAAAAAATGAGACAAAGGAAGGGTAGTGAAAATAAAAATAGTTTTTATTCACACCCATCTTCTTCAGGTTACCTTCCACTACGTCCAACCATCTGAGACGAGGCTTCCCACGCCTTCTTCCATCTCCCAGCTTTCCAAAAAGAAGTTTGCTCGGTATTTTTTTGGAGTCCATCCTTTTCACATGCTCCAACCATCGCAATCTGTTCAGCTGAATGACTAACAATGTTTGTTTTGTTCACCTCTTTTAGCGTATTACTAACTCTCCATGGAGCCTCTTCTTTGATTGGCCCATAAATTTTTTGGAGTACTTTTCTTTCCCTCGCGCGGGCTCATTACCGCGTATGGGGAGCGTCCCACGGGTGGCGGATGTGGGGATGGTCGGTGGAAATTCCTTGGAAGTTCCTCCCGGCTAAGTCCGATGGACTCGCTGACCAACAATGAGAGGGGCCCTCCAGACTTGCTGGAGGGAGGGGACCTCCAGACTTGCTGGAGGTAGGGGCCCACCAGACTTGCTGGAGGGTGTGACGTAGGATTGAACGCCCTACTCACATATCTTTAGTTCACCAAACACCACAAAAAGTCATGGATCTCCCTAAGGTAAAACGCTCATTATCCGGAGGTAAACTAGTCCCCCGTTCGGGTCTCCGGGTGGGGACTGCTTTAGGGGATTCATGCCGCAAGTTGAAATATAGGGATTTAAATATTGGTACGTGGAACGTAAGGAGTTTAAACACAGCAGGGGGGCTAAAATCGGTCGCGAATGAGGTAAATGGGTACAATTTGGATGTCGTGGCTCTGCAAGAGGTTCGCTGGCCAGGGGAGGGCTCGATGAGGGAAGGAAAGTACACTATTTGGTACGGAGGAAGCGGGAATCATTGTTTAGGTACCGGGTTTCTAATTAGGAGTAGATTACTATCCGCTTTGAGGGACGTACAATTCTTTAGTGATAGAATTTCGGTAGCTACATTTCAGGGACGTTGGTTTAAAATCGCATTAATAAACATACATTGTCCGACCGAAGACAGTGACGATGAAGTCAAAAGTGAATTTTACGATAAACTCGAATGGGTTTATGATAAACTACCGCGAAACTACATGAAAATAATTGTAGGTGACGCGAACGCAAAGGTAGGAAGGGAAGAAGTTTATATTCAGACGATTGGTAAAGAAAGTTTGCACGAATATAGTAATGATAATGGGATCCGTCTGATAAACTTTGCCATCTCGAAAAACCTGGTAATTAAAAGTACGACGTTTAAACGTAAGGATATTCATAAATATACTTGGACATCGCCGGATTCGCAAACACGAAATCAAATCGATCATGTCTTGATACAACACAGCTGGCAAAGCAGTATAATCAATGTACGGTCTTATCGCGGAGCAGAATGTGGGTCGGATCATGAATTAGTAATCGCGAAACTTCGACAAAAACTTAATATAAAAAAGAGAAAAGAAAACCGTTTCGATTTTGAGAATTTTAATTTGGAAAAATTAAAAAATCCATCAATTAGAAACCAATTCGAGCTAGATGTTAAGAATAGGTTTGAAGCTTTAGAGCTTCCTGACGAGGACCACGAGGATATTGACAAGTTATGGGTAGAGATCAGGGATAATATTAAAGCGGTCGGTAACTCGTGTCTAGGAAAAAAGGAAAATAAGAATAACAAACCGTGGTTTGATGAAGATTGCTTAAACATGTGCGAAAAAAGGAAAGCCGCTAAATTAAAAGCTCTAAATAATCCTAGCGAAGACAATCTGGAATACTTCCGAATCTCAAAGAACGAAACGACAAAATTGCTCAAAAATAAAAAAAGGGAGTATCTTAAAAATAAAATAATTGAAATAGAAACTAATAGAATCGAAAATAACGTAAGAGACATGTACAAAGGTATAAACAGATCACGTAAATATGTAGGGCCCGTAACGTCTGGAATTAGGGATGATAATAACAATATTCTGACCGATCCGGTTGACATATTGAATAAGTTTAAGGAGCACTTTGACAATATTTTAAATACGGGAAATTATGATCTGTGTCCTCCTTCTGAGTTCCAGAGTGCTGAACCGTTGATAGAAGGACCAAGTAAAGAGGAAGTTGAAGTAGCTATCGGTAAATTAAAATCATATAAAGCAGCGGGAATCGATAATATTCCTACTGAACTAATTAAGGCATGCGGGGAAGCTGGAGTTTCTAAAATACATCGGTTGGTTGAAAAGATCTGGGTGAACGAGAAATTACCTGAAGAATGGAAAGAATCTATTCTTATTCCGATTCACAAAAAGGGTCCGAGGACGGATTGTAATAACTATCGAGGAATTTCACTCCTTCCGGTATGTTATAAAATATTCACTGTAATCTTAACCAGTCGAATCACGGAATACGCCGAGGAAATTATCGGAGACTACCAATGCGGATTTAGACGGAATCGTTCGACTATTGATCAAATATTTTCTTTACGGCAAATATTAGAGAAAAAATTGGAGTATAACGGTATTGTTCACCAGCTGTATATAGATTTTAAAAAGGCTTACGATTCTATTGACCGCCAGAAACTGTATAATATTCTAATCGAGCAGGGAATTCCAAAAAAACTAGTAAATCTAGTCAGGATGTGCTTGACGGAGACAGTCAATAAAGTTAGAATCGGTAATAATTTGTCCGAAAAATTTGAGGTTCGTTCGGGCTTAAAACAGGGGGATTCTCTTTCGCCTGTCCTGTTCAATTTGGCATTAGAACATGCCATTAGGGAGGTAATGCGTACCGAAAAAGGGTTGGATCTGGGTGGGACAACATCCGTGCTGGGCTATGCTGATGATCTGGTACTGTTAAGCGAAGACGTTGAAACTATAAAACTAAATACGACAACGTTAATGAAAGCCGGTAAAGAACTAGGACTCGAAATAAACGTGGATAAAACAAAATATATGGTTAGCTGCAAAAATGGCGATACTACTGGTGATATCGATATAGATGGTAATATGTTTGAACAGGTAGATAAATTTAGGTATTTAGGTTCTACGATAACTAGAAAAAACGAAATTGAAGAAGAGATTAAAGTTAGACTGAAGGCGGGGAATGCTTGTTATTTTTCTGTGACAAAACTACTCAGTTCGCGCCTCTTGTCCCGAAACTTAAAAATTAGAATCTATAAAACAATTATCTTGCCTACAGTTCTTTATGGATGCGAAACTTGGCCGCTTACATTAAGGGATGAGCAGCGTCTTAAGGTTTTTGAAAATAAAGTATTGCGTAGAATATTCGGACCGAAGAAGGATGAGTTAACCGGAGAGTTCAGACGGTTACACAACGCCGAATTGCGTGAGCTATATCCGGGTAATATAATTGAGGTAATTTCATCGCGGCGAATCAAATGGGCTTGTAAAGTTGTTGGTCTTAGTAACGAGAGAATTCCTAAAAGGTTAATATTTGCTGTGCCGAATGGTAAGCGTCGGAGGGGTAGACCGAAGCGAAGGTGGGAAGATTGCATTAAAGCTGATCTGAAGGGACTGGGTTTGGACGGCGAACGGTGGAGGGAGGTGTGTAACAAGCGATTGGTGGTGTCGGCATCGAACCTTCGGGTTCGCTAAGCCTTATTATTATTATTATTATTATTATTATTATTACTTTTCTTTCCCATAAATTTATGTATGATGTACTTAAATTTGCCATAGCTCTTGAATTTCCAGTTACCAATTTTCATATCCTCCCATCTAATGTTTCCTACATGGTATATAAATAAAATGTCTTGAAATAGTTAATAAATATTTTTATCTCTATATAATTGATGCGAAGAATACATTTTTACAGAATTTTAAAACCAGGCCTGGGCATATACTTGCGCAATTCACGAATTGCATGGATGAATTTATCGTTTCATCAATAATAGTTCCGTAAATCAACATATCATATGTGGAATGGGAAGATATATATAGAAGGGGTAATGCATATTGCTGATTGCTAGTATGATTTATTGATGTTCATATTACTCTATGATAAATTATAAGAGATCCTGCTGATTTATATACATCTTTGAAGTGTACAAAAATTTAAAACTTATGGTGGATAAAACTATAGAAAAAATAATAGGTTAAAATCCTGAGAACTTGGAATATAGTTTTTTGTCTTAATAACCTTTTTATTCTTATTGATTTCAATGTTTCAACAAAAATACTAACTTTAAAAATATATATATTTTATATCAGTAAATAAAAAAATCAGTCTTAAAAACATCAAAAGAAAAACACTGGAAGTTAACTCTTACATTAGTGATCCAACAAATTTCAAATGCTGAAAATATTTTTGCTACAAGCAAAAAAATTGACAGTAAGCTTTACTTGGTTTAAAATCTAAAAAAAAGTAAAGTTAAGTACTCTATAAAGCTTTCATGTATATATTTTTTTTTATCCTCTCCGCCCTTGCTTTGAAGGTTGTACGGGGTTTTCCCGGGCTAGGGGGTATGGGCGGGGATTTAAAAGACTCCCCCCGCACCTCGCCCGGGACGGGAACTTGTGGCTATTTTAAATCCATTGTCACAGATCAGGTTGCCGGCCAACGGCGGTGCTGTGCACATACGTTAGCCCATTCGGCCACACGGCCCACAAGTTAATAGAATTTTTTTTTTCTTACCTCGCCTGTTAGGCTATACGGTATTTTCCTGGGCGGGAGGGTGAGGGCGGGGAATTTAAAATCCCCTCCGGCACCGGCATGCAAACTCATACTTTTTTTAATCTTCTCAAATCTCTTATCCGGTTGCCAGGCGATTCGCGGTGCAGTGCACACGCTTTAGCCCATTCGGCCACCCCGCCCCCTTAGTTAATAGCATGTGAACAAAGACAATAAAAACCGAAATATACATCTATTTAATGCATCTGGCCCGTTCACACTTTGCGCTTCGGAATTCTCCTCCCATGGCCAATAGTAATTAACTTTAGTTCATTTTTTGCCAATAATAAGACGTTTTCAGGTCATAGATTAAAAGTTAATTAAAAATAATTTACTCTCTATGTGTTATCCTTATATTATAAACCAACTTAAATGACCTTCATGGCCGTCCTGTAAAACATGTCATTCGTTGACGAATTATTGTAGTAAAGTTTATAATATGGGCAGAAAGTGCTGAGGTGTAGCCCGACGAATGGGTTGCCACCACCCGCATCCGGATACACCTCATCCAATTTGTAAGCTTCTCGTTAAGGATCCCCATCACTATTTTAGAATGCCACATCAACTTGACACATCAAGTCGTATACATTTAGTATTTTATGCTTAAGGGAAGCACGTATTTCAAATTGATCATAATATTAGTCAAGATGATTAAAAAAAAAACGTATTTGTAAATGATTTTTTTACTAGGCGAAATGGGGATATTAGACTCAAGATATTTTATTAAACACATAGCTGAAATTAACGCATACAATAATGACCTAAAGTACTACTGTCTCCATAAGATGAATTAAATTAAAATAAAATCTTCTGTTAAAAATATATCCGTAAGAAAACATTGATTTTTTTTTGTTGAAGCATTTCTTAAGTATTATGTATTATGGTATGATTTTTTTTCTTTTATTGCCTCTTTAGTGCTCTTAGGCGTGGAGTAGCCTCATCTCTTGTAGGTACCTCTGTTCAGAATTCTTCTTCGAAGTTCGTCATTTACGTGTTCGTTGATGTATTTATTTTAGGTTAGTCCATAAACAGGATACGTCCAACAGCTATCGGTTCTAACATTCATTTCCCATCCCATAAAAATTGGCAAAACATTTCGACTGTGGTTCCGTAAGGATTTGAAAAACAGATATCACTACTAGTGAGGCAGATATTCTGATATCTATTACATAATTTCGTCTTTAGTTTTACTCGTTTATTTTATTAGATATCTCATATTATTGCCCCGAGGTAACATAAGTGTTTTTTATAATTTTCCAACATTCTGGCTCGTACAGTTGGCAAGAGTGCAGACTTAAAAAAGCGTTGCTTCATTTTTTGATAAATTCTCGTTGGCCTAGTGCTAAAGATATTTGGAAGAAGAAACAGCGGGCTTTTCTTATTATTTTCAGTATTTGTTGGCTTATTCGTACATCTATACCATAGGTGGGGAAATATGGCCTCCAGACATTTTTATGCGATATTTACAAATCTAGTCCTATGATTTATAAATAATTTATAAATTATTTAAGTTAAGAAAATATGAAAATAAATAGAATTAAGTTTAATATATGTATATGTGTGTTTGTATTCAGTGACAAATAAAAATAGGAACAGTAAAATATAGAAAATTATTGCTACCTTCATTAGCATTGCCTAATCTTAATGCGGCTTCTATTGATGAAAAGATTATCCACGTATGATCTATACTTATTAAAGTCCCCAGATAAGAGATCTCCAATTTTTTTTGGCCCGCGGTTCATTACTTGTGATGAAAAAAAAATCTTGTTCTATAAATGAAACTTCCTTTGTGAAATGAGATCTACAAGAGAAACAAATCATGCAATAAATATTGTGATGACGAGCTTTTCAGTACTTTACTAAACTTCCTACATTTTTTTTTTACTTTACTTTACTTTCGTGGCTCTACAGCCCTTGTAGGTCCTTGACCTCCACAACAAGGCCTCTCCAATTCTCTCTATCAGCTTTTCCATTGTCCAATTCCCATCTTCCGCACATCGTCCTCCACATCATCAATCCATCTAAGTCTGGCACTTCCTCTGCTTCTTTTGCCTCCTGGTTTACCATATAATACAATAGTATTTTTGGGTATCGATTTTCACCCATCCTTTCTACAAGCCCAGGCCATCTTATACGGATTGACGTGACTATGTCTGGTTCTTTATACAGTTCTTGGAATTCTCTGTTATTTCTTATTTTCCATTGACCACTTATCTGTATCGGCCCAAAGATTTGCCGAAGGAACTTCCTTTCCCAGATCTCGGAGGATCTCCTCGCATTCCTGCGTCAGAACCCATATTTCACCTCCTTAAGTGACAATTGATCTCAAGATAGTCTTCTAAACCAGTAGCTTTGCCCTCCGTGAAAGATTTAAAAAACGCAATGTTTTCCGTAATGCTAAAACAAATCTGTTGCCTGATGTGATCCTTGCTTTAATTTCTACAGTGATGTCAGTTTTGTACGTCACTAAGACTACAAGATATTTGAAACTGCAAGCTTTCTTAAAAGTGTGCTGGAGCATTTTTTTTTTTTTAACATTTAATAAAAGAAACTTTCGCAGGCCGTGGTTTGGAGATTCCTGATCTAAATTATTCACCACTTTAACGATCTGTTGCAGGCAGTTAATGTAAGCTGTTAGTTTTTTCTTTAACTTGTAGTGGTCCATGTGCAATCTACTCATAGGAATCAGGACCGAAAATGAATAAGGATGGGAAAGAGACCTCTTGCATTGATTGGGAAAAAGTTTTTTTGAGAAAATTATTTTCTCTCCTGCTTTTAAGTTGACGTAGCCTTTATTCGTCCAATAATTGTTAAATTATTTAATGTATATTAATATCAATAAATTTTTATGTAATGAAAGAGTGATATTTATTTCGAAATATATTGCTTATGATAAAATTTATCATAGTGGGTGAAGGAAGGAACGGCCAAATCAAGCCTGCCACTTCTGATAAAAATCTTAGTTCCGGAGCTCGTATCTATTACTGTGCAAACCGATACGATAAGAAAATAGAGATGGAAAAACAATTCTCGTATCTTCTATTTTATTCCCCACAATATTTCCCTCAACGGCCATGATTTTAAAGAAAATTTAATTTATTAAATAATTTGAATTGATTGAATAAACTTCCATACCACCTAAGATATAATTCCTGAATTAAAAAAAAAAAACTAGAAATAAATTAAATTAACTGATGTAGATTATATTTCGTTATCATACAAGTTGTGTTTTCTGCATCAAAGGTATAATTCAAAAAAGGTTTCTATAGTAAGATTGATATATTTTTGAGAGCCTATAAATAAAGAAAAAACAAAAAGTAGTTCAACAATAATAACGTTCACGTATAAAAAAAATGACAGTCATTCCTTAGCGTGGGTAAAGGCTGTAACTATTGCTACAGTTGCTAAATGATCTAGCGTACCGATCAGTTCCAATATACAATATGAAATGAGAGTGAACAAAAAGGATATGGTTTTTCCACATCGTCCAAAGTACCGATACAATAAATAAATAAAAAATAACTATAAATAAATTTAAAAAATAATAATAAACGAACTCCCTCCGCAGGCACACCACCGATCGTATACCGCCTAGTAGCCAATTTAAATACATAATAAAATGGAATTTTTTTATTTCTATTTTATATGTAATTTTCTTATAATTACTGTAGTCACTATTCATTTATTCAGTTATCTTGATCATATTCTACGTGAGGGATTCTTAGATCATGAAATATAATTTGGGTGTAAAAAGAACAATTTTGTACAATTTAAATTTTAATTAAACAGATTTTTCCTAAAAAACCGTATTTAAAAACTACAGTATCAGTTCGAGAAAAAATAAATAAATTTAAAAAAATGCACCACTACAACCCATGAAGAATTCAGTACCATGAAGAGAAATATCTTCTGTTGATAGGTGTTGGGGCCAGGGGTACTTCAAAACCGAAGTACAAATCTTTCCCCGGTGCGTTTCCTCAATGGTGGGGAAAATTCGAGGGAAAAATACCGGTGAACGGATAAGATAGGAGGTGATTTGGTCGAGATACGCACAAACGCTAGTTTGTTCACAATAATTATTTAATTAAGAGTACCCACTTTATAGAGACTGAGGGTGACCAGGAAGGTTTCTCGATCACATAGTCCATCCACGGCTGATGTAATAAAATAAATAATTACCTGCTCTCCGTATTATATTTGTCATAAATATAATTTTATTTTTTTCTCTTCAAATATTAATCTGTACCTGTCATGTATGGAAGAAATTTAAAATGGATTTTATAGCAATGTAAATGAAAGTATGTACCATCGGGCTTACCTTACCTTTATTATAAATAATAGGATGAATTAGGGCTCACATGCTAAAACGAAATGACATACTCATAAGAAAAGATTAGGGACTATTTAATACTTTTTTCTAAGATCTAAATCTTCCAAATAAAATTAATAAACTAAATTGGGAGTCGGAAAGGACATATTCAGCACGGAGATATATTTAAGTTCACGTTACTTCATTGTAATATTGCCGATCATGAAGAAACATCTCAGAGAAGTGAACTTACTCCAGTCTTGAAACGGTGTGAAAATATTATTGTGTACAACGCAACGATTTAAGTTTTATGTAAATCTTCTTTTGATATAAATACAAAAGAACCCCTTTTAAAAAAGGATTCGAGTTGTCGATGGACTCGTTGGAATATTAAAAAGTTGTTTTTTCGCTCGTTATTCTGTGATAGCTCTGCTGGTTTATCTTCAAAGCTAATGAGTTTCACTGAGGTCATATATGTATGTCGCCATCAAAGTTAAGTCAATTCTTGCTCCTTTTTAATAATGTCACCTTTCTTCCAACTAAAATAATTTAAATTTAACAAGTATTCTTTGACTACAAATGTTTCCTAGAAATAATTAGTTGGTATACAATAGTTCGAATCGACTCATCCCCCTTATTTAGCCTTCAAGGTTCACAACAGAACAGAGGGGAGTGCGGAAGGAATTGATATCTGCACAATGGACGAATTGATACCTAATAAATATGCATCTATATTTCATTAAATCCATTCCATATTTTTTTATTCGATTACTACCTAACTAGCCATTTCTGATATACAGGGGAGAGACGTTGTTCTTTTTTTTTTTTTTTTTTTTTTTTTTTGTAATCTATTTATTGAATAATAATACAATCAGCCACTGCTGGAGGGCTATAAGCATTAGGGCTAAAAGTTCTCATTCATACAATATATACAAATAATAAAGAAATAAATATAAATATAAGAAGTAAATAAATAATACTGATGAAGAAGGTAAATAAATAAAAAAAAAAAAAAAAAATAAATAAATAAAATAAAATAAAAACTTCTAAACACAATCATAACTATATACAATATATACATTTGCCCAAGAATCTCCGAGCCAGGCTTTTACCTCCACACGCGGAAGGCAAAGCAAGACTCCGGAAGATCCCAGTGCCACTTTTCCAGTCGCATCACTAGTATTAGAAGCCAGTGGAGACTGAAAGAGGGCAATACAGCCACAGACGCTCAGGACATGAGTGGAGAAGCTGGCCATTGCCAGGACTCCAAAGGCATATTTACAAAAGATCTCGAGGCCACTGCCGTTTCAACCTTCGAGGGGGATGGTATGGATGCTCGGAGCTGGATAGGGATTGCGCTAGAGGATTGGGATGATGAATGAGGTTCTGGTGAAAGTTGGAGAATCTGGATGGGATGATGTCATGGACATATGGGATGTTAAGGTCATGGTGTAGGGTCTTGTTCGTGACATAATATGGAGCATTGACTATTGTTCGAAGGACTTTGGACTGGAAGGATTGGATGCGTTTGATATTCGATGATTTAGTTGTCCCCCACAGTTCAAGTCCGTAGGTCCAGATAGGTTTCAGTATGGTCTTGTAGATTAATAATTTGTTTTCTGTTGAGAGATGAGATCTTCTGTTTAGTAGTCTATATAGCTGACCAAATCGTCGGTTAAGCTCTTGTCTTTTAAGTCTCGTATGTGGGTTCCAAGTCAGTCTTTTGTCCAGAAGGAAGCCAAGGTATCGGACTGTGTCTGAGTAGGGAAGAGGAATTGAATTAAAAAGGATTGGCGGACAGGATCTGCGTCGAAGAGTGAAAGTTACATACTTGCATTTTGATTCATTAATTTTGATGCGCCAGTTGTTGCACCACTGCTCAATGAAGGAAAGGTGTCTTTGCAGGTTCTGGGACGCTATTAGAGGATCCGAGTGGGAGGATAGGATGGCAGTATCATCAGCAAATGTTGCTAGGAAGGTATCAGGACTTGAAGGGATGTCAGCGGTGAAAAGGATATAGAGAACTGGGCCCAAGACACTGCCTTGTGGAACACCAGCCTCAATTGGATAATGTTTGGAGAGTTCAGTGCCGCAGCGGACTTGAAAGGAGCGATTTGAAAGGTAAGATTTGAGGACTAGGTACAAGGGTTGAGGTAAATGGGTTTTGAGCTTGAAAAGCAAGCCATCGTGCCACACCCGGTCGAAAGCTTGAGCTACGTCCAGAAAGGCACCAGTGCAATATTGCTTGTTTTCAAGTGCAGAGGATATGTGGTCCACAACGCGAAGGCCTTGTTGGACAGTGGAGTGTCTTGAGCGGAATCCAAACTGATGGGAAGGGATATTGTGGGATTCGAGTATGGGTAGGATGCGTTTGAGAAGGATTTTCTCAAAGATTTTGGAAAGGATCGGAAGTAAGCTTATCGGTCTATAGGATGATGTATAATTAACAGGTTTACTTGGTTTAGGAAAGAGGATAATTATGGAGTGTTTCCACACCAGGGGAAAGTGGGTTGTGCGGAGGATACAGTTGAATAGATATGTAAGGAATATAATTGCTTTTTTGGGAAGTTGTCTGAGGATCTGGGAAGTAAGGAGATCGTGTCCTGGAGATTTGCGAGGTTTTAGGTTCTTTAAAAGGAATTTGACCTCAGAGGGGTTGACGGCTGTAGGAGGTAAGGAGAGAGGAATCGATGAAGAGAGGAATTCTTTAACTTCAGCAGTATGGGAGGGATGGAGTTCAGGATGAGGAGTGAATGTGTACGATAGATGTTTAGCAAACTCTTCTGCTCTATTCTCATCTGACGAAGCCCAGGAACCATCATCACGGCGGAGGGGGTGGGAAATGGATTGGAATTTAAGGATTTTTTTTGTTACATTCCAGAGGGAGTTATCACTTGCAGATAGTGAGGAAAGATAGGAATTATAGGATTGGGATCTAAACGTAGCCAGTTTTTGTTTTACCTGCTTGGAATAATAGTTATATGATTTCCGATCATCAGGATGCCTGGTTCTTTGCCAGATGGTCCTAGAGCATCGTTTCCTATTAATAAGGTCCAGTAGGTCTTGGGGTAGAGGATTTATTTTGCGGTATTTTTTAGAAGGATCAGGTGAAGATGCAGTCCAAACTGCTTGTTGGATCAAGGTAGTCATGGAATATACTGCTTCATCTAGGTCTGCAGGTGTTTTTAAGGAAACTCTGAGGTCAATATTATCATCCAGTATTTGACGGAAGAGGTTCCAATTAACTGGCCCCCTGATAAATGAAGGTGGAGGTGGTTTGGGAATTGGTGATGTGGAGACCGTTAGGATTAGGGGACTATGGTCTGAGGAAAGATCATCAAGTCTTGAAATGCTATAATTAAGGGACCCTAGACCTTTGTGGATGAAAAAATCTAGGAGATCGGGATTGCGGTTAGGATCTGTTGGCCAGTATGTGGGAGAATTGGGTGAGAGGATGTTGCTGTGATGGGAATTAAGTGCAGATAGCAATGTTCGTCCTCTGGAATTTGTGGTTCTGGCTCCCCATTGCTGGTGTTTAGCATTTAAGTCTGCACCTAGAAGGAAGTGGTGTCCTAAGGAGTTAAGGAAGGAAGTTAATTGGGATTCTGAGATAGGTATTTTAGGCGGGGAGTATGCTGCAACTACTGCTATTGGGTAAGGAGAAGTTTGGATTATCACGGCAGTGGATTGTAGGAAATTATGGGTCGGCAAAGGGAATAGGTGATGGGAAAGGGATTGATGGATAATTATGGCAGTGCCAGCATGTGCTGTTCCATCAGGATGGTCGGTTCGATAGATATGATAGTTGGGGATGTTAAGTGGTCGTTTGTTGGTAAGTCGAGTTTCAGTTATTAATGCTACATCAATGTTTTTGTCCTGTAATAAGATTGTTAGCTCGTTGATGTGATTTCGAATACCATTCGCATTCCAAAGGAGGACGGAGAGGGATTTTATTGGGGACATTTAAGGATTTCTCGGCAGTGGGATGAGGTTGGATACAACATTGGTAAGTAAGGAAATGAGAGGAGTGATGAGTGATCTGAATTCAGAGAGAAAAGAAGTCAATAGGCTTGTGAGGTCAGTGGCATTGGGAGGAGGAGGAATGAATGCCTGGTTATTAGGCCTAGGTTCAGAGATGGGATAAGGGTCTTGAGGTTGAGATGTGAATACTCGAGGTTGAGGTTCTTGTGGCAGGGCCTGAGTTTGTGTGGGTGCAGTATCTCCTTTGAATATCTGAGCATAGGACACTCTTGTATTTACAGTTCTAGAGGGTTGTCTTGGTGGCCTGGATGGCCGTTCTTCTCTTGGAGCTGAATAAATTCTTGCTTTTAGTTCCTTATATGTTTGGCAACCCTTGTAGTTCGCTGGGTGCCCTTGATGGCATAAAGCGCATACAGCTGGTGTTCTTCTGGACTTCTGGCAGTCCTCTGTTTTATGTTTATCACCGCACCGGACACATCTAGGAATGTGGTGACAATAGCGTTTCGTATGACCATAAGCCTGGCAGTTATGGCATTGTACAATGTCGCGCTTAGTGTAGGGCTTTTCTACAACAACGCTAGTGTAGTAAAGGCGTGTGACCTTGTAGATGTCTTCGACCTGGGGCGTTCGGTCAAGGTCAACGAAGAATAGTGGGAGCGGTATTTTATTTTTTGAGCCAGGCTGTTCTCTATCTTCCTTGAATATATTCACTATTTGGCGAACACGGAACCCCATCTCAGTTAGTTCTTCTTTAATGGCATCCAGCGGTGTTGATGGGTGTAATCTCCTGATCACCACCCTGAGCGCTCTCTCTTGGCGCAGTTGATATGTGTGATAATCCGCCTTAGTGTCAGATAAATACTTGACAATTTTTCTGTACGTATCTGGGGTGTCAGGCATTAATTTCGTGTCATTAATGCGGCTTTGGCATAAGTATTTACCTGAGCCCACTATATTATTTAATTGTAGACACATTAATTGAAAATTTTTAATGTTTCTAACGAATATTGGTGGGGGTTTAGGTTCACTAGGGATGGGTACTGCTTCCATTTGTTCATTCTGTGTGTTTGACAACACTTGGAATGGATTAGCTGTAAAAAAGGGCGATTCTTCTAACGTACCTTGTATTGATATAGCTTGTGTTGACATATCTTGTGATGATGTGCCAGGTTGATTTTCGACTTCGTCAACTGAGCTCTCTGGTGTAGCTGGTGGGGTATTTTTTTTTGTGCGTCTAGCCCTTTTCTTGATTGGTGAACTCTTTGTGGTATCTAGACTCCTAGATCTTAAAGTTTGATTGCTACCTTTGCTCGACATTACCATGTGAAAATATCGCATCTCATGTTAATTAATTAGAGGTAAATGTAATAGTTTGTAAAAAAAAAGTCTTTTATCAATTACGTATATATTACGCGAATTTGTGGAATTCTGAGAAACGTAGATGTGCTTCCGCCGAAGGGCAGCAGCCCACTGGTCGGATTAGCGAATGTATATGGCCGGCTTGTTATCTATCACTATCCTCAGGTCTATTAACATTGTTCACAATGCCGTTATAAATAAGTGATTACTCACCTTATTTATGTCCAGTTTCAACTTAATTGTTAACTTAACAGTTCACACTACTTTTTCTTAAATAACATGAATTATTTCACTGATAATAAAGTCACTTTATAAGAAACGAAATAAAGAGTGTATGTGTAGGGTTAACGCATGCGCAGAACTGAGACGTTGTTCTAGAGGTACAACCAAACCTATTCTAACCAATGTGGGTAGGTCGAGATTCATTAGGTGGATCCGCTACGAAATAAATTTCAATACGCACAGAGCGGATTCAAAATTTAATGCACTAGTTATTTCATTGTATAATATGATAATTAAAAATATCAATACAATTACACATACTATGAACTTTATTCTAAGTGTTATTCGTAGAAACAGAAATTATCTTAAAAATCTCTAAGAAAATTAATATAGTAATAATTAAAAAACGCTGCAAATTATTTCACAATGGTTTATTGTTTCCAAACAATCATACATCCAAAGTAACATTACCTTCCTAGTTACAAAGAAAAATCAATAAAAGGTGGTTCTAATTATTGGACTAAACTTTTATTTATAATCATTAGTAACATGCTAAAAAAAATAGCATTACTTCAGTAACACATACAAAACCAAAGCAAAGGATATCAAAGCAAAGTGAAAAATATTAAAAAACAAGTATAGACCATATCTTTGCTCCTAATCGTCCGATTTTAACGAATTTCGTTTTGTTTTTCTAGAATCCTATGTATCCTGAAACGTAAAACCTCAAATTTTGAGAGGAGGTTAAGCTTTTGAATTTTTCGGCCATTCCTTCCCCAAAAATCATAAAACGTATGATAGTTTCAAAAGGACTGCACCGATACATTTTTCGGTCGGTCACAATCGTTCATAATTGGAAACAATAAACCAAAAATATATTACTTGTTAGAGATCAAAAATTAAAACTAATTTAAATAATTTTATGGAAATTAAGTATTGAATTATAATTTATAAGTGTTGAATTGAAAAATATTACATACTGTAAAATAATTTCGTAGGATTGAACCTGAGGATGTAACAAGAAGGAGGTAAGGTTGATCATGTATGAAGCACTTACAACTTATTTAAGATAAAGTTCACAAAAAATCTATTATATTATCTAGAAAATATTAAATCTTCCACATTAAAGTTTCTGGTTTGATCTGTTTCGGTCTCATATACCGCCCGATATAACACAAATCCGAATCCCGTAGATCAACAAATATATAAAATAAAAACCTTTGGGAAGTATTTATTTATTTGTATCATATAAAGGAATAAAATCTAATAAATAAGTTATTTATATTGGTTGGCAGGAAAATATTTCAGCTTTACATGGGTATTTGGTTGTAGGAAGTTTTAATGTTATAGTTAATGATCAGAAAATGACCGATTATAATTCCAGCACATCATACTTCCCATTTAAGCTTATCCTTAATTAAGAATTTTAATATTTATACTATCATAATATTATGAAACTCTTAGTAATAGTAATAATATTATTAATAAGGATACTAAAATTAAAATTTAATGATATTGTAATAATATTTTTTTCTGTTTTAGAGAAGAACTAATAAGTCCGACCGTTGGCACTTAAGAAAAAAAAAGTGGTCCTTTGTACTTCTTTAGATCATCAGTGAAATTCAATTCTTTCTGTCCCTTCTTTTTTTTAGATGGTCTATCGATTTGGTTGAGGATTGCTTTACCAGAATAAAAAAAAAAAACCCAATGGCTTGAGGAGATAAATTAAGTTCTTTATAGTACAGAATACTCTGTACTTACGTTTAGTTTTTTATACAACTTGCAATTAGAATTTCTGCTTAGCGAATTTATTTTGATTAGAAATATAAAATTGTAAACAATAAATTATAATACTATGATAATAACATAAGTGATGCAGCAATAAATATTTGTGATTGAAATCGATGTTAGTTGCATCATGTAGGTCAAGATATCTGATTAGTTTGTGATATTTTTTATTTATTTATTTATTCAGTAATATAGCAATCTGTCAAACGGATAGTAATTATACTGAGGTATGAACACATTCACACCACATATACAGAAAATATAAAATTAACAAAAACAAAATAATAACTAAATAATAATCACTAGATTTCTTTTATTTTCGTTATTAATTTAATTTTGTTTCTGTTAAAATAATTTATTTCCATCTATTTATTCTAAGAAGAAATCTATATTCAGGAATTGGTTTCATATTTTTGATAAAATTTGAAGTTACTGTTATTGCCGCACTAAAACATCGGAGACGAAATCACCAATGTGTCGCTTCCAATATTCTTCATCTGGAATATTTCACGCGATGGTATTGATGGTGAGTTGATATAAATGTTTAATATTGTTATTACCTTTCAATATATATGGAAGTTTTTTTTGTTTTTTCTTATTAAAGGCTTCAATCAATTCAATCATTATTGGCTTATTTTCGTTAAGAATTATAAAATTATAAAACAGTTTGTCAACTTCATTCGTATTGACTGTAAAATGGTGTGTGTGTGTGTGTAGATCGTTTGTCAAGTGACAAGATTGTATAAGTATTTCGTAAGCTCAGCATTCTATTACAATGTGTTTCACTGTCAGATGAGTCCCACAGGTTTGGCATGTTGGCAAAGAATCACGGGTCACGTGGTAGCCATGGGTAAAGTGTGTGTGATCATAGACAAGAGCGTATACACGGTGGGACAGACTCCCTTACCGTGCACCCCCCCCCCCACATCCCTATAATTGCATATCGTTGTGTTCCTTGTGACAATTTATTAAAAAAAAGACAATGTTCCCACAAAAAAAAGTGATCGAACTGCAACAAAATGGCGTCCAAACGTGGCGGATTGACGACTTTGACTTTAGTTAGTTTTTTTGTTACTGAGAATCAGCATTTGGCTTAATTTCATCATAGTTGGTCTTTTATTAAAGCTGGATAGTCAGAGAATAATAAAACATGAAAAAATATTAAGAACTAGTTGGTTTAGGTATTAAAAAAAATCAGTAAAGTCAATTATTTTTACAAAAAAATTTTCAAGTTGAAAATCAGGCGTCGTTTGTAATTAAACGGTCAACAATAATGCAAAATGTATTGAAATAAACCACCTGGAAAATACATTTCTCTTTCTAAAACACTGATTACTTTTTTAAATATTTGAAGTAGTTCCGTAGAAAATGTACATAAGCGGCAGAAAAGTGCTACTGGCGCAGGTGCCTTCAGGCCTCTACCACACCACTCAGTACTCATAAATGGCTTAGTTATAGTGCTATAATAACGTTTTTGTTATATGATATTGATTGTATTAACGAACAAATATACAATAATTTAATTGTCAAAAATTATTTTTTTTTAAATTTATTATTATTATTTTTATTTATTTTTTTAAATTTAACTTCCTTTATTCTATACGGAGGTCGCCTAAGAAGGCCTCTATTATAACAATTATATAATTATAATAATAAAACTTCACTCAAAAATACTTTGCAGAATATCTTGAATTTTTTATTTAATATTTGCAATTTGACATTTTGTTTTATATTAACTGATTCTTAGAGGTAATTTAAATTTTATATACTTCCCCGGAAATTAGTCATATTAATATCTGTTTTATAAACTAAAATAATATATACCTAATCTGAACTACTTTTAATGAATAGGTGATGAATTGTTTAGTAAAATTCATATATCGGAATTAAAAAAATCATTTTTATTTCCTTTATTTTTTTCGGAAGTTGGACCATATCACAAAAAATACGAAATTTTATTATTAAATGCATTATTCCCTCTGCACAAAAGAAATATGGAAAGGGCGAAGCTGTAAGTTCTATAAATAAATAAAAAAAATAATAATAAATATTTTAAAAAATTATTTTTGACAATTAAATTATTGTATTAATATTTGTTCGTTAATACAATCAATATAATATAACAAAAACGTTATTATTATAGCACTATAACTAGGCCATTTATGAGTACTGAGTGGTGTGGTAGAGGAATGAAGGCACCTGCGCCAGTAGCGCTTTTCTGCCTCTTATGCTGTTGCATTATTGTTGACCGTTTAATTACAAACGACGCCTGATTTTCAACTTGAAAATTTTCTTGTAAAAATAATTGACTTTACTGATTTTTTTAAATATCTAAACCAATTAGTTTTTAATATTTTTTCATGTTGTATTATTGTCTGACTATCCAGCTTTAATAAAAGACCAACTATGATGAAATTAAGCCATAAGCTGATTCTCAGTAACAAAAAAACCCACTAAAGTCAAAGTCGTCAATCCGCCATGTTTGGACGCCATTTTGGGTCAGTTCGTTCACTTTTTTTTGTGGGAACATTGGTTTTTTTTAATAAATTGTCACAAGGAACACAACGATATGCAATTTTTAGGGATGTGGAGGGGGGGGGGAGAGGTGCACGGTAAGGGGGTCTGGCCCACAGACTAGTAAGGATTACTTCCATGGGTGGTGCCCATCCCCCCAAGGTCAATGGCGCAAGATCATACCTGCCCTATTCCTCCTAAGACATTTTATTGCTTACCTTTTCTTAAAAACAGAAGAAGCTAAGGTAAATTAGCAAAATCTACAAAACTATACAATTAAACTTGCTGCGGTTTGATATATGTTAACTCTTTATTCGTAAACCCTTCGAAATTTGCCTCCCTCAAAAATTTTGAAGCCGGGGCTTGCGCAACGGGCCTTTTCTCTGCTCTTATTTCTATTTGATGATGCCCAAGAGGAAACTTCACCCTTAATCTCCCTCAATTTATTTTCGGTAACATTCGACCACATCTATTCCCATGCAGTCGTCATTTTCTGTTTAATGGTAGTTATAAAATCCTCGATAGGTAGTCACCGATAAGAAAAAAAAATAGAAGTTTAGATGACATTAAAGCCATGCTGAGTTGATGTAAGGCGTGGACGTGCTAAAGGAGAAAAATCTAAATATTTCCGTATACTGTGGCCTAGCGATTGAGCGAGGACGTTAATTTTTTTTAAAACTATTTTTATTATAAAATATTTTTGTTTAAAACGTGAGGCCACGTAATAGGGAGCCTTTTTTAATTGTATGTTATTTGTAGCAAAAACAATTAGATAAATGTTCGCATAATTAAATAAAAACGTTATTTAAAAAAAATAGGATTTTATTTTATTTTATTTTTTTTTAAGGAACCATAAAAATAAATCCGCTGCAAACACCAAATTATTCCAGTCGAGTTTTTCTTACTACCTGATGCTCAAACTAAAATTATATTTTATTTAATATGTTTTAGAGAATATATCGTCTTCTCACTAAACAGAAAAATCACCTTTTTTGTTTTATCTTTTTTTTTTTAAACTACTTTCTTCGACTCCAGGATAAGTTAAACATTGAGCTATTGTGCATTCTTGAACTTTGCGTTCCATATGTTAATATCCCATTCCATCATGAAATTCATTTCAGAACTGATATAAACTTTTATGGTTATTTGTCTAAAATGTGAAATAACTGGTGCACCATGTTTGAAATTAAGGCTCACAAGCGGAGAAAACTTTTTAACGATTGTTTCAACTTCATAATATGTGAAACGAGTTTGAATACCTGGTATATATAAGCGGCCATTTCTTCTATATTTTCAACAGCAGGAAATTTCGATATTTTTGCCATAAAAAAAAATCTAATGTCAGAAAATTATATAAAACATTTTCTGCTTTCTGCAAGTATTGGATTCTTCTACGATCATAAATATCCGGAAATTAAGTATTTTAAGCTTAAGTTACACCTATGGTGTACATAATGACTTTTAAACGGATAATATGTTAAGAACTACCTGTTTTAATTTTCCATCAATTAATATCCATGCGTTTGATTAATGTTAATTTTATGGTAAGTTAGATGGCTAGCTGAACACCCTTTACTCAACCCTTTAAGCTAATCGGAACTGAGACCCCTTTAAAAGTTTGTTTACCCCAAAAATACGGTGGCTCTAAAGCCGGCCCTTGTAAATTATGTTTTGAACTTTTCCTATCAGACGGATTTTACAGGAGTCAAAAGGAATCCTAAGTCTCTCCTTAACTCTTTATCAGCACTCCGTCCGATTTAAGCTATGATATTTATATTTTTATTTTGTTAATGACAGCGTCATCAACAGATGGAGTGATTTTTTTCATAATATTTACCCGAGGCAACCTGAAGTCAAATGAAACAATCCCTTTTTACTTGTTATGTATAGTTATTTTTCAGATATCTACTAATTATGATCATTATTATTTTATTTTTATTTAAAAGCAAAGTAGAGTTGAAAAAAATTTAAAACGTAGTGGTGTTTTCTTATAGTACTTTTTTTTTTTTTAATTTAATCAAAGAAAACTCTTTTGCTTGGCTGGAAAATATATAATAAGTTTTCTTCTAAGACTTATTTCTGGACCGCTGACCTAGAAAAAAGAAATACAGAACAATTTTCCACTGGAACAATGTGACGTGGGCAGATTTAGAGAGCATGTCAAAAGAAAGAACAGAGGAATCTAAAGGTTGATTAAATTTAACATTCAATGGAATTTAAAATGAAATTGAATAAGTCAGACACATATATATATTTTTTAATGTTCAGTTGACATGCCCAGTTTGTTACCACTGATATGATGAACAATCGAACGTGTTTGCTAACGCTTTATTAGTTAAATAAAAATAACGAAATTAAAGATGAGATTAAGGTTATGTTGAAGGCGGGATTGATTGTTTTTTTTTTTTTTTAAACTACTTAGCTTAACGCTTTCTATCGCAAAATTCACAAAACCATTATCCTATCTACGGTTCTTTATGGACGCGGAACGTGGCCGCTTGCTTTAAGAGATAAGCAACGTTTCTAGCTTTTGAAAATAAAATAAATCGTTGAATATTTATACCGAAGAAGGATAAGTCAACAGGAGAATTTATAAGCAGTAAGGATATGGTCCGGCGTGGTGGTAATAAATAGTGAATAGTATAAAATAGTGAAAAAAATATTTTATTTCAAGCCAAAGTTTCGACCCGACTTTGCAGGTCATCTTCAGACCTAGAACGGACAAGATACAAAAGGTTATAGAAAATTGTGAGAGTTATAGTTATACATAATATTGTGATAAAAATGATATATAAACGAGTTGAATAAACGTATATTATAGACAGTAAATACATTAAAATATTAAAAACAATAAACTATATAAACAGAGAAAACTAAGTAAAAAGATCCTAAACTGAAGTAAATAAATGGTAACAATTGTTGTAGTATAATATATAATATAATATAAAATATGCAATTATGAATAATTCATGGTTGGGAACCGTGGCAAGAATAGAGGTTTTTTCAAAATCAAATGAATGGTTGAGGGTTAAGGCATGTTCTGATAGTTTGGAGGCGGAAGGGTTCTGGGAAGTTATGGATGTTTTATGTTGAGAAATAGGGATTTTGAGATGGTTTTTGGTTTCGCCAATATAGCAACTATTACAATTAGGAGAGCAACCAGAGATCCGGTAAAATAGTTTTTCTCTATTTTAGTATATTTATGACCGCCTCCTCGGACCATCTAAAAAACACAACGGTCAACCATTAAGTATTCAAGAGAATTTATTTGATTGCACAAAGCCGAATTGCGTGAACGGTTCCCGGTTCATATTATCGATACGAATACGTTGAGGTGCATAATATTGGCATGCGAAATTGCTGGACTTAGTTACTAAACAATTCCTAAAAAGTTAACGTACGCACATCTTATTATTAGTAGTAGCATAAATAACAACCTGAGGTGGTGCAGAGATGCGCCCCAATGTAAGGGAGCAAGGCATATCAAAAACAAGTAACAAGTAATTCAAAGCGATATTAGTTAAGTGGCGGTTTCTCATTTTGACTGAGGAATAAGATTATTAATACAAGGATAAGTATAAATCTTGTTAGTAAGGTTTTGATTCAGTGAAGAAACATAGAAACAAGTTAAAGGCTGTTTATTATCTGACTATTAAAGGAAATAAGAAACACCCATGAAAAGACATTAATTTATTTATTATAATTTGTTGACATATAAATTGTAGATAAGGAACGGTGTGACACTTACTGGATTGTATTTTTCTGTTTCAACATAAGATTCTATATAAATTATGTAAGACTACTTTTTTTACGATAAAGTTTAAAATTGGACTGTTTTTCTCTTATTTAGCTTCATACGTATTTGTTCCCTAACCAATATTTGAATAATAATTTTACTGATAACTAGCGTTTCCATAGGATTTATATCCTATAATTCCATTATATTTGATATAAATCCGGTTTATTTGATGTATTTTTATACCGCTTGGGCCTTAAGGGCTAAAACTTCAGGATTATCGGCATATGTTGAAATTTTTCACGGGAAAGTTGCTAATTGGCAACTGATATAATTAAAATAAAGGGCATTAATGGACTTGTATATATTGCAGGAATGCCTTAAGCCGGGGGGGAAAAAATCTGAATGATTTATAGGACTCAAGTCGAACAATCGATTCCAAGTTTGGAATCGAAATATTTCGGTCAACTATGAGCGAACGAAGGTTTAATTTTTACTTTGATCTCTAAGATTTAACGACCGAGAAACATGGGACAACTGGCATATATCCGGGACGTATTTGAAGTTTGGCAGAAACTGCCAATCTTGTTATTCCGATGGGGCAGACGTGACAATTAAAATGAGAAATTGGATGCTTTTAGAGCCTCATGTTCATGTTCTGATGACTTTTGGATTAATTATTTTGTTGCCAATTTAATCCTATTATAATTGTTCCTTGTATTTAGTGCTTTTTGTTTTCATATTGAATGATATCAAGAATTTAATGTATCCTTAAGTTAAGTTCCTAGTTTATTCAATGTATTTTTCGTTTTGATTTTTAATATATTTTTTTAAATTAAACAACTGTGTTTTACTCAATAAATGGATTTAAAAACAAATCTTACATTTTTTCTTTTATTACAATGAAAATTTTTTTGTATTTTGATCAATAAATTTATTTAGTGAAATGGATCTCACAGATCTGTAGCGACCGACCTCTTATGTGATTCTAAGGCTAGTTTCATTTGGAGTGTTAAGAAAGCAAATAGGATTGGAGTAATAACTTTTTACTCGTGATTTTGAAAAAAAAAAAACATTCATTCATTTTCATTGTATTTCTGTTCCTAAATACTTGGGAAAACAAACGGCAATAAGATGGGAAAATGAAAAAGAAAAAGTTTTAAGTTGGAAGGAAGCAGTTTTGCCGCCAATTTAGGGTTAGTTATAACGGTAAGCTCCGTCAAAGAAAGGCTATTACAGATTTAATGGGAAAGGGGCGACTGGAAGAGCAATATCCTGTTTGGTGTCCTTTATCCTTGTCATCCCTAACCAAACCCCTTTGACTCTCTTTCATTATATATTCTTTCCTTAGCATTTCATCAACAAAGTCGTTACAGTTTCAATATTTATTAAATGTTAAATTTATTTAGTACTGATGCCTACCTAACTGCTGCAATAGCGACTTGGTCCTTTTATCCACTTTACGTTAAATGTTTTAATATATATATATATATATATATATATATATATATATATATATATATATATATATATATATATATATATATATATATAGCCGGTGAAACTAATGGAAAATTGGAGGAAGGCCAGTGTAACATGATAAAAGCATTTATACGCAGGAAGAGAAGGGGAATAGAACAACATACATAAAGGAGTTACTCAGTCATTAGTATATTAATAATAATATTAATATAATTAACGACCTTCCAACGAGCGTACCTTCTAGTTGGACGAGGACGAGCGCATGTAACTCCTAGATGCAATATATAGTCGACACCAGTTAAAAAGATTTATTTTTGTAAAAGAATTAATTATCCATTTAAAAAAAAACAATATCTGAATTATTATGCAAACAAATTATTAGGTAACAAAGATCAAAAATTAAATAGTTTCTGGTAAAAAAAAAAACTGAACCACTACCACCCATTAAGGGTCTCAGGGTCATTTATAGGGTTAACACTATGTAAGGAAGTTTCAAAACTAAGGATTGTGCAGAGAGGTGATCAGGCCGGGGTCATAGGCACAAACTTTCAATTCTGGGTGGAATTTTATATTAAATAAAAAAAAAAAGTACTTAAGAGTTTAGAATTATGAAGTCTTTTCCACTCTTAATATAGCTGCGAATTTTGTGCGCTTCCTCACTACCATAGGAAGGATAGCTTTGTTTTTCACATTTACTTTTTTTACATTACAAAACTTGAAGAATGGTGTCAAAACTGGAGGATTAAAATAAATCCCATCAAATCACCTTTACCCTTCGTCATAAACCTATGTCCTCCTGTCCTACAGTATATCATACTTATCCCTGTTGATCGAATCCGATACCTTGGACTTAGACAAACGTCTAACTTGGAATCCTCATACACCAGACTGAAACGACAAGAAACCGCTCGACGTTTCCGACTACTCCAGTACTTACTAGACAAACGCCCTAAGCTCCCAGTCAATTACAAAAGACTAATATATATGACTGCAATAAGACCTGTTTGGACTTAAGGATTTGAGCTCTGGGGCTCCACTAAGCCATCGAATTCCTCTCGTATCCAATCCTTACAATCCAAAATCCTTTGTAAAATCCTCACTTCTCCTTACTTAGTCACAAATAAAATCATCTATAACAACCTTAATGTTCCTTAAGTTTCTGGCCTGGCCCAATCCAGATACCTATCCTTCCACAACAAACTTCAGAACTATTTAAACTCTCTCGTTTCTAACCTTGCTTCCTCTTCGATCCCTGACGATATTATATTCTTTTGTTCACATTTACTGAGTGTATTTTTATTTGTAATACAGTTGTAAATATCATCAATAAAAAAAAAAAAACTTTTTTATGACATATGATTTCTAAACAATAACTGTTATTTTGCTATAACTAACTGTAACTGAAAGTGACTGACGGTATTTAAATAAAAAAGGACCAATTTTATGTATAGCTGTTTGATGTAGGCCCAATGGGTGAGGAGTTGACTGTTTGCTAAGTTCATAAGAAATATCTGTTTCCGTCGGTTTTCCTCCAAAACTCATAATCCATGCATATCTTGAAAAAAATTAGTATAATAAATTTGAGAGAACATTAAATTTTTTATGTGCCTCATCTAGATAAGTTAATATATATGAGGATTAAGTGCAAGTTGAAGTGTTTGAGATCGAATGTGTATTTCACTCGTATTATCTGCTTCATTCATCTTTAGTGCTTTTTATCTTTTCAATGATTTTCATTTGACCAATTTAACTATATTTATAACAGAACTATAATCTATAAACAAATTACCTAGTTTTTATGTATTCTGTTGGCATGAGAGGCTTCAACAGCTGTAACAATAATAAAAAAAATTAAGGACCAAAATGAGCTTCAAAGTCCGAGTGGTCAAACGACATTTCGCCTACTCCAATGAAAATTTTTATTGAGATCGGGTATAATTGTTAATATACGAAAAGTTGAATAGCGTTCGGATTTAGGAGCTCATTTCGGTTCTTAAGTATTTGATTATTATGAATTTTTATAGTGAGGTATCTTAAATCAAAATCGATGTTCTAGTTTTATATAGGTGTTTGTGAAAATATTAACAGTCATTTCAAAATTTTAAAATGTATAGGAAGCAAGATGAATGGTCTGGAATATATAAGTATTTTTTTTTCCTTTTGAATCATTGTAATGAGTCAACATTGATATTTTACTGTTCATTATCCTCAATATTCAAATATTTATAAATATACAGAGGAATATCATGTATCGTTATCGAATATAATAATAAAAATATTTTTAGTATTATATTTACTAAAATAAAATGCATTACAATGTATTTTCAACTGCCCCTGAATAAAGATTAAAATTTTATATAATTTTATACAACGTACTCGTTGTTTCATTTTACTACAACATGTATTTGCAGATGTTTGCTGGTACTAAAGTATGGAAAATATATCATTAGTATTGATTTATTAATGCAAAAATTATAAAATTTCTAATTATAAGGTATATTCCAACCACTTTGAATAATAACAATTATTTCTAAATTTACTAATATGCATTAATTATTGATAATGGTCCAAAGAAAAAGAGCACTCGAAATATGATCGCGATTAATGGATGACCACATAATAGCCGTCGCCGTGGCCCGACGAAGAAGAATGGGGTGATTTTATCAGAACTTTTCAACAGCCGTTTCTACGTGAAGAGACTGAATAAAAGTCGATCTAGAAGAGAAAGTGAGAAAACAAGAAGTCTTTAAACTTCTTAACTTTATTTTTTTTTTAAAAAGGTACTAAAAATTATATTAAACTTCAACAGAAATGTAACGTAATTATGCTAAAAGCTATTAGTTCGAGAAAAGTTTCTCGGAAGCATGAAAGTTATAAGAATGGAATACCTTATACTCGAATAATATGAGGAGCTGTCACTTTTCGTTCTTATTGCTCCTGTCTGGTTAGATTTTTGTGCTGACAATATCCTTATATCGTCGGCAGAATTGTAAAATCATGAAAATAAATCTAAACCTTTTTATTTAAGATTAAATATTTTATTGCGGTGCAAAATAAATATTTATTTTGTCTACTCTATGTTTTATTATAAATACTAATTACTAGTAACAAACCTCGATGTCGCTCATCTGGTAAAACAAGGACGCAAAATCTGATAAAAATTTTGAATAATGTTTAGACACGCTAAGCTGCCAGAAATATGTGTTTAATCCAACTGAGACATACTATAATATAAACGAAATTTGATTTGATAGACAAACTTTGCATTGCTACAACCAATTTTAAAAATTATATTATTTGTATAATAACTACTGCTTTTCCTTTTTTTTTTTTTTTGTCTTTAAATCTTCATCCGCACCTGTCATGGTAGTGACAATTAGCAGATTTGCTGTTAATTTGTAAATGACATGATAGGCATGACGAAGAATGGAGCCCAGCAGCACCTCTTCCCTGGTCTGTTTACATCCTAAAATCCAGGAAAGGAGATCTCTCATCCAGCTCCTTTTCAGTCGCCTCCTGATGAGCATTTCAGCCGTGGCCATGTCTTTGATAAGTCCATTGTGATGTCCGTGTAGTTTTAGATGAAATCGGCAATTGAGGCGTTAGTCCAGGAAGTGTACGTTATTTTGAGTAAAAAGAACCTTGTCTACCATTCCAGAAACATTGCTTTAAAAATGGTGGCAGGTTTAAAAAAATATTAGGCCAGTAACTTAAAGATCGAAACGGAAAATCCATTGCGAAAAATATGAGAAATGTTTTTATTTTTTAAATTTGTATGTATGAGTTTAGACATGTAAAAAATAAAATTTCTAACGCGTACCAACTAGAGAAAACTTTTTACAGCCAGATTTTCAGTTAAATTTGGAATTTGATTTAATCTTACTTTTTAAAGTCTTTTTCGATATGTTTTTACCTATAACTCCTAAACAATGCCTCAAAGTGAAAAATGTACTCTTTAGTATTTTATAGAACGTTAAATTTTGCGTCGAACGAGTACATAAACTTAATAATTTGGTTACGCGGTAAGGTATAAAACCAAGGTCAACCAACGCTGATTTTTACGAAATTTGTCAAAAAAAGGGAGTGGGGTAGCTCAGTGGTAGGGCACTGAGCTTCCAATGCAAAGGTTCCAGGTTCGAACCCCGGCTCATGGCAGAAAATTTATTTATCTGTTTCATTGGCCGTGGGGTGACCCTGGACCGGGAGACCCTCCTGGGGCACACCCAGCCTCTATAAAGTGGGTACCCTTAATTAAATAATTGATTAAGGGGGAAAACCTGGCGGTTGAGCGTGATCTCGGTCAAATCACCTCCTTGCACAACCGTTGACCTAGAAACGGTGCTCTCCCTAAATAGTACTGAACCCCAGACCCTTCATGGGTTGTAGTGGTACAGGTTTTTTTTTTTTTTTTTGTTTGTCAAAAACTTAGATAAATTACTATAATTGGCCCTGTAACTTTTAAATAAGTTCACTAAGGGGAACCCATATAATCAAAGTTGTAGAGCATCAAATTTTGCGTCCAGTACATAAATATCAGATCGATTTTTGGGCCCTTGCTCCAGCCCAATCTAAAAATTTAATACATTTTATTTTATTTTGAATTTTTCTTATGTGACATATTTATACTTACGATACAAATTGCATCATTTTTATCAGCTGTTTGATTTTGACCTTCTCTTGCTGTATTGCCTTACCTTCCTTCCAGTTTGCGATTGTATGTCACAGAGTAATGTTCGGTTTGCTGTTCTTTTCTGTCCTGATAAAAGTTAGGAAATAGTTGACGGATTTTTTTTCTTCTGCATTTTGGAGACAGAACGCTGCGTGATTTGGATTTTTTCCAATTTCAACCTTACATTATGTTCTATCTCTAGGTGATGTTGTTACTAATTAAAATATAAAATAATATATAAAATGTTTCTTATTTGGTAGAAATTTTCTAATGAAATGCCAATATTAATATAATAAGAAATTAAATAATAAGAAATAATTACTTATTTAATTTAATTTATATATCTATTTTTTGTATATTCAGCTTAAACCTGTGGATAAATCCTGCTTGATTATCGTGAGCAGCATATAAGATATATTCCATCGGTCTCATTCCTTCATCCTGTTTCGGTAAGAAATATTCCGTTATAAGAGGCATGGAGTTTCGTGTCGGAGGGTGTCTTACCGTCACCCCTGGACTAGTTTATTAAATTCCGGAACTGTCTCTTGACCGCATAGCTCGGCCATCTTACAAAATGATGGTCCAACCTTGAGGGATGGTCAGCCTTATCACACACGGTAGCTGAGGTCATTAAGTTAGTACTCAATTATGGAACAGTAATTAAAATTTATACCTGATAACTAACAGTTTGGTTCTTATAATCAATATTTTAATTTTAATTTTTTATGTAATTATGATCGAAAATTCCATTTTTTTAAGTATTTCAAGGGGTGTGCACTTACAGATGAAATATACAAAAAAAAAGAAGATATGGATCATATCGAACCCCACATCTACAAGAGATTGGAGTATACTAATATTATGTAGAATTTAGTGTAGAACGAGAAAAAGTAGAAGAGCTAGCTGTTTGGACAGCTTAGAATTTTTTAAACCGATATTATGGCAGTAGTCTGTTATTATGCATTAATGCTTAACATCACACTACTACATACACACGTATTGTCCTGGTGGCATGGGAGGATGGAAAATAAATAAATAATATTATTGATGTAAGGGGGTGGTGTGGCTGAATGGGCTAACCAAATAACCTAAGTTATGAGATTAAAAAAAGTACGAGTTCGAGTCCCGGTGCCGGAGGGGACTTTATGTTCCCCGCCCTCACCCTTCTGCCCGAGAAAATCCCGTATAGCCTATTAGGTAGGTTAGGGAAGAACAAAAAAAAAATGTAAAATGGGGGAAAAAAACTGGAATTGACAACCTACCAATATTTACCTCTTTATAGATGGGGAAGAACACTTATCAGCCAAGCTTTTACTACTAATTCAGAAAATAAATGGAAATAAATATTACCAGGTGGTATGCTGGCCTATTATACAGAAGGATTTCATGAATGAATGTGGTTATACACTCCGATTGGACCCCAACATAAATACTTCGTACCCCACGAGAGCCCCGAATTTCATTATTTTATGTTTATCAAGGGTCTTGGTATGTTTGGTCCAAAAAAAAATGTTTTGTATTTGTTTACTTTCTGCACATTTTTGGGGTCCCTCCAATGGGACAACAACATAAATGTTATGCGTTTTTTTTTTATCACCGTAGAATGACGTATTTTTTCTAGTACGGTGGTATATTAGTACTAACAATACGTTCTTCGCAGATCGAATGTTAGACCAGACAGGTGGTTCTATTAGAAACTTGATTATCATTATTCTCTTTATTTATTTTACCGAGCCATGAATTCAATATATACACCTAGTCCAAAAAAAGAGATAGTTACTTAAGGTTCATTTAAATACGTGCTGGATTTCAATCAAAATGATAATACATTATTTTTCTAACCTAATTGATGGATAAAATAATTCATCTAGATTTTTAAACACGATAGTGAATCTGTATTCATGGTTCCGTCATCTACTTATTATCCTTTGCTTGTAAACAAAGATATCTGTATCTGAAATTCAAGAAAATCAATTTGGCCTTACTAAGCTATTTTTTCTGTAGTGAACAGATGTATGTACTAATTTGTACATTATTGTTATTCTGAAAGGACTTAGTCCCAGAATAAAGTTTTTTTTTTCTATCTATCTATCTATCTATGTATCTATCTATGTGGGCATATTTGAAAAGCAAACATCACCAAAATTTAAATTACCAAAAAAGTTACTTTGAAAAACTTTAAGTTTTGACCAGGATCAATACCTATTTTTTTGGCCATTGTTTCACGAAAACTTGAAAAAAAAATATCGAAACATCCTATATCTTCTTAACGTAGTATTTTTTAAGTTTTCAAGTAATAAAATTAATCTATTTGTTAATAGAATTAATGAAACGAGTGAAATATAGACTACACTTCAATAGAAACACTTTGATTAGAAATTTAATATAAAATTTCTTGTATTTTTGTGTCGGTACTACTTCCGGAACATCTTATATTGCATTACTAATCCACTATTGTACTCTCTCAAGATCTATTTGTTTGTTGCAGAAGATTCTAAGTTTTTAGTTTGTAGTTTGTCGTATATTTTACTACTGATATTATAGAGACCATATGTAAACAAATTATTTAATACAAAAGAAATTGGAATGTAGTGAGAACGTTTTTCAGCTCTACACAATTCGTGACTGTCAGCGGTATACGACAAGGCATATAGTCTCAGCGCTCTTCTGTTTATTGTTTTCCTGAACTCAGCTTTGAAGAAAGCCGAACCTAAACTGAGAGGCATTCATTTCGCCTACCGAAATCTAAGCCCAGTGAGTTATAAGTTGATGGCTTATATTGATGACCAGCTGGTCTTTGTGAAATATGGATAGGATCTTCAGTATAATTAATTAATACTAAAAGATGAGCTTGCTAAAATTAATATATAAATAAATGAGGAAAAAACAAAAGTAATGAGCATAGGAAAGCTGAGATGTTTAGGTTTAGATATCTGGGAGCACACCTAACAGATAATGGGCTTATAGATACGGAGAACAGAGAAAAAATAGTTTTGGCTAGCAAGTTTTTCAATGCTGTTAAAATGGGCTTCATTAGCAGAAGGGAAGTTTCAAATGGAACAATGGTGGCTATATATAAAAATACTTTCATCCCGATATTGACATATTAAAATGTATTTTGGACACTTACGACAAAGCGTAAGAGTCTACTGAAGAGTTCTGAGGTGAGATACCTTTGGAGATTTGGTGGTAAAACAAGGCGAGATCGTATCGGGAACACTGCAATAGGGACGAACATCAATGTACGAACAGTGATCGAAAAAAAAAAACTCCGATGGTAAGGACATTTCATTAGGACGGGCGGGAATAGCCAGAACAACCTGTAATACACAGATGGACGGTCGTAGACAGAGAAGAAGAACACGGAGAAGATGGGAGGAAGATATAAGAGAAGCATTATCAAGCAGGGAAATGGGTTGGAGAAGAAGAAAAGAATTGGTGCAAGATATATGGTCTAGACTCTGTAAGTGAACCCCAACACTCCAACAGCGGTGGGCTGGGACTAGACTAAGTAAGTAATAAAAATATCCAAAGATTTCTTTCTATATTATCGAAAGTGCCCAATAAATAAAAAAAAAATATTCTTTTCCATTTATCGTTTCAATTGATTTTTAACTAGTCGAAGACTATTGTGAATAGAAGTATTTTAATTTTTCAAAATAAAAAAACGTGATTCGCATCTTATTGCAATTACAGCACCTAACGGCATTCAGAAAGAACTACTACTCATTTTGCAAATGTGACATTTTTTAAGTTTAAAACGCAAGGACCGATATCTATAGGCACAAAGGAACTATACCAGCCATGAATGTCCACATTAATTATAAATTCTTTATGACCCAATTTATCCCGCCTCGGTTAGTCGACTTTTAAAAAATTGAAAAAAAAATGTTCAATGACTTTTATTAAAGCTTTTGCTAGAATTTAAGGACCGAAATTGGACCGACACTATAAGATTTCCTTCCGTTTGACAGCGCATCCTTCAAGATCCATTGCAGCCGGATCCACTACAGAGCCGGAAAATCTACTTGTATACTGCCAAATTATAAATAGTATCGATTTTTAGTTTACTAACTATAAGTTAATTGGAACGTTCAACAAAAATATTAAATCGATACCCTTGAATGGCTGAGTACATCGAAAGTTATGAATAGACCAGGAGGAATCCAGGAAGGGGACATCAATTCGGCGGAGGAAACCCCATTTACCTTCGACATCGCATTGCGGATCTATAGGACCCTAATGACTTCCTCTTCCGGAACATTTAAAAGTCCGGGTGAGGGTGTTACAGCTGCTCTTAGGATTCATAACAGATTCCCCATTACTTTGATTCCCCATGTAGAAAATTAGCTGATAATTTCCTAAATGGAACTTCCCTATTAACAAAACGGAAGTGAAAAACCTTCGGGCGTGGAATGGAGCTCTGTTTTATAAAAAGAAGCCTTGATAATTAGGGAGAATAATAAAAGGTTTTTTCTTCTTTACTTTTTTTTCTTTTTTAACATAAGGTATTTGAACATGATAAATTAAAACATTCAGCTTTCTCTTTAAAAGTCACGTAGTAATTTGATGGAGTTTTTAATACATTACTTAAATGTTCTGAACTTCCTGCTATACCTTTGTTCAAATACTCCTGAGGAGTTCAGAGACTGCGTATGGTTAGCTAACTTCGTTTATTTACAATATAATATATTTACCATACAATTACAATAATTGCTCTTTTTTTTTTGTTTAAAATCAGCATCCTATCGTCTAACAAGACTGATCTTAAGTACTTCCAACTCCAACTGTAATATTACTGACCGGACAATGAGTTTCCGTCAACCTGGGTGGGTATCTTCAATGTGGTGAAAATTGCTAAAAATAGGAAAAATGTGATTAAAATATCCCTTCATTTTTCTTTTAATAATGGTAGATTTTGTGTGTTATAACTGTTTATAAATTTGACTACTCTATTTAATTTCAGATTCGGGGTTATTAAAACTTCGAAAAATACTTATTATTTGTTACTACAACTAATTACTATGTTAGTCAATAAATTTGTTCAAAACCATTTTTTTGGTTCGTACTATAGACAATGTAGACCATATCGCACAATGTCGTCTTCTTACAAAGCTATATTGCTTGCTATCCTCTAAGAAAATTCAAGACGTTGGTTTAAATAGTAATATAATAATATAATATTAAAAAAGAAAGATCCTGTTCACAATTTCATCCTAAATAGAACAATCGATCTTCATCAATTAAGTAATTTTTTGCTATATTACCAGAATTTTTAACTTAGGATTTCTTAGAATTTAGCACACTAAATTATGCACTGCTAATTATATATGCAAATCTCTTTATAACACTTGATGTTGACTATAATTAAAATTATGTTGAATATAGCAAAATTTGAAAACAATATTTTTTTTAGGTTACTAAACGAAAGCTGTTGCCCACATTATGTTTTAAAAATATTATATAAGATTTTATTATATAAATTACAACATATACATACACCCACATACTACTTAACAAGAACAATACAGGTGCGGGAAAAACTTTATTTTCATATGTTTTTAAAAATACATTGGCACCAGTGAGGCGTTTCAGATTTATTAACATAAACGTATGAACGGGTCAAAAGGCAAAGTTTTCTACTTCGAACTCATAAAAGCCAAGGCCATGCGTGCAAGTGATTTCCATTTTCTTTATGCGCAAATTGAACTTATCTGCTAAATTTTACTTTCTAAAAGATTTGTTTTTATTTTGTAATTCCAATCTTCCACTTCAAAATCTAATTTGGATACTATAGTATTTTGTATAATTAACTCATCTATGAAATTAAAGTAAAATTGATCAATCGCTATTTATTATATCAAACGAAAAAAAATTCAAGAAGACCTCAATATAATGTTAATGTTACAGCGAACAAAAATGATTTTTCGCGTATGTCTTTTATTTTTGAATAAATATGATTTAGCTGTCATTATAATTAAAATGTATTATGTTGCGTTATAATTGAAATGTTCCGTATTTTTAAACAAAAAATATTAATCAATCATTTATAAGGGCTTTATTATAATAATTATTATTCTTGAAAAATTTAAATATAATTACAAAAATTAAACCGTGAAATTAAATATCTTCTGATATCTGAAATAACCTATTGAGCCATTAATTTTGTAAAATTGCTTTATAACACATTGGCAAATTCTAATATATTCAATAAAAATATTTAGGATGGTTCTTATTCATTTTGTTGTTCAAATTTATGTATATAGATAAAAAACTCTATTAAGTAATGTGAGTATTGTTTCATCTACATTTTTATTGGGCACATAATTACCTATATTTCTATACTGCCGATTTATCATTTCGAGACGAGCCGTTTTTGAAACATAAGCTCTTCAATCAAAATATTATTCTAAAATATTATATTATTGAATACATTATTTCCTAACTTTTCTTGAACCATGAGTAAAATCGATCGAGATGATTTCAAAAATAAGTGTCAACAAAAATACGTCTTTGAATGCACGTGTAGGGAAAGTAGAAGATTTAATTCGACAAAATTGATATGAGGCCATTCGGTTTTAGGTGCTATGTCCGTGAAATGAATTTGACAACAGAATTATGCAGAACCAAATTTGTTATTGGATATCTAAAAGGTAAAATTTAAAAAAATATATTGTCTATTCTGTTTACATTTCTTTTAAACCATTGTAAAGAAGCATAAATCAAAATTAAGAAAATAGCCCATGGATTTGAGAGAGTATGTATCTAATGCCAATCAATGTTTCTTTTTACAAATAAAAATAAATAACCGAATTTTCGGACCCTTTTTTTTTAATTTCCTACCTATACTAGGTAAGGAAAGTATTGCAATCGGGTCAAATTTCCGACATGCGGTTTTCGACGGACCTATACGTTTCATAGCCCCCTGAGTCTGAAAAACACATTTTTAGCCATTGGTCTGTCTGTCTGACTGTCTGTGCCAAGATTTTCTCGGGAACTACTGAACCGATTTTGTTGCTTCTTTTTTTAATTTGTAGGGTTTTGACTACTGATGCCTGTGACCGTTGAAATCCGTTGCTCCATGCGCAATAGCTTGCGCGCAATAAATGAAAAACATGTTTTTCTATAGACTGTAGCGCAAAAACGGCTCTAACGATTTTGATGAAACTTTTCTATGATGTTCTCAAAAACGCCGTTTATCGCCGACTATCATTTGAAAGGTAATCAAATGCCCTACAAAGCCATATAAAAATCGTTCATTTTGGACAACTATTAACGAAGTTACAGCGATTCGATTCCCAATTAAAGATTACGAGTTCATTTCCAGGTGTCAGAAAGGGGTGAATAAGAGAATAAAGATGACTAAGTGAAATTAAGAAATTCTGTTGCCCGCATCACACAACCTTCACTATTTCCTCTACTTTTAATAGAAATTATTGTTTGACAATTTTTTTTTACTTGAAGGTTTCATTGCCTTAATTTATCAAATAAATCGTACTAAAATCTTTTGTTTGATCAATTTTCAGAAAAATAAATTTAGTTCAATTCTTTTTTGTTTCTTCATGAACATATATAAAGATATAAAAACTTTTCTGAAATAGGTAGGAAAGTCGTGTGAGTGGACACACCAGATTTTTTATATCGAAGTCGCGAAAATAGTATAAAAACAAGCAGGCGACAGCTTTGTTATTTATGGGCATAAAGAGCGGGCCTATAAATAGCTCCTTTATATTTCAGTGTGGGAATATATTGGAAATAACGGCTGCTCAAATATATTTCCCCCGGGTGAATACATAATACAGTAAAGATAAAAAAAAAAAACCTTTAATGGAAACAATGCTTTTAATTAGCCGAGCTAATTGCGTTGAAATATGATTTTATAAATTTTTAAACTTTGTATTATCTAATTAAATACAGAAGTAATAAGTTACAATATTCACTCGCAATACAGTGATACAGTGCAAAAAGGTTTTCATTCATTGATCGATTTCGTGTGAATTTTATTTTTAATTAAGTGAAAGAAATTCATCCTCCCTCTCCTACCCCCGCTTGGGCTCGATATGCTCACTGAAAAAAAAACCATTTCCGAAGCATCGGCACCAAAAACTTTAATAACCTTTTTTTTTTAGTATCCTATTTATTAATTACGAAAACTTATAATCAATTTTTTCTGACTACTAATCAAGAATCAATTTTTATTAGCTACATCATGCTCTACACATATTTCACTCATCCCTGTCAAACAAATCCGTTAATTAATTAATTGATAAACATCTTACTGGTCATAATAGACTGAAACAACAAGAAGCTGCAATGTCCTACAAAAAACTCATATACACTACCATCATCTGGACCATTTTGACGTCAGGAAGTGAGCTTTGGAGCTCAACAAAATCATCGCATTCTTCCCGAATCCAATCTCTGCAATCCCGAAATCCTCTGTTGAATTCTTAATACTCATTATTACGTCACAATTAAAATTATCTGTTAAGAAATCAATATTTCCTTTGTTGACAATTTGGTCAGAATTAGATGTGACTCTTTTAATTCCAAACTCGCTTCACCTAATTCTCTGGTTGATTAGTTTTCACTTCAAAACAATTCCTGACAATTTCACAGAGGCATCTGAAAAAAAGATGGCCAAGGGACCTCATGAACTAATCTAGCCATTACAGTGTTCCCAATAGGCTGCTTCTTCACAAGCTCCTATCATGTTTTATATTCTTATAACAAATTTACTAACAAATAGATCTGTTATAAGAATATAAAACATATGATATATTTATTTATATTGCCTAATCTGTAATACAGTGCAATATAAATAAATATATCATACAATATTATAATATTAATATAATAATATAATTTTAATGATATTTATTCTTAATTATACATAATTCATTTATAAAAAATATGTAGTTTTTTATAAATTAATTTTAAAAAAATAGAAATAACTAACATTGATGTTTTCCATTTTTCCAGCAATTCTTTTTTTCTTTGTTTTTTTTTTCCTGTTGAGGTATGTTTATTTCTACCTTTTGGATTTGTTAATAATATTATATCAGACGGATTCCAACAATAAAAAAGAAATCGTTGGAGAATTGCAATAAATTTTAATGAAAACGAAATATGTACTAATTTTCAAAGCGAGGCATTTAGTAACATCACGTTACTAGATTTCTACATTAAGATCAATCTAATTGAAGACCAACAGCCTAAAAAATGTCATAAGAAAATGTTGTTCAAACGTTTCTATAATCATTGAAATCTTTCCGAAGGTCAGACAGATTCTAATAAAATATAAATATTATTATTATTTTTTTTTTTTCAAATTGTCTACTTTTAACAAGAGAACTCTTATAAAACATCTAAATAAATAGGTACATAATATAATATTGATAATACTTTTTACTTTTAGTTGTTCGTATGTGAAAAATGTGTCGAAGAAAGGAAATATTACGATCTTGAAAAATTTCGGATGTGAGTTTTCATTTTTTTTTCATTCACTTCATTACAAAGAAATGAATATTTAAAAAAAGTCAAACATTAAAGTATTTAAGTCAATATAAAATTGTATACTTTATTATATTTCATCATTCATTATTACTTCGTAGAAGGCCTTTGTGGAATTTCTCCTGTCACTGTAATGCAGATAGTTTTTTGAGGGAAGGAACGGAGAAGGGGAATTGTTTTTTTTTCGTACAAAAGAGTAACTCATCCATACCATCCATCAATTGACTCCATTTTTTCAACGTAAACAAAAACCACCTCCCTTTCACTGAATAAAGAGTTGGAACTACTAGCACGTAAAATATTTGTTCGTTACAACACACTATTATCTTGTCAAAGCATATGTGAAATTAACTGTTCAACTAAAACGAAATAACACAATACGCCATAATATTATTCAAACATTATATTAATAAACGGATATTTATAAAATTTCAGAATTGAAGTTTTGTTTATCAAAGAAGTCACTCCGATTTCGTTGATAAATCTGTGTATTAAAATAGTTTATTGAAATCCTAACTCATCGGTTATCTCTCAGAGGATAACATTTTATTTAATATTATTGTGTTGTTTTATACAAAAGAATTTATATTTATACAAAAGAAAACAATCTTCCGCACGATAAAAGGAGCGAACATGGTACTAACGCATCAAGAAGAAGGAATAAATAAGAACTGCTAAGAGAAACAATCAATATCTCATTTCATCATGAAAAGAGGTTAAGATGGGCAGGGTACAATCAATTTGGAAGCCCCTATACAACAATGGATTCCACAATAGTTGGCAAGAGACCACGTGGGAGGCAAAACGCAGATAGCTATATCAGATCAACAACGAATATGAGGAGTTAGTTCATCTCCTGTTAATTCGATGAATCGAAAAAAGAAAAACTATATTTTGGAAATTTCGATGCGGACATAAAGCTCTAAAGGTTAAAGTTTTCGAACTATACAATGATTCATGCCTTAAAGCTTCTTAGGAACCAATATTATAACGGAACATTTACCATATTATAAATCGTTTAGGTTTTCAAAAATTAAAGTATCGTATAATATAATCTACTGAAAAATAGAAGAAAAAAAGCCCTAAGATCTCTTGGGAACCTTGTTAACGGGCGAGGATAGATTGTTAATTCAATAGTTCTCGCTATAGTTTAGTAATGATTAATGAAGTAATTACGTTTAAAACACTCTTTAATTTTATATTTTGGCGAGGGGTAAAGCAAAAGGTATCAGAAATATTATTAATTTTCAACAGATACGAATTTTGTTTTTTTTTACTCTCTATTATTTATTTAAATCGAATACTTGATGGTTGACCGTTGTATATTTTAGAGAAAGGAGATGTTTCGGGGTGAGGGTCATAAAAATATTAAAGTAGCGAAAAAAACTATTTTATTTCAAGATAATGTTTCCACACGACTTTGCAGATCTTCTTCAGGAAGGTGTGTGTAAGATACAGTTTCGGTTGGAACTCAATCTCAGTTTCAACCGAAACTCCTTGTTGCATACACCCAATGAAGAAGACCTGCAAAGTCTGATCAAAATATTGTTTTTCATTATTTTAATCATTTTATGAATGCCACCCCGAACCATCTCCTTCTTCTATTTATTTAAATCCTATGTTTTGGCTTTCTCTCTTAAATATTTTACTAAATAAAATGCATTTACTTTCATGCTTCCGAAAACTATGAGTATAAATAAAGAGATGCATATATCACCATCATAGGACCAAAAAAATAAATAAATAAAAAAAAGTAGGGGATAATTTATTCGTTTCCGAGTAGAAGAACCCGTGGAAATAAGATCACTCTAGCCAGGCGCCGCAAGGAGACAGGCCTATATGGATGGGTTTCTTACAACCGTCTGAAGGCAGGTTCTATCAACAGCCCCTCTAGTTCCGTCGGTGAGATATCCTGCCAATACTACCATGAAAAGATTCAAAGTATTGAAAATAATCCAGGCCTAATATATAGTACTCATTTTTTTTAATAATAATTTAATCATTAAATTACACACCAAAAACTGCCATGATTATAGAAATAAAAAATAAATATAATTGTTATAGTATTTGCTTTATTAATAAATTGGTATATATTCCACGTATTCCAATAGTCTGACCTAACTCTCATTTAATCTTTTTCAATATTAGCGGTTGATTGATGAGTTGGTTTAGCAACTCAACACAATTGAGCACCCGTGAATTATTACTATTGTAGTTCTCTCTTCTCTCATTATTTAACATCCCCAAAATATTTTTTAGAGTGAAAAAATAGATAAGATACGATTAAGCAATTAATTCCTATTAATCGAGCTATCAATTACTTTAAATTTATTTCTCATTAATTTTTGAAACATTTTAAATTATTTTTTTAATGAAATTCTATTAAGTTCATGTTATTAGATTCTAACATTGAATTGGATTGAATAAGTGATTATACAATTGTAACATTAAAGAAATTACAAAATAAAAAAAATATATTGTAAAGTTAACATATTTCAGTACTTACACTATAATGGGTAACTTTTTAGTGGTCTTAAAAAACCGTTCTTATGCTTACGTCAATCACAGATTATCTTCCCGTTTTAATATAACTCGCAATCTCTCAATTAAAAAAAAAATAACCATCAGAAAATGGTTTTGTATAGTGACAAAATCACAGAAAGAATGGATAAGGAAATTTGCTTAACATGAACATGATGATGAGGAAATTAAAATGGGAATGACAGCATACTTTCAGCTTTTTCAAAGTTATTTTGCGACAAAAGCGATGAAAATACACGTATTTAGTATTTATTTTTTAATTTACAGCAAGCACAGTTTAGTAGAACCGAAGCTAAACAATTTTTTTGGCGGAATTAACACCATGCTTGTAGCATTTAGAACCACTGTATACTTTATTTTTATCTCCGTGGGTTTTTTTTTCTACTCCCACAGTTTCTTTCCGCCACCCACAAGCGATATTTCCCATGCGTGGGAAGACTTAAAATTCTTGTGTACCTTACTTTAAAAATACAAGGCTAAGTGATGAAAAACAACAACACATAACCATCTTTTTGGGAAAGTTCAAGTTTATAAGAGTCATTCTAAGTAAATATCGTTAATCTAAATATTTTTATCTTTTAGTTATCCTGAATGCAAACATTTTCTTGATGTTTATTAACAAATGACTAAACAGTTCATTAAAGATGAAACGAATTTTAAATACACACCCATAAATATGTTTAATATATATTAGCGTGTAATATTAATTAAAAGAATTATATTAACAAAAATATAATATTTCTGTTGGATCGACAGAGAGGACATGTAGATCTTTGGCTGCACCATGCGGTCTTCTAATTGATGCGTATTGCTTTCGGAAGAACAGAAGAACAACCTCACATTGTTACGGATACATCACTCCTACATCCTATCGGTATGAGTTGCCTCCAGTAGGCTGACGAGTCTCATATATCCGGAGGGAGAAATTTCGGATAGCGTGGCTTTTCTCGATGAACGGTCATCCGATTTACTTAAGTACTTAATCACGCTCGATGCTGCTTAACCTATTGCAAGCGCCTTAGCCTGCCCAGCCGGTTCTTTTTTCTTTTGGCAATTTGATTCATGATATTAGAAAAATATTTTCCTTTACCCGTTGTTTTCTCAAACTTCCTGATGATGTTTACCATGATTAGTATTTTAAATAAAACCGTCTAGAAGAAAAATGAAGCATCCGCAAAAGGACCGAGTTCTTTCCAATTGAATAAAAAAAAAAACACCTTTAGATATATAATGAACATATCCAAATATAAGACAGGGTATAAAGGAAGTCAATTCTTGTAAATAGAATTGTAAAATACGCGACTTAACAATTCAAATTTGGAAATAAGTACTCAAACCCATATGTACATAGGTCTCACATATTTAAGGGTCTGCAAAGTAAACGACTTAAGAGGAGCTGGATGATAGATCTCATTTTCTGAATTAAAGAAGTAAATCGAGACTAGGAAGAGATGCTGCTGGGTAGTATTCTTCCGCATGCCTAAAATGCCAATTTTTTTTTACAATGACATCACATTAGCTTATTGTCTAGATTTTGACAGGTGTGAGTGAAAATATGAAGAGAAAACAAATATTGAAAAATAAACTAATAATAATTCATTATATTACTATAGGGTAATATTTCAAGGTAAAAAAGAAAGTTAATAAAAACAAGATATTGGTGGACAGAACTCATAAATGAAATATATGACGTAAAAGAGAGGTAATACCACAAACGTAAAAGATAATGTTATAGTCCGCGTAGTCGTTTTTCTTTTTTTTTTTTCCTTAGCCTCAATAATGACATTGAAATATAATTTCTAGATGGTATGGTATGGTATTGTAAGGGGATCATGAGGAGTCGACATTTATGAAAATTGGTATGTGATGAATTGTTAGTCTAGTGATGATAGGTTCAATAGTTGTTGTGTGTGGCGTAATTGTTTAATAAAAGTCCCTAATAAATGAATTTAATTAATTTCTCTGTATACACCTTCAAGCGAGAAGAAAATGAATTAAAACTGGTAACTATTATTTTTTTAGTATTGAAATTATTCGCAATTAGACCTCTGCCATTATATATTTTTTAAATATTTTCTGTAAAACAGTAATCTTAATTGATGTAAATATTTTAAATAAAATTAAAAAGGTTACACAATAGGTAAAGTATAAAGTACAAAAACTTGAAGATTGTTTTTTTCTAAGTTACACAACAAAAAGGGACGCCGAAGAATGTGTGCCCTATATTACAAAAATCGTTAGAGCCGTTGTATGTCCATCAAGAAGATTAACGAGAATTTAATGCTAGAAAATATTTATATTTTTACAACTCATTTAATTTCTTTTTCCGCTACTTATCATCCTATATCTGCAACAACAGTTTGACGGAACGTCCAACTTCAGTTTATTCAATCTAAATATAATTAGCAGGGAAACTTGTTCCAGGTCTGTTCACATTATGCCAGTAATTAAGTCAAGTGGTTTGTAATTAAGTAACTAAAATACTCGCTACTCCCTAAAAACCGTCCACCATTTGGTTCGGTACTTTACACAATGGTATTTTCCAGGATAAATTTGAATCACAAAAAAATGAATGAGCTAATACATATATTGTTTAGAAGAAGTTAAAAAAAATTTTATAAAAAAAAACAGTTATTCGAAAACGGATTAATAAAATAGGAAATATGAATTACGGAAATTGCACTAGAATCCGAAACAATAATTCAATGGAGCTTACTGCCACTCAATCACCTTCATCTGACCAAAGACGAAAATCGAGCTTGGTATCCTCCAAAACATCTGACATCAAAAGAATTCTCTATAATAAGCAAGCTCAGAATTGGACATACCAAACTAACCCATCTTCACCTACTTCTTGGCCTATATCAACCAACATGTGAACTACTGACCGGAGAATACATATTCCAGTGCGAAAAATTCTGTCAACAACAAATTGAACTCAAAATTGGTGTAAAAACACCGGAAAAATAAAACAGTAGTCTTGAAAAAACGCTTAAGTACATTCAACAAATAAAACTGATAAATTAATCTAAGAAGTAAGATCGTCGCTTATGACTCTGCAGTCGAGGCGACGTTAAAAACAAAGAAAATAAAAAAAATACTTCAGGAATTTTATAAGGACTGATTTTTTTTAAAAGTCAATTATTACAATAACTGTAATATTATTAATAATTAAACATTGTTAATGAAATAATTTATAAAACGATATAATAATCTTGAGCTTATCTATAAGGTTCTGTATTTTAGTATAGTTTGGAAATAAAATCCAATATATGACAAATTTTATTGACTGCGTGATTTGTATAAGTTATGAAATTCTTCAATTAATATTACATAGTGCTCTCATATTCTATAATTTACGCGAAAAAGTATATAGACAAAATTAAACCAATTAACTCTATATTTGAAACCTGCACAAGGAATAACAGAGCATAGTGTTTGATTTGAAAAATAGCGTGGATTTCATGAGAGATAAATGAGATACTCATTACGTTTAAATATTTTGAATATCGCTTCATTCAACCACCCAGTGTTCAATTCCAGCACCAAATGAGGATAAACACTTACCCTTGGTATTAAAAAAGGATTTTTTTTCGTTTTTCAAATTTAAGGAATGCTGTCATAAAATTCATGACGTTCACAAGGTTATTATTACCTATGAAGTGGTGGAAATGCTTTATTTATATTTTTAAAAATAGAACGATAATCAACAAAACATGTACGTACTGTTTTCTTAAAAATTTCGAAATACAAATTTTTTTCAAAACATGTGACATTTTTCTAAATTTTAAACACACTTTTTTCAGAGAGATATGCGTGTTTTCTAAACCTATATTCAATAATGGCTCATGTACTTCATGAGGTCTACTTCATCATCATATGTGGCACGACATCCCGTTACCGAGACTGGGCTTCCCCCAAGAGCCTCCGCCAGTTGGCTCTGTCTTCTGCTGCAGCTATCCAGTTCCGTACACAAAGCAGGGTTCTCGCATCATAGGTCCAACCATCTCGTCCTCGGCCTTCCTACCCGTCTTACGAAGTGCAGCTCCTCCACCATTATTTTCTTTGGTATTTCAACGGTGCTCATTCTGGCTACATGCCCTGCCCACCTTAATCTGGCCAGTTTAATATACGTGACTACGTCGATGTCTGTATAGAGAGAACTGAGCTCCCTATTTTTTCATTTCCTCCAGACATAACCCTCTTTTACTGGACCATAAATCCTTCTGAGGACTCCTCGCTCAAACACACTCAGCTTCATCTCATCGTTTTTAGTCATCGTCCAAGCCTCTGAGCCATGAGGTCTACTTATATGTACAATTACTTTTTTTTTTTAATTTTTATTATTGAAATTTACATCTGTATTAAATGATAAATACAACAAAATGAACAAAATAATATAATAACATGAAATCACTTGTTGAGAAACTAGCCACTGGTAGCACTCTAAAAATGTTTTTCAAAAGGAGATCTCGAGGCTATCTTCTTTTCAGCCGCCTCGGAGGGTTGTCAGGGATCGAAGAGGAAGCAAGGCTAGAAACGAGAGGGTTTGGATGGTTCTGAAGTTTGTTATGGAAGGATAGGTATCTAGATTGGGCCAGGTCAGAAACATAAGGAACATTAAGGTCGTTATGGATGATTTTGTTTGTGACAAAGTAAGGAGCAGTGAGGATTTTACGAAGGATTTTGGATTGTAAGGATTGGATACGAGAGGAATTCGATGGCTTAATGGAGTCCCAGAGCTCAACTCCGTAAGTCCAAATAGGTCTTATTGTATTCATGTATATGAGTCTTTTGTAATTGACTGGGAGCTTAGAGTGTTTGTCTAGTAAGTGCTGTAGTAGTCGGAAACGTCGAGCTGTTTCTTGTCGTTTCAGTCTAGTATGAGGATTCCAAGTTAGACGTTTGTCTAAGTGGAGTCTAAGGTATCGAATTTGTTCAACAGGGATAAGTGGGGTATTATTAAAGGATACTGTAGGACAAGAGGACATAGGTTTACGACTAAGGGTAAAGGTGATTTGATGGGATTTATTGGAATATATTTTTATCCTCCAGTTTTGACACCATTCTTCAAGGTTTGTGATGTGTGATTGAAGGGTTTGCTATGCAATTGTTGGGTCATTATTAACTGATAGGACACATTTATCATCGGCATATGTGGTAATGACAGTGTTACGATGGGTTGGAATATCAGCTGTATAAACTCTGTAAAGGATAGGACCTAGAATACTACCTTCAGGAACAAAAGCGGACTGAGAAAAAAGGGATGAATAAGCATTATTATAATTTACTTTGAAGGATCTATCAGTTAGATAGGAACGGATAATGAGGAAGTATGTAGGGTATAGGAATTTATGAAGTTTGTAAAGCAGTCCTGGGTGCCAGACTTGATCAAAAGCCTGTTCTACATCGAGAAAGACTCCCGTGCAGTACATTCCGCGCTCCAATGCAGAGGAGAAAACATCCACCAGACGATGGCATTGCTGGATAGTGGAATCCAAATTGATGATCTGGGATAATGTGATTAAAATCTAGGATGGGGTACAGGCGTTTTAGGATGAGCTTTTCCAGGATTTGGTATAGGATGGTTAAAAGGGAGATAGGGCGATAGGAGGATGGGTTTTCTGGTGGCTTTTTTGGTCTATGTATCATTTTGATAATAGATAATTTCCAAGGGTCAGGAAATTATGTGGATCAGGAGGCTTTTAGTGGTCGTCCATAGTGATTTGTCGGTAGGTGTAAGTTTTTCAGTAAAATTTAGTAAATTTTGTATTTTCTAATTTCAGATTTTAGTTTGTTATTCAGTTGGGTATAATGAGTTTTATCTATTGAATATCTGGTTCTATACCACTTCGATCTTGCTCTGCGTTTTTCCATCAATATGATACTAATATGCTGTGGCAAGTCAGTGTCTTGTGAATTGTTAAACTAGTTTTCGAATTAATGTTTAAAATTAGAGGCTACCCGAGGATGATTCTCCTTCATCGACATTTCTATCCGCCTTTTCCTTTCAAGATGGCGGCAGAAAAACCTGCGTTGCTATAGACTGTAGTGGCTAAACGAATGTACAGATTTCAAAGAAACTTCGCTAAAGTCTTCTCCTTGATGTCCTTTAAATTTATCTACATAACATATTTCACCGAAAAGAAGCTGGAAAAGAAGTTACGAGGGATGGTAAAATTAAATTCCGAATAACTCAAAACGTATACACTTTTTTGTCGATATTGTGATAAGATTTTTCAAAGGTATTTCAATTTTAAAAATGCTAATGCTTTTAGTATATTACTATTGATTAAAAATGATAATTAGTCCAATAATTGGAATCACCATTTATTTATTTTTCTTTGCACTAGGAAGGAAATCCATCTATTTGTTTGGAAATAATAAACCATTGTGAAAGAATTTGCAGCGTTTTTTGTATCTTCTCCTATTTTTCCCATATTTATTATGGACTCTGGCAACTGCCTTATGAGTAGAACGATGTCTATTGAACTTGAGATGGGATTGAAAAGACCTATAAATTATTTCATTAGATTCGTCTGCAAGTTCTTTTTGCTTCATGTTTGTACATCCTCTTTAAAAATATCTTATCAGATTTTCCGACGGATTCATTTCCAAGGACTACTTATCTTTCTTTTTCAAGTCTACACAACCTATTTACATTCTTGATCTTTATACATGAAGATATTCCATTCAACTTTTGACTACAAGATTCTCAACATCGATTTTTATATCTCCTTTCATGTAAGAGTTTCCATCAGCAAATTGGTCATTTCACGTGCAGTCTCTTTCAGGGATTCTTTTCAGATCTTTATCCGTTTAACCCTCCGTTATAGATTCTCCTTCACTTGTCTAACAATTGAAGTACCATTTTTTTATGATGTTTATGCTCATGACAATTATCATTGACAAATAAATAATATGTAGTCTTTTCTAAATATTTAACAAGAAAACCTTACTTATGATATAAGCAATATTATTATTCTAAGGGAACAATTCAAATTACTGTAAGGAGAAGTATTTTCAAGTATTTATTTAATAGTTTCGAATATATTGATCGTGCGGTCAAATCTCAAATAATTTTTAATTTTAACTATATAATTGCACTTTTTTGCAAGTTTTTTAAAATGTAATATTTAATTCCTACATTATTGAGCCAAACAGATTAAACATTATTCATTATTCAAGTTGAAAAATTCATTAGTGTCATTTTAGAAAAGTTTGCAACCAATGTCTTACTATTTCAAAAATTTAAACAATCAAACATTACATTTAACAGAATGTTCTCAATTTGCTAGTGTTTCTTAAGGTAGTATCCTAGGTCCTATCCTTTACACAGTTTATACAGCTGACATCCCAACCCATTACAACACTGTAATCACCACCTATGACGATGACGCGTATACACCATTAGTTAATAACTATTTATTTATTGCATCCCAAACTCTTCAAACACACATCATTAATCTTGAAAATGGTGTCAAAACTAGAGGATTAAAATAAATTCCAATAAATCCATCAAATTTCCTTTACTCTTCGTCGTTAACCTGTGACTTCCTGACCTGCAGTATTTTAACAATACCCCACTTATTCCTGTTAAACAAATCTGATACCTAGGACTCCACCTGGACAAAAGACTCACTTGGAACCCTCATACCAGACTGAAACGACTTGAAACCGCTCGACGTTTTCGACTACTGCAGCTCTTACTAGACAAACGCTCTAAACTTCCAAATATTTACAAAAGACTCATATATATTGCTATAAAAAAGCCGATTTGGACTTACGGGATCGAGCTTTGGGGCCCTACTAAACCATCAAATTCCTCTGGTATCTAATCCTTAAAATCCAAAACTCTTCGTAAAATCCTCAATTCTCCCTACTTTGTCACAAACGAAATCATTCATCACGACCTTGATGTGCCGTATGCTTCCGATTTAGCTCAATCCAGATACCTATCCTTCCATACTAAACTTCTGAACCATCCGAACCCTCTTGTTTCCAAACTTGCTTCCTCCTCTATTCCTGATAACCCTCCGAGGCGTCTGAAAAGAAGATGGCCCCATGATGGCCCCATGATCTCCTAATGTACCATTAAAAATGATAGCCTCGGGACCTTCTAATATAGAAATATTATTTGAAGTGCTACCAATGGGTAGTTTCTCTTCATGTTGTACATTTACTGAATGTATTTTTACTTGTAATACAGTTGTGAATATCATTAATAAAAACAAATTAATAAACAATAAAATTCGAAAACAATTCTTCCCATAGTTTCGGTGAAAATACTGGAAAAGTACGGCAGACGGCGGTCGGACAAACAAATTTTTATTCATTTTTCGAATTCTACGTATTCTGAAAGGTAAAACCTCAAATTTTGAGAGGGAGTTAATTTTTTGAATTTTCTGTCACGATGGTTCATTATTGAAAATAATAAACCAAAATATTGAAATATGAGACCACGCATCTTAAGGATTTGTTTAAAAGTAACAACGGTTTAAGAAAATATTGTTATTTCAAGGAAAGAGATGTGATTCATGTCAACAAATGTATTCATCAACTAACGTAACTGTAAGGTTCTGTCAAAATACCTACCGATTGAAGCCATATGAATTAGATATATAAAAAATTAAATTAACATTTTATTTTTGCTCAATTACTCAACATAACTTAAAATTCAATTCAATTAAATGCAGTATTTAATCTTTGGGAGAGAACATCAATGAGAATAAAACATAATTTAAAAAACTGCTTAATTTTTTTAAGTACTTGTCGTTCATTTCTAAGGAATTGTTCTTCAAAACTATATAATCTCTTCGCACTAATTTTAGAGCTTAGATTTTAGAACTTTAAGTCTTTAGAGGCATAGGGAATCGAAAACTAGTGCATAACTGAATGTAATTAAAGTATAATCAATTTTAGAACAAAGGTCTCAGGAAATTAAAATCTAATTTGGAGGACGTTAGAAGTTAAATTTCTTTCAACTTGCCAGTTCATAATTCACGTCTCACTGAGATAACGTCATCATCAATAATTTTTAAACTTATACCATTCTCTAAACTTTCAGCTTAAACCATTAATCAGGGTCACATCCAGCTTGGAAAAAACTTTAAATTAATGTGATATATGATTTATATGTGTGATATATTTTTAATATATAGATTATATTCTTATATTGAGTTGGCTAATACTATTTTGAAACGTATAATTTCTGTTTTTCCGCAACTATTGAATTGATAGTTAGCCAAATTAGCCTAATAATTAAATCTACTGGCAATATTTTAACAACGATGTAAACAGAAATATCCGAACTATGAAGCCACTGGTCTCTAACATTTAGGAGAAATAAAAAGGAAAAAAAACGAATACTTAAAATATAATAATATAAAAATGTATTAATTAAATAAAATAAAAAAAGTATGAAATATACAAAAAACTCTGGAAGGTCTATGTAATACCTATACTCAACAAAATCCAGTGGATACACGGCTACTCCACAAATAATATTAATAAAATAAACATAGAGCACAAAAATATACACAAACTAATTGAAATAAATAAGTGGAAAAATCCAAACTATAAAGGCATGAGTCTGTAATTAACATATCATATCTTTATAGTTTGGATTTTTTCACTTATATTCTAATCACTGTATGTTTGCTTTTGAGCCACATATTTATTTTATTATTAGTAACAACAATATAAACAATCAAATCACAAACCAAAAACACAATGATACGAAAAACAACAAGATCACAACTTAATGAAGCCTCAGTATTAATAACATCAACATCCACGACCAACCGAAAGACGCTTAATTATTAGGGTGCATAAAAAAATGACCGTTTTTCAACCAAATATTTGTATTATTACTTCTTTGATATCAAATACAATAAATATTCAAAGTACCCTTATAAAGTAATCTTCTATATACAAATTTTAATATTTATATCGCTGTAATCTATAAAATTAAATATTAAATAATACCAACGATAGCATTTATGAAAACTGCATATGCATATGCATATAATATTGTGAGAGTCTGTGTTTTATTAAGCTCATGTTACGTATGGAAGCATGTTCTATTCTTTCGGGCGATCTCGGGTGAACTCGGGTGCGCTTGCATTCCTTTGGTTCCTCTATTACAACTATTCTCCGTTGCGATATCTTATTTCTTCTTTAGTTATTTACCAGATTCTTTCATATTCAACTATTTTTTATATCAGTGATCAATGTTTAGTAATTAATTGTTTAAAAAAAAAAATTCAAGGTGCTTTAGGAGAAACTTATATTGAAAATTAGCCATACAATCCCTGTTAGAGAACATCAATGAGAATATACACATTTTATATTACAAACTACTTAATTATACACTGATATAATGAATTTAATCAAAATCGATAGAGCCGTTTTCGAGAAAATCGTAAACATGTGTTAAATCTATGATAAAAACTGCCGCTTCCGGTAAGCTGATTTTGACGAAAAACATACTGTAACATCCCAGGTATATAAAAACCTTAAATATGCAATTTTATTTTCGTACAAATTTTCTTCTGTGGGCTACACTGCTAACTACAGAGAGGGATGAAGATAAAGATCATTTTGGGTCACTTGGTGATTTGAACTCATGGTATCTTGGAACGTTTATATGGTTTCAAAACTGAGATTCGAAAATGTTCACGATCATAATACTTACCTTTACTATATATTTCATATATAGGTAAGAGAAAATCAAAGTATTAATTAATATAGTCTACTACAGTCTATCGATGTTGGTTTCATGAGAATGTTTTTATAGTCGCAGATTGGCATTCGCTGAAATGTTATTGCATAGTAGGAAGTGGAAGAAAATAGGAAAAGATAAAATGTGAAAATGTTTAAATAATACCCGATTTCGTTAAATTTTTTTTCGATGGCTATTTCTTTTTAGATACCAAATCTCAACTAAAAATTAATTATATGACCTAAGTTTTAATTTTTCAATGTAATTAATTATTCATATATAAAAAATAAGTATAGCTAATTATAAAATAAAATACGGCTAAATCTGAGCTGAACGATATTTGTCTAGACTAGAGGACCGGAGTACAGACTACACTGAGGGCCGTGCATTGGACAGGAGGGACAAGAGATACTTGAGCTGGCTGAGGGCACTCCAAGGGACCACGGCTACACCAACCAAGGAGGCCTCAATTTAATTTTATTACTCGAGGGTAATTAAAAGGAAAAAACAATGCCGAAAAGTTTACGACTAAATATAACTATACAATCCTGATGTTATTAACCGAATATTATATCACGTTTATACTCATGTAATTCTCCTTTTCATAAATTTATCTCATTTTTTTATGTTTTAGAAATATTTATTTTAATCTAAAATAATTATAATAATATTAGTTATTACGTACAAAAATAAAAAATAATATAAATGGCAGCATTGTTACCTAAAATTACCGTTGACGCGGTTGAAAGAGTAGCGCAGGGATTTTCCGTCCAAGTCCAAGTCCAACTTGGAGTCCGTGGTACAGACCCATTTTTATCAAATTGTTAACTTCCGCCTGAAACTTCGTAAATGGCTTCATTTCATTGGAACCTACAAATATTTTATTTAGGAAAATTGAGGCGTTTTTCCGGAGATAAGTAAAGTTTGTCAACTTAATTAGGTACTGAAAACTCATTCATAACCATTTGCTTTCTACTTGGATCGAAACTATTTGGGCGTTTGCCCTAAGTTAACGAATCGGAGGCAGTGAAGACTTTATAAGTAATGATTTTATTCATAATGTCAGTTACAAATGACATCTAAAATACAGAGTAATATACTATGGATATATGGGTTGACTATATGAGTTCACTCCAGGTCTCCTACAGTGAAGAGTGTGACTTCAAGAATGTAACTAAATGAGTAATTTGGTCTGAGGAGCATGGGGGTTATATACTTAGGAATAGTAGGGGGATGGGAGGTGAATCAATTCTGAACGGTCTAGGAAGCGTGTGAATGAAGTTATAACTATTATAGGATATTAAGAATTAATATCCTTATCTTTTAGAATTGATATGAAGTATGTGACACAGCGATCTTTTGCTGAAATCTGTTACTGTTTCCTAAGTCTTAATGGGTCTTCTGTCCCGTCATTATGTTCTAGATAACTATTTATAAGCTATCAGAGATAGCCTGACCTGGCTATCTAGGGCTTTGTGATTTTATGTGAGAAACTAAAAGATAATACATGATTCACCAATTAGGATATTTAACAAAATAAAAGTTAAATTAATATTATTATTACGGATTAGGTCCATTCCGTAACTCTATATAATCTCGTTATTTTGACTTGTTCTGGGTAGAGGTCATGCCAAGTGGATCACAATTTTTTGTAGGCCACTTTTTTTTTCGAATTTTTGATCATATTATCTTACGATTCAAGTGGAAAGCAAATGGGTATTTTAGAACCTAATTAATTAAACAAAATTTTCCGTTCTCCGGTTTAAAAAGGTCCAATTCTGAGGATTTTCGTAAGTAAAATAGATTACTATGAGATGAAGCTATTTACAAAGTTTTTGGTGGATGTTAATAATTTAATAAAAAGATCTCTGTACCACGGACTATTGTCTCTCCATTATTGGAGAGAACAATCTGCTTCGTAGTTATGATTATAAATAGGTAATGTATGTCTGTGTTTTTTTTTTTTTTTTTTTTTTTGTATGTTTACATGAATTAAATTTAAGTTTGTTTTGTTTTTGAATAGTGTTTTAAGTGCAAAAATCATATTTATAGAATAATGCAATTGGAAGTTTGGAATTTGAACAAATACAGGATAAATTTTTACGTTTCAACCCATCCACCAATTCACAAAGGATTGTTCATTTCTAGAAAATAGTTCTATAACTCATCCCTTTAGACACAAAGAAAGAGAACAAAAATAGCTTTCTGGTGATTTCCAAAAAAATCATAAATCGTACATTACACATTTCTAACAGGTGCCACAGATATATATTTTTTGATTATTAAAAATGCCTTAACTAATTAATTATAGGAAGGAAAATAAATAAAAATTAATACCATTAAATAAAAACTTGATTATCATAAAACAAAAGAATTGAACAACAACAAAAAAACACATACAATATATAAGGAATACTTTAAAAGAATCTACAAAAAAAAATATTTTATTGAAATCTGCATGTGAATAAAGGTTAAAAAAAAAAACGTATTACTGCTCTGTAGCTGGTGCAAAGTATTCAATGTAATAATTTAGTAATCTTAAATAAAAATTTTAAAAACCATTAATATTTTTAAATATTCTTACTTTATCTAAACGTTGGTTTCCTTGAATTATCTGAAAACACGCGCCCAATATCAGAAGAATGCACTTTTCAGCTTCACGAATTTTTACGGCACATAAGTCAGATCTTTTCATACTCTGACAAAATTGGATATTTGTGCTTTCTCAGAAATATGATGCAGTGGAAAAATTGTGTAAGAATTTTTCTGACTAACCCTCTCATAAAATCTTATCCCGAACAGCGTTTGTTATTTATTTTTTATAAGTAAATTATTATATGTATAATAATTGGAAGAATAATGTTTTTTTTATTTTTTATTTTTTGTTTTTAAAACTTGATTTGTACTTTCCATTCAACCACATGGTAATAAATCTAGACATAATTTTTCGTTTTCCTATTATTTCTAATAAAATTTTTTTCTTTTTTATAAATATTCGAGTTCAGTCATTCGTCCTCAAATATATTTTTCTAAATGCACTAAAGCAAACAAGTATTTGAACGATTTCTTAAACAGAAAATCTTTCAATTTGAAATTAGTTTATAAATTTATTTTGTTCGATATATGATTTTAATATACTAGATTATTTGTTTACCTTTTATAGAATAGAATAGAATAGAATAGAAAAATAATTTTATTCTGGGACGAAGGCCATTCAGAATAACAAAAAAGTACAGGAATTAAAATTTTATATCTGGCCAGATAAAAACAAACATAAAAAGTTAAGATAAAGATAGATCATTAAAAAAAAAGAAAAAAAAATATTGGTTATACATACTATATACAAAATAAAATAAAAAAATCTATATAAAAAACTCTTGAAACCATACTAAGATACTTAAAACTATGTACAATGTTAAAATATAAATAAACCCTTTTAAAAAAAATAAAAAATAAATGTAAATTCTTCTTAACAGTAAAATCTGTTTCTGTTGAGAAAAAAAAAGAAAGTCGAATCTATAATAAATATTTAGGTTATGAGCTATATGTGAATATGTTATTATAAATAATATGTAATTTTACATAAAAGGTTAGCTGGTATCTGACTGTTTTTGGGACAGGAATTGGAATAGGAGGGTTTTGAATGTAGATAAGGATGAAGAATGTCGAATTTTGATAGGAAGGGAATTCCAGAAACTAACAGAACGAGCAATAAAGGAGTTTTGGAACGAGGCAGATCTGTGAGAAGGAATGTAAAGGTCGGAAGGTCGAGATCTTGTGCAGAGGGAGTGGACTGAGGACTTGAATTGGAGAAGGTTGTTGTCGTAGGAAGGACGGTGATTGTTGATGATATGATAGAGGAATGTACCTAGGGAATATTGTTTTCGAATGGAGGGGAAGAGCCACTCTAACTCAGTGTAGTGATGAGAGACATGGTAGTATCTCGGGGCACCAATTACAAATCTCACGCAACTGTTCATTAATCTTTTCAGTCTGTCGCGGAGCTCCACCGATCATACACCATCATAGTCCATCATACACCACACAGCAGTAGTCAAAGTGGGGGAAGATGAGAGAGGAAACGAGGAGTCTACGCGTATGTTGAGGTAGGAGATGGCGGAAGCGATGGAATAAATAATTAATAATAAATGGATAAAAAAAATTGATATAATAAAATTCAAAAATATTAGATATATAATATTACATAAATATTAATAAAAGTAAAAATCTAAAGCTTACTGATGAAGTTCAGTCATCTTCTTATTGATATCTGACAACAATAGGCCAATTGAAGACGTTAGTTTCGAATACATCGATACGGCGGTTTTGTAAGACTGAAATTTTTCTGAAGAAAAATTGGTACCTCGTTGTTGAGTGGGCCAATTTCTAGAAATTATAAAAGTGACTAGAGGTGACAAAGCAGATACATTGAGAAAGTGAGTCTTCAAGTCAAAGTTCTTCAGTGTCCGATTCAGACAGTATAGATACGAGAATACCTCGTGACTGGGGAAAACTCGATGCTAGCCGGTCCTATTTTCGGGCGCCAATTAACGAACTCGTACAAGAGTAAAGACTTTTAAATTTACTTTTATTGTAAAATAAAAAGTTACATTGACATAAATTCACTGATACTTCTTACAAACTAGCCTTGTAAGGCCTTAACTAATGTTACACGTCTGAGTGATAAACTTTCGAATTTTGTGTCAAATATTGGAGAGCTCAATATATATGAAATGATAAATAGACGACGGCGTTTATTAGCATGAGTGGTCTGATTCCGGTGGGAGAGTTTGTTAAAAGTAATAATGCACCAAGCATATGCTAACTATAAACTAGTGGAACAAATGAATGGGAGACCTTTCCGGGAGGATGTCTGTAGGCCTGGACAGTTGGCGGAAGGTTCTCTAATTTATCTAGAACCTATTGCCAGTCGTCTCAAATTGAGGTGTTCTTAATTTACATTGATAAACCATAGCTGGTCGTACATGCTCAGAAGCATCTTTGAGACAAATGGATTAACAATATCAGTAATGAAAAATATAGTTATTCAGGTTTTATCGCAAAAGATATTGATTTATTCTCGTAAATGCTCATATTAATTCCGTTCTTCACAGAGATGCAGATAGAAACCCAAAACAGCGGCCTGAAAGAGCTAGTGTCCCCTAAAGATGTAATGATGGAATGACCACCAATCCAATTGGCCAAACAGTAATGAGCCGGTGGCTTAACTGGGTGATTGGAGTGCCAATATCGACCAAAGATGAACTCTCGTTCCGTCGTGTGCGGGGGGACAATGAAATTAACGTTCAGATCTTATTAGTGTTCTTATATGAAAGATTGTTCAATGAAAATAATATTTATGATACCCGACGAAACTCTAATCATTTTACAAGTTTATTAATAAATAGTAATAATATACTAGTATATTAAAAAATATTAATACAATACAATAATGATGATAAATATACTTTAAATTATTTCTTTCAATCGTCTAACTCAATGATAATAAATATGGTTGTAATTTTTTTTTTTTCAGTCGTCTAATTCATATCATCCAACGCAATAACCATTTGAGCCTTCAGTTGAAAGAATGACTAACTCCAATTTCAATATTTTTGAGTAAAGTCATTTTAGTGATATTTCTACTTGGAAAATTTATAATATCTGTACAAAATGTGAGTTAAGTTGATTCCAAAGAGTCCAAGTGATTGCAGTGTTGAAATATAATATCTGTGAATATAGGTATATATTTTCCATTAGAAATATCACTAAAATTAATATATAAAAATGTTGAAATTGGAGTTAGTTATTCTGTCAACTAAGATGTTCATATATAGGATACGTTAGGTAATGATTAATATTGATGGTTCATAATCTTTTAACACAACATAATTATTTTTTTTATTTGTTTATTTAGAAATATTACATTCTGTCACATCAAGGACATTTATAATAGTGTTCAGAGAAAGCACACTCACACTCTATTTACAATAAAAAAAAAAAATAATAATACAGAAACTTAATAATAATAAATACAATGAATAAAATAAAAATAAATACAATAAAATAAAATGAATGTATATAAACAAAAGAACTAACCTAATCATACACACTCGGGCTTGAGTGGAGGATCTGGCCATTGCCAAAACTCCAATAGATGCTTATTTACAAAAGGTCTCTGGGCCACTGCCGCTTCAACCTTCGAGGAGGATTGTAAGGATGGGTGGTGCTGGATAGAGATTGTGCAAGGGGATTTGGATGATAGGTAAGGTTCTGGTGAAATTTGGAGAATTTTTCTGGAATAAGGTCTAGGACAAATGGGATATTAAGGTCATGGTGTAGGATTTTGTTATTTACATAGAACGGAGCATCAACTATTGTTCGAAGGACTTTAGATTGAAAGGATTGAATACGTTTGATGTTAGAAGCTTTTGCTGTACCCCACAGTTCAAGTCCGTATGTCCATATAGGTTTCAGTATTGTCTTGTAGATAAGTAATTTGTTTTCAATAGAAAGTTTGGATTTTCTGTTTAGTAGTCTGTATAGCTGGCCGTATCGTCGGTTGAGTTCTTGTCTTTTGAGTCTAGTATGTAGGTTCCACGTCAGTCTTCGGTCTAAATGAAAGCCAAGATACCGGACTGTGTCTGAGTAAGGAAGCTGGATGGAATTAAAGTGTACTGGTGGACAGGAACTGCGTCGGAGTGTAAAGGTAATGTGTTGGCATTTAGATTCATTAACTTTAATGCGCCAGTTATTACACCAGTGCTCAATCAAGGTGAGGTGGTTTTGGAGATTTAAGGATGCTATGTTGGGATCTGAGTCGGATGATAGAATAGCGGTGTCATCAGCAAAAGTTGCCAGGAAGGTATCGGGATGGACAGGGATATCGGCGGTAAAGAGGATGTAAAGGACGGGACCCAATACGCTACCTTGAGGAACACCTGCCTCAATTGGATAGCAATGCGAAAATTCAGTACCGCAACGAACTCGGAAGGTACGATCTGAGAGGTAGGAACGGAGAACAAGGTACAAGGACTGAGGAAGATAGTTTTTCAGCTTGGAAAGAAGCCCGGCGTGCCATACCCGGTCGAAAGCTTGAGCTATTAATATCATAATTAATATCAGTATTAAACAAAATCAGGCAATTTGATATCCGTTTTAATAAGTCATCATATTTATAAAATAATTCGTATCATTATCAATATCATTATTATTCCAGCGTTATGAGCTAATTAAAATTGAAACCGTTTTCACTCAAATCGATTAATTTAGCGACTAAAAAAAACTTCTCAATATAGTCGAAGATCTGTTATTTGAAAACTGTAGCATTTTTATTTTTACTAGGATTGTCCTGTAGTCGAAATTCATTCAGAATTAAAATATTATTTTATTTCCATAGTTTATTTATAAATTAAAAAGAAATATGGGCAAATATATCAAAGCGCTATATCATTTCATTGAAAATAATAAAACGAAACATGTGCGCAAAGTCTACACCTTATTTTTGTTAATCCAGTTTCAATAATTTATTTTTAATTTGTTATAGATTATTTAAATACCTTTCAAATTATTATGTATACAATCAACCAAACATGACTGTTTTTTGTTTTGTGCCAATAAACAGTTTTTTTCTTCTTACCATTTTTCCAGCTTTTCCGTAGGTATGTACTGTGTACATATGTTTCATAAAAATCATTATAGCTGTCTTGTTGACCCTCTGTTTGATACAAGACTTTTTCGGCAGTTGCGTTGCCGCTGTTTATCGGTGTCTAGAATCCTTCAAGGCAGAGAAAAGAAGCAACTAAATAAGTTCATCCGTTCAAGAAATAATAACAACAACGAGAGGCACATTTTACACAAATTTTATCTGTCATAACCGCAGCATATAATTAATGGCAGTGTCCATCGATTTCGCTTTTTGTTAAAAAATGAATGGTTTTTAAACTACCATTGTATTTAAAAATACAATTTAATATACATATACAATTTTAGTTTTAAAAAATATTGCTACAAGTTTACGACATTACATATACAATAATAGATCTGCTATTTTCTGCTAACGATTTTCCATTTATCACTAAAACATTTTAAAATAAAATTTAATATCTAAACTTCCCAATGAAGTTATTAAATTAAACTGAAAACATTATTTTATTTTATTTTTAAATTATTGCGCCTAACGACGGAACAACCCCAATTTTGCAAATTATAAAACGGTTCATTTATTCACTTGTGATGCTCGTTCCTGAAATTTTATAACTGTAATTTATATTTATTCTGTAGCTCATATTGTATTATTTGTTTCTATATAGTCTAAGCACGAAAAAATTCAAACCTTTATCCCAGCTTTTTAATTTGTTGAAAAATAAATATTAAATATTACACGGCCACTAAAACTTTTTGATATAATAGAGGTAAATAATTGAAACGAAGTGTATTGTTCAACATATTTTATTGAAGAATTAGACGTGATAAATTTAGAATAAAAATAATTGTTAAAAACCGCATCAGATACATCTAAAATCAAATTATCCCATTGACAAACACAATCCATTTGTTTGATGGCGATGGAGCGGTAAATCACTCTAATTAGATTCGGACTTCGAAACGACCACAATTATTATTTACATTTAGGAGGTGGATATGTCAACATGGAAATTAGCATGATCGAGAGATACCCATGCTATCCTCCTGTTTATTTTTAAAATTACCTACATATACGGTTTTGTAACAATGTGGTTATAATATCAGTATTGGTTGGCAAAAGAGGACTTTTCGTTTAAATATCCCGTGTTACGGCGAGTGGTGGGGACACATCTAAAAGATAAAGATAAGACTTAAGCTTTGAGAGAGTCTGGAAGCCTCGAAGCCACTGCCTGACCAGCACTAAACCAGCAAGGACCGACGGCGGAGGGCTCTCCAAGATACAAAAGATATAGGCTGGCACATAGACGGTAAGCTATATTTTTGCACAATCATTAACCTGCCAATCCCTTAAGATACGGTCCACTGCTTGAAAACTAGAATATTACCATAAAATTTAGAATGTTGCATCATTGAGACTCATGAGAGTTATTTTGCCATAATTAGAAAGTTGCTTAAACAAGTACGGTTATCTTAAAATGCAGTTATTAGTATATAAATACATGGTGTACGACCAATTAATACATGTGAGCCATATGTAACACTGACATTGTTTCATCTTTAGTGGATAAGACAAACTGGCATCTTCTCGATTGCTTATTAAAAATTTTATGTTTAGCTAAAGATTACAGAATAAATGTTCGAAAAAGTTACGAAAATGGTAAAACGAAGCTAGAAGAAGGATTTATTTTTTAGTCAGATAACAGATTAGTGTAACGTAATAACTATGTTCAATGCATTGGATGGGAGCAGGGAGATGTAACATCATACACAAAGGAAGAGTTTTGTTCCTACATTGAGAAACAAATTGGGTAGATCTGTAGTTCGAATTAGCTGTTTAATTATAGAGGATGGGGTTGCCAAATGGGCTAACGCGTGTTCACTGCACCGCGATTTGCCCGGCAACCAGATAACCAAAGTTATAAGATTAGAAAAGTTCGAGTTCGCGTCCCGGTACCAGAGGGGATTTTAAATTCCCCGCCCTCACCCTCCGACCCGAGAAAATCCCGTATAGCCTTAAAGGCGAGGTAATGAAGAACAGAAAAAAAAAGAAGCTATACGTATAATCTTTATGTATTATAATTTTCATATCGTATCCTCTTTTTAAAAGTAATTCTAGATAAAAAATGAAAACATATTTTCAGATGTATTTTTGGATCTTCTGTGGTATTATAAATTGGACTTTCGAAAAATATGGTGTAGACTTTATATTTTAATAAATCCATACAGTAAAAAAAAGAAAATTTCTAAATATAAAAATAGACAGTATTTATTTTCAATTTCTATTTCCGGATTTCCGAGATCCGATCTCTGGCATTTGGATTCGCCCCGTTGCTTAATGATAAATTTTATTGAATAGGATTAAATTACTTTTTTTCTTATAGTAAATAATTTCTTCTTGTGCAAAATATTATATTTTTTTTTTCAAAAAGTTGAGAAAAATGTAACCGATAATGTTTATTTTCAAAAACCTTCACCAAAGTATCAATATAATTGAATAAAAAATAAATAATTTATGAGAACTCATGTTCTCATAAATTATTTATTTTTTATTTATTTATTAAATTAAGTTAATTTATTAAATTAAGTTAATTTATTAAATCAAGTTAATTTATTAAATTAAGTTAATTTATTAAATTAAGTTAATTTATTAAATTATGTTAATTTATTAAATTATTTATTTAGAATGAACGACCATACTTACAGAGAATTAGGGCTTGATGGAATGGAAAAAGAACAGGCGAGCAACTATTAGTATCTTGGATCTCACTTGAAAATGGATAATGAAGAGAATGATGGTTGGAGTGATCAGTAAGAAATAAGAAGGCAAAAATAAATAATAATATTTTTTAAATTTACTTATTTATGTTTTTTATTTATTTATTTTTGCCTTCTTATTTCTGACTGATCACCCCAGCCATCCTTCTCTTCATTATTCATGACATTCAACCATTAACCCACAATTTTGAATTTGGATGGCGAGGTGAAGGAGAAGATAAGAACAACGGGAAGATGCTTAATTAATTCCCTGAACAATGGCTCTCTGGATAGAAAGAAATTTCAAAACTTACCAAGAATATCTGTAAAAACTCATCTTTTTTCATACTGACGTATCAGACCCTAACGACTTAACACAAGATTCAGATCCAAATCATGGAAATGAGGCTAGACCGGACCGTGTGTGGAACACTACGATTAGAGCGAGACTCGATACAAGATCAATCGAGAAAATATTGTAAGAGCATCGTCTGAGGTGGTTCGGACATGTATCTCAAATGCCTGAGAATCGCTATTAGCTGTAGCAGAAGGGAAATACACCAAGGAAGACCCAGGAAGACTTGGGAGAGGTCTTCGATAGGAGAGGTATGGAGTGGAGGAAGAGGATACAGCTGGTGCAGGATCGGGATTGATCAAGCTCTATAGAGAGGCACTTCACACTGACCCGCAGTAGAAGATGAAAGAAAAATAATAATAAGAAATATGTGGCTAATGTACTTAGGATTATTTCGTTTACTTATTGAAAGAACTAAAATATCTACGATTTATTGTAAAAAATTGACATATCAAAGTCTTAAAGAATTGAGAACTCTGAAGAATTTATCCTTTTTTGGCTGAAGGGAGGGGGTCAGAAAGTTGTGCGTCTCATATAACTTTATTTGATATATAAATGGGTTTGAATCATTTGCAAGCATTTATATTCTTTTTTTATCGATAAATAAAGTAAAAATTCACATAAACATATTTGAAATTTAAACTATACAAAAAACGTTCCTAGTGACGTTTTGCAATAAACCGACAATTTATAGGAAATATGATTTTATCAAACTTAATTAATTAATATCATTAATTTAATTAACTATTACAAAATTAATATTATTAATTTAATGAAATGAAATATTGATTTGAAGCTGTAAGGTCAAAGTAGCTACGTGCGTCAGAGGAGACCCAATTCATACAAGAGGAAGAGCCGCTGTTTTGAACCATTAAAAGAAATAAATAAATTCAGATGCATAATTAGCAAAGCAATGTTTTTAATATAAATTCTGTAGGTAGAACCTAGTGATTAAAAATTTTAATGTCACCAGTTTATGTCTTTTATTATTTTAATTTATAATTGAAGTTGAGCTATGGGGCTCTACTAAATCATGGAATTCCTCCCATATCCAATCCTTACAATCCAAAATCCTTCGTAAAATCCTCAATCCTCCCTACTTTGTTACAAATAAAACCATCCGTAATGACCTTAATGTTTGTTTTGTTTCAGATCTGGTCCAATCCAGATACCTATCCTTCCATAAAAAACTTATCATCCCGATTCTCTCTTTTCTAACCTTGCTTTCTCTTCGATTCCTGATAACTGAAAGAAAAGAAGATGGCCCCGTGATCTCCTAATGTAGACATGTCATTAGATGTGTACCATTGGGTAGTTACTCAGCAAGTATTTTTATGTCATTATATCCATATATTCAAATTTACTACATGTGTTTATTTAATACAGTTGTAAATATCATTAAGAAAAAAAATTGTAATTATGCTATTAGAGTTCAATTCAGAATTGTATATTTAAATATTTTTCACATACACCTTTTAGATTAGCAATGGCTATGTAATGTTTATAATTACGATGATTCTATCCTAATGTTGATAATTAAGTAGTAAGTGGTTTCGAATTGGCATGCCAGGAGACGAGGGTTAACCTCAAAGAGACCTAACTAATCGATAACCTAAAACGTCTCAAGTTGCAGCCTTAGATCAGTTCGCATTTAACTCTTGATTAAGCCACTCAACTTGGCCTTTCATCTTTGTCTAACAGTTGGACTGTTAAACTGGAAAACTAATATGAAATATCTTTACAATCCTAAAATGTTATATTAATTAATATCTATTGCGTATAATTTAAATATAATATGATAAAACCTAAAAAAAAAAACTAAAGGAATCACTTAGTCCAAAGTTGTAACTGATAAAAATTTAAATCTTTAAATCGATAATATTGGAATATTGTGTTTCATGATTGATATAGGAGTTTTTGACTCAAGCTTCATTCTCTTGTTCTAGATGTTGATTCCTAATGTCCAACATGGAAAGTTCCTTTCATCCTTCGGAATGCTGAGCATGTGGTCAGGATGTGTTCCGTATTTAAGTTAAGGTCCACGATGAGGAGAAACACGCAATATTAGTCTTCAATGAGGATGAGTTTCCTCAGTTTGTAATTACAAGTGGTGCTTTCAGAATGAGTTCCTTCCCACGCCAACCAAAAAAAAAAACTATGAGTTATATGAGCCAAAATATTCGAACTAAAATAATATGTTTTTAAAAAAAATTAAAAAAAATTATGTCTAAAACTATTTTTGTTCTTCTAATTACCGTTATTAAAAACAATATTATATATTAATTTTTGTTGCTAGTTTTTTTTTAAATATTATCTTGGATGGTGTATAGTCAAGATTTTTAGTCGCCCTAAATATGTGGGTGTCGACAACCAAAATATACAAATTTGGGTCGGAAATCCGGACTGTACATCATACTAGGTAAAGAAATTAGTTTTCCTAAAATTACATTTTTTTTTAAACAATTTATTGAAATTTGCAACTGTAAACATATATACAACCAGTAAATTTTCTATAGGAATACATTACATGAAGGTACTTGTGAAGAAGCTACCCATTGGTGACACTTCAAGGATAACTTAATTTAGGAGGTCCCTTGGCCATCTTCTTTTCAGACGCCTCGGAGGATGAAAGGTTACAAACTAGAGGATTGGAGTGACCAAAGAGTTTGGAATGAAAAGAGGAATACTAGTTCGGGCCAAGTCTTCCACAAGAGGAATGTTGCGGTCTTTATGGATAATTTTATGTGTTACATAATAAGCAGCATTTCGAATTTTACGGAGGATTTTGGATTGTAAGGATTGGATACGGGAAGAATTTGAAGTTTTTGTAGAGCCCCAAAGCTCAAAAATTAATTCTTGAATCCGCTATTAGTTAAATACTCATAAAATAATAATAATAAAATACTCACAAGTTTGGTTTTCGGGATCTTCCATTAAATTCTATAATAAGTTTTTTGTTTCATTTTTTCTCTGATTAATTAATGGCTATTATTGATTGAAACCAATAAAAATGAACTGTTTTAGCATTTTTATAAATATACTCAATGCAAAGATAATAAAACACTGGTTCGAAATCGGAGTAGACAGATCATATAACAAAAAAATAAATAAATAAAAAAATGTGACATAACAGAGATATAAATAAAAAGAGTTGCATAGCGTTGCGATCAACATCAATCCCCTCCGATATATAATAATGCAGTAAATTATCCATTGTGGTTATTCATTGATGAGGAACGGACGACAATGGTATTGGATGTGAATAGGGGGTGGCAATTTGATGGAATAGTAGCGGCAATATAACAATCTCTATGTTGCTGCCTGTATTGATTGCCGAGCTACGGAATGTTAATGAGGGCTAGAAGCCGATTCAGATCAAATTGAATCTATAATGATTGCACTTATCAATGAATGACGAGGACAACAGTCAACAAGACTGAGGGAAAAAGTCATAAATCATTTCATTATTCAGAAATTGATGGCATTGATGGTAAAACGAAACCAATTACAATGTTTTCATCATAATGACCATGTAATCAATTTCGGAACAAAATGCAATTCATAAATATGATTATACAGGTTCCAGTAGAAATTACAGGGCTTGAAATGAAATTTTTATTTTTAATATTTTTATATAATATAAATATATATATATATATATATATATTTTATTTTTTTTTATTTTTTTTTTCTGTTTTTCCCTTCTTCGGAATTAATGCCAGAGTTAACAGACCCCCTCTATACCGGGACTCGAACTCAGAATTATTTTAATCAAATTATCTCATATATCAGGTTGCCGAGCAACGGCGGTGTTGTGCACACGTGATACGCCACCTAAATCCCGCCCCTAAATCGGGTTGTAAATATAAATTTATTTACCCTCCCAATGAAGTTAGAAGGTTAAAAACTTTTATTTAATATTGGTTCTTCGTAAATTGAGATAGAGAATTCAAGAACTCGTTCGTAAATGTTGTGGTGTTAGATAAGTTTCTTTTATGAGTCTCTACTTTTTCTTTTCTTCAATAAATAGAGTTTTGGTACTCATTTTTTTTAATTCTGTAAAAAAATAAGTAATATAATATAACAAAATTTGTGAAACTGTAGCTTTGCAAGTAACATTGTTTTAATGTACTGAGAAACAAATAAATGTGAATGATTTTCCTTTTAATGTTTTGCTTTTGAAATTTTCGTCATTTTTTGCCGAATGTTATTTATTTTTTGAGGTTGAAAAAAGTTAAAGCCCCCCTAAGGCACTTATCTAACAACAATACAAGTTATGAGCAGTTTTCCAACCATCTAAATTTACAGGGGTTCAATAGGTTACTAAAACTGTAAAAATCGAGAGAAAAAAAAGCGCTCCAAAATAGGAGAGTCTAGTAGAAAATCATAACAACCGAAGGACAATCAGGGGTGGGACGAACGAGTGGTCTAATGCTTTTGCACAGCACCGCGCGTTGCCCGGATCAAAAATAATTAGATAGAAATACTTATTAAATAATATAATAGAAATAATAGTGTAACATAATAGTAATAATAATAATAGCATAATATAATAGAGTTCGCGGCTTTTAGCGCCGGCATTGATCCCCCGCTCTCACCTCCAGACCTGAGAAAATCACATATAACAGGCGAGGAAGGGGAAAGGATAAAATAATAAAAATAAAGCGAACAATTTTCTCGATATTAACTTAATTTAACATTTTTAACCCTTTTTCCTTATTTGGAAAGCTTTAAAAGTGGAATAAAATCCTGTTGGATATGGCGACTTTTACCCAAAGGTTTATGACGTTTTCCTGTATAGAAAACGAATATATTTTTAAAATATCTGATCTCTAAACCCAAAGCGGTAAAAAATATAATATAGTTTATTTACATCGAATAATTTAAAAACTTTAAACGAAACTAACCATAACAATTTTAGTGTGACCCTCACTATCTCTGAAATCTCCATAAACCTGCTCTATAAATTCTAATATAAAATGCAAGACCCTCTTCGATGACTTTCGATTTCGAGTAAATGTCCATTATGTTCAGAGAAGAGAAAAGGACTAAAAACATGTCATTAACAATGCTATAATTATTTTTAACTATAATTCAATGAAAAAATAAGTGGAGTAGCTCAGTGGGTAATGCACTGACTTCCTAAGCTCAAGCACAAGTGTTCTAATTCGCTAGACGGCAGGTAATATTCATTCTGTTACATCAACTGTGCATCAACCGTGGGGTCGGAAGACTCTCCTACGGCACATACAGCCTTTTAAAAATAGGTACTCTTAATTAAATAATTAATTATTGCTCGTGATCTCAGGCCCTATCAACTTCCTGCACAATCGTTGGCCTTGAACAGTATTTTCTTAGAAAACACTGAACTAAAGATGCGTCATGGGTTGTGACGGTAGAGGTAAATTCAACAAAATATCAATACATATATCTGTACTCCGTATTTGTATTTGTTCAGGGGAGCATATGTTCAATGAGTTAGAGCTATTAAAATTTGTTTCTTTGTCACTAAATTATTTAATGAAAAAACGGACATGGTATCCTATACCTCTGATGCGCAGATGTACACAATCAAATTAAAAATGCGTAAAAATAAGTAAAAACACTTTCTAATTTTTAAACAAATGCTGTTTTTGATGTCTCTTCTTGACATCTTTCTTTATGGGCTGGTAGAATAGGATGACATCTATTCTTGGGTAGTCTTGATACATGATGGCATAGCCGGAACGTGGATACAAGAAAGATATAGGATGGAGTATTGGACCCTAAAAGGAGCCATATTTTCTGGGTTGGAATAAAAAACTGTGAAGAACATTAATACTTACAAGAGAAGAAGGGCAATAATGGGATGCTCGTATGGCCCGCGCTGGAGGGGAGCTTAGATAGCTGTCAAGGATTGGAAAGGGGCCAACGGCAGCCGTTCCTTCCTCTTCTGCCAGGAGAACAAGATTATTATTAACTATATATTTTAATAAAATTTTTATAAGTTTTTTTATTCCTAATTGTAGAAAAAAATAACATATTTTTGCTAGAATCCATTAATATTTTTTATTTATTTATTCATGTTATTTACAACTGTATCAAATTGAAAACACATCTATTAAATGTGTACACATGAATACGCTTGTTGAGAAACTACGCATTGGTAACACTCTAATAATATATTTATACAATGCTATGTCTTATCCCCACAAAAGGGATGACATTAAAATAATGCTACGATTTGGAGTGTTGAAATATTATTCGGGATGCCACTGGATAATTATTGATGATAATTATCAAGAATTATTTAATAAAAATTAAGTTTAAAAATTAGTAAAATAAATTTGGATCTTTTATATATTGATTTGTCCAGAATTAATTAATTGGATTTCTTTTCTCAAAGGCTGGTTTGCGTTCATCATACTTTCTAATTACAGTCATTACCTGTGATCAACATGATATAAATAGGTGGCAGAATTAAAATAAGTTTTACTAAAGAACTTAATTTATTTCTATGCTTAATAAAGAATATATACAAATTATATTTACAAGAATTACAAATTATAGTTACAAGAATCATTTAATTCAATAATTAACTGTGAATTCATGATTTCAAATGGATTGTTTTGAGAATTTATTGCCATGAAATATAACATAGGTAAATTTATTCTTGGGAATTGTATTATCTATTGTATATGTGGTGGTGTAGTTGGTAGATGTCCTCGCTACATCTGCTGATCCCAGGTCATCTGGTCAAGCTCCCAGGTCCAAAAACTTCTCCAAGAAGCCCATCTGTGTGGTCTATGTAGAGCCAAGGCCTCAGTCCCCAAGCTGGAAGAAAACAGAAGACCTATCCTCAAGGCCGGACATCAAAATAAGACCTATCCTCAAGGCCGGACATCAAAATAAGACCTTTCCTCCAGGCCGGAGACCAACATAAGACCCCTTTTCTTGTTTCTTGGTAGATTTTATACCAAATATTCAGGGTGGGGCAAGGATGGTTTCTTGGTTCTTAACTTCATCAAATTACTTCACTATAACTGGTAACAACCTAAAAGGAACCAGTTACATAGCCTGTTAATAGTTTTTACCCTAAGCATTCGTTCGGTCCTGGTACAAGGTCGGCCCCTTAACGCTGGTATTGATGTCAGAAGTCGGTTTCGTTCACCATGTCATAATAATTTTAAAAACCCACTATAGCACATCTTTTAGCAAAACTTCAATTCATAGCAATAAGTTGATCATGTGGTCATCTTATTTTCAGAAATTAGATTTAAAGTATTCAATTAGAAATATTATTGTTATGAGAAATAAGAATAAAGGAACAAAAAAAATATATATAATGTAAAAAAATGTAGAATGATTCAATTTAAAAAACATAATAAAAGAAATATGAAACAAATCAAAGAGAAGGAATTTTAATGTATGAATCCTTGATTTTATGAAAACCCGAAGTTACCGTAGTTTAAATGCTTAAAACTCACCTTTAAATGGTTAAAAAAAAATGCTCGTGTTTAATGCAAATTCAATCTATTTTACTATAAATTAATTGGTGGTAACCTAAATTAAACTTTTTTTTTGTTATTGCTTTTTCTGATTAATATCGAATATAATTATGATGTCAATAACTTTTAAGAATGATTAAACGAAAGAAACATTGAATAATTATTTGGACGATCGAAAATGATACAAAAAACTTCAAAAAGATACCACCTACTATAAACATCAATTTTTGGAGCAGTTTTTGCTGAAATTGAAAATACGATAAATATAATCTCGTAAATATATCCGGAAACATTGATTTTATCAACAAAAAAATGTACAGAGTAGTTTTTATAGAGATTTTGAAATACTTTAATATTGTACTGAACATTTTTTGCGAAAAACCTATAGATATTCTCAAAAAAATATCAGTTTTCTGTCCTCCCCTTTCCCTCCCACCGTTAAAATCTGACGCGGGATTCTTTGGGACTTTTTAGCAGTTAGTATGGGAATGGTAATGAACAATTTCTGGCAAGTTTCCTCTTTAATTTTTGAATGTTGGGGTCAATCCCTAATTTTACTGGACTATCAGATGGGGAACTTTTTATCATAAGAGGATATTTCTATTTATCATTGAGTAAACACACCCAATTACTTACATTCAACTTGATTCTATTAATTTAAAATTGTCGAGATTTAAATAATTAAATATTAATTAATCATAGCATGTGGCCTCCGAGAATGCAATAGCGAGGGTTTTCCGCCATTACTTGAAATGTTTATTTATAAGTGGATGTAATTTATTTATTTCTTCTAAAATTTATTCTTTTGTAGACTTCTCTGAAATGGTTATTGCCATTTAGGTATGTTTTCAGCTCTTAGTTGGTTAATCCAGTACATATAAAATTATATATATTTGACAAAAAAGAAATATATCAGAATATTTTAAAAAAATAATTCCACTAGACAACAAAAGTCCTTGAGGTGTCTGTTACAAGTCGGTGAAATCAATGTTTGAATTAGAAAATTTTATTTTATTTTTTTTATTTTAAAGGAGCCATAACTTTTGAGATTATAATCTGGATAAACTATTAAACCAGCGAGTTTAAGAAGAAAACACGTTACCTACCATAGTTAATTTAATTGTAAATAACCAACATGTTTATAATTCTACTCTCACTTGCATTTTTTTAAGAAGAAAAAAGCAATAAAATATTTTATAAGAAGTGACGGTTGTGCCTTAAACATATAATACGATCTTATACAAATATATATATAAATCTATATATATTCTCTTTAAGTTTCTGAGAAACATAGCAATTACCTAAATGCTTTCACAGAGTAAGGAGGTACACAATTTGAACTACATCGGAACTCTTAGTAATCCTTACAAAACAGGTAAAACAAACGAGAAACTGGGGGAACTTGCCGTAAGTCAACTGAAGGCAGAAAACTGACTAAATTAAATTGAAGCATTCCTAGAAACACAATGAAAACAGTCAACAAAGGAGAATTTTACAGACTGTTTTCACTGCCACGGATATTATATTCTTTTCAAAATAAAACGAAACATCGTCATATGACTGTTGTCGATTTCAGATCTATCTATGCTTCTTTTTCTTATAGATGAATTTTTTTTTCTTATTAACATAAATTTATATCGATTACTTTTATAGGAAATTGATTATAATTCTTGTAAGGGTTGCTATCTTGAATCAGCCGAAATCGTAATTACAAAAAATTTTAATTTGAAAAAAAAAAACAATCAAATTATGTTTGATAAAATATGGGAACTTGTTATAAGCTATGATGATTATACACTAAGGATATTGAAATTCGAAAAACTAAAACCCCTTGAAACGCCATGAGTGTAGATGCTGTTAGCATGAAAAAAAAAATAAAAAAAAACTTCTTTATTTGAATTACACTCTATGGCTTGATATTGAGAATATAAGTTGTTGATTTTGCAACCCAGCCGTAAAATAGGATCTTTTCCATTTCTTAGCCGAATGTTCAGTTCTCTGTGAAATTCGTATTAAGTTTCTAGTTTCAAGTCATCTTCGAAATTCTTATTTGATTTCTCTCTTTAATGCTCCCTCTGCACATGAATGTTGTAAGATTGTGAATTTTTCTATTAATCCGTGGGCTGAGCGTTATCGTTTGATCCATCCAACATAAACAAGGTCTATCCAATTTATTTTTTTACTCCTTGGAGGCATTTGTATTTATATTATCAAGTATATTTTTTTTCTTGATTTGAGGTCCTTAGTTCATTTTTGTAGTTTGGCCACTTAACCTTGAAACATCCTGTATATTGATTAAGTTGTGGTTTATTGCAGAGCAAGTTGAGATTCATTCCTAATTGAGTAACAGAACTTATTTGGATCAGATTCCTCAACTTCAAAGTAGTAAAATAATGTTTGGATTAGTTTCATTCCATTGAGCGATAGTAGTAACCTAAATTGCTAACAAAATTTCTATAATGGCTCTTTACATTGTGGTTTACGATATACGATATAATAATAAGATATATCTTCCAGTAAATCATGATAGCTGATGATAGCTTCTCAAAGAACCATCCATTGGTAGCAGTCATTAAGTATTCTAAATTAGGAGATCCCGTCGCCTTTTTTTTTTTTAATATTATTTAATGTGTTATTGGAAAATAATTGGAATCAAAATTTACGAACTAATGGGTTCCTAAGAAGAGTTTTTATTTAAATGAGGCTTAGTTTATAAGGAGGTGTTATTGCCCAAATTTGCTGCATATACATTATTCAGATAATTTGATTTGTAACACATTGAAGAGCATAAGAACTCAAGATTAGGAAACCAGGACTTCAAAAATTCAACTATTAGAGTTTATATAAACCTAAATATGATATTTTACGTGGAAGTTTTGTAATGAACAATGTACATAGTGTTTTCAAAATAATCTTGTTTCGTCATAATCTGACGTCATTGAACATTGTATGAGAATTTTGTGTTGGATAGTTCTTAAGATGGATTTTTAAGTAGCGGAACTGCCAGATAGAGATAAGCGGGACATTATTAATGGATGTAGGGAAAGATGTTTTGAGTTTGAGACGAAGACGAAATGTATTTGATGGGATTATATGAGATATGTTTTTGTTACGACTTAAATTTTCCAGTTTTTACACTATTATTCATCGGATGTGATGTGATACTAGACAGTTTGGGAATCTACATTTGAGTCATTATTTACACATAACATGAATGTGTCACAAGCATATTTATTGAAAAGATTTATGAAGGGTTGAAATGACAGCTGAAAAAATCAAGACTTATATAAGCTCTGAAGTCGACAGATTGATAAAATCATTTCATTGATATTTCTAATTGGAAAACTTATAATATCTGTACATACAGTGAGTAACTTGATTCAAGAGTAGGTGATTGCAGTTTTGAAATGTAGAACTGTGAATAAAAGTGAATAAAGGTATAAATTTCCGCACTAGGAATATCACTAAAATTAATAATAAAAAGTGTTGAAATTGGAGTTAGTCATTCAGTCAACTGAAAGCCTAATATAAATTTGATTCACATTAATAACTGAGTAACCTCTGAAGTAGATTGCTTATGGAGAAATATCATTATTGATTGATAGCTCCAATACTACGCAAGGAGTTGTATTAGGATAATTATTATAATTAAGTTTTGTAAATACTGCATGGTCTGCTCCTCCAATATGAATCTATTTTTTTCTTATAATTATAGTAAACAGTTGGTATGGAATTATAATAGCTATTCCTGAACTGACGTCCAAGGCCTAACTGTTGCAAGACCAAGACCAGAACTGGTAAAAAAGCAATAGATTTTTTGAATAAAAATTAAGACAAAATAGTTACTAATACTTAAAAATCTTAATTACTATAATTGGTATAACCAATATACTTTTGCATAACTCCTCTAATTTTTCATCCAGGCTTAGTTAGATTTCTCCTATATAAAAAGTTACAGTAATATCTCTACAGCAATAAGCTAATAAGTAACCGCAGGACTGGTGCGCGACTCTTGCGCAAGACCAAGACCATGACCAAGACTGAAGAGTTTGTAATACCAAGACTCGTCTCGGTCTCGCATTTGGGCAACACTAATTAAAACACGTGTAGAAAATAAAAACGCCGTATCTTCGCAAATACAGTCTCGATTCCGATGATTTTTTGTTTTGTTTTGTAGGTAATTTAATTACCTTTCAGAAAATTGTATATACATTTAACCAAATAATATGTACTTAACTTACTTTATTTACTTTTTTCTGAATTTTCTTGAAAATTTAGATACATGTACGAAAATTTGAAGGGTATTAATTAGAAAATTATAGGAAAGTTTCATCAAAATCGTCAGAGCCGTTTTTGCGCTACAGTCTATAGAAAAATATGTTTTTCAGTTATTGCGTAGGGAGCATCCAATTTGTTTCACAGGCATCAGTAGTCAAAACCCTGCAAAATAAGAAAGGAGGAACAAAATCGGTCACTAATTCCCGAAATAATCTTGATACAGACAGACCAATGGCTGAAAATATGTTCGAACTCAGGGGACTGAAACATATAGATCCGTTGAAAACCGCACAGCGGAAATTTTATCCAATCGCAATATTTTCCTTACTTAGTATAGGTAGAAAATTAAAAAGGTTTGTAAAAAAAACGTGTGTGATGAAATAACAATTACAATACAAAATAAGAATAGGTATAGACCCTCATTAGTCATTATAGTTATACTATTTTATCATACTTGGTTTTAAATATATTTATTTAGATGGACTGTCTATTTAGTTTTGTAGAATATTTGCTTTCCGATTCCAGGTAATGTATAATAACAATTCTGTAGGAGTCTTCTCCATAATTTAGCCATTATAAGCCATGTTATTGTTTAATTTCTGATTCAATTCCGCTCTTTCCGAGAATCCGTGGTCGATATCGCATTTATTCTGTAAAACCGCTGAATATTGTGTTAAGTCCGTCTAATTTAAATTTCACGAAATTAATTATACTCTTCCGTTGTTGTTAAAAAAAAAATTATTCGTTGAAAAACCTAAAATAGCAACTCGTATTTTTTTCCCCCTATGAGGATGGACATAATCCTGATTTTATTCTATGCGTGACGATTAATAGAAAATTACCAAAAAGCAAATGTTCATTTAGAGTGATATTCTATATTTTTTGTGAGTTATATGTTTCTCTAGTAAACTCTTACTTCAAGTCAATAAATTTGTTTTGGATACAATTCAGGAAAATATAATCTTAATAAATTAATATCATATATAAAACCTACATGATTATTGTTATTTTAAATGAAGTACTAAAAATGTATGCTCATCATTCACAGTTTTGGGTAATGTCAAAAAAATTATTTTTAAACAAGCAATGTCATTCAACAATTGATTGGCAAAATAAAATTAAAAAAGCGAAAATTTCCGAATAGAAAAAAAAAGTTATATATATATATTTCGGCTGGCGCAAAAGACCTTGTAGATATTTGACCGCGAGATGTGGTCTTCTAGATCACATCCCGATTACTGATTCAACTATTACACGGGGGTAGGTTCATCAGTCCTAAGCCCGGTCGGTGTGAGTTGCCTCCAGTAGCCTTACGGGTCAATATATATATATATATATATATATATATATATATATGGGTGTACCGGTCAGCAGAATAAGTACAGATCTTATTAACCGATCTACCCGGCTCCCTATTTCTATAAAAATATTTTTTTAAGTATGGGAAATTTAATACTTTTTTATCTTAAAAAATGTTACAATCTGCTATTATTAAATGTTTTTTGAATCTGTGGATTCATTCTGACTCAACTTTTTCCGTTTATTAGTAGATACTTTTAGAAATGAGTTAATTACAACAAAATGATTAATTTATAAGGATCATAAAACAAAATGAGTGTAGACAATAATTTCATATGTTATAGCATTTCCAAGTTTATTTCAACCTTTTCCAAATCAAATTCAACTTTTTACATGTCATAGTCAATTTTTTCCAAGTCAAATTCAACCTTTTCCAAATCAAATTAAACTTTTTCCAAGTAAATCTAACCGTTTCCTTTTCAAATTAATCTTTTGAATTTTTGTAAATTTTTATTTTTATTTTTAATAGGGGCCATCCCCCTTCCTACAATATGAAGGTCTATTATTATGTTCCCCTAACTAGAGTTTTTCAAAATACTATTGATTTTATGTTACACTTACGCATATTGATTTATTGTAAATATTTCGATTCATTAAGGTCTAGTATTATGCTGTCGTTTACTTAATTTTTAACAAATGACCTCCTTTTTATGATTACGCCACCGCGTTTAGAATTATTAAAGTTTTTCGCATTTCTTCGATACAAGGATATATTCTTATGTTTCCGGAGCTATAGATTTTGAAAAAATGACCTTCATTTTATGATGATTATGATGCTATATCATATGTTTATACTAAACAAGAAGACATTTTGAAATTATATGTGATACGAAAGATCCTGATACATTTTTATACATCTAGTATACATATTCCATTTTAAAAACAAAAATTCTTGGTCTATGTCAGAGGACTCCAAACTATTGGAAAAATATGAAATCACTCAAACAAGAAATTACTACAACATTTATTGCATGAGTGTTTTTTTCTGAGATAGCTCATTTTTTTTGTTGCCATAACTGACGTATCATTTATTGCACATTTTTTGTCATCATTAGTCATTGCGCGCGAGAGTTAAGTGTGACGCCTAAGTGTGATCCACGGACCAAAAAGTTTGGAAACCTTTGGCCTATGGTAAAGATTCGAAAATTTTTGCACCACAGAATTATTCTTACAGCAATGAGATTACGAGCAACGATTAACAACGAAAAAAAGCAACGAAATACAGTGAGCCGTAAAAGAAACGAAGTTGAAACTTGATAAATTTTTGAAGTAGAAACTTCTTTAGGCACGTTTTGCACTATTTTGTGGAGAGTGAATTAGATTGAGCCGTCAGATTTCCGACGTGTAACGTTCAAGTAAAGTCTGCTGGAGTCGACTAATTGAAATATGTTTGCACATGGATTAAAATATCTAAAAAAATAGTGTCGAAAACCAAATCATAACGAGTTTTATACTCAGAAACTAAAAATCGGACCTGCCTCTTGTAAGCGTGGGAATTGTTCAGAATTTCATCCTTTCTGTAATGGAGTATTATTAAAAATAGTATCTTTAGGCGACGCCGTGTTATAGAAGCGAAAAGGAAAAAATAGTGTCAAAAACCAAATGGTAACGAGTTTTGTGAAAGATATAGATTAAAATATCAAAGAAACTAAAAATAGGACCTGCATAATGTTCAGCATTTCATCCTCTTTATAATGAGCTATTACTTATATTTCATATTACTAATCTGATATTTTCATTCATATCTGGTGCTATAAAGCACACACGTTAGTTTTTTTTAAATATTAGAAAACAGTTCTGCGCATGCGTTAACCCTACACATACACTCTTTATTTCGTCTCTTATAAAGTGACTTTATTATCAGTGAAATAATTCATGTTATATGTGAAAAAGTAGTGTGAACTGTTAAGTTAACAATTAAGTTGAAACTGGACATAAATAAGGTGAGTAATCACTGAACAGTGTAAATAGACCTGAGGATAGCGATAGATAACAAGCCGGCCATATACATTCGCTAATCCGACCTGTGGGCTGCTGCATCAACGTTGCTCAGAATTCTACAAACTCGCGTAATATATACGTAATTGATAAAGGACTTTTTTTTTTACAAATTATTACATTTACCTCTAATTAATTAACATGAGATGCGATATTTTCACATGGTAATGTCGAGCAAAGGTAGCAATCGAACTTTAAGATCTAGGAGTCTCGATACCACAAAGAGTTCACCTATCAAGAAAAGGGCTAGACGCTCTAAAAAAATACCCCGCCAGCTACACCAGAGAGCTCAGTTGACGAAGTCGAAAATCAACCTGGCACATCATCACAAAATATGTCAACACAAGCTATATCAATACAAGGTACGTTAGAAGAATCGCCCTTTTTTACAGCTAATCCATTCCAAGTGTGGTCAAACACACAGAATGAACAAATGGAAGCAGTAACCATCCCTAGTGAACCTAAACCCCCACCAATAATCGTTAGAAACATAAAAAATTTTCAATTAATGTGTCTACAATTAAATAATATAGTGGGCTCAGGTAAATACTTATGCCAAAGCCGCATTAATGATACGAAATTAATGCCTGACACCCCAGATACGTACAGAAAAATTTTCAAGTATTTATCTGACACTAAGGCGGATTATCACACATATCAACTGCGCCAAGAGAGAGCGCTCAGGGTGGTGATCAGGAGATTACACCCATCAACACCGCTGGATGCCATTAAAGAAGAACTAACTGAGATGGGGTTCCGTGTTCGCCAAATAGTGAATATATTCAAGGAAGATAGAGAACAGCCTGGCTCAAAAAATAAAATACCGCTCCCATTATTCTTCGTTGACCTTGACCGAACGTCCTAGGTCGAAGACATCTACAAGGTCACACGCCTTTACTACACTAGCGTTGTTGTAGAAAAGCCCTACACTAAGCGCGACATTGTACAATGCCATAAATGCCAGGCTTATGGTCATACGAAACGCTATTGCCACCACATTCCTACATGTGTCCAGTGCAGTGATAAACATAAAACAGAGGACTGCCAGAAGTCCAGAAGAACATCAGCTGTATGCGCTTTGTGCAATCAAGGGCACCCAGCGAACTACAAGGGTTGCCACACATATAATGAACTCAAAGCAAGAATTTATTCAGCTCCAAGAAAAGAACGGCCATCCAGGCCACCAAGACAACCCTCTAGAACTGTAAATACAAGCGTGTCCTATGCTCAGATATTCAAAGGAGATACTGCACCCACACAAACTCAGGCCCTGCCACAAGAATCTCAACCTCGAGTATTCACATCTCAACCTCAAGATCCTTATCCCATCTCTGAACCTAGGCCTAATAACCAGACATTCATTCCTCCTCCTCCCAATTCCACTGACCTCACAAGACTATTGACTTCTTTTCTCTCTGAATTCAGATCACTCATCACTCCTCTCATTTCCATACTTACCAATGTTCTATCCAACCTCATCCCACTGCCGAGAAATCCTTAAATATCCCCAATAAAATCCCTCTCCGTTCTCCTTTGGAATGCGAATGGTATTCGAAATCACATCAACGAGCTAACAATCTTATTACAGGACAAAAACATTGATATAGCATTAATAACTGAAACTCGACTTACCAGCAAACGACCACTTAACATCCCCAACTATCATATCTATCGAACCGACCATCCTGATGGAACAGCACATGCTGGCACTGCCATAATTATCAATCAATCCCTTTCCCATCACCTATTCCCTTTGCCGACCCATAATTTCCTACAATCCACTGCCGTGATAATCCAAACTTCTCCTTACCCAATAGCAGTAGTCGCAGCATAGTCCCCGCCTAAAATACCTATCTCAGAATCCCAATTAAATTCCTTCCTTAACTCCTTAGGACACCACTTCCTTCTAGGTGCAGACTTAAATGCTAAACACCAGCAATGGGGAGCCAGAACCACAAATTCCAGAGGACGAACATTGCTATCTGCACTTAATTCCCATCACAGCAACATCCAAATCTCACCAAATTCTCCCACATACTGGCCAACAGATCCTAACCGCGATCCCGATCTCCTAGATTTTTTCATCCACAAAGGTCTAGGGTCCCTTAATTATAGCATTTCAAGACTTGATGATCTTTCCTCAGACCATAGTCCCCTAATCCTAACGGTCTCCAAATCACCAATTCCCAAACCACCTCCATCTTCATTTATCAGGGGGCCAGTTAATTGGAATCTCTTCCGTCAAATACTGGATGATAATATTGACCTCAGAGTTTCCTTAAAAACACCTGCAGACCTAGATGAAGCAGTATATTCCATGACTACCTTGATCCAACAAGCAGTTTGGATTGCATCTTCACCTGATCCTTCTAAAAAATACCGCAAAATAAATCCTCTACCCCAAGACCTACTGGACCTTATTAATAGGAAACGATGCTCTAGGACCATCTGGCAAAGAACCAGCCATCCTGATGATCGGAAATCATATAACTATTATTCCAAGCAGGTCAAACAAAAACTGGCTACGTTTAGATCCCAATCCTATAATTCCTATCTTTCCTCACTATCTGCAAGTGATAACTCCCTCTGGAATGTAACAAAAAAAATCCTTAAATTCCAATCCATTTCCCACTCCCTCCGCCGTGATGATGGTTCCTGGGCTTCGTCAGATGAGAATAGAGCAGAAGAGTTTGCTAAACATCTATCGTACACATTCACTCCTCATCCTGAACTCCATCCCTCCCATACTGCTGAAGTTAAAGAATTCCTCTCTTCATCGATTCCTCTCTCCTTACCTCCTACAGCCGTCAACCCCTCTGAGGTCAAATTCCTTTTAAAGAACCTAAAACCTCGCAAATCTCCAGGACACGATCTCCTTACTTCCCAGAATCTCAGACAACTTCCCAAAAAAGCAATTATATTCCTTACATATCTATTCAACTGCAACCTCCGCACAACCCACTTTCCCCTGGTGTGGAAACACTCCATAATTATCCTCTTTCCTAAACCAAGTAAACCTGTTAATTATAGCTTATCCTATAGACCGATAAGCTACCCATACTCGAATCCCACAATATCCCTTCCCATCAGTTTAGATTCCGCTCAAGACACTCCACTGTCCAACAAGGCCTTCGCGTTGTGGACCACATATCCTCTGCACTTGAAAACAAGCAATATTGCACTGGTGCCTTTCTGGACGTAGCTCAAGCTTTCGACCGGGTGTGGCACGATGGCTTGCTTTTCAAGCTCAAAACCCATTTACCTCAACCCTTGTACCTAGTCCTCAAATCTTACCTTTCAAATCGCTCCTTTCAAGTCCGCGCTGCGGCACTGAACTCTCCAAACATTATCCAATTGAGGCTGGTGTTCCACAAGGCAGTGTCTTGGGCCCAGTTCTCTATATCCTTTTAAGCGCTGACATCCCTTCAAGTCCTGATACCTTCCTAGCAACATTTGCTGATGATACTGCCATCCTATCCTCCCACTCGGATCCTCTAATGGCGTCCCGGAACCTGCAAAGACACCTCTCCTTGATTGAGCAGTGGTGCAACAACTGGCGCATCAAAATTAATGAATCAAAATGCAAACATGTAACTTTCACTCTTCGACGCAGATCCTGTCCCCCAATCCTTTTTAATTCAATTCCTCTTCCCTACTCAGACACAGTCCGATACCTTGGCTTCTGGACAAAAGACTGACTTGGAGCCCATATACCCATATACGAGACTTAAAAGACAAGAGCTTAACCGACGATTTGGTCAGCTATATAGACTACTAAACAGAATATCTCATCTCTCAACAGAAAACAAATTATTAATCTACAAGACCATACTGAAACCTATCTGGACCTACGGACTTGAACTGTGGAGGACAACTAAATCATGGAATACCAAACGCATCCAATCCTTCCAGTCCAAAGTCCTTCGAACAATAGTCAATGCTCCATATTATGTCACGAACAAGACCCTATACCATGACCTTAACATCCCATATGTCCATGACATCATCCCATCCAGATTCTCCAACTTTCACCAGAACCTCATTCATCATCCCAATCCTCTTGCGCAATCCCTATCCAGCTCCGAGCATCCATACTATCCCCCTCGAAGGTTGAAACGGCAGTGGCCTCGAGATCTTTTGTAAATATGCCTTTGGAGTCCTGGCAATGGCCAGCTTCTCCACTCATGTCCTGAGCGTCTGTGGCTGTAGTGCCCTCTTTCAGTCTCCACTGGCTTCTAATACTAGTGATTCGGCTGGAAAAGTGGCACTGGGATCTTCCGGAGTCTTGCTTTGCCTTCCGCGTGTGGAGGGAAAAGCCTGGCTCGGAGATTCTTGGGCAAATGTATATATTGTATAAAGTTATGATTGTGTTTAGAAGTTTTTATTTTATTTTATTTGTTTATTTTTATTTTTTATTTTTATTTACCTTCTTCATCAGTATTATTTATTTACTTCTTATATTTATATTTATTTATTTATTATTTGTATATATTGTATGAATGAGAACTTTTAGCCCTAATGCGTATAGCCCTTCAGCAGTGGCTGATTGTATTATTATTCAATAAATAGATTTAAAAATATATATATATATTAGAAAGGATAATAACTTTTACTTTGGCCAGTTACTGAAGGCCGAGGTGTGGGAAAAGGAGGGAAAGGAGGAGGAATCGGTCTCTGTATAACAGAAATTAATTACATAAATATGATTAATCAATACAAAAGTTATATTTTCAAGTGAGATATTTGAACAATATGGCCATTTGAAACCAGTTTCCATTTAATTAATTTGTCCCCAACATTGCTACAAACAAGATATTCTCTGTACGGGATTTGATTATCTAGTATTGCTTTTCTCTTATTACTTTCCTTTTCGTAGGGTTCTCTCTCATCTCTTTGATGATGGACGACTTTCAATATTGGAGCAGTTTCTTTCCCTTACTGAATATTTTCGAAGGGTCACATCTCTTAATATTCTAGAAACATGCCATTTTATGTTCCTCCTTTATTTTATCACATAAAAAGTATCGTACTGGTAAAAGTCCGTTGCATATTATTAAAAACTTGTAAGATAAATAAAATCATCATAATCCTTTAAGTATAATAAACATAGTTTGTTATATTTTTTTAAAATTAATTATTATAGTTTTTTTGTTGAGGCTTCTAGTTCAAATCATTGTCTTAAATGTATTTAGAGATATAAAAATCTGTCACGTGGATCATAATTATAGTGAGATATGAACACATGCACCACAGATACAACACCATAAATACAACCTACTTACCTGGGGGTTACCGTGATCACCAAAAAACGTCTGCCAAGTAAGGTCAGTATAACTTCCTCACCGTATATTACAAGGTATACAATTTTTCGTATGAGAATAAAATCTCTGAGAGAAGCAGAATCGGAATAGCCGATTGCAGTTACCCTTCAACATTCAACAACAGAGGGTTATATTTGAATATTCCATACTTGATTATGCTTAATAAAAAAATAAATAAATTTAAAAAAATGCGTACTGAACATGAATTTCAATACTGTTAGTTCAAAAGGTCATATGTATAAATTTATTTATTGTTTTACAAGAGTGCATAAAAACTCAATATTTCTTTATGCTTTATTAGAATAATTTCATATTTTATTTTCATCTGCTATTTTCCATAGTAGCAGACTACTTATATCAGTTGCAGACTACAAAATATCACCTTTAATATACATAGAATTAAAGTTGAAAATTATTACATACGAACTTATGCTCTAATAATAGTATATACATTACCGAATCAAGATTTAATTTTGGAGGTGGGGCTTCAGCACGAAAGATTTATATATATATATATATATATATATATATATATATATATATATATATATATATATATATAAAGATAATTAATTTGAAAAAAACCACTGCAAATTATTTCTCTTTGGTATATTATTTCCAAACAATTATACATATAAAGTAACATTAAATACCTAGTTATAAAGAAAAATAAATAAAAGGTGATTCTAATTATTGGACTAATTTTTTTTTAATCATTATTAATATGCTAAAAAAAAATAGCATTACTTCAGTAACACATTCAGAAATCAAAAAAAAGATAAACCTTTTGCAATAGCACATCTAAAAAAAACTAGAGACCCTATCTTTGCTCCTAATTGTCCGATTTTAACGAATTTTTTTTTGTTTTTTAGGAAATTCCGTAAACTTCTAAAAAACCATTATTTTTTCACCAAAGTCTACCTTTTATCTAACTTTGAGCCAAATCTAACGAGCCCTTTCTGAAATATTGGCATATCTAAAAATATACGTTTGCGCGTGCGTAAGCGGAAGTGCTGGATGAAATTTGATAAAATTGATATGGGACCATCTAGGCACCAATCAGCATAATCTCTGAAAATTTCATGAAGATTGGATGAACGGTACTAGGTGATATGCCCGTCACATCGATTTGACTACAGACAGACACCGAACCAAATTTGATCCTTGATGTCTGAAACGTAAAACGCGAGTGAAAATTTTCGATTCTGAGCAAAACATTTTTTTTAATTTCTCGCACGAACACAATGCTTCCCTACCTTCGGTAGTGAGGAAGGAAAAATAAAAAAAATAAATTTAAAACCTGTTTCTTAATAAACTGTTATGAATGATTTTATTCTGAAAGCAGCTACGTCAGATCTTATTCAACTGCCTGTGTAATAAATTCTTAGACTTCATGACAATCCGGCTCCAAAACAGTTAAATTGGACCTTAACAGAAAAATGATCACAATTATATTATTTCGCAGATCACTTATCCTTTTAAACATATTTTCACCTTTAGACGTGGTACCACTTTAAGATTAGTCACATTCAATTAAACGTTTAAAAAAATATTAACAAAAATAATGATTTGTCGGAGTACAAATATAATTTCATTCAATGGCCCATCTTTTGAAGGTGTCAATTATTCATCATTAGACTTTCAGAAGTAGCTAAATAGTCCTGGGATTGTTTTCAGTTCCAAAATTTAGTCGAATGTGCAAACTTATCGTGGTTAAGTGAGCTAGCGTTATCATTAGCCCACGGTACAAAACCCTTTTTATCTAATTATTAAGATCCTTCTTATCCTCTATGAATGGCTTATCGTAAGCTACAACCTTATCGCAAGTTAAACTTTTTTATCTGAAAAAATTCTCAGAAATGGTTTTCTCATTAAATTATTTAATACATTGAAAACAGATAGACCATTTTGTGGAACTCGGTGATTTGGACTCAAGATACCTTAAAACATGCATTTCTTTTGAAAACATATTACCTATACATTACCCTTACCTATACATTACATATATAGGTAAGAGAAAGTAAAATTATTGATTAATAAAGCCTATCAATATTTTGTATATATGTAAGCTTTATGACAAAATTTGTATAGTCATAGTTTGGCATCCGTTGAAATGTTATTGCATAGTAGGAGAAGGAAGAAACTATGAAAAGGTAAATTGCGATAATGTTTAAATAATGTCTGATTCGGTGTTATTTTTTGTTTCGATGACTACATTTCTAAAGTGTTTTCACATAAGTGTCGAAACACCGATTCGCAAATAAAATCTCAGTTGAATTTTAAATGATGATGTTTTTATGAGAAGGAGTTAATTGGGGGGTGCGGTCAAATAAATACTAAATGAAAATATAGTAATTATTTAATTTTTGCCGACGTTTCGACCCACTTTGCAGGTCGTAATTATTCGAATTTATTTGACCGCACCCCCCAGTTAACTCCTTCTCATATTATATCAACGGTCAACCATCTCTACATCATGATAATGTTTTTATGTTTTCATAAATTTTTATTTGAAGGAATTAACTATTTCACATTAATCTTTGAGAAAAAAATGGTTAAATACGAAAGATGAAAGAATGATAATTAATAAGCGATCTTAACTAAGAATAGTTATTTGTAATGGAGGAACCAAAGGAATACGAGCGCGCCCGAGCTCACACGAGCTCTCCCAAAAGATTAGAACAGGCTTCCACACGTAAGATCAGCTTAATATAATACGGGCTCCGACAATATTATGTTCATATACATACACTGTTTTCATAAATGCTATTTTTGGTATTATTTAATATTTCATTGAATATATTACAGGAATATAAAAATTAAAATTTGTATATATATATATATATATATATATATATATATATATATATATATATATATATATATATATATATATATATATATATATTTTAAAAGAGTAAAAATACCTATAATGAAATATGAATAAATATAAGTCTTCTTTATCGGTGACATTCTTGTCAATATAAAAATATTTGTTGGCACTTAATTATTTATTATAACAAATAAATTATTAAAATATATAGTTAGATAACAAAATAATCAATAGTTTTAAATAATGTTTCGTTTCGTCTATAATCTTTACTTCCCTTCCCTTCATTTGAAAATACTTATTTCTCCTAAAAAAAGATGGTAGTGAAAGTTTTGTGGGCACCCTACTAGATTTTTTCCTCAAAATTATATTTATTGATTTCCACAAACATTTTAAGATATTGAAAATTTCTCTCTTTTCTATTTGTTTATCTATCAAAAAATCTTATTTAATTTTTTTGGTTAGAAATTTCTACAACTATTTGGCTCCAAGTATCATTAATTTTATTTGTAAAAATAACACTTCTATTTTTGTGGGTTTATGCCGTTTTTGTCCACGCCCAACGCCCACATTGAGGCGTTTCGATCGCCTAGAGCCTCCAAGAGTGACGCAAGAGTGACGCCTGGACAAAAAGTCCGGCGTCTTAGACGTTGGGTGTAATATTGCTGTGGTGATTCAGAGAGCTATGGATAGCTTCCAGTTAGCTGTTTACTAATGTTTTAAAGATTTAAGGTGTTATATTTTAAAACTGCTAAGGATAACCTGACAATAATATCTTTTTTTTTTCTTTCTATTTTTAGTATTTTATATTGTAACATTACTGTTTCCCATACTTTTCGAATTCTGATCATATATAGGTATTTCAATAGTATTCATGCAATTAAATCTTCTCATAGGTATATACTGAACCTAGTAATTTTAACTAAAGAAGAAAGTAAAACTACTCGAAACTGCTAAAAGACTAGTAATTGTAAGATTGTTTCTGTAAGCAAAAAAGCCGATTTGATTTGTGAAAAAAGTATCAATTTTATTTTATTTTATTTGATGAATAAAAAGTAACGGATTATTGTTGAACCGATCAGAAATATGGACTATCAATAAGCTGTTAATGAGGTTTACGCTTCACTGAGGAAACTTTAAGCGAACCTGAGCGACCAAAGCAGTTAAATGAATCGATCCAAACTTGAAGCAAACATGGCCATCGAGGTCTAACCACCAAACCTGAAAGCGCCAAATTTCTAAATCAGTTAAAACATTCCTTTATAAACTCGTTTCATCAGGCAACTTTTTGGGCTTAATCACTTCCAACGCGGTACTTTATTTCTCGGATTTATTCGAGCGTACATTCGGTCCCTGACGAACTGGTGTAGGGCGGGCTCCCGGAAGTTTGTCCGGAATAAGCTGGAAATAACTTCAACTTGAAGTATTTCAGTAGAAAACATTTCAACGATTTTTATCATTTTTTTACGATTTATAATAATATGATTTTAACATAATTTATTGCAATACTGATGGGTAATAAGTTTTAATTTAATCATACTAACATATTAATAAGAGATATGGCTTCATTCAGCTGAAATTCCCATCAATACAAACCATGGTAATTGATTCAAACCAGGGAAAAGGTGCTGCTGGGTGCTGTCCTACCACATGTGTGGCTTGTCAGTCTCGTTACTTTAATCAGACAATCTGCTGATTGTTCACAGTCTTTGACAGGTGCAGATATATATTGAAAGATAAAAAAAAAAAAAAAAAAAAAGATTTTTTTTAAAATTATTTTACAAGATAGGAATTTCGTTTATAAAAATAAATAAGTCGATTTTCTAAATGTGAAACAGAAGTTTTTTTTTTTCAAAATTGATAGATTTGTTTTATAATGCTTTAGTTGTATTCATATTATTAAATAATACCAAATGTAGATAATTTTTTATAGTTGATTAGAATATATTTTTATAAATATGAAATTATTGATGAGAAATAGAACTATCTTTCAGGCTCTGTTTAACATTATGTGGAAGTATGGTCCATAAATTACTTTATTTTTCTTCATTCTACTGAATTTTCTGAACCATTCTTTCATTTATTTTTATCCAAGCGCATTCTTTTAGTTGAGTAAGCATTCTTCTCCCCAGCATAAAATTACACAATTCCTTAAAATGTCCAATTCAGTTTATACATTTCTTTCTCATTTTATCATGATAATATTCCTTTCTGTAATCATCAGTTATCGATACTCTGTATTTAATACTTAACATTATAATTAATGGTCAGTCTGTACATGATTTGAACTAGAACACCCTATATTTTCAAATAAATTTTGTTCAAATTATGATATTTTTCACCTATACATAAAGAGTACCATGAAATGATCAATTCCTTGACTATGTAATATAGTTTCAGCTTAATAAAATAAAACCATTCCATTAATAAAAGAGTTTGATCGTTTCCCGACTCCATCACTTCGCTGAATCGTTCCATAAAGTCAGTTATTTTTTAATCTAGGGTCGTTCGCAGCGATGGAATAATGGTTGGATGGAATTTCACCGAGCTCTCATTGCCCCATAATAACCACTCCAGATTCCACACTCCCGGGACCGATTTGGAGCTTTCTTTGACCAAGTGCGATTAAATTTAAACGATCATTAGTGCTAGCTATGCATAGTTGGGAAAAACCAATCAAATGCCAAAAATATATTTTTATTTATTTATTTATAACAATAGGGGGGGAGGAGAGATGGGGCTCCTCGACCTCTTACGGGTCATTTTAGCCCTTACACAGTATTTATATTATCTTTTATGAATTTTAACAATCAATTTGTATAAATTACAAAATATTTAAAACATTAAAATTTCCAATAAAGTGTAAGCAAATTTTAAATTTTGTTATATAGGTGCGTTATTTGAAGAAATATAAACATTTTTTTGCCAATTTCGTGGTGTTATTTATATATACATATACTTTACTATATTTGTATTAAAGCAAAAAAAAATTTATTTGGTCTCATCATTCCAACAAAATAAACAAGTAATTAAGAAAATTCACTTAAAAAGAAGTATGAATTTAATGTTTATTTATTTATATTTTATTTTATGCAATTTGCACCTGCGCAGCTGCGCATCTAGCAAATTTGTTGTATTTTTATTGTCTTGGTGTAATTGCTTGATTTTTTTATGTTGATGTTTTTATTGATTTAGTAGGTCTCTTGGCCATTTTCTTCTTAATCTTCGTTGCTCAGGTAATAAGGAGCAGGAGATAGAAAGAATCAGAGGATTGGAGTGATTTTGGGTTGAAGAATGAAATCTAGTGTATTTGTCGTGGATGGAGAATTTTACTGTTGGGGTGTTTAAGTCATTATGTATAGTAGTGTTTGAAATGTACCAAGGTGCGTTAAAAATTTTTCGTAAAATTTTTTATTGTGATGTTTGTATTTTGTTTATGTGTGTTTGTTTTGCTGAACCCCAAAGTTCTGCTCCATATTGGTCTCAGTATGAATTTAAAATTAAAAAAAAAAAGTCTAAATAAATATTATATTATGCATAGTAGATTGATAATACTTAGAATCTAACGCAAAATTTTTACTGTACCACCACAGATATTAATAAAATGATAATAAACGGTGTGTTAAGACATAGACATCTTGTTCATTTCATTCAATTGCAGGAATGAATGTCGTTAAGAATGAAGTGGATGAAGTAGCCGTAAAAATATTACTATGCGGGGTGGCTCAGTTCTTAATGGCCAAACTCTGGGAGGTGATTCTGAACAAAATCTGCAACAAACAAGTACAGTTGATGTACTGGCCAACTGGCCAATGGGGGCGGAAAAGGAGTGAAGACCAATTTTGTGTTTTTATTAAGTTAGTCACGTGTTTTTATTAATTAAGAAGGAATTTATTAAAAACCGTTCAAGAAAATTAAATTCAAATTACACCATTGTAAGATATACAGAATGTTATTCAGAAAACAGTGATTAAATTTACTAAGGTCAATGACAAAAGGGATTTTAGAAGGTCTAATAAGGCCACTGCTGCAGTTACAGCACCCATAAACAAGCATCATATCATTCTATAGAGGTTGTATTAGACCTCCTGAAAGTGTATTGACCTTAGTAAACTCAATCACTGCTAACTAAAAGAAAAAAAAATAGGCCTACTTTACGATGTGTACTTAATATTTAATCATTTTGAACAGTTTTTGAACAATTCTTTCTGTTTCAATAATAAACGCGACTAACTTAAGAAAAACACAAAATTGATACTAGCTGTTTTTTCGTTCGGAATCAACCCATGCTTCATTTGAAATTTTTTGAAAAAAAAAAAGTCAATTAGAGTAAAGTTTTTATTGAAAGCCAAGTTTCAACACACTTTTCAGCTCGTCATCAAGGTCTAATGACAAGGCCTGCAGGAGAGGATTGAGGACTGTCGTGAAAAAAAAATATGAAAAATATATCAAGCCCTGAAAGGAAATATTTTGTCATTTATTAGGACACAAAATCGGGATCATTAGCGTTCATTTAAAAAAAAACATAATGGATAACGATGGAATATGTAATTTACAAGTAGGAGATACAGTGCATCCTCTAGTGATTTTTCTCAACCATTTTCGATTAAAGATGAAATATTTCAATTACTTATGTATAATAAGCTTGAAAGGTGGTTTTCCTTTTATGTTTACTCATACAAATTCTTAACAATGTTTGTTTATTAACATTCCTTTCCCTTTTAAAGGGAAGATAGATACGCTAGGCAGTAAAAAGGAAATGTGAATGAAGAGTACAGTGCTTCCAACAGACCGCAGTAAATAGCATCCCGGGGAAATCATAAATCAGTGGAGCATTGTTTGTTTTGGCTCATCTTTCTCTAGCAACAATAGGTCCACTACTAGGAAAAGAAGCATCGATGCAAATAATTAACAACATTAGAACTAATATTTTTTTTTATTTTGATTTATATTTTGTTTAGATGAAGTTCTCTGGTTTAGATTAGCACTCTATTAGGCAACTCAAGCTGAGCTAGGCTACATTATTCCTATATTTTTTATTTTTCTTATTTATGATATTTACAACGGTATTAATATAAATACATCAAGTAAATGTGTACACAGAAATATAATCACATGAAAACGCTCGTTGAGAAACTACCCACTCTAATAATATGTCTACAAAAGGAGATCACGCGGTCATCTTGTTTTCAGATCCCTCGGAGAGTTATCAGGAATTGAAGAGGAAGCAAGATTAAAAACGAGAGGATTCGGATGGTTATGAAGTTTATTATGGAAGGATAGGCATCTGGATTGGGCCAAATCTGAAACATATGGAACATTAAGTATTCCTATATAAATATAGGAATATTAGTTATCATAGTATAAACTAAATAAATTCAGTAAAACAATAATAAATTAATAACAGTGTTAGATTTTATGTTTAAGAAAAATTGATCTATTTATACGAATATATGTCTATATAAAAACATCATTTATTGAATCCTTCTTATTTCATTATACCGGATGAATTATATGGCATTTTAATGTTGACCTAAGATTCAACAAGATTTTTACCAGAACATACACATATAATATATGAATTAATAATAATTGTTCAGGGGTCAACCCCTGAAACACACACTAAAAAACAAAACAATTATATACAATTCAGAACTCCACCACCATTTTATGGCCTCCATTTTGCTGCAAACTATTCCTGTTGTGTTAATCCCATTCATTGGTGGAATGTACACACTGTTAGTTACTTTTCTCCAGAAATTATAAAGAAAGAAAGAAAGAAAATGAGTTTCTAAACTCAAGAGAGCAGCCTGGTGGAGGAAATATGGGGAAGAAGAAGAACCAAAAACCAAAATCATGAAGCTCGATTTCAGACAGCAAGTGAGTCCAAATTGACAATTCAATTTCAATCAAAGCAAAATCACTACAGTGCCATACTAAAAATTGTAATTTCACAATTAATAATATGTACTTCATTTGTCAAGAACCACAAAATTGTTCAAAGGCTCAAATGTTATTTCTTTTGTTTTATTCAATTATATGCAATACAATCAAGCTATCAATCTTTTGTTTAATTTAATCAAGTATCAAATTTCAGTGATCCAACCTCATACAGTCCACACCAATTTTCACAATCACCAGCGCAATATAACTCAATTACAGATCAATGGTTCACACGAATAAACGCCTGAGGCCAATTGTTCTATAGCACGCGAATTTAAAACACCAGAAATAAAAATTAACTATTGTGTTAATTAAAGGAGCGTTAACACGATTAATTTTCTTGATCAACACTTTGTAGTTTTGTACTGGAGAAATAATCACTTTTAGGTTCGTTTACACGGTTATATTTCTTGATTAAAGTTATGATTAGAGGATTGTATAGTTATATTTTTTTTTTCTGAAAATGTGCCAGTAAAACAGGAAAAATGACTAATCTTAGGATATAAAAAATAATACCCTTAAAATAAGTACAGTTCTCATGTATTGTTTGGTGCTGATTTTCGATGAAAGTTGTAGAGGATTTAAAACGGATTAAGTCAATAAGAACGGGAATCAACAAAGACAAGGGACATCTTTCTTTGAAGAAAAGGAAAGGAATTTCAGCGCAAGGTATATTTATTTCCCCTTTTATCTGACATTTTTTTCAAACGATGATAAAATTCCTATATGATAAGGTCCTGCATTCAGAATATTACGCTCTCCTGTTTAAATTTTGATGAAATCAAATCGTACATCCATATGATTAAGAATTCATTCTATTTATTTATGAATTACTAAAAGTTCGTTTCCTTGCATTGCAGACATGGTACCAACTTCCGCAGCTTCTTCCATCTACACGATGAAATTTCCTTACTCGGCTATACGATAGTATGACATTTGCTAGTGTGATGGTGCTGTCTGACTATCAGGTATTGCTTATTAGATGACAGTACTTTCCATCTTAGTAGCGCGAATGTCTACCAACCAGCTGTCGCACCTTATCTAACTAATTTATCAAACTAACTCAACTGTAAGAGATTGTGCGGGAAATTATTGTTCTCAAATAGTTTCATGTCTCGAATATTTCTTAAAAGTTTGAAATTGATATTGATTCCATGTTGCACATATTTAAATGAACTATTTTAAATGGCTAAATTTTAAATAAATCATTTCTACATAAATGATGAAGACACAATAAAATTAGTATTACATTTCCTGATATCAAACTATATGTTACATAAACTTTTCCTTTTGTTTACGTTTATTTACCTCTATGAAAATATATACTAAAGGCAGGTATTGTGATCGTGAAACATTTTGAATCTCTACTTTCAACGGAAATACACGTTTTGGGGTCACCTGAATCCAAATAACTAAGTCCCTCAAAATGCTCAGTGTTTGTGTACGTGTGGGTGTATGTCTATGTGTGTGTGTTCGCAGTCTAGCTCAAAAACGAAAAGTCGTAAGAAAGTGAAATTGCATATCTAAGATTTTTATATGCCTGAGATGTTACAACTTTTTCATCAAAATCGGCATATTATATTATGGATGTAACAAATTTAAATACATAAAGCTTCTATAATTTTTACGTTCACTTCCCCTTTGTCAGAAAATACTTATCTGGTAAGTAAATAGTAGTACTTGCCTCTGGCAGGTATGTGAAAGTTGTGTGACGCACGCACCACAACAGTTTTTTTTTGTTCAGGGTTAAACAAAATTATATACAAAATACAGGCTTTGTTGACTTCTGGGTTTTACTTCGTAAAGCTCTAACAATTACCAACAACGAAACTAAAATTACATACGATCTAATTGTATATAAATCTAAGGCAAGGTTTTCCAACCCAGAACCCGTGTGACGTCACTCGTGGGAAAACTTATGCCCACCTATATCTATTATAACCGTTATGGGCGATCACCCTGGCAACAGATTAACGAATTTTCAATCCAAATATTTTACAATTTGTTTTTTAAATAGGTGTATATTGAAAAATGTAACAAGATTTTATAGATATACAATTTAAAAGTATAAATGAATTATTTAAAAATAATAAATCATTTATAAAAATATTATGACTATTATGAAAAAAAAAATATTGGTAACACTGTATTAAACTTATTTCTTAACTAGTTTTGATCCATGTCGTTTCTTTTTTAAATGTCTTAATCTAATATAAGAAAACTATATAAAATTAGTAACATTCATTACACTTGATGTATACTCCTTTTCTTTAGAAATATGTAACATTAGTGTTGGAAATAATCAAAATAATCGTTTACAATACCTATATACTTTTCTTTTTATTGATACTTTTTGATGCATTTTATTTTTATATATTACAAACAGTAACCCACGAAAAGGTACTGCCACCTAACACATAACCTATAAATGTGAACGCAGATTAAAAAAGGTTGGGAACCCCTGCTCGAAGGTATAGACATAGCCAAGAAAATCGACAGTCAATAATCTTTATAAATTCACTATATAACATAAAGAATTGAAGAACGCAAACATGTATATATAATAATATATATTATTTATATTAGTTACATTTAAGGAACTCTTGAAATGTAATAATGGACAACATATTTTAAATATTCAAAGTGAAAAAAAAAGCCTTGCAGTTCGTTACATAAAGGAAGAAAGTGCGAATTATTTTAGTAAGTATTGGTATATCGAACCATAATACAAAAACCTGGGAACCTGCCAGCTGGACCTTCTCAAGCACACTTACAATGAATGTCCTGCAAAGATAACGTATGGATGTTAACGGACCGAAAGCTGACGATTATGAAAATATTAATGCGAATTACTGGCTATGCCAAACAGATTTTATAATATTTTCCTGATTTTCAACTATGAAGATAGATGATATATCATAGCTGATAAAAACGTTTTTATAAGTAATAAAATTTGATTTTTATATTTGCCCACAAAGTGAAAAATCTGGTTTTTCCACTCAAACGATTTTCTAATCGACTTTAGGCAAATTTATACGATTTTAAAAAAAAAATAATAAAATCACATTAATTTTTCTGAAAACCGATAACGGTAGGTAATTAGCAGCAGAAAAGTAATAAAATGTTTAGAAAACAGAAATCGATATTTTATTGCTAATAATTATTCGATTATGATGTTGTTTTTCTGTTATCTTTCGATTTATCTTTCATACGATTCTATTTAAATTGTACCATAGAATATATCGTCGGTTTATTGCAAAAAGTCAGTTTATTGTATCATTTTATCTCTGAATAGCTCACTTATCATCTTCATGGCCTATATATGTTAATCAATAAAGTAACATCATGAATTTTCGAAGATAAAATTTGGAGTTTACAACAAAATAAAGCCATTCACGGTGTTAATAATAAATAAATAAGGCTGTTGTGTAATACTTTCATGAAAATCGGAGTGAAACTGCTCTGGTTAAACAACTTTGAATCTGATTATATATCTTAATAATTAGGTATACATCGTCATTTGATTCCGAAAAAAATCAACAAGTAATGTTTTAGAAAAATAAATCAGTGAATAATTTGATGATTTCTTCCTCTGTAAAATCACCTTATGCAGTTAGTGTGACTAAATTTGTTCTATCGATATGGGTTGTAAAAACCTCGAAGTTCTCGAAGTTTACATAAGGGTTTAAACACATTTATGAATTGGTGTAGATTTAGTTCCTACAATATTTACTATGTTGTACAATTCCTATTTATATGTACATCCGAATCTCTCTCTCTCTCTCTCTCTCTATAAATATATATATATATATATATATATATATATACATATATAAAACATAGAGACTGGGGTTTATATTGAAAAATACGACCGAAATTCACAAACGCATTTTTAAGGTTTAGCTCCACTAAAAATGTACTTTAACAAAACTTTTTGAAAAATAGAAAAATTTTACCAGAAAATAATTTATATTTAAAATAGAGTAGTGTTTCAATTTTGTATGATGGACGCACCAGATTTTTGATTTTTGTAGAGTCTATCCCACGCTGGAAATTTTCACTTCCATTTGTTAAAGAAAAACTGCGGGTCATCAAATCTGACAAGCTAACTCTTGTGGAAATTCTTCTTCATCCGAACGATTTTATGAATGAAAAGATATCCCGAAGGTGTTTATTAAAGAAGATGAAGGATCTAGCATATTTGAAAAGAATTAATCTTTATGACGGAATATAAATCGTAATTATTAAAAAATGTTTCATAAATCTTTATAATTGCGAATGAAGTTTTCATATATCAAAGATGTCTGAAAGTGCATTGACGAAAACCGGAAGTCTATTCTCTGAAGAATATCTTAGTTCTCAAGCACTTAGAAAATCGATAGTAGAATAAAGGCGGAACTTGGAAGGAAAGTTTGAAAAAAAGAATTTAATATACTCCCTAACCTTATACTTCGCTCTTTTATTAGCTTCAATTCAGGGAAATTACATCTAAAACTTCATTAAAAATGGGCTCATATATTTTTTTCTTTGGAAGAGATTTTACTAAAAATGGTTAACTCGAAAAGCAATGAAAAAATATATGCATATAGCTCCCTCATCATTGATGTTCTCTTCTTGCTGTTTAGCACGTAACTGTTTGAAGTTATTTATGAAAAAACTGAATTATATAATTTTTTTTTCTCGCTAAGAATTTTAATAACTTATACCACGCATGCGCCTGGAACAGAAAATCCGTAGAGGGAATTCGGCTGACGAGGTTTGCAAGTAGTCAAACCTCTTGTTGCAAACGAGTTCATTTATGAGAACAATGCCATCCCGTACATCCACTATCACAGTTAATTAGACGTGACAGTTTATTGTAAAAATATTTCTTCATTTTAAAAAAATTATATTATTGTCACTTTTTATGAGCTTATTTAATATAACCAAGATGTTAAAATATTTATTAATCATTATCTAAACATAGATTAAAACTGCTTATTGTTAACCCCAATGAAATAAATAAAATTATTAAAGTCTGAACTAATTTTATAAAATTACATTATAACGTTTCTTTTAACAATTTTAATTATTATATTAAACATATTAAATATTATCTTAAAGTCCATGTAATACCATATTTACATCTCATAGAATTAATTCTTGACAAATTGGACTATGAAGTTCACATTCTTAATAATAATTATAATAGGTATATATCTTTTAAATTAATTGGTAGGGGCTCACGTTCCACAAAGAATTCCCATTAAATATATCTTTTTTATTTTATTTTATTATTTATTTTATTGAGAAACCCCATATCTGATAATTTCAGTTTCAATACTTCATATGTAATTTTTATAAATTCTTATTGATCCTATTAGATAATAAAAACATATGCATAAGGCAAATTGATTATTTTTGAACGGAAATAAAATGAATTACGGTGACATGATAATTACTTCAATTTTTATTTAATATTTAAACATAATCCTTTTACCCTTTTTGTGGGATTTCGCAGGTTCAATATTTCATTACATAACATTTTATTTTAATTTACCAATGTGCTTACAAATATTAATCATATTTAATAAATTATACCGATATTGACTATACTAACCTGTATGTGTTAAATTTTCGATTTTTTTCTTCTCTAGTTTCCTAACTGAGGTATTGCAGCCAATAAATCTGATTGGCTGTTTCGAGCCCTTTCAAAGATCATTTCCTGTAAAACCCATCATCGTAAGTAGCCACAAGCTTGACAGAAAGGCAAAAAGACGTATTGTTTTGCCCTCCTTTTTGAAGTACTCAGCTTTCACATCTTTCAAGCCCAGGTTGCTTTTCATAAAATCAACATTTCCATTATGTTTTTAGATAAACTTTTGTACAAATATAGAAAATCCAAAAATAGCGTTCTAGTAATTACGGATTTTAAATGCCTCCCCATTGCTTCAAATTGCCCGCAAATATATATATATTATTTGCGAGGAAAAACAAGATTAAAAACTATTTGAGTAATGGCTTTAAAGTTTAAGAAGCATTTACTTCAAAGCGGTGAACCATAAGCTTGATTTATCTATTAGAGATCCGTTGGGTAGATATCCACCGTTTGTGGTATCCATGATAAATGAGAGCTCTTTTAATGGTGTATCAGCTCTAACAAAGGAGATTCGACTCCTGATAATGTCCTCTATCTTTTTATATTATTTCTAAAAGATGTTTTTTTTATTGGTCATCACTCCATATCTTCCTCAAATCCAAAGATTGATCTCCTAATTTGAAGAATTTGTTTCTTGATTGTACCCAGGATTATTTGAAAGATTGCTACATTTTCCAGCTAAACAAAAAAGAAAAAAATCATCGATTAGAAATTCGTAAATTTGAAAAAAATATCTAACAATCGAAGGAGCAAAGTGCTTATAAATAATTTTATTGATATATCTATTTTGTACCTCGGAAAACATACATGAATTTTCAAAGCAATCGAAAAATAAAAATTCGTTACAATAAATCAGACCCATGGCTCTGAAAAATACCTTCTTGGATTTTTTTCGAAAACCATAAAAGTGTGGCATCAACATGCTTACAGCTTTCCAAACGAAAATTAGCAGCGATTTAGGACTGCATAAATGACACTAACCGGTCCTCCGCAAATGTTTTAGAGCTGGAAATATAATATAAAAAAGTGAGAGGAGTTTTTATTATCAAAATCGAACAATTTTTATTTTAGCTAAGGTACAGCCTGTAGCAACTTACACAGGACATTGTTTATTATGATGAATAAAATAATGTGATTCCACTGAGATAATAAAATAATATAATTTATCTCATAAGCAGATTGCACATTAAGACATTGCACTTATTTCTGTAGTACAGTATATTATCATTTGTTTACAGACGATCATACTACCAACATCCGAATTATTCGCACGGGCCAACTAGTCTAGCGTATCCCGTTGGTGCATATTTTTACGAATGTTAAATGTTTTTAATTAATTATACTGAGTATAATATAACAAGATGGAAATGTTTGTGATTATTATTTCCAATTTCTATTTTTCAAAATTTTCATCTAGACTTTGAATAGAATTTTCATCTAGAAAATAATGAGTGAGAAACTCAGTTAATTTTATTGTATATTGTTAATGGATCTATGTAATTAATTTTCAGTAAAGTTGCTTGTATAAAATGCGATGGAATATCTCATTAGGTTATTTGCAGATTTTGAAATCCCTAATTTATTCATAATTTCATTTATTCATAATTTATTCATAATTTATTCAAAAATTTTATCTGGAATTTAAAAACAATATTTGACGATTATTATCAAGAGCAAATATAATTTTTTATTATTATCAGTAATAAAAATCATACCCTGTTCATTATTTTAAAACAATTCTTTTACAATAATAATAATTTATTAAATCAGAAATGTATATAATGTATAGAAATATATATATATATATAAACATAATGCAAATACCGTATGCGCTATTAAAACATTAAAACAATTTCAGAAATATAATATAAAAAAATTGTTCATTAATAACGTATATATACATATTAATATTTAATTTTATTTGTATGTAAAAGGTAATATTTATTTTCTAATCAAATTTTTTAACCACAATTTAATCATTATTATTTATTTAAAACCGTATGACTCAATGAATGATAATAATTTTTAACCGAATCAATAAAGATCAAAGATCGATTAGAATTTTTATTTATAAATCAGGCATTATTTTAAAAATAAAAATCAAATTTAATAATTATTAACAAGATTTCGTGAAAAAAATAATTATCGATTTCAAACTCTGGTTATTTGATTCACTTCGTGCACCAAAATACAAAAGTTTGATTCTAAAAGTATGTCCATAAATTATTTTATTGCGCAATAAATTCAAATCGTCTTCGAAAAGATGGTGTTCTTGAAGGAAATTACCAGACTGATTCACCTCATCCCCTCCCATAGTATAAAGGGGGAGAAGCTAAAAACTTTTTGGCATAGTAACGTCTAAAGTTTGAATTAGTAAAGCTCTATAATTCCTGTTCGTCTGAAAGTTAAAACTGTAATACCATTAAAAATTTGTTAACACCGTGTTAACATTACCATTTTTTTTATCCACACAGCCATTTAAAAATTTATGATGACGTTTTTAGGTCATTTATGGTGAAATGTATTGCCTAATTGCTTTAAAATATTTTTCGTCCCTGTTTATCTGCTCTCCAGCGACAAAATTTGATGTATGCAATGCTGCTATTGTCTAAAAATTAGAAACAACTTTTTTTGTACGCCTCATAATAATTAACAATATGGTATATTGTTTTATGATTGATACAATTTTTATATTGGGGCGAATTTGAAACTCCTATTAGGCAATAGCTATATACAGTGTAAATAGCTATTGCCTAATATATAATTGGACCTCAATCCACAATATATTTTTATTTTGTTTTTATTCAGATTGGTTGTTTAAAACCATGACCACAGTGAAATGTTTGTGAATATTGATTTATAATATTGGTCTGTTAGAGAAACTTGGAATTTTTCTTACCATGTGTTTCTACATTCTTATTTTATAGTTAAATGCAAAACCGAAATGTCTACTACATCGTCTGTGTACACAGCCTCTTTTGTTAAATGTTCGACTTTTTGATTTTCTGAAATCCCTATGTGCTTTAAACCATATGAAAACGCGTTTTTCGTTTTTTATAAATTTTTGTGTAGTTCAATTTTGTACAATAGGATATTATTACTGTTTATTTTTTTATATTGTTGTAAGTTGCTTGGACTATCAGTTAATATTACGAATTTAATTTTGTCCGATCGATTGGAAATTGATTATTTCAGGGCGTCTAAAGTTGCATACATTACCTAAATTAAGCAAGTAAATAATGTTTCGATGATACAATTCGTTGAGCAAGCAGGTATAATTAATATTGATATACTAGACATTATTAAATTACCTTCTTATAGCAGTTACTAGAAAAAAGTTTATTCAAGTAATTGGTCTAGTCAATGTGGGCCTGATAGAGATATTCCAGAGCAAATGGTCTTGGCCTTGACACCAGGGAGGAGTTGCTAACTGCAATGGCTGAGGAGGTGCTAATTGGTATCAACATCATCCATAATTGATCCGAAATCAAAACGAGCAGTTCCAAGATATCAATCAGTTACCTGATAGATCATTTAATAGCAGTTATCAATAACTTAATTTTATTAATTAGCCATATAGATAAAGTATTTTTTTAAATACCTGGAAATGGACAGTTACATATGTATGCGTGTTTTTATTTCTGTTTTATTCCAGAAAAAAAGTCAACTTATTTTTACAATTATTGCCAGTGTAACTATTAAAAAATATTTTATTTAGTTTTTATTAGTTTGTATTTGTATTAGTTTGTTTTTATTAGTTTGTAGTATTTTATTAGTTTGTAGTATTTTATTAGTTTGTATTTCTATTTGTTCTCAAAATATTTAAAAAACATTAAATGCGGAAACTTTATTTTGGACTATTTTTAAATAATGAAATATTTTCTAAAATAAATTACATAAACATCAACCACATTTAAAATTTATTAATTCATATAGAACTGCTCCGTGAAATAACATGGTAATGATTTTTAATAAGTTACTCAAACACGATCGTTATTAGTCCGCCGCACAAACCCCTTTCTATCAAATTATTAACATCAGTCTAAAACTTAGGAAAAGATGAGTTTTCATTCAGTATATCAGTAAAATTTGTCTATTTAATGAGGTATTACAACTCATGAGCTCCTGTTAGCTTCCTGCATGGATTGTAAGATAATTTGGTCATTTGGCGTGACCTCCATCCCCAATAAGTCAAAATAACGAGGTTACATAGTCCAAACGGTCCAAACTTTTTTCACGATTTCGTAATAAAATTACCGTACGGGAAAAAGCAAATGAGTATTCATACGTTTTCAGTACCGCATTAAATTAATTAGAAAATGCCCTATTCTCGAGAATTGTCATAGAATAAAAAGGTTGTAAGTTAAGATAAGATGAAACCATTCACGAATAGTGTTGCCAAAATGGGAGAACGAGACGGGTCTTGGTCTTGCAAACTCAGTCTTGTTTATTGTCATGGTCTTAAGCAAGAGTCTCGCAACAGCCTTGCAGATACTTATTAGCTTATTACTACAGTAACATTACTGTAATTTTTTTGATAGGAGAAACTAAGCCTGAATGAAAAATTAGAGGAATAATGCAAGAAATCGATTTTTTTAACAGTCCTGGTCTTGGTCTTGCAACAGTTAGGCGGCCTTGGTGCAAAGTGCAAGACCAAGACGGATTTTGGGCAACACTATTCACGAACTTTTAGAAGGATGTTATAAATTTGATAAAAAGAGTTCTGTATCTCGGAATATACAATCAACGTAAAGAAAATAACAATTTTCTTTACAACCCTATGCACAATACAATTAGACACATGTCACATAAAACAGATATGCAATCACAAAATGATGTAGCAGCCAACGGACCAATCGCCGATTAGTAAATCGATCATTGACTAAACAATCACCCGCAGAGGTAACTAATGAATTCTATTTCTTAGTGAGTGATGGACAAGTGATTATGTGCAATGGCAAGTAGATGCTAATAGCCCATCGACTTCGTAGTTGCATTAATTAGCGAATGTGGACTGAAAGGTCAACCTACACTCCAACGTGTTTGACAGGGGATGCATTGGCCAGTAGTAGTAACTCACTCACTTAAAGTAACTTAATTTATAAAACTCAAGTAAAAAAATACTTTACACAACAAAACAATATTCATGTCATGAGGAAAATATATAACATAAGAAATGGATATTTTTTCACAATACCAAAGTCGAAAGAAATAGTTGATTTAGTAGGTTTTTTAATCAAGGAAAATCTGTTTTATTGAGATTTTTTTAAACTGCCAGCTAAATTATACATATATATATATATATATATATATATATATACCAAACCTAAAGACGAGGAATGCAATGACGTTACCTTAAACTATTCCATATTCGTGGTTCCAAAATCTCGCTTAGCTTATAAGAGAAGTGATAGCTACAAGACTATGACTGAAATCTGGTTGAAGAAAAGAAACAGATCTTTGAGATTCAGCTAAACAAGTCCATGTAAACAAAATATAAAAATTTGAATCCATAAAATTTACGAAAAATGTATAATGAACTCCACCACCCAAAGCAATATAATAGGCAAATGTTATATTATTTAAAAGCCGTTTCCCAATTCACACGAAATCCTTTCCAAATGAAATGTAACCTTTTACGAATTAATTTACGATCCAAAAAGGTTACATTTGATTTGTAAAGGATAATGTTTGAAACGGAAAAAGTTACGTTTGAAATGAAAAAGTTTACAATCGGCTTGGAACGGCTTATATACAGAAAATGTATTTCACTCATTTTTCAGAATCTTCTCAAGCTTCATAATATTTTCATTCTTACAAGTGGAGGTCACAGTCAGTTATTTAGTCACATGTTTAAGCAAGTGTTCATAACTGTGAAGTCACTAAAGAGAAAAAAAAATCCTGGTTTCTCTTGAGTGGAAAGTGTTTTATTGCTTATCTTCCAATATGCAACCTTATTGTCATCGATACGCCTATAATTTAAAAACGGTTCCTTCGAATCGGCCGTTAGAAGAAATTAGGTGGATAGAGTATATATAATTTTCTATTGAGTTAATCGAATTCCATTTAACAATTAAAATTTAAATCTGTACTCAGGAGGTAAAGGACACCATGCCACATTTATGTATTTGCTTATGGAGCCAATTTTCCATAACTTAGAGCTATAAGAATTTTTTTCTTAGTTACTAATTTATTTAATAACCTTTATCTTCTAGGCACAGAAATAATTGTTATGAATATAATATTGAAACGTATATGGCAGTAAACTGATGATAATAGCAGATTATATTATTTAAAATCGTAGTTTTTTCTGTTTGTAGTTGAATGCATTTGACGGAAATAACACTAATTTGATTAAGTAAACTTTACATTGATTGTGAAGATTGGTTGCATGAATTTCAAAAATCGATTTTATTGAATTTCGTACATATTTTTGGTTAGGAGTGCGTTTTTACTTTCAGTTACCTACTATATATATAATATATAGTAAGGGAAAGTATTGCGATCGTTTTCAGTTTTCAACGGAAATAAACGTTTTGGGTACACCGAGTCCAAATAACCAAGTCCCGCAAAATGGTTTGTGTGTCATCGTGAACTGTATATCTCAAAAACTAAAAGTAGAAGGAACCTGATATTACGTATTTAAGATAAGTAAGTGCCTTAGATGTTACTACAACGTTTCCCTTAAAATCGGCTAACCGAAAGTGCCACTTTATATCAACGGTGAAACACAGTTTTACAATTTTCTCAAAAATGGCTCCAACAATTTTGATTAAACTCGGTGTATCATTGTATAGTTATGAAGTCTTAAATATCATTTAGGTCTTATTCCCATTGATGTCACCTTACAGGGCTTAAATGCCCAATGTTCATATACGTCTTCCTCTAAAAGTAACTTTAATATGCTTTATTTTATAATTAACTATCTCTCATTACTAGGAGTTGCAAAAAAAGGCTAAATGTTACTTTTGAAAGAATTTGATAATTGAATAAAGAAAAAACGAAAATGCTTATTCAGGTGGAAAATTAATTTGCGGAAATACTATTCAGAAGGTAAACGTATATCTTTGGTATATTTATATCGTTGGAAAGCAGAGAATTTTAGAAAAAACAATATGTAATACGTGTTTGAAAGCAGAAATGAAATATAAAAATATTTCATAATTATGTTTATAACTTTTAATACATTTACTGTAGTTTAGTAACTCTAGATATGATATCATATTTAAATAATTAGGTATCTATGTTCTACGTATTCCGAAAATTCATCATGTAACCTATTAGACAATTAAATTAGTGAATAATGTGATGAATTTTTATTTTGTGATATTCCAACAGTATCCAATTAAAATTAGTGTGACAACTGGTGACCTGTCTCTGAAAGACAATACAAATCTCTTAGTTCCATTTTATTTAACTTTGCTATGGAAAATAACATTTTAAGAACCAATAGTCGTACAATCCATAATAAACCAGTGATATAATAAACAGGACTTTGTTATTTTAATGGTATTTGTGATTTGTTTGCTGTAAGCGCTTAGCTTTAGCTCGGTTAAAAATGCAATTCGAAAATTCTATAATAGCCAGAAAATGATTTCTATCCAAAGTTGAGCGGTAAGTGAAAGTCGTGTGTTGCGCGCACCAGGTTTTTTTCTTAAGACTTTATATTTTATTCTTAAAGGAGGAATCTGTACATTTCATGAGTCGATTGGCAATATATTTCTTCAATGTAATTGAATATAACTAATTGCAATACCATTGTACATTTTTAATATAATTATCAATGCTGAAGATGGCTAATCAAGGAGCAGATAGGACAAACTGTGAAAGCTAATTGGACGCTCTATTTGTCATATTCAATTAATCTTGGCACTGCCTGGATTCGAAATCATTGGAGTGAATTAACCTCGGAGGAATCTATGTTCAAAGGGCTCTCTAATGCTCCTTACAGATTCAGTTAGGAAGGAGTTCCTCTGACGTATATTTAGCTATCGTTTCTTTTCTATTACCTGAAAGCTACTTAAAGTATTAGAGTTTTTTTAGAATTTTTCCTTCTTATGTTTTTAATGAATCAAGTAAGCAAAAAATGAATAAACTTTTAAATATCAATGTTACATTTTTTCAAATATCCGATACTAGAACTGAGACAGAAACTAAATACATACTTATTAGTCCAGTCAATAAAGGCTCGAATAGAGGGTGTAGAAGGAAATGGCAGCGACACAATTTTTGACTGGGTTATAATCAGTGGGACAGACCCCCCTACCGTGCACATCCCCCTCCCCCCCTCCCCACATCCCAATAAATTGCAAGTGGTTATGTACCTTGTAACTATTTATTAAAAAAAAAAACCAATGTTCAAACAAAAAAAAGTGAACGCACTGCCCCAAAATCTCGTCCAAACAGGAGAGACTGACGACTTTGATTTTAATTAGTTTTTTTGTCACTGAGAATTTGGCTTCATTTCGTCATAGTTGGTATTAAAGCTAGATAGTCCCCTGGCCCGGGAAAACCCCGTATAGCCTTAATGGCGAGGAAAGGGAGAACCCTAAAAAAAAAGAAGAAAAAAAAAAGCAAGATAGTCAGAGAATAATAAAATATGCGATATGCAATTTATAATGACGCGAGGAGGGAAGGGGTCCACGGTAGGGGGGGTCTAGCCCAGCGTGTATCATTGTTTGGACTAGTAAGGACTAGTAGTAGTAAATATAGATAGATAGATAGAAAAATAACTTTATTCTGGGACATTGTCCCTTGAGAATAACAAAATTAAAAGATTACATCTGGCCAAAATATAAAACATACATTATATAAAAGTTCCCACTCCTAAGTTTTAAGCCAGAGGTGGAGGGGAGCCTATTAGGTTACTTTTTTCAGGTTTTCGCTTATATCAGGAGAACTATCCATCCCACAGGCAAAGATGTTCTATAAAAAATTATTTTCAATATGGTTTTTTTATATCCATTATACACTTTTTTTTGGCTTGGTTAGTTTCCGAGACATCCTTCGTCAACTATGGCTAATTTTGAAAAAAAAAAAAAAAAAATCCTCGAGTTTATTGCGTTTTTCGAGTTTTGGCTTACATCAGGAAAACTATCGATCGTATCGACAAAGACGTTCTTTACAACAATAAAGCTGATAAAATTTACAATATGATTGACCATATGTCTTTTTTCGCCAGCTCCCTTAGTTTTCGAGATATCCGTCCCTCATGCTTTTCACTATATTTAACAAGCTAACTTTTGATTGTTTCGTTTTACGATTAAGTCATCGAAATGAAAGCGTTTAACAATTAAATGATCTTGAAGAATATATATTATTTTACTAGTTTATCTCCAAAGGTTCAAAAGTGAAATCAGTTATAATTTTATATACCGAGAATTTGCTAAAAAAAAATTATTTTTAGAATATTATTTATTATTATACTGCTCTAACTCTCTATATATCTAAATATATATGTATATACATACATACAATAACGTTTAATATTAAAATTATTTGTTTCTGCAAATTCTCGGAATCGACATATAAAGTTATAACCAACATATAAAGACTTTTTGCAAACGATTTCATATCAATTTACATTGACATACTAACACACTAATAAGAGAAATGGCTTCAGCTGACATGCTCATCAATACAAGGAGAGATTAAAACGGAGGTGGATGAGTGACCTCCTTTCTTAAAAATAGACGTGGTAATCGAATTAAGCCAGGGAAGTTAAACTGGTGGGTGCTGTTATTTTTTATACTTGACTTCTCAATTTCATTTTTTTTTATCAGGACATCTACTGATTGTCAACAGTTCGTTGACAGGTGCTGATGCATATTTGAAGTGGGAAAAAATGTTACTTTAAGGCCCACTCGTCACAATGAAAAAAAAAGGATTTAAACAAGAAACTAAATATATCATTCTCTCTTTTTTTCCAAATAAACATTGATAATAAAAAAAAAACCGCATACACATACCTTCTTACACCAGTATAGACATACTCTTCACGATTCAGAAAAAAAAAAAAGCATTTACAAAATCTAAAGTCTTTTCAACTCAAAATTTTAAGACTAATAACAACAGTTGTTCCCTGGTAAGTATTTATGATTTAGTTGCAAAACTTTTTATACCGATTTAAGACAACCATCCACCAACACTCTTGACTCCCAATTGTATAATAAACTACACGATAAAACAGCAGATTTATAAACGACATGGGCTGTGATCAACGACTTGAAAGGAGCTGGATCAGAGATCTCTTTTTCTGATTTAATGAAGTAAAGAAAGACCAGGAAGAAGTGGTAAACTCTTTTGCGAATTACATATTGAAATTATCTTTCTCATTAAAATAATGATATGAAAAAAAAACCCTTCCTTATCTTCTCCTACTATTTCTTAAAATATGGATCATCATTCAATCCTTGAATCGAGCTCTGATCATGAGTACCCCGACGAACGGATTTGTAAAACCAGTTGCAGACCTTGCTAATCACAATTTATATTATTTTTTACTATCTATAAAATATCTTGTTTACGTACATAAAAACCGGAAATTATTAAGAAAAACATATTTAATATTAAATAACACAATTATCGACTTAATTTAACAAAATTTATCAACGCATCTCAATTTCAATTTCGAAATTACTTTTTATCTATTTTTCTACTCGGTAATGTACATAACATAAATGAAAATCGCATAACTCATTCAGTACTCGTATAGTTCGACTATTGGGTAGTTTGACAAGTCACACCAATAATGAAGTTTTATTACATATTTATAAAATGTGAAGAAATGGTCCAGAATTTAGAAAATCCATGTAAAACATGATTTTTTGGTAAATGTTCAAATTCTTTATTACCTACTTTATAATATAACCGGGGTTTCAAAACTATTGAATCGTATAATTTATAATAAATTTTTAGAAACTATAAATTTAGTATTTTATTATATTTTGAGTAAAATATAATTATGGTTTTGATATTTGATGTTGTTCAATAAATAAAATGTATTAAAAAATAATAATCAAAAAAATAAAAATAAAAAAGTTATCGTGGTCATGGTTTTGCAAATAGTATCGTTTTCAAGATTGCGCAATCTGGTATCAATTTATTATGCTTTTCTGATTGATTCAATGCAAGTATCAATATAAGGTATAAGGTGTAACTTGTGAAAGGTATAACTTGTGAAATTATGAAAGCACAATCGTGCAGCGCATGACAAACCTATATATGTACTTTATAACTATGAAACTCCACCCTACATCAGTTCACATCAGTTGCTTTTTCCAAAATTAAATGCCGCCCCATGATCCATCTCCTATTCCTCCAAGAATATGTTTTTCTTCTGCCTCGAAATAATTTTAAACTTGTAAAAGGTTAATTGTAAATATTGTTTTAGGCGGGAATTGCGAATAGCCTTCCGCTTTAGTTGGGGAACTAGGTTATTTACACTCGTGATTATTTTTAAAAAAACCAGCACTGGATATAGACTTTTTGAGGGTGTTTAACTGTTTTTGGGAATTCGGGAACCTAATACTTTTGTGACATTGAGTGAGAAGAAACAATAAGAATATATATATGAAATGTGGGACTTATTAAATACACTTTGAATGAATTGAATCATCTGGTTTGTTATTCTTCAATTGTGAGGCGTATAGGACAACTAAATAAAATGACTTTTCACTCCTGTATAATAAAACAATTTATTTTATTTTATTATTTTACACATTCCTATATATTATATATTCCTTCTCATTCACTCACCCAATGTCACATAAAGGAGTAAATACTACTACAAATATACTATACAAGTATACTACAAACTAAAAATATTAATTAGTTTTGTCATTATTTTATCTAATTTATTTGTTTATTAATTATCCTCTTCTTACTGTTTGCCTGTAGGTCCAATTCAATAAATAATAACTTTCTATTTTTTTAACTATAAATTAAGAGTTATCGAATTGGACCTACATGCAATAAGTAAGGAGAGAATAATTAATTAAAAAAGTGAAAAAATGTAAAAACTAGAAATTACTTTATTTATTGTTAAATGAAGAAAACTACTTAAGTTATGGCCAGACCATTATTTTGTTCATAGAATTTATTCAAAGACAAAAACCTGATGGCTAAATTTATATATCATTTCATTATATTTTTATAGTTCACTTACGAAAAAAAAAGGAAACATTTTTTATTACACATTGGTTACAATTTTGAATATAAAATAATTGAAAAACATGTAAACATATAAAACAAATATAGCAACACCCTTAAACTGCGACAGGATCATGATGTCAGAACTATTGTATAAAACAAATTAACTATCCTATTCTTCCTTGGGTTTACATAACAGTAAAACGAAAAAGATTTCGTGAATTGTTTTTGTAGTGAAGACAGAAATGATTTTTAATAACTTGTGTGTTAGTCTTATAATTATTAACTTTTTCTCAGCCTTGCCTTCTAATCATTTCTTGCCAAGCATTAATCGTTAATTATAAACGACTAAAGTTCATTTTCGAACCTCAATTTAATTGCTGAAGATTAGCTGAGTCGTTCTTAAAGGACCTCTAGGCAAAGCTATCTAATTACGGTTAAACCTGGAAGAGTCGAGATTTCGTGGCATGAAATTAATTTAGGTCAGCTAAAAGAGGGTGCGAAGTCGTAGAAAGGGCGCTAAACCCTCAGAGACTTTAATCGACTCTCAAGGTAGGCTATTAAATATTTCAGCTCATTTCTAATCCAATTAATTAATAAGAACTCATAAAAGTGGTGCTTTTTTTTTTTACAAGAATTAATTGACTAGATGGTAGATATATTCCTCTTTAAGCAGAAGAAATAATTAATGTCAACCGAAGGACAGGAGTGAATAGCTTGGGCTAGATCGTGGATAAATGATCTCGAGCTTAGCCAGTCAATTTATCATCCTCCGCGCTATTGTGCACTTGCGCCATCAGAATTTCTAATTAGATCCTCTCAGAGTGAGTCATAATTGACAGTTGTGAGTATGCATATGTATGGCTAGTGTAGTTTCTCTCTTGTAGGATTGATTTTCTGTATTTTCAAAATAATAATATCTAAATAATATCTTAAATAAATATATTCCATATCGTCATATAATTCTCAATTTCGCTTAAAGTAGTTAGGTAGGTGGATCGTTTTATTCACGCCCGATCAAATGATAACTATGATATATCAAATGTTTTCAAAACGTTTTGAGATTGAAATATCCTGTAGTTACAAAAAGGGGGTTATTATCCAAGAAATTAGTCAGTTTTTTTTAAACATTTTTCAAAGTGATGAGATACTGAAATTCAAGTAGCGATTACGTCAATTACTTTTTCAATTTATTTAAAGTATAATGCTATACACACACACACAAACACACACACACAGTCACACACATATACATATATATATATATATATATATATATATATATATATATATATATATATATATATATATATATATATATATATATCTATATATATTTTTTTTTTTTTTTTGTCTTCCTCTTCTTCGCCTTTTAGGCTATATAGGATAGGCTAATGCAGTCTTAGTAATCCATAGTAAATTTCTGTTGTAAGGATTATGAAAAAAAAACTTACTAAAAATAAAATAAAATAAACGGCTTTCGACTGATCTTCGTCTCTATAGAACCTCATCCCTTCGTATATCATTCACTCTAGTACCCTTCCCTTCTTTAAATCCTGCCTATTCAATCACTTCATATTCATTAATAAAACTGTAAGAAAAAGGTTGTTATTTATTATTTCTTTAGCTTATTTTATTTATTAATTGATGGTTGATGGTTGACTGTAGTGAATAATGAAGAGAAGGATAGTTGAGGTAATCAGTCAAAAATAAATAATGATATTTATTTTAACATTTGCCGACGTTTCGATCTAAAGTTTATTCTTTCATCAGGGCTGATCGTTATTGATCGAAGAGATCGCTATTGATAGAATAAAAAAAAATCTATCAATAGCGATCAGCCCTGATGAAGGCCTGAACTACGGTTCGAAACGTCGTCAAACGTTAAAATAAATATTATTGTTTATTTTTACCATTTTTATTTTTGACTGATCACCCAAACTATCCTTCTCTTCATTCTTTTATTTATTGTTCACTTTTCTTAAAGTTGATAAACATTAGATGTTATCATATAATTTATAATTATTAATATTTTGTTATTTTTAATTTTACACTGATCTACCGAACCTCATAACTTTAGAATAAAATACAGGTAAAAATATTTCATTCAAAAAGAACTTGTCCCGGTATAAATAAATATTATATTATTATGAATTTATTTATTGCACTCTCACTTGAAACTAGATTATTGATATGAATGTCTTTTTTTTTTTAATAATTCATTTATTTTTTTACTTTAGGAGATTCTTCATCATTACTTCTCATAGATGTTGAAGAAGAATTTATATTGACAACATGTCGTTCCACGATATCCATATAATAGAGGCTCAAAACGAATCACTGCATCTTCATGCTTTACAGTCATTTTATTTTCAGAAAAAAATAAAACAATTAAAAATGAGAAATTCTTAAAAAATGAACACGGAAAGGGAACGTGGATGAGAATGAGCTGAGAAAATTTCGAGGAACTAGAATGATCAAGCGGATGTTTATCGCTAGAAATTCATTTCTTCAATTCATTCTTGTTACCCGTTTCTCTTTCCTAAATTTACATCTCTCCGTCAACCCTTCCTTCTCTCATTTTTCTTTTTTTGCTACTTCGTACAGCAGAAGTTTGGATTTCCGAGAATCAACTGTGTAATATTTATTTGACAACGTGACACTTGACCTTACGTTTACATCCAAAACAATAAATTTTATCAGACGGACCCTGTTTATTATCTTGTACTTAATTTCAACAGACGAATAACTTGATGCCTACATTAAAAAAAATGGAAGTTTTAAAAGGAATGATTTGAACTACTTTATACCAATTTTTCGAGAAAAAAAAATGTCACTCGGAGAATAAATTCACACCTATACTTAAGACAAATTTGAATTGACAAAATCCTTACTGAGAATATTATAGCAGTTTGTGATGAATTTCAATAGCTCAACCAATTATAAAATCTAATGGGCATTAGTATTTCATTATGAAGAAATGTGCAGAAAAAATTAGCTTATACTAATTATACTTAACTAATTGGGTTTTACAAACGATATATATGGAAACGTTGTAACAAGCATTGCGATAACGAACAGTTGGATATCAATATACAAAGGATCAAATGAATAAAATATGTTACCAATAAATAGCAACACAATCCTTTTGGGCCTTAACGGTTTCTCGTTATATGGAGTTCGGCGGGAATAAAAGACATTTTACATCCAGCAGACGGCTAAAGTTGCGATATATTTTAGAACTGTGTAGAGATTATTAGATCTATTAGACGGTATCAACTGTGGGACGAAATTAAAATATTTAATCCATCAACCACGATCACACGGACAAATTTGGAATCAAATGGTTCAAATGTAAAACGAACCCTAAGATAATTTATTGAAATAAAGAGACATTATAATATTTTTCGTTCATAATTTGTTTTATTTAAAGGTTATTATCTACTTCTATATAAATTATTTTGTCCCATTGTCTGCTCTTGTGCAATATGTAGGTATATAGCAATGAACATAAAGAATATGAAAGTTAAAGATGGATATATCGATCGAGTCGATTGTTGAAATTTTAAGAATGAAAAATGGTCAGGATGTACACTAAAAAAAAATAAGATTATTGAGTTTTACACATAATTGGGTCAAAACGTCGGCAAACTCAATCAAATTCATTTTTTGATTGCCCATCCTGTCCATTTTTTATTCTAAAAAGTGGAAAGATTAACATAATAATGTAGTACATACATTAAATAGTATGTAAATACCAAAACAGATAATGTAAATAAAAGTATCTAAACAGAAATGTGAAAAATACTGAATAATAAATATAAACACAATAAAAAAAAACGAAACTTTCTTTACAAATTGCCTGCAGCCTGCAACTTTTATAACGGAAGAGACAACTCCAATTAAGGAAACCCACCCCCACTGCCAGGCAGGAATCAATAAAAATTATTCATTACAATTGATTTAATGAGTGCCCTACTGAAAAACATAAACCAAACAACTTCAATTTGTGCTCCGTATTATAGTGGGATTTAGAGAAATGAACAGGCAGACGGCGTATCCCGAATAGCTGGAAAAGGCGATAATACTGAGGTAAAATCCGTAGGTAATGTTCCTAGAGAGGACTGGGTAAGGCAGGTGAAATTCCAAATATTGGTGCAATAGAATCTAAAGAATAGACTCCTCCAAACTGATGAAGGTAAAAGCAAGTATTTTTTTCACTATTTAAGTCGGTAAAAATAGTGCTCTCAAGTAAATAGGGTCAATAAGAAAGGAAATAACCCTGTGCTGCTTCCTCGGTCCCTGCGAATTTCATCACGGCTACCTACTCTACGGCCTGGAACCCTCTACCTGAGTCAGGTTTAGTATCCCTTGAACAGTGAACCACATACTTGTGGATTGTGATCATTATGCAGTCATGAGGATGAAACTTAACATGCGCCAAAGTATTGAAGAAATTTTGCCAGATTTAGAAACCCTGAAGGGTTTTTGAAATCAACAAGATTTTATAACTGAATGTAAAACCTATGGCTAGCAGTTCCCTAATTAGGAACATTTTGAATCTGTAGTGGGAATCGGAAGAAAGTCTGGTCAGTTTGGTCTTTGTTTGGAATCCATCTCATAGTGGTATCTTGAGAAATGAAAGAACCGACGAAGCTGATAATTTAGCGAGGATGGGGATGTATCAAAATAAATAATATCACAGTAGATGATTGGATACATGAGAAAAATATAATTGTTAGAAGATTGGGTAAAAAAATAGAAAACTAAACATTTTAAATTATTAGAAATAAAAACAATGCAACAAATGGGCTTCCAGCATGAGAAAATCATATTGTGCCGAATACGGATTGGTCATATTCTGTTTACGCACGGGTACTTTCATTGAAGTCAAGAAGCACCCACTTCACAAACATGACACAACAGACCACAATTAGTGAAACATCTATTAGTAGAGTGCCAACAATTAAATAAAAATCCACAGTAGCTAAATTACCAGTGACAATGAAGGATATATTTGCGGGACATCGAGGATGAAGTTGCCGATACTTAATAGAAACCGAGTATTACAATAGAGTATAAATTATTGGGTTGGAAAAAAGGTCCTTTCGATTTTCCAGGAAAAAATAAAACTCAATATATTATAGACATAAAATTTATTTTAATCTAAAATATATTTACCATTATTTAATATGACTTTTTCCCATCTTTCCACTAACTGCATAATGCCATCTTCATAGAATGTTCGGAGTTTATTGATAAAAAACTGATCCAACTGGTTTTTGATATCCTCTTCTTTTTCGGAATTTATTTCCATTCATGGAGTTCTGCATAGATCTAAATAAGTGGTAGTCACTTGGAGCTAAGTCTGGTGAATAGGGAGGGTGGGGCAAAAGATCCCATCCAAGGCTCAATAATTTATTGCGAGCGACTAATGAGGAGTAAGGCCTACTAGCATTGTCTTGGTTGAACACAACACCCTGCCGATCATTCATAACTCTTCAGGATGTACACCAAATTCAATGTTACTATACTCGTTGGAAAGCTGAATTATTGCTTTTAAAGCCGTATGAATCTTTTTTTTATTTAATGCCTACATAAGGAATAACTCCTTTTAGGTTTTAATTTTTATCTCCATTTGTAACTAGTTTACGAAGATCCTGTTGATGTCATTGTGTAGTTTGTGTGGCCATAAATTCCTGCTGAATTTCTTGTAGATAGCTAAAGTCGTATTGAATTTATAATATTTTTTGTGATCTGTGAAAAAATCATGTGTGGGCCTAGAGACATAACCGAGCTTGTGTAAATGGTTTACAACACATTTAGGGCCATAGCAATCTCTCGCACTGATTAGGTGGAATTTTGTTCAACAATGGTCTTAACATTGCTCGTCTCAATTTCATGTGAGCGACCAGACCTTTGAGCATCATTTATGTCAAAATTTCCTAAATGGAATTTAGCAAACCAATTTTGACAGGTGCGTTCGGCTATGGCATCATCCATATAGACACTGCAAATTTTTCTATGAGCTTCGGTAGCACGCTTACCTTTTTTAAAATAATACAAAAAAATATGCCGATAATGAATGATATTTTCATCCATATTCACAGTGCAATAGCAAACACATACTAACATAGTTGCAACAAGAGTTTATATATATATTTGTTGACATATTATAAACAAGATAAACAATACATATTGGGGATTAATTTATCAGGTAAGAAGTGCATCATAGTGTCATAAAAAGAAACAGAAAAGCCAAAAGAACTTATTTGCCAACACTATACTTACCGCCAATGACCTCCTACGGTATAGGCAATGAAAATAAAAAATAAAAAAATATTAGATTTGGTGGGTATAGAATTTCTGGAATATTTACTGTCAGATTTTTAAACACAAACACTGAGTTTAATTTTATATTACTACTAACCAACTCTTCGTTTCGTTGGCATATCGACAGATACGTGTTAGCAGATCGGCATACTCAGTCACTCAGACCAAAAACCTAAAATGTTATAATCCCTAATTTGACTACAAAACATAATAGTTTTATATCGCATAATAAATACGTATGATACTTTTATAGAGTGTATCTTTTCATTTAATTTTCTTACTGAAATCTTTAAAAAAAAAAAGTGGTAGCCTTAATATAATTTAATGTTGCAACCTTCGATAAATTGCGAAGGCTATATTTTACGAGTTAAGCTTACCTCTGGACCCGCCTTGTTAAACGGTTATTTTGGTCCGAGGGACTTATAATATAGTTAGAATTCCTATTAAGTTTTTCATGGGCCAATTGAAAAATAATGAACTATCTAAGAGGGAAGTGTCGCTTTCGTTGATCCATACAGCCAGCTAATGGAAAGAAAGTGTTCCTTTCAAAGTCCATTCATGATAACCCTTTCAGTCAGCTCAACTTGCCGAGAACATTGCGATAATAGCGAGTATCCTAAAGTGTGATTAATAGCAGGCAAAAAAAATCTCAATATGAATAATGATGTTACAGTCTCTATAATGGCATATAATTTATTTCTGTATTATCATACGATAACTCTCAATTTAATTATTTTATTGTTTTTTTTAGAATAATTACGCAATCATGAGGAATAGATAACAGCCTCCATAGTAATAATTCATATCAAATTTTGAGGCAGCAAAAAATATCAATTAAAAAAAATTACAAATATAAAAATGATAAAAATTTATAATAATAAATATTAGTTAAATAACAACATGCTACACAAGATAAATAATAAAAATTTAGATGATAATGAAATAATTCCTTTTTCCAACATTCACACTTATATTCAATACTTATAATTAGTGTTGCCCAAAATCGATCTTGGTCTCGCACTTTGCAAGACCAAGACCAAGGCCGCCTAACTGTTTGCAAGGTCAAGACCAGGAGTGGTAAAAAAAAATCGATTTTTTAAATAGTAAGGCAAAATAGTTACTAATACTCTATAATCCTAGTTACTATATGTTATTAATTGGTATAACAAATACACTTTTGCATTTAGCTCCTCTAATTTTTCATTCGGGCTTAGTTAGTTTTCTCCTATCTAAAAAATTACAGTAATACCTCTATAGTAATAAGCTAATAAGTTACTGCAAGATTCTTGCGCAAGACCAAGAAGATGGCCAAGACTGAGTTTGCAAGACCAAGACTCGTCTGGGTCTCGCATTTGGGCAACACTACTTATAATAGCGTTGGTAACTCCAAACCAATCTATGCCACCTTTATGTGATTGGCAAAGTTGGTTTTCAAGTGATCCCAGCGCTTCTTCCTAGCTATGTCACTAATGATAGAAGTCAGTATAAACTGAATGCTAAAGCCGCATACCCTCAGATATTTAATTAAAAATATGAAAAATAAAACAAATTATAAACAATTTTCAAATAAAAATAAAAATAATTTTTAATAAGATATCAAAGGCGTTTGGTAAAAAGGGTGAATCAATCTTAATTTAATTTAAGTAATTAACTATTATATTAATTTTAAGGACAGCTAACTTAACAAGACATTTTATTTATTTTTATATTTCCTCCTGGGACGACATAATGTCTGTAGTAGACTTACCTCGATAGGGTTTTCAACAAAATAATTTACATTAACAAAAAATTACATAATATTTTCATATTTTCTTAATCTTCATCCTGACACACAACTTTTACTTACCACTCTACTTTGAATATAAATTATTCTCTAGCAATTTTGGGCTATTACAAAGTTCTTAAAGAGCATTTTTAACGGAGCTAAACCCTAAATCTTACAGCTAACCTAAAACAACCCACGAAAGTCATTAAAATAACATAAATAATATTAATTATATCGACGGTAAGCAATTAAAACATCTTAACTCCGTAACCTCGTAACTTTTGTATAGTAAATAATTTCAGTCTCTGCGCTATGTAAATGATTATGGATTGTATTAATATTAGTTATTAAACTCTTATTTGTTCATTGTAAAGTTAACTAAAATGAAGTTATCAACCATCGATAGATCTAAAGTTGTGACATTAGTTGTAAGTGGTTAATGTTGTGATTTCACAGATAGAAAATTCATTATATTATTCACTAATTTAATAACCTAAAATGTTACTTGATGATTTTGTTGAATAAAGAGACGATATATTTATATTTTTTAAATATAATATCGGTTCTGGAGTTATTCTACGACAGTAAATGTATTTAATGTAATGAAAAATTTTCACGATCTCAGTATTTTCTTTTACCATATATTGCATACATAGGTAAGTGAAAGTAAAATTTATGATACTGATAGTTAATACGAATTAATATATAGAATCTGAGATCATTAAATTATTTTTTAATTTTTCATTACCCATTTTTTTTATCAGTAAAATTTCGCAGGTTAATATCATCTCTCATTTTTCTGACATTGTTTTTTTCGTATCGTCTTTTGAAAGAGCAAATGAATAAATAAGGAACCAAATCATTTATTAATAAACTTCTACAGCATTTCTCTCTTTCTTTGAAAATTGAAAGCAAATATTATTCAATAATTAATTTTGTTTATATTATTTATTTATTTACTTTTTTAATAAATTTTATACGCATAAATATTTGGATTTAAAAGAGTGATGCTTTAAAAATGGTATAGGTGTATTAGGTATGTATTGTAATCAGAGCTCGAATATAACGGATTTCAACATAAAATATAACAAATCGGAAGGGGACAAGTTCGGCCAAGATTTCTATCTGGCCTTTAATAGATAGATAAATGGAGAATAAAAAAACGCTCAAAGATTTGTGTAGAAATCTTTTTATAATCTTCGAAAGTTAATTTAGACGCGTTTGTTCACGACCTCATCACATCTCCCAAAACAATATTTATGATAGATAAAAATTAATATTAAATTTAATTACTTACAATATCAACTCTGATTCACATTAATTTGATTAAAAAATCACAAAACTCAATGCTGAGAAGTCACTTTAAGAGAACTGTAGATATAAACACCATACAAAAAGTGTTTGAATTTATAAAATACATTAAATTTGTACACCTAATTTGATTACAACTAAAGCCGCTTATGACCCGATCGGGCAGATGCGGAATGTAACAATAAATAAATAAATAAATAAACATCATGCAAGACAGTATCAGACAGTCGACTTTGGAGCGACTTAATACAGTACATAACATGTCAAAGTTCATGTCGGTGTCTGTGTTGGATCTGCCAACTCCTTCTGTCTTCAGACATCAATAACAATTTATGAAAAACGGACTCTCGATTTTTGGATTTATGACAGGTTTTAAGCCGTTCTGTCCTCAAAGATGCTTATAATAGATTAGTGAAAAACAAATTATCACACACACACACACCATTTTTCGGGACTTGGTTACGTGTATTTCCGTTGAAAACTCAGATTCGAAAATTTTCTCGATCGCAATACTTACCCTTACTATATATTACATTTACACGTAAGTGAAAGTAAAAATAACTGATATACGTAAAAAAATAAAAGAACAAAAATTACAAGATATAATTAATTACAATATATAAGGCACAAGGGAAAATTTTTCTAAATTCTAATTTTTGTCAACATTACAATTTAATGTTTCTACTCAGTTTTATGATATTTATTTATGTTTTCCATGTTTATAAATAGTTTTTTTTTTTAATTTATTTATTGAGTATTATAACAATCTGTCTGTTGGACATTGGTTATAGTGAGGTAGGATGACATTCACACCATATGTACAAAAAAAATAAAATAAATAGAACAAAATAATAATCAAAAGTATATACAATAGACAATAAAATAAAATAACCTAAAAAATAAGAAAATTAAAACTAAGGAAAAAAAACAAAAAAAAAACAGTTATATTTAATTAGAATTATATTTAGTTGTTATGATCTATTCCTTGAAAAATTAAGATATTCAACACAATAAAATTGGCTGTTGTAAAGTTACCTACAACTTATATCTTACACATCAACAACTTGTGTAGAAACTATTTGGATTAATATTAGTTAAATTAATTATACCCTGTTATCCTTAATTACTTGCAAGCGCATTCATCACTCTTTTAGTGTCTTTCTTTAAATTTATGATGAAATAAAATATTGTTTGCTAATTATATTCTTTACATATCATACAATGTTTGATTAGTTTTAAAGGGCGTTTTATCGATCCAAAGACATTTTAGTATACGATTGGTGTTCCATTCCGTTGTAAGATATGTTTTTAACGTTAGAAGAGATCGGCCTTGGAGGCGATCCCTCCCCATCCGTCTACGTCGGAAGGCTTCACTCTATGACTCTTCACTTTCATTCTGGTCACACCGCCCTTTAAGTTGTTCATCCATCTTAAGGACCATCTTCTTCCATCAAACAACTCCTCCATCTCAACACCTGATATATCCTTTGTTTGAGCACCTAGCATTTAATGTAACATACCACTATCGCTCCTGAAAGTTAATGCAGCAACCAAAGCGAAAGTTGCAATAATTATACGATTTTTAACACTTCATTTTATGGAAATAATGCATACTAAATAATCTAATAATTGAGTAGATAATTGAAGGGGCAAATGGATAAAGGTGCAATTTTTGGAAAAATCCAATTATTATAATGGATAAAGTAATTAAGTGATCTATAGATTTCTTTCTTTTTTTTTTTTTTGGCTTTAAGATTTTAGACAAAATCCTATTTTAACAATATTTTGGTTTATTATTTCCAATAATGAACCATTGTAATCGTCCAAATACTAAAACTCCCTCTAAATTTGAGATTTTAGGTTTCTGGATACGTAGAACTCGAAAATCGAATAAACATTTTTTGTCCGTCCGCCGTCCGTCGTTCGCGCAATTTTTCCGTGACTACTGATTTCTTTTTCAAATTTGGAATCATACCAAGAGGTCACCCAAGGATTATGCTCCTGCATCGACCATGGAACCCCACATGTGCATTAGCGGTAAATAAATTATAATAATTTAAATATAAAATAAAGAACCATTGTCTGGTAACCCGGATATAAGATAGTGTGATAAAACAATATTGAGTTCGTATTCCGATACCAAGGGAGGCTATTAACTGTGGCATAAATACCTTGCCCTCAACCCCTGGCCCGAGAAATCCTCGTATAGCCTAAGAGGCGAGAAAGGGGAGGACAAAAAAAATTAAAAAAATTATATTATTATATTTAGTTTTTGATTCAGAAAAATAAGTAGCTGCTTAGCACCATTCAAACAGCTGTTAAAAATTTGATATCAGCTTTCTTAAAAATGCACTAGTGTCAAACTTTTATTTAATTTTCTTAGAACTGTAAAATGCTAAATTCCACATTTATACACTAAACCGTTCAATTAGATTACTTCATATTTTATGTTGGTAAATTACTAAAATTTCAATATTTAATTCGTTCTTCGTCGATGTACTGACATACATCCCTGTCTTGACTTATTCCAAATCCTGATACGAGACTGAAATAATAAGAAACTCATCGTCATATCCGATTATTTCAGCATTCATGAAAAATTCTCCGGTCATGAAATTTATTACAAAAAGCTTATTTGCATGATTGCAATCAAACCTATTTGGACTTGCAGAGTTCAATTTCGAGTCCCCGTTAAGCCATTATTGGATTTACATGACCCCCATATCTGAATCCACAACGATCCTTATGAACTCTCAAAATCACTTATAATAACTTCAATATTTAATAAATTACTGATTTGGCAAGAAATAAATACCTATCCTTTACTCACTCCAACCAACATCACATTGATTATTCTCGTAAGACTTTTGATTCCAGAGGTTGTTTTTATATGCCTCAAATTATTATGTTGCGGGTTTCAATCTTTTCCAGTACTTATGTTAAGTATCTTATATGTATATGTAATAAATATGAAATGGCCATAATATTAACATTCAAAATAAATGTTAGATTCAAAAGCTCACAAAACGTTACACTCCACACCCTAACTTACCAAAACATTGCCATACATTTCTAAAAAATAAATCATTACTCGAATTCAAAGTATTTAAAAAAATTCTGCCAATTAAGGTTAGTATAGTTTCCTCACCGTTTTCATTAGATAAACATTTTTTTTTCTTAACTCCGTATGATGTGGTGTTGAGAACAGAGTGGTAGTACGAGGCTTGAACATGAACTCTTGTACTGCACAGAGTGCATTTGAAGAGGAGGATGGGGAATTTTAAGATAAAAAATATCTATATAACAAAGTTTATAATTTTATGTATGTATGTATGATCTAAAATCTACGGGAGAAGCCATTTTCGGAAATACAGTAACTTCTTAACAATCGCAGATATGATATCCACTAAGTTCGTTTATCAGCAAATAATAGAATGCGGAAGAGTTCCACATTTGCAAATCGCCTATTTCATCAATCCAGCACATACTGAAGATGTATATTGTTATAGTCATTCCGAAAGGTCATATGTAAAAATAGAGTATTTTACAGGAAAGCATAATAATTAATTATTTTTTTATGATTTTATTTTCCTCTGAATCTTCCACAGTACTAGGCTGACTATATCAGTTGCATATTACAAAATGTCACCTTTAGCGCCAAGAGAATGGAAAATGGAAAATTGTTACATATGACCTTTTACACCAACAGTAGCAATGTATACTTAATAGTTATGTTTTCATTAGAGAAATGGATACAACAAACGAACCTTGGAAAAATAAACATTTTATTAATTCGGAGTTAATGAGCCTAATATTTTCCCTCAGTCAGAACAAAAATTATTTAAGCTGGAACACAGGCAGATCTACGGGGGGACGGAGCTTTCTGGGTGAAGCCCCTCCCCCAAAATGGTAAAATGTAACTATGTTTTATGGAAAAGATATTTTAAAAATAATCACTTAAAGTATTATTGTTCGTGTAATTAATTATATTTGATAGGACTTCAAGTATCACTTAAACACTATTTCAAATAGGTAGTTAATTTCTTTTTTTTTCCAAAGTAATTATCGTTATATACATGAAAAAGAAATATATCAGGCTAAAGACCTCCCCATCCCAAAAATTAAATCCTGGATCCGGTAGTGAGCTGAAACATAAACATAAATAATTGATGATCAAACAACTTAGATGTTAAAGAGGAAATCAAGACCACGACTAGCTGGTTGAAGTTCAATGGAAACAAACAATATTACAAATGAGACTTTTCTTACTAACCAAAAAAAAACCAAATGTCAATTAAACTTCACTGACAATTACATGAAATCTAAGTGAAGGCAGTAAGTGTCTTGCCAGTAACGTTTGGCATCGAACAAACAATACAGTATAAATTAAATGTTTGGATAAAACCTAAAATGTTATAACCACATAAAAATATTGTATTAATCTAACCCCTATTACACGTGATCAGTGCCTTCCACATTTCACATCCATTATATTGTTAATAGTTATTTATATTCTTTTTAATTATTAAATGATAATTGGTACTAGACAATTTTTTTGGAGTCAAACTAAACAAGCCGTTTTCAAACTATGGAATTTGATAAAATTGATATAAGACCATCTTTACACCAATCCGCACAATCCTTAAAAATTCCAAGAAAGTCGGATAAACGGTACTAGGTGATATGCCCGTCACATCGATTTGACTACAGACAGATAGACGCCGAAGCAAATTTGATCGTTGGTGTCTGAAACGTAAAACGCTTGGGAAAATTTTCGATTCTGAGCACAAAATTTTCTTTAACCTCTCCAACGAATACAATGATTTCCAACCTTCGGTAGTGAGGAAGCAAAAAGATAATTATGATTTTCATAAAATTGAAGTGATGAAATTTTTTAGGAGTTCCAATGATCGTGAGATACTAAGGAACATGTGCTTGCCTTGAGAGCTGTAAATTAAAATAATAAAGAAGATTCTCCATTAAATACAGAGTACTATTGTTAATTTTAACTAACAATTAAAATCGCAGTGTTTTTATTCAATATCAAGCATGTTACATCATTTTTATAATTCTTCATTGATTAATATTTTTTAATAACGGGCACAACTAAAAGCCCTACCGACCCAGTTTCGAAAAATTAAATATTTTTTAATTTCTAATCGTGCAAATCCATTGAATTTATTTTTGACATGTTTTCTGAAGTAAACTACTGTCACTAACTTTACCACTACAAGTAGTCAGGTCAATTCTTGTCCTCTCCTCAAAGGCTATACGATGTTATCCCTGGCCAGGAGGTGTGGGCGGAGATTTAAAAGACTCCCCCGGCACCGGGACGCGAACTCGTGACTATTTTAAATTCATTGTCTCATAGACCAAGTAGACGGGCAACGGTTGTGCTGTGCACACACGTTAGCCTGTTCGGCAACCCCGTCCACTAGTCAGGTCAAATTAATAAAAAACAGTAAGATTTGAAACTTTGAAAAAAAACACTCAAAGTAAATCTAATGCTTAGAATTGGAAAAGCTCCCATCAAAATAAGAGTGACTTTTTTAAAAGAAAAATGTTCATTTTTTTTAGAAGAACTGTAAAAAATAAAATAAAATAAATTTCTGAACAAAAATCTATTTATTCTAATAAATATCATAAATCCCTCATATCCCTGTTTAATAAATGAATGGTTAATTTTGAGAAATATTCTTAAAAAAGTTCTTATCAATGTTTTAATTGAGACTAGCAATTTTAGATATATGAGTTAGAAAGAGGGAGGTTAAATTTGCATAAATTAGAATATTTGAATAATTATCGTATAACAGTACAGAAAAATATATGTTTTTATGAAAAAACAAACTTTTCAGAATACACTGTAATTTTTAGCTTGAATAACATGTTTGAAAAAATAAAACAATCTATATTACTTAAATAAATAAAAATAAAATAACACTGAACCATTACAACCCATGAAGGGTCTTGGATTCAGTACTATTTAGAGAAAGTAGTGTTTCAAGGACAACGGTTGTGCAGGGAGGAGATCGGGCCAGGATCACGCTCAACCTCGAGGTCTTCCCCCTTAATTAATTATTTAATTAAGGTTACCCACTTAGCAGAAACCGGATGTGCCCCAGGAGAGTGTTCCTACTCCAGGGTCACCCCACGGCCAATGAAATAGAATAAGTAATGTATCTGCCATAAGCCGGGATTCGATCCTAGGACCTCGAGCATTGGAAGTTCAGTCTCCTACCCTGAGCTTCCCCACTCCCTAACTAAATCTTATATGAAATTGATCATTTATTATAATAATGACCCATATAACATGAAGTATAACTATAAACTTATATTTCTCTCTTTGAAACTAACAGAATATTATTTTTTTATGATTTTCCATATGTAAATTTTTAACTTTGTTGTAGTTATTTTACAGATGAAGAAATTCATAGAGTTTAGGGGAAAAATATGTAAATTTCAAAAAAATTAAGAAAATCGAATAAATAAATTTAATATGGTTACTATCAGTAGTTGGTTAAAGTGTGTGATCCCATATCACTCCTATTCAATTATATCACATGACATAATTTAAATAAAAAAATATAAACAGACATGTATTTTCCTAGTTTATATTAATATTTCGTTGATGAAAAAAACTAAAAACTTCCATTGAGCTTATTCTAGGAAAAAGAAAACTATTTATATAGCTTTATTTGTCATTGGGTTTATTTTTAATAAAACGAAGCGGCATATATGCACGTGTCAAAACCATATTGCTTTTTCTTTTGCGTAAGGGGCAAAATGAAATCGTCAAACATCATAGTAATTAAACTAATTTTTGGATTTTCTTTTATTTGTATTTCCATAATCTACTATCCTCCTTGAGATACTCGAAGACATATGATTACATAGTTACACAATGCACGTAATCCGTAACAAGTTATAATAATATTAATTTTAACCCCATTTAAACAATTGAGCTTTTTAAGTGTGCCAATTGGTGAATTATCGACAATTCCCATAACTCAAATGACAAGGCTATCTCTGATAACTTAAAAATAGTTATCTAAAACCACCGAAAGATTCTTTGCCAAGAGCTAAAATACGCTTTGGTCTCAAATAAAAATAGAGAGGTGGCGAGAATATATCTTCGCCACCTCCCCAATATTTAGACGCACAAGATTTAAAAATAAAATAAAACCAATAACAATTAATTTACATTAATGAATAAAATATGTAATCTAAAATCGATTAAGAAAATAGGATAAGTCAATTATATAGTTAATCTCAGGGCTAGAAGTAGGGACGCAAGTAGCTTACTACAACTTATGTTCCTATTATTGAAATTTTAGTTTACATTCGTAGATGATAATATGCAGCAATATACCCTAGGATTTTATAATTTATTCATGTTCGCCCTTTCATTTTTACGTTTAGATTTTATCACATTTCCTGCAGCGAATTTGAAGGATTGGAGAATTGAGAGTTCATCTCAATGCCTCAATCCTTCAAACACAAAAAAATAAATGTAATATATTCAATTTCATTGTTAATATATTTTCGAATGCACCCATACAAAAAAAAAATATGTAAACACACACACACATATATATAATATTACGTATATAAAATTTACATATATATATATATATATATATATATATATATATATATATATATATATATATATGTGTAAATTTTATAAGAATATAAACTCTCGCGACTTTTTTTTGGAAGAGGGACGGAAATCATCGCTCCCTCCCTCTCCCCCCCCCCCAACCAGAATTGAAAGTTGTGCCTATGATTGGTCTGAGCAGTCTTTTACAAATGTATAACCCTTTTCTCCAATCAATTTATCTCTTAATAGGATACAGTTCGATTTGTCAACCACATCGATATATCAACCCTCTTATATGTTTTAAAAAGAATTTTTAAAAGAATCATAGTTTAAAAAGAATAGAGTTTTTAAAATAATCAGAAACTGTGTATAACATGTCTGTTAACCAAAGTTAGATGTCACTGATGATTATAGAAGACTCCTGGTCGAATTTACATCGAAAGTGGTTATTATTTCAGCCAGTGTTCATTGAGCCCGTATTTTTTTAACAAGTATTTTTCTGGTTAGTTGATTTCTCTGTTTTATCGGTTTATTTTTCCACTAAAATTGTAAGTAGAGTTTTCAATATACTGACTAAACATTTATTTAATAAAATTAAAAAAAATATTTTATCACTTGCTTGTTATTAGGTTCCTCAAAATAATTCCTTAAGAAAGTTTAAATATATTAAAATGATTTATGAATATATTTAGTTGGTTTCATTTTCTAATGTTAATTCATTCTTTTAATTGTTAATTTTTGTTTCATTGTATTTTGTTTTTTAATCATATTTTATTCAACTAAGTAAGTGATGGTTTTCAGCCGAAGGGTACAGGTAATGAAGAATTGTATAAGGTTAAATTCACAACTATGTCACGTTAGTAATATAAAAAATCAACAAATGTCTTTAAAAAAATGATAAGGAACCTTATCAGTATGAGAATTTCAATTATTGACATCTTTTACAGTCCTCTTCTAACTTTTCTCATCTCCTCTATTATTACTGGGTATATTTACCCTCATGATCCTCAGGACAAATCACTCATTAAGGTACGTTCTTGTAGTCACGCCAGGAGACCTAGATCCTGCTGTCATGCTCCTGTAGGAAACCTGGAGTGAGCTCTTGAAGTCAAACCATGTAGTTTAGTATAATTTAGAACATAAGATATCTATAGTTAACAGACATTATAAATAAATGTGCTACTTCTAAAGTCATCACTACTACTAACCGACAAATTAGGAACGCCGAACGTGTCCATTTTGTGGTGGCTATAAAGAGCTTTATTAGAGTAATTCTTACATTAATTAAGGGGATAAAGGAAGAATAGGAAGAAGTAGTGATAGAGGTACTGCTGGCAACTACATTTTATATAAGCGTTTGAAATCGATAATTAAAAATAATCAATTCTGATCAAAACGTTTATCTGAAATTTTTAAATTAAGAGAGATTTTTATTTTTGATCATAAGTGATAAACATCATATTCTAAGCATTATTTTTAAAAAAAAGTTTGACAATTAACGATAATTATAATTATTTAGTAATCCTTTTTCAAATCATATTTTTTTTCTAATCTATGTGATATATTTCAAGTCTGGAATAGTAGGTGGAGAATATTGTTGTCAACTATTAGCGACAGAACATGTTTATTGCCGAAATTCATTAATAATTTGGTATACATAAAAAAATACATATATGTATACACACTCGTATATATATATTTTAGATATCGGGTGCACAATAAAAGCGATTTCAGAAATATAACATTAAAAAATGTATAGATTAATAACGTATACGTACATATTAATATTTTATTTAATTTGTGCGTAAAAGGTGATTTTTATTTTCTGATCATAAATTTTTTAATCACAATTTAATCATTAATATTTATGTAAAACCATATTACTCAGTGATAATAAATACAAATATACATTTAAAATTTTATTTATAAATCAGGCACGATTTTTAAATTAAAAATTATATATAATAATTAGTATACGATTGTTTGCAAACAAACTAAACCTTGATTTATATATTTTATTATCAGTCTCATCTGCAAATAAAAATAAAAAATAGATTTGCGGGTTCTGTCTATGGTCTTTGAGGTATGCTAATTACTAATTCAGTGTAAATTATTAATTATTATTTGTATTTTATCATTTTCTACAAACGGAATGCCGGATGAAATGTTCAAAAAGATGTAGCTCTGAGAGGAACTAATTAGCAAGAGATAATTCAGCGCCTACTTAACAACTTGACTCAGCAGTTTTGGAAAATGGTAAAATAAGGCCTCCCCCTTCTGCTTACGGTTAGGAATGTTGTTCAAAGCTAATGCCTCCGGTCCAAAATTTAACTTAATCCCAGTTAAACCCCCATTAATTAGAACTGGTCTGGTCCATTCGAGTCTAAACCTTTCATCATCAAAACTTGAGATTAGTTAGTGAGGATTAGCATGTATAGAAGGGAATGAATGCTTCCACATATTTTTTTATTAATTCCAATTTGTTGAGTTTTCCATTATTTCCTGTAGTGATGGGATAGCGGGATGTCAGATTATTTCCTTGTCTGTCCGATGGTAAATACAATCATTTGAAAGTTGGCATGCCTAGGATCTAGCAGAGTCATGTAAATTTCTTTGGAAGTGTTTTTCTAATAGATAGATGTATTGATAGATAGAGCGCCCGTATCTTTTTTTTAAGGTAGAAAACTTATCCATCTCCTATAAATTATGTTTAAAGTCTGGAATGTAACACAGTTTTCTTGTGCAATAATAAAAGTTTATTACATTGCTATGTTTGGACCATAGGCGTAGACTTTCCATTTCGAATGGGAGGAGGGCGAAGGACGAAAATAATAATGGTGGTAGTCTTATTATGTGTAAAATTCAACATAATTATTGTGAATTCTAATAAGTAAATTCTATATATTCAGGGATGATTATATTGAAATATTTCATAGGATGTATGATTACTTTACCTCACACCTTCATTTCCACGTGATTTTCTTATAAATTTTCTACGATGAATTTGGGTATAAATTTGGGTAATAAATATGTTTAATAGGTATAAGTATAAATATATTTTTTAGGAAATATTGATGTAGACATGTTTACCTAACTACGTAGACTGTGAAAAACATTCTATTTTTATTTTAAGGTTGTGCAAATTTAATTTGAATTTAACAAGCAAATATAATATTGAATGTTTAAAAATAAATTTATATATTTGTTCGGAAGTTGCAGAATTTGCTTATGTGCTTGTGGAAACACTTGAGAATATCTGAACAAAACATTTGGATTTGCAACAATTTTAAATTAAATATGAAAGCATGGGAGACAGCCTTCATAACATAGGTACATTTCTATAACTTTGCCAGCTAAAAATGAACAATGTTAAAAAACCGAAAAATATTTTTGATTTCTTAATTCCCCTTAAAATACCTTTATACTACCTTTAATACCTTTAAAATAACTTAAAATTAAAATAAAATGTTTTTCACAGTCTAACTAGTTATGTAAATATGTCGATATAAATATTCCCTAAAATACATATTTATATTTATACCTATTAAAAATATTTATTTCAAAATTATTTTAGAAAATTTATAAGAAAATTACGTGGACACGGTGTACACTTTCGAGGTAAATGAAAAATAAAATCCTAGAAAATATTCTATATAATAATCCCTAAATATAAATTAAAATTTAAATAATAGGAATATCACTTGATTCCTGACCACCAGTTTGGATTTCGACCATCTCATTCCACTATTAAGCAGTGCCATCGTGTGACGGATGTCATTTCCACTACATTGAAGTGTGGAATGTACTCCATTCAGGTTTGCTACCAAAACTTCTTTACTTTTCCCAGTCCGCTGCTGTTCCCCAAGGAAGTTTCTTAGGTCTCATCCTTAACTGTATAAAAAACTTTATCCTGTATAAAATGAGTTTATACAACTCATATTCCAAACCATCCTTCCACCGTCCTTACCATCTATGCTGATGTCACATGTGTGTTATCTTCCAATAATGAACCAATTGTTGCAACTCAATCACTGCAGTCACACATTTCAGCCATTGAAGTGTCATAACTGGAGAATCAAAATTAATAAAAACAAATCCCAACAAATTACTTTAACCTCCGTCGTAAGCCTACTACACCCTGCCCTACAGTATAATTTAACAATATTCCACTCATCCCTGTCTAACAGATCCGTTACCTAGGGTTCCTTCTTGACAAACGTCTTACTTGGAATCCTCATACTAGATTGAACATTCAAGGAACTGCTAACGGATTCCGACTACTACATCACTTACTTGACAAACACTCTACAAAAAACTCATATACACTTCCATCATCAGGTCCATTTGGACATACGGAATAGAGCTTTGGGGCTCCACAAAACCCTCAAATTCTTCCCATATCCAATCCATACAATCGAAAATCCTCAGTAAAATCTTTAATGCTCCTTATTATGTCACAAATAAAATTATTAATAACATCTCAACATTTCCTTTGTTGAAGATTTGGCCCGACTAAGATACATCTCTTTTAATCCTAAACTCCTTGGTCACCCTAACCTCCTAGTTCATAACCTTTCATCCAAAACAATTCCTAACAACCCTCTGAGGCGTCTGAAAAGAAGATGGCCAAAGAACCTTCTAAATTAATTTAATTTTTGAAATGCTACCAATGCGTAGTTTCTTTACAAGTGTTTATCATGTTTTAGCATATTTACTTATTGTATATGTACACAGTTGTAGATGTCAATAAATGAGTAAAAAAAAGAAAAAAATAGGAATATTTAGGTAGTGAAGAAACAGTTAAGTACCTACTAATAGGTCTTAGCCTAACCAGCTATTCAAATTTTCTTGATTGATTTAAGATTACATATTTTATTCATTTATGTATCTTACTTATTATCAATATTAATTTTTTTAAATTGTGGGTTGATGGTTGGCTATAGTGAATAATGAAGAGAAGGATAGTTGAGGTGATCAGTCAACTTGGCCAGTCAGTTTGACTGATCACCCCAACTATCCTTCTCTTTATTCATTGTTTTTACTTCAAATTATTAAGAGGTTGAAATGATATCCCCCTCTTCAACATTTTTATTGGAAGGGGGGAGAGGATGATCGCCCCCTATAGCCTGCGCATATGGTTTGGATCTAAGGCTATTTCAACCTGATCCTAAAAAATTTGCGCAGAAATCTTGTATCTCACGTGATCGGGTAATTATCGCAATGGGTCTACATTTCCTGCAGGCGGACATCCTTTCGATGGATCGGATGTCGATCGGAAATTAATACTTAATTATTAAAAGAGCATTTTCAGGAAATTTACTTTTATTGATGTTATTAATAAATGGCTTTTTACATTTCTTATTGGTTTGAAGGTCTTTATACCATTCATCTGAACCGGTAGTATATACGGGGTAGTATATATAAAAATAAAAAAATTTGCTGTATTGCAGCACAGATGCATCAAAACAAAATTATCTTCTTGTCTAATGATTGTCTATAATTATTCTATGTATGGATTTTACTAGTTAAGTATATTTCTTATTTTGTATATATTTTTTATTAAAAGATTTAACATTTTCTAGGAATGCACTAACCAAAATGTACGCTAAAGTTTTATAAAAATGTGTCCATCATTTGAAATAAGAAAGTGAATTAATTTCATTGAAAAATTAAGATTAATGTTCCTATTTTTTAAGAATATTGTGATTCTTAAATATGTCAGCAGGTGAACTTACGGAAAAGCATATGTTTACTCTGGAGTTTGGTTGTTTTTTTTTTGTTTTTTTTGTTTGTTTTTTTATATCCTGGCTTATTATCTACTATCGTAAGTTCGATTTGATAAGATTTTCGGTGATTGTTACCTAGATAATCCAATATCGATTTTATCCAATGCCGTCTACTCTTTCACTTAGGTGTCCGTTTTTCCTTGTCAAAATTGTACTAGTAAAAACAGCAAAAAAAAGAAAAACATGTATGTTTTATTCACAAAGGACAAATCATGGACATTGGAAAAGTAAGTAATTACGTAACCAACAGAAATGGTTAGGAAACTTTACTCACCTTCCTTGGCAAAACTTTTTATATACGTATATGTTTTGAAAAATAAATGTAGGCATTGCCCGGCATTCAAAGAAAAATACTTAGCTGAGGGATACTTGATGTGGGAAGAAAGACCCTCAGTATGGGTACTAAAGGATCCCCTCATGAATTATGTATAGCGAACTTTTTATTTATTATTATTATGGTTCTTTTTTAACAAATCCTAGTAAAACTTGATTAATGGACTATTCTATGAGGCTACTATCCTGGTTATAACGATAGATCAAGCCCAGCTTTCATCCTTTGTGCCCTTCACCATAAACGGATGTGAATTTACTCGTCGATAAAGTCTTCGTTTATATCTTATATATGTTATATATAGCTATTTGTTTTACATATAAAATTTTACTCTATTAAAATACATTTCAACGAATGATATAACATCGTTTGAGTATAAATGGTCACAGGCATAATATAAGGCAATTGAATAATATCCGATATCGATATCATGTATCAAAAAACTGGTTACATCCATTTTCAAAAAAAATTCAGGCCTGATCAAAAAAAATTAAATAAAAAAAATCAATTCATTAAATTTTCTTTGTTAATTTCCGTTATTATGATAACTAATCAATTTAAACAAAAATTATTGATAACTTTTTATAATCTTCTCTTTTTATTAAATCTGAAATAAAATAAAAGTTGTATGTACCTGAATTTGATCAGAAAATGTGGATTTCTAGTTAGATTAGGTTTAAAAAAATTGTATTATTAATCAACAATATTTTTTCAAATCAAATAATTTTTATTAATTTTAACTATATATAGGCATAATTTTCTCTTCTTTGCCTAAGTTGAATTGAATGCATTTCAGGATTTTTTCGATTATGAAAGGTTTAAAAGTAGGACAATTATTCAAAGCAAAAATTTCGATCTCAAACCATCTAAACTTTGATTATTTTAGAAGGTTAACAACAAAAACAAGTATTTTTGATAGGACTGCTCCTATACCGTAATTACACAGCTTTGTGGTTAGTTTATGGAGAATCTAGGCGGTTTTGAAACAAACACACTTAATACATCATTTCTGGCATTAAAAATTTGTGAATAATTTTTTTTTTGTAATAATGGATGTAACCGGTTTTAACACGAATGTCTCATTTTAAACTTTATATTGTGTTTCATATAGTTTTGTCCTACTTTCTAATAGACAACTTTTGAAGAAACTCTTGTTGGTATAATTAAATATTTACAACGTGAATTCCATTCTAGAGTAATGATCAGATATCCTTACGAATGAAGAAATCTTTAAAAGGGTCCATTAATAGAGAATTTATTTTTTAAAATCAGTAATATTATTTTATGTCATTATATTTGTACCGAATCTTTTCTGAGCCTTCATAATTTGGACAAATCATATGACTTATGGATTTTACACCTCCAAAAAAAATAAAAATTCTATTAACATGTGATTTAAAAAATCAATAATGTTCATCCAAAAGTTTAAAAAAAACTATTAAAGATATTCAATTAAAACCATATATTACATCAACTGAAAAAATTAATAAATGAATAGGTATATATTTCATATTGATTAAAAGTTCTCATACTCAGTTTATTGCACAACTGTAGTAAATAAACCATTCATATATAAATCCGATCTGGATTTTATGTTTTTATCATGGCTCTGAATGGACCACTTGAGTTCTATGATTAAAACGGTCCAAAAGTTTTAGAGAAAGAAAAATATTTAGAACCACTAAAATAAAATTATTAATATAAACGGGTAAAAAAACCCAACAAGAGTCAGAAATCAGGTACCAGGTTATATTTGAAAAAATAAAGAAAAACTGCCATTCATCCCTAAAAAGCAGGTAAAATATAATATAACTCAACAACATTTCGCGAACTCAGGCATCATCAGCAAAGAAAAAACGAATTCACTTCCCTCCATGAAACTTAAACACACGCTAAAAGAAAGGGGTAACATAGCTGTCAGAGAAAAGGGAACACATAAAAATAGATATTGAAATTAACGATGTTTGTGAGAGAAAATAATTTATAAAATGGAGTGCTAAATAAACTAGGAGCAGTTACCTCATCTTTTGTTGCGTTGGAGGAAAACTTGAGGTTCGGAACACGAAACACGAGCTTTGCAGAAACAATAGTCGTTCCTCAACATTATCCAGTCGTTAGCCATTATGATGCTGCTTTTAATTCAGATCTCAAGAGAAGTTATCCAATTAAATGTTTATAATTAATATACAAAAATAATTATAATAATTACGAGATTTAATTTTAGCCATTAAATATGTTTTACATCCTCATAGTTCATGTTAAAAAATATATTAATATTTACAAGAAAAAATAATTTAACTAACATTAGAAATATACGGTTATAAATCAGTGACAAAATAACTAAGAGACATAACATAAATATTAGGTTATTATTGGGAAAAATCCAAAACATTCAGCCTTATGTACCAAAATGCAGGCAAAGAAAAACCCGTCACGTTTCAATCCCATGAAATCCAATACACTTTGCCTGCATTTTGGATAAATAAGGAATTTTTCCTATAATAACCTAAAAATTTATTTAAATAAATTATTTTTAATTTTAGCTTACAATCGGTAATAATTGGAAAAATTCAACTATACATCCTTGTGTCTCCAAAATAGAAATAAAAAATAAACTAATTATTTAAATTTTCGGCAAATTGGGCATTTTCAGAATAGAAATGACAAAGTCATTTCACTCAATTACATCTAAGGACATACTAAAAGAAAGGGGAGGTAAAAGAGGTGTGAAGTTTACAGAGTTAGGCTGTATTTAAAATTAAATAGGTATTTTAAAACACAAAATAAAATAAATCTTTTGTATTTTGCGTTTTAGCAAGTGAAATATATTATACATTGTTTGCATTTCCTCCTTTTCATAATAGAAAACACAAAATATTTTTTTTTTTAATTTTATTTTATTGAGATTTACAACTGTATTACATGGAAAATACAATAAGTAAATGTGACATTGGTAACATGACATGTACAACATGAAGAGAAACTACCCATTGGTAGAACTCAAATTAAAGTTCTATATTAGAAGGTCCCGAGGCCATCTTCTTTTCAGACGCCTCGGAGGATTATCAGGGATCGAGGAGGAAGCAAGGTTTGAAACGAGAGGATTCGGATGGTTCTGCAGTTTGTTATGGAAGGATAGATATCTGGATTGTGCCAAATCGGAAACATATGGAACATTAAGGTCTTTATGGATGATTTTATTTGTAACAAAGTAAGGAGCGTTTTTGGATTTTACGAAGGATTTTGGATTGTAAGGATTGGATGCGAGAGGAATTCGATGGTTTAGTGGAGCCCCAAAGCTCAATTCCGTAAGTCCAAATAGGTCTTATTATTGTCATATATATGAGTCGTTTGTAATTGATTGTGAGCTTAGAGCGTTTGTCTAGTAAGTGCTGCATTAGTCGAAAACGGGCGGTTTCAAGTCGTTTCAGTCTGGTATGGGGGTAAAAATTAACTTTTAAAAATATTTTCTTTCTGAGATACTCCAAAAAAAAAAATTATTTTATTTTGTATTTTAATCCAACAAAATAAATTAGCGGATATGGTTTCTCTTGAAGTATTGAAGCATAGCTGATAATTTGCCCGACTATCCTATCCTGTGAAAACCGATCATAGAAATTATTTAAGGTTGATTATGTTAAATTGGAGATGCAATTATCTTTGATTATAAAATTGGCCAACCTTAAAATAATTCTGAATATAACAATTATGATCAATAAGTGTAGAAAAGAATATTTTGTGAAATAAACAGACAAAACTGGACAGACATATGTTTAGTTAGGGATAAAATATACCTTTTTTATCTCAAGTAATATTTTCAAGTTTTTTCTTTACTTTTAAGTAAAGAAACAGAAAGGATGAATTTATGGAATACTTTAGAGAATTCTTAAAATTAAATAATTAACAATAAATAATGGCAATACCTCAATTTATTAAAAATAATTCAGAAATAGTATTTACTGAATAAAGTAATTTTCAATTAAATAATTTTCCTTACTCCTAATTTTTAAAGTTTTAGTAAGTATTTTTAAAGCAGTATATTCACTGTCTTCTAATCTTACAACACCTTTTCACGAAAAAATAATCCATTTTTTTGAAAATTAGTTATAAAGCGCCACTTTGTAATTCAAATACAAAATATCTTTGTCATTTTATATTTAAAGTTCTTTTTTGGAAAATAATTTCAATACTTTGTAGCTAAAATATACTTTATTTTAAAAAAAAAAAAAAAAATCAATTTCAATCTATTTCAAAAATCATATTTGAAAATAATAGTAAAAATACTTTCTGACCAGATGTGGAAGGTTACAGCTGAATAGGTATATAAATAAATAAGTCACGTTCTGTTGAATCGGAAGTGATAAATACAACAAAAAATAAGGTGTGTGATTTAGACTAAACTGCTGCAGTGAACAAAATCAAGGGGTGATTAATAATATGAAATATAAATTATAAAAAATAACTTATTATGAAGAGGTTGAAGTGACACACAATTCCATCGGTTACAATATGCAGGTCCAATTTTTAGTTTCTGGGACATTTTAATTAATATATTTAATAAAACTCCTTATCTTTAGGTTTTCGACACTATTTTTCCCATTTCGCCTCACTAACACGGCGTCGCGTTAAGAAACAATTTCAAATAATAGCCCATTATAAAGAGGATGAAATGCTGAATTCTATTTTTAGTTTTTGAGATAGTTCAATCCATATATAAAAAACACTTCATTTAGTCGACTCCAACCGACTTTAATCAACCGTTACACATCGGAAATCTGACGGTTCATTCTAGTTCACTCTCCACAATGAAGTACAACGAAGAAGTTTCATTTAAAAAAAAAAAACTAGGGCGGTGAGCACATAACACAATTTTCACTTATCTACTACTACCCAAAGTACTCTGTTCAAAATTTTGTGGTTTCGATTTCCTCCTAGATCTGATATTCGTCTAATTAAATAACAATAAAAAATACTAAATCATTCATAACATAGTTATTTAATAAGTACATTTATAATTAGAGTTCCTTTGCCATGAAATACTATTTACAAATTTTCATTTTTGCCTGAATATATAAATGAAACCAAGTAGTTGTAGTTTTACATTTTTTAAGAGTTAATATCATAAAAAGTTATTCAAACGTAAAAATATTTTTTTACAGTTAATAATTATAAAAATGGAATAAAAAAATCATTAAAAAAAATTACATTTTATAGGACCATTGATTAAACAATAATGTAGAATGAAATCGCGTTGCTAATACTCGTGTCATTTTATATATATATATATATATATATATATATATATATATATATATATATATATATATTTGCATAAGATTATTTCATCACTTCACTGTAATAGATCTGTCATAGTGAAATGGTGGAATAAAAGATATGGAATCATTATTAGAAAGATCTCAGCTAGATAGTTATCAATCGAGTATACACTTCGATGTTTCAAAGACAATAGTGTGTAATTTAGGTTAGTGGGTTGACCGTGTTATCCCAGAAACTGGATTTGAATTCGCTGAGCCGAACCTAAATACATCCCCTGTTTGTTGGGCGGTTCCCCATTAGCAATCCTCTACGGCTCTACGGCTCTGGGAACAAAGTGGCGATAGAGCAACAGCGTTATAAATGTTCATCATTTGTCTGCATATTTATTTTGATAGTTTTTTTTAATTTTTATTATTAAAATTGACAACTGTATAATGATAAATACAACTAGTAGATATGAAATAAGTAACTTGGTATGTACAGCATGAAGAGAAACTACCCATTGGTAGCACTCCAATTATATTTCTATATTAGAAGGTCCCGAGGCCATCTTCTTTTCAGACCCCTCGGAGGGTTACTCGGAGGATTAGGGATTGAAGCCTTGGCCCGATATAGACCACACAGATGAGCGTCTTGGAGAAGATTTTGGTCTTGGACTTGACGAGATGATTTCGAATCAGCGGATGCCGTGATGAAACATGCCATAACTACACCACTTCACATACCATAATAGCTAAGTTGTAATTCCCAATCCTAATGTTAAAATATATCATGGCACAATTCTCAAACAGTCCATCTATGAATTCACAGTCACTAATCAAATTCCTTGAATCATGTATTTATTTTTTTGTAAATATAATTTTCATATATAGTTTATTAAACATAGAAATAAAATAAGTTTTTTAGTTAAACTTATTTTAATTCTGCCACCCATTTATGCCATGATGATCACGGATAATGTTGGTGATTGGAAAACATGATAAACACAAACCAGCCTTTGAGAAAAGAATTCCAATTAATTAATCCTGGACCAATCAATATATAACATAGATCCAAATTTGTTTTACAATTTTTTTAATATTAATTTTTATTAAATAATTCTGGATAATTATTATCAATAATTATCCAGTGGCATCCCGATAAATTTTAAGACCCGAAAACGTAGCAATAAGTACTTGATATATAAAAACTAATCGACGCTATAATTTAGAAATAAATGATTATTATTTTTCATTTTGGATTTTTCTAATAACTCCCTTAACTGAAATAAAATCTATAATATGCTCCACCCCTCTCTATATAGGAATTATTCTTACCTGATACCACTTATCTTTCTTCATTCACGGCTGTATTTTTTAATTTTTCTAAATATGACCTAACATCTAGTTCTGTCTCTTGTTAAATTTTTTTTTCTCGTTTATATCAATTATTTTATTTTAGCGGTACCCCAGATCTAAATATATTTCCTTCTATTATAGGTTGAACCGATTTTAATAGAGTTTTAGAGCCCGGCGGGTTGATTCAGAGCCATGATAAATTAATTAAATCTAGAAAATATTTATAATTATATCATTTTAAATATTATAGCTGTACAATATTTTGGATATATTAAAACCTATCTTAAATAACGCTGGTAATTTTTTTAATTGTAGTAATTGGGCCTTTATTCCAAGTCCCGGAATCTATGTATCGGAAAATTTATATATTCATATTTTTATTCCATCTTGCTTTTCTGAAAACAATTTTTATAAGTATTATAAGTAATTTTTTGGGGCATTAAACGTATAACACTTTATTCATCACTATCGACTTTATGAAATTATAAGGATCAAATCTTTTTCTAACCCATCCACATCTTTCTAATATTTAAATGATCGAATCATGATGTTTCGATAACATATATTTCATTTTGCTTTTATGTGATCGACGTGTATTTTGAGAGAAGAAAATTACATTTTATATTAGAAGAAAGAATCTCTTTTGCATTAGTGCCTAAATTGTTTCTTCAACTAAACCATATCATTCTAATGTCAAAGGTAAAACTATCCTTATCGAATTCCCGCACTCATAAAATCCATTCCTTTGCCTCCCAATCGTCTCCTAAACAACCCACCTACCCTGACTTCCGTGAAAAACCTTGGTGTTATTTTTGAACAAACCCTCTTCTGGAAACAAAAAATTTCCCATCGTAATATTTCTACTCTAATAGTTTAACCGTTAACATCATCTTCTTCCATACAAAAACCCGTCAACTCCTGGTTTCCTCCACTTCGGCTATCTTTATATTAAATGGTTACATTATATGGTTGTATGGTGGACTCTTGGGAGAAATTGAAGCCAAACAAAACGCCTAATGAATTGCTTGATACTTTTCGTCTTCGGGATCTCGAGAGATACGTATATAACCCAGTATTACACCAAGTTGAAGTGCCTCTATCCTACCAATGTACGTACTTCCTTGCTAACTTTTTATGCCAGGACATTAGAAGTCAGCGACCCTCCTATATTCTCCAGAGTCTACAATTCAAATCCTCCATTCAATCCCCTCCCACCAGATCCCGTAGTTCTGACCTCTATTCTACTCACCGAACTGCTTGAAATTGAAATATAATTGATTGAATTATAAATTTTGTTGGTTATGTTAATCAACCTTATCTCATTAGGCATTTTTATCTTGTTGTTAAATAACTTCTTAAAATACCCCAGAAACCATGTGGTTTACTTATGCTATTTCATTTTCCTTTGTTTATATATATATATATATATATATATATATATATATATATATATATATATATATATATATATATATATATATATATATATATATATATATATGTTTTTTTTCTTCCTATATTTTTATTTTTAATAGGATATTATTTTGTAAATATTTAATTTGATGTATAGCCAGGCATTTTATCAGTATTTATATTTTGTTCTAAAGGGACAACAGTCACAGGATAATAATAATATCTCCATTTTATTCTCAAATTTTAATTGTTATATAAAACAATTAATTCATTTTTTGTTTTAGCTTAATTATTATTATTTAAATAAACTACAAGCTCTTTTTCGTAAAAATTAAATTGCGTGTTTTGACTGTTTGTTTTATTTTTTCTAATAAAAATTCGAGGTTTCTTAAAAAATAGAAATTTGAACGTAAACCGGAAAAAATATATCGGATTAAGTAGTTGTAAGAACACTAATGACTTTAATTCCCACTGACCAGATGGTAATTCTAGATTCATCAGTGAAGTGAATAATTGATTTCTAGTTTCCTTCTGAATAGTTATTCCGTTGTATAATTGAAATGACTTGAAGTGAGAATTTTCAGGCTTGAATATTTAAATCTCTGAGGGTTTTGTGGATCGTGGGGCAACACCGCTTGGGACCTAGGGGAAGGAATTGAGGGAAATGGCCGCCTGACCCGGCATTAAATGTTAATTGCACTCCAACAGGGTGTCCTTATCTCACTTTTTATTATTGCCGTTTCTTTTTTCCCTCCCCGAATAGTAGCTCTAGAATCGACATTATTTCTTTGTTTTATTTTCCAATATTTTTTATTTTTTCCTTCAAATCTTGAAATTTAAAATAATTAATCGATTTATTAAAAAATAGATTAGAATGTAATAATTTATTCCAAGGAAATCAAACCATTTTTTTTTTTTTTTAATATTTTGAGCCTGTTGGCTCATTTTCTTGTTATTCATCTCTAATTAAATTTTACACTTTCAAGAATCATATTTTCTTACATAATATTATTTTAAAATATTTGTTATATGTAATATAATTGTCAAATTTATCTTTATTTTTTTCTATTATTAAAACTTGTGGAACATGAGACATACGTGTACCATTAATCAATTAATTAAAGCCCAATTTTGCCGTCATAATATATTGATATTTAAAAACAAATTATATACGCCTATTTCATAAACATAATGAAGAACTAAGACCAAGTGTTTCAAATTAACCGAATTGCATCCACAATTTATTTGTTAAAACAAGAAGACCTAATGAGATAAGGTTGATTAACATAACCAACAAAATTTATAATTCAATCAATTTTCTTGGCGATGTTGTAATGAAATGAAAATATTCTCCTTATCCTGGGACTGTTGTCCATTTAGAACAAATTATAGACACATAGGTAATGCCTGTGTAGTCATATATTAAATTATATATTTACAAAACAATATCTAATTAAAATAAAAATATAGGAAGGAAAAAAAAATATGCAGATATATGTAGGATAAACTTCTAGTTTCTTGGGAAACCTAAGAAGTAAGATTATGAACATTTCGTGATCATTTGGGTTGGAAAAGCAGCTGGTGCTTAAAAATTAATATTTCTATAGTTATAGGCTAATACGTAACTTCAAGACTCTTGCGCAAGACCAAGAGCTAGACTAGGACTGAGTGCTCAATACCAAGACGAGTCATGGTCTCGCATTTGGGATACACTAATGATCCAGATAAAGCTGGAAAAACAGCTTTAGCTCTAATACACTTATATTTTTGTAGTTACTAAACCTACTTTATTTCTAGTTATTTGGCCGAGATTAGTTCTGTTCTCTTCGAAGTTACTAACAAAAAACGGGCTGCCTGATGTACAGTGCATAGTGTGACATATGATAAGTAATATCTTATTTTGTTCTGCTCTTTCTGCTTCTACTTCAATTTGTCTTTTTTTCTCATTTTCTCTAGGCTACATTTTTACAATGACCGATATTTTCTTGTTTCGCTGCCCTTTCGAATAACATTCAAATCAAATTCCTACAAAAATGTACCAAAATAATGTAACAGCGACAAAATAAAATTAATATAAAATATCGTTTATATGCTTACAAAGTATGGATATAAATATTATTAACTTGCTGTCAATAGACCAGAACGAGGATCGCAATAACTTTCACTGAACAACAGAGACCATATCACAAAATTAAAACGCGTGTAAATCGGTCCAGTAGCTTTGGCGATTAACGGTTACAAACGAAAATCGGCCTGTCCACTTTTATTTATTTATATAATATTATTTTTTTCAACTTTCGCATTTTAATCCACACCGTCAAGCACATGGGTGACAATCAGCTAGTGATTTCCAAATGGCTCACGTGAGTCACTGAAGGCTGGTGAAAGAATAAAACTTAGTGATTATCTCATCGTTTTCAAAGGAGATTAATTTAATATAGGATTGTATCATAAAGGTTGAATTTAATCTATTTGATCTCTTTACATCTTAAAAATAGCCTGAAACAATTATCATCGGATTAGTAAGTTGTAACATCATTATGGTCTGTAGTGGCCTATAAACTATAAATGATTCAAAATAATAGTAATAGATAAATAAGTTAGTTCTGATTTTGTAGACAATTGTTTAATAAATTTTTCTTGAAGAAACTGATGAAATATCAGAGGTGGGATAAATATACAACTCTGGCAAATTTTAAGTACCTGATGACCATTTACTTGTTCCGGCCTTAAGCAGCAACACAAGGCAGTTTGTCCTCTTCCCACCCAGTCTCTGCTAGTTAGGAGTTTTGTTTGAAGTTAAGATTGGTTTCTTCACCAAACATTTGTTCACGAGCTTAATTGCTCCAAGTTGAATGTCAATGTATTGATGTAATATATTCCTTAAATTTAAATACTATTGATACCTTCAAAATATAAAATTTTGTTTCAAATTTTTAACACAAACAAATATTTTTTTTTCGAGTGTTAAAAGATAGTGACTTGCGATTTCAGCGTTTTGTCAGAAATAAATGTTATATAAGGATCAATCAATGACAATTACATATATATAATATAATATATATATATATATATATATATATATATATATATATATATATAATTTGTTGTGCAAATAAAAATAATCTTTTCAACATAATAGAAACTTTTTTTTTTCAGCAAGAGTTGATCTACTTTCGGAATAATCTTTTTCGAATTTTTCTTGAAACTTATTTTATGGGGAAACCAAAAATATTTACCGCTTAGAGGTCCCTCTTGTCTTGACCCGCCACTGATTTTAATCACTTTATTCGCAACATTAGCCAAACGTAATAGCTTATCTAGGATTACTTTTGAAAATGCCCATTTTTTTCTCTTTTTTGATAACATTCTTTTTCAGAAACAATGATGGAGGGATAAAACTTTCAAAGTTTTTCATGACATGTATTGACACATAGTTGAAGTACCATTTGTGTCATAATTTAAAAAACAAACATATGTGATGATTTACATATTACACTCACACCACTTATAGAAACGGATAAGAATCGAAGAAATAAAAAATTATTATTTTTTTTTTTCTGGAGGGGAGATGGATTCAGTTCTGAAGAGGCTGATGATATCTAGTACACTACATGAGACTCGTGGAGGTTACAGAAAAAGCGATGACTTGGAAGAGGCTAAGAATAACGACAAGGGTGAAAAACAATAAAAAAACAAAAAAACAATCTTTATATGGTTTATCACACTTACCGACGTTTCGTCCCAAGTAGGTCATCATCAGGAATAAAAATTATAAAAATTACATCAGGAAAACTAGATAGAAGTATGTGAATAAGCCAAGACAAATATATGGAAAGTAGAGATAATTGTAATGTAAACATTCTAGTGGGTTGGGTTGATAAAATGATGATAACGATTATTACGGTCATAATTTATACGGTCATACGGGTTGATTATTGAGGTCGGATCCCGGAGCCCGAGGGGACTTTTAACTTTGATATTAATCCACCTACCGACAGATAACAAGAAAATAATTAGAGGTGTGAAATATACAAACATATTGTATACAATAGGAATAACAATAATAAATCAATTTTTTTAATTATAAAAATAGTTGGGATACAATAGGAAACGTTATAAGGTAAGATTTACTAACAAAGATAAGGAAAAAAATTATAAAGCAACAGATGGAATCAAAAATATAGAAATAATTATTAAAAATGTTTTTTTTTTTTATGGCTTAGTCATTGGTCATTCGACCATCCGACATCTTGCTACCCAGTATAAGTTATAAAAAATAGTTGCTTAACAATTACCAAGGCTAGTCTAACAAGTAATAAATACAATAAAAAAATAAATATATTTAAAAACGTAATCCCAGGTGTAGGTTTGATATTCATCTTGTTGTCCTAGTATTTCTTCAATTTGAAATTGATGAATAGCATATGAATAACTAATAAGTTCAACTAAGAATGTAATCGTGAGCAACGTGATTTTGATTCTAACATTTTCAGCACATTTTATCCAATAGATTTTTTTATTTAAACTTTTATCAAGAGAGGAAGCCTAATTTATCATTAGAAAACAAGATTAGTGAATCTGCAACTGTAATAACTTTCTACATTATCTTTCTGAAATAGCATAATAATAAACATGTAAACCTACGAGGAACATATTTATAATTATATATTATTCGGTGTATGTTTAAGACTAAAATTGCTCATATCATTCAGGTTATTTGTTTATCGATGATTACAACAAATATTTAATAGTGGTCTTGAGGTTTCAATTTTTATATATAATACGGTCGTTTTTCGCAGAATCGATCCCTTTTCGAGCTCTCAGAAGCGATTGATTTTGATGGATGAGGTATCAAACGAAAGAACAGGCGGATCTACGGGGGTTTTCGGGTTGAAGCCCCACCCTCCCCTTCAAAAAAATGGTAAAATATAACCATGTTTTATGAAAAAAAATTATGTCTAAAAGTGGTATTGTGGTATTATGGTATTACATTTAATAAGACTTCAATATTCCCTTTATTACCATTTCAAATAAGCACATAGTACTTTATTTTTCTTCTAAGTAATTATCCTAATATTTATATATATTAAAAAAAAATGCTTTCGAGTTAAGGGCCTTCCCCTACTCCATAAAAATTTAATTCTGGATCCGTTAGTAAACGAAAGAAAATTTCTTGAAAAGGTGACAGATCTTAATCACGTATCCCGAAAATTTCAAGAAAACAAGTTATGAAGGAAATGAAACTTTATTTGCGAATGACTCAGAAGTAATTTTTTTTTTTACTATATACACACATTTGATTGCACCCATGATCATTTGAAAGAGTACTAAATTATCCACAAAAAATAAAATGATAAATCATCGGATAATTATTGGCAATGATACTGCCTATAATAATGTACACTCGCTTAGGTTTACTATCATGAATGTACTATTGTTATTGAATGAGAAAAATAAAAGTATATCCTCTATCTCATAATATATCGCATTAAATTGTTTCTATATTTCCAATTGTTCACTGACCTATTTACAACGCCAATTATTCCCACGGGCCACCCCTAAAACAAACATATCACTCAAAAATAATACAACCAAAACAATACCAACAATTTAAAAAATTCATCCATTTCATCAACACACTCTTAAACCATAACCAAACACAACAACACCCAAAACCCTAAACACCCCTACCACCAAATACCAATTCAAAACCATCCATATACCCTAACAAAAACATTACACACAAAAAACAAACACATACCCACCTCCCAACACACACAACCTCATCCACACATTAACCCCAACTACACCAACACCTTACCTTCCACCACTTAACATCCATCCCATAATACAAACAAACCCCAACCAACCTCAACAAAACCTTACCCCATAACATACCTTCAATACCTAATTCAAACACACTCCCCCCCATATCCCACCTCCAAAATCCATCAACCCACATCCTTATATCACACCACTAACTAAACACACCTCCCCACACACCACTCACTCTCCCCAACCACACAACCCCCATCACACACACCCAACTCTCCACAACCCCATCCCCTACTCAAAAAATAAAAACACAATAAACACCACTATATTTACCAACACCCAAACCAACCAACCACTCACACACCCCACAACTAACCACAAACCAAACACAAACCCCCCCACACCCCCCCCAAAAACTCAACCAACCAAAACACTCCCTACAACAATACCCATAACCCTCCCACACTACAACAAACAAAAAAAAAACACATCCAACACAACCATCTACCATAACCCATTAAACATCCCACCAAACACCACCAAATTACACCACAACCCCACACAATACCAATCCCCCCAACCCCAATACCAAAATAACTCCCCACCTTCCAAAACTTCCCAACACCAACACCCTACATCAACAAACTAAACCAATGTCGTCTAGATCAACCATCAAAACCATAGTTATTTACGAAATTCTCAAAAAATCACATTGCTACTGTTTTTTGAACGAACAACAAAATCAATTATTAACATTTATCCATTTTAGTAAATATTAAATATTATTTCACGGCTAATATTTCTTTGAAATTGTCGAGGTATTGTACAGTTTGTACAGTGATCAGTAGTCCTCGACAAAACATATTCCAATGTGGGTAATATGACTTACAATTAGTGGTCCGATTGCTACAACATTTACTAGACAAACGCTCCAAACGTTCTATTAATTACAAAAGACTTATCTACATAACTATAATAAGACCTATATGGACATACGGAGTTGAGCTTTGGGGCTCCACCAAAACATCGAATTCCTATCGTATCCAATCATTACAATCCAAAATCCTCCGTAAAATCCTTAATGCTCCATACTTTGTCACAAATAAATCCATTCATAAAGACCTTAATGTACCATATGTCGCTGATTTAGCTCGAGCCAGATATCTATCCTTTCATGATAAACTTCAGTCCCATCCAAATCCGCTTGTTTCCACTCTTGCTTCTTTCTCGATTCCTGATAATCCTCCTAGGCGTCTGAAAAGGAGATGGCCTCGTGATCTTCTTACTTAAAATTATTTAGAGAGTGCTACCACTGGGTAGTAACTCTTCAAGCCTGTACATGCCATTATTTATATATGCGCATATTTACTTGTTGTATTTGTATACTGTTGTAAATTTCATTAAATAAACAAAAAAAAAAAAGAAAACAATTAGTGGATGAAGGAAGAGACTTAGACAGGATGACTTTAAGCGTCAGGCGGATGAGCACTTAAATCACTCTTGGTCTGCGGAGTAAGGGATGAACCATAACACCCCGCAGGAACGGAAACCACGAGCGAAAGAGTGAGCCTCTTGACTCTGTGGGAGGAACAAATACTAACGGAGGGTTGAACCTCCAGACTTAGTATGTTGGAGTACAAGTGGACGGATGAGCATCCAGATCTTGTATATTGAGAGAACAGGAATAAAGGTTGAGCATTGTGAGATAAAATAAAGTTTAATATAGAACCTAAAAGCGTATATAAAATATGCTTAACAAACTGCTGCTCCTAGCATCCCGAGGGATAGAGAATGAAAGATTCCTTGGAGGAATACGGTAATCATTTCGCCATGACTAACTCGGCTAGCAAGAACCGTTACAGTTACTGTTATTTAATAGCTTTGATCAGTATACCTTATCTCAATTAACCTTTATTATAAAAAAGTATTTACAATGTGTATACATATTTACAATTTAGAACTTGAGGATTTTACAGTACAATAGTAAGAAATAAGAGTACATTGAGTGATACGTGTGTCGCTGGCAGGTAGCTTTAAAGTGAACTATTAGGCCGGTTGATTTGATGGGCAGATACTCACCGTATATTTTTAGTAAATAAAGAACTATAAAAGTAAACAATGATCTTTCATATAATTTCTAATATTTTCTGAATCATAATTGTTACGATTATGTACTACTACTGGCCTGAACATCGTCCAAACGAGTTGCCCTGATGAAGGAATAAAACTTATTCTCACTCTTTAAGAAATTAAAGACAGTTAAATTGAGTGTCGAATGAGTATCGAAACTTAATAATTTGGTTAATTAGTATGGACGAAAACCACGGTCAACGAAACTGATTTTTACCAAATTTGTCCAAAACTGAGACAAATAATCATAAATGGCTCTGAAGCTTGGAAATTAGCACTTTAAGAGAAAAAACTCATAGAACAAAGGTTGTAGATAATCAAATTTTACGTTTACTGAGTACAACGATATTTTATGTTGGTCAATTACTTCTCTCGAATTGGGATTCGCCATTTCTTAATGGAATTTGGTACCTCGTTTCTCAAAATCCTTTGTTGCTGAGAAGTCGAAAAGAGGCCTATAATGCATATGGCAGACTTTAAACAAGAATAAACACTTATACAGCTGAAATATTGCAAATCACACACAGCTTTATAATCAATCACAACTCATCAAGAGATTAATTTTGGGAGACTCTCCCAATGTTTTTAGCAAGGTCCTGGTTGAGTAATACATGGTTTATGTTTTTATTAATTTTATCATTTAAAATTAAGAGAACCCTTAGTAAATGAAGAGATATGTCATTAAGGAGGAGGAAGAAGGTATTTGTGGGATGTACATAGCAAGTAGCTTGTGAACTGTCAACAATGGAGCTGTGGGTGTAGCTCAAGAAAACTTCCTGGCTTAGTCACCAACCGTGATTAATTTCCTCCCTCTTGTTTGCTACGCCTTCCTCGTACCTCATTTACAAATAGCATCAGGATCCAATGGCCCACTTGCAACTAAATTCGTTTTATAATGATCATTTCGAAAACTTTGTTATATTGCAATGTTTAAAGATATATTAATGAAATTAATTTTATCCATCATATGAAGATTTTTAAAACATTAAATTTTTTTTTAATTCTGAAGAAACACCATGAATCTAGAACTTGCGAGCACAGTGGTATGTGTCACTCGTGCTCACGAGCAAACTTATGCCCTCCTATCTCTAACATAATCTTTATCAGCCATAGCTTTAGCTACAATTTAACTGTTCTGTTTTATTTACGTTTTTACTGTTGTTTGTAATTTGTAATGTATTTTTATAAACCATAATATACCATTTCATAAATTACAATTAATAATAATTGAAATAATTTCATTAGTGCAAAAGGTGGTATATACGAATTTTCCATTTTATTTTATATTTGACATTTTGTAGTCTGTAATTGATATAAGTAGTCTACTACAATGGAAAATATTTGAGGATAATGAAATATGAATTATACCTATAAATTATGAAGAAATTACTAGTTTATATGCTCTCCTGTAAAACACTAAATTTTTACATACGAACTTTTGCACTAACAGACTGATATCCATGTTCAATATGCCCTGGAATTTTTTTATTTTAATCACAAATTATCAAGTATGCAATCTGCAAATGCTGAACTATTTCGCATTTCAGATTCGCTGATGAACAAAACTAGCCACACTCTCTATTTACCAGACCTAGCTCAGAGACGGAATAAGTGACTACCACTTATTCCGGTCTCTGTAGAACTCCATGAATGGAAAGAAATTCCAAATCATCAAAAACCACTTGGAAAAATCACTTTAACAATAAACTTCAGACATTCTATGAACATGGCATTAAGCAGTTAGTGGAAAGATGGGAAAAAGTCATATTAAATAATGGTCAATATATTGTAGATTAAATAAATTTTATGTGTATAGTACATTGAGTTCACCAATGTCTGGATGAGCGCATTTTAATAATGCAGCATTTTGGATCTTCAATATTGAAAAAAAAATGTTAAATGGTGAAGAGTAATATTTTATTGATTATTTGTTCTCACAATTACACATATTTATAAATAAAGCTATATTCATACTTCTTGAATATTACATAAGGTTATTTTCATATTATTGATGTTTAGAATAAAAAAATAAATTAAAAAAAGTAGGAAAGACTTATGAGGCAGTACTGCTCAAATATTAAACAAATAAAAAACTAAATCAGCTAAATGTCAACTGTTTTATATTGGTCATAAACCTGAATTATAAATGAATTTATCTTCTTGAAGGTCTTGGTATTATGCATTGGGGAAAAAATAAATATATATACCAGCCATATGAACCAGAGATGAGCAAATACTACTCTGATTACCGAGTACGTAGTTCGTATGTAAAAATTCAGTGTTTTACAGAAGAGCATATAAACTAGTAATTTCTTCATAATTTATTGGTATAATTCATATTTCATTGCCCTCAAATATTTTCCATTGTAGTAGACTACTTATATCAATTACAGACTACAAAATGTCAAATATAAAATATTTTTTTTTTATTATTTTAATGGAATTTACAACTGTATTACATAGAAAATACAATAAATAAATGTGAAATTGGTAACATGACATGTACAATATGAAGAGAAACTACCCATTGGTAGAACTCAAATAAATATAAAATAAAATGGAAAATTCGTATATACTACCTTTTGCAATAATAGTAGTGAAATTTACTTAATAGGTACGTTTTCCCACGTGGTTGGATGGAACAAAAAATCCATAGGAATAATTAAACTTTTTGTTTGTTCGGAGTTAACGAGAAAAATACTTTTCTTCAGTCATAACAAAACTAATTTAAGCAGGAATATAAAAATATAAGTGAAGTTCTCACAACTTTGATTTTTAAGAATGAAATCGATACCACGACGAGCTGGTTGAACTTCAATAGAAACAAACACAATCATAAATACGACTACTTGTTTTTTTACAAAATTAGAGTAAGAATTAATTTAGATTTATTGAAAATTACACGAAATCTAAATAACTGCAGCAAGCATAAGATAGTAACATTTGGAAGCGACCAAGCAATACTTTATAAATTAACTTTTTGGATAAAACCTTATTAAATATATACACTCATAAAATATTGTTAACCTAACCCCCATTACGCATGATCAATTTTCTTATTTCACGACTACTTACAAAGTTGGTCATATTTCGCCACCAAATATCAGTTTTTGCCAACTTCTTCTGCCCTGCCAGTCTTCTTCACGCATGCCCCTGTTCATCATTCCATCTCCATTTCTAGGACCAAGAATCTTTTTGATGATCTCTAATATGAATTGAGGACCATACTAACATTTAAACTTCTTGACCCTTGAACATTTCAATAAGACGTATTTTTAGGTTTTTTCAGGTGAAGGTGAAATGATTTTGAAGGACTGATTTCATTGAAACTAGAAACAGTTTTCCTCATCGGCTGTAAATAAGTTGGATACAAATCAGTCCTCCATTCTCCGTGGGCGGTTCCATCACCTCTTTCAACTGTTCTGATTTCGATTAAAAGTTGGTGCACTCGTAGGTTTATTGCCTGCCTAAAAATACTTCGAGGTTACACTTCGCCACCATTCAATTTTGTGATCTGAATGAAACCTCAACCTCCCATTTTAAAACCGAAAATAGGGGTCACTTAGAATTGGGTAAAAACGTTTCTTCTGCAGAGAATAAAAATTAAGTTAGAACAATTACCTAAATGCGCAGAATAAATTTCTAAAAGTAAATTATATGTGATTTTCGGAAGTAACATCTTTTTTTTTATTATTACACAGTGTATTTTATTTATTAATACAGTTGTACATATCATAAATATTTTTTTTAAAAATTTACACAGTATAATATTAATTTCACTAATTTCTGAGATATAATTTCAGTAAAAAAATTTAATTAGAAAATACATATGATAGAAAAACGTACATTGGTTTTCATGAAATGATTATGCTAAAAGTATTAAATTTCAGATAGTTTAAATTTAATTGTTGAATATTTTTACTTTCACTTACCTATATATGAAATATATAGTAGAGGAAAGTATTTCGATCGTGAAAATTTTTTGATCAGTTTTCAACGGAAATACACGTTTTGGATTTCCCTGTGTCCAAATAACCAAGTCCCGCAAAACAGTCTGTGTGTGTATGTGTGTGAGTTTCTGTGTGTTAACAGTCTAGCTCAAAAACGGAAATTCGTACGAAAGTGAAATTTCATAATTAAGGTTTTTGTATGCTAGGGATATTACAGTAACATTTTCGTCAAAATCGGCTGACCGGAAGTGGCACTTAATATCATGGTCCAAACACATTTTTACAATTTTCTCGGAAACGGCTCAGACGAGTTTGGTAAATTCATTATATCAGTGTAAAATTGAGCAGTTTTAAATAAAATGTAGTTTTTATTTTGATTGGTGTTCTCTAACTGAGCTTAAATGGCTAATTCTCAATATTAGCTTACTCTAAAGTACCTTTAATTTTTTTATTTGAAACAGTTGACTATTTCACATTAATCTCTAATATAAAAGATAGTTAATTTTTTTTCTGTTCTTCCCTACCTCGCCTTATATACGGGATACACGCTATACGGGATTTTCCCGGGCCGGGGGGTGAGGACGGGGAATTTAAAATCCCCTTCGGCACCGGGACGCGAACTCAGTACTATTTTTTATCTCTCAAAACTTCATATATCTGGTTGTCAGGCAACTCGCGGTGCTGTGCACACGCTTTAGCCCATTCGGCCACCCCGCCCTCTAGATAGTTTAATATAAAATATGAAAGAATTTCATAATTAACTAAAGAAGAAATAAAAAATCGTAACGGAGAATAGTTGTAATTGATCGCACCTGAGCTTCCCCGAAAGATTATAAGATAAGATAAGACAGGCTTCCATACGGAACATGAGCTTGATATAATACAAAGAAGTATACATATGCCATTTTCATAAATGCTATTGTTGGTATTATTTAATATTTAATTGTATATATTACACCGATATAAATACTAAAATTTGTATACATACGGGTACTTAAACAAATAAAAATACCCACAATGAAATATAAATAATTATAGCGTCTATAATTTTTATTTTCACTTATCCTTTGTCTGAAAATATTTATTTATGCTAAGAAGAGGGTAGTAAGTGAAAGTTGTGTGATTCGCGCACCGCTCTATATCTTTTATTATATATTGGTATTACTTTAGTAATCAGATGATAATTAATTTTATTTTAAATATTCCTTTTTTCTTATTTATTCACAAAAATAAATACAAATATTTTTTTTTTAAACATAAAGAAACATTAGGCATTAAGGTAAGTGCCGAGAACTGACCGCTAAAACGTAAATCTGTCCGGTTCCACTTTGTCTTCAATTCATCAGACACAACAGGCTCAAAGTTATACAACTCCGTTAGCAAGTTATGCCTTTAATGCCTCCACTTCCAAACTTGGCTTTCTATTAGTTCCGATCCATCTACCCAAGCCAAGACCTAAGTATTCTTACCTACTGCCAGGAAATAATCATCCTACGTTTTGTTAAATTTTTCTGAATGAATTATAATTATATTTCATCACTTACCCTATGAATAAAAATTAACTGTAAGGAAAAGTATTTATTTGATTATTATACTATAATGGTGTGTATGTGAACAGTCTAGCTTGAACATGAAATGTTATATGATAGTGATATTACGCGTTTAAGATAAGTATAAGCCCAGGACGATACAGCAACGTTATGCAATCGATCAATAAAGTGCAGTATTTCATATTTTTACGATTTTTTACATTTTTCCGATTTTCTCGAAAACGGCCGAAACGATATTCATATAAACTCGTTATATAAATATGTAATTAAACAGTATTTAATATTTCTCTGAAGTACTGATTTTATTCATTAAAAATGGACTGGGTGTACTGTATGGTGGTAGGTTATTTTGAAAGGAATAACTTGACTTACCACACTTCTGTGAAGTACTTGGAATCCCACAGTTTTAATTGTAAATATAGTTAATGCGGCTAGTTTTAAAACCTGTTTTCTTATGAGCAATATAATCCAGGATAGTTAATATCTCAGATCAACAACTTTTCACATATAAACACTTCCTTCTGTCCACATGTATTTGATAGGTCCAGTTAACAATCACACATTCATTATGACGCTCCTATGACAACTCTATAAGTAAGTATAAGTAAAAGTATTGGCAAGTAAGAATAAATATAATAACTAGATGATTGCCAATTTCAGAGGTTAAGAAAAAAATTGTTTAACATATAAATAGTATCATAAAATGCTCAAAAATGAATAAGGAAGTTTCTATTTGATGCTTAGTTTATTCGATTTAATTAAGATGCCCTATTTTTTTGTTCGATAAGAATCTACTTACTTATTTGGTAAACATAAAAAGGGAACAAGTATTCTAGAAATACAAAAAAGTTCATTAGAACTTTCAGGGTGCCTATACCCCTCCCTCCCCCCCAAGGCCGATGCCGCATAAACATCCCTCCAGCCCTCCCAAGATATTTTATTTCTCTCTTCTTCTTAAAAACAGTGCAAACGAAAGTAGAATTTGAATATTCGTATATTATAAACCATTACACATCCTGTGGTTTCCATGACTCCACTTGTTTTTTTATTTGAAACTCTTCATTTTGAAAACTTATAACGACATCGAAATGTGTCCTCCTCAAAAGTAGAAAACCCCATCAAAAAATGATCCCCACATTAATTTTGATGGCGCGAATTGCGCCATAAAACTCGGCACCCTTGACAACTTTCATTTTGGAAATATTTTTTTCTAAAAAGTTTCAGAGAAACAGCTAACGTATATCTTTTAATAAAGTTCCATAAATGTTTCGTTGGGAAGCTAAAGATTTTATAAAAATTAATATCTAACATGTAAAGTGGTAGGATTAATGAAGACTGAAGAAAAAATAATGAATAACAACTTCGGAAAACTTAATATTATTTTAGGCGCACGCCGAATCAGATTTTTTTTATCAAATCAATTTTCTAAATTTTAATATTGTTTTTGTATATATATAAGGTCGATTATTTATTAAATTTTCCTTCATACTTCATTTAAAATGCCTTATATTTTAAAGATAAATGAATATTTTAAAGATATAAATTCAACTCATATACATGGCATGAATGATTATAAGCAATTGTTACATTTGCAAACGCAACTGTTACAAAAAAAAAATTGTTTTTTAACATGAAATCACTTTGAAAATTTAAACGGCGCGAATTCACATAGGCTTTATTTTTCATCCCAAATAAAGGGATTTCAATGGATGGAATGGAAACTAGAAACAAGGTATCAGGAACAAGTTAAACGAATTGGATGGTCAAAGAAATCTCTTTTTACGCTCAGGTGGGCAATCCAGCTCCATCAAAAGTAATTGTGTACCTTTGTTAGGAGAAATTAGAGTAATTTACAAATGCTTAATCGTTAAGGCAACTGCTATTTGCTTCTGGTGTACTGCAACTTTTGCCACCAATCCATTCACTAGAATATTATGATGTATTTTTATTACTATAAGTGAATACAGTGTTCGATGGAGGCTGGATACATGCCTACACAAATATAGAAAGAGAAAATTCTTATTCCAAGGTTATACATTCGAAACATTAGTTAAAATCTAATATATTTAACCTCTACTTTAACATAATTCAAGTTAAAAAAACACAATAAACTATTAAAAAACAAATGATGTTCTTTAAGTCTAGCAAGACCTGCCAACTATTGAAGCAATCAATTGATGAATATAAAAATCCTGAAACTGAGAGATGATAAATGGAATTTTTACTTCTTTGAGACCTAGAAGTGATCAATACTTTCTAAAGAAACCTTACATTTCCTAGACATGGCTCATTGAATCCAGAACAAATATCAAAAATAACTTACTTTTTTCAATTAAATTAAAAAGAGCTTTGGAAAAGAATCAACGCCGTATAGAAACGAGATAATGGGATGATGGAAAGGAAAAACTTCCATTAGTCAGAAAATAGCAGGTCTTACTACATATTGAATGAGAGAAATACATTGCGTAATAAGTATACTGATTCTAATGAATTATTGTGCATACTATATTATTTTTTATATCTCACACATGCTTAGAACATGCAAATTAATTATACATTTTGGTGCAATATAAAATATTTTGTTCATCAATGAGAGCTATATTATTATTGTGCTATATTAATGAACTATATTAATGAATAGATTTGAGATAAACAGATAATAGAATGGATAAAAATAATGACTGTTTTTCACCAAATATTTGTATTATTATTTCTTTGATAGAAAATAAAATTAATACTCAAAGTATAGTCCATAGTTTTCTACCGTCATTAGCCATCTGCTAGCCAATTCATCGATCCCACGATGATACAATTCTTTGGGATGGCTGTCAAAGAACTTTTGGGCCGAAATTTCATTTTCCGCATAATTATCAATTTTTTCTCTTGAAGAAAATGGGCCATGGATCTAAATAAGTTGTAATCCAATGGTGCAAGGTCTAGACTATATGGTGGATGGGGCAGGAGTTTTTCAGGAAAGGGATTTTCAGTAAATGTTCAGAAATTTCTAACCTCTTAGCTGATCGCTGAGGAGTAAGTTCGTGGGGGACCCCACGGAGGGTAGATGGCGACTAACAGTATCTTTAGACACTCCCCTTAAAAGAAATGCCTTAAAATTCCGACTATTTCGTAGGACACTTTCATGTTTCTTCTTTGAAAAAAAATAACTAAGCTGAGGCTTCTTTTGAAGAAATCCAATAGTATTAAACAAGCTTAGAGAATGCTCTAAAGGGATTATTAAGTAATGGTAAATATTAAATAGGATTATAATATTTAGTCCTTTTAAATCTTGAATTTGATAAAACGGTCATTTTTTTTATACACCCAATTAGTCACAAGCATATGGATTTTATAATACATAATCCACACCAGTACTCAGTTTAATTAGTAACTCAGTTTAAGCTGGTTAAGCCCAATATGGTGGATCGCTCGAAAGACTAAATTTCAGAAAGTGGATGATTTGGTATTTTACATTACGCTTACTTAAACCGAATGGTAAATTACAATAAAATATTTAATGGATATTCGTGATAGGGAGGGAAATTTGTTGCATATTTACATAGTATTTTTTTACAAAAAAAATAAATAAATAAATAAGTAATCTTCAAGCCTTCGATTTTGCATGGTTTATCATATCAGTCAGTACTTTTCTTTTTTATTATTTTTATTTTTTTATAACTATTGCAACGTGTTGTTTCATATTTATTTATTTATTTCGTATTCATATTTATACTTCCCTATACCTGATTTTGTTATATATAATCACACCAGTGACATAATGGATACCTAGTTTCTATAGTTTTATCGATATTCTAAGGACTCTAGAGCCTAATCTTTAATGAACACTTGTTGTTCATCAATTAAATGTAAAGGATATCCTCTTTCAACTTCACTATTCGTCATTTTCTTTTTAAACTTAATAGCTTAATTTTTGAATACTTTATTGATTCACTATCACTATCTTAAGTTAGGTAATGGTTGATGCTAAAAACTGTTAACGTTTTTAACTATTAATCTAGCATTTATTTTATCCTCATTGAAATAATTGAGCTTATTAAATGTGCCAAATGATGTAATGCATTGACAATTTCCATAACTCAAAGGACAAGACTATCTGTGGTAGCTTAGAACAAGTTATCGAAGTACCCTTATTAAGACTTAAGCAACGATAAAAAGACTTCGGCACAAACCTCACATCTATGTTAATGGATAAGAAGATCAATTGTTAACAACTTCCTTTTTCATCCCTCCTAAACTTCTTTAATCACCCCTATTATTCGTGGATATATATACCACCATGGTTCTCAGAAAAAAATCACTCTTGCAGTTACACACTTGTAGTCACGCTCTTGCCAAGAGACCCAGATTCCTAGATTTCTTTTCAACTTGTCATACTTTTATAGGAGATTAATTCATTATATAAGATACATTTGAAACTTATAAATAAAAATTTTCCACAGACCTCAATGCCTGCGATTGGTTAATTTATGAAGAAGTAATCTGTTTTGATCTATTCGTCTATTTGGACGTTAGATTATTGGTCCTCAGGAATTTACTAACAAACATAGCAGTTTTTTTTTTTTTTTTGCCATATGATCAACATTAACATGTCCTTCAGCGGTAGAGAACAGTGGTGATTGATGGCAAAGACTAATGAATTATTCCTGAAGAGACGGTAGCCATTAGCTGCGAAGGCGGGATTAGAAACTCAACCAAAGCCTAACGATATGAAACCCCTCCTATCTTGAATATCCCTGATTGCCGCTCATAATCCACAATTCATTGCAAGATTATGGGAGAGCTGAGGGGTACAAAGACAAATAAATTGCGCGGGATCAGTATTGTTGTCATTGATGTGGTATCCCAAACAAAGCGTTTCAACTCAATGCGTTTCTTTGATTTATAAATCGAAAACATTAGTCTAATTTCAATCCGATCCCATTTTAAAAAATATTTTAAAAGGGCGTTTTATAGAAATATAAAATATTTGAATACTAAATTATTGTTAACAGGATATATATAAAAGAATGAGCGTTTTCAACCAAATATTTGTATCATTATTTCTTTGATATAAAATATAATTAATACTCAATGTATAGCCCATTGTTATCTACTGTCTTTAGCCATCTACTAGCCAAATGCACGATTCCAGGCTGATACCATTCTTTAGCATGGCTGTCAAAGAACTCTTGGACCGAAATTTCATCTTCCGCAAAATTATCAAATTTTTCCCTTGAAAAAAATAATTAATAAAATATTAATAAAAGGCCACGAATCTAAATAATTAGTAATCCGAGGTCTGGACTATATGATGGATGAGGCAGAAGTATTTCAGGCAAGGGATTTTCAATAAATTTTCACAAATGTTTAACCTCTTAGCTGATTGCTGAGGATTAAGTTCGTGAGGGACCAGTCTACTGCTCTTTTTTACCTTCCCCATGGAGAGTAGATGGCGACTACCATAATAATAGACACAACACATTTCCTGACAAGTTCACGAGCTTCCTGCAGAACCTCATCAATATCCATTAATGGTAGCCCGGAGCCCTTCTTTCCGACTCCGTATCTCCACTGCTAAATTTTGCAAACCAACACCGCGCAGTGTGCAAGTCAATGATACCTTCCTCTTCATATTTAATAAATTTACGAGTTTATTTAGCTGCTGTGAAATGTTTTTTCCAGTAATGACTTAAAATTACGAGAATTGTTTACGAGAAACAAATAACTAAACTGAAGCTTTTTTTTTATGAAGTCGAATGAGATTAAACAAACTTAGAGAATGATCTAAAGGAATTATTAAGTATTGGTAAGTATTAAATAAGATTAAAATATTTACAGTTCTTTGAAATCTTGAATTTGATAAACCGGTTATTTTTTTGTATACACCCTACCATTAAGATTAGTATGAGAACAGTAAAAATCTAAGCTCCTTCCTGATTCCAAGTCCTCATTTTCTAGTTATTTCTAGATATGGGTGATTCCTTCGTGAAAATGATGGATTTTGCAAATGTGGCATGCCTCATCAATTTATGAAGGAACATCGACCGCTTGAACTATTTAAGAGATATTAATCAAAATACATAATCTAAGAGAAAACAATCCTATATTTTATTCCTAAAAGGTGTTTTTTTATCGGTACGCCATAACTTTCTCAATTCTTCATCAAATCCAATGATTGACCACTCACTTTGAAGATGTTCTTCTCCTTCACATGCGAAAAATAGTCCTATCCCCTCGAAATTTCTGGGGGAAAAGTTATGAAGAAAAAGATACTTTCTTTGCAAATAATTCAAAAAGTATGTACTTTTTCTTGATTGTACCCATGATAGAAAATTAGAAAGATTACCTAAAAAAAAATCGTAAAAATCGGACAATTATTAACAAAGATACAGTCCATTAGTTTTCGTATACTTAATTATGTCTTCCTGTTTAAAGATATTGCATTTAGGAGTAGAATAGTCTACTTTTTTTTTGTTCTTACATATTATTTTTTATTATAATTTAGAAAATCTCATGATCGGGCCATTATTTTGTCTTTATTCCTTTTATTACCTTTCCAGTCAGCGTTTAAAAATAGGTCTTAGAAAAACAATTTGTGCAAATATTTTTGTCTATTATGTTAAATGGAATATTGTAATCGACCAACGAAAAAATATTAATTCCTTCCTTACATAATAAATAGGAACTACTCATTTCCACATTGTTTTGCTATTTCTTCATTAAACAAAATTGTCTGCGAATTATTCGCACGGGCCAACTAGTCTGTTTTCTTATTCTTTTTTTTCTCTCTCTCTCTTTCAGCATATATAATATCTCAGTACATTACATTACCTTCAAAATTGGATCAAGTAAGGACATGTAATAACTTTTAAATTCACTTAGAGCAATGACAGAAAACAATAATATGAATATTGTTAAAACTGAATAAAATTATATTCCTCTCAGTTTCTGAGGAGCATGGGCAAGAGCCATTGGACATATGTCACTTATTTTTTCATATAACATCACCAAAAAAGTTTCATTGAAAACGGTAGTCCCACGTTTGTAGCTCTACACCTTCCCTTCTCCCTCCCCAATTCAAAGGCTATACCATGCGGAAGTTATGAAAGTTGGCTGAAAGAACTCGAAATTGCGTCACTTCCACCTCAGCCGCAGTTTATGCTTTGCAATCTCCGCTTAACAAAGTTTTTGAACCTCAGAACATTGAATGATCTGATTGATTGTGGATATAGAAGATGAATTCGGAACCACAATGAAAAACTTTATTGCCTAGTTTTTTAATGACTTTTTGCCACCTACCTTGGTTTCAAGATTATTGATGTTTTACGTTAAAACGTATAAAAAAATGAAAAATTTATGGAATGATTCCTATTTTTTATGGAAAGTGCTAGATCAGAGGGTAAGGTACTACAATCGTATATCCCGTGCCCCGTACATTTTCGAATCTAGCTATTGTAAATAACTATTAATTATAATTATAGAAAAATTACAGCCTCTATGAAGTGACTACCATTATTGGAAAAAACTGACGGTTAAGATTGATAACTACATCGCAAACCTACACAAACGTTGGGTAAGAAGAAGTAGATAGTTGTTTGTACGAAATTGGTTCAAATTTTCCTAGTTACGGAGAGTGGTAGGGGCAGATCAGAAGATCTAAAAGACTTAATCCACACGACCTGTCGGTTTCTCGCCCAGAGCTGCCTGCAATCGAGGGCTCTCAAGTTTACAAAGAGATGTAAGCTGGCATAAAGATGGTGAGCTATTTTTGCACAATCAGTATAACCTACCAATCCATTAAAATGCAGTCCACTGCATATTAGTAGAATGTCCAATAAAATTTTAATGTTGCCTATTAACAACTCATGAGAGTTATTTGCCTTGCCTTAATTAAAAATTGGAAAGTTGCCTAAACAGTAGTAGTATGTCTTATTATATAGAATCCTAAAATCGTAGAATAAGCAGATCACACAGCTGTTTTTGGAAGCAATCAACAGGTCTCTGATAAGAAAAGCAAAGTTGGCCAATACGTAAATGAAGATAAATCAAAATATACGATAGTAGGTCGAAATATTCACTCCTACTGTTGAAGCAAACATGTGAATATTTTTATTTATTTTCACTATTATCGTAATCTGGGAGGATCACTATTTTGTTTAAAAATATCATAGATTATTTATTTTATTTTGTTTTATGTCCATATCATTATATGTTGAACCTATTTATTTGTATAATTATATTACTAAATATTATATGTACAAGCCCTATATGTTACGTACATACTACGAGACGTCCTAGCGACGATGTTTTCAGCCAGTTCCAGTACAGATCGCTTATCGTGGTGTTACTTGATACCAGCGCAAATAGAAAACATTAGGAAGGCAGCATGGCTGCTGGTTGTACTACGCTAAGAACTGCCTCCATGAGGTTCTCAGTCTCGTCACAATTTCCCCTGGCAAACCCATTGGTTTCATCATCCCAGGTTGTGACCGCGACTTCCCATATCGACATTATCATCCTCCACAAGGACTCAGCTGCACCAGTGACGTTAAAACACTTAATATGACCGGCCGGCTGGGGGTGACCAGTTTTATTTTAATTATGAACATTAACCTTTTCTAACTTTTCCTACTTTCTAGTTTGCTATTCAATTTCCTAACTCTGTAATAATATCTCTGATAATAATATCTTTCCATCTGGTTTTTGGTCTCTCACGTTGTATCCTCACAATTATTAAGTCATGCATTGTTCTGTTGAGACTTCTTAATGATTTTTTTCGAGCTAGTTGTCCCGTCTATTTTAATCTCCTTGTCTTCATATCATGAGATATTGATTAACCGGTATCTGTAAGCAGTTCTTTATTGGTCATTGTCCTCTATGCGTTAGTTATTACTCTGATTGATTACTCTGTCCTGCAATCCTATATCAAAACAAATTTACAATAGTATCTTACACCTTTAATTTGAGAGTTTTAGGGTTTTTTATATAGTGGTCTAGGCTATATACCAACGCACTCGGGTCGAAATGTGCGATATAATACAAATTCCCAACACACCAGATCAAATAACCAAATGATAACAGGAAATTAATAACAAAATCATACCTCTATTACTCTTACATACTGCACCTACTTGCACCGATCTTCACTCTTCTTTAAACTTAAAATATAAATGAATGAGTAGCCATTTCATACACTAGTCTGGCCGCGCTTTTTTAACTAAAACGGTTCGGTCGGTCCAAAGATGGACAAAAGACATGTTGGGTGGATCTTTATAACTATAATAATTTCAACTATAATCAGTAGTTAACAACCATATCTTTATTTCTTGTATATTCAAAATTCTAAGAAGAGTATTTGTTATCCTAAAGGCCACCCAATCGGTCCAAAGTGTTTGCTTTTAGTGAAGATAAAAGAAAACCAACTTTTTACGTAAGTAGGTGAGAGTGAGACAGCTCTAGATAATTGACGGTTCAACGGATAGTAAAAACAGTATAACAACAGCTGCAAACTAACAATATAAATAAATGAGAGAGAAGGATTCAGGCGGTTCCTGCTTGTTTAAATTATTTAAATTTTAAAATTTGTTAAATTTCCATATGTTAAAATGTGTTTTTATATTTTTTTTTTTTTTATTTAAATCTCTGCCCTGCCAGTTTGGCAATACGAGTGTTTGCAGTATTGGATAGCTACACGTGTGTGCATAACTAGCCAATACTGCAATCGATACAATAAGATTTTCTGTTTAGCTTGGCTCTTCCATCTTCTGTGGTGGAGCTTCTTCTCTTCTACCCAAATAGAAGTGGGCTGGGCCAATGATGTCTTTCCACCCGTACACAAAGGCCTTGTAGTGCGGGTAGTTCTCTCTGGTCACTAGCTGAGGTAGATCGCGCTCTGATAAGACATAGAGCCCAGTCTCCCTCAGCAACTTAGCCCTCAATGCCTCATAGGCGGTGTTATGTTATGTTTTTATTTCATTAACTTCATATATTTAGTCAAGTAAAAATGCACGTAATTACATATAAATATGTAGGTAGGTAAAAGTATCCCTAACTATATATAAATGCCGCATATAATTTATTGTTAAATTTATTGAAGGAATATCAATATACAAATATATATCTGGTATCCATTTCCTCATTGGATTCAGGAATAGCCACAACCACCGATAGAACAGTGCCTCAATAGCATCAACGTCAGCATAACGATCTCATCTTTTCCCTCTGTTCTCTACCCTCATCCTTTAAGGAGTTCTTGTGTCGGGATCATCTTGCAATTTTTCTACTCCATCGTCTCTAAAATCCACCTAATATTCAGCCGAACATTTACATACATTTAGTTTTTAAAATAAAATGAGCGAAAAATATATAATATATAAAATGTAATTGGCTATGAATCTTATATGAGAGGCTATGCAAAGTATACACTTTTTTGTCTATATTGTGATGAAATGTTTCAAAGGTATTTAAATTTCCTAAAAAATGAAGGAAGATTCATCGGAATCAATGCACTATTAGTAAGGATATAGTGATTTTAACATAGTTTTGTTTTATTATTTTTAATAATGTAATAATAAAAAATTCAAAAACTTAACTCCCTCTCAAAAATGATTATTTAAATGTTTACATAATTTCTTAAAAAACAAAAAATAAATCGTTAAAATCGGACAATTAGGAGCAAAGATATGGCCTCTAGGTGTTTTATTATATGTTCTACTGCAAAAGTTATTCCCTTGGTTTTGATTTTTGAATGTGTTACTCAAGTAATGCTAATTTGGTTAACATATTATCAAAGATTAAAAAAAAAAGTTTAGTCCAATAATTATAATCACCTTTTATTTATTTTTCTTTGTCACTGGGAAGATAACGTTACGTTGGATGTATTATTGTTTGGAACTAATAAACCATTGTGAAATAATTTGCAGCTTTTTTAAAAAACGGTTAATGGATCTTAAAAACAGTTGGAAACCAGTTAATTGATCTTGTGGTTTACGATGTGAAAATTGTTTCAGTTTGATCAAATTATCTCCAAGTTCCATCTTACATTATTTTGTTACAGCAGTTCAAATTTAGTCGGAAGAACAACCAAAGAGCCAATTGATCAATTGAAATTACAATCTTATTGGAAGTTGATTTTTCCACGTATAGTAAAATATAAGTATAATTTTACTCCACAACTTTGCTCACAAAAAATTTGACCTGTGAGCGAAGTTGTGAAGGGAAATAAAAAAAATGTCAAGAATGTAAACTAATCAGATAGTAAAATATATTTTATCTTATGAAACTTAATAAATGAAAAAAAACAACAAAATATGTACATTAGCCAGCCAAGGGCTGAAGTGGCGGCGAAAGGTCAACTCTCATTTTTGGAGTTTTCATTTCTTTTTTTGCTTAATATCTATTACTTTGTTGAAAGATAAAAATTTAAATTATTAATTATCTACATTGGCGCTCGGGACTTCTTTAATAGCTCCGTTAATTCCTGCCCCTATATATTTTCTCATTATCCGTTCCGACCTCCATAACAGATTATTGTATTGTATTCAAATTAAATCACAATAGTGAGGAGTAAGTATTTCTTTTTTCAATCAGCTGGCGTTTCTCAGTTCCATCCAGCTGAGCTAGCAACCCTTCATAACACCGTATTTTCTACATATGCTGCAAGCACAGCTGACCATCAGTAAATAATGACCCATCCATTTGCATTCCATTCAATTCAATAAAATGTCCCAATGCTTGCAGAATGGCGTTTAAACTGAAGGATTAAATTATAATCCAAGAAATTTCTTCTAATTGCCTTTACATTTTCGTTGTAAATCTTGGGTAGAAAGAAAAAACTTGGAAACTGCTTCATATCAATTACGAAAGTAGATTCACTTGAATTTGTGGAGTTGATTTTTGGGTTGAAACCATCGAATTAATTTCGAATCCAATCCTTAGAATACAATATCCTTCAACGTTAATTTCTCATTTTTTCTTTCCTTATTACAAATGAAATCAGCTATGATGACTTTTATTTTCCTTATATTTCCAATTTGGCACGAACCAGATACTTCTTATGCTCCAATAATAAACTTCACCTAAACTCACAACTCTAATTTTACTTTCTCTTCGATTCCTCATAATTCTCCTGGGCTTCTGAAAGAAGATACCCTAAGTTTTTACATAGATCGATAAAAATGTCTGATGCAATACTTTGAAAGATTTATATTCCAGAACAGATGATAATAAATAAAATATTTTATTGAGAATATGAACATTTAAACTTTGGATTGTCTTTTATTTGACAGTATAATATTTTATAAACAATTGTGATGTAAATTCGTTTTTTTATATACTAAAAATGGTATATCCATTAAGCCGTATACCGTACGCGCATTTTCTACGAAACTACTGGACCGATTTTTTTCAATTTTGGATATAAAATCAGAGCTCACCCGAGGATGACCCTCCTTCATCCACATTACTATCTACCTTTTACTTTCCAAATGACGGCCAAAAAACCTGCGTTGCTATAGACTTTAGCGCATAAAGAAATGTACCGATTTCAATGAAACTTCGCTAAAGTCGTTTTCTCGACTCCCTTTAAATTTACCTATATAACATATTTCAACGAAAAGAAGTTGAAAAAAAAGTCACGCGAGATGGTAAAATTATATTCCGAATAACTCAAAAAGTTTACACTTTTTTGTGAATATTGTGATAAGATGTATCAAAGGTATTTAAATTTCCTAAACTATGAAATGGTTTTCTAAAAGTTTATGGGATTTCTCAAAAAAAAGATATGGTATCAAGTTTTTTTTTTTTTGTATGTTCTACTGCAAAGGTTATATCCTTTGTTTTGGTTTTCGAATTTTGAATTTGTTACTGAAGTAATGCTAGTTTTTTTAGCACATTACTAATGATTAAAATAAAAGTTTAGTCCATTCATTGGAATCACCTTTTATTTATTTTTCTTAGTCATTAGGAAGGTAATGTTACTTTAGATTGTAATTGTTTGGAAATAATAAACCATTGTGAAATAGTTTGCAGCGTTTTTTTTTATTGTTGCTAGTGATTACACTTAATCTATTCTTTACGAAAACAGCATCTTCTCCGGAAGGTGATTCAATTACTCATAAAACAATGTTAAATATTTTATACTAAAATATATTTTACATTGCCTCATATGTGCCTCACTTATTTTTTTTCTCGAAAATGCTACGTAGATCATCCTAACGTTAAAAAAAAAAATTTCTAAAAGGAATCTTTGATTCGATATAGTAGAAAAACCAATCCTTAGCAATAACAATAATTAAAAGAGAGTGAATACACGTGTCGGCAGTAACTGATCAAAAGAAGATAGTGAATGGGGTAATAAAGAAAGCGAGACGCTATCTTGATATCGCCTGGGAACAGAGGATGAATGGCAGAGGACAAAGAAGAAAAATTGAAAACAGACAAAAGATAATCGACAACAATGGAGCAGCCTCCCTTGTTCGATGAGGAACATCTTTCCGAGCCGATAACCCAACTTTATTTAGCCGTAAAATGTCTAATTTAATATTTTCATTCCCATTTTATATTAAATACTGTTCTCTTATAAAATTATTATATTGTCCAGGCATCAACTTTATTCTTCTATTTTGATGTCTATTTTATTTTCTATATTATCTTCGTATTTTCCTCTAGAATAGAGACAGTTTATTTTTTCCATTGTCATTAAACGTCACCGATAAAATAATATAGGTATACGTTAATATTCCAGAATTTTAGTTTATTTATTTTTATTTTGTGTTTAATCAATTTTAAAAAAATAGTAAAATTAACAAAAAAACTTAAAACACAAACAGAGCTAAGCATTTTAGTATGTGAGGATTATTATTAAAAGGTGATAAAATCAACTAATTTAAAAAAAAATATTCTTAAAATACTTTTAAGACAAGATCAACCAAAAAAAAAAAGAAAAAAAGATTTCCTTGACAGACTGTATGTATTTCAACCCATAAGTTGAAATTGTACGTCTCCCAAACTGGCAAGAAAGAAAGTAGAGATTGAAATAGTTAGAGGTTGACTGTATTCCAACTGAGTTCCGCTTCATTACCATCGGAGTAGAACAGAGCAAAATGTATTTTAGTTATTATTTTAAAATAAAGTTTTTAAAGCACCATACATATTGTGGTTTTAAAATACAGTGTATTTTAATTACAATTCATTTAAAATACTTGCAGAAATAGTATTTTACATACAAAATAAATTAAATACTCATGTTTAATGTACCTAGTTTCACTTTACAACTGAACACTTTAAAAAAAAATTATGATTTCCTTTATAAATTATAATTTATTTTTTTTTATTTCATTTTTGTAAGGTAAGCAGTTATGAAAAGAGGTCACGGTAGATGTTGCTTTAAAACAATAAATTGAGAAAAAAAGTCTTTGTTCGATCAACATTTTTTATAGAGAGCAATTTGTTAAAAAAGTTATAGACCATCAAACAAATAAATACTACGTAGTTATAAATTTCAAACTAAACTTTTTGCCAATTAGCTTTTATATAATACCCGTTCCTCAAACAAATGACCATTCAACAATGTCATTCTGGGAACATCCTACACATTAGAGAACTACTTACCGGTTTTATTGAAAAAAGTAATTTTATTAAAATTTTAGTATCATCCACATTAAAAAAAAATTCAAGATCAATTTTATAATGTATTTAAAATACAAAAATAAATACGTTTTATGTAATTTGTGTTTTAGAAATAAAATACAAACAGGTGTCAGTGAATTCTGTATTTTCAAAAGAAAATACAATTACAAACAATGCGTTTTATATTTTACTTTCTGCAAATACAAAATACAAATTTAAAATATTTTATTTGAAATACTGTCCAAGGCTGCGTCTGAGAAATAACCGATGAAGCGATAAGTACGGTAAATTTTATGAATAATTTGTCTCATAATGGTACTTAAATTTCAGGGAAATTGGAAAACTATAGAGGGCGGTTGAACCGATGTTTTTCGAAATGCTTTGTTCTCTACCGCAGTACTATAGTTCTCACTATTATTTATTTTTCGTTATTTCTTTTTCCACAAATATCATTCAAATTTATTTGAATTGTTTAAGTTTAGCTATAATTAATCATTTCTAACTTGAAACATCTTAGTATTTAAATATAAAGTGCAAGAAAAATAAAAGTGTGTTGGTGTATTTCTCGAAAAAAACATGTCATGGTTGAGTGAAGTCAAGTTTATAAAATTACATATGTAAACCGCTTTCACATATATATTTTTCTTGTGCATTTTAGACATGGAGAGATAAATTAACTCTTAACTGTATAGTTATCATTAAAGTAACCATATTTAGGTCATGTTTAATAGCCTCCTTAATCCTTTAACAATGAATAGGAATTTTTTTTTATTTTGTGTTTAATCAATTTTTTAAAAAATAGTAAAATTAATAAAAAAATTTAATACACAAACAGAGCTAAGCATTTTAGTATGTGAGGATTATTATTAAAAAATGATAAAATCAACGAATTTTAAAAAAAAAATATTCTTAAAATATTCTTTAAGACAAGATCAACCAAAAAAAAAAAAAGATTTTCTTGACAGACTGTATGTATTTCAACCCATAAGTAGAAATTGTCGGTCTCGCAAACTGGCAAGAAAGAGAATAGAAATAGAGTGTTAGAGGTTCCAACGTATTCCAACAGAGTTCCGCTTCAGTATTATCTGAATGAAACTGAACAAAATGTATTTTAATTATTATTTGAAAATACATTTCTTTATTTTACTATATTTTTATGTTTTTAATTTACTTATATTTAGGTTATTTCATTTTTTTTATTGTATATGGTTTTTATTTATTATTATTTAGTTATTGTTTTGCTTTTGTTAATTTTATTTTTTTTGTATATACGGTGTGAATGTGTTCATTTATCAATATAATTATTGTCCCTGTGACAGAATATTATATGTCTAAATAAATAAATAAAAAAAATACTAAATACAAATATGAAATATTTACAGAGAAGCATTTTAATCTAAATTCCTATGTTGTTATTTTTCTGTTTTGCAAGGCCGTTGTATTTTACTATATCTCTAGCAATAGCTATAGACTTGCAACCTGAACTTGTAACCACTAATTACGTTGTTAATGTATGCAAGGATCAGCCACCTGCAATCACCAAATTGGCCAATTTCACTTGGCGCCAGCCCGGTACCTAGGAGGGTACACAACTAGATTATCGTCTTCCTCCTTTTGACCAATTTTATTATTTTGGTTAGTTCTAGTTGGTTAATTATTATATTAGTTTGGTTATATTTAGAAAGATAAACGTTCATATTGCACCTTGGCATGGTATGTTGAATTATTAACCACAAACTTTATGAAGTAATGCCATTCACTTTTGGTATTTAATAGTTACTAGCCCAATATGCTATTGATACAAAGATTTTAATATGGAATAGGAATCCATTCATGATTAAAAATAATGAAAAGAATAACTTGATGATTGAGTTTATATAAGAATTTACCATGTACTAACTAACAACCAATCTGAATTATGCAATTATCTAAAAAGAATAAGGAATAAGAATCTAAACTTTAAATAATCAAACTTATCAGTCAAAAACTTATAACTTATCAGTAGGAAATAAGAATAAAGTAGATATCTGAAGAAAACTAATTGGATTTTAAAACATCTTTCATAAAAGTTTGCCCTTTTGACTCCATCCCTTTTGAAGTATAATAAAAACCTTTCATTGACATTCAATAAAAACGTTTCATGATCCTTCATTAAAACGTAACGTTTTAAAAGTTAAAATAAAACAAATATATTTAATGGTTCATAAGTTACGACATACAAGTTTTAGAAGGGAGCAAATAGAGACGGGATTTTGAAGTGTTGAAAGGGGCAAATTTCAACGGGGTTATGATTTTCAAAATAGAGAACTAAGAGGATAAACATAGCAAGTGTAATTGTGTATGATCTACGATTTGTCTAATTCTACTTTCGCTTCCACTGTTATTATCGACCTTGGGTGGTCGATATATATATATATATATATATATATATATATATATATATATATATATATATATATGTGTGTGTGTGTGTGTGTGTGTGTGTGTGTGTGTGTGTGTGTGTGTGTTTGTGTAGTTAAATAAATGTGTTTTGATAATTATTTTAAATATATAGGTTTTCCTTTGAAATAACCTATAACCCTAAAAACTTCGAAAATCTTTTTTAAATATAGTAAAAAAATATCTATTCTTACATCTCGAGCTACCTTCCCCTTACACCTTTTTTTCCTCCCTTTCTTTGTCTTTTAGGCTATACGGAGTAGGGGGTGAGGGTGGGGAGTTGATGGTTATTTTTTTTTTAATTATGATGATCCTAAAATCTAGATGTTAATTGCTGTTCGAATTTCCTATTTTTTTCGGGATAACTAAAAAAAAATCATCATCAAAAAAAAAAAAAATAAAGTCTTACAGAAGGAGTTACATTCTAACACCGTTTTTGCCTCCTTTTCTTCGTTCTTTAGGCTTTAAAGAGTATTCCTCGGCCACGGGGTGAGGGTGGAGAATTGATTTTTAGGTTTTTTAATTATATAAAAAAACCTGATGATTCTAAAATTTGCGTGTCTATTGGTGTTAAAATTTCTTATCTTCTTTAAGAATAACTAACTAATTTCCATAAAAAGTTCCAGTATTACACCTAAAAAGCTACATTCCCCTTACACCTTTTTTTTCCGTCCTCTTTTTCATCTTTTAGGCTTTACGAAGTATTCCTCGGCCGGAGAGTAAGGGTGGGGAGTTGATTTTTAGATTTTTAAATTGTATAATAAAACCTTTTGATCCTAAAATCTGAGTGTAAAGTCAACTAATTGACTGGAAAGAGAAAAAAATCGATGAAAGATTAAACGTGTGGACAATTAAACCCATTTGAACAGATCTACCATCAGGATTTGTAGTTGACATTAATGAGGAAAATTTCTCTTAAACTGGCTATAAACAATATAATTACCTTTTACATTTAAGAGTATACAATTTTATGTATAGTACCATGTTGATAACACACTTAAAAATTATCAATTTTGGATTAATTTATGTATTAATAATATTTCATTGTACATTTTACCAGTTATAATCATGCTTAGCAAAATAATCATATAATTTTAAATATCATTAGGTGTAATGGTTAGCAATAATCTGATGAATAGATTTATAATGCCCTACTGTTTTCCTATTATCTCGAAAGGGACCCCAGCTAGGGCAATCCGTCTATGTCCTTTGGGGCTTCATTAGTCCCTTCCTCCGGCTCCCTAAGCTTTGTTTCTTAACCTTTCAACAATAGGACCCAGCTACGGTCTCGATTTGCATCGCTTGATCTCATGGAGCCAGATACTATCTGTTAAATTATGACATCATTACAATTTATAAAGGTAGTGCATAAATAATTGATAATTATTTGCTCGAAATTTATTCTTCCATCCCGCACAGAGGGCGAAAGAACATTTTTGAAAAAAAAAATAATAATAATATGGATGCAAAAGAAAATTTGATGCTGAATAAAAATAATAAACAAGGAGTCACAAACCAAGACAATACTTATTTTAAAACATAGGATTACTTGTTTTGTTTTTCTCATAATATAACAATAAATATGTAACCGCGCCTAAATACTTAGGTTTGGTATATATGTTTATATAAACATATATAATTCTATTCTACAGATATAAAAAGATATAAGACGTATAGACTCAAAAATTTGAATTAGTGCAACAAACCTATCTTTACGCCTAAAACTTCTTAGCTATGCAAGCATTATACGCCCGGCTCTGTTATTTGGCGCACATCTGTTTGATCATGTCAGCAAAGCAACTGGGAAAAGGTTACAATATTTCCATAAAGAAATAATCAGGAAAATAGTAAGAGGGATCATGCAGAAAATGAAAACATGAGATATACAAGCAGGAAATTTATCAACGGTTAGAGAATTCCTCATTAAACGTAAATAAATATTTTTCGTAAAATCTCAACAGTTGGCAAACCCTACTTTAACCTAAATACCTGCCAACATTCCAAAAAGTTGGAAACAACTTACATAAAATTAGTTCTTAAATTTAGTAATAAGAGCTAGAGTCAAGCTTGAGCCCCATAACCGATTATATATCAGAGTCAGAAAAAATCCACAGAAATAAAAAGCATTTTGTTTTTTTAATTATTTATTATTATTATTTATTAATTATTATCTGCCACCCTCAAGGGCAATAAGCATTAGAGCAAAAAGTATCCACTCACAATATATGCATACACTAGCGGATGCAGGATTTAATTTGTGGAGGGGGCTTCAACTCGAAAGTTTTTTTTTCATAAAAATGACGATAATTACTTTGGAAAAAAAAGTAAGAAAATAACTATCTATATGAAATGGTGTTTAAGTGATTCCTGAAGTCCATTTAAATGTAATTACACTAACAATAATACATTAAAAGGTAATTTTTTAATATATTTTTCCATAAAACATGGTCATATTTGTCCATTTTGGAGGGGGCTTCAACCCGAAAGCTCCCCCTCCCCCGTAGATCCGCCCATATATGCATATATATATATATATATATATATATATATATATATATATATATATATATATATATGCATATGTACGTACGTAAATAGGTAATGGTAACAAAAATAAATAAATAAAATTCTTCCAAAACTCATTCAATTCTATAAAAAAAAAAAAAAGAAAAGTAGAAGCAAAATACATCTCACATTGCTTTTTTACAGTAAAATGATTATTAAGAGGGAAAAAAATAAAGGATTCAAGACAAAGATATTTGAAAAGAATCTATAAAATATAAATAAATAAAAAATTAGTAGATAGATTGGAAAAAATTAAATATTAATCGAACGTACATATGGACGTTCATTAATTTAGTTAAAGATTTAGAGTATACGGATTAGATTATACTTTTATTTTTAAATACGTATAATTTATACACATAGTTATTATTGATTAATACATAATCCAAGATAAATAAGTATAAATATTTTTAAAACTATTTTTTTGAAACTGTGCCAATAGCAATTTTATTTTAGCAAAGATAAACGAAGAATTAAACTGTGAGACCTACTTCATATTTCTCTCTACCGGCTTTTAACATTCCATGCGTTCCTTTTTAATTTACTCCAATTCCATGGAGAGATGAATGCGAATTCTAATGCAACTGAGTGCAATCTTAGGATAAACTCAAATTTACTGTTTTAGCAAACTTTTTTTAATGAAACTTGGTAATAGATAAAGCTGAACTATCGTCAAAACTATACTTTTTAAACAAAATATATGTTTAACAGAAAATTGATTTAGACGCCATATTGGTCTCAATATGTTGGAGTCTCTTAAGGCAATATCCTTTGCTAGAACTTGGAATATTTTATATAGCTATATTGAGTGGCCCGTTTGTATTATTTTATTCCTACTACGTATTCTGCATACGTTTTATTTAATAAAAATGTATCCTTTATTCTACACGGGAACGGCTATTTTAATTGACTACAGAATATTTCAATAGCATTCTTTTATGCAAATAAAAGATTCCTTAACTAATGGCTTGATTTTTTTTTTATCTGTAAAAATGTATTTCCACCTTTTTTACATAAAAAACAAAAAAAAACATTGATTTAAAACTGACTTGAGCAAAAGGTATTTTAATTATTCCAATTTCTAATTTTTCTGTATATTATTTAAAATACCAAGTATCTTGTGTTTTAAAATACAATTTAAAAGAGGTCAGAAAACTAAATTTTACAAAGATTATATTATAAATATTAGTTCACACTGGATGTACAGAAATTGGAAATAAATTATTTTACTCAATTGATATTGTTTTTGAACAATTTATAATGAAACTGACTCTCTGAGGTATTATATGAATTGAATCCTTCCTTTCTTTTTGCTGGAATGTACTTTAAAATATTACTAAAGAATAAAAAGATATATTTTTCCCTAACTTAACTTTCTTCGATCAGCTTTTACATGTTTATTTAACAAAATATGCTCTTATAAATTTCCTCAAGATATGATCTTGAAGTGCTACACAATATTTTAAGGATAATCAATTTTATTGTATTACCAATTGTAGGACCAAAGATTATTGCATTACAAATTTAACACAATTGATCATACAATTTTCGAAGCCCAGATACAATGTGGAAGAACTTTTCTGTAACAAATTCAAGAAGAAACTGCTGAATTCAGTATTTTATTTTGTGTATTTAAAATATAAAATAAAATCCATTTGTTATTTATTTTATTTTTTTTTTATTTCATTCTTTTTTTAATCAACTGTTGAAGCAACACTAGCCCTAGAAAATAACTCAGAGGTACAAGTGTACCGCAGGTCACGAATTATTTCCACGTTATTCACAGACGATGTTGCAAGAGCTTGAGGGTTTCTGCTGTTTCCTGTTTCACACGGTCGCACATGACTGTCAGTTTGTTAGAAGCTAATTGCTGTCTGTGTTAATTGAAAAACTCGGATTAGGATTCACTTGTACCCCTGTGTAGTTTGTGTGTAACTACCTTTTTATTAAAACTTTATTTTTTTTACATATATAAACTGCTCTGTTCCTTGACTTCGCGTTTCTACGGCGTGTAGAGGGTTGCAGGAACCGCATTTATTTCTATTAAATGTATTTGATACTTTTATTTGTATTTATATCGGTTCCCTTCTGGAACCGATCAACTGAAAAATATATGAATTGTGTATTTAAAGGTTAGATACCACAGACCTCCTGCTGTAGTATCCTAGATTGAATAATATACCTTTTATTGAATATCTTTTTAAAAGGTATCGTGTTTAAACATTTACTACTTGTATCTATCACTAATTGGTGGCATGCAAGATAGATTGTAAAATTATCAAGATGATATAATAACTAATATATTTATAAACTGAAACAAAACATATATGTACAATAATTATTAGACGAGAATGCTATTTTGGATATGACTGATTGAAGTTACTAATGATCTATTGATTTTATTAATGATTGCCAACACAAGTTTACATATGTATAACTAAATGAACGTTACGACTTAGCTGTTTCTTCATTTTGAGGGGTGTCGCCGGTATCTATCCTCCTCGCTGCTGGATGAAGCCTCCAGATTGATTCCAAGCAGCCTCTGTGGACACTCTCCAGTCTATGTTCCTATCTCAGACCGTCTTCTTCAACTCTCTCTTTCAAATCTTTTTCAACTGTGTCAGTCTTTGTAGGTGTTTTTGCCGTCCTCTGTCCTTTGGTTTTTCATTACCTCTCACAAAAGGTTGCACTCCCTAGGGGGTCGTTACTCTCCCTCAGGTAACCGGACAAGTGTTAGCAATTATTATTTAGAATATATTTATTCATTTGAAATGACTAAATATATTCCAAATGTGGTCCTTACAATACTTCGCAAAACACTGATTAAGATAGACCTGTGCTTCCGGAAATGACAGAATTATTTTAAATAACCAAAGGTGATGTGGACATTTTGGACCAACTGTGGTTGGTCACACCTACACATGCTGCTTAGAATATTTTATAATCTATTGGACATTGGTGCGAATTTTCTAATATTGTTGAATGGGTCCAACAATAATAAGCGGAAAGTAAAAAATAGGTGATCTTTCATAACAAGACTGTCATGAGTCCTCATCAGGCAGCACCTGTTCGCCCGCCAAGATATTCCAACATCCGACTCCTCCGGCACCTCATAAGTGAAATCCTCGACATTGACTCACCATCGAAACCAATATCGAATAGGGTATCGTCATCTGGAAGATATGCTTTCAGCAAAAGACGCAATGATAGTAAAAGCCGAGTTAAGTCTAAACAAAAATTCATTTGTTTAGAACATGCAAAGCAAGTATGTCATGTTTTCTTGCCATGTTTGTTCTTTTTTATGTATAAAATGTATGTAATTAAATTTCAATAAAAATTTTTGTTAGGAAATAAAATAACTGTTTTCTTGGGGTACACCTGAACCCTATGTAGCTTTTGTATAATTATTATTATGTGTAGTAATCCAGGTTAAAATAAAACATTTTTACTTTTTATAATTTAAAAGATTATTAGTTATTATAATAAATTAAATCATATAATTATAATTAACATGTAAAAAATTAAGTTTATTCAGAAATAAACTCAATTATCATTTAAAAGGCTGGCGGAAGTCACATTTGTTTGCGTATCATTCCAGCAAGTCATTGTTTACTCTAGGCAGTGCTGCGCCTGTCCTTGCCCAATGCACTTCGCTAACAGTACTCCATATTTGTACAATACACATCGCTAACCACGATTTCGATTCATTGCTCTCTTTTCAACATTTCAACTCCATTTCATATTCCTCAGAGGAATAATTTTCTCCAGTGGTACGTCCATAAAACCTGGAGCAAAACCCATCGTTGACCTAGCTCGCTTTTAACATTTCACCCGATTATTCTTATAAGAGGTCATTCACTATAGCCATCCAACAGTTAGTTATTTGTGAGTTAATTCCAGTAATTAAAACCAGGCTGCTATCATAAACAGTTTTCTTTATTTTTCATTTTGTTTCTGGAGTAAGAGAATATGTATGTAAAATTTCTATTTTACATGCATATACATATTTTTTCTTCTTTACTTTATTGGACATATACATGTATATATTTCATCGTTATAATTTATATTCATTTTTAATAATATATCTTTATATTTTTGTCGTTTCAATTTATATTCATATTTATTGGAGGTAGACAAGATGGTACATGATGATGCAAGTTTTGACATGATATCGCAGGATGTCACAATATATATATATTGTCACACTTGACCTGTCAAACTTGAAAATTAAAAAAACAAGTTAATATTAAGGATTAGAATTAGGTATTATAATTTAAAATTTTGTTTAATTCAGAAGTGTTTAAGTCAGCCTAACATTGCTATTTATTTGTTTTTGATCTTTAAATAATTTGCTCACCATTATACATTGCCAGCTCCTTTTTACTTTTATTTACATTGTTTTAATTTTGGTAAACGTATTAATTCATTTAACCATCTTCTTTTAACACACTTTCCACTCACAACTTACCATATGGTCATTCACATACCTCGACACAAAGAAAGGTTTTACTGATCTTATCAGATGAATTAAAATTAACAAAACCAAAAATTAATGATAAAAATGATTATAAAATGATAAGAAGTATTACGAAGTGAAATAACTCTTGGTAATCCATTCCTGTTTTCTCAGCACCTGGTACCTAGATGGAATATGAAACACGGCATTACAGGTATACTTTACCCGCTTTGCGCGTGTGTATTGCGGCTCAGCGCATTGTCGGTAGCGCCGTGAAGTCCGATCCTTTGACAACGAAGTTGGAAGCTTTGTACGAAGGATTTATTCTCAGGAACGCCTTATGAGCCGGCTATTTATATCTCAACTATAAAATGAGTGGGATTACTCGCTTTAATAATTGCTTCCACCTATTTAGGAATAAATTTAAATATAAGAATATTGTAACCTGATTTGTATAATCAATTTGCAGTAGGCCTTATAAAGATAGCTGTACATTTTTTGACGATTAAAAGGTAAATTTATTATTAACTATCTAAAAAAGTGCAATAAATCACTCATCATTAACCTCCAGGAGAAATTATTTTTATTTTTTTTAAGTTAATAAACCTTAAGAACATCATCGTAAATATAAATTATTTAGAATTACTTAGACAAATAACATAAATCACGAAAATGTAGTTCGAACTATATATTTTTGGCATATGAGGCTGAAAAATATGTCTCCATATATTTTCAATAGAAATTATATATCTTTCTATAGACATTTTGTATTGTTAAAATCCGTTACCTTCAATGAAATGTTATATTTCGCAAAATTTTAAACATGAAAAAATACATAAAAATCAATAAAAAAGCATCACAAATTTGATTTTGTCAAGCGTAAAATATAAAACGTGCGTAAAAATAACCGCAAAAAACAGGAAAACATAAGAAGCGATCCATATAAAAAAAAATTGTAAATAAACCTATTAATTATAATAACGATATAAAGAACTCAAATATACTGGAATATATCACGGAATAAAGGTAAAATCAATTTATGAAAGGTAAATCAATATTTAGATTTATCGATATGTAGAATAATTTTAATTTTAAATACAGATAATTCACTGAAAAATAAAAAAGGTTGTAGTAAACAAACAATAATAATAGTATAAATAGTGATTGCTAGCAAGAAGGGACCAAAGTTCAATTATTGGACTTGTCCAAATTTAATACGCGAAGTGTGCTGGGAATATGGGTATGTGTGTTTTAATACATTATGACTCACTTTAATTGAATTGAAAGATGATTAAATCATCTTTAATTAACTAATTCTTTTTGTATTTTAAAATGATAAGGTAACATTTCTGAATTATTATTATATAAAAAGTTAAAATAAGAATGTTGTAAAATTTAGTTAAAGAGGTGTTATTCTTCAATAATCTTAGCAAATAATGTTTCTGAGGAATTGTTTTCCCAAACATGATCCATCATGTATATTTAAATAAATATATGATAAAAGTATAGATATTAATTGAAATACCAAGAGCCCTATATAGTAGACATTTTTTTTTTTGTAAATTAATTAACCATAAGAGTATTACATGAAATATAATCGACAATAAATATAAATTATGAAAATTCTAAGAACAATATATATTTATTTTGTGAACAAATTTTCTATTACTATCCACTAACTAAAGTTGATATTAATGTAATAGTTAATTGTATAACCCAAGTGTAAATCTTATATTCATAATTTCAGTTTTGTACAACTATTTGTTTGTTCCCATAAAGAACGAGAACTATTTTTCGAGACTTCGTTATATTGACTTCGAGGTCATAAAACATATGTTTTCAATGAAAACTGGAGTTCATAAAACTTTACGATTACACTACTTTCCGCACTATACATTTCAGATATAGTTTATTTCACGAGCTAGAATTTAATAAATATATTCCAATACGATGTATTTATAGTCCTAATAAAAAATGTTATTGAATAAAATAAAATGAAGTAGTATTGTATTACTTTAGCCGTAAAAAAAAAATCCTTGGTATGATATAAATAAACATTTAAACAAGAGTTTAACCATTTTTATATGGCTTTACATAATTAGAAGTATTGCTTATGATACATTACAATTACTGCTTATCAGATATTAATAGATAAGCATTAATAAGTAAGCATATTAATAAGTAAGCATTCCCACACAAAAAATCAAGCGAGTAGGAAAAAATTTGAACAAATTCTGTTTTAATTCTCCTTTAACTGTATGAGCCGCTTAACCGCCCCCTGCCAATCTCCCCATAATCTCATAATCCATTCCATGAAGACCTTAATGGCCCAGCTGTAGGGAACCGACGTAGGGCAAATAAATAAATATTCGACCTAGGGATCTTAGTATTTATTGGCTTAATTTTATTTACTTACTACGTCCAAACACTGAAATCATAAAAGTGCAAATATAGCTATGAAGGTCCTAATAACATCACTACACTTAGAGGAACAACATTATTTTTTATATTACCAGTGACATAATAGTGGTAACATAACATAAAAATAACGTTTGGTACGATGTTATCTTGGGGCAACCCTAAAAGTAAACGCTAGGTATTTAAATAAAGAAAACTACTGTATACAATACCCAAAATGATTAAAATTAAAATTAAAACAAACAGTTCTTCTTTAACCGTTAAGATGGAATTCTAAATTGTTTTTCGGAACTTCAAAAAATTAATGTTTCTCCTTACTTCAGTACTTTTGATGTTACAAATAATTATAAAATTTGGAGAAACCTAATTATTGAAGAAAGGCAAAAACCATTCTGAGAACATAAAAAGGGCCAAAAGATCACGAATGAGGAACGAATCAAGTTGTTATTCTTCCTCATGTTAGAACTAGTCAATCTTGTATTAATGCTGTATTAATTATGAATTACGATATCGTTCAATCCATTAATGTATACACGGCAGGGATGGATTTCGGGCTGAAGCTCTTCCTCCCGAAAATACAAAATTATATACTTTTCATACAATTATTGATCCATATTTCTTTCTATGAGTCATCTGTGACAAATCATATCTTTTTTTTAAATAGTAACAAGTAAATTTCACTTAAAAATGTAACTACATTGCCGAAAAAAATATAAAATTTATTCCTAAAAGAATTATTTTTCCTAAAATTGACGATACTGAATCGCTAAGAATCCCCCAAAATTAAATTTCGGATTCGCTAAATCTTCAATGCTTATTTCTGACAAACTAGAAATATAAAGTTGGAAAAAAAAAATTACCTAATCTTAAACGTGGGAGGTGATACCTATTCATCGATGCAATATCCTTCTTTTTAACGATGTTGTAGGACCATGGTGAGTTTTATCATGTACCATGTCATACCACATACACCATACAATAACATGAGACCAGTTTTCATAATATTCAATTTCTTCGATTATTTATTGACTTCGTTGAGTTTTCCTTCTAAAATATTTGGTGGATTCACTCACACGACTTTCCTACCATTTTAAATAACTTTAGAACACTATAAATTAAGCTTTTCAAGCAGTTTAATAATTACATTTCGAATGATTATTTCGATTAATAATAATAATAATTAATCAATAATAGTTTATATTAATTTAATGCGTTGTTTAAACATCAAAGGCGAATCTACGGGAGAGAGAGGCATTCCACTGAAGCCTATCGCAAAATGGTAAAATATAACCATGTTTTATGAAAAATATTATCTCTAAAAGTATTATTGTTCATCGAATTACATTTAATAGAACTTCAAGAATTACTAGAACAACTCTTCATATACTCTCCTCCTTACACATATACTCCTCCATATACAACTCCTCATTAGTTTCATTCTTTCTTCCGAAGTAATTATTCTAACATATATATATATATATATATATATATATATACAAAAAAAAAATCATTCGGGCTGAAGTCACCCCAAAATTAAATCCTGGATCCGTTAGTGAACAACATATTAAACAAAATTTATAAGTTAAAATTCAAATCTAGTTCAGATAAACAAAATTAAACACAAGCCTTGATGTCCTCGACGTTTCCCGCCTTAAAATCCCAATTAACAACAACACATGGAATTCAAAATAAAACTATTTTCAAAAGTAATTGTGATAGATCAAAATAAATATTAGCTTTCTACATGTTTTATTAAATAAATCAATCAACTTCCTTGTATGTATATACATAAGTTAAGGCGTGAGATGGATAAGACTTATAAGATTTAATATTATTTCGTTCATTTCAAAATAAACACATGCTATAAATATACTGTTATATAACCTTCTGTGATAAAGACTCTACTGTTTGTAAAATAAAAACTTATTTGAAAATTAATCTATTTCCAGTTGTTTGTTTCTTTTTTTTTTCTATTCATCGAAGCCAATAGTTAACTCATATACTTTTCAATTGTATGTATATAAATAACATTTTTAAAACTCTACATTGAGGACAGCTATCGTTAAAGGATTTGAGGCACCATGAGTATCCGGTATCAAGAGATTCCTCTTTGATAGATAGAGAATTAAACAGATATTTTATAAAAATATATATTGAAAGAAAGTATACTTTTATGAAGAAGAACCTCAAATTATATTCGCAACACACAAAATAAATTATGATAAGAAGCACTAATAAAATAAGGAATATTAGTAAGTTTGTATCTGCAAGAATAAACCAGAATAAATTTCATTGGAAATAATATAGTTATCATTAAATATATTATAAGGTTTTTTTTTTACTCTTTCAATTCATGTAACAAGCATTTAACTTTTCTATTATAAGAATTGCTAGAGCACTACCTTCGAGAGCGATATAAATAGCTTGCTCATTAGGGCGTGGTGGAGAGCAAATCCTTTGTACTAGGGTTTCCCCTTTGGATTTCTGATCCCTCGCTAACAGTCAAAGGACAGCAACCGTAGGCGCAACTAGCAATAAACCGCAATAACACACACCCAAAGCGATACAAACTACCCCCACCTGTGACCTCTGTCTTCAAGTCCCTCTCATCACTGCCTTGTGCAAAAACAACCTTAGGGTCAGTCGCTATGTCAAAGTTTACTATCGAGTTGACTTAACCACACCTACACAGTTCAGCATTTAATTATTTCAAGACCGAAATATGAATTATCGGTTCCTGGTAAGGGCAAGGTTAACGGCACGGAAGTTTATTTGAATCAATTATTTATTTCAGCGGATATCAGGATAGGGATAGGCTTTTTAGGAGTGACAAAATTAAAAACAAGCAAATTTCGAAAAGTAGAAAAGGAATACTGACCTTAAAAAAAGGAGAACTCTTTGAACGAACTGAATACTTATATACAGCAATGAGGGAAAAGAGACTAAAATGTTTCGAGGACGGGAAAAGAATGAATGAAATCAAGTTGAATAAACAGATATTCGACAAAGCTATGGGACTAAAAAGATCAGAAGATACTTCAGCTAGATTCAATAGAAAAAAGAAGATTTGGTGATACAGGAAAAAATACCAGGACAGGGGAAAGTTTAGAAAATACATTAAGGTACTTATCGTGAAAAAGACGAGGAGATAAGGGAAAGATGGAAAGAGGAGCAATAAATGAAGATAATATGAATAAGAAAGCCGAGAATGATATACGCAGAATGATAATACAAAAAATTCTTTTGATTTCATTTATATACATTTACAAATAAATTGGATCATTCAAAATAAGGTGAAAACACTTAAGTCTTATTTAATGGTTTTAATTTGCAAAAGGTAAGTCACATTTACATTTTTAGAAGTAAAACAGCATATTACTTTTATTGTACGACGTAAAACATGCCGTCCTATTTATCTTGACAATGCTGAAATTCCTCAAAGAGATCAAATACAATACCTTGGACTGACATTCGACAGAAGAATGACATGGGGCCCACATATCAACAAAAAAAAAAAAAAAAAAAAAAGAAAACGTCAAAGCTCAGACTACGACTATTATATCCACTTCTTTCAAGACGCTCAAAATTAAAATTAAAACAGAAACTGAACACCTACATTTATCTACTAAAGCCTGTATGAACTTACGATTCTCAAATATATTGAGCAGCCAAAACGACCCACATACGGTAACTACAAAACTTTCAGTCAAAAACTTTTAGGACTATAACTAAAACTACGTCACAAACGTTACTTTACGTAAAGATCTAGGAAAGCCAACACTTAATGATCACATATGGACACACTACAAAAAATTACACTACAACTTACATGCGCATACTAACACACTGATACAAGACATGGCCTCGATTATAATCCCCGAAAACACTCTTCGGAGGCTCAAAAGAAGCTGGATGAGGGATTTCCTCACCTAAAAATATACTCAAGCCAAGAAGGGATGTTGCTGGGCACTCCTTTCCCTCACGCCGATCAAGCCACTATCTGTATTTTCCCGACAGCAGACTCGCAATCTGTCAGTACTTCTGATATGTGTGGGTGGGAAAAAAGTAGTTAAAAAAACAAAGAATTAAATAAAGAAAATTTACTAAAACAAAACTGTTTACACTGGTTTCGGGGGTTAAGAAATTAAAAGAATATTAAGTAAATATAAAAATAGTGCAAACAGACCAATCCAGCCGCCGAATTTCTTTGGGTCTAGCCTTGTCATCCACAAAAACGAATTCTGATATAAGTTGCATTATTGGTGCCAAGATTCTGTCAAAGTTACGCTGAGTATTCATATTTTCATTTCGGAATACCACAAGCTCTGTTCGGGAGCCCGAGGCTATATCACCCCGCATAGTACATGAGCCTTCTCTAAGGATTAAATAAGCAAGGCAAGAGAAGGATTGTATCGCTCACCGGACCTTCTGGCTACTCTGTCTTGGTTCTAATCGTGGTGCAGTAATAGATTAGACTCATCTGTCAAAAGGTAAATATCCCTGGCACGGTTAGTACACCAAATGTGAATCCGAGCGAATTGAAATCTTCAAACTACATGTTGTGGGGTGAACCCTGGAAAGGTCTTCGCCGGTGCAATTTATGCTCTATAATCCTTCTTCGAACTGTGTAAAGGCTAATTTGCACATTAGAGGAAGAAAACAAATCATCAGCTAGCCTTTGCTAAGTTTCGAAGCGATTCGTTGGAGCCCGGACAGTGAAATATCGGTCTGGTACTGCCGGTCTGGTTGCAAACGTCCTCCATCATCTTCATATCACAAGAAACCACTATGCTGGTTATAACGTCTCTGTACGCGGCTTACCACATTTCGTGAGGTTTGTAGCCTTGCTACCACATTTCTATCGGTAACACTTCCTTTTAAAGCTTGCAAGCTCAACTGCTTCAAGACGCCGTGCAGATATTTTTTTATACCCAGCAGAACGTTTAAAAGGGGTATAAAGGGGGAAAAATGGGGGTTTACGAGAAATAAAGTGAAGTGAACACAAGCTATAAACGAACTAAACTGAAGGTAATTACCTGTTTTGTTTATGTTTGAGAGAGTTTATTTCGTTGGAATTAACCCATTGCGGGTGTAAACAATCAACAGGTTTCTGAGTGGAAAAATATTGATTCCTCACATCTTTATAAACGGTTCATGCAATGATCCACTTCATTTGCAAATGAGCATAGTAATTTATTTAAACATCCAATTTTTTTTACCTCTCAAAAATATTATAACATATTTTGTTTTAACATTTTAAATTATTATATAACGACTCACACTACTTAATCCATTTTTTCCAAAATTTCTCAACTGAGACTGAATATACATACATGCTTACTTAAACCCTATGGACACACAGACCAACTTACAAAAACTTCAAACCTAATCAAAGTTACTACGAATCATTTCAAAAGCATCTTGATACATGACTAACAAAACAATACTTACTGGCCTCCATCTGCCAACAGGTAATACCTGTTTGTCGACGATTTAATACAAATTTAAATGAACAAACCAACAGATGATTTACCTTAGAACATGAGGAGTAAACTAAAAAGGCGTTGGGTAAAAGATCTTCTTTGATAAACAACCAAAATAAATCAATCAATCCACAGGAAAGTTATCACTAGTCGCTCTTCCCTCCTGATATGTTATTATTTTTCGAAATAAAAAACTTATGTGCTGATCTTCAGCAGACATCTGACAGATGCAAACTAATTTTTATAAAGCAAAAAATACATTTTCCAATAAAATATTTGTAATTTTTTCAGGAGAGTAGCCCTTAAACAAGTGTCATCTATAATTCTTAAAATAAAACACTAATAATTTTAAAACATAATTATATTTCATAAAATTCAAACAAGTGAACAAAATAATATATACATCTTATTTCTGTTTTTTTTAATTCCTCCCACTCAGTTTCTTTCCTCCTTAACAGACGGCCAACTGAATCCCCCAATGGCGAGTATGTGTTTCAAACACGTTCCGCTCAAAATCCCAAACTGTTTAATTCAACTGTAGCACCAATTTCAACCAGCCCTAAGCCAGATAATGATTATCGTTTGTTAATTCACTGAAGTTATAACAAAAAAAAAGACGCTCTAACGACCTTATAAATACGTTTAAAAAATCACAAATTATCTTTTTCATTTAACTTAATTTATTTTTATATGTTCAGGTATACTATTTTACGAACGGTGAAATCTTAGGGCTGTCTCAATACGAACAAAATTCACCTGATTTCAACTAGTTGAATATCAACAGGAGTTTTTCTGGAGTAATGTTACTGATATTGCAAGAAAACATCTAGAGTTGTTGTAAGTACGTTTAGTGGGTTTCAATTGGTAGGAACAAGTGTTCACTCATCGCTTTACTTTTGAACGCCATTTGTAAGATGTCTAGGAGTCATACCATCACATGAAAATTTCCATTTCATTATTCCGTAAATTTTAACGAACATTTTTATAAAATAAAAACAGTTGATAGTAAACTATACCCTGTTCATTTGACCAACTAGTACCGCAATCATCTCCATGAAATTTTAAGAAGCATTTATTAAGGGATTTTTTTCTTCTTTAAATTTGGCATATGATATCTTAACTAGATAATCACATTAGAAATGAAATTATCAGAGGACAGCTGGAAGTGCTTGAACTCAAAACCACCTTGGAGAACAGGCAATTAAGGTGGTTTGGACATGTCTGCCGCATAAACGAGGACATGGACCCTATAAAGATATTAGAGGCTCGACCCACAGGGAGGAGACCACGAGGGCGTCCTCTTCTCGACTCTAGAAATGGCATTGTGAGAAAGACAAAGAAGAAGAATATGATATTTTAGATAATTTAATGAATTCTGAACAACAACACCATGAATTTGATTATCTCGCTAATCTTTCCTAATTAATGATATTTCCATTTCTCCAATTAAAATATAATATATATTTTTAATAATCAGTCCCCTCTTAATTAATGAGGAATAAGTTGGGTTGAATTAATTCTAAATTTCTTTGTTATTTTAACTTGAAAGAAAATCTTAAATAAATAATAACCTTTTCTTTAGACCGCAAAGAGCCTAATTACTGACCACTGCTACATCGTTGACATGAGGCGGCCTCATTAGCGTCTTCAAAAAGAGGCAAAAAATATACCCTTCCGTCATCTTCCTAAGAACAGTTGGGTAAGGACAGCTATTTTTAAAAACATTTCTCAGTTCACTCTTCGTTAATACTCAAATAACACGTCCCACGTTCTGTAACCTACACTGTTTCTTATCAAAGAAAACTTTGGAAAAGTAACTCATTAAAAAAGTTTTTGGCAGAATTAAAATTTTGACACATGAAAAAAAGTTTTGTGAAATATATATGTATTGGCCAAATAAAAAAAATCTGGTGCACGTAACACACAACTTTCACTAACCGCTCAACATTGAATAGAAATTATTTTCTGGCCATGTTGGACTATTATAAAATTTTTGAATTGCATTTTTAACTGAGCTAAACCTAAAAAATTACAGTTGACAGATCATAAATGACATTAAAATAAGAAAAGTCCTATTTATTATATCACTGGCTGATTATGGATTGTACGATTCGTTGATTATGGATTGTTCGATCCATTGATTATGGATTGTACGATCCGTTGAATATGGAGAGTACGACTATTAGTTATTAAACTGTTATTTTCCATCGCAAAGTTTACTGAAACGGAATTAAGAGATTTGCATTGTCTGTCATTGACAAGTCAATAGTTGTCATACTAATAGTAAGTGGATATTATTGGAATATCACAAAAGGAAATTTCTTGAAACTATTCAATAATTTCATTTCCTCAAAGGTTACATGATGATTTTTTGTAATAAACGGACGATAGATAACTCAATATTATATTTAAGGTTATAAACACAAGCGCAATGAAATAGTTTTTTTAACAATGTCATTGCCTTGATTAGGTGGATTTTTAAAATATTTTTTCAAACCTAAAAATATTTTAAAAGCTTACATTTAGTAAGTAAATTTGATGTTTGTTTTACTTTTATTTCTATTTTTATTTACTTATGTGTATATATATATATATATTTTTTATTTTCTCTTTTGTTCTTTTTTCTTATTCTTTTGTTATTACTTTATTTATTTATATTGATGTTTGTTTTACTTTTATTTCTATTATTATTTACATATGTGTATATATATTTTTTTTTCTTTTCTCTTTTGTTCTTTTTTCTTATTCTTTTGTCATTACTTTATTTATTTATATTTTTGTATATACGGTATGAATGTAATCTCTGAACTCTATTATAAGTGTCCTTAACTGTGACAAATTGTAATATTTCTGAATAAAGTGTTTAATAATAAAAAAGAAAAAGTAAGTAAATTTCATGTAATTTCCTAGAAAACATGTGATTTACGTTAAATAATTAGTTTTTAAAAAGTATTATTTATTATTTTTTTGCCAATCTCTGTTACCTTTCACAACTTTCTATATTAGATATTGTTTTTTTCTATAATTCTTCTCTTTCCAATGATACATTATACGTATACCTTCTGACTGGTATTTCCGGAGATTCATTTTCTACCTAGATAAGCATTTTTATTTTTTTTCTCCTTTATTAACTTGTCATATTCTTTCAAAAGTTATGTTTAGCATTTTTTTTCGTAACTCTAAATAATGTGAGATGATTATTTTTTTAAAATAAACCATATTTAAGGTACTTTAGAGGAAGACGTATATGAACATTGGGCATTTAAGCCCTGTAAAGTGACATCAATGGGTAAGAACTAATTGATATTAAAGATCTCTTAATTATACAATGAAATACCACGTTTAATCAAAATTGCTTGAGCCGTTTTAGAGAAAATTGTGAAAATGTGTTTCAGCGTTGATATAAAGTGGCACTTCCGGTAGGCCAATTTTAAGGGGAACGTTGATGTCACATCTAAGGCATATACCTATCTTAAATATGTAATATCAGTTTCGTAGGGCTTTTCATTTTTGAGCTAGACTGCAAACACCCGGGGATTCAGGGTACCCTAAAACGTGTATTTCCGTTGAAAACTCAAATTCGAAAATTTTCTCGATCGTGATACTTATCGTTACTATATATTACATGTAAACGAAAGTGAAAGTAATATATACATATTTCAATAACAAACAACTTCAAATTAAGTGAGAAAGTAACTTTGAAATAGATATCAGCCCATATCTGAAGAAGCATTACTAAAAAGGTAACCATTATTATTTTATTTTTCCAATAGCCCCTTGGCTACTTTGAATTTCGCTTTGACACAAGTATAAGTCCTTCGATTATTTATTTTGTAGTTACAACACAGTAACTAATTACCGACAGGCAATATTGGAACACATGGCTAGAGGCACTGGCAGTAAGGAATGGATGAGTGAATTTATATAATCTTATTTAGAAAATAAGGTACTTATTTAATAGCAGGTAGCGTCAAAACCTCCCTTCTTATATGATCTCATTTCATATAACCTCCCTTATCTCATCTAACCTAAGTTATTCCCTTGTTTATTTTTTGTTTCTTGTGTTAGCTGTGAGTTAGTGTTATTTAATTATGGATGTTGTCACATTGTGGGAATTCCTGTCTTCAGAAGAAGAGGCTATAAAATATTTTAAAGACGCCGGGATATTTGCAAAGCTCAAATATTGTGATGAAGGTCATCAAATGAAGTTCAACGGGAAGGAGTTAAATGGAGATGCTTTCGTAGTTGTAACAAAACCGTTTCTATAAGGAAAGTAACGTGGTTAGAGGGGTCGAGGATTTCTTTTTTAACGGCTTTAAAATTCATTTATGGATGGTCCCATAATCTAACAACAATACAGTGGGGGAGAAAGCAGTTCAAACTATTCAAAGCAACTATCGTAACATGGAGCGAATTTTTAAGAGAAGTTTGTGCCCATGATGGATCCTTTCCTTGCTATTTTAAATACCATAAAACTATTTTCCCTACCAAAATAAATCAAGTTAAAATAATTTTTTTCATATTTTTTTTATATCGTTTCTCCATAGTGTTTCTTTTATATATGTACATGTGCTATTTAAGTGGTTTTTTATTATTCCATATATTTTTTGCCTATTTTTATTATTTCATTAATTTCGATATATATGTTGCAATGTTTTCGTAATGTTTTTTAATTATATATTTATAATGTTTTGGTATATTTTAATATATATGTTGTAAAATAAAAGTATTTTTTTATTATTATATTTGTTTTTGTTTACAATTTCAATAATATCAATACAATACAATAAATATGAATACGAAGAGCTACCCGCTATTAAGTAAGTACCGAAAATAACAAAACATAATTAATAAATAAACAATGGTTGTGGTAACTCATCAGCTTAAGTGACTTAAATTACAATTTCGCTGTGAGCCAATCTTTTTAAAAGAGAAGAAAAAATAAAATAGAAAAAAGATCTGCACGTCAAACCGAAGTATTCTTTATTCTATTATATTCACTCTAGTTTATTACTTTCTATTATACTATATCAAACCTCACTTAAAAGTAGTCACATTTAACATAATTGTAAAATAAATAATGATATAGATTAAATTACAATTTTTTATGGAATTTATATTTTATTTAATGTTGTTTCAAGTTTCACTTCTTTTATTTTTATTATTTTTTCTTTCTTTTCTTTTGTTTTAGTTAATGTAAGTCTCACATAGCATTAATATTTAATGTCCTTAAGTGTAGCAGTATGTATTATTTCTTTATAAAATATATATTAATATAGAAATAAAATTCAGTTCTGACAGTACGCGTAAAATTAAAAAATGTTTCGATTAAAAACATTGTGCTGTAATCGATACTCCAAGATTTTCTGTTCACATTGAGTGTTTGAAGGCGCTAGCAATTTATTGGGGGCGTGAATGTTATCGTAACATGATTACAGTATAACATTGTGTGACAGTGTAATATTTAATGCATGAGAGAGTAGAGAGGGATTAAAACGCCATACATAAAGGATTATCCCAGTTATCAGTTTATTACATGAGATAAAATATAATAGAGACAATCTGAGTGCCTTCATAAAGTTGCTTTTCCCACTCCTTCCCTTTCCCCTCCCTGTTGCCGATGCCTATAAACAGCATATATTTATAGTCAAGACATTGCTATGGTCACAAGAAACAGAAATCTCGTACAAGTCAATCTGACATAAAAATATAACCTAAAATAAAAGAAAAGCCTGTTATGAACTATGCAAATTAAGGTTTAGAAGTTGAATTGTGATAGGATAAATACCAGCTGAAAGTCCGCAATGCTGGGGATGATCTCTGACAATACCTCTTCATGTATTGTTTGGCAACAGGTGGCTCGCTGATTGTTTTCCTTTTTATAGAGGACCAAATATGAAAAATCGACCTCATATGATCTATCTTTGAATCTTCTTATTCTATCGACTTGGATTAATGAGGTGCTTATCGTCAGTCCTGATTCGGAGAACGAAGGCTTGTTTCTTCCAAGCAGAGTTTCGCATTTATACCTCATATTAATTTTTTCTCCTGGCGTAGATGCATCACTTGATCTCTTTTTCTTTTTTTATGTGACAATAAACCGTTACTTCTTTGCCCTACTGGCAACACAACGAAGCATGTATTAAAGACAGCTTCTTGAGAGTATTCTATGGCTGTGGAACACTCCCTTTGAGGTATCTAAAAAAAATTGAGATATCTACTTCTAATAAAGTAGTAAACCTCATCGACTGGATAGGAAAATATGCAAAAACCAACATGCTTCGTCAATTTAAGTACTTGACGATTGGAAGCAATTTTATATTTTTCTCTCCTCTCCTCTCTCCTCAGTGTACACAGCAGAACTTTTCGGAATCAACAGCGATGTTTGTAATGTAATTCCGAATTACCCTCGCTCGGTCATATGATTGTAAATTTGATATACTTCACCACTCCCCAATTAGATACCCTTTTAACACATACCCTCTTACAGAAATAAAAATACGATTGAAGAAATTAAAAGACGCTGGTATGAGGCTATTGTTTTTATGGCATCTCTGTCCACCACAGGCGAAACTAGAAATAAAAATGACCAAGTATTTTCAATAAGAGATCACAACAATCTAACATCTTGGATCATTGAAAAAAGATGGCTGGGGTGGCAAAATCAATAGTTTTATATGAGAGACAGTAAATTAAGATCGAATAATATGTAAAACATACTAGAAAAAATCTAAAGCTATCACGGAGAGAAGAGGTAGTTCTTACTCCGGACTGGCCACTAGTGTTGTCCAAATGTGAGACCGACACGAGTCTTGGTCTTGCAAACTCAGTCTTGGTCTTGCGCAAGAGTCTCGCAAAAGTCTTATTACTGTATTTTTTTAGATAAGAAAAACCTAACTAAGCCCGAATGAGAAATTAGAGGAGATAAATACAAAAGTATATTGGTTACACCAATACTTTACGTATAGTAACTAATTTTGTCAACTATTAGTAACTATTTTGCCTTAATTTTTATTCAAAAAATTGATTTTTTTTTACCAGCCCAGGTCTTAGTCTTGCAAAGTGCAAGAATAAGACCGATTTTCTGCAACACTACTGGCCACAGTCGTCTTACCAATGGATATCTAATGAAGATGGAAGAACCGCCACATGTTCTTACAGTGGGTGTATTCTAAAAGTACTTCACATGCTAACAGAGTGTATGGTTCACGACTCCTACAGATTTTCCACAGATTTAGAACAAATATTGAGACACGCCTTCACGGCTTTTTTTTTTTTTTGGTTCCTCCCCTTCCTCGCCTTTATGGCTATACGAGGGTTTTTCCCGAGCCAGGGAGTGTGGGTGGGGATTTGAAAGACTCCTCCGGCACCGGGACGCGAACTCGTGACGATTTTTATATCATTTGATTGATATAACAGGTTGCCGAGCAACGGCGGTGCGTTGGCCCATTCGGCCACCCCTCCCACGCGACTTCACGACTTATTAAATTTTTAAAAACTATCTACATACACTATACAATTTTAAAGGATTGCAAGTGACTCCAGTGTAAATGAACCCAATGGTCAAAACACTCAAATAAATAAATATTTTTATATTTATGTAACTTAAAATAATTTTACATATACCTTTAGTACTTTATTTCATTTTCAGACACATACACTCACATAGACCATTTTGTGGAACATGGTTATTTAAACGTGCATTGGAAATTCTTCATGATCGCAATACTAAAAAATGTATGGATAGGTAAGTGACAGTAAAAACAGATAAAATTATTCAATATTATATATGAAAGAGTTCATAATCATTGCAAGTTGAGATTATTCGAAAAAGGACGTTAATCAATTTGGATGAGTTTCTTGTTTGGACTACTCATTCACGAGTGGATTCAAATGAGAGCAGTGTTCTATCATTATTGTACGGTACTAACCACCCAATGAATATGCCAATACAAGATAGCTTCCACTTGTTTCCCTTTTGAGGTCATTAAAACTTGTTGACAAGATCAAGAGCGCAATGAATTAAAAAAAAAAATGGTTTACTTGCTCTAGTGCTCAAAACTCGTAATTTTACCAGATAAAAAATAAGAAGGGAAAACAGGCAAAATAACCTAAATTTTCACGCCCTTTTGATTTTAACAGCAGTGATTTTTGATCACCTTTGAAATTATTTAAAAGTCGTTGTATTGGCATTTTTCCTTTATGTAGTGAACAATGACATCAGATATTCTTCTGGTTGATAATTGAAACATTAATTAGAGGAGACGATGGACTTAATTAAGTAACCAACAGGTATTCAGTACCTAAAGCCAGTTAATGCTGGAGCTATGATACCCGTCAGCAGATACGTGATAGACGATACATGGCACCTGTTAACTAACACCAGCAGCTCGTAGTAATTCGAACGTCTTTCTCAAACCATTGAATAGGGGTAATTGATGTAATTTAAATATTTTAATCAAGTAACTGATTTTCGAATAAAATGAAACAGATAAAAATAATCTACATCTACGCAATATATAGTTCATTATTGTAGGTCCTATTACAGGCTCTAAGGAGCAAAGGATTCTTATGAATGAGGTATCAAACCATAGGAGTTTCATGGAGAAGTGGCAAATCCCTATTTTGATCTAAAGTTTACTAAAAGTCATTTAAAAAAATGGCAGGTTTAAAACTCATATGAGCGAAATGAGACAGAATCAATTTTGTTTTTAAGATTTCAAACTAGGAACTATACTAGGCTCCGTGTTTTAAAACCCTAAAACGTACCTTTTTCGATATATTCTATAATTTCTGCCGGAAGCCTCTTAGAATATATGTTTGTCATGGGATATTTATACCATGTTAGGTTTTAAAAATTTAAATATGGCTATTGACGATGATTCCTAGCGCGGGCTCATTACCGCTTATGGGGAGCATCCAACGAGTGGCAGATGTGGGTATGGTCGGTGGAAAATTCTTGGAAGTTCCTCCTGGCTAAGTCCGATGGATTCGCTGACCAACAATGTGAGGGGCCCTCCAGACTTGAGGGTTGAACGCCTTACTCACATGTCTTTATATAGTTCACCATACACCACAAACAGTCATCTCTCTAAGGTTAAGTACACATGGTGGGCGGGATAGCCAAATGGGCTAAAGCGTGTGCACAGCACCGCCGTTGCCCGGCAACCTGACATATGAATCTAATGATAGAAAAATAGTCACGTGTTCGAGTCCCGGTGCCGAAAGAGTCTTTTAAATCCCCGCCCACACTCCCTAGCCAGAGAAAACCACGTATAGCCTTAACGGCGAGGAAGGGGAGGACCCAAAAAAAAAAGGTCGGTAACTTCTATCTTGGAAAAAAGGAATATGAAAATAACAAGCCGTTGTTCGATGAAGATTGTTTAAACATGTTTGATAAGAGAAAAGCTGCAAAATTAAAACGAATGAATGAAATGACAAAATTGCTCAAAAATAAAAAAGGTAGTAGCTTAAAAATAAAATAATAGAAATACAATCGAAAAAAACGTAAGAGACATGTACAAAATCACGTCTAGAATTAGGGATGAAAATAAGAATATATTCTGACCAATCCAGTAGACATATTAAATAAGTTTAAGAACCACTTTAACAGTATTTTAAATATGGAAAATTATGATCGGTGTCTTCCTTCTGGGTATCAGAGTGCTGAACCGTCGATAGAAGAATCGAGTAAAGAGGAAGTTGAAGTAGCTATCGGAAAATTAAAAGCTTTTAAAATAGCGGGAACTGGTAATATTCCTAGTGAACTATCTTTTTTTAAAGGGCTGCAAGAAGTAACCGAATCAATGTATCAAAGGAATGCCGTGAAAGTCTTTCCAACTTACATTTGAAGGAACTATTACTTTCATCTATCATATTATTAATTTCAGAATCCTGATAAATGTGAAAAGAAATAGAATTTTCCGTGCTACGTTTTGTGTCTGAATCACAATCTGTCGCATGTATCCAGAGCAAGCAGATGAATCTACGCCGGCATTTGACAGCTGTCCTAGCTCCACAAATCATCGGTCCCAGTGATTCCATTTAATCGAGCTCATCGGACTCAGTTAAGCTGAAATGAAATGATGGACGATGGATTAACTTGATGTTAAAAAAAGATTCATCTATCAGGTGACAATTCATACTTATTCGACTAAAAAAAAAGAAAAAAAAACTAAACGGTTTATTAGAGGGGACTGAATGAAAATAAAATGTGAGGAAATTTTTTTACAACCCAACATTCACTATTCACTACTAAACCATCACTAAATAGCTATTAGTTGAAATGTGAAGAATTTTATTATTGAATCTAAAAAGCTTGTATGATGATAATGCTTTTAGCATAATGGCTAGTGTTTAGGGAAATGTGTTTTTTTTTTCAATCACTATAAATTTGGATAGTACCTGCCTAATTCATATACATCATCTCACTGAATGCATTTGATTTTGACGAATTTTGTTCATCAGCGAACACTAAAATGCGGAAGAGATTCAGTTTTGCAATACGCGTACTTGATGATTCGTTATTAAAAAAAAAAATAACGAATACAGTACATACTGAACACGTATATTGCAACTGTTTGTGCAAAAGGTCTAAGTAAAAATTAAATGTTTTAACGGATAGTATAAAACTAATTATTTCTGCATGATTTATTAGTGTAATTTCATTTTTTATTTCCCTCTGCTATTTTCCATAGTACCATATTATCTGTATATGTTGCATACTAAGAAATGTCACCTTTAGCACAAGTAGAATAAGAACGGGAAATTCTTACATATGGCCTTTTGTACTATTATTAGTGAACAATAATCCAATGCAAAAAATAAACTTTGTGCAAAGTAAACGAGACCAATATTTTCCTTCAGTCAGAACAAAAGAAATTTAAACTGGAATATAAAAATATGATTGAAATTCACAAAACTTTGACGATCAAGGAGGAAATCGAGACCACAAGGAGCTGGTTGAAATTCATTAAAAACAAAAACAATTACAAATAAGACTTTTTTTTTACAAACTCAGATTAAAAATTAAATAAAATTTACTGAAAATGACATGAAATCTAAGTGGAGACAGTAAGCATCATGCTAGAAACATTTCGAAGCCACCAAACAATACAGTATAAATTAACTTTTGGAATAAAACCTAAAATTTTTAACTTCATAAACATATTGTATAATTGTTAGGTTATTATTGGAAAAATTCCAAACCACAACCGTATATCTTTAAAATTCCAGAAAAGAAAAACACATCAACGTTTCGCCAATTCTAGCATTGTCAATACAGAAAAGAACAGCTAATCGAACATCACTCCATGAAATCCATTTGTATTCTGGAAGGAAAATAAGGGAAGATTACAATCAAACAGTTGATCAGGGAAACAAAAGAATAATAAAAATTATGCAATATCTAATCATAAATATAATATAAAATGAAAATTAAATTAAATAAATAAATATTTTAAAAAAATAATAAATAAAATATCTGGTGTGTCCACTCACACGACATTCTAACTATTTCAGAAAAGTTTTTATATCTTTACTTATGTTCATGAAGAAACAAAAAAGAATTGAACTAGATTTATTTTCCTGAAAATTGATAAAACAAAAGATTTGAATAGGATTTATTTGATAAACTACAGCAATGTAAACCGGTTTAGTCTATATACGAAAATTGAAAAGGCAATGATTAGAACATTATAGGAAAGTTTGATCAAAATTGTTAAAGCCGTTTTCGCGCTACATTCTATGAAAAACATGTTTTTCATTTATTGAGCATGGAGCACCGAATATCTGTCACAGACATCAGTATGCAAAACCCTACAAAATAAAAAAATAAGGAACAAAATCGGTTCAGTAGTTCCCGAGAAAATCTTGACACAGACAGACAGACAGAATAATGGCTAAAAATATGTTTTTCGGACTCTGGGAGCTCTGAAACTTATAGAACCGTCGAAAACAGTATATCCGAAATTTGACCCAATTGCAATACTTTCCTTACCTATTATAGGTAAGAAAGTAAAAAAAGTTAGGAAGCTTTGTTCTCGTAATTTTATCTTTATCTACTTTAGAGGTTTTTATTGAAATCCTGCTTTTGGCGTTGTTCTTTTTTTTATATATGTATAATTAATTTAATTGATAATTTTATGATTTATTTTCTTCTCATTATTATATCTTTTCACTTAATAAAAATATTTTGTGTTTCATGAGATGACGTTCGGATTAGTCGTTCATTTCTGTCCTGGTGATGCCTGAATTGGCCAAACGTAGACGTATTTTTTTTTTTTTCATTTTAGAGACATAAGGCTGGGTGCTTTGCAACTTTTCCAATAATTATTTAACATTTATGTTCTGTCTCTTGATTATATTGTTACCAATTTATTAATTGGTTAACAATATTGTATTAACCTAACCCCCATTCCATGTGATCAATGCCTTTCACATTTCACAGCCACTATATTGTTAGAAGTTATTTATATAAATTTTAATTATTAAATGTAATTAGTACTACACAATTTCTAAAATAATCTTCAAATTTCATTCAAGTTTGAGTCTAATCGCACTAGCCGTTTTCAATCTCTAAGCGTGACAAATAATAAGTTTTGATATTGATAAAATTGATACTTAATTATTTTTTAACCAATTCTCAACTTCCCTCGGAATTTGAGTCAAATCAAACGTACGACTATAGGGATATAGATGTATCAAGGGAAACCACGGTTGCGCATATATAAGAGAAAGTAGAGAACGGAATTCAATAAATTAGTCATGGAATCATTACGTATTTTATTTATATTTATGCACAATGTTGTTAATTTAGTTTTATTTTATGTTAAATATTTCTGTAAAAATATCTATTTTATTTGCTATTTTTTATATATATTTACCTATTTTTATCTTATTATTTTGCTTGTTCACGTATTTTATTCTTCAATGTTTATTTTATATATAATCTCTTTAAAGATTTAAGTTAATTTAATTTAGGTGATTGTTATTTTATTTTTTTCATCATACAATTCTCATACAAATTTAAGTTGTATACAATAATTTAATTGTTCTTAATACTTTAAAAAATTTATCTCTATTACGTATATATATGCTATAAAAAAAAATCTTATTTTCATGTAAATAAGTATCGTAGCTTTAGTTCTACCTTTTTTCCTTTTTATTTTTCTTATTTATCTTGGTAAGTTTTATAGGAAAAAAAAGTATAGCATAGATAGAATGTAAGCATAACATTCATACATACAATATACAAATTCACATGGTGTATGTAAACTTTTGTAAATAAACTCCTCCTGCATAGGGTTACTAGGCAAGAGAAAAAAATTTCTCACTTTTCCCTATTTCATAGTGCCGCATTTAATGAAAACTGGGCCTTGTTAAAAAAGAAATAGTAAATTCCTAAATAAATAACTAATCCATCGTTCAAGTAAAGAAAAAGAAAAACCTCGCTCAAATAAACAGCGGTGGAGAGGAGATAAGCTTGGATCGCAGTTCTTTCGCTTGATTGTAAATAGTGTATACAGCTATGTCTGTGTTCTTTTTTGTTTTTACTTTCCTTATCTTTGTGGTACTTTATTTTTATTTGTTTTACATAGTATTTGATCATTAATTAGTTTTTATGTTGCGTTGTTCTATTTTATTAATTTATATTTTCTTATTATATTTATTTTATGTTGTGAAATATTAATTTATTAATAAATAAAATAGTATCTGTCTAAAAAAATAAATTAATACCAGTAAATAAATAAATTAATAACAGCATGTAACTGCTTTAGGAATAATAAACCCCCCAGGCCGCTAAATGATGAATGGAGATACAAACATAGAAATTAAATCTTGCCTTACCCTATACCTGATTCGGGAGTTTGCACAGGTTGAGGCAACAAGGTTGAGAAGTAGCAAAAGATATGAATACATAAAACATAAGCTGGTGAAAAGCAAAGGCATTTATACCAGCATACGTTACTGTCAGCTCCCATCACTTTTATGAATTACACTTTTACCAACTCATCTAGCTGAGTTATTCACTAACATAATTTATATTCCCATAATATCGAATAAATTGTTTATTTATTTTTTTTTTTTCTTATGCCAGTCGTTGGTCATTTGGCCATCCGACATCTTGCTGCCCAGTATAATTTAGACTTTCTGATATGTATATTTGACAATATTTTGTCTCTTATGTCCCTCAAGGCATGACATGCGTCTAGATGGTCTGCATCCATTGTTCCTAGATGACACAATTTACAACTAGGATCCTCAGCGACGCCTGTCTTGTAGAGATGACTCTGCAGATAGTCGTGACCAGTGGCCAGGCGGAAGCAGGCAACTGCATCTCTTCTCGGCAGTTCAGCTGGAATCGGATTATCCTTCAACCGCTTCCCTTCCACTTTGCCGAAATGTACTTTTCTTATTTCCTCCTTCACTACCATCTTCACCATTCGCCGTATTGAGTCGTAAGGTTTTGGATGTATCGGCTGAGGCAAATCTGTTCGTCGCTTGGCAAGAATATCAGCCTCAACGTTACGCGGAATCCCACAATGGCTGGGGATCCACTGTAGGACCACATTGGTGCCTCGGTGTGTCAGGTTAGAGAGGAGGGATTTACATTCCAATATAGCACTCGATAAACATTCATTCGTGCTTGTAACAGCGAGGATGGCTGCTTGGGAGTCGATGAAGAGAACAGCACTCTGATCCCGCCTTCTAGACAATGTTCTTAAGGCTATGAGGATCGCCGCTATCTCACCGTCGAAATTTGTTCCATCTTTTCCGACCGCAGCACTGATTTGGAATTCCCTTGAGTAAACCCCTGCTCCAGCATTTTGAACGGCTGATTCAGCTGATCCATCGGTATAGATATGGAGCCAATCTTGAGGAGGATACTTTTGAGCTATGGTTTCTAATGCTAATGCTTTTAACGAATAAATTGTGTCACAAGCTTAACATTCAAATAGGTTACTTCGGTAATTTGTTCAACTCAAGCTCCATTATTCCTGGAACCGGTCTCTTGATCCCAAAATTAGTTCTTCGCTTTCCAAACCAAATTACCAATGTTAACAAGCGTCCAGTTCTTCTTAGTAGAAATTAATCTTAATCTTTGTTTTTTTTTTTTTTTTTTTTTTTTTTGTTTAACATACCTGGGCAGTATTTCAAAGTTAAGTATATTAAAATACAAAATAAAATACATCTTTGGCATTTTGCATTATAAGGAGGAGAATATAAAATTGGTTATTTGTAACTATATTTTCTTTTTAAGATACAAAATACAAATAAATATTTATGTTTTATTTCCAAGATACTAAAATACAAAAAATGTCAACAGAATGAACCTACTATATATCCTATACTATATATTATACCTACCATGTATTACATACCGGTCGTCCACCAGAAATAATCTTGTTATTTATTGTATTTTACATATTTTGTAAAATTTGTAACATTTAAAAATGCAAAGTAATAGGGTGTGTAAAAAAAAAATGTCCATTTTATCAAATTCAAGATTTCAAAGGACTGTAAATATTTTAATACTTAACAATACTTAATAATCCCTTTAAATAATTCTCTCAGCTTGTATAATCCCATTCGACTTTTTCATAAAAAGCCTCAGTTTAGTTATTTGTTTCGAAGAATGAACATGACGAAATTCTTGTAATTTTAAGGCATTACTAGAAAAAAAGTAAACTCGTGAAATTAATAAATATGAAGGGGAAAGTGTTCTTGACCGGCGCACTGCGCGGCGTTAGTTTGAAAAAATTAACAGTGGAGATACGTCGTTGGAAAGAAAGATTGGCTCCGGACGACTATTTACAGATATTGATGAGGTTCTGCAGAAAGTCGAATCCGTCCACAAGTACTCGTGAACCAGGAAATGTTGTTTGACGAAAGATACTGTTAGTCGTCACCTATTCTCCATGGGGAAGATGAAAAAGAGCGGTAGAGTAGTCCCTCACGAACTTACTCCTCAGCAATCAGTTAAGAGGTTAGAAATTTGCTGCAAGGGAAAAATTTGAAGAAAAACAAAATCCATGCCTTCCTTTTTTTGGAATTTTGAAGGTGTTATTCATCACTAATTTGTTCCTGATGGATGTTCTACGAATTCTGAACTCTACAACGAACAACTGGAAAGATTGTACTCAAAGTTGTCAAAGCGTTATCCTGCTTTGATCAACCGAAAAGGAATGATATTCCAACAAGATAATGCTCGTCCTCACACTTCCCGTCGAACCAAAGAATAGTTCATGGGTTCGAACTCCTGCCTCATCCACCATATAGTCTAGACCTTGCACCATCGGATTACTACTTATTTAGATCCATGGCCCATTTTTTCAAGAGACAAAATTTTATAATTTTGCGAAAGTTGAAATTGTGGTCCAACAGTTCTTTGACAACCATCACAAAGAATGGTATCAGCGTGGGATCGAGCAGTCACTTAGTAGATGGCTAATGACGGTAGATAACAATGGACTATACTTTGAGTATTAATTGTATTTCATATCAAAGAAATAATAATACAAATATTTGGTTAAAAAACGGTCATTTTTTTTAAATATTTAATTTTTAATTTTTTGTGTGTAATCAGTTGCTTTTAGTAGTAAGTTTTTCAATGTCGCTTAATCTACTTATATATGGTGTCTTAAAGGAAGGATATATAAGCCCTTATAATTTCACAATTCATTCAAGTTATTGCAATGTTTCGAAAAGGAAATGCTCATTTTCAAGTTATCAAAATCCAACATACTATCATTATATAATTCTATTACAATTTAATCTATTATACTTTAACATGGAGTCCATGTTAACCAATACAAGGAGAAGGTAGTACCGGGTTTCAGGAATCAACATGCATTTGACGAAATGCGAGGAATGTGGTGGTTTTATATATGTAGACTAAAAATAAATTATAATAGAATTTTATAATGGAAATATGTTAGAATTTTGGTTGTATTTTGATAAATTAAAAATGAGCAAAATAGCTAAAAACGTTATTATAATTTGATTAAGTTGTAAAATTATAAGAGATTATCTATCCTTAAAGACACCTCATATTAGTATTTTTTATTTAAAATACATTTTCTGAAAACAATTTAAATACTTTGTAATTAAAATGCACTGTATTATAAAAATAAAAAATGCATAGTATTTTAAATACTGCGGTTTAACATAATATTTAAAATAGATTTTGCTCTGGTTTGATAGTTTTAAACTGACACTTTTGGTCTTAAAAGGTTGTTTTAACTGGATTAAATATGAACCATTTTTTTCAAAAATGTTAACCCTTGTATAAATTTATTTCGGGAATATCATTTGTGAATACAAATATATTGACTAGTAACAAAATGTAAATAAATCGTTTCTAACTTGATCAACTCCCATACTATCATAGGATGAGCAAAATTATTCAACATTTGAATATATAATCAAGAAATAAACAACCTGGCGATTTTTTATTAATGTGGCTTATTGAGATAAACTTATGTTATTGACTTAAATGAATATTAATAAAAATTGTTAATGATAAACTCTTTTTTAAATGCTAACTCAAAGTGATCGCACTATCCAATAGCGTAATTTCACAATCCAATAAATCAAATCAAAGACGTGATGCTATCTGCCATGATAACGGAAATGATCTCTGGAGGTGGAATGATTCCCAATAAGCCCAAAAAGCAATCTAGAAGAACTCTATAAACCCGGGACAATAATACCTCAATATACAGAGAACAAACTATATCTTTATAACAAGGCGCTTGATGGCGGTTTTAATCTATATTAACAATAAGTAAATAACATAATGTTAAGAAATTAACCTTAATTTTTTTTTACGTCATACTCTTTCTTAAAAATTTCATATTACTTAACTTCACATATTGCTAAAACTGTTTTTTTTTCTTTCTTTTTTAATAAAATTTACCTGTATTCATATATACAACAAGTAAATCTGCTAAAAAAAAAAAAAAATTTCTCTTATGCCAGTCGTTGATCATTTGGCCATCCGACATCTTGCTGCCCAGTATAATTTAGACTTTCTAATATATATATTTGAAAATATTTTTTCTCTTATGTCCCTCAAGTCAGGACATGCATCTAGATGGTCTGCATCCATTGTTCCTTGATGACACAATTCACAGCTAGGATCCTCAGCCATGCCTATCTTGTAGAGATGACTCTGCAGGGAACTGCATCTCTTCTCGGCAGCTCAGCTGGAATCGGATTATCCTTCAAACACTCATAACGTTTCCCTTTCACTTTGTCTAAATGGTCTTTTCTTATTTCTTCCTTCGCTACCATCTTTACCATTCGCTATTAAAATATATAACATGATTCTTGTGAAGAAGCTAACCACTGGTAACATTTCAATGGTTAGATTAATTTAGGAGGTCCCTTGGCCATCTTCTAAAACTCTTAATTTCAAGTATAGATATTATATACTCTATTACTTTTATGAACGAATTTATAAAATTTGGATGATAGTTCTCATGTTCTGATTGTCTAAAAAATAAACAATTTCCATGCAATAAAAATAAAATATAGAACAAATAGTTTGCTTAGCGGGTAGAGGTCAACAGGAACAATAGATTGACCCTATATTTTCTATAACGAGGATTTTTCTGTCATAAAATATAAACTCATAATAAAGTATATATATCTAATTCGGTGGTAAATAAACTTTTATTTACCACTCTACATACATTGGTATGTGGAGCGATGTCTCATTACCGAGACTGGAGCTCCTCCAAGAGCCTCCGCCAGTTGGATCTGCCTTTAGTTTCATTTTTCCGGTTCCGTACACTAAGCAGGGTTCTTGCATCATAGGCCTCGCTGTCCAACCATCTCTTCCTCGGCCTTACTACCCGTTTTTCATGGTGTACCTCCTCAATCATTAGTTTCTTGGGCATTTCAAAGGCGTTCATTCTGGCCACATGCCCTGCCCACCTTAGTCTGGCAAGTTTAATAAAGGTGACTACGTCGATGTCTGTATGAAGAGAACTGAGCTCCCAACTTTTCTTTTCTTCCAGACATCACCCTCCATTACTGGACCATAGATCCTTCTGAGGACTCCTCGCTCGAACATACTCAGCTTCACACACACTTTTCATCATCGTCCAAGCCTCAAAACTTGCCGTACAATGATCTTGTATATGGTTCATCTTCTTTGTAAGATATCTACTTCTAAACTATGGGCCAAGTCCAAAGACACAGCTATTGGCAACCGTGATCCTTCTCTGTATTTCTTGAGCCATGACACTCTTGCTGTTTACTTCAGACCCAAGGTATATAAAGCTTTTTACTCGCTCAAACATAAAAGATTCTACCTCAAATGGAGAGTTCAGATCCACCTCACCACCAACTCCCATATACTTGGTTTTCATCGAGTTGACTTCTAGACCAAGTCGTCTTGCAGCTGATTCAAGGGCTGTAAACGCTTCTCTGAGAGCCCGTTCAGACATTCCTATTGGTTCTGCTGATGATATTTACCACTTTACTTTACTAATCATTCTCTTGAAAAATGACTAAACCATAAGAATGTCATTTTAATTATAAATACATATTTAAAATAATGAGCTACTACAATTAACATAAATTATGAAAATTCATTTTAAATTATTTCATATATTTAATTCCATTTAAACTGAACATTTATTATAAACTTAAAGTTGGTTAGGGTGTTCAGTCAAAAAATACAAAGTAAAAATAAATAAATGATATTTGTTTTTGTTTTTTTTCGATTTTTCGACCCAAAGTTCAGGCCTTTATCAGGGCTAAGGAAAGACAAGATAACAATAGGTTTGAGAAACTATTAACATTAAAAAGAAAATAATAATATGTAGGGGAAAGGTATAGTCTAATAACATGTAGGTAGAATAAACTTAACATTAATAAATAAGTGGATAGGCAGACATGAAATATAAATAAAGGAATATAAAATAACACTAACAAAGTTAAGAATAGGAAGTAGTTGAAGCAAAGTCAGGATACATAACATTCATTACTTTCAATTTTTAATATCTGTGCTCTGAAGTTAAAGGACACCGTGTACATTTTTTTGTTAAACAAGTTAGTAACTTAGAAAATAAATTTAATAGCTCAAAGCTATGGAAACTTAACTTCACAAACGAATACAAAAACTTTACGTGGTACTCTTTACCTCCAGGGTACACATTTAGTAACTAAGAAACAAATTTTAATAACTCAAAGGCAAGGAAAAGTGGCTCCTTTGAATAAATACAAAAATGGACATGGCGTTCTTTCCTTGCGGGTCACAGATGAGTTAGATATTATTTTATTTAATTATTCATCATCATCATCATCATCATCATCAATGGTGTATTAGACCATATTAATAATAATAATACTTCATTTATTCTGGGACGAGTCCCTTAGAGATACATAAACAAAAATACAGAGTAATTAAATAGTCGTAATAAAAAAAAATTATTACTGCTCTTATTTCAATTTCTTTTCAGCTAACAAAAAAATGTCTCCTTTATATAATTATAGAATTCTTTCATTGTTCATAAGTACTCGTTTTATATTACTGCTAACAATAATAAGAGGCCTTTAATTATTTTGTAGTTTAAAAAATTAAAGATAGGGGAGAGCAGGACAAAAATTTCCGATTGTTAAAAACCATCAAATATTATTTAAAAAGTTACCTATAACACATACTATTCTTTATAAATCTAAAAATAGTTTGGGTAATTGAAAAACTACATTTTTATTTTTACAAAATGGTTTCCGTAAAATATGAGGAAAATCATCAGGTAGATACTGATTAAGATCATAACTTTCAGGTACATTAAATTTATCCATTCAATGATAATTACTTAACAGCATAATCGAGATAGTAATTAATTGATTAGATCTGATTTCAATCCACGACTTCATGCTACGTGATGGCACGGTGAATCTCATTAATTATTATTACCCCACCCGATGACCTATGTAACTGTAATGGATTGATTTTATGATAAAATTTACGTTAGTATGTTTTTAATTTTGAAATAGCGCCCGAGAGGTAAAGGAATATAAGTGTAACTTAAAGTTTATATTCTAATTTCTCTACACATTTGTAAATATTTTACAAGCAATATGAGTTAACCCTCGGGAGGCCTAACAATTTAGAATTTTATTTTAGTATTTTTTTTTTTTAGCGTAAATTTAACAACACTGATTCATTTAAGGAGGGTAACACCATTGGTTATGAAATAAATACGATAAAATATAATCGAGGTATTAATGAACTAGACTTCCATTATCTTATTTGTTATTGGAGCTTCATCACTCACTTAAGGAACTCGATGACTTTCCCTCATGTTTTATAGAAACAATTTGTAAAAAAAAAAAAAATATATACATATAATATTATAACTAATTAAGAAATTATAGTCGGATATAGGTGAACTACACTACACTTCAATTACATTACATGAACATTCATTACATTACATGAACTACACTTCATCAATAAACTAAAACAGCTTTTTGGGTGATAAATATTCAGGACGCAGTCTTTAGGACGCTGACGTTTACTAATAAAAAATATTACAAATTTTTATAAATAGATTATATATATTATTTTTAGTTTGCATAACTTTTTACACATTCCATTTTTAATATTGTGCATTGTAACAATAGTTAAGATTCATGTACTATCAAATCAGTATAGTTTATTATTTACCATTATTGGTCGTATAATATTATACCTCTGACTGTATTTTAAAATTTTCAGCTCTGAAGATGACCCACATGTTTGGGTTGAAACGTTGGCACAACTAAAAAAATTAAAAAAAAATTAAAAGATTGCGTCCTGAATATTTATAACCCATGATATGTTGAACAGTCGACTAACTTCCTTTAATAATTCATTAAAGGAAGTTTCTTCTGTTTATTCTTTTTCAAAACGTTTCGATTCTAAATTGTTTATTCAAAATTGTGAAGTGATGTTATGATAAATAAGTAACTCAAGATTATTAAAGTAACATATAGGTATATCCCATAAAATAAAATAAAATTATTAATTCTTGAAAATTGAAAAAAATTTACAATAAATGTAATATATACACTTAGGAAAATTTATATATATATATATATATATATATATATATATATATATATATATATATATATAAGTTTTTTAGTGTTTCTTAACAGAAATCATCTTAAACAATTCAAATTTATATATATATATATATATATATATAAATTTGAATTGTTTAAGATGATTTCTGTTAAGAAACACTAAAAAACTAATAAAATACATAGCTAGTCAGTGTTGAACAATCAGTGCAATCAAAAACAACACTTTCATCAGTTTATTTTCAGGATCCCCAATTGTATTGTCAAGTATTACATATTTAATCTTTTAATTTAATCAGTATTATTAGAATATGGAAAAATATTGATTTACATTAAAACACTAGATAATTTTAATTTTTCTAAAATAATAAAAGCTATTGAAAAACCATCATATAATATAAAGGTAAGAATAGGTTTTTTCGAAAAACACAGGCTTGTATTCTCAAAAACTTTTTTTTAATAAATATTGTTACCAATAATGCAATTTAACCAGATGTTTATAGCTAAGACCGGAAGTTAAGAGATTCTTAAGAAGGAATGGTACGAGTCTTAAATGTAAGTGAATCTAAGGAAACAACCAATGCCATATTAAATCATGAAACTTCTGAACGCGGCCTTCCAACTTATGTCTTTTGGATCCAACTTTTGGGTACCAAGTTATATCCAAGTTACATATACTTCTAAGTTGCCTTCCTGGCTAGAGGAGGCGATTGTATTACCCTCCTTAAAGGAATCCTTAAAGGAGGACTATTATACCACATATAAAGCAATATGTGAATCTAGGTTATATTAAACGGTTTAGGTTTAAACTGAACGAGCCGTTTCTGAAATGCAGGTGTGTTAGGAAAATAAGTTTGCAAATACGTATTTGGAAGCATTGGATGGAGTTCGACAAGAAAATCACAGAAAAATATTCTCGCTAGTCACCAACTTTCGTCCAACCTATAGCCAAACCGAAAAAATTATTGATGATCTTATAAAATACATTTACTCGTGTGTATACAAAATATTGGATGAAATTTAATAAAATTAATATGGGATCATCTAAGCTAGAACCCGCACAATCTTCAAAAAATCGAATTAACAATAGTAGTTAATATGCCTGTCAGTTGGATAAGATGTTGCCTTGCAACCTGACTAATGTGAAAAGTGCGGGTTCGAGTCCCGGTGCTGGGCGCATTTAACTCTGGTATTATTTCTCCGCTCTCTTCACTCGCCAGCGAAACATTATTGGGGAGAAAAGAAATAACTGCAGAAAGACAAAGGGACAAATTTATTTCTTGATGTCTAAGAAGTTAAATATTTGTGGAAATTTTCGATTCTGGACATAAAAATGTCTATACCCTCCAGCATGGATAAAAATTCTCCCCTCCCCTCTCCTCGTAGTGAGAAAGCAAAGATATAAAGGATAAACAATAAAGCTTAAATCATTATTTCTGAAACAGTCAAGCGCTGTCTCTTGGCATAACAAGTTCTGTTCTTGAGTGGCGAACAAAGGGAGGAGGGGAGCTTCAAGAACTAAATCCAATCATTATCCTACTGTATTCAATAAAAATATTTATTATCTGTGAAAGGGGTTATAGCACTAAACTATAAAAGCATTTGATAAATTTTTACTGCTTATTGCATTGTTTATTTTATCCATAAACAAAGATTAACAGTTACGATTGTAAATTTATTGATTCTTCACTACCGAAGATAGGGAAGCTTTGTATTAGAAAATCTTTTAGACATAAAGAAAAATAATTATTACCCTGTCTCTATCTGCAGGCGAATCCTTGTTAAGGGCATATTATTTATATTTTTTTTATACATCTATAATTTATATCTTAGACGTGCCTATATTTCATAAACAGCTGTTTCGATTTGGTTCAAAGATGGCGGAAATTTGGGTATTAGAGAATTTATTCCGTTTGCTACATCCTCCCATATTTGCGCAATTATTTTCCTTCTTACTCTTTTGTTTTAAAAATCGTACGTTCGATTTGGACTAAAGTAGGAGGTAAGGGTTTGAAAGGACATTATCAAATAGGCATCAATTTTATTTTATTCCATAAACTTCTTTCAAACACTTTCGCTCACGGATGAGCAACAGTATTTTCCCGTATATCGGCTGTTGTGACTCGGATCGAAGTAAGGGTTTGAAATTAGCAATTAAAACTAATGTAGTTACCGAAGTGTTTCGATGAACATTTATAACGACTATATGGCGCTTTAAGGGATTCTGGTAGGTTCACTCAATAACTACACCATAAACAATTGATATGTACAATTTAATTTTTTGGAAAACGATACAAAAGCTATGATTAACAAAGTTTGAACAAAAATACAAGAGAAAAATAATGTTATACACAATGAGAAAATTCAGCTGCAAAAAATTAATTACAGAATGAAGAGAGGAAAAGAGATAAAGTTTTATAAAGAAAAAATGCAAAAATAAAATTATGCTTGCCAAATTAACAAATACTTGAAAGAGTTGCAACTCCAGATCAGATAATAATACCACGATGGGCCCAGACAATTGTTATGCCGCTAGGTAAAATTATACATTTTTCACGTTAGCGACAATTACTGTAATTCTTTCTACCACGCTAAAAAACTATCTATTTTTATCATCTTTTTTAAACAACTCAATCGATATTTTGTATCGAGCTTAGACGATTGATTTCCAAAGAGGTTGGAAGAAGTAAAACTGACTGCAGCACTGATTACTGAAGGCGTCATGACGTCAGAAGAGGATTGTGGTAACAGAGGCTTTAATTAGACTTACGTTAGTGGATCTTTTAGTGGGCTTGTGAAGGCTGGTACTTAAACGGTCCACTATTGGTTCTATCAAAGTTCGCCTATTTTTTTAATTCAGGTGTGTGTTTTTCTCTGACAAGATCTTACTTAAAAAAAAAAAATTCTTTCCCTAATTTTTTTTCTCGAACGACAAATCATAGAATTTGAAATACAGATAATTATGTATCCAAAAAAAAATGGTGATGAAGCTATACTGACCATATTCGGCTGGCTTTTATATTCGTATATCGTCGGTTTACTGCAAAAAGTCACTAATCGCATTTTTGATAGAGATTAACTTTAAAATATTATTTCGTGAACATCTGTTTTATTTATCAACATAAAAATTAAACAATTGCTTGGAAATTAATCAAACCCATTTATTTATCAAATAAAGTTGCAACACGCGCGCCATGTTCTCATTTAATAAAACGGTAATTCTTTAAAGTTCCTTATTATTTAAGGTTATTAAATGTCCCTTAAGGGCTTTTAGCAATAAACCGACGATATATTGCTTTAATATATTTTTATGTATTAATTTCCTCCTATATTTTTCACAGCTTACAATTTAAATACTCCATCCAATCCCGTCCCACTAGATCTCGTACTTCTGACCTCTATCCCCCTCCTCACCGAACTGCTGCGTTTGACAAATCATTTGCAATTCAAGCCGCCTTCTTCTGGAACTCCATCCCTGCTGATATTCCACACGCACAATCAGTTTCCTTAATCAAACTCTTTAAACACCTACTCTTTCTCAATCCGCCTGATTACGAAATATACCTAAGAGAGTTATATATATATATATATATATATATATATATATATATATATATATATTATATATATATATATATATATATATATATATATATATATACGCTTTTTCTCTCTATTCTTTTGTATTTTCACATTTAAATAACTAATATTGTAAATATTTACTTTATTTATGACCACATATACAAGTATTCAGTACTTATAGATTGTTCTAAAGGTCCCACATAATAAAATATGTCCCACACAGTCCCAGAATAATAAAATATATTTTCATTTCATTTTATCACTGAAAATTTTTCGATCTACGAAACCCACATAAAAGTGTTTTTATTTTCTTAATTATAAATTTATTTAACCTTGCAGACATTGTAGATGTACAATATATTTAAATTAGAAATATTTTAAATTAAAAAAGCCAAAGGACCAATTCGTTGAATTGACTTATTTTTATCCTCTAAATAATTCTGCTTTATTTCTTAAATTATACTACTTTCTTATCTACTCCAGTCTGTACTCTTTATAGTTAACGTTAAGAACCGTTTTATAAACTCTAGAAAGTTGGGTGTTCCTGTAAAAATTGTTCTAATATTCGATTTTTTGATTTCTTTTTTTGATAATTTATTTTAAGATTCCATATTTCATAATTTCTTTTTCTATTTAATGATACTTTTAATACAGAATATTGCAAAATTGCAAACCGTCTCTTAATTCAAGTAGGATATGATACAGCAGTAGAGTAGAAAACAAAACGAAAAAATATTTAATTATTTTACAATTCCGACGTTTCAAACCACAATGTAGTTCTTTATCAGGGTGAAATAGCTTCAGAAGGCAGAGCTATTTCGTTCCACTTCGGAGAGATCCACATTCAGTACTATGTAGAGAAACCAAGAGCCCCGTGAACAAATATTCGCGGACCCTCGTCAAATATTAAATTCAACACTGAAACCCGACCGTGTCCTAAATGATGTATCCAACAGCAAGATATAACATAGTTACTAAACAATATATGTTATGTTTTGTTTAAAAAATAAGTAAGGTAATAAAAACCAGTCGTTCGGGCACCAGAGTTTCAGTCTCTGGCGCTCCTTTCTTCGGCTGGGCCTCACCGAAACGTCGCCATTGTTTAAATAATTAGATATTATTATATATTTCTTCTTACCGACTCCCGGACCATCTTCTTCTCGATGTTAAATTTTAAATGTTAATTGAAGAAATTGAAGTTTTGTTAACACGAACAAAACGAAAAAGATATTCTTGTTGCAGGAGATCTTGTTTCTTCACAAATTATTAACTAAGTATTTACATCTTGAAAGATTTAATACTGGGCACTTAGTATTTGTATTTTCTATTTCAATTAAATTTCTATGGAACAATTATAAATTATATTTTAATCTAGAGTGAATTTATATATATATAGTAGAGTGGTAAGTGAAAGATGTGGGATGCGCGCACCAGATGTTTTGCATCGCAAGCCATGGCTAGTGCGCGCATCCCACATCTTTCACTTACCACTCTACTTTGAATAGATATTATTTCCTAGAAAAGTTGGACAATTACAAAGTTTTTTAAGTACATTTTAACGAAACTAAACTTTAAACTTACAAATAACCTATAAAAAGCTCATTGAGACTATAGAAATAACTTAAATCCCATTATTTATACCTGGTAGGCATTAAAAACATAAATGTTTTATTTTTTTTTTATTATTTTTTTTTTTTAATTTCTTTATTGAGTATTATAACAATCTGTCTGATTATAACAATCTGTCTGAAATGTTTTATTATTTATATAAATAAAATAAAGGTTTTGTCTGTACATTGAATAGAATCAACCCGTTTCATGATATCTTTCCGTTTCATACATTACAGACACCAAATCCACTTTTAAAAAAAATTTTGTCTATCTGTATGTCCGCATTGCAACGAAATTTTGTCAGTGTTAAGTTCAGCAATGGCTTATTGTAGACTTTTGAAAATGTGACATTATATTAAGGTTTTCTCAATTTAAAACATAGGCTTTAAATGAAAACAAAATATTGAGTAGAGCCAAAGTTATGAATTCTTGAGTAATTTGTCTGAAGATCTCGGTTAATGTTGATAATAAATGTTTATAATAAACATATGTTTATAGGTTCAAGAAAATCTATATAAATAAAAATATCTGATATGTCCACTCACACGACTTTCCTACCTATTTCAGAAAAGTTTTTATTTCTTTATATATGTTCATGAAGAAACAAAAAAGAATTGAACTAGATTTATTTTTCTGAAAGTTGATGAAATAAAAAATTTGGGTTCGATTCATTTGATAAACTAGAGCAATGTAAACCTGCTTGAGGTAGAACGGTGTAAAAATTTTAACACTCACTAATATTGCTGTTTAAAAACTTTTTGCCGTAGCTTAGTATTGTCAAACAATAATTTATGTTAAAAGTAGAGGAAATATTGAACATTGTGTGATGCGGGCAACAGATTTTCTTACTTAGTCATCTTTATTCTCTCATGCACCCATTTCTGATACCAGGATATGAACCCGTAATCTTACAATGGGAATTGAATAGCTATAACTTCTTTAATAGTTGCCCAAAATGAACGATTTTTTATTTGTTTTATTGGTACTTTAATTACCTTTTATTTTATTGTAATTTTTACCGCATAATATATACTTAGGAAGTTAGGCCTCATAACATTTATCTTTTCTTAATAACTTTTTTTCCTGAATTTTTTCAGGAATTTAGTCTATATACGAAAATTGAAAGAACAATGATTAGAACATTATGGAAATGTTCCATTCAAATCGTTAGAGCCGTTTTCGCGCTATAGTCTATAGGAAAACATGTTTTTCATTTATTGCGCATTGAGTACCGAATTTCTGTCACAGGCAGCAATAGTCAAAATCCTACAAAACCAAAAAAAAAGCAATAAAATCTGGCTAAAAATGTGTTTTTTGGACTAGGGGTGCTCTGAAATGTATAGATCTGTCGACAACCGCATATCGCAAATTTGACCCGATTGCAATACTTTCCTTACCTAATATAGAAAGATCGTAGTTACCTCTTTTTTGGGTGATTTACTAAATTTCATATTATTAAAAACAATCTTTAAATTTTAGGTATTTAAATTGTAGGAGGTCCTTGAAGCCCGTAGTTAAGAGACCCCTGATTAAAAATCCATAACAAAACAGTCTTTCAAATTCATTTTTTATAGATAAAATAACTGAAGAAGCAGGTATATAGGCAATTATTACCACCAGCACCCAATATTCAGATATCTAAGCCTTTTACATTTAAAAAACCAAAAAAAAAAAAACCTGAATATCAATTTCATCAACGATATCTATCAATATTCGTTACAAAATTAAAAACAAAAGGATAACATTTTGTGATAAGTAAAATGTTTTCTAAGACATCTACAGTAAATGTATACCTTTCCTAAAAGAGAAATTCCGTGAGACCTTCGGAGAGAGAGAATTCACCGTGAGGGACCTCTGGTTTGAGTCTCGCGGAACAATTCCAAAAAGAACAAGGAGCTTCCTCGAAGAATTGGGTATCGACATTAAGGATGTAGCGAGGTTGGCTGAAAATATAGTCCTCGACTCCCTGGGAACCATTCATTACCACGTGCATGGCTAGGTTGGGAGTTTTAATTTATCTATTTATTTAATGAAAAATTGAAAAAAAAAAATATAGATAAATAAAGAGAAGTGAGAGAAAGGTAAATAAAATGTTTAAAAATAATAATAATAATACATATATATATATATATATATATATATATATATATATATAAATAAATATTTTATGCTCATACATATTGTTAATCCTATATAGTTATATATTATTTTAAAATTTTCTGTAGTGATTATTAAGTATACTGTGTTTTTAGCAACCCAATGTAATTGGGCAGCACCATTTTATGATAATAAACTGATTCTCTCTCTTGCTAGGGCTTACACTGCGAAGCATTATATCTGGGGTCACTCTCTATACAACATTATTGTCACAGTAGTTGGCAATGGAACTCAAGGAAAACAAGCACCAGATGGATAGATAGAATAAACAAACAGAAAGTGGAACAGGCTTGTTAAGAAAACGATATACAAGGTCTGCAAACCCAGCCTATAAATAAAATAAGAAAAAATCAATTGTTATAGGAAGTGTTAAATTTATTTATTTGATACAGAAAAGCTGCAGTTTGATCTATAAAGTTTAAATTAAATAAATAAAAAGCTAGGATTATAAAGAAATTCCCATTCATCATTTATAATATAATCCATATCATATGATATGTAGATAATCAGATGGGATCAACTCGAATACATGCGCCTAGTTTGAAGCAGAATCCATCAGGTAGTCTCTACATTACAGCAGTTCGCTAGAGACTACTTGGAATGCCAAAACAAAGTGAGTACAATTTCAACAAAGATACTGCAAGACTGTATACATGTAGATGAAAAATAATAATAGTCCGTGAAAGAAAAATGGTGGAGAAAGTTGGTTGGAGTAGTAAAAAATCTACAAAGTCAGTAAAGTTAACAGAAAAAAACAAATCGGAGCGAAATAAAAATTGTACTGGCCAAAATGTTTAGTAATATTTGGAATTAGCAACGATTTTAGTATAATTATATTATTACGGTTATTATTATCGTATCAACTATCTTTATTTAACAAAATTTTAAAAATCTCTCACAAATTACTATTAAATATTTCAAAATAAATGTATCGTTTTAAATGAACTTTAAAATTTCTAAGAACACATTATTAGAGATTTCAAATAATAACAATATAGGAGCTAAATATCTTTATATATTATTTCTAAAAGGTTTTTTTTTTTCGATACGCCTTTATCTTCTTCAATTCATCATCAAATCCAATGATTGACACCTAATTTTGAAGATCTTTTTCTCCTTCACTTGCGAGAAATAACAATATCCCCCCGAAATGTTTGGAATAGAATCTGTAATTGAAGAAAGGTTACTAAATACCCTGCCAAAAAAAAAAAATAGTAAAAATCGGTCCATCATTAACAAAGATACAGTCCATTAGATTTAGTGTACTTTACTATTCCATGCATTTGCTATGCATTAGTATGCGTTTATTGTTCCACTAACGTTATTTTTTGCAGCCCGATATATACTTTATTATTTCTTAAAGGCATTTTTTGTGAGTATTTTTTTAATAATTTAGAAAATACCATGATCGTGGTTTTATTGAATATTATCTTTCCCATCCGTGTTTAAAAATTGGCCCTAGAAAACTAATTTGTACAAATATTTCAGGGTACTTGTTGTTGTTGTTGTTTTTTTTTTTTTTGGCGGTCGTTTAATGTGTGTGGAACCCCACTTTCAAGCTATATTACCTTTCCAATCGCCTCGAGGTGGTCATCGATGGTCGATTTGCTAAGGTTGATTTCCCCTGCAAGTTCTCGAACAGTTGTTCTGGGGTTTTCTTCCACCAAAGCCTTGGGAAAATCGTCATCAAGAGAGGAAGTCCTTTCACGACCTTCTTTGTCTTCAAGGCTGAAGTTTCCCTCCCGAAATCGTTTGAACCACCGTTGTACAGTACACTTGTTAACGCTGACCTCGCCCCAGACTTCATTGATGTTTGTGGCCGTCTGGGCCTAATTCCGGCCGAGTTCAAACTCGTAAAACAAAATTATATGAGAATCACGCGTTGACATCTTAGTAAAGACTTAGAATTATTTCTAAGCAGCGAAATGATATAGAGGTAAACAAACATTATCGTTTGGAAGAAGATTAATAAATGTTGACATTCATACCAATTTATAATCCAGTAAACGTAAATAATATGTTATATAGAGGAGTATTTTAATGAAAACTCAAAATCTTGTATTATTTCCCGGAAACGCCAATAGAATAATATATTATAATTCTATATATAAATGTAGCATTAATAGTATTTAACATGGTTTAGATAAAATTTGTAAAAAACGAAAAACTTAAATATTTGTTTCAATTGGGAATGAAGTATATACATATACGAATTCCCCTAATAAGTGTTTTGATATTACTTTTTGCAGAAGTTTAATCTCTTTATAGATTGAGAGCTACTAAATACCGTACATTCTTCCTATTAATGCATTATATTGAACTGCAAACATACTAGTAAGGTTTATTTCATTATGTATTGTAATTAAAGAAGGTTTTAGGGATGCATAATAAACCCGTGGGTTATACGTGAATCCTCTTAATAGACTCATTAAAATGTTCTTTAATAACGAGGATAAGTTTTAATTAGCCTCTATTGTCAATAGGGAGCGAGGTAACTTAGTGGCCGGAATCATCGCTTCTTATGCTAAAGGTCACTTGTCCAATTCAGCTAGTACACTAAGATTTCTCTTATCCAAAACTTTGTCTAGGTCAATGCTATAATAGTTCGACAGACCCTTCAGGTTCCACTAAGTTATAAGTACCAAATAATAATCAATGATGAACGGTCAAAGCTGGCATAAGTTCTTTATATACTTATCTTTATATATATATATATATATATATATATATATATATATATATATATATATATATAATATATATATATATATATATATATATATATTGAATTTCCAGGGAAGCTATATTTCCAGGAAGAATATATATATATATTGAATGACACTGTGAATGTGACAACCTCCCCCAAGGTCGATGGCGTTTGATCCTTCCCTTTTCCCTCCCCAAGATGTTATATTGCTCTGTTCTTCTTAAAAATCTTAGAAATGAAATTAGTGTAGGTCATATTCAATTACACTTTCTGAGGTTTGTTCTATATATTCCCTTTGTTTACTGGTTTGAAACTTTTCAATCAGAAATTTCAAAACCCCGTCGAAATTCACCTCCTCAAAAATTCAAAATCCCGTAAAAATGTGCCCGCTTAAAAAATTTAGATGGCGCGATCGGGGCCATGGAACCATCTTCTAGGCACCCCTGTGAAAAACGTTTAATACCAGATTACTCCGTCATTTTTTTTTTTTTTAATTACAATATAATTAACAAAGGGAGGCTAAAGTCAGTGGGTCACCGATTTCCAATCAATTTTTTTTTTTTTTTTTTGGTGATATCTCGAAAAATATTTCACACATGGGCCGGCATTTGTTCCAATAGATATTAGAAGCCCTGGGCGGAGTGGCCGAATGGGCCAACGCGTGTTTGTTTTTTCTTTTGGCATTGCAAACCATGTAGATCTTTTGCCGCCTTAACAAACCTGCTCTATCTCCGTCTTTAATTTCTTTCCATTTATCTGCACGCTGGTCTATTGCATCTTTGTTGACACTATCTATCCAGCTTTTTGGTCTTCCACGTGGGGATTTGCCTTCTATTGAGGCATCCATTACAGAGGCTTCCCAATCAATCCAACCAATCCACTACAAGCTACATGGCATATATATATATATATATATATATATATATATATATATATATATATATATATATATAGATATATATATTATAATTTTTTCTTTTCTTTTTTTTATGATTCTACTTTTGTATATTATAACTTAACATATGAATTATAGTCGGATAGTAGCTCATGAAATTTTATTTCATGACCTATTATTAGATTTTCCAATCATCCGACTATAATTCATATCTTAAGTTATATATATATATATATATATATATATATATATATATATATATATATATATACACATACATATATATATATATATATATATATATATATATATATATATATACACACATACATATATATATATATATATATATATATACACACATACATATATATATATATATATATATATATATATATATATATATATATATATATATATATATATATACACATACATATATATATAACTTAAGATATGAATTATAGTCGGATGATAGGCAAATCTAATAAACATAAACTGTAAAACATAATCTGATAAAACAAAACTGTAAATATTAAAATGATTGCTTTCAGTTTAAGACTCTATGTATAAATATGGACTGTTAGGTTATTATTAATCACAATTATAGGCAAATATCAGATTAATAGTTTTAGTTAAATATTTTGTGTATATACACATATATTAATAGTTTATTATTATATCGTTTGATGCGATATAGTTATTATAATATTGATTAGTTGTGTTTTGATTGATTTTAGTTTTGTTATTATAATACTGATTGAGTTTAGTTTAAGGATTTTGTGTACATATTTTGTTTATTAGCTTATTATTTGTGTTAGGTTATTAAGTTGTGTTTTGATTGATTTTAGATTTTGGTTAATTTAATATCGAATGGGTTTAGTTTAAGATTTTGTGTACATATTTTGTTTATTAGGTTATTATTTGTGATAGGTTATTAAGTTGTATTTTGATTGATTTTAGTTTTTGGTTAATATAATATCGAATGGGTTTAGTTTAAGATTTTGTGTACATATTTTGTTTATTAGGTTATTATTTGTGATAGGTTATTAAGTTGTGTTTTGATTGATTTTAGTTTTTGGTTATTATATCGAATGAGTTTAGTTTAAGATTTTGTGGATATATTTTGATTAGTAGGTTATTATTATATGAATGAAGGATTATTGATTAATATAGAATATTATTGATTTTTATATTGCTATACTGATTACTATATTACTTATTGATTACTATATTGTCGACTAATTATTATTAATCTCTTAGTTATTACCTCAAGTCATTGCCATTCGTTGCCATGTATATATAAACATTCATTATTAGGATTTTAGATTATAGTTATTAGATATAGCTCTATAACTACAATATATAGTATAATATATTTAATTATAAAATATTCTTTATTGTTTAGGCTCAAGAGAGTGTAGATATTAATTATCAAATATCAGCTGTATAATATCGGTATCTTTTATAATTACTTTGCAATTATTGATTATAATAAGTATTATACAATAGTTTAAGTTATTATGTAATAGTCTCAGTCTAATCTTAACTACTAGACTCGGTGTCTCTATCGAAGATTATGTGACGATAACTGTTACTTCTATTTCTTTTGACCACTGGTTTAATATCGCGTGTTATTCATTACTGTGTTTTGCGATCATTGACTATTTTAAAATGCCCAACAACGACAATCCGCTCGGAAACGCTATAAAAACATTAGCTGAAGTTTCTGAATTTTCGATTTTAAGGAAAGACCTTAAAATAAATCTCCTCAAAGCGATAGACGATATACAAAATTACGTACATTACACTTCTTCTATCTTGAATCAACCTATAAGAAATGAAACCATTAATGAGACTACCAACCTTACACCATCTTATTCACAGGTATCAAAACCCAATCGAAAGTTGCCATCATTTAACCTCATTATCAAAAGTAAATCGAAAAAGGACGCAGAAGTACTAAAAAGGGAATTCAAAACGGTCATAAAGCCAAAGGATTTACAAATTAGAATCAATAAAATCTCTGCTAAAAAAGACTCCATTATAGTTGAAACCAATACACCACATGAAAGAGAAATAATTCAACAAAAACTACAAAACGCGCAAGATCTGTTTGTCCGGCAAGCCAACAGAAGAAAACCAAAATTAATCTTCAAAGACATTGACGAAGAAGAGACCATAGAGAATTTCACGGAACATCTCGTGAAACAGAACGCGGCGCTGGAAATTGATCCGAGCTCGATAAGGCCTGTCATCTTTCTGAAGAATCGACGGAACAATAGGATCCACGCGGTAATCGAAACCGATGCTGCCACAAGAACCAAATTAATATACAAGATAGGATTGGGACATAAGAAGCACTGGGCAGAAGACTATTGGAGGATTCGCCGGTGCACCAAGTGCTGCAAATTCCACCACTCCGAGGATCAGTGCCAAGGAACGACCACCTGCCCCAACTGCTGCGGCAGCCATCGGCTGAAGGACTGCTGCGAACCAACTCGTAAGTGTCCCAACTGCTCTAACTTTAACCGACATGTCCGACAAGACAAAAACAAAATAGACCATAACCATTCTGCACTAGACCGAAACTGTCACTCATTCATAAGAGAAATTAACAAACTATCACAAAACACAGACTACTAACTTTACTTCAGTATGGACAGACTTCTAAAGATAATACAGTTAAATACACATCATTCGAAATCAGCGACAGACTACTTGAACCATTTTATACAAAGCGAACACATAGACATTACTCTTATTCAAGAACCGTACACACGAAATAACAAAGTAACAGGATATTCACAAAGATATCAAATTTACCAAACATATGACACCAAACCTAGAACTGCTATCATACTCAACAACAAACTTGCTGATGCAATATTACTATCCCAACATAGTGACTCCGACTTTTGCGCCATAGAAATTACTATCATAAAATCAAAACTCATTTTTATAAGCTCATATTTTGACGAACAGACAGACATTAACAAAGACTTCGCGAAGATTGATGCAATCATAAAACAATACAAAAATTACCAAATAATTCTATGTATCGATTCGAACTGCCGATCACCTTTTTGGCACGACTCTAAGGTTACCCCAAGAGGCCGAGCTTTAGAATCATACATTATGTCTAATCACCTAATATTAATTAATAGACCTTCTACGATGACTACTTTTGAAGGATCAAGGGGGAAAAGCAATATAGACATAACTATATGCACACCCAACGCAACCAAATGCATACAGCAATGGAAAATACTTGACGACTGTAACTTTTCTGACCATAACTCAATTTATTTTGAAATAACGACAAAACGGAACCACGGAAAGTACACACACAATAAAATTTGCTACTTGACTAAATCTGGTGACTGGAAAAAATTTGAAAACAATTTAACCTTTCAATTACAAAAACACTTTAAAATCGAGCAAACATACCCGATTTCTCAGATTGAACACAAAATTATGGAAAACATTTTAAATTACAACGTGAAGGATGCTGTCGATCTATTAAACTCCGCAATAAAAAAAGCGTGCAACGCGACGTTTAAAATATCCAATACGAACAGCTATAATAAAAACAAACAACATCGGACGGTACCTTGGTGGAATCACGAATTAACAAGTCTCAGAAAAACGACTAACAAACTTAGAAAATCATACCAGAAGACTAAAACAGATATCCTCATAAGAGAACAACGTAAACAAGAATATCTCACCTGCCGTCACAAATACCAAGCACTGATCAAACAATCGAAAATCACTTCTTGGGAAAAATATTGCACCGAAGAAACAAATCCATGGAATTGGGCTTACAAGTACGCATCTAACACTATTAAAAGTCAAGAAGTCCTCAGAACTATATTCAATGATGAAAACAACCATACTTTAAACATGAAGCAAACACTAGAACATGTGCTTAACACCCTTGTTAAACAAGATACATCCACAAACGATACACTAGAACAAACAAACTTAAGAAGGACACAATACCCCCAAATACTGACAATGACAGCTCTTTGGAAAAGGCTGAGGTTCTACACATCATAAATGATTTAAACAAGAATAAAACACCAGGACACGACAAAATAAATACTGAAATCTTACAGCACATGACAGAATCATATCCTAACTTAATCACATATATTTACCAACTTATATGGCAACAGTCAATCATACCGGCAACCTGGAAAAAAGGGTTACTACACATAATACCCAAACGAGATTCTGACAAATTACGACCTATATCGATCCTACCAATCATGAGCAAAGTCCTAGACAAATTAATCAATAATAGACTGACACACTACTTAACAGTTAACCAAATATTGCATACTAATCAGTATGGATTTAGACCAAAAAAAAGCACAATAGATGCTCTGTACAATGCAAAAACTTACATTGAAAGTTCCCTGGAAACAAAATCTAATTGCATTATGTTCAAATTAGACATTGTTGGAGCTTTTGATAATGCATGGACACCAATTATATTAGAAAACCTGAGAAAATACAATTGCCCAAAAAATATCTTTTTATTGATTTCCAGTTATACATATATATATACATATACATATATATATATATATATATATATATATATATATATATATATATATATATATATATATAATATATATATATATATATATATATATATATATATATATATATACATAAATAATAAAATATATAGATATAGATATATATTTATTTTACAGTTGAACTAATTTAGTATGAGACCCTTATCAATTACTTACTATGCCACTTGAAAATATAGTTAAAAAATCTCGTACGTTGCGCGTACCACACAACTTTAACTCTTCTTAGCAGAAATAAGTATTTTCAGACAAAGGGGGAGTGAAAATAAAAATTATAAACACTATATTGATTCATATTTCAATGTGATATCTTAATTTGTTTAAGTATCCTTATATATAATTTATACAATTAAATATTAAATAATACCAACGAAAACATTTAATAAAACCAACAATATTAGGTACTTATAAATATGTGATTTCGTTGGTATTATTTAATATTTAATTGTATAAATTACAGCGATACAAATATTATAATTTCTGTATTTAAGGATACTTAAACAATATTATATACACCAATATATATATATATATATATATATATATGTGTGTGTGTATATACACTCCAACAATATTATGTACTTGTATATATGCAGAGTTCGTGTAATATTAAGCTCATGTTAATATGGAAGCCTGTTCTAATCTTCGGGCGAGCTCGGGTGAGCTAGGGGTCGCTCTCGTATCCCTTTGGTTCCTTCATTACAACTATTCTATGTAACAATCTCTTATTTATCATTTAGTTAATTATCAAATTCGTTCATATTATATATTAAACTATTTTTGATATTAGAGATCAATGTGAAATGTTTAATGGTTTCCAATAACAAAAATTAAAGGTACTTAAGAGGAAGTTAAAATTAAAAATTAGTCATTTAAGCCCTGTTAGAGAACATCAATGAGAATAAAACTTACATAATATTAAAAACATCTTAATTTTACACTGATATACCGAGTTTGATCAAAATCGTTTGAGCCGTTTTCGAATAAATCGTAAAAATGTGTTTCAATGATGATGTAAAGTGCCACTTCGGGTTTACCTATTTTGAAGTAAAAGTTAATATACTGTCCGAAATTATATATATATATATATATATATATATATATATATAGAGAGAGAGAGAGAGAGAGAGAGAGAGAGAGAGAGAGAGAGAGAGAGAGAGAGAGAGAGGTACATATATATATATATACCTCAAAGCGCAATTTCACTTTCATACGACTTTTCGTTACTGAGCTAGAATCGTCACATACAAACTGATTCACTCATACACACAGACCATTTTGCGGGACTTGATTATTTGGACTCAGGGGACCTCAAAACATGTATTTCCGTAGACAACTCAGTTTCGAAAATTTTCACGATTGCAATACTGTCCCTTACTATATATTTCATATATAGTTATGTTAAAGTAAAAAAATTGTCTTAATTCTAGAATATTCTAATTTACCTTCACCAATTTTAAATGCTACTCTTCTTCTTCATTCTGCCAATTAAAAAGTCACGTCCACTGATAAAATAAGGGAATTCGTGGTTTTCCTAATGTTTTCCAGCAAGTTTGATCCCAAACGGTTTTAGGTCAGGCCAAATTTTCCTTCTGACCTCATCAAGAAGAAATCTAACGAACATGTTCAGCTGTTATTAAAAAAACTCCGCCAAGCACTGGTCTGCAAGAGGAGGTGGGAGAAGATTAACGCTTCTTTAAGAAAACAGTTTTCGGCTGGCTCTGGCTGATAGGACCCGGAGAGGGCCCTGCCTAAGGTTATCGATAGAAACCAACCAATTATCTGAATAGCGGACCACGTGAGGATTACCGGCTAAGGAGGCAGGAGAACCAGTCCCTTTGGACAGGAGAACGAATTTTGACGTTATTATTATACCTATTAATGTATTTAGTCAGTATGAGGTTTCATTTTACATATTTGTTAGTTTAATTTTTATTAATACTTTTATTTTGTTATTAAGGTAACTCGTAAGGTGACCTATTACTTTGGGGAAACTCCATAAAAATAAAATAACCGTCACCGTAAACAATTGGAATCGGAATATTGAATAATGAATATTGAAGTATTGGAAGATACAAATCGTTATTTATTTATCTCTATTCCAGAGGATTAACATTAAAAGAATATTTCATTTCAAAATGAATGCCTCAATAAACTGGATTACGGCCAATCGAGGAGAAGATGGGCATAAAACGTCTCTTCAGATTTTATCTAAGGACTATATAAGTTACAACTCGGCGCTAAAATGCTAAAACAATCTTTTTCTGGTCTATCAGGGAATGTTTTCAAAACGAAGTCCCGGTGATTACGTAGCCGAACTACCCGACTATCATTCCTTTATCTGGGCGTATTCATTATCATGCTGAGCTCAATTGGCTCAACCAGCAGCTATATTAGCAATTTTAAGTGGTAGATTTATTGTCCCATTCCATTAACAATAATAATAAAAGGCTTAGCAAACCCGAAGGTTCGATGACGCTACCACCAATCGCTTATTACACACCTCCCTCCACCGTTCGACGTCCAAATCAGTCCCTTCAGATCGGCGTTAACGCAATCTTCGACTTACCATCGGACGTTTACCATTCGATACAGCAAACTTTAAAATTAACCTTTTAGGAATTATTTCGTTACTAAGATCAACAATTTTACAAGCCCATTTGATTTTCCACGATGTAATCACCTCAATTACATTAATCGGATAAAGTTCACGCGATTCGGCGTTGTGTAACCGTCTAAAATCCCCGGTTAGCCCATCCTTCTTCGGTCCAAATATTCTACGCAATGCTTTATTTTCAAAAACCTGAAGACGTAGCTCATCGTTTAATGTAAGCGCCCACGTTTCGCATCCATAAAGAACTGTAGGTAAAATAAAGATCTTATAGATTCAATTCCGTTTTTATCTAGTTATCCTAGTAGGGTAGTAGGGTAGTAGTTTTCTAGTACCTAGATACCTAAACTTATCTACGTGTTACTTATCTACCTTCTATTTCAATATCAAGGGTAATATCGCCATTTTTGCAGCTAACCATATATTTTGTCTTATTCGTGTTCATTTTGACCCCTAGTTCTTTACCGGCTTCCATTAACGTTTTCGAATTTAGTGTTATAGTTTTCATGTCTTCGCTTAACAGGACCAGATCATCCGCATAAACAAGCACGGGTTTTGTCCCGCCCAGATCCAACCCCTTTTCGGTACGCATTACCTCCCCAATGGCATTAAGTTCTAATGCCAAATTGAACAGGACAGGCGAAAAGGAATCACCTTGTTTTAAACCCGAACGAATCTCAAACTTTTCGGACAGTCCTAACTTTATTGACTGATTCCGTCAAGCACGTTCTGACTAGATTTACTAATTTTTTTTCGAATCCCCTGCTCGTTTAGAATATTATACAGTTTCCGGCGGCCAATATAATCCATTCCATTATAATAACGATTTTATCATAACAATTATAATAGTAATGAAGACAAAACTGCTCTAAATATAAAATGGAAACTCAATAACACACACATCTTTTTCATGAGAAATTATGTCCTATGTTCGAAGTATGTTGGTTAGGGATATAAGTAGGGGGATAATAAGTAGTAGGGTTAGAGGTTCCTTCATTGAAAGGATATTATTTACTTCCAATATGAATTATTTCTTCTAACATTTCAATATCTATTAGAAAAACATTTTTAATATTTTCAATAGTGTCTTCTTAATTGTGGATTAAGTATAAAACTATGAAAATGGTTTATTTCTATTTAAAAATATATAAATTAATTATTGATCTGAATCGAATCATTGAGGTAATTTTCACTGTTTTTTTTTTACTAGGTATTATTGTAATTAATGCTTCAGTGAATAACAATTATAAGTTATTAGCAGAGACCCGATAATTACGTCATTACATTTTTAAACAGTAGACCACAGATCTTTACAAACATATCTGTTCAGATGCAACCATGTAAATTTTATTTTGTATACTTGATGACAAATACTAATAATTGAGTATTAAGAATATTTAAACAAAGAAAAAAAAAATTAAAAATGCAACATTGAACAAGAAATTTCATATTACAACCACATGTACTGAAGAAATATCAATAAGTAACTTATTATAGCTCTTGTATATTGTTTGTTACTAAATGCAAGTTTTTATTAACTTCATATTTTATAAATTAATTATTTTTATTAAAAAAATTAAATCATTTACTCTTAATTTTTAATAACTCCTCTAATTCATTTCTATACTCAGTATCTTTTGTAGGTGCATTAGTACATTTAAATATCTTAGCTGAGTTACCAAATATTTGAATTTTTGTTTGCAAAATACATCGGGGATTTATTGCGAAAATTCATTAAATGATATTTCATGAAATTAAATAACTAATTTTGTATAAACGGACGAAATTTTTTACAGCATATTTTACGTTTTTGTTGCATATTACATGGGTTTTTCATTAAAGTCCGCATTGTAATTATCTGTTCTTAATAATAAAAATCGAAATCATTTATTTTAATATTGGCTATTAATAAATAAATAAATGTTATTATATATCAATTGGCGATATTTTCAACTCATTCATAGATCGATAGCCCAACAATCCTTGATATGACTATCTATCTGTTTGGTATTATTATCATAAATGACAAAAAAATTTAAAGTAATTGTAAATTAACAGCCATCGATGATATTGATTAATAATTAGTTTTGATTTTCAATGCTTCGAGAAGATCTGGTTAAGAAATAAGAATATTATACAATTCGTTGGCAAATGTGTAAATAGTGGATTTGTTCCTGTTGTCAGAGAACAAATTCCATTTCAAAAACCTATTACTATCGGATATACCCAGAACCAATCTCATACCATGGATATTTTTCATTGCAGCCATTTAAACATTTGTTATGTGTCAGAGAGTGTTACCTCATCTGGAACTCCGCGCATGTTTAAACCCGTTCTAAGGAAACGACTCCAATTTTGTTCAGTCTAAAATTTCTGATTTGATCCTTTGGAAAAATCTAAAGACTAAATAAATTTATGTTAACTCTATATTGATCAGGTTTCACATTTAAAAGGCATTTTTAAAATAACGAAATAAAATCCAAAAGTGCATTAAGAATGAAAAATATCAAAATAAATTTTAAATTTGGTATAAAAAAAAATATTACTCAATATAATGCTAATGTTAGTTTTATTATATACATGTTCTATAAAAATTACACAATCGGGTAATTTATATATAGTATAGTTGGTTAAGCTTATAAAATTCTATTTCTAATATGTCGCTGAATAAAAAAAACTAACCCACATCATTAAAGTCAGTTTTTCTTCTATATTTTGAATTCTTATTTATTTATTCTTTATACAGCATATAATGGTTTATTCGATACATAAGTACTAGAAATATATATTAACTTAATAAATGAATCATATAATTTTATATTTACTAGGAATATTCAACTACAATCCGATTAAAATAAAGAAACCAAGGTATGAAAGTGTTTCAAGATGATTTATTTCAATTTAACATAAAAATCTTGTTTATTTAATTTAAATTGGTCTGCTATTAATTAATTAGTCTTTATTCTTATTAATGTAGCCACACTATATTACTTGTTTTATCGGTATTATGTTTTATTTTACATATATAAATTACATTTTAAATATATTGGTCTCTTATTTTGTTCATCTTTTTTTTCATACTTTATTTCACTTCTGTTTGTGCATTTAGTCTAAATGCACATGTAGAGGCCTAAAACTGTTTTGTTCTTATATGTTGAAGAACTTTATAATTATGCTTCAATAAAAAAAAATATATATCAACTAAATCAATTTCAAAGAGCACCATGATATCTAGTAATATTTATAATAATAATACTAATAACAAACACTTCCGTTATATATTTTTTAAAAAAACATTTCGGATGCAGAAGGAGAGTAAATAAAAATAAAGCTACTTAAAAATAGTAGCTAATTTAATGTATAAATCATTAGACCTAGAAGTGTAACCAATATTTTGCAATCTGGTTTAATATTAAACTTTTTTAAAAAACTAACACTTCCGAAGGGATTCGATGACATCATACTTACCGAATAAAAGACTAATGATGTTGATTCTCCTTTGAAAAAACTTTTATCCATCACCCAATGAGCAAATATTCATTTGCTATGCTAGAATATCAACCAAACCAACAACCATTATGACAATATGAACGATAAGCAATATCAACAATGATTTGTATGATTAAAATTTCGCCGCTTGATTCAACAGAGACACAATTATGGAATCTCAAGTATTAAAAAAATCAAAATTACACTTTTTATCTCGATTTGATAGAAATCATCAGTAAATAATACAGAAAAAATAATTTTTGAGTCAATCCATTTTTTTTTCTAATCAAATTAAGAACATAAATAAATAAAAATCGATATATTAAGAACTTGTTAATAAAATTAGTCGTTTTCATTTACTGAACACATAACACTGATGTATTGTTCATGGTAAAAAAATAAATAAATAAAATTGATATAATCAAATTGAATACACTCTGAATATTAAAACAAAGGATCTATTTGTTCAATTTTTCAATGGAATGTTTCAATATTTTCAACTCTCATAAACTTTTCATGATACATTTGCTGAAATTGAACTGTTTCATAACACCGGTAATTAAATATTTCGTGGTAAGGGAGGTTGTTTAAAATATTTTTCAAATATCCCTTATATTCTAAAATGTTTAACTTTTCAATAAAAGCTCTCTACCCCCAATCATTTTTTCCTCAATAGACTTGCAAGGAGATTTCAAAAGTTTTTTTCACAGTATCAGTATAGAATAATTTAGTTAGCAACGATGCTGGAAAAACTCAACCATAATTCATATCTACATAAGAAATCTTATTCAATCAATTCTTATTTTAATTAAGTAAATGGCACAAATGAGATTTTAAAATGAAGTATGGTTTATTCCTTTATGGTGCTTATATTTTATATCTTACATGAGTACAAATGTATGTATATGAATTACTAAGACCTCTTTGAAAATTTTATCAGTCAATATTTTTCAATGATCACTCCAACGAATATTTATTGGAACATTCATCTTTTTTTCAAATTCAGATAATTTAAACTTGGTATTTAATATAATCGTGGATGGGGTTTTAATATGTTTCTCGATTATAATAGTTAACTTCAACATTATATCCAAAATGGCCATATTGTAATGAGTTCCACCTTTCGCCACACAATGTAGAATTTGTACTGAATTATTCCGTGTCACTTTTTAAAATTTAAGTATAAAATGCAAATTTATAAATAAGAGCAGAATTATTTTTGAAAAGAAATATTCGAAATTCAGCTTTACTAATTGAACTCTGATGGGGTCGGAGGAAATTTAAATTTCATCAGACAAGTAAACCATAACAATATTCCGCATATGAAACCAGCGATGTCTTATTTTCTTTTCGCCCTCTGTAAACGAATTAATCAAGTTTTGTCGCCCCACCGTATTTCCGCCATGTATATACGATTCCATTAATTCTTTCTTATATGATCCAGAAGAATTAAAAAGGACTTTTAATCTGAATAAGATAAATTTATATATTATGTTGAAGTGGCTCCATAACAATCAGAAATGTAGAAACTTTTTTTTTATTTTTTTATTCGAATTCAATTATAGTTGCCTCTTATAATTACATAAATTTTTAAGTTTATATTAGATTGTATCGTAAAAATGATTCGATAAGTGAATTATTATCTGGAACATGTTTTAGATGACGTTTCGACGAGACGCGCAATTCTCCTGCGCTTTCTGTCATGTCGCTTCAACTTTCGGCGTCCATCAATATGTCAATTCGGCTAGAAACATAAACAATTATTTAAATGAAATTTTCATAATAAAAGGACTATATCCAGATATTCTTATTATTGGAATAATTTCAAATTTGTGAAAAAAAAAAGAATTACAGAATTTTAAAATGTAACAATGGTGATCAATATGTTTACTAATAATTCTTCTTCATAATAGTCATGAAAACGTGATATATAAAATGGAAAAATCAGTATTTCATCATTTTTTTTTTAAATTCTATTATATTTAATAAATATATATATACTTAACGTATGGGTTTATTTTTATTTATTTTTTTTATATTTATACCAAATTAGCTGTTTAGCTTTTAAATTTCGAGTATTGCGTAGTTTAAAGGTAATTTAATAAAAAAATAAAATAAAAAAGTATTAGTGAATAAAATGAATATTTTTTTATTATTTATTCCTCCTCTTGTTGACAGATGTATATTGTATATGCCCTAGGTTTGCTAGATGTACCTGATACAAGTACGAGAAGCGCAGCGATGCAGGCGGAGAGGTACGTCATGCTTCCAGGTCAGAGGAAGACTGAACATTCTCCGCCCCCTCCAGAGCGCCCACACGCCCCACTCCAGGTTTCCGACTGGAATTAGTTGCGAATTGTGTAAGATTGGTTTTTTAGGTTTAATTGTGGTTCTTTTGGAATTCGAAATTAAATTTTGGTTAGCAATGGCTTTTACACTTCATCGGGCATAATTCAGCTAAAAATAATACTTTGTATGTCTACACTCTGTAATAAGTAGTATAGATCCCTTTTACGGTTCTCAGGAATGATGGATTTTGATGAATGATAATCAAACAAGGAATTTAGTCTAAAATTACTACACCGGCTTCTGAGTTTTGATGCCCAAGAATGTCTCTTTTTTTAGATAAATCGTAATTCTTGCCGAATGGCTCTTAGGTGATATGGCCATCATGGGTTACTAATTAGAAGTTTAATATTAAAAATTAAATACTCGACTCACCACACTGGAATATGCCTTGCAACCGGAGCCTTTAAAACAAGCCCAACCCTGAGCATCTGTGTCAAATCTGGCCTAACACCACTGCACTTTATAAGACAGTAACTTGCAATCAATTATATTACTAAGTTATAACCGCAAACTATACACATCTCTTGTAAATATGTTTTTCAAACTGAATTTTCGAAAATATTTAAAGAAAAGAGGAAAGGAGGAACCACATTACCATTGGCAGAAAAAATGTCTCTTTTTATAAATAAATTGAAACAAATAAGATTGAATGAAATAGAGAAATAAATATCCCCTTGGACCTATATACAATCAAAATTAAATCTCCAATTCACCAAAGATAGTACATTACCTGCAGATTATAAAGAAAAGTTTCACAAAATAATCATCACATTACCTGAACATCTTCAAATATTCACCGACGAATTCAAATCAGATACATCTACTGCATCAGCCTTTGTCACTCCTGATATTACCTACAAATATAAATTGCATCATCTTTGTAATGTTTACACAGCAGAGATTAACGCCGTAGCAACGAGTCTCCGATACGTCATGAAGAAGCCAGTTGCAAATGTGGTTGTGGAATCAGATTCTCTAAGTACCCTGATAGCCATGAATAACATGTATCCAGACCTTCCAGAGATAAACTGCATTTAAATCTTATAAAAATGCTTCATGGAGTTGGAACAATGGCACGTTTTATCTGGTCGCCTGGCCATATAGGCATTAAAGGAAACGAAATGAGAGCAGCAAAAGAATCTCTTACTCTTCCAAGCCGCGGTAAAGCTTTTTTGACACCATCTGAACTTACACGATCTCTAAGAGAAGCCATATTCCGAGAATTGCAAAGACGGTGAGACAACAGCTCACTTAGCAAATTAAAGGCAATAAAGAAAGAGGTGCAACCGTAGACCAGCTCCAGACGCAGCAGTCGTAGAGAAGAGGTCGTCCTCATGGGACTGAGGATCGGACATTCTAGACTGACACTCCTTTACCTCATTACAAAAGATCTTATCCCAAGATGTCAAAAGTGTGACTAATTTTTTTTATCCTTTTTTTATTTTTATTTTTTGTACCAACCATCCAAACAGTATAAAGTAGTGTTATTTAGTTGATCGAGCGCTGATGACCTGGATGTTTTGCGCCTAGACATCGAAACAAACAAACAAAAAATTAAATATTATATTTATGATAGTCTTCGACAAACTAAAATTTTATTGAAAAGGTAGATAGAGGATACTGGTGCGGGGTTGTCCGGCAACCTAATAAACCGAAGTTTAAATGACAAAATAATTACGGACTTCGCATCCCGATGCCAGAAGTTCTTTATCTCTGTAATTTAATCCCCCGCTCTCTCCCTAGGCCTAGTATAAACCCTGTATAGCGTAAAAGGCTGGATTTGTTGTCCTCAAAATATTCCGGATAAAATAGAAACTTTTTGATCTTCTTAATAAATTTAAAAAATATCCAGGTATGAAAACCACTAAACTCGTGCCTCCTGTCCCGAAACTTTAAAATTAGAATATCATAAAACAATTACCTAACCTTAATTGCTCTTTATGGATGCGAAACCTGGCCGCTTATGAGTAACCTCTTAAGGTTTTTGAAGATAAAGTATTGCATAGAATATTCGTACCAAAGAAGGATGAGCCAACCGGAGAATTTAGAGGGTTACGCAATGCTGAATTACCTGAACTGCATCCGGTTAATATAATTGAGATGATTACATTGCGGTGGATAAAATGGCATGTAAATTTGTTGGAATTAGTAACGAAACAATCCCTAAAAGGTTAATAAGCGCTGTACCAACTGGTAAACGTTCGAGGGGTAGACTGAAGCGAAGATGCAAAGATTGCGTTAAGGCTGTTCTTGTAGGGTTGGGTTTGGGCGATTACCAGTGGAGGGATTTGTATAGACAGCGATTGGTGGTGTCGGCATTGAACAACCCGGTTCGCTAACTTTTAATAAGTGTGAGAACTACAAACCAAGACTTGTTTACAAACCAAACAATAATGGATCAGTTTAAGTTTTGAGAGGTAGTTTCGTCTTATAGCTTACTATTAAACTGGAAGGATATTTTCCAATGAGACGAGCTGAGCTAATCACATATCAAGTACATTGTTGCTTTAACAGTCGTGATAAAAGTATGAAGCATTACTAATTGTGTTTGTTGAATAGACTATCTTAATAATATTGTATTTTACATACGAATAATCTGGTTTTATATATTTTTAACAATATGCCTTACTTTTCTTTGTTCATTATAATGTTGAATCATGTAAAAACAACTGACAAACCTGGAGAGAACTGCAGATGCCTGGTACCTGTTTCTGGGATCTGGTAGGATTGATAAGAATTTATTATTAAAGTTTTATATATATATATATATATATATATATATATATATATATATATATATATATATATATATATATATGAGTATATATGAGAGAGAGAGAGAAAGAGAAAGAGAGAGAATTAAAAATTGAAGAATAAAATACCATAGATATATAAATTTACCACATGCTTATATATAAAATCACTTTGGTAGGGCCTGAACTAGTCCGAGGACCAGTCAAGGGAAGTGAGGACCCTTATCCCTTTAAGGGACGATGAGACTTATCTATACCACTTGAAATAGTATTCAAAAAGTCTTTGTTGGCCACTATAGGAATATTACTATAGACATAAGGGAATATTATATAAAGAAATGCTACCTGGACCAAGTGGTGCGCCAGCTGATTGAAGTTTAAGTGGATGTATATATAAGTGGGTATATATATAATATATAGTATATATTTATATGAAACCTAATAAAACATTAGTATATATATATATATATATATATATATATATATATGTATATTATATAAGTGGGTTCCTTCATTATATTGGTTAAGTAATCATATAGAGTTCGCCCTCAACCACTCATTCAGCCCCATATATAAGCTCTTTAGGTGGTATTGAACCTTATTTAAACAGGAAGATGCAATAGCTAAAATCAGATTGCTAACTGAGATAAAACCGATGGGAGCACGTATCGATTATCTTATATATATAAGATCATTAGATCTCACGTTCACATCGCATCCATAAAGGCCGTAGGAAGGAAAATTATTTTGTAAATTCTAATTTTAAATTAAAGGAGGCAAGATCTAAGTAGTTTTAACAAAGAAAATAACAAGCGCTTCCCGCCTTCACCCTATCTTAATTACCCTCTTCAATTTGGTTTTTTCTGGTTATCGTGGACCCTAGATAACTAAAATTCTGTACATTTTCAAACATATTCCCTTCTATATCGAAATCATCAACATTGTCAATGTTTTAGCAGCTAACCATATATTTTGTCTTGTACATATTTATCTCGAGTCCTAGTTCTTTACCGGCTTCCATCAACGTTGTTGTATTTAGTTTTTATTGTTTCAACGTCTTCGCTTAACAGTACCAAATCATCAGCACACCCAAGCACGAATATTGTTCCACCCAGGTTCAAACCTTTTTCGGTATGTATCACATCTCTAATGGCATGCCAATACAAATTAAATAGGGCAGGTAAAAGAGAATCAAGTTTCTCTTTAATTCCTAATTTCTTTGGGATTCCCTGCTCGATTAGAATATTATACAGCTTCTGGCAGTCAAAGGAATCATAAGCCTTTTTGAAATCGATATAAAGCTGGTGAACAACATCGTTGTACTCTATTTTTTTCTAATTTGGGAGAGAGAGAAATATAGATACACATATATATAATTTCTTCTTAAAGAACTAACCTGGTAATATTAAACGCATATATTATTGCATAATATTACAACATCAATTAGTGTAGGTAAATGCCATTATTCTAGATAATACTTGCTGAGTTACATAACCGTGGACTTGAATACAAGTAAGATAATTATGTAAGTCGTGTGTTCTACAGTAACACAACCGTAGGGATACATGAAAGGTTAGGGATTTAAATTGTATACAAAGATTAGAAAATATCAAGAGACACAGGCCTAAGTTATTGATAACCTTAAAGTCTAGAAGTAATTCGTGAAGATGGGGTGATATAAGAAATAAATTATAATGTCAGAAATGCGCAGAATTTAGAGCAGATGTTGCTATTTTACTCAATTAAAGAAGGAGAACTTATATGACATGACTCATTTCAAAATATAGAACGCAGTGGAAACGGCACTACTGTATTTCTTGTAGGAAGAGGCAGCCATCTTCTATAACTTTAACATCTGGCTTTCAAAAAAAAGGTTTCCTGGTGTAACTTGAAAACATGAGTCATTAAATTTACACATGTTTTGTCATTAACAATTTCCTTCTACAACTGTACACATATGCTCACGTACGAAAGCACAATCGCACGCACGCACTCACTCACACAATAGATAGGAAATTTGCACGACCGCAATACTTTTCCTTCCTATATATTTCATACATAGGTAAGTGGTAGTAAATAATACTACCATTGAAATGTTATAACTAACAATAATATTGAATCGACGTTCCGTCTTCAGCGTTTCGATCTAGAATCATTATTATAGTATTATAAATGAATTACAGGACTGATAACAGAAACAAACAATGTTAGTGCAATAATAACTTTAGATTGGAACCATAAAGATTAAGGAGAAATCCGAAACATCGGTATAATATTGTATGTCTATGGGATATATATATATATATATCCAAATACCATTAGTAATATTTCTGAATAGTGAATGTGAAACTATATAATCTTATTTAACTATACAATAATATACGTGTGCATTTACGTTCAATTTAAATATTTCATCAAGTTTATACAAATGACTTGACAAATATTACTGAACGATATCCTAATTGCAGTTTATTGTTCTTAAAACAGCACAAGTATAACATTATAACTTTTTGCAAAGAAATTTCCCATTCAAAATTTTAATAATATTTAATGACAACTCATGAAATACATTTATGGTAATTAATTTATGAAATGGAATATACCACGGAGCCGTTGTTAATATTTAATAATCGCCAATAAGGTAATAAGCAAGTGTAACTTAATATCAGTTTAGGAAGACATGCTATCGTTAAAAAAAAAATTAAATAATTTCTAGCAATAATCGGGCATTTTTTCTCCAAAATATTTGCGTTCTTTCTTCTTCGCTCTTCCTCAAAATTATGCTTCAGGAAAAATCACTCCACTCGCCTATTTTTGGAAGACAGGCATACATTCTTTCTTAGGTCACATCTAATTCTTCCTTTTTAACATTGTAAGGAAAAATAATTCATGATAAGATACCATCCCTGTCCATCATTGGATTGTGGATGAAGTCTTAAAGCTTTCTATTTCACATCAATTATATCAGGTTTCAATAAATCCGGGATAGGGGCAGCTGCAGTATCCTTTTTTGGATCAGGGGAACCTACAAAGAAAAATAAAGAGATTTTAGTGGAAGAAGAAAAGCCATTAGATTTATTATTTAAAAATAATTACTATTTTTATCATATATAAAATAAAAATATATGTAATAAATTTGCAGATATGGTGGGCTGGCTAAGGCGACAAAATACCATTACTTTTTTTTATTTATTTAGAAATATAATAATCTGTCACGTGGACAATAATTATAGTGATATATGAACACATTCACACCAACAAGGTAATATAAAGTCAAAAATAAAAATAAATAAAATATATTGCACCTAGCTAAATATTCTAGGTCGATATGCTTTTAAAATATTATTACATCATTTTTGTGATCAATGATTATAATACGAAATCCAATGCTACGCTATTTCAAAATAAAATATATCTATTATTTTTCCGGTAACAGAAACATTATTTCCTTAATAAATTTAAATTAAATAATGATTCTGGATGATATATTAATTTTCAGTTCAGATCTACTAAAAATATTTACTTTTTAGTAGAAAAAGGCCTTAAATGTAATTGTATCAAATGGAATATTGTAATCGATTAAGGAAAGAATATTAATTCCTTCCTTACATAATACATAGAATCTACTTATTTCCATATGGTTTTGCTATTTCTTCACTAAACAAAATTTTCTGCGAATTATTCGCACGGGCCAACTAGTAAATATAATAATATAACTTTTATTATAAGTAAAATAAAACTTATACTATAAGTAAAATATAATGCTAATAAACTAGGTTTAAGCTATAGTTATTTATTTAAACAAATATATATGTTTGATAAGCTTGAAATTTGCCATCTGCAAAGTTTTGCAATAAGCAAATCTGTGAACACTAGGTATATGTAAAAGTTAAGTAAGTAAATATCTTGGCCACTGTCTTAAATGTCGTTGGGGTGGGGTGTACGGGTTAGCGGTGAGAACAAGTGTTTGGATTAATGGGTTTATGTTCGGTAAATCAGTCTGTGGTGGAAGTTTTTATAGTATTATGTTGCAGTATCTGAAATTGTTTGGATGTCCATGTCTTTGTTTAGAATAGAAGTCCAAGTCATTTGTTACATAGAAAGATGCATCTCTATTTTTCTCAAATTCTTTTATTGACATTTTTGAATTTCGAGGATGCTTAAATATTAAATAGACCAAAATATTTGTACAAATTGCTTTGCTAGGACCTATTTTTAAAAGCTGACTGGAAAGATAATAAAAGTAACAAGACAAAGTAATGCCCCGATCATGGGATTTTCTAAATTATTAAACATAGTAAAATATAAGAGCAAACAAACGCCTTTAAGAAATAATAAAGTTAGTATATCAGCCAGGAAAAAAAGTGTAGTAGACTATTCTACTCCTATATGCAATCTTTTTAAAAGATGACATTATTAAGTATGCCAAAATAAATGGACTGTATCTTTGTTAATAATTATCCGATTTTTTTTGTATTTAATTTAGTAATCTTTCTAATTATCGTGGTACAATCAAAATTTCGTGTAAATAGGTGGAAGTATATTGAAGTTATCAAACTTTTTGTGATTTTTGAAAAAAAATCAAAGGGAGGGGATGTCTTAGGTCAAATTTGTAGAAAAAAGTTTTATTTTTCGATCTCAATGAAAATTCGTATTCGAGGGTCTTTCTAGTTTCGAAATACAAATCTCAACTCAGTTTCTATTTTTTTAAAATATTACAACACACTTTATTCCTTCTGTCAATACAAATTGTTTAAATTATACATATTTCTAATTGGTTTTTTCGATATTCTTTTTTGTTTTATAGGTAATCTAGTAATATTTCTAATCATCATAGGTACAATCAAGGAAAAAATTCATACTTTTTGAATTATTTGCAAATTAAGTTTCATTTCCTTCATAACTTTTTTCCAGAAATTTCGAGGGGAAAGGATTATTTTTCGCATGTGAAGGAGAAGAATACCTTCAAAATGAGTGGTCAGTTATTGGATTTGATGAAGAATTGACGAAGTTATGGCGTATCGGCAAAAAAAAACATTTCAGATATAATATATAAGATTTCTATACTTTAATTATTTAAATGTAGTCAATAGCTTGTTGCAAATTACAAGGACGATAGAATTCGGACGGTATTCAAACTTTGGTTCAATTCTTATAGTAACCAATAATAATATCATTGACAGTATTAATACGTGTGAATTAACCGAATAAATAAAAATGAGTATTAATTTACTTTATTATAAAATATATTTTATAAAACTAACACATCTCAAGTCATAGTAGTTTATGAAAATTAATTAAACTGAATAATGTCAACATTTTAAAAACTTATTACACATTAAGAAAAATATTCATCCCGTTTAACGTCCTTTTAGCATGGCCAAATTAACAATTACTCGATCTAATGTAATTTCTTTTGATGTTTCTCTTTGTATATTTCAGAAGGGCGCTCGAGAGCTTTTCCTGCCCCACTGTAGTGCGGCAATCTGTCATGTCTTAAATTAATTACAGCTTAGTTAAACTCCTTTGAAAAGAAGAAACTAACACACCTGCTGTAAAAAGGAACCCAGATCAAGGTTTGATTTTTATCGAACTCCATAAACAGTAAAATTAGCGTTATGTCCGTTTCATGAGTAATTTCATTCAATAGAACTAACTAACAACGAAATACTGTTCACTTGTAATAAGATTCTAGATGGTAGTCATGCTTGTAAGAAGTGTTTGTTACTCTTGATCAGTTCCAAAAAAAAAAAAAAAAAAACGCCAAGTAAGGTGAGTATAGCTTCCTCACAGTTTTCATTAGCTACACAATATTTTTATTACAAGATCTAAATTTTTTCATATGAGAGTAAAATCTCTGGGAGAAGCCGTTTTCGGAAATTCAGTAATCCCTCAACATATAACTGTTCGATATCCGAGAGAGTTCCGCATTTGCAGGTTGCATATTTGATAATTCATGATTAAAACAAAAAAATCCAGTGCATACTGAACATGCATATCAGTCTGTTAGTACAAAAAGTCGTATGTAAAAATTTAGTGTTTTACAGGAGAGCATAAGAACAAAAACATTTAACATGTGAACAAACTCACCCCATGTGTGTTACAATCTGGACAGGTGAAATGGGTCGTGAAAATGGAAGGACATACTCCTAAAAATTACATTTATACCAAAGATTTTCGTGATTAAAACAACGGAAGCCAACAATATAAGTGGAAAATACATCTTTTTTTTTTAAGAAGCAGGCTTGTAAGTATGATTTCAAGTATGCTTTCAAGTGATAATTATATATGTATTGATAATTGATAGTCTGAGTATCTATTGATAATTTTGTTGCTAAATGTTCTGAAGAATGCTGTGTAGAAATATTAATTTGTTTAAAAACTCTATTCACTCTTTTTCGCTTTTACTAATCGACGGTATATCACTCTTCTTATAAATACAAAAAAAATATAAGGTACTGGCCAAAACTCCCGGTTTCGGGGAAGATCGGAAAAATTCTAACTTTTTGACTAGTCAAAAGAAATATTATCAAGTTCAATTTTAGATTTCACAGGTGATGCTAGATAAAATTAAAAAAAAAAATGTAACTAAGGTATTAATTGTACTGTCTGCCACTAGTGGATTTTTGGGGAGGGGAAGGGGGGGCTTCAGCCCAAAGCTTTTTTTTCATATAAATAACGATAATTACTTTATAAAAACAGAAAGATACTAAATACTTATATGAAATGGTGTTTAAGAGATTCTTGAAGTCCTATTAAATGTAATTAAACGAACAATAATACTTCAAGAAATAATTTTTAATATTTTTGACTATCAAACATGGTTATATTTCAACATTTCGAGGGGGCTTCAGCCCGAAAGCCCCCCCCCCCCGTAAATCTGCCTGTGCTGTATGCAATAGTAAACGCATCGAACGATACCATGGGAGTTGACAGCATTAATTAGAATACTTTGGCAATTAAAATCTGTTACAGAAGCATTTGAGATAACACAGCCTGTACCACTACGACCCTTGAAAAGTCTTGGGTGCAGTACTATTAAACGAAGTACTGTTTCAAGGACAACGGTTGTGCAGGTAGGTGATGGGGACGATATCACGTTCAGCCGCCAGTTTTTCCCCCTTAATTATTTATTAATTAAGGGTACCCACTTTGTAGAGATGTGCCGCAGGATGATCTCCCGACCCCGGGGTCGATCCATGGCTAAAGAAGAATTACTAGTCGTCAGCCAGATTCGAACCTAGGATCTTGAGATCTGGAAGTCAGTGCCCATCCACTGAGTTACCCCGCTTCCTAAATTAATACAATCCTCAATAATCGCTATCGGAAGCACTGTCTTTACCATTAACATACTAGCTTTTTTTTTCCATATCTTCAGAAACTCCTGTCCACCGGTACAATTGAATTCCATCCAGCTTCCTTTCTCGGACACAGTTCGGTATCTCGGCTTTCTTTTAGACCGAAGACTAACATGGAACCCACATACTAGACTCAAAAGACAAGTACTCAACCGACGATACGGCCAACTATCCAGACTACTGAGCAGAAAATCTAAACTTTCAATTGAAAACAAATTACTTATTTACAGGACAATCCTGAAATTTATGTGGACATACGGACTTGAACTGTGGGGGACAGCAAAATTTTCTAACATTAAACAGTTGATAAAACCAACAACCCTACACCATGTTACATATGAAACTTCCAGAATTTTAAAACTGTTCAAAATTAATGCAGATATATGTTTACTTAAAATGCACTGGGAACGCTTTTCTGAGGTAAAACTGAAAAGAAGGTTTTTTCCTCAGTGTTTTTTCAAGATAGCGGATAATAGCTTAAGCGGCGATAGAGTGAAAATTAGATTTTTAAAGGTGTCAATACACAGTTCACCTGATACTGTAACTACACATTTCTTGAGATAGCTATACCAGGTTAATAATAAATACAGTGAGAAATAATATCGTGATTAATTAGAAATGGAGAACTCAATCCAATGTAATAAATTTCTTATTGCTTTCGTGCACTTTATACAAAATATTGTACAATAGAAGACGCCTGAATGGTGTTGATTTAGGACTCTATTGAGTCCTTCCAAGATAGTGTTTACGGAGCGGTCGGTGGTTTTCATATTTTTCTCTTTCTTACAACATGTCAGATTTTCACATAATTGGACTTTATTGCTTTCAATATTTTTTTGTCATTGATATAATAAAAAATCGTTGATGGGAGTATTGATGTTACGGTATCAATCAATTAAGAAAACGGGATCTATAATGAGTTAATAGAACAGAAATTCAGCTCAAGAAAGGTCTCAAAGTAATAGACTAATTATTTTGCTAATGCTCTTCCAATATAACAACCATTTTCAATTTTAATCAAACTTAAATTATTTGTAATTACTTCTTTAACGAGCTAATTTCTTATGCTTATGATAGAATAGAATTATAATGGAAATATATTTGTACTCATATTTTTTGCATGAGTACGCATACGTGTATTTATTGATACATAAAATTATGTATTTATTGGAAGTAAATTAAAAGATGTATTATGTACTCTTTGTAGCATGAATCTTTGCTAATAGGATATTTGTTGAGATCAGACATTCTTGATAATACATGACCGCCCATCGTAGCCCCCTGCAGGTATATACTTTGCAATATCAGGGCCCTCATATAAACCATAAATTTGTTGGTTTCTTCCCCTCTACCTGGAGGCCTCAAGACAAATTCCTTCATTCATAGACTACAAAATATTTCTTCCACGTATCAATCGACTTTGCTGAACCTTCTTGCTCATCGTCCATGTTTCTGAATGATATCAGCGGACTAGTGTACTCAGGGCTTTATTGGGTACTAATTTAGTTTAATAATCTTTATCTAATTTCACACTTATTGTTTTGATTCTCAAACAACGGACAACTTCTAAGTTCCATTTAAATAACAAGCTAACCAAAGATCGGTGGCTGTAATACAGTATTCAAGAAGTTTTTTTTTTTTTAATTTTGCCATGGACAATGAAAATCTTCAACTAAAAACCTCAAACAGAGAACTTCTTATGTCTTTCGAAATTCTCAAAAGTCCTGGAAGCCCTGAAATGTGACATTGTTAACCTGGCTAATTCTCATTTCTTTCACACCATCTGGGCGAAAAGGTTGAAAATCAATCTAGTATATTTTAAATTGTCATTCTTATGGGTTAATATATATGAGCCATTTTCAAGCACATTTTTACAATGTTGACCATTTATAATACATATATATATTTTCTCTTATAAGCAAATTTAATATACTTTTCTTTAGACAAAATTTTGATTTCGTCACTCAACTCTTAGTGGTCTTTTAATTCTAAAAACAGGAAATATCTCTTATTACCAAATACATATTTCTAAAATTAAATTAAAAACCAAAGCCTATTAACAATAAAAATCTTTAGTTAAACAAAAAGTATTATTTTTTACTTCTTATTTAGTTCTTTTTAGGCAAAATTTATTTGTCGTTCTTTAAATAGCCCAATTTGATTTTACAATTTTATTGAGATCTAACCTTTACTGGGATACCCGAAGTCTTATGTTAATAAACCTGCATAACTTGGCAAAAAAATTAATGTTTTAAGAAATATAAAACTAACCATAAAACGAAGCAAATAATTAGTAATATAAAAGCAAAATATTTACACATTCTGAATGTGTATGAATCCTCATTCTGTTTGTGACAATTTATCAACAAACAAAAAAAATCTTTGTGGGAGAGCGATAGTAACAATACCGAGTAATACATATTTGTTCTTAAATCTAATTACAAAATGAAAATTAAAAAAAAAAAAAAACTCAACAGCAATTCGGCAAATTTAAAATATCGGAAAAAAAAATCCAAAATAGCCAAATACACTAATTAGATATGCTAAAACTTGGAAGGAGCTATTATACTTGCATACACTATTCTTCAAAACTCTTTCAAATCTGTGCCCTATCCAATGAGCTTTTCTTAACATATAGGCGTGAAAAATAATTTTCGTATGTAAAAACGAAGATAGTGATTATTAATGTACTTGAATTGTTTTCTTTTACTGAAGCCCAAGATTTGATCAAATTGATGAAACAGCCATTTTTGAAATATACGTTTTAATGTATTGTATACAATTTTTGGCAGACGGATATCCATGCCGTAAAATGTTTTGTATTTTTGGTTTATTATTATCAATAATGAATCATTTTGATCGAACAAAAAATTCAAAAACTTAACCTCCTCTAAATATTAGAGGTTTTACGTTTCAGGAGAAGTAGAATTCGAAATACGAATACATAATTTTTTGTCTGTCCGCCGTCCGCGCATTTTCTCCGAAACTAATGGACCGATTTTTTTCAAATTTGGATTTAAAGGCAGAGGTCATTCGAGGATGATCCATCGGCATTACTCTCCGCCTTTTCCTTTTAAAATGGCAGCCGAAAAACCGGCGTTGCTATATACCATAGCGCCTAAACGAATGTAAGGACTTAAATGTATTTGGCTAAAGTCCTCTTCTCGATGCCCTTTAAATTTATCTATATAACATACTTCAATGAAAAGAAGCTGAAAAAAAAGTTACGAGGGTGATCAAATTAGATTCCGAATAACTCAAAAATTATACACTTTTTTGTTGATGTTGTATATAGTTATTTAAAAGTTTATAAAATTTCCTAAAAAACAAAAAAAATCGTTAAAATCGGACAATTTGGAGCAAAGATGTGGTCTCTAGATGTTTTTTTATATGTTCTATTGCAAAGGTTATATCGTTTGTTTTGAATTTTGATGTTTGAATGTATTCATGAGGTAATGCTATATTTTTTATCAAATTACAAATGATGAAAAAAAATATTTAGGTCAATAATTGCAATCACCTTTTACCTCTTTATCTTTGTAACTAGGAAGGTTATGTTACTTTAAATGTATAATTGTTTGGAAATAATAAACCATCATGAAATAATTTGCAGCGATCTTTTTCATTCATAGCTTAATTTTGTATTATATAATCAATAAAGCATTTTTATCAGTAGTAGTAAATAAGATTGCGTAAACGAAAAGGAAAATGGTGGATGCAATCGATTTTGTTTTTATCTTTTATACCCTACATCCCCTTTTCAAGTATACAGAGAGGGGGATTATAGACCAGTAACCTTGTCATGATAAGGAGGGTCTAAGATAGTATATAGCAAAATAAATAGTATAAAGGTGTTATCACTCTTGAATCAGTGGAACCATAGTTCATTCATTTTATGCAAGGATCTCACCCCCTGAAGATAGATTAATGCCATTACCCTGGAGGAAGTGGTTGTCATCAACCAGACCCCACCTGAATGATTGCTGTAGTTAATAGGCATTACCTCGGTTTCCATTCAAAAGCCATTTAAAATTGAATGATTCACTTTTTCTCTTTTTATTATTATTATTTTTTTTTTTTTAAGAACACTTAAAAGGATAAAGTAGAGGATATACTTTCTAAGGAAAAAAATGTCAAATTACAATTAAATATTTTATTTTAACAACTATTGAGAACATAGGCATAATTTTAAAGTTAAAAAAAAAAAGAACACTAATAAAAATAAATATTGGCCAGCATTTTTTTTTAATTTAATTTAATTATTTTGTAAAAGTTTTCATAGCTCTTACTTTCAAAAACATTAACTCAGCATTTCAATTTTCAATTACAGAAAAGTCTTCGGAAATGTTTTAAATATTAAGGTGTTATAATTCAAAATGTGTTAATTTGGAAAAAAGAGTTCTGAATTATTTTTAATTCTAAGGCCACAGTTATAAGTAGATAAACTTTTACTGAGGGCTATAAATTTCTCAATAAATTATTTTAACTTACTGAGAAATTCATGATCCATAAACGTAAAGTTTTATGGAGAAAAACAAAAATAAAAATCTGGAGTGCGCAACACAACTTTCACTTACCGCTCAACTTTGAATAGAAATTACTTTCTGGCCATGTCGAGCTACAATAACATTTTTTAATTGCATTTTTTACCGAGGTAAAGCTAAAAGCTTACAGCTAAAAACCTGTACCACTACAACCCATGAAGGGTCTTGGGTTCAGTACTATTTAGGGAAAGTACAGTTTCTAGGTCAATTGTGCAATGAGGTTATTTGACCGAGATCACACTCAAGCGCCAGGTTTTCCCCCTTAATTGATTATTTACTTAAGGGTACCCACTTTACAGAGGCTGGGTGTGCCCCTAGGAGGGTCTCCCAACCCAAGGTCACCCCACAGCCAATGAAACAGATAAATAAATTTTCTGCCATGAGCCGGGGTTAAAACCTGGGACATTTAGCATTGGAAGCTCAGTTCCAGCTAAAAAATAATAAATACCATTAAAATAACAAAAGTCCTATTTATTATATCACCGGTTGATTATGGATTGTACGACTATTAGTTATTAAGCTGTTATTTTCTAAAGTTTATTAAAATGGAATTAAGAGATGTACATGGTCTAATATAGACAGGTCGAAAGTTGTCACACTAATTGGAAGTGGATACTGTTGGAATAGAACAAAGGGAAAATTCATCAAATTATTCACTAATTTAATTTTCTAAAAGGTTACATGATAATTTTTCGGAATAAACTGACAATAGATGCCTAATTATTTAAATATAATATCAGATCTGGAGTTACTAAACTACAGTAAATATATTTAAGGTTATGAACATACCCATGAAATATTTTTATAAAACTGTCCCAAATTCTTTCAATAGTTATATTTAGCATTTTTTCATAACTCCTAACAAACAGAAATAGTTAATATTTATAATAAACCAAATTAAAGGTACTTTAGAGGAAGACATGATAATTTTGGGATTTCACAAAGGGAAAATTCATTAAATTATTCACTAATTCTATTTTCTAAAACGTTACATGACGATTTTTCGGGATTATCTGACGTTGATACCTAATTATTTAAATATAATATTAGATCTAGAATTATTAAACTACAGTAAATGTATTTAAGTTTATAAACATATACTTTATACATCCATGTATTATATAAAATAATGATTTGATATTTCACTTCTTCTTTCACACAAATACAATTAAATAGTTTTTTAAACAATGGCATTGCATTGATTAGGTGGATTTTAAATACTTTTGCCAAACCCAAATAAAAATGTTAAAAGTTTACATTTAGTTAGTAAATTGCATTTACTTTCCTTGAAAACAAGTGATTAATGTTAAATAATATTAGTTTTCAAAAATTATTATTTATAATTTTTTCGCCACACTCCGTTAACTTCTACAACTTTCTATATTAGATATTGTTTTTTCTAAAATTTTCCGCTTTCCAACAATATATTATACGTATACCTTCTGACTAGTATTTCAGGAGATTCAATTTCGACCTGGATAAGCATTTTTATTATTTTCTCCTTTAATCAATTAACAAATTCTTTCAAAAGTTATATTCAGTATTTTTTCGTCACTCTTAAAAATGTGACATGATTAATTATTTAAAATAAACCATATAAAAGGTGCTTTAGAGGAAGACTTATATAACATTGGGCATTTAAATCCTGTAAAGTGACATAAATGGGGAAAAGACCTGCTTGATATTAAGGACCACTTAATTGTACAATGATACACCGAGTTTAATCTAAATCGTTAGAGCTGTTTCAGACTATTATTTATACGATAAAATGTAAGTATGTGGATTATATTTCTTAAATTATATTAAACATGTTGAATCAAAAATATTCCTTCATCCTATCTAGAGAACTTTAATTTATTTTGAATAATTGAAAACCTAGAGGCTGGCTGAGCTGAACCACTGAATAGTGAACCAGCCTTAAACATGATCTGCTTTACAAGGCTGCTGTCATCTCAAGAGAAAATCCTTTGAAAAAGACATCATATTACCATGCATGGAAAAGAAATCAACATTGTGACGGTAATGATATCAAACACCAGAGAAAACATTTCGATTATTCAAGATTCAACAAAATGCAAAGAAAACTCAAAAGATTTCAGCTTCGTACAAACACCTTTTAGAGACAGAATTCATTTTAGGGGAAAAAATGGAGTAATTATATCTAATTAGCATTGAAAATGACAAATAAGGAGAGGGGAAAGAAGGGCGAAGGCTATCCATTAAGGCAATATCTTATCCATGAGTCAGAAAAGCTTTTTTACTTGAAAAGAATTATTCTCTCAACATATTATAGTAAAACATTATATTCCTATTCACAATTCTTATCAATTGTTGTTTTTCAATTGATTAATCAAGCTTCAAATTCAATCAAAGAGAATACAGATAAAAACTAATACAATCAAAACATTAATAAAGAACCAGTTGAACAAGTATGAACTTCTGAAGTTCGAACAAAAATTAAGTACTGGAAGTATTAAACAAAATTAAGAATAAATAACGACTCCAATGACCTGCTTGGGTAAATATTGTTAAAAGTATAAAAAAATTAAGGTTCCTGAAAGGCATTAAATTTTGCAATAGGAAGAGGAAAAAATAAAATATACAAATAAAATTATTATTTTATAATGTTCAAAAATTTCTGATCAATTGCTACAAAATATTCAAACAAAAACATCACTGGTATAATGTCTCATTTTCACAAAACAATTAATATTCTTAAAATTTCTTATAATCAAGTGATGTATTAAAAAAATGTATATCATTCATAACATCATTAAAAATAAATACGAAGTATCTCATCTAACTAAAAAAAATAACTTTATAATACATTTTCTTAGAAAAAAATTCAATAAAAATTAACATCACATATAAAAACAATTATCAGTAAAAATATTTTCAAAAAATACTTCATTTTCAATTACTTTACTAATTTGTTCAGATTACATACTAGCAATAAGACTGGTGTTAAGCGATAAGAAAAGAAAGTACAAGTGTTTATCTTATAAGCTGTTAAAGGTATCACGGTGCTTTCCATAATCTATACAGAATTTTCATAGAAGGTGAATTTATTAGATGGCAGCCATGGAGTCTAGATGGCCAACAGACATTATTTCATATACAAGTGCCCAAGCAATCATACACGAGTCTATGTACATCAAAACTCATTCAATAACTTATTAGTTGTGGTTTTTAAGACATGTCATGTATATTTCACTATATAACAATAAATTTATAGTCCAATACTTTATTTCAGACTAAAGACAAAATTGTGAATTTCCATTATGTTTATGACAAACAATAGCTAAATACATGATATCATCCAATAGTTATAAGATACATAAGCCCATCCTAATTTAAACCTATGTTATGAATGATTTTGAGAGTAGAAATGATTTCACAAAATGGCTATCCTTAAATTATAAGCAGACATTCACATCGGCATGAAAGCTTCTATGTAAAACATACATCATAACTTACAAGTTATCACAAACTTGGAAACAAACTATTGTCATTATTATTGTTTAAATGCCTGCTTTCAGATTGTGTCTTCATCATGTAATCTACACAAATTACTATTTTCACTTACACAATTCGGCGAACCACTTCTTTGCATTATAACATCTTGGATTGGTGCAGTGCGGACACCTGGTTAAAAATTTTGGACTGACTTTACAATCACCTTTCAAATGAGAACTAACGATATCTGCTAGAGCAGAAATAAAGAGTGGATGATCATTAGGAGCAGCAGCTCTTCTGATGCATTCAACTCCCAACTAAAAAAAAAAAAAAAAAAAAAAAAAAAAACATTTAAATACCTACAAACAATACTACAACTATATTTTATAAACTAGTCTCTAAAACTATATTTTGTATGCAATCATAACTGTACAACCAGTAGTAATACTAACTGAGAATTTTCACAATTCACAACGATAATAAAAAATCATGAATAAATAAATCTCAGTAATATGTTTTAAGCTATTGTTCATTTAAGTTCAATTAAGTTTTTCCATATTATAAAATTAAACAGTTCATATGTCTTGCCTAAAAAATGGGTAAAGAGCAGGTATATCAATTAAAATAAAAATCAATTTTGTTTATGTCAAACATTGTCACTTACAAGGGTAGATTACAGACCTGGGGTGCTTATTTCAATGGAACATTTTTTTTTTTATTCGTATAAAATTGTGGAATATAAAAGTTATTGGTGCGGTTGGGAAGAGTTCAGCTTTCCAACAGTCATAGAAACATAGAATTAAGAGAAAATAATGAGGAGTTATGAATGTTTTAGTAAACAAAATGAAAAAACAATTTCCCATAAAATTAAGTCCAACAATTTATATTTCTTTATTTCAAAACAAAATCGTATTTTAGAGTTTTAAAGGATGCTAGATACGAATCTGTACTAATTTTACATGACAAAAATTTACTTGTTCTACTTTACTGGAAGCTTCATTTGTTTTTCATAATTTATTATACAGTTTAAAATGTTTAATACAATGAACAATATGTTTTTCTTATTTTACACACACACAAAAAAAAAAAATTATCGATATATAATAATCTAAAAATCCATGCAGGTCAAAGACAGAAAACAATGATATAAAAAAAAGTATTTAAATTTTATCTTTTTATTTTATTTTTTGCTCCTAGGGCACATTGGTAAGAACCCTGAGACATGGATCAAATATTTGACCTAGGATCACCAAAAAAAGTTTCATTTAAAATGCTTTAGTTTTAGCAAATATTCTCATCACACATGATGTTCCCAAAGCAGAATATTTTCCACCTTTCTTTAACAATTTGTCCAAAAAAACAAAAGTTTCTAAGAGCCTGACAGTAATAATATATCTAACATAATTCATTTTTTGATATGTCATGTTGTATTTAGATTTATTTCTTTGAACAAAAAACACGTTTGCTGCTAACAAGGAGTTATCTCGTAGATTGAAGTTATCTCTAGCCGCTAGCTATGAGTTAATTAATAGATTGTTTTACCAATGCCACATACGATCAAACTTATAGTATATTGATGTTCTTATATTTGGATTCTTATTAGGTAATCTGGCATTGGGGACAGGCATGGTGGCACTGTTTTTGAAAATATCGCTCAGCAACAAATGTGTTAATACCATATTCATTAAGAAAAAAGTTTTGAAAAAAAAATGAAAAATTTAAAATACTGAAATAAATACCAACACAATCAAAAAGTACAAGAAGAATTCGAGAATTCAGGATGAATCTCAGCATTTGACAATTTTAGAAGGAGCTATAATTAATTCTTTCAAATAATTCACTTATCACAATTCTTAGGTTCAAGATTTATGAATCACATTCTTATAGGCTATGAGAATGATTCAATAGATCCTTTTCATTGATATCTGACACATGTCTTAAAGTAAAATAATCGAATTGTTTTGAAAAACTGAAAAAAATCTAATAAACATTACATTTCTTATCAGGAAACAGTTACACAGTGGACACTGTTTTATTTACTACATCAAATGAACTTTCTGCAATCAAATTTTCATTTATGCTATCTTGATGGACGGGAATTTTTTTCTGTATTCTCATTAAGATTCTATGACAATGCTTGATACTTGTGCATTATTCTGCTTGAAGCAGATGAAGACCAGTTCAAATCACTAGAATGATATCTATATTCACCCTAATGGCAAATTGAGATTTATTTACCAACTAGCATCTTCTGTCTATATTCTTAACTAATAACGTTTTCCATGTTCCTTTATCCAACTCAATAACTTCACACACACACACATTTTAATTTTTCTAAAACTAATAATAAGTAAAGAAAGAAACATAACCAGGAAGTAAAATCATAACAAAAAAAAAAAAAATTAGATGAACATTTTCAAAATCACTATTAATTGTACCATATTTACTTATACTGTTACCTCTTCTCCAAGTTCTTTGCAGTATTCAATGTCCAACTCATGCAGTGTTTCAATATGTTCATTAACAAATGCAACAGGAACAAGAATAAAATTTTTCTTCCCTTGTTTTACATAACCTAAAAAAAAAAAATACAATAATATAGAACACATAATTCTTATTGATAGCAAATATTTAAGTTAAAAAAGTAACCTTTTATAGCTTCATCAGTATAAGGTTGCAACCACGGTAGTGGGCCGACTTTGGATTGCCAGACCAAACAGTACGGGTTACAATAAGACAATTCCTGCATAACAAGTTGCACAGTAGCCCCAACTTCACTGGGGTAAGGATCACCACGGTTTACAGCCTAAACAAATATTATTAATGGTAGTTAATCAAATTTACTGCACATAGATATTTTATAACTTATTTGAATTTAAAATACCATAAGCAGACTTAAAACTATGCATAGAGGCCACGATGGCAGCAAATTTGTGTAAGGGTCTCCGACCAACCAATTCTGGTGTGGTACAAAACCCACTTCAGTCACGGTGGTCTATTAAACAATCTTAGAAGAAAAGATTGGTTAAAAATATATAGCCATCTTTAGAAAACTGATAGGTGAAAAATATCATCTGGTTTGATTGTCAGGTTAATTCCCTCAACCAATACTAGTACAAAAATGTAAAATGTATTTCACCCTTAAATTCATAAATGGACATAGATAAGTGAAGTAAAGTGAATAAAAAATTATCACAAATTAAATCAGTATTACTACCAAGGAAGTATTTAGAACTGGAGAAACAATACATGATAAGTTTCTTAAATTAATTGTACTTCAAGCTTTATTTATACGAACAATTGTGTAAAATATGGGTACCATTAGACCAAAAGTCAAGCAACAACATTTAATTAAATAATAAAATTATAGCTTGCCTGTAATTAGTTGGGAGCTCTAGAGTCATGCAGCATTAAATTAAACTAATGTCGTGTTTTATTCTACTTCTAATATCATTTAAAAAATATTCACAAACCAGTATATGTATATATTTTGTAAATATAGGAGGATAAGGAGAAAAAAATTAGTTTTAACTTAGTATTTTTTTGGTTCAATAAAAGGCTGCCAACTAATCATGGAAAAGTCGTCAGAATTGTGAAATCCCATATTTCCTACTAACACTATTTCAAATATGTTTTCACATTTAATAGCAAAGTAGAAAATTAGGAATCATAACAAAAAATAAACACTTTATATACTGGCTATCACTCATTAATGACATACTTAGTTTGGGCACATTTGTTTTCAGCATAATTTTCAATAATCAAAATGTACTAGCTAAAATTCCTTAGAAACCCGATTCAATCCTGGTAACAAGCCAGTAAAATGTTCAATGAAACGTTAACCACCATTTAAAACTTAATAATTGGTAATTGGTTGACTGTCGTGGATAATGAAGAGATGAATAGTTGGGGTGCTCAGTCAAAAAAGGAAGGCAAAAATAAATTATAATATTTATTTTTTACATCTGCCGACGTTTCGACCTGAAGTTCAGGCCATCATCAGGGCTAAGAAAATAACCAGATAACAAGGTATGAGAAACTTAATTAATGATGGTAAAAAAGACTTTTTTCTTTAAAAAAGACTTTCTTTTTTACCATCATTAATTAAGTTTCTCATACCTTGTTATCTGGTTATTTTCTTAGCCCTGATGATGGCCTGAACTTCAGGTCGAAACGTCGGCAGATGTAAAAAATAAATATTATAATTTATTTTTGCCTTCCTTTTTTGACTGAGCACCCCAACTATTCATCTCTTCATTTAAAACTTAACATGCATTTATTTTTTATAATAATGTTGTTTACTTGTTTGTAACTATAACCATTAACATAATTAATTTGTTTTAACTACAAGAACTAATGCTCCATAAATAAAAAAGTTATAGTTATTATAAATAAAAATTATAGTTAACTATTACAGCTAATAGCTATTTAGTTGGAAGAATTATTTATGGGCATTCTGCTGCTCTTTTAATTAATAATTTAACACAATTAAAGGCAATTTAGTAATAGTATTTATTTTTTAGTTACAGTTAACTTATGCTCAACTCTGTTGGTTGAAAAGCATTGGCAATACAAAATCAGATTAACGGTTGAAAAGAATAAGTATTAAAGTCCATTAACAGGCTATTGGGGCCGGTATAGCAGAATGGTTAGCACACTATACTAGTAAAGCAAGATCATAGGATCGAATCCCGGCCCTACTTCTCAATACGGCTGGTCCCCACGGGAAGTTAGACCATTACCCCTTCTTAATTAGGTGAGGTCTACAAGTTGCACAATACTTGTAAGAACAGGGTTTAAAAAAAAAGAAAAAATGGGCTATTGGTCAATAAAGTGTGAATTATGACAATTTATAACAATAAATCAATGAGATTTCAGAAGCTGGATCGATATACTACAAGACCCTCATGACAAAGGAGCTAATTAGCTAGTTAATAGAATAGATGAAAATAGAAATATTCAACAATGATTATGTAAACCTTCAATGGCAGAGAATGTGCAGAAAATAATATAACCACATCCTTTTGTGTTTCTTTCGGAAATAGTTTGAGTTCAGATGTGATTCTATCAGCCACCGTTTTTGTAAACAAAGGATGTATTGGCCACCTATCAATTAGACTCCATTTTATATTTGGATTTCTTTCCCTAAAACAAACAATAATTGATGTTCATCATAGAAGTGAACAGGAGTAGGTAAGCTATGAATAACAAATAATCTTTTACAAATATTCAATCATACATTTTCATATCTAACATATGAAAAAAAAATTATTAAGTCATTTATAAGTACAACTAAATATTCTCAGGACACAATATCAGCCAAATTACAGTATTATCAAAACCAACATGGACTAAAAGCACATAGCAATAGTTACAATTACATATCAATAGATAAAAAGTTTATATGTTAAATTAAGCAGCATATCAAACTACAAATATTGCTTTCTTAATAAGTATATAACATTTGTATCTATACCTCAGGATTAAACTGCATTATGTCATTTTAATTAAGCTGTCAGAAGAGAAGTTTGAATGTTATTTTATATTATGTAATAAATTATATTTCTGCTTGCAAAGAAGATGGAGCAAATTCTGTTGGCGTTCCTTAAAAATTCAAGAATTCAATACTTTTCGGAAAGGTATATCTTATAGGATATTTTAGAATGTGATGATATTTTAACCATTTTGATACCAAGTAATCTACAAAAGAGATTTAAAAATATGAAAGTTACCAATTAACTTTCCTACAGCTTTGTAGGCATGAATCAAAGAGGTTAATCATTCTAGAATAGCCATTTAATTGAATTTTTCCTTTTTACAGAACAACAATGGTATAGAAAATATTTATAATCCACCTGATAGGCCAAATACACAGTAACATGTCATTATAATGAAGTTTACTTCCAAGATACAGGTATAGTTAGTTTCATGGTCCACGAACTTACCTGTTTGACATGAATGTATAGAGAGCATTAAAACTAGACCCACTAGTAGCACAGCTATATTGTGGATATTGTGAAAAAATAACAACTCTTTCTGGTCCATCTCTACAAAAAATAAAAATAAGCTGTTAGATAATGGTTTATTATTAGCTCATTAACTTGAAAAAGGTTGAGACCAAAGTTGATTGACCTTTCAATTTCCTGAACTGTTTCTTCAGTTAATGGATTAACATATCTAAAGGCAACATAGTGCTTATGAGGAGCAGTACTAGGAGATAAGTTATCAAGCTTATGACACAACAACTCGCCCTAAAAATGTTTTCAATAATATGACAAACAAGACAATAAATATTTAAATATCCTCATGTCCCAAATTATTACCTGCAATTTAGTCCATTTATGAATGGGAGAACCACCACCAATTTCGCCATATTTTTTCTGAACTTCTGCAGTTCTTCTTTTGGCGATGTATGGACCTAATGTACTAAAAATATATTATAACAGCTATCTTAAGAATTTAAATATAACAAAATCTATTAGCTATTGAAACCGAGAGGTAACCTTTGAACTGGAAGCTGAATCATATCCCGATCTGTCATTATTCTCAATAAATAGTCAGGTACTTGGTCAGTAGTTTGGGGGCCACCCATGTTTAACATCATAATAGCTGTTTTAACGTTTTTCTTGGCATTTTTACTGTAGTTACAGGACAAATTCTTTAAAATCTGACCTATATAAATTAAATGCTTAATAAAAATATTTAAAAATACATATAAAAACGAAAATGACCAATTCAGGGTTCATTAAGTATTTATTTTAACAAAAAATAATAAATACCCTTTGGTCGCAAGAAGGAAAAATAAGAGCACATGCTTTTCAATTTCAAATACAGCTGTAGAAACAAATCACACTGTCACCCTAGAGTAACAACTAACTCATTGGTTAGAATCAGCTGTGGCTAGTAACGTCATACACGGTTTAGGTTTGCCGCGTTTTTCAAACTTCAACTAGTTCTGTTTCTAATAAATTTATAACAAATCCCGGAAAATCAAGAGTAATAAATTCCGTCTAACCTTTTGAAATAACTTGTATGCATACACTGAAACAAATTAGGAATGGTGAATTAGAAATTCCATAAATTGTAAAAAAATAACGGGCTTTCTTTAAAAAATTAAATTAAAAAATGGTTGAAGTAAAGCAGAGTATGGAAATGTCTGCGGTAAGTCATATTAATCATACTTTTCTTCATTAATTCAGAATTTTTAATTTGTAATTAGAATTTTACTTGAGGTATAAAGTTTATGTTATATATAACATTCATTTTTAAAAAGTTGAGGAAATAAGACCTACCCATTATCTTATCTTATAATATGTTGACGTTCGGTGGTGTCCTCCATCTTCATAACATACGTTAAATGCTGGTAATCAAATAATTATTGTTTACCAAAAAAAGCAAGTTTGATTAATGGTCTTTATTACAGTTTTAAATAATATGGCATGATAAATTCAATGTATATTATTGACATACGATAATTGTATGATTACAATATATGAGGTTTATTTTGAAGATCATGGGACACAATCGAGACATGTTAAATTATTATAAAAGAAAATAATATAGAGGATTTATGGAAGAAATTTTTCTCAACGTGTAAATCTTAATTTAGATTGCCTATTTAATTCAGAAAGAAGATTAAATACTTTATTTTGATTTTAAATTATATAATTGATTCATCTCCTTATCTTATATGTTTAGTTTTATCTAAGCCCTGTCCTCCACTTTCCAATTTTAATTTCATTAATTGGTACTGTTATCTAAAGAAAGGTGTACCTACCGGTTTTGTTTTTCAAAAATAACTTTTATAAGAATGATTAATTAACCTTACTGACCTATGCCTCATTTACAAACATTTGCAGCAATAATATGATTGTCTTGCGATCTAAATCGCATGAAGGATTTAAATTGGAACAATATCCATTTATAAAGAAGAAAGATTTGTTTATAAGGAGTTATGATTGACTATTATTAACAGAGCCTTAAAAAGAGCTTTATAAGTGCGAAACATTTTGCCCTTAACGTCAAATTATAATAATCCATCAACATTTTTTTATCAATTAAATTTCTATCATAAATCCAGGCTCTAAATTCATTAGTTTTTCTATGTATTTTGTGTCATAATAATTATTAGTAGCCATAGACATTAGGCGCTCTTGAACAATTACGTCAAGGGCGCCCCTCTCTCCTTCCGGTAGACATACAAATATTATTCAGGATAAGGAATATATTGTATTTAATTTTATATGTGTGTATTTAATTTTATATTTGGATTTTTTTTTTTTTTTTTTTTTTTTGTCTCCTCTTCCTCCCATTTTCGGCTATACGGTTTTTTTTTTCGAACTAGGAGAGAGGTTCTTTTTTTATTTTGTCAGAATCATTTAAAACCTTGAGAAAAATAAAAAGTGAAAAAATTAGTGAAATTTGGTTTAATATTTTAATGTCTTTCACATTAAAGTAAATATTAATAATTTTTTACAATTTTTAACAATTATTGATTACGTTTTATTATGAACACATAAATAAAACGTGCTAATGAGTTGAAAGTTATTGGAGTTGTACAGCAATTTTATCACATTCTTTGGCAGTACAATCAGCAGCCAGACAGTAAGGTATGTTTTAAATAGAATTTAAAACCAATCCACTACATTATCAATAAGAAGTATTACAAATCCAAATTAATCCACAAAATTATATTATAAAAATACCTCCCTCACCAAGGTCGTATTTACTCTTAGTTTTGTTTGAAAAAAGTATTAAAAGTGATTTAGTTGTTTAAAAAATTAATTTCTTTCTGATGTTTAATTTTTGAACAACTTATAATTTCATTCGGAATTTAATTAATAAAAATTGTAGAAATAGAAAAGAAAATTATACATAAGGCAAATTTTTAACACTAACTCAATTCTCAATCGACCTAGGCCACTTTGGAGGAGCTACAAAATTGCGAAAAACATCAAAAAGCTGTAAAACGCCACTGTAAAAATGGCGGGAGTAATGAGAAAAGTTGAAACTCCAAAAATCACTTATCTAATAACTCAATTTATAAAAAAAAATCAATCCTTTAACTTTATTTGAAAGTGCTGCAGCAGGGTTTAAGGTCGTGATGACCGAGCGTGTTGAAGCGTTGCCCGTTTTAGTTTCCTCGTGCCTAGCGCTGGTTCGAATCCGACCTAGGAGAGGTTGACATTTATTTCGCGGCGAACACACGGAATGATACTGCACCCTCTCACTGTGCTTAGAATAGATTTGTCGTGCCTCTCTAAAACAACTCCCTTTATGCCAAAAATGGTGACTAGAGGGTTATCTAATAAAGATAACGAACTTATCTTGCTTACGACAAATTGAAAAATTTGTCAATCCGTTCGCTCAAAAAATCAGTACATATCTTTTAACAATTTTTTTAAACATATTTCATTCATTTAATCATGATTAAATTAAATATGTATAAACTCCCACGATCATGGAACATTTAAATTGTTTCAAAACTCTTAAGATCACGCCGAAAAATTTGAGCCAATTTCAAACTTAAAAAACGCCCCAGCCGTTTGCTTAAAAAATCGTTACATGGCTTTTATCGGGCAATTCTGACACATAACCCTCATGTCGCTACGTTCACCTCATAATCCGCTCCAGAGTTAACGTAGATATCCTTACAAAAAAAAATAAAAAACGGATGTACCAAATATGCAAATATATAAAATTCTATTAAATGGTTATATAATACCTAGCCTACATGTAGAACTAAAAAAAAACAACTAATAAAAGATGAATTTGAAACTTTTTTGAAACAACCAGCCAAAACTGAAACACGGGAGAAATATAATGATTCAATTAATTAGATTAACTTTAAAACTGTCAATTACAATTTGAAATCACATTTTAAATCTTATTGCAATTCCTACTTTTTTTTTCCAGCCCCGAGCGTGGCCAGCAGGTCATAAATATGGACTTCCATGTCGATGTAAACTGTTCCCAGGAGAGAAGGTATTTAACTAAGCCAAAACAAAAGATGTAGCTAGATTAATAAAAAATAATTAAGATAATAGGTTTATAATAAGATAGTTTATTTTTTAAATATTTTTCTTTTTTTTCAGAGGATGAAATACATCCAACCAGAGCGTGCTGTGTCGTTCAAACCATGTAAAGTAAGGACAAGAACTACTTATTGAGTTCTTAAAACATTTCTATCATTTTAAAAACATTTTATATATTTTTAGATTTATAGATCTCCAGAATCAAAAATGCCCGATCACACAACATACAAACAGTCTTTCGAAGCTTTCGAACCGGGTATGTTAAGGAACTGTAAGGGAAAACCGTTGCTAGCCAGAGAAAACCTGACACCTGCTGGAGACTTCTCAGACTTGACAACTCATAAGGTTGTGATTTTTTTTTTAAATTTACATAATATCTGCGATAAATTGAGTAATACAATACCTTGTGATGTATCCATAGCATCAGCAAGTTAATACCATATTTAGGCTCTCTTATTTTTTCTCTAAAATTTACTTTGAATTATTTGTTTTATGAAGTCACTGTTTCTAATATAAAGTGTTATGGTTTATCTAAACATTTTTTATAATTAATACCAATAAGGAAAATAAGAACAAAAATAGAAATACAGTAATAACCGTAGATGCTGATGCAACACTCGGGAAGATGTTTATTTCAAAAGAGGTACCCTAAAGATGATCCGGTCGAAGATGAAAAGGAGGTAAGACGCAGAACGATATGCCAGCCCGATGCTGACTGCGCACCACGTGACAAATGGGATATCCTTGCTGTCGTAGACAGGTAAATGACTTGATGCTATGCTCCTTTACAAGAGAAGGCGAAAATAAATACAAGAAATTAGGCCAAATTGTATCTTATAGGCGAAATCGTATAACGTTTTGAGAAGTAACCTTCATGATCGGAAATTGAGGACGTAATGTCACTTCAATGAAATATAAGAGCCTGTGAAAGCAGTTTTTCATATAGACCTTTCCAACTCTGGGGCTTCCTTAAATTGGACTACTTAATGACCTGTTAATAGATTCAGATACAGGGGTCACAAATATCAACATTGCCTATTCATAATGGAGTGATTGTGTTTATCTTGAGGTAGAAGTCAGAACATCTCACACTACTATAATAGAACGTTGGTGAAGTCCAGGCTCTGCTATGAATCACTGGAGCGTAAATGACAGTATCTCATGTAAAGCTACAGGTCATAACAGAAAGTATTCTATTCGATGTTCTTTTACGAGAAAACTACCTTCTGCACAAAATAAAAATGGAAGTCCTTGAGGACCTATTAGCGAATTTCCGAGTCAGAATCACAATAAACCATTAGAAGAATGAAACCGTTGATGGATATCGAATACAAGCGGGTCTACCCTAAGAAAATATTTGTGCAAGGGCGATTCAAGACAGGAAACTACACAGAAATCACCGGAACTACTGGTTCTCACTGTTCCTCACTAGAAATATCATTGAACCTCTAATTCCAAGTTGTGGGGTACCAGAGACTGCTGAGCATATATTACTTGTCTATTACGCCTTTTAGGAACTGAAGGTCAAGTTTCTGAGGGAGACAGGATTCACAGTCTTGACGAAGATCGATCTCCCTCAACTACTGACCAAGGAGAAACCGCACTACCAAGCCTAAGCATGTAGCTTAAATAAATCAGGGGCGGCCGAGCGGCCTAACGCGTGTGCACAGCACCACACGTTGCCTGGCAACTCGGATAGATGATTATGTGATAACATGATACCGAATTCGCGTCCCGGTGCCAAGAGGGTCTTTTAACTCTGGCATTAACCCCCGCCCATACCCCATGGGCCGAGAAACCCTCGTATAGTCTAAAGGGCGAGGAAGAGGAGGACAAAAAAAAAAAATAGAAGCTTAAATGAGCAGTTGGTACAAGCCGATTTTCCATAGGTAGCATAGATGGAGCTCCATTAGGAAAACTTCCAACAAGAGTACGGTAACCGGACCAAAGAAAAGAAATATTGGACACAGCTCGAGAAAAATATAATTGTTTTGCTTATAACAGAAGCGTTCATAGCATTCCAATAAAGAAAATACCCATTTTGCCTAACAGCTGGGCAGGATTTTAAATTAGTAACTAAAATATTATTTAATAAATTAAAAATATCTAATAGGTATTATATATATATGTTATACCTAATACATGTTTCCGTTTATTCAATGCTATAAAAAGAAACGAAGGACCAGTGATAAATTTTCACGAAAGACGCCCACCTACCTAGCCCAATTTTAGCGATTTCTCAACTATCAAAAGCACCAACACATCCACACTCACCCTCAGGCTATTTTCCTCATTCATGTTATTTTATAAAAACAGAATTATAGTAAGCCATGTAAATCCTGAAAGGAAAACATGAGTACTGCGTCTCATCTTTGACCGACCGCATGCTATAGCGAAACTACAAGCGTCAAAGATGGACGTACTTGAACAATGGCATACCGTTTTAACGAACTCGTTTTCGTCAGTATTATCGTTCTGTGATCTTTCTGTAAAATAGATGTTGAACTATTAAATCGTAAAGTGTGAATGTCGTTCTGAGCTAATAAACAATGCTTCATGTGCTAATAGAAAGAAGTAGTAGGTCCAACCCATTTATTTGCGCGACTACATCCTTGGTTAGAAGATATAAAGCTTCATCAGGAGGCCGCAGAGAAAGGAAAGAGAGTCCAACAGTGGTAGGGTACCCTTCCTGATCTCCTTTGTAACATGTTTAAATATACGTTTAGATTAAAAAGTAGTGAAGATAACAGATGAACCGTTGCAACCTTGTGTCCTTAAAATATTGAAATAATTTAATATCATTTACAGATGAGTTTTGGATCTTGGCCAGGAGTCAACAGACAAAAAATCTATTATCCAAGGGATCACAAATTGTCAGGGGAAGGTCCAATGGCTGAGGTGACCACTCACAAACACGACTACACTCCCAAATGTATCGACGCACCAACGAAGATTATCAGGCCCAACAATCTCGGGTTTTCTTCAGCACCAATGTCTGGTAGGTTTTTGATAATGAATATTGTGTGAGGTTTAAACTCCATTGCAATACTATTTTAATCAATTTTTATTGAAAGAAACCGTGATATTTCCAATATAGTTACAATTTAAGAGGTAAGTTGCGTTCTTCCTCAAACCTTCATAAAACCTAGTTAAATTATAGTATTTAAGTTAATGCGGTGGTGACCTGTTTACGTAACAATATCAAGGAAGCCTGTTTTGGTTTTACTATTTATTTTTGATATCTTAATGTTAGAAATTGATGGATTTAGGATTGTAGGAGTTGTACAGCATTACAGTTAATTTACTTAAGTACTAAAATAAAAAAAAGGTTTTTAATGGTAACTTATTAGCAGTTAATTGCTAGAGGTATAAATGAGTGTTTAATACATTATAAAATATACATAGTGAAAAAAATACTTACTCTCACTTTAAGGTTATCATTTATAATAAAACAACGTTTCAAAGTTCTCTGTTTTCAGGATTGTAATATTGTTTGTGATTTTTTCCATATCTCTAAATCCATAATAATATTTTGTCATAATTAAAATTTTAAAAAAGGTTTGTAAAGTATTATTCTAGGGCAATAAAAAAATGTGACGAGAAAATTAAACTCATAAATGATATTTCTCTTTTCATTTTTTTTTATTACTTGAAACCTATTAATTCAAAAGTAAACTAGATTATTTCTCTAGTTTGGAGTCGTCTTTACTGGCATACTGTCAGCCATATGTGCAGTAAAACATAGGATTCTTATTTCTTAGAATTAGAGAAAAAATAATTAAGTTGCTCAATATAAAAAAGTAATAAAATAAAAATTTAATTAACAATGGCGGAAACCTATAAAAATAATTGACTTGTTCTTTATAAATAAAAAGAGAAAAAATTAACTTATTACTAATAAGGGAAGATTACTGACTTGGGGTCACTGATTACAATCAACTTTCTTGAATGATACTAGGTCGATGGCCCATGTTTGAGGCCGAAATATTGGGGTGATAATTATCCTTTTTCGATTACAATGCAAATTCTGAATTAAAGGTTTTTCGGGGTGCGAAAAACGAATATCATATCTGCTTATACTGAAAAAGAAATAATGAGATCAGGATGTATCTATATCGAGAATAATATATACTAGATTTATGCTTATTTTCGGACCGAATCAGGAAAACATGGCTGCTTCTTGGCATATAATTTAATTTTGACAACTGTTCGATATTTAAAAAAAAAAATGTTTGGTATGTAATAAGTGCAACATTGAAACAATTTATACCAACCGAAGAAGCAAAGTGGCTTCAAATATTTTTTTGAGTTGATATTCGTATTTTGCACCTCGAAAAACTTTTAAATATGATTATTGATAATAATCGAAAAATAAAAATGTTTGACGATATTTTTTCATGTATTCCTCGTAAAGGCATAAATTTCTGATATAGTTATTGATATGGTTTGTAATAACAAAATTAAGCTTTCTAACGGCTGTAGTAACGTTTAATCAAGAGAATTGCCAAGGAATTATGAATATATAGGTAAATAGCATGAAAAAGAAAAGGCTCCAAAAAAAAAAATTATAAAATATAAAAATAAAAATCTGTTTTTTTATTTTATAACTAATTCGTATTAAGGAGATTTAAAGGACACTAGAAACGAATCTGAATTGCTTTTTCATGTCAAAAATTCACTTGAGCTACTTTACTGAGAGCATCTCTTTGTTTTAGTTATTTATTATAAGATTTTAATTCTTTTAATACATTCAGCTATAATATTTCTCGTTCTTGTACAAAAAAAGAAAAAAAAAAAGCTACATTGAAATAGGATTCCACATGCTCATAAAGTCTCCTTATAAGATACAAGGAAATATTTAAATAAACATTTTCCAGGTATTGTTATATACAGAAAATAATCTCATTTTTATGTGATAGCTATCATTTGATATTTTATTTTTCAGATGATTCTGTCATGTCCATGTCTTATAAATGCCCAGATTATAGAAGATTTGAACCTTCGACATCATTTAAACCTGAAAGAAGGTACGTGCATAAGAATGATTGACAGAACGTAATTACATATTTTAATTCAATTAATTTCATGAAATACAGTAGTTAATTACACTGCTGTTGATTGTACTACCAACTTTCAGCCAACTCCAATTTTGTTTTTATTATTATTAACAGTTCCGATACTTATTTGTTTGATTGATGATGAATAATATGATTATGTGAGCAATGTGATCTAACTATTTATAAAACAAAACACAAATGTTAGAACTGCGGTTGGCTGGTTTTGGAATTCAAAGTTGTTTAATGTTAGCGAGGTATATCAGCCAAAGGAGCAGACTTCGAGGAGGAGGGGGGGCGAGGGGGCTGTTCGCCCTTCCCCCAATAAAAATAAACAGGGCGAGAATATCGTTTCCTTCCTCACCAATATTTCGAAGAACAAAAATTAAAAAATAAAAGTCAATAACAAATAATCTACACAAATGAATAAAGTATGTCAACTAAAATCTATTAAGAAAATAGGATAAGTCAACTAAATGGCTAAGCAAAGGCTTAGAAGTATGTACGCAAGTATTTTATCACGCCCTATATTCCTATTATTGAAATTTTAGTTTATATCCAAAGTAATTATATTGTATAATTTATATTGTACATATAATATTGTATTATAGTTTTTGTTTTACAGTAATTACAATGATTATAGTGAGTATCATTCATAATTTTTATACATAATGTAAACTCCCAATGTAGGCTTTTATTGCAGTGTATGTTTGTTCTATTCCGCCATGCCCACTATGTGTCTTTCCACTAATGCGGTGTGACAGTATGACTTTCTTTCACGGTGACAGTTACCGCGACATTTGCAGCCACTGCTACGGTGTACACTTTATAAAAATATGACATTCCCTATCTTGGAATTACTATCGTATTATTAGGTTTAAATTTTATTAGGATGAATATCACACTTGACGTTGCATTCTACTTATATTTTATTCAAATATATTAATAGTGTCAATATACTGCTACTGTGTATTCACATTTATTATTATTTTTAGATTCTTACCTCCTAAGAGCCCAGTGGAAAGCGATACAGTTCATAAACTATCGTTTATGCCGTTTGAGCCTCAGCCAAAGCAAGAGGTACCTTGGGCCAAACAAAAACCCTATATGAGATCTGGAGAGCCATTGGATGGTCATACAGTATACAACGGAAGGTTTTAGATATTATATATATTAGATATTACATATATTAGATATTATATACATTAGATATTACTCCTTAGAATCGATCTCTTTTATTCGGAGGTCTAGTTGTTTCATGCCTACTCCTTCTTTATTTAATTTTTTGTAAGTAAGTTTTGTTTATTTATTTTTTGGTGTCACTATAAACTTTTACATATTATTGGTTTATCTTTTTTTCTTGATGTATTCCTTCATTTCTGTATACCTAGTCCTGTCATATATATTGTTACTAGGAAATATATACATATTGCAACTGAAAAAGTAAGTTTTTCAAAAATTTGATTAGAAAATAAAATCTATTAATAAATAGATAGTAAAATAAAAAATAAATTACTCAAAATGTCCCCCTTTTGCTTTAACACAGAAATTTAATCTCCGTGGCCAGTCATCAATAGCAGAACAAAGTACATCCTGAGGAAAGCGTTCAACTGCTCGAACCAGAGATTGTTAGAGGCTTTCCAAGTTAAGGTGTGCTCTGTGGCATGCCATCCTCTCCAGTTCGGACCAACGACGATAATCTAGGGGGTTGAGATCAGCGCTTCCTGAGGGCCAATCTCAGGCAGAGATAAATTCTGGAATGTTCTTTTGCAGCCATTGCTGAGTTGACCTGGCCTTGTAAGCTGAAGCGGAATCCTGCCGGAAAACCCAATGACTTCCAGCAAACAGAGTATCATTTAGGGGCTTGCGAACAGGTTCCTAAATATCGTCCTGGTAGTTTTTAGCGGCTGTTTGAATTCCCACAAAAATGGAGCTTTGTGGTGCCATCGAAGCAAAATCTCCACCAAACCCGGAAGGGTGATGACCTCTTTCCACTCTTCCAATGACTTCCTGAGCTTTTTTAGAGCTATGTGCGTACATACTACCATTTTAGCGATTCAATTTTTCTTCATTTGTAAACATTGGTCATCTCTAAACAAAATCTTTCGATGAAGACCATTGGTGTTACGGCCAAGGAGCAAATTGCATCTATCCACTCTAATTTTTTTAGGGAAATGGTTAGCCTTTGTCCTGTCATTCTTCGAAGTTCACCCATCCTAAGGTTACTTATTATCTCTTATAGAGATTCTCATTTCACAAAACATGATTTATTGATTTCGAATGGTATTTCTTCTGATTCGAAAAGCCACTTCTCTCACTGTATTTGGCGTTCTCACAGTGAGGGGACTGCCCGGTCTAGGTCTGTCATACAGATAGGATCTCATTATATCTATTTATAGTGCAGTACACAAACATACGGCTGATACCCAAAGGTTTCAAAGTGTTGAAAATCTCTAACCTACATTTTCCAACTTTCTATAAGGCGATCACAGCTATTCGATTTTCTTTATCACCCCACTCCATGTTAACTGAGATAAAGAAAAATACAAACTAATTGGGATTATGATCCTGATGTGTAAAGAAAATACCCAGATGGAGGTATGGATTATCTAAATAATACCCAAGGATGTAAAAAAAGTTTAACTTTTGTAACAGTATTAATGGCAGAACTAGATATATCTTATAAACTAGATATATATTCACTTTCACTTTCTATTAACTTTCGTTCAATATTCCATAATTTTTCTACATAATATATCTCTCGTAACTATTTAGGCTTCTAGCATTCTTCTAGTTCTAACTTCGTCCGATAACCGTTACAGATGACGCCACATCCCTTCTCTCTCCACCTTCTTTGTAACGACTTCGTTCTCACTTTGACATTTTAGGAGAAAGGTACTACTTCTTTTATTTCTTTCTTATTTCAGCTTTCTCAATTTCTTCCCTCCTTCCTTTCATTCCTTTTCTCTGTTGTTAACTCTCTATTATATTATACATTGTCTGTACATCGTGATAGACTTTACAATATCTCAATTTTCTATCAAAATACTCCATTCTCAATGTTTTCATTTTACTATTTATTTTATTCTCATTTCTTATATAACTTTATATTTCTTTTTTATGTTTTTACATTTTATTCTAAGATTCCCAATGTAACACTTTTGTCACCCCCTTTTTGATTATGCCTACTTCATCATTCCACACCATGTAACAGTCTGTATTATTTATCTCTTAGTTCTTAGTCATTATTCTAACAATTTTATTTTACTTTATATCTATCTATTTTATTTTTCTTTTATCTAGATCTATTTTATCTAGATCTAATCTATTTTATTTTCTCATTTTTTTTTTTGTTATTATCTTTTTTACCATCATCACTTAAGTTTCTCATACCTTGTTATCTGGTTATTTTCTTAGCCCTGATGATGGCCTGAACTTCAGGTCGAAACGTCGGCAGATGTAAAAAATAAATATTATAATTTATTTTTGCCTTCCTTTTTTGACTGAGCACCCCAACTATTCTTCTCTTCATTAGATACATCTTATATTTTTGATGCAAAACTTACTTTTTAGCCCTGACGATGACTTACATGCCTATTTAAAAAAGTCGGAAATTAGAATTTAAAAAAGTGTGAATATGCATCTTCTCAGAAAATTTAAATATATATACATATAGCCAACAAAATCTATCACTATTTGTTACCACCCATTGTAGCTCAGCGGAGTCGTACATTTCATTGGCATGCCACGTTCCACCACCGCCGAGTACAACTCTTCTCTCTTAATACTGCTATACGCAATTTTAAATTCAAAGAACGAATAGTGAATGGTGAGTAAATCTATTCCGACGCCCTAATTTGAAGATCTGGCGAAGGCTGAACCCTTGATTAGTAGTAGGCCTTTCGGGTTGGAATCCACATTGATATTGAAAGAGGGTTTGCTCGGAGTTGAAAAACATTTTATTATATAAAATATGAAGAGAGAATCAAACATGCCATAGAGAGAAAGAAGTAACCTCTATAATAGCTCCCGCCAGTTTCTGAGTTTAAAGTGATTTCGATGGTCATTCGTTTTTTTAAACAACTTCCGGCTTTGATTGGCATCTTTTATGAGTTTAACCTTTTTACTTTTACTTAAAACCGAAGACAGGATTTCAGTAACAAACCATCCTATTTTATTCCTTTTAGTATGGAACCAAACGTGTTATAAACTCCTAAAAGACTTAGGTAAATTCCCCATAAAGAACATATACTCGAAGCAGCATATCTTGCCAGTTTTACATTGTATCACTTGAAATGTTTTGGAATGGCATCTATAAATTATGAGGGAATGGAATAACGATTTACTAGTTAGTAAATGAGTCATAAGACGGTAATAAAGTAGTAAATGTTGCGCCTGTAGGTTTCTCATCCATATCTTTGCTCCTGGATCCAGATTCAAGTCTAGTTGTACTTGAAAATATATTTTCTGTTCTGCTTTAGATCGATTCTGGGACAGGTGGACTTTTTTCATTGCACATCCACCCTCTATAGATTATATAACTAATAAAGTAGATAGATTAAAGATTTTTAGTACCTATCAACTCATATAAAAAATCTTAAAAAAATATTTTTAAAAGACGATAAAAAACAAGCCGAAAAATTTCTTCAGACTCAGAGCTATTATGAAAACTTGTACGATGAAAGAATAATTTCATACAAGCCTAGGGTTTTGATTTTAATTTAGTATATTCAATAACATCCATTCATTATTCTCATAACATTATATTTTTATTTTTTTAAGCTATATCGCCCCTGGAAGAATGATGGAAGATCCATACGGACATTGTACTGGTAAATAAGCAGGATTTAACTTAGTCAGTTCATTTTATTTCTGCATTTAAAGAGGAATGGGTCAATTATTTCTGATTTTCAGGTTGCTATTGCGTATACCCGGCCGAATGTTATGAAAAATCTGGAGAACGGCCTGATGTTCTCACCTGCCCGGCTGGATATGATCCCAACAAGGACCCGCCAAGGCCCCCACCGTAAGCACTTAATAATATATTTTAACATAATTATATAATTGGGAATTAGGTCACTTAATAATTATTTACTAAACTTCAAAATGTTCGATCCTGCTGTTTATTCGATGTTTCGATCTCTTTTTTTTTTTTTGGTTAACAATGGGATCCTCTTAAATGTTTGAAAATAGAGGCTCGATACCTCCGGCCTGAGACGCATTGACAGCCTCAGCACCGCCCACTAGCACAGATATTGAGCTACTGTATTTATATTAACATTATATATTATATAATTATATATATAAAATATATAATACATTATATATTAAACAGTAGCTTAATATCTGTGCTAGTGGACGGTGCTGAGGCTGTCGATTGTGTTGTGTCCATTGGTAACTATAAAAAAAATAAATAAAAAAAAAACGTCAGGATCAATAAACATTTTGTAGATTATTGAATAATTATTAAGCTACTTAATTTCCAATTAAATAATTATGTTAAAATATAATAATAAAAGGTCAATTGAAGGAATTTTGTAAAAATACTTAATATTATATGTCTTCAATTAATTTGTAACTATATTTAAAGTATAAATACTGATTTGTCACATTTCAAAGATTTCCATAGACATATACATTTTTTTAAACCGCATTATTTAAGCTCCATCTTCTAAATTAACTCCACTTTAATTTGAAAGGAAATAATCAGCTACTCCTTAATCAAACATTCTTTCCTTCATATTAGAAAACAACAATAGTATTTCCACATGCCAGACTGATGTATATATTTCTTGAACTCTGCTAATTTTCCTAGGGGACTTAAGACCCAGAACAAAAATTATTTTTCACTTCACTGCACCATCTTAATTATTATGCAAAAATTATATTTGATAAAATTTACTATCTAAATCTCTTATCTTCCATTAGTTTGCTCATGATGAAGAAGCATTTAAGAATTGCTATCATGATCAAATTATTTTCTTACACTAGGCATGTATAGAAGTATTTAGTATCATTCATGGTTTGTAGTGATACTGATGATTTCCTTCTCTTTCTTAGAATTTTTATAAAAATTAAATCAGATTTTTAATTTTGCTTAGTTGGATTATTAATTACATCATATATATATATATATATATATATATATATATATATCGCTATTGTTAGTGTAACAAATCGTCGTATGTAAAAACTGAGTTTTTTTAAAAGAAAGCATAAAAACCGATTATTTCTTTATGATTTATTAGTATCACTTCATATTTTATTTTCCTCTGCTATTTTCCTATTTAGCAGACTACTCATAGCACTAATATACCATATACACGACCATTTGCACTGACAGTAAGGATATTAACACAGTTTTAATAGAATACAATTTTGGGGGAAATAATGAAGTGGGTTGATTACCAGTATCATAAGAAGTGCAACAATAACAAAATTCCTTAATTAGTGAGAAATTCTAACACAATTTCTACCGTTCATTCCCACATTCTCTCAATAAATGTTAATAAAAGTTTTTCCATTTATTTAATTAATATTTTTTGTTTTCAATTCACAATTGCGATAATAATGACGTTCGAAATTCAAACTCGATTAGGTTAATTAGTAAATAATAATTTTTTTGTTGCAGAGTTACTGAGGAAAGACCAGCGGAATGAAAAGAATCGTAGAACAAGGAAATCAAGTTATGGTGTGACGTCAATCAAAGGGAAATGACTATATATTATATTCATTTAATAAATGAATTATCTATATGTGTCGCAAATTAATATCAGCTGATTAATTTACATATAATGATCTTGGTCTAAGTTCTATTTTTCTACAAAATGTTATATTTGGATTTTAAAATTTTCATGAAACGGGAAATGGAGTGGGATAGCTCAGTGGTAGGGTACTGAGCTTCCAATGCTGCTAAAGGTCTCAGGTTCGAATCCCGGCTCATGGCAAACAAATTATTTATTATGTTTCATTGGCCGTGGGGCGACCCTGTGGAGGTAGGCCCTTCTGGGGCACACCCAGCCTCTATAAAGTGGGTAACCTTAATTAAAATAATTGATTAAGGGTAAAAAATCTGGCGGTTGAACGTGGTCGTGATCTCGGTCGAATCACCTCCTTGCACAACTGTAGACCCAGAAACAGTACTTCCTCTAAATAGTAGTACTGAACACCCAAGACCCTTCTCAGGTTGTAGTCATACAGGGTTTTTTTTTTTTTTTTTCATGGAGTATTAAAAAAACATAACTTAATGATAACCGATTAGTCTGGACGAGGAGAAAATATTTTGTCAATAACGTGGCTTCTAGCAATCGCCACCACTGTGCAGCGGTATCGATTATTCTTATAATATAATTATACAATATAATATAATTATTTATTACCGTTATGGTTTATTAAACTTTTGAGTTATTTTTAGTTAACGACTATGATATAAATTGGGAGAGGGGAAGAGAAGGGACAAAAAATGCCTATACGACCTAAAGGGGTCCCGCCATTTTTCGATAATTTGGTAATCGAAATTACAATGCTTATTAAAAAAGTAAGTAAATTAAAAAAATATTGAAGAGAAAAATAGTTGGAGTGATCAGTCAAATAAGAAGGCAAAAATAAATGATAATATTTATTTTGACATTTCGACCTGAAGTTCAGGCCTTCATCAGGGCTGACTCCAAAGGTGTAAATCGGAGCAAAATATTGAATTAGAAAAATATTGAATGGATTAAAATTTAATTATAAAGTAATAGATAATGACTTTCAAATGTGTATCATTTTCTCCTCCTGAGTTAATTTGTTTTTTGCGGAAAGTGGAGGAAGACTTACGACGCTGGGACAATTTCTAAGGCTGTCATTTAAATGAGGCAATAACGGATAACATTTTTTAGTGGCTGTAAAAGTATTGAGATTTAAAAGTCTAACAATATAAGCCAATTTAGTATACCAGTCAGTGAATATGGCCAGTTATTGTGATCCTTTTTATACCATATTCTACACTAATATATTAAAGCCCAGTTTCACCGAACGTTGTTAACTTTAATTTTACTAATTTTTGATCAAATCTTTAAACGATGTTAAATTGTAACCTTACATACGGTTAGTTTAAACAACAAACAAATATTTGCTTTTTATGGGAATACTAGTGCACTGTATCTCTTTTGTATGTTTTTCAAGACGATTACAAATATGATTTCTTCTGGAGAAAGTTTATCATCAGATGAAGACTTATTAAATGTTATCAATCTGTTTTTAATTTTCTGAAAAATAGCCCCCTCTTTCTAGTTTTTCCATCGTCTGAACAATAATTAACAAGCGTTAATCAATCAAATAATCTAACACCTCGTTAAATGCAAAGTTTACACGCAAGTGGATGGACGGTTATTTAATATAACCCAAGTTCCTTTACAATCACTGGTTCTTGTTAAACGGCATAAATAAGAGGATGTCTCACGTTAACAATTTGTCGACTAACTCGGTTTAAAAATTATGTGGAGCAACTGGATCCAAATTTTAACGTTGGTTTTAACGCGATTTATTTATCAGAGAATATTAACTTTAATCACGGCTGTTGGTGCAACCGGACCTAAGTTGAAGAGTTCCGACGCTCTGATTTGAGGAAAATGATCAATTCCTATATATAGACTTGAAAATAACTATTTTGCCTCTCCACTTATTCATTAATGTTAAGTTTATTCTACCTATATGTTATTAGACTATACCTTTCACCTACATTTCAATATTTTCTTTTTACTGTAAATAGTTTCTCATAGCTGTTCTTATCTTGTCTTCTCTTAGCCCTGATGAAGACCTAAACTTTTGGTTTAAACATAGACATAAATAAAAATCTGGTGCGCGCAACATACAACTTTAACTTACCTCTGTACTTTGAATAGAAATTATTTTCTGATAATATTGGGCTATTATAAAATAAATGAAGTATATTTTTGAACGAGTTAAAGCTTAAAGCTAACAGCTAACAAATCATTAATACCATTAAAATAACAAAAACCGTATTTATTAAATCAACGATTGATTATGGGTAGTACGATCCATTGATTATGGATCATACGACCATTAGTTATTAAACTATTATTTTCCATTGCAAAGTTTACTTTAATGGTATTACGATATTTGCCTGTCATAGATAGGTCAAAAGTTTTCACACTAATTGTAAGTAGATACTGTTGGGGTATCACAAAGAGAAAATTCATCAAATTATTCACTAATATAATTTTCTAAATGGCTACATGATGATTTTTTGGAATAAACGGATGATAGATACCTAATTATTTCAATGCAATATTAGATATAAAGTTATTAAACTACAATAAATATATTTAAAGTTATAAGCGTATCCATGAAATATTTTTATATATCACTTCTTCTTTCACACAAGTACAATGAAATAGTATTTTAAACAATGTCATTCCGTGGATTTTAAATACGTTTTGTAAAACTTTAACAATTTTAAAAGTTTTCATTTAGTAAGAAAGTTTCATTTAATTTCCTTGAAAATATGTGATACTTTAAATAATATTAGTTTTCAGAAACTATTATTTATATTTTGTTCACCAATCTCCGTTACCTTCTACAACTTTATTTATTGTATATTATTTTTTCTAAAATCCTCTTCTTTCCAACGACATATTATACCTATACCTTCTGAATATTATTTCTGAAGATTCATTTTCGACCTGGATAAGCATTTTTCTTTTCTTCTCCTTTATTCAATAATAAAATTCTTTCAAAGGTTATATTTAGCCTTATTTCTATAACTCCTAACAATGAAAGACAGTTAATTACTTAAAATAAACCTAATTAAAGGTACTTTAGAAGAAGACATGTTTAACACTCTAGCGGATCAAGCCGGGGGGTTCCTCTCCTCCCTCCCTCCCTGGACGCTGAAAAAAAAATCCGAAAAAAAGTCAAAAACCACCTATTTAAAGAAAAGGGAAATATAGGATAAATTCATCTTCATACTGCAATATAAAAAAAATTACTATCGTGACCAGCACTAGCGGATCCAGCTGGGGGGGGGGCGCTCCTCTTTCCCCTGAATGGTGAGGGAAAAGTTCCAAAAAGCAGCTATTTAAAAAAAAGAGAAATGTAGCAAAAATTAATCCTCATAGACGAACTTTATAATGTAATATATATTTGTTTTCTTTCGAAACTTATTTATTCAGAATTATTTCAATCTGTCACAATTAAGGACATTTATAATAGTGCCTCAACACTATTTTGATCTCTACACCGAAAGGTAGAATAGAATATTGAATAAGAAGAAGATGAAGATAATGGTGTTCAGAGAGCACATTCACATTTTATTTATATTACAATAAATGATACAGAAAAATGATAATACTAAAAGTAAATCTATTTAAACAAAAGAACTAAACTAATCAAAATAACAACTACAACACGAGCATACTTTTATACAATATTTATATAATCCATTCACTCAGGAGAACTCCGAGTCAAGCCTTTCAACCCCCTCGGGAAGGAAAGGCAGGAGATCCCAGTACCTCTTACTCAGTCGCATTTCTGGTATTAAGGACCAGTAGAGGCTGAGCAGAGGCGCAATAATCACACATACATGACTTGTGTGGAGAATCTGGCCATTACCAAAACACCAATATATGCTTATTCACAAAAGGTCTCTGGACCAGTGCCACTTCAAACTTCGAGGAGAATTTTAGGGATGGATGGAGCTAAAAAGGGATTGTGCAAGAAGATTTGGATGATTTGTAAGGTTCCGATGAAGTTTTGAGAATTTTTCTGGGATAAAGTCTAGGACAAATTGGATATTAAGGGCATGGTGTAGGGCTTTGTTGGTTACATAGATCAAGGCATCAACTATTGTTCGAAGGACTTTAGATGAAAGGATTGGATGCGTTTGATGTTGAAAATTTTGCTGTCTCCCACAGTTCAAGTCCGTATTTCCAGGCTCCAGGATTGTCTAGTAGATAAATAATTTCTTTCAATAGAACGTTTAGACTTTCTGTTCAATAGTTGGTAGTATCGTCGGTTGAGTTCTAGTATCTAGTCGATTAAGTAGTATTAAGTAATATCTAGTTAAGCTTGGAGAGCAGCTCGGGGTTCCATACCCGGTCAAAAGCCTGTGCTATGTTTAGAAATGCACCCTAACGTTATAGCTGGTTTTCAAGAGCAGCTAAAATATGATCAACGACTCGGAGTCTTTGATTAAAATGAGTGTTGTGAGCGAAAACCGAACTGATGGGAAGGAAGATTTTTGGATTCTATGAAGGGTAGGATTCGTTTCAAAAGCATCTTTTCAAAGATTTTTGGAAGGATTGGGAGCAGGCTAATTGATCTATAGGATGTCAAGCTGTTGGGAGGTCTGCCTGGTTTCGGGAAAAGGATAATAGTGGAGTGTTCCATAATAGAGGAAAGAGGGTAGTACGTAGAATGCAATTGTAGATATGTGTAAGGAATATGACTGCTTTGAATGGAAATTGTCGAAGTATCTGAGGAGTAAGCAGATCATATCCAGAAAATTTACGGGGGATTAGTATGATAGGATGAATTGCTTTAGGGGACAAGGAAAGTGGGATAGGTGATGTCTGCGATTTCGGATGTGAAATAAATGTATTAGATAGGGGTCTAGCGAACTCCTGGGCTTTATCTTGATCAGAAGCTGCCCAGGATCCGTCATCTCCATGGAGGGGATGGGAAATTTGGTGTGGGTTTAGGATTTTTGTTGTGGTTTTCCAAAGGGAATTGTCACGAGCAGAGAGGGAGGATAGGTAGGAGTTAAAGGATTGTGATCTGAAGGTGGCTAATTCCAGTTTTAATTTTGTACAGTAATATTTATAGGAGCTGCGGTAGGTGAAATGTCTAGTAACGTTGCCATAATAATCTAGTACGGCGTTTGATGTGGATTAGGTCAAGGATGTGTTGAACAAAAGTTGGCTCTGAGGGTGAAATTATGTAGGTTTTGGGTCACCGTGAGATGCGAAGGCTTGTGCTAATGTCGCAGTTTGTTCCTAATGACTTCGAAATGAATCTCGCAATTGAAATACATGAAGGAGGGAAATTAATTTTAAAATAAAATGAACTTCATTTATTCTTTCGAACGACCTTTTATTTGAGCACAAGAAAATACGTTTTTTCTCCCGGATCCAGTTTTTATTCAGTTCCAATAGATCTGGACGCATTGCAGCCTACAGCAACTATAGTCTCCTTGACAGCAACTATAATCTCCATTGCGATTCATAAAACAGGATTATAATTGGTATATTTCTCATTAGAAAGTGTTGTTAATTTCTTAAAATATCAGCTGTTGGAAACGTTCTAGTGAAGGAAGGTACTAATTATTTGGTCTCCGATTTGATCGAAATCGGAAATTATTTTGAATTTTCTTTCTTAGAGAACTCATTTCCAAGCTGCATGACCACTTATAGTAATCTGTCTGAGATTTTGACAATGTAGGTAAAAATTAGCGTTCATTGACCGTGGTTATCAACCATATTACTTAATCAAATTATTAAGTTTAGGTGCTCGTTCGACGCACAATTTGACGTTATTTAATTTCTGAAAGCATTCGTTTTTCGCCTAGATATATTGTTTAGATAAATCTGGATTTTTTTGGCTGTAAATAGTTTTCTCTTGTTACCCGTGTATATATAACACTTAACCATGTTAGCAATATTTTGCTTACATGTCTAAACCCATATATAGGGTGTCCCGTAAGTAAGGGAAATATTTAAAGCAGTGATAGCAGAACTCAAGAAACACAAAAACGTTTGTATAAACAATGGTTCATTTCAGCAGACAAGTAAGAAATTATTTTTGTGACATTTGTGAATTTAGTTTTGTGAGTTTGCAACGAGCTTGCCCAAGAATTTTGCCAAACTGAGTTTGCCTGTAGTGTAGTACCACACAAAGCAAAGGTTGTGTGTGACAAAATTGAAGCTCATTACAGAACGGCAGTGTTATCCACATTTATTTCCTAACCTTTTGCCATGCCTGGACCATATAGAAGGAAGAAAACACATTATGGTGATACCCATCTTCAAAGACGATGGAGAACTAGAAATAGAAAAAGAGACTTAGACCAAGTAAGTTCAATCAAGTAAATTTATTATTTAGATGGAAATGGTTCAGCTGATGTTCTTGTTCAGATTTATATAACCAGTCACGTTTCAAATTGCAATCTTGTGTACATATTTGAATTTTAGGTTTCTTTTTCCTATCTCAAATATTTCATAAACGTTTTAATCGCTTAAATTTTAATCATAAACGCTTTATCTGTTTCCTACCCACATTATCTCTGAAGGATTTATTTTATATTAACTATAATATAGATTAATTGGCAGGAAACCTCTGTAGCTTCCTTTCTACCTGATATATTAAGTTTTTTCTCCTTCTTTAGCCTAATTTATTAATTTATTTTTGTATCTTTTTGATTTCATTGATGTATAAGGTCCATTTTCCTCTGTGATTAATATTTCAATTTTGTTAAAAGATTGTAATATCGAATCTATTCATTACATTATATTATATTTTGTGGGCACATAATGTGATAAATATATATGTAACAAAATGTTAATGTCGCTAAAACATTTTTTGATTAAGTTAATTTAAATGTTGAATATTTTTTTTCTAAAATAAAATTGTGACTGAGCTTGTTTAGATGTATCTATTTACAGTGATGAGTAATAGAGTAAATAGTAGAACTATTGCAAACAATGTTTTCTTTGGCACTATTTCTCAAATATCACTTCCGTATGACATGGACCAAGACCCATTCGATCATACTCCAACATGGAGTGTCAAAAATAACCAAGTGTGTCTGATAATATCTCCTTGTCACAGGTTGATCTACGGGGAAAGAGGGCTTTGGGGCTGAAGCCCCCCAAAATGATAAAATATTACCATGTATGTTTTATGGAAAAAAATATCTTAGAAGTATTATTGTTCGTGTAATTACATTTAAAAAAACTTTAGGAATCACTTAAACACTATTTCATATAAGTAGTTACTTTTTTTCCAAAATAATTATCGATATTTTTATGAAAAAAAGAAGCTTTCGGGCTGAATCTTCCCCAAAATTAAATCCTGGATCTGCTAGGGGTCCTTGTAATTACACCAATGTGGACATTAGGTTATGTTATATTTAATTGTTTGATTTTAAGGAATAATAAAATCTAGTGGAGAGTTAATTCTTAACGGAATACTACTTAAATCCTATGTTTAAACTATAATATCGAAATTTCCACTTTTTCACAATTGATAATCAATAGGTTATTATTTATAACATAGTTACTAATAATTTATGGATTTATAAATTTTGTCTGTTGTTTTCCTTTTAATCGTGATCATTATATTAATAGATTTCATGTATCTTTTTATTTATTTTGTTACATTATTAATTTAGTACTTAGTTTTTGAAGTTTCTATTTATTTTCCCAATTTCATCATTTTTATTATTAGATTCCTTACTTGTCATTATTTTTATTTATAGTTATTATAGATGGTAATCTGAAGGAAGTTAGTCGACTGTTCTACATATCATGGGTGATAAATATTCAGAAACTTAGATTGTTAATAAAAATAAATAATAAAATTAATAAATAATAAGTAAATAATCAAGCCAAACTGTTGAAAAATAACTAAATGTTTATATTAACTTAATAAAACGTCGCGATGTGTTTACTGAAATTAGGCCGTTTATACAAGCTAATTGTTAAAACTTACATATATTTATTATGACATCTTCTCATACGAGGGACTTAAAGGGAATACATTCAGCTTATTCATAGTAGAAAAGTATGTTTAAATATTTTTAATAACTGGGGGTTCGTTTTGTATGGCTATCATACCATGAGAATAAGAATAAGTGATATTACAATCAGTTGTATGGGGTGAAAGGATAATAGTGTGTTTCTTAAATTAATTTTTTTTAACTAATAGCTCTTTGGGAGGTCTTCCTCGAGTTTAAATATAGTACACCCATTGATATATTTGCGTTAATTCATATGTGTTTTAGTTATTAATCTAATCAATAAATCTTGTCTCAGCTTCAATCAAGTAGAACTATAGTTATTAAACAGATATCAGCTTTTATTAGTTCAATTGTCCGTAGTAAGCGGTTAACAGAAACCAAACATAGTCATGACATAGAAATAAAACAGTACTTTAATAAAAACAAAACAGTAACTAAATAAAACAGTACTTGTTCTCAAATGCCAGTATGGAAGAAAGCTTGGAACAAGGTGATACCATAGAAAGTTTTTGAAAGAATCTGAGTGTGTTTTGAGGTAGATGGAGCCGACACCTCCAAATATGTTTCATTTTCAAGCAATGAAAATACCATTCAATAAAACGTTTTTTGTTAGTTGACATTATTAGTGGTTGTTAAAATTATTATTGTTTTAATCAGACAACTGGGGGATAAACAAGAGGTAAACCAGCTCCTAACTGATCCTTTCCAGTTGAGAATGTGCCCTTGTCACTGTGGATGGATCCTTTTCAGTTGATCATGAAATACTTTACCATTAGCCATCTCAATGTTAGAGGATTCCTGTTTAATTAGGATCAGATTTCAACTGAAAAGGACCCATTAAGGGATTGTTAATTGCCTTAGTGAGTGTCGCGAATGAAATAATTTCCACCTACTGGAATAATTTTAACCATTAATTATTTTAATTAACTTTTCCTTAAAATCCAATCTAACTTACAATTTGAAGGATATACTTGCCATTGTATGTAATCATGATTTTCATTACTCTGTTACCTTTGAGATTTCACCTACAATATGAATGATATGACCTTATATCTAGCCGTCATATTGCAGTAATATATCAGATATACGAAATGTTAATTCAAATGAATGGTAACGAGTATAAAAAGGCAAGTCACTTTTCTTTTTTTTTTTTAAATTTTGGTATCAATATTAACAATTCGAAGGAGTCGTAATAAGAAAAAATTAATTCACTAACAATTTCTAATGTTTATTTTAACATTACAATTTTTTGGAACAATGCCACTTATTATTATGAATTATTTATACCAGTAACTCGATTTAAAAAAAAGTGATTTGTCTGGTTTTCCCCTTACCTTTCAAACAATATTTTTTCTAAAAATAAAGCTATAATTTTAAACAAAAATTTACCTTCCAATAAAAATAAACAAGATAAGCTTTATGTTTATTATTTTTCATGATACAATTGGTGTTCGGTTCTTAAACAAAATTAACTTGTTTTGATACTTGCATCTGGCACTGATTGATTATTGAATTGTCCTGCTTCATATTTGATAACGAAACTATTTTATAGATTGATGGTGATCTAAAGGAAGAAAATGCAGAAAAGTTGCTAAATCAAGAGGTTGATGTTGACAAACCAGGTGATGCTCAGTTCTATTGCCTACATTGTGCGTAAGTATCTGCTGTTTATTGTGCAATGGAGAGTTAAGTTAAGTTCGTTTAGCTAAATGTTCATTTTTATTTATTTTTTTATTTTTTTTTTTTAGACGATACTTTATTGATGATAATGCTATGAATGCACATTTCAAAACTAAAGTTCACAAGAGACGACTGAAAGCCCTTGAGTTAGAACCATATTCAATAGAGGATTCGGAACGAGCAGCCGGACACGGGAGCTACATTCCTCCTAAAAAGAGAAAACTTCAAACCCAAACACCCATTACTGAGAAAGATGTTATTAAAGAGATGGAACTTTCTATGAATTAAAATGTATAAAAAATTGAAAATTGTTTTGCCTAACTATTTTAACCAACATTCCAGATTTTTCAAGCATGCTGCTTGTAAATATTCAAAAGTATCAACTCATGATGTTAAAAATAATATCTATTCCATTTTAAATCCTTATATTGATTTTGAAGACCGTCTAAATGGCATTGCACTGCATCAAAGTATAAAGGAAAGAAATTTAAATATTGATCTAGAGAATGTTGTGAGTTTGTGGAATCAATACAAAGAAATTGAAGAAACCAAGTTAAAACTTGAAAGGTCCCGGGAAGAAATAGCTGAAAGAATTAAAACATTTGCTGATCCCTTGAAACACAAGTCAGACATCGAAGGACTAAAAATCAAAGGAAAAATAATAAGGAAAGATCTTAAAAACACTTCCCTTGTTTTTTCAGACTTAGAACAAAGATTATTACCACAAATATTAAGGTTACCAAATGATTTAGAAGATGGTCTGTATTCAAAGGACAGCAAAATTTATTTAACACCAAATCCAAAGAATGACTATCATTTAGATATTGCAAATAAACTGGATTTAATTACTTATGTTTCTCCTTTCGCATATTTTTTGAAAAATGAGGCAGCAGAATTCGAACTATTATTAGCTTCTAGTTTTTTCAATTTTTTTTTAAAGCAAGGTTTCATTCCTTTTTCCAATCCTGATTTTTCTAGAAGCAGTATAATTGAAGGATGTTCAATAAATCCTGATTTGATTTTTACACTTCAGCGCAATAGCAATGATAGTGATCAATTTTATTTAAATGGAACTGCCTCTCTGTTACCTTTTTGCAGCTTTTACTCAAGACATGTCTCACAAACTGTTCCTTTGAGGCTAGTTACACAGGGCAGACATTATGCACCGGTTGATATTAACCAACATGATGGTCTTTATTCTGTAAGCCAAAGTAATGCAGTTCAGATATTTATTGGGTCCTCAGATTCTACCAAAGCTGATGAATTTAATAAGGCTGTGGAATTACTGTCAGAAATTTATAAACAACTGGATCTACCATTTAGAGTAATTAAAATACATCCTACTCAGTTAGAGCTTGCAGAAGCACTGAAGGTTAGTTTCCAGGTCCATTCTCCGTTCAAAAACGAATATATCGAAGTTGGAAATTTATCTTTTTATGGAGACTACATTAGTAAAAAACTTAGAATCTATTATAAAGATAATGAAACTATTAATTTCATGTCTATGATTTCTGGAACCATCTTAAAAATTCCACCTCTTTTGGGTACCTTTTTAGAGAATAAAAGAGACTGTAAAATACCTGAAGGAATTTTAGCTTATGCTTGATGAAGTGAGTATGTAATGTATTATTTTGGTTGTCATAAAACTTTTTGAAGATATGTCAAGAATCAAATATCTTTATAATTTATTTTTTCAACTTCTATAATTATTTTCATTTTTGTATTTTTTTTTCTTTCTGAAAAAGGTTATTTTCTGTTATGTAAGTAATGTTAGGGTACTTACCATCTCATATTTAGTATTATGTGATTAACTAGTTTTGACGTAAGAGACTTGTTAATATTCTAGAAAATAGTTTTATGTCTTAAAAATTTAAAACTTAAAAAAGGAAGTGGCTGTAATAGTAATTCATGGTTACAGCAGTAATAAGAATATTTGTTCAAAACATAGTTAATATATTTTAGGGATTGATAGTTGGGATGTAGACACAAAATAAAAATTATGTAAATTATTTCAATTTATTATTTTACCCCTAATCATAATTTCTAGATTGGATTCACAGCAAAATATCTCTATTTATATATTTATGATTAAAGACCAACTTTCAAATTTGAGTCTACTGCCCCCTAAAAAAAACAAATCAGGGTCAGAGATGAGCTAATGTCCTCCAATTACTAGCTAAGTATTGGCCCGCTTAACAATAAATGTACATCCTACACCCTAAGTTATTTTGTGCAGCTCAATTATCCAAAAACTTAACGTTAATAATTCTTGACTCCTCAAATGCTCCAGATTATCTGTTTGATAGTTTTGTATTAGTAAGAGAATACAATATCCATATTCCTTGCTGTAGATACTGTTCAGGTTGGTTAGTTAAGCCTTTTAGACATAATAAAAAATATATAATGGAAATAAATTATTAATGAACTTAATTTTTAATGATATGGAGATGGTTTACCGTGGATTTAATTTCAGAAGTTAATCGGGGGTGTGGTCGAAAAATACTGTATTATATAATGGTATATTTTATTACATTGTCCCTGAGGAGAGTGTAATAAAAATATTATTATATAATATAATATTTTTTGATCGCACCGCTGACTAACTTATGAGATGAGATGTCCATTATTTAGTGAAGGAATCTAAAAATTTCCCATTGCAGTATTCAGGTTAAAAAGACTTGAACATCTAATTATGTCAAATCGATAATATATATTTATATTTTTTAATTTCATAAATTTAAAACAATTCAGTTTTGTCTGATAGATAACCATTTTTAGCGTACAGAATTACTCTACTTACTGGACTTGAAACTTTAAAGCCAGAGGCTAAAAAGAACAAGTACTCAGAACTAAAGCTCACATCATTCACTAAAACCCACTATTAAGAATGAAAACTTTTTTTTTAATGATAACAGATCTTTTCGACCAACTGCAGTGAAGAAGTTTGAAACAGTTCATCCATTGTTAATACTGCCATTTGAAGCAAAGACTGCCGTTGTGAAGAGCATGTGATGAAAAATTCAAGGAGTAGGATTAGAAAATAAATTAGAATTAGAATAACCTCACTTTTTTTTTTGTTTTATAATTTTTATCATAAAACCTAAAAATGCTATATAATTCAACTCCACATCATCTTTTGGAGCTTTAGTAGGTAAACATGATACCATAAGTGCTAGTTCATATACTAACTACATAAATATTTATAATCTAAACAACTTTATAACTATAATTAAAGAACACAAAATAAGGAAATGCATATTTTTTCTAACATGATTTAGTTTAGGCTATTAATAATAAACAATGCAAGTGCGATAAAGCAATCATTCCTCAGAGCCACCACAATTAAGTTTTACTTAATTAACAAACTCAAATAAATTTATTGAAGTTATATATAGAATTATTTTTCAATATAGTAATTTTTAAGTATTATTTTCCATAAAAATAATATTATTGCTTAAAATTGTCATTGGTTAAATTAAGTTATCTACATAAAAATATAATTTAAAAATGAGCATTCCACTGTTTTGCCCAAAACAAAGGTTTGGTCAGAGCTGATAAGCATTAGAAATAATATTAGATATTTTGTTCTAAAACAGATAGAATATTTCATCAGTTTTCTAATTTGTGTGCAACTTGAAAATGGTTTTAAAATTTAATAAACTAAAAATATTTTGAATTCATCAATTTAATAAGTACAAATAGGTGACATACCATCAGAGTAACTTTCTATTAAGTACAAGTATACTAATGAAAAAAGTTAATAAAAAAAATATAAAATGGTTAAAAATGAAACCCTTATAGAAAACATTAATGTGATGAAATATAATTAAATATATCAAACAAAATGTCAAAATTACTGTAAGTTATTCTAATACAGTTTGTAGTCAGTATTAGCCTGAAGAAAGAGCATACAAAAAATATATAGTACTGAATACAGAAAGAGGAAGAGAAACATGATTCAAAGAAGTGTTAAGAATAAATATGAATATCTAAAAAACTCCTCAAAATAAAATAAAAATATATTGTATTATTGGACCTTTCTAGATTATTCTTATATAAATGCTAGACAGTAAATAATAAGAGACGCACAATAGATCCATAAGAGTTACAGTGCTTTAAGCCAAAAATGAAATAAGAATGTTGGTAAAACTTGCTCATAAATTATGATCTCCAGTATAGGTCTTCATTTGTTACCCGATGCAATAAATCTGTTGATTAGTTGTTACATTGATAATATCTGTATACACTAGCGGATCCAAGATTTAATTTTTGGTGGGACTTCAGCCCGAAAGCTTTTTTATTTTCATAAAAATAACGATAATAACTTTGGAAAAACAGAAAGAAACTAACTAACTATATGAAATGGTATTTAAGTGGTTCCTTAAATCCTTTTAAATGTAATTACACGAACCGCCAATAGATCCGCCCGTGCCTGTATATCGTAATTAACACTTTGTTGACCAGCAATTGTAACAGAAACTATGTCATGTAACGAGCAATTATTTTGTTATAGAATATGAAATAATGCAAGAGCAATGATGAGTTAAGTCGTTTGTCAAAAACACCTGGGCATGAAAAGACGAGTTAACTTACTACCGTTCAACAACGTTAGGCCAGAAAACGATAAGTTGACTCATCACCAGTTAACAATGTGTTGATTACAAAATCCATGATCATGAAAAACTTGAAATTTCAAAAATAATAAAAGTATGATATTACCATTACTAGTGCAACTAGTGGGTTTTTGGTATTTTTGCCAACCACTTACAGCACCTAGAGGGTGCCACCATATACTAACTTAAGTGAGAGTTCACCTCTCAGTGTTCCCCATCAGTAAATAATAACTGACCCAGGAGAGAATTGAACCCACAAAATTCTGGGATCCTAACCACGAGGGTTTTAAGGTGAAATAATTAGCCCATTAAAAAAAAAAAAAAATGGATATTTGCTTCATACAATTGTGTCTAACCATGTAACCAACATGGTATTTCAGAGTTGGGTCATGCAAAAATCTGGTTATTTATAATTGATAGTTACATAACTTTGGCTTAACAACCTCAATTTCATTCACACAGGTTTGTTCCATTGAGGCAATACTTGGTCTAAAGTTTAATTCATTTTATAAACAAGTTCTTAATTATGCACACTTTACTACTAAAATCAAATAAATTACATGCCTCTAATGAAATGATTCATAAAATAAGTATTTATTGACTAATGTTTATCAAGACATATACATCTGACATTCCTCTCATGTACTTTTCAAGTTCCTTTCTGAAAATTCGTGCATACATCAGGACATCTTCAATCCTGATGCCTATTTGGTGTTATGTGATATATGTTTCAATTAACTACTATCACATCCTTATATCAACAAATAATACTAGTAATCATAGATTTTTTTAAAGCTAAACTCAATATTAGGAATAAAAGGCAGCTCGAATAAGGGTATGACTAGTATACTTAAGTCTATCGATCTCGTTGGCACTACAACCCGGGGAGTGGCCTCCTTTAGGAGCTCACCTTCCAGCTCGATCCATTGCCACTGCCTTCCAGTTTGGTGCTCCTAATAGTATCCTGGAGTTAGGCACCATACTATCAATCCATCTTAGCCTGGTTTTGCCTCTCCTCCTGGTGTGATCAATCCTATCCTCAAGGACTCTTCTGGAAATGTCACCCTCCTCTATCCGAATCATATGGCCGTCCCAACTTAGCCTTCTAAGTTTTATGAAGTTGAAGACATGTAAGTCATTATACAGAGTGTATTTATAAATTCAGAGTGTATGTATAAATTCAGGTTTCTTCTGGTCCTCCAAACTTCTCCTTCTTTCTGAGAGCCATTTATTCGTCAGAAAATTTTCCGTTCATATATGAGGAGGCTATTCTCATCACCCTTTGTCATCGTACATGTTTATGACGCATAGGTCAACACCGGCCTAATCAAAGTATAATATAGTCTTGGCTTAGTTTGCCTTGTGAGTAATTGGTTCCTGATCTGCCTCTTTAAGCCAAAATAGCAACGGTTGGCTGCTACTATCTTCTCTCCTATTTCCTTCGACATGCCATTGGTCTATGTCACAAGGGATCCGAGGTAGGTAAACTCCTGTACTCTTTGAAATTTGTATATAAAACTATATAACTTTCGACTTTCTGAGCTCTGTCGGCCTTCACTACCATATATTTAGTTTTGGCCTCATTTATCTCAAGGCCCAACAGCAAAGCTGCCTGTTGAATTGCAAGAAAAGCTTTACTTAGCTCAGATTTGGATCTTGTAATTATGTCAATATTGCCAGCAAAATCCACTTCCAAAGCCATTCTGGTACTTTCCTACTATTTATTTGGTATAGGGACACAATCGATTGAAGAGAGTTCCAGAAAGAATTTTATATACTGATGGTAAGAGCGATATTCCTCTATAATTTTTGTAATCAAGCCTATCACCTTTTTTGTGGATTGGACAAATTATTCTTTTTTTCCACTCTGTTGGCATCTTTTCATCAATCCAAATCTGCACCATCAAATTATGAAGGGCCTTCTACAATTGTTCACCTCAATGTTTAATAAGCGCTACTGCAAGGCCATCCAAACCCCGACTTTTGTAGTTTTTCATTCTATGGATCACTTCCATAACTTCTTCAAAATCAGGAGGGAGTTCATTCTCTTCTTCAGAGTTCTCGTTTAGACTTAGATTCAACTTAAGTATAAATCTCAATCATAGGATTCACGGTGCTGGTTATTGATTACCCATTGAGACAAGGAAAGTTAGATGTATTAATACAATTGGTTAATAAAAATAGGTCACAAAGTTAAAGCATTCAATAAACAAACACATATACGGGACAGGAAGAAGTATATTATCAAGCAAAGCTTTAAGTTCCATTCCAACAGTTACAAAAGAATTTTTGATGTGAAAACTTCTTTAGGCACATTTTGCATTTTTTTGGGGGAGATTGAATTAGATTGAGCCGTCAGATCTCCGATGTGTAATCCTTGGGTTAAGCTGGAGCTGGAGTCGACCAGTTGAAGTGTTTTTGCATATAGTTTAAAATATCTCAGAAACTAAAAATCAGACCTGCATACTGTAAGTGAGAGAATTGTTCAGCATTTCATCCTCTCTGTAATGGGCTATTGTTCAAAATTGTTTCTTAACAAGACGCCGTGTCAGAGAGGTGAAAAGGGGAAAAAATTGTGTCAAAAACCAAATGATAACGAGTTTTATGGAAGATGTGGATTAAAATATCTCAGAAACTAAAAATCAGACCTGAATACCGTAAGTGAGGAAAATGTTCAGCATTTCATTCTGTTTATATTATTTATAATTTATATTTCATATTATTAATCTTGCCTTGTTGATGTTTTCACTTCCAACATGTGAAAACATCAACAAGCACATTTAACGCACACACCTCAGTTTTTTTTTTTAAAGATTCTAAAATGAAAATTTTAAGGAACTTTTTTAGTAATAATGTTCTGAATGCTTTAATTGTAAAAATTTAAATCTTCATTTTTTTTTTTGGACACGAATCGGCCAGCAAGGACCACGCGAATATCATTTCTTGTTCTTCTTCACACCTTCCGCCTTCCTTCCACTCCAATACTCTCTCCACCCCAAAAGAACCCCAACCTCTTTCAGTTTTTTCCCAAAAATCTCTATCAAAGCAGTCCTTATCCGTGATTTTTAGCCTACCCAGGTCTTCTTTTATTTGTTTTACATATCCTCCCATACTTTTATAGCTGTAGACTTTGTCGAAAATTTTCTTGTTTAATTTCTCATCGTTCATTCTAACCATGTGCCCGTAGAACCTCAGTCTCCTGGTCCTGATGACTGTTTCCAAATCTTCCAAATTCCTATATATTTCTTCATTGGATTTGCACCTATACCCCTCTTGCGTTATTTTGTGTCCGTGAATCCTCCTCAGAATTTTCCTCTCAACCTTTAGGACTTTCCCTAGGCTCAGAAGGCTGACTGTTTCCACTCCATACAGTATCACTTGTCTTACTACTGTACAGTAGTGCCTTATTTTTGCATTAGAGGACAAATTTTTCTTGCTGTATATGTTTCTAGAGGCAAAGTTCAGTCTTTCCAATTAGCCTATTCATTCTTCTATAGACGCCCTATCCGTTCCGTTACTACTCCCCTTATTATCTCCCCTAGGTATTTAAACTTTGTGGTTACTTTTATTTGCCGATATCTTGTGTTTTTCTCACTAAAGTTGCCATTCGTCGTCACAATTTCTGTCTTTTCATACGAGATCTGTAGTCCCATTTTCTAGGCTATTTCTTTCAGGGTGTTTATCAGTTTTATGGCTTCCTCTTCTGTTTCTGCAAGCAAGGCTAGATCGTCTGCAATAGCCAGACACTTTACTTTCACATTGTCTCTATTACTGCACCCGCCTCATCCTTTTGTCAGAAAATTCTCATGATTTTGTCCAGCACTACATTAAACAGTATCGGTAACAGGTCTGCCTTGCCTAAGCCCTGTGTTTATTTGAAATGGTTTACTTATTAGTCCTGGAATTTTATTTTTTAATTGGTATTTGTCAGTCAGTTTTATCAGGCTTATTGTTTTTTTGTCGACTCCATATTCCCTCAGATTTTGAGCAATACTTCTCTGTCTGTTGAATCATAGGTCTTTTCAAAAGTCTATAAAGGAGATGTAGAGATTTTTCTGGGGTCTAGCCCTCTAATATTTTATGATCAATTTGAGGCTAAATGTTTGCTCCTGGCATGATCTTCCCCTCCTAAAGCCTCCCTGGTATTCCCCTATTTTCTTGTCTATTTGTGTCTCTAATCTATTGAGTAGAATTCTGGACAATATTTTATACGTTACTGGTAGTAGTGAGATTGCTCTGTAATTGTTTACTTCTGCTTTCTCCCTTTTTTTGTGTAGGTAGTGGGTGTACGAGTATTAAGGCAGTCCGCCATTCCTCTGGAATTCTCTCTTCCTCCCATACTTTCAGGAATAGCTTCATTACTTTCCTTATAAATTCTTCACTTGCCTTAATTATTAATATTATTGAAAAAAAATTAAATGAAAAATACACTGCACTTAGATTGAATGAATTACCTGGACCTTTACATTTCTTGTTTGAATAGCTATTCAACACACAAACATGGTTGATTTCTAGGAATTTCTAATTTTATTTTATAAGAATAGAACAGTGAAGCAAGATTAAGCAGTGTCTCGGTTCAATCACAATATTTGATGTACAACAGGAAACTATATGCCATGGCAACCTGGAATCTTCTGGAATGTGTAAGGTTCACTCCCTAGAGTTATCCTACAGATAACTATGAATCTATAAGGCATAATAGTGAAGGAAACAAACAAACTTATTTCCGTCGCAATTGTCTCTTTGTAGATCCCATTCCTTCAATTTTTTTCAAATAAATATTCAAGAATAAACAAAATTTTAGTGCATATTACTATAATAAAATTAGAAATTATGCGTTGTACAAGAGACTTAACTGGGCACTAGTTAATAACAAGGTTTAGTCTATTCCAGATACTGGGTACTGGGTAATAAGCTCTGGACTTCCCTGAATACCAGCCAATAAGGTAATTCAAACACTGGATATTTGGTGTTTATGAAAATTAAATTATGTTCTTTATTATAAATGATAACCTTCAAACTGGCCATCTATTAACTTTGTTAGATTATGATGCCCCACATACAAATTTTATCGGGGGACTAGATAATAATGAGCTCAGGACCTGAATCAGGGAAAATAATGGATGAAGAAAAAGGAATAATCACAAATTGGCCATCTTACACAAGAAGCCAGAAATGATAAAGTATATTTGGATTGAAGGATTAAGGTGGTGGGTGAGCCACCTTGTATAGATGGAAGAGACTTCAATCTCAAAGAAGTTATTTAGCATGGAACTAAATAGAAAAGTACAAATGGAAAGACCAAATCTGAGATGGATAGATGAAGTTAGTGTCAATGCCAGAACTCTAGCAATAAGTGTCTGACTACCAGGGATAGAAAAGAGTGGAAAGCGACTCTTGAGGTAACCAAGATCCAGTAATAAAATGTGGAGCTCAGGATGATGATCATATTCTTTATTGCTCAGTGAAATTAAAAAAATAAAACATGAACCAAGTTAATATAGTTATACGGTGAATGTATTCCTATGTATCAAAAACTTATGGTACATTTTTTTAATTTATAAAGGAACTGTTTCAAATGTATAATTCATTGTAATGCAATAAATGTTAACTTTCTTGCTAAAAATTAAGAAAAATGTGACTCATCAGTTAATGTCATTACTTAAAGATCACATTTTACAAGTATGAAAAAAGGGCAATGCATCACACTCAAATTGAATCCCATTAATTTACTTTGGTGATAATTTCATGATTACAAGCAATAAAAGAAATTACGTCATCTTAATCAACTAAAAAAAAAAAAAAAAAATACTCAGTTTCTTACACCCGATATTATGTCATGAATAACCAGGTACCCAGAAAATGTATCTGAGTATCAGTCAGGTAATAAATGAAAAAATGGGGTACCAAAGAATATATCTGGTAGGGTAAGCCTAGTTCTGTGCAATAACCCACCACCAAGCTAAAAGTTAGTGCAAAAAATGTCAGTTCTAAATAAAAGTAATTTCTTTATTTTTATCATAAATTTAATTCTTTATTCTCTCTGAATCAAGTAAGATTTATTTGAAAATAAATTTAGTTATTGCTGAAAGTTATTCTTAAAATAAAACAAGAATTTATGACTTTTAAGATAGATTTTAGGACCAATAATTTTGTTTGTTGCAATTAATAATTTTATAAAGCAAGTTGGAAGAGATATAATGAACAAGTAAATACAACAAATGACAGACTAAAAATGGAACATAGCTGTCGCCCGTAGCGTTGACTATGTGTCTATGTGGATTGGATTCATTATGTGTATACAATCGCTTTCTTTGTGGCTTTCTTCCCTTGATCAGCATGAGATAATAGTCCAAAGGATTTTCTTGAATTAAAACTAACAAAAATTAATTTAATACATACAAATTGAATGTTTTTGAGTCTCCACGTATGTATCCAGGCTAGATTGGCTAAATTTATTCAATTTGCTTTTCTTGAACGCCCTCCGTAATCCAAACATCCCCCTTTCCCTGTAGCAAATGAGATCAGATTACAGATTGCACTGTAATGAGTAATATTAAAGAAGTAGATAATTTTATCTGGAGTATAGGCAATATAAAAAAACCAACCTCGTCTTCTATATAGATTCTGTTATATACTAATCATATTCATTTAAAAAAAAAATTAAAACTTATAATACAATATAAGAAACATTGGGTTGTGTTACACATCTGCTACCACAACAATCTGCTGTAGTGTAGACATGATTCTGCCCTAATTTCGCCAATATACCCTTAAAGTATTATAAAAAATAAATAGTAGTTAAGGTAAATAAGAGAATTTTAGTAATCTGATGAAAAATAACATTTTTTCAATTCAGAAAATCCCCAAATTATGTAAGATTTAGAAAATCTTATGACAGATGCTTTAAGGAAGTGAAAGAAGTAAAATATTCTAATATCAATTGTCTTATATACAGAATAATAAAATAGAAGAAGTTTATAAAGAGTTAAAAATAATAATTTTGTTTGATAAGATTGTCTTACATAATTTAAAACCATATATTTAAAATTATTTCAAAGGACATAATTTATTATTCAGGCACTTAAGTCATTTTGTATTATAAACATTGCGAAATATTATCCTTTTTTTTTTTAAAGATTAAATATCACATAAATAATACACCAACAAACCAATTATATATATACATATACGCATAGAAGTTTAAATAACACATACATACATGTACTCCTTCATGAGCATTAGCAACACTTAAAACAAGTTTGACAGTATAGATCTTCATTAATCAAATTCAAAACTTGTTAGATAATATGATTCTTAATTTTATCAAATCATCATAACTTTTAAATTCTTAATTTGATAAAAAACAATCTAAACTATAGAAGATAACTGACAAACATAATGTAGTAAATAAAAAATACATAGGTATACATAAAACAAGCAATAGTTTAAAACAGGTCTGACAATAGTTTTTAATTAATAAAATGTAGAATTGGTTAAATAAATAATATAAAGTAAGGCTGCATTATCCCACCATGTTTATTTTCTTTTTTTACATTGACTACATTTCCGGTATGATGCCATTTGATTTAATAATACTCCTTATATACATTTCATAATTGAATTATTCTGGCTCGAAACGTAGACAATGTAAAAAAAGAAAATAAACGTGGTGATTACTTTATATTATTAAACATATTTTCACCTAAAACAAAAACAAACATGATGTAAAATAAATGATTTTCAAATCGTAACTCCCATATTTCTAGTTTGATAAAAAAAAATTTAACTATAAAGGACAACTAACACAAACATAATGTTATAAATTAAAAACTCATGCATTAACAGCACAGCCTAAGACTCAATGTAATCTGTTAAATAAAAAATAAAGAATTAAATTTACATTTTAGAATGCTCAAATCTGAACTCCTGAGAAAACATCCACAAACCTATAGACCAATACAATAAAAATTTTATCTAAAATGAGTTTACCAGGTATTAATTCACAATTTATCAAATAATACTTAAAATTGAAAAACTGATAACAATAAACATAACCTGCATTACAATGAAAATAAATACTGAAACACAGTGTCCCAAATGATCCCAACATTTTCCTATAAACTAAATTATAACTCAAGCCACATTTCATTTCCTTTAATCATTAAATGGCATTCAAAAATACTAATGAATAGGAAATATTTCCATATTATTTTACATTTTATACACTTTACATTTCCTGTAAAAGTGAAAATAGAATGAAGTATAAAGTGAGCTATTTAATTTTTAAAAAGATTCTGAGTCAGGTTTACAGACTGGAATAACCCCAACACCAACACCTCCTTCATGTGCACACATAGGAGCAACAAACGACCAGGAGTCAGTATTGGGATCATATAGCTCCACAGTGTTAAGATTGGAAACTCCGTCATATCCACCAATGGCCCAAAGCTTTCCCATGTTAGCCACTAAAGCAACACGACTACGCATTACATTCATGGGGGCGACAAATTTCCATCTGCAAATAAATATAAAAAATAAAACAAAAGTTAATATTTTATTTAAAATATGTACACGGAAGAAGAAAAACTAATGCATTACCAGAAGAAACCTACGTAATTTAAATCATTGTGGATTTAACAGTTCCAAACTTTCAAGTTTATTAAATATATTTTTGTGGTATTGTTGTTAAAAAAAAAACTTTAAAATTAAAAATGTACAAACTGCTCTTCTTATCAATACTCCAGCAACAAAAAATTCTCTAAAGGACCTAATTAAAATATCTAAGATGTTCCATTTTGATAGATTGCAGCTGAATGGGATGAAAAGGTATTCCATATTACTATTATTCCATATTACCTGCCACTCCTTTGAGTAGCAGGTAAGAAGGTATAGAGTATATATGTAATTGATAAATATTTTACTTTGCACTAGTGTGGCCTTAGGTTGAAATAGCCAAAAAGTTGATAACAACTGAAGCTAATTAGTTCTGTCTCTTACAACATTTTTAATAGTGCTGGAGCCCGTAGAAAAAAAGGTGTCATATTTCATACTAAGCTTTGTCCTTATAAATTGTGCATCTCCACAGACCTAATGAGAAAAATGCACGTCTACCAGCATATAGCCACTGGAACACAAAATGGCGGTCATATGAAGATAGACAGAGATCCTACATAGATTGTGAGCGTGTATATAGAGAGGGCTTATAGATATATAATGCTACCAATCCTTTCAATTTATAGAATTACAGTTTTAAAACATGAAATAATAGTCAGTTACCCCATACCCGTGGATTTCAAGTCAAAAATTTAATCTAAAGGGAGTGGAGTAGCTCAGTGGTAGGGCACTGAGCTCCCAATGCAAAGGTCCCAGGTTCGAACCTCCTGGGGCACATCCAGCCTCTATAAAGTGGGTACCTTTAATTAAATAATTGATTAAGGGGGAAAACCTGGCGGTTGAGTGTGATCTTGGTCAAATCATCTCCTTGCACAACCGTTGACCTAGAAACAGTGCTTTCCCGAAATAGTACTGAACCCCAGACCCTTTATGGGTTGTAGTGGTACAGATTTTTTTTTTCAGAGATATTTTTTTCTTATTTATCTTACAATGGTGATTTAAGTATATTTCTTCGTTTTGTGGTATCATCTATATTCCTTATATTTCATCTGCTTTAAAAAAAAGAACTAAATAATTAAAGAGATACATTGTACTACAATATGGAATGCAGTCAAATGGTCATTGTAAGATAAATAAGAAAAAATATAAAGGCTAAAAAAAATTTCCAAACATTTGAAAATGTGGGCAAGTAAAGAAAACGTGTTTATTGAAAATTTACTATAATATAATGATAAAATAATCGTTTAAAGGGTGAGAATGAGTTCATAAAAACTTTGAATTATAAAATGTGGCAGAAAATCAGAGAACTTGAGGAACATGTTTGAAAATATTTCAGTCCATAAAAGTATTACGATATTACACAATTATCCTGTTGGTATTACAGACCTTGTAGATCTTTTGCCGCCTTATCTGCATGTAGCTCTTTTTTTATTCAATCTATCCACCTGCTTTTTGGTTGGCTAATTTCTGTAAGCAGCTCTATATTGGCATTTCTCCTTTTGTTAGTACTGTAATCCCAAATCGCTCCAGTTATCATGCAGAGGATTTTTCTCTCAAATCTTTCAATTCAAGACTTTTTTCTTTTTTAGTGTTCAGGCCTCACAGCCATATATTAGAACTGACTTTATCATAGCATTGTACACCCTTAATTTGATGTTGTTCAGGATTTCAATGCCTTTAAAAGGGAGAAGCTATATTTGCGCTTGTTAGACGGTGGTCTATTTTTGACTGTTGGTCATTTATTGAGGTAATTATAGTGCTGAGGTATTTGCATTTTAATAATCATTGGGAATGATTTCCCTTCTACACTAATCCTTTTCGATTTAGTATCATAAATTTTAATTTATCCATATTAAAGATATAAAAATATTCTTACTTATCTGTGGCTGGATCATACATTTCAACAGTTTGAAGGAATGTAGCACCATCATAACCTCCACAAACATATAGTTTACCATTCAATGTTGCAACTCCTAGTCTACACCGCTTTGTAAGCATTGGGGTGACTGAAGTCCATAAACAGGTATGTGGGTCATATCTTTCAACCTAAAATTTTACAGAAATTCATAGAAAAATTAATAATAATAATAAATAAATAAAAACCAAAAATAAAAAGTATAATGAGAAAATATATTTATTAAATGAAACGCAAGTAAAATAATAAATATAAACAAACATTTAAAGAAAAAACATATTAAATAAAGTTCATGGGTGATAAATATTCAGGAAGCCGTCATTATAAAGATTTTATTAGTGCCGACGTTTCAACCCAAACATGTGGGTGATCATCAGAGCTGAAAATTTGTTTAATACAACCAGAGATATAATATTATACGACAGATAATGGTTAATAATAAAAAAATAGTGATTGATGATACATGAAATAGAAAAATGAAATATGTAAAAAGTTATACAAACTTTTTTTTTTAAATATTTATTTATTGAGCAAAAATACATTTTGCCTCAATTAAGGGCATTAGTATTTGAGGTGTAAGAGACCCAATTGTAACCTTTATACGATAACAAAAAAAAAATAGAATAATTATAACAAAAAAAGAAAACTTAGTAAAACAGAAGAAATAAAACATGAGACAACATTAAATAAAAATCTAAAAACACATTCATACTTATTTACAATCAACCGAGGGAGTTCCAAGTCAGGCCCTTAGGCCCACGTGTGGAGGATAAGGCACGACTCTAAGAGATCCCAGCGCTTCTCTCTCAGCTGCGTCACTGTGATAGGTATCCAGTAGAGACTGAGAGAGGACACTAAAGCCATATATGCTCATGACTTGAGTGGAGAAGTGGCCATTGCCAGCACTTCAATGACATGTTTACAAAAGATCTCAAGGCCACTGCCGTTTCAACCTTCGAGGAGGACTGTAGGGATGACTGGAACTGGATAAGGATTGTGCTAAGGGATTAGAATGATGGATTAGGTTCTGATGAAAATTTGAGAATCGAGATGGAATAACGTCAAGGACATAGGGAATGTTAAGGTCAGGATGTAGAGTTGTGTTTGTAACATAATAAGGAGCATTGACTATTGTACGAAGGACTTTAGATTGGAAGCATTTGATTTTCGAAAGTTTAGCTGGCCCCCATATTTCATGACCATAGGTCCAGATGAGTTTTAGTATGGTCTTGTAAATTAATAATTTGTTTTCTATTGAGAGATTAGAGTTTCTGTTAAATAGTCTATATAATTGGCCAAATCATCGGTGAATTTTTTGTCTTTTAAGTCTAGTATGGAGGTTCCATGTAAGTCTTTTGTCTAAAAGGAATCCAAGATACTGAACTGTGTCTGAAATGGGAAGAGATATAAAGTTGAAAAAGATAGGTGGATAGGATCTGCATCGAAGGGTAAAGGTGAAATGCTTGCATTTGGATTTGTTAATTCGTATGCGCCACTGCTCAATTAGGGAGATGTGTCTCTGTGGTTTTAGAGATGATATTTCAGGGTCTGGGTGGGTTGTCAGCGGTGAAGAGGATGTAGAGAACTGGGCCCAAGACACTGCCTTGTGGAACACCAGCTTCAACTGGATAATGATTGGAGAATTCAGTGTCGCAGCGGACTTAAAAGGAACAGTTGGACAGATAGGATTTGAGGATTAGGTACAAGGATTGGGGTAAATGTGTTTTGAGATTGAAAAGCAAGCCATCTGGTCGAAAACTTGCGCTACGTCCAGAAAGAGACTAGTGCAATATTGCTTGTTTTCAAGCGCAGAGGATATATGGTCAACAACACGAAGGTCTTGTTGAATAGCGGAATGTCTTTAGCGGAATCCAAACTGGTGGGAAGGGATATTGTGGGATTCGAGTATGGATAGGATGCGTTTAAGGAGGATTTTTCAAAGAGTTTTGAGAGGATTGGAAGTAAGCTTATTGGCCTATAGGATGAGGTATTATTAACAGGTTTACCTGGTTTAGGGAAGAGGATGATTATGGAGTGTTTCCACATCAGGGGAAAATGAGTTGTGCACAGGATAAAGTTGTATAAGTATGTGAGGAATATGATTGCTTTTTTGGGAAGTTGTATAAGGATCTGGGAAGTAAGATCGCATCCAGGGAATTTTCGAGGTTTCAGGTTGTTTATAAGGAATTTGACCTCAGAGGGGTTGACTGCTTTAGGAGGCAAGGAGAGAGGAATCGGTGAAGAGAGGAACTTCAGCAATGTGGGTGGGATGGAGTAGGATTGGAATCTAAGGTAGCCAGTTCTTTTTTAACCTGTTTGGAATAATAATTGTATAATTTCCGATCATCAGGATGCCTGGTTCTTTGCCAGAGGGTTCTAAATTGGTGCTTGGATTTAATAAGGGCAGTAAGGTTTTGGTACCAAGGATTCTTTTTAAGGTTTTTTTTGGAGGGGAATGGTGAAAATGCAGTCCACACTGCTTGTTGGATCAAGATGGTAAAGGAACTCACTGCATTATCTAGGTCTTCAGAGGTTTTTAAGGAGTACTCTGAAGTCTATTGCATCTTTTATCATTTGGCGGAAAAGGTCCTAGTTGACTGGGCCTCTGATGACTGAGGGAGTAGGTAATTTGGGGACAGGAGATGCGGAAGGGGTCAAATTTAGCAGACTGTGGTCTGAGGAAAGGTCGTCGAGCCGTGAAACTAAGAGATTTAGTGGCCCTAGACCTTTGTAAATGAAGAAGTCGAGGAGGTCAGGATTACGGTTAGGATCGGTTGGCCAGTATGTAGGTGTATGAGGGGAAAGAATGTTGCTATTGTGGAAATTAAGTGCAGACAGCAATGTTCTGACTGACAGGGAGAAATACTTTGTTTTGTCTGGATAAATTTGACGAGTAAAAATTATACAAATGTGGACAGGTGATATAAAAAGTTGCAATTAATAAATTTTAAAAAGGACGAAACATTACATAAAAAAGAAAAATTTTATATGTGTGTGGATACTTAATAATGTCTTCCTATTTAAAGATATTGCATTTAGGAATAGAATAGTCGACTACATTTTTTTTTCCTCGCTTTTATATTAACTTATATTTCTTAAAGATATTTGGTTGTTCTTACATTTTATTTTTTTTAATAATTTAGAATATCCTATGATTGGGGCATTATTTTGTCTTTATTACTTTTATTATCTTTCCAGTCAGCATTTAAGAATAGGTCCTAGCAAAGCAATTTGTACAAATATTTTGGTCTATTATGTTTAATAGAATATTGTAATTGACAATTGACTAAGGAAAAAATATTAATTCCTTCCTTACATAATACAGAGGAAGTACTTTTTTTCATATTGTTTTGCTATTTCTTCAATAAACAAAATTTTCTGCGAATTTTTAGCCTTTTTTTTTTATACTTATGTAACTTAAATTCAGGAAAAAAGTAGAAAAATTAATTTACAATTATACTGTATTATATTTGTTTTCTTTGTTTTGCACAATAAAAGCTATTTTCATTTCAAAGGTAATATTAAATTAATATTAATAAAAAAAGGTGATTTTTTTCTGTTTAAATCTAGTTGGTAATAATAAAACTCACTGAATCAAAAATCGACAACCCATCGTGGCCTCCAAGAGCATAAACAAATCCTTCAAAGGCAATGACCCCACCAGCACTACGATGTTTTTGCATGCTCGTAATAACAGTCCATGTATCAGTATCAGGTTCATAGCACTCAACAGTATTTAAAGAAGAGACACCATCGTAACCGCCACAAACATACAAGCAGTCATTGAGTGCTGCAGCACCGACTGCGCTGAAAAAGTTTTAAGCAAAATTATTATGACATAGTTTTTCAAATTATACTCAAGACATAAGAATACCAAATGTTACAGTGGTAATCATAACTTTCTGATGCCTTAAATAATAATAATTTTTAAATTAGCCTAAAATATTTTAATTAGCATCATTATCGATAAGGCCATGGTTCACCATTTTGGAGTAACATTACAATCAACACCAAAGCCAAAATTTGAGATGATTCGAGTCTGATTTGTAAGAATTACATTTAAGTTGTTGTGCACACACAGAATAAATTTAGACGCTTTACCACTCTGACTCAGTGTGTCAATATACTTTTTTTTATAAAGCAATTTACATTTAAAAATATTACAGGTAGCATATTTTGAATTGAATTATCTAATCATTTTTAAATTGATGGAAAAATATAAAATAAATCATTCAAATCGTGTAATATACCTTCTTTTACAATTCATCGGAGATACTTTAAACCAATGTCTTTTAAGTGGATCAAATACTTCAACAGTAGACAATCTTTCAGATCCATTGTAGCCACCAAAAGCATATAATCGGTTCTTTATAACTGCCACTCCAACTCTAGAACGGAGCATAGACATGGGCTCAGCCATTCTCCATCTTCCAACAACCGGGTCAAACATTTCCACGGTACTTAAAGAATCACCTCAAAAAAACATAAATTATTAACATTTCATTCTTTTATTAATAAACAAGTTAATATAACATCAAGAAGAAATGAACAAATTAACGATAGAGTGGTTTGATAAAGCTAAAACATAAACTCTTAAAATTCATGACATATCAAACACAATGCCTAATTTCACAGAGACTTTTAGAATGAGTTATTAATTACACAGAATAGTAACATTTAAACAAAATACAAGGAAATTGAGTAAATTATAAAAATGAAATCACTAAGAAAATTAATAATTGAACCAAATACCTGATTTAGTAAGTCCGCCAACAGCATAAATACTGCCCATTATATAATTACAACATCTAGGTCTTGTTTTAAAACTTTGAAGTAATGGCCTCCTTTCAGGCATTAAATGACAATCTCTTGCTTCATCCACCAAATCGCTTAAATAAAAATATATAGGCAATTATTATTACCAGCCATCTATATCCTTTTCGGCATGTTGCAAGACTGATTTATTTTATTTTTTTAGGCCATACTTTTTCAGTAATAACTAACCAGAACTTAATATATAGTTTAACATAAAAGATTTAGCATATACTAATTAAAATATAGAATCCCTACCGACATTCATGAGAAGCTCGGATCAATTCCTCTTTAGCAACTCTGTCCACTAAGTAATGAGGAGTTAAAAGAGGAAGTCTTACTGATGCAAGAAGTCTTGATAATTCAGATTTTCGGCTCTCAAGATCCTTTTTAACCCACCTCATAATAGCTTCAAATACCTACATTATAAAGATAAATATGACAATAAAATAATTATTTTTCTATTCATAATTAGTAGTTCATTCAGATAGTAAAAAACCAAGAAAATTCTATGAATGATAAAAAGTTAAAATTACAATACACCACCTGATAGAATAGAAAATCTTAAAAAATGCATGATGTCAGTAAGGACTATTATGATCAACCATTAGAGAGCATCAGAACAAAAATATATCAAGCTAAGAAAACAATAATAATTAGAACATATGGAGCTTTATACGAGCAGAAAAAAAAAAAATTGGGGATTCAGGGATTGTAGAATGTAGGGTTTCAATGCTAGATCTGTGTTTTTGTTATTACAGATTTTTTATTAAGTGAAAAATCAGAATGTCAGGTTTAGACAAAATCATCTATATTCAAACACATTATATAATCTCTTAACATTTTTTAGCTTCAATATAATGCTTAAAAGATGCTAATAGTGCCATTTCTCAACAAACTAAGTAATCTTAGGCTTCATCCACAATGGTACACTGCCTCAAGAAAAAAATTAAGGCTTGCTATGTGATGCCATAATGAGTACTGACCCTCACATCACCCCTGATCCATAGCCTTTTACCTAATCGGAGAATTGGTTATTCAATTCTTTTAGCATGAATCCTCACGCTTCAAGGCAGGAGAACACCAAAATTTACAGAAGTCTTTTTATATCATATCATTTATACAACAAACAATCATCATTAAATTTATCAACAAACAATCATCATTATAATTATATACCTAAAAATATTAAAGTTACTATAATTCATCATATAAAATAGCAAATATTAATCTCTTAGATATTTAATTTTTCTCCAACTACTGTCTTATTTTGATGCTCATGTTTTTATTTTGACTATATAAAATTTAATTATTTAAATCACAGTTGTTAATTTCATACAATAGTAAACTTAAATAAATGAGATGGAATATCAGAAAATAGATTTTAAATACGAATGACCAAGTGGTGCATAAATAAGAATTTGTTTAAAACTGTTAATTTTTATAGATTATAATTTGAAATATCAAAATATATAGCCTATGGAAGTTTTTTTATCCTACTTTTTGGAGTAAAAAAAAGACAAGCACAGGAAAAAATGAGTCATCCTGTTATAAGGTGCTTAATTCAATTCTTTTAAATGATTGCAGAATTTGGTAAAAAAATATCATTTAAAAAATTTTAATTATTAATTTTAAGAAAAGTAGTTAGTAAAAACAATATCTTATATCTCACTGAGCATTATAAATTTGAACATTTACCAACTACTAAACTTAATTTTTCATTCAATTTCATCACATAAGTATAGTAGAGAGTGAAATGAATTATAATTCAATAATCAGAAAGCTTTTTCTTATATACGGATGATCAATTTTTTGAAATTTTAAAACCCACAGCATGAAATCTGCACAACTAAAATATGATTTTTATTAAACAAATAGGATTTTCACAAAGATAATTCTCGAATGTGTTCCGTGCGAATTGATTAGTGTTGGTGTACAGTTTGTGTTGTGGCCAAGTATGGGGCAAGGATTAAAGAGTTAAGGGTGATGGATGAATTAGTGTGTCATTGTGGATGATGCCTTAGCTATCACCATTTTTAGGATTTGGTAATAAGTCTTCTTATCAGTTCATAAATTATGTTTTCTTTACTATGTGATTTGATTAACTTTATCCACTCTTTTGATTATTATCGACCAGCACTACAATCCACATTGTGTCTCGATTCCCAACAGCAATATTCTGCATATGTCTTGGTCTTGTGTTAAAGCTAAAGACCCACCATTGATTAAATAAAGGCTTGATTAATTTCGCCATCATGAATATCCTTAGACCAGGTGTTTAAATCACATAGTAATTGATTGTTATTACAAAATGTTTTTGATCTAGATGATTGATTATTAGAATCAAGCAAAATTTAATATCATTAATTTTTAGTATAAAGTCATGAGGTCAATTTTTCTAAATTGATCGTGAGTACAAATGTTTCAGACATTTTTACCTGTTCTTCTGAAATAACATGTAGTTCATCTCTTTTAACAATATCCAGCAGTTCATTGACATTTAAATTATAATATTCTTCAGAAAGTGAGACATCATGAAAATATTGATGCATGTACTTATCCGCTGCCTCTACTAAAACTGAACAACCCAGAGTATCAGCAAATTGTCGTATTCCAAGCACATTATGAGGATGAAATCTATAAAAATAAATCAGATCAGTGTGGGGTATGATTAATTAAATTTTGTAATTAAAATATATTTTTTTGCATAAATTATTTTTACACTAAGCAAGAAGTTAATGGTTCATTTTTAGAACAATTCATTATTTTCATCAAATAAAAATTTTGGTCTTCTGCTGAATTTATATTATTAATTTCTCAAAGTGATTCAACGAGTGTTCTTGGCGTTTAAAGCATTTTCAATATTTATATAGGAAGATGAAGCAAAATAAATTATTGAACAAATTTCTTTCTATTCAATAAATATGTATTAGTTAATCATTTATTTTTTGTTCAACAATGAATAAAAAAACATTAACCAGTTTATTTTTTTATGAATAGCAATAAATTATTAGATATTTAAAAGACTAAAATCTAAATCATTTTTCTATTCATTATTAATTAGTCCTTAATTAAATAAACTTGACCCAATTATGAATGAGATCACTGAACTATACTAAAACAAAATAATTCATAAGCAAAAATAAATCTTATAATAATTCATAATCAATGTAACACAAGTTCGACCACCAAATCCAGAATAAAAAAAAAAAAGAAAATCTAAAGTATTGAAATAAAAACCAGTGCTTTGACTGTTAACATTTCTAGAAAAAAATAGATTTAGAGTTAATACACTTTATAATATCAAATTTTTCATCAATTAAAAGAGGTGGTAAGAATAAATTTGACAAATAATTGGTATTAATAATCATGTACAGTACTTTTTTACATGTTAATAAAATATATGAGAAAAAATGAAAAATAATTTAATTTATATGTTTTTCAACATTACCAGCATACTGATGAAGCTATGAAAATAAAATTGTTACCTTTTTTTTAAAAAGTCAGCACATGCATTTCGGACTCTTGGTAACTGCAAGAATGCAGCACCTACCATTAAGCTTTGAACATTGTTAGTGTTAATAGTAACTCTGCCACTATATGCAAAGTTCACCAAAGCTCCCAAAGCACTGAAAACAAAATAATTTAGTGAAAACCACAACTACAGTTATTATTATTGAAAGGAAATTAGTCTATTTGCTGTCAAAGAATGGAAAGAGAAATAAAATTTTAAAAATGAGAAAAAAGGGTTGTCTGCAAGATTTATTAAATTCAATCAAGGACAAAATGACACGATATAAGGGCTGCAACAGAAGAACCATAATAATATTTTAAAAAACAACAAAGGGTTTACAAACACTGGAGGACTCAATCAGAAATTTTTATAGATCATATTGTTGTTCATAAAGATACACAATCCCATTAACTCTTTAACGGTGGTGAACTCATATAAGCTTTGAGACAAAACCGGTCCCAGGTAATTGACTTATGTATGAATAGAGATGGAAATATTAAATTGTTCAGTAGAGGTGATGAAAAATATTCTGATATAGGGCCACAGAGAAGTGTTGGATAGCACCATCCTCAAGGCTCCTCCATCCTTCCCGCTTAACGCTTAAAGATAAAAGGACAGTGTTAACCTATCTGTTCCAAAATTGGAGTACTTAGAGATTAAAGATAAAGAGATTTTCTTCCTATGATACAAAGATGAAACATTGCCCATGATAGAATTCACAATACATATCTTTTAGATCCACCATAAATGTTACCATATACCAAATTGGTTTACAAATGTTTCAAAATTGAATATGATAATAAAACTGAGAATTTGGTGAGAGAAGTTATGAAAATTATCAATAATATCCGCTAATTTTTATACAAAAAAAATGCAACATTCATTAAAGAATAGTTTTATTAGTATATTTTCCTACCAAACAGGGGCATCCAAAAGGGGGTTTGACGGCGCAAGTTGCGCCATCAAAATTGTTGAGAGGGGCACATTTTGATGGGGTTTTGAATTTTTGAGGGGGCACATTTTTGGTATGAAAAGTTTTAAACTAGATGACAAGGAAAGAACATAGAACAGACGGCAGCAAATGTAATTGTATATGATCTACGATTTTTTTAATTCTACTTTCGCGTAAACTGGTTTAAGAGGAGGAAAATAAAAAATATATTGAGAGGGGTGGGGGGAGACGAGGTTCATGTGCCATTGACCTTGGGGAGGGTGGGCACCTCTGCTACCGAAGAAGAATTTTTCCCAAAATTTTTTGTCTTCATATATCAGTTGCATACATCTAAAACTTCTTTGAAAATGATTCTGAAGTTTTGAACGAGAGCACCTTATATATAGAGAATACCATATTTTAAAATCCACATTTACATATGAAAGACATTGAACAGAATCATCAATACTTCTAAGATATATCTCAACGACAAGCCTAAATTCAAGTTAATATAATCAATGAGAATATAAATTGAGCAATAATTCATTTAAAAGTAAAAGCTCAATTGATAGCACAATCTATAAACAAGATTCCACAAATAATAATATAATTTCATATTGAAATAATAAGTTCTGTATTTAAAGCAGTACAGACAAAAATGAACATAATTTAAAGCTACTTGAGATAACTTATTTATGAAAACCAAAACATACACAGCATCAATTCCTTGTATAGTGATATCTCTTTGCTTGCTTTCAACCATATCATGCATAAACATGGCATGAAAATAAGGGATAGATGCAGCAAGCACTAAGCGATGGCCAGTAAAAGATTGATCATCGACCTACAAGAATAAACAAACATTATCATATAATCTCATAAACACTTAAAATCATACAAAAACGGATCAACATACTTTCAGGGTAACATCACAAAGTTTTCCTTGTCTCCTTATTTCTTCCATTATCGAAAATCCATGAGCAAAAATATCTAACTGCTGAAAAATTACACATTCTTCTGACTCAGAAACTGTTCTACTAAGGTATTTCACTTTTTCACTATCACTGGTGTCAAAACTGGTATTTGATGATTGATCCATAATCACCATCACATTAGAAAACAAAATATATTAACAGAAAATAACATTTAAATGCAAACCCTGAGTGAAATTTGAGAAGCTGTCAAGAGAAGGTTACAAATATTGTTGACATTCAATAAATACAATAAGTTGTTTTATAGATTCGGAACTAACAAATATATGCTGCATGTCATACATTATTGTTATTTGTGAATAATTGAAATAATAATATCGAAAAAAATGGTTTTTATGATTTTTTTTTATTTTTTTTTTGTATACCAATAGAAGGGTAACCTTCTGCTACTGTTAATATTGGGGGTGGGGGAGTGGCAGTTGTGTTGGAAGTTGATGTGTGACTTGTTGACAAGTCTGTAACAACCTGTATGTTTTTTTTTGGAAATGACTAGATAAAATTATAGATTCTTATAATGGGCGATGAATCAAAGAAAACTTTAAGTAAGATTCCACTTTTGAAGACTAAAGCTGGGCCTAGAGACAAAGAATTATGGCCCCAAAGGTTGAAAGAGGAATATATTTCACTCATACAGGTATGAAAGTAATACTTTCATTTAGTTTTTTTCTATAGATATTAGTTATGTCAATGCATTACTAAGTATTGTATTTATTACTGCTGTAAAATGCCACCTTGAGTTCATTGATATTTCTATTACTTGATAATATTTATTTTTTTATCTTGCAGTATGTTCAAAATAATAAGAAAACAGATAATGACTGGTTTAAATTGGAATCAAACAAAGAAGGCACAAGGTGGTTTGGAAAGTGTTGGTTTATCCATAATTTGTTGAAATATGAATTTGACATTGAGTTTGATGTGAGTAACATATGTGGTTATGTTTAATAACTTCTTATTCATTTTATATAACTAATTGGCATTTTAGGAAACCTCTGGTATGTATTTAGCAGATCTTACCATTTTTTAAAAAAATTCTTTATTGCCTTATGTATGGTTTAGTTTGAATAATAATACAATTATATTTATATTTTATATACATATTGTACATGTTATGAATTGATTTATTATTCTTTCATTATTATTATTTAAGACAATTAAGATTTTAACTTGATTATGAATTTAATATTTTCTATTCATGCTCTTTCTCTTTTACTATTCATGTCCCTATTGAAAAATCCAATGTGATTGATTGTGATAATCACCAAAAATTGTATTATGTTTAATGATACATTGCTTTGTATTTTTTATTTTCACTTACTTATAAAAGTAATACATAGTAAGAGAAACTAGTGTGATCGTGAAATTTTTTGAATCTGCGAGAAGAAATCTAAAATACACATTTTGAATTCCTCTGGGTACAAATAATGAAGTCGCACATAATAGTCTGTGTTTATGTCTATATGAACAGCCCAGCTCCAAAAAATAAAATTCAAACAAAACTAAAATAACTAGATAATTGATGTATATCTTGGAAATACTTTAGGTAAATATATACCTAGAATGTTACAGCAACTTTTCCCCTAAAATCAGATAGCCGGAACTGCTATAAAACATCAGTTTTACACATTTTTAAGATTTTCTCGATCACTGCTCCAACGATTTTGATTAAACTCTATTACAATTTATAATTAAATGGTCTTTAATATCATCTAGAACTTATTCCCATTGGTGTCGCTTTACTAGGGCGTAAATGCCCAATGTCCAACATTTCTTCCTCTAAAGTACTTGTAATTCAGTTTATTATAATTATTTAACTGTTCCTCACAGTTTATAGTAATATGAAAAGGCACAATATAAATTATGGAAGAATTTGATAATTCACTAAAGGAGAAAAAAAACAAAAAATGTTTTTTCAGGTTCAAAATAAAGTTCCAGAAATTATAGTCAGAATGTATTCACATAATATATCGTTGAGAAGGTGAGAATTTCAGATAAAACAATATCTAACATATAAAGTCATAGAAGATAAGAGAGAGTGACAAAAAAATAACTAGTGAATAATTTGATGAATTTTCCCCCTCTGATATCACACTATCCAGTTACAATTAGTGTGACAACTTTTGATCTATCATTGATGTATTGAAAAATTTGTAACTGTATTTGGGTAAATTTTACAAGAGAAAAAATAAGATTTTAAATACATGTAATAAGTGATAGATATTTGATTCCTATAGTTATTACTATGTAGTACAATCCTTATTCTTTGAGTGAATATGTGTACTTTCAAATATCTCTCTTTGTATATAGAGCTCAGAGACTGGAGTTATATAGTTCAAATAGATTGACAGAATTGAGATGTATTTATTGCCTATTGCCGATTTAATAAATAGGGTTTGTATTATTTTAATTGTCATAATGAGTTTTACCAGCTGGGGTCACAGTTTTAATTTTAATTTAAAATTTTAAGCTAATAGTTTAAATCCCATTCACAGGATTTAAAACAAAAAATAATTAAAAATAAATAAGTGCAGTCTCTACTCGATTACTTAAACCACTGTGGCACAGATTGTTTCCCGCATGGGGATGACATTACCGCGCCTGCCCTGAAATTCACAGGAAGGTGAGCGACTCCAGTGTCTTCCAGCACCATAGCTCCTGATCCTCCAGATTGGGAATTGGGCACATGGCCATTAACTCTATCATGTAAAAAAAAAAAAAAGCACGATGAAGGAATCTGCAAAAGGGTTGCCAACCATCCTAATGAAGAGGGAGTGGTTAGTGATCGCGTCCGGTTCTAATAAACCATGTGCTCCCTAGATATCTATACGGGTATCATAGAACCAAGCGATCACAGGTGTTGCCTGGGATAGCGATGTAATTGCTAAAGGACTAAGGAAGGAAGTCAATAAGTCAAGAGGCGTTAGAAAAAAAAAAGAAGTTTTACATTGATAGGTAGGACCAAAATTCACAAATATGTTCTTCAAGGTTCGCTCCATTAAAAAAATTTCCTAATAGCTGTATTTCGCCAGGCAATAATTTCTGTTCAAAGTAAAGCTGTAAGTGAAAGTTTTATGATGTATGCAACAGATTTTTTAAAATTTAACATGTATTTTTTAAATGTTTTTATTATTTGTTCTACTTTTTTTTTTTTCTTGTTTATCTCCTATCTTGCTATTTCTGGCATATGATGGGAGATGGGAGGGTTGTACTAGAGCAGAGGTCTTAGGCCCACGGAACAAATTAATACTTCTACTGAGTCCCGTGGGATGCAGTGAGACCTCCACTAAGTCCTGTGGGTCATGAGTTGTAATGAAAACAATATTGATTGTATTATATAAATGACTCTTCAGCTGTACTTTCTAAGATAAAAAAAAAACATGCAATAAAAGTTGAAGCAAACTCGTGTGAGATTAATTTGCTCAATTTCATATTTTTAAATAGATTTTATCATTTAATGAAATAATGTTTGCGGACTGGTTTAAATATGCTTGCATGCCCTGCTCGATCTGGCCCACTAGCCATAGTTTTGAGACCCCTCTCCTGGAGGTACAACCAAACCTATTCTAACCTGAGTGAGAAGGTCAAAACTTTTCCTGTGATGTGAGTCCACCATGAAATTAATTTCAACCCGCCCAGGCCTAGTTTGACCTATCAGGCGACACTTTAACACACTCGGCCATTACTGCCTTTTATTTATACATATCAAGACATAATAATGTTATTCAATAAAATTATTTTTTCATTTCATTTCATTATAGGGGTCCAGAGCTATCCAATATTTTGAGGCTCCTATTGTAAGTTGCGCAGATCTTAATATTGGTAAACCGGGACATTGACCGGGTAGGGGGGAAGATTAGTTGGTGGTTTAATAGACATCCATTAAATGTGGAAGGCAGAGGAGGTTCTTAATTAAAAATTTGGTTCATTAAGTCCAAACAATAGTTCATATTTGTTGTTACAATAATTAATTTTACATAATGGTAATCTGGTGCAAATGTTAATCAGGTTACATAGCATTTAGCTGAAAAAAGATTGATAATTTAGTTCTGAAGACGTATTTTTAAGAGCGAATAATTTGATGACATATTTGATGTCTAATTTATGACTTCAATAATCAAACAGTTTTTAAGACTTAAATGTTTTGTGCTAGCAGTAAGTACACAATCAAGTAGCTAATTTTCAAAATGCTGGAAATTTATTGAAGAAGATATCATTTCGGTAATCAAAGTACTAAATGATGTTAATTTACTGTGATGCCCAAGATTTAACCTTTTTCTTATCGATATTTTAATAAAATACCTCATAAAAAGATCATTTTCTTGTTTTTTTATTATCATTAAGTCCAAACAATGGAGATCGAATTCTAACGATTGATCAATAATCCGAACTTTGCTAAGCAGTTCTCAATAATCAGTTTCTTAACAATTATTCATTATTATTAAAGTTTAACATTATAAAATCAACGAAAATAATTAAAAATTAATATCCTGAGGAAATAAATACCTGGCCGTCTAAAATTGTATATTCTGTTCCCATTCTCCTGTCGTTCCCTAGCTTGTCGTAAATAGGGGCTTCTCAAAAATATTGTGGGAGGCAGAACAAATTGTTTAAAATCGTGACTGTCCTGCCAAAAGTGGGACGTCTAGTCATCTTCTCCTATCGGTTACAGCAGTGAACTATGTGTTTGTGCATTTGTGTCTCCATCTTATTTCCACCTTTCAATTTTTAAAATTACTTATTTTTGTTTAATACTTATTACTTATTTTGTTCCAAATTTATTTTCTATACATTTTTTAATAATAATGATTGTAAATATTTAAAAATAAGAAAAAAAGAAAACCAATTTGAAACCTACAAAAAATTTAATGTCTTGAAACAAAATAAAATCTGCAGATTGTACAAATGTTAAGGTTACATGATGGAGTGAACCAAGTACGAAATTTCTAAGAGAAATATATATATTTATATCTTTATTCATAGTTATATTTTATACTAAAGCTATATTTCAACACTGTAATCCCCTACTCTGGAATAAACTTACTCGCTGTCTATACAGATGTTATAAATTATAATCCATAAAGTCTAATAATCAAATTAGAAATATCTCTAAAATGACTTTACTACAAAATGTTGAAATTGGAATTTGTTATTCTGTCAACTGAAAGGCTCATATAATCTTATTTTTTAATGCCATAACCAACACAATTAGAGTAATATGACATTCACTATTGTTCAGTGAAATATATAAATATCACTTCTTTGGAGAAAACAATCGACATAATATGTGAGCCATCCCTTTACTTATATTGCTTCAATAATAATATAAGGAGCCCTTAAAGCAATCTTAAAGTGGAACCTATTTAATTTATAAAATATTTAATGTGAACATTTATTCTATTTGAAAACGGTTCCCATCTGACCCATTATGCTTGGTTTAGTCTTTATTGATATTCAATATAAATATAAGATATTCAAATTTTTCAAGACCATGAAAAACCTCATTGCTTCTTCCAATGCCAAATTGTCTCTATACATACCATCCTCCTTTTCCATAAACAATACCTCATTCATTTACATAGAAAATTGGCCTAGTGGGTTTTTCATAGAAACTTATTAATTTTTTTAAACTAAAGTATATCTATCATCTTTTTTCTAATTGAATTTTAAATAAATTAATCAATTAAAGGTTGTGTTATAATTAGAGATTAGTGCCATAGTTCCCGTATTATCTTTGAATCTTTTCAGGGGTGATACATATTCAGGAAGCAGTCTTTCTTAAAAAAAAATTTTTTATTTATGCCAATGTTTCAACCCAAACATGTGGGTCATCTTCAGGGTGGGTTTTGAGCACTGAGGGTGTTCAAGTACTAATGAGTGAATAAAATATTTAAAAAATAATATTTTTTTAAAAAAGACTGCGTCCTGAATATTTATCACCCATGATATGTAGAATAGTCGACTAACTTCCTTCAATAATTCATTTGAATCTTTTCTTTTTCTCTAGATAAATTATTAGGTTCTTATTTTAGCATAGTAAATTGTAGCTGAATGAAATTGGTTTATATATTTTTAGATACCTGTTACATTTCCTGTCACAGCACCGGAGATAGCAATACCAGAACTTGATGGAAAAACTGCAAAAATGTATAGAGGTGGTAAAATTTGCTTGTCCGACCATTTTAAACCTTTATGGGGAAAGAATGTGCCTAAGTTTGGTATTGCACATGCTATGGCTCTTGGTGTAAGTTTAATAATCTGTTATTAATACTTTCATTTTAGTGTTCATGCTTAAAATATAAAAGTTTTATCTTTTAGTTAGGACCTTGGCTCGCTGTTGAAGTTCCAGATTTGATAGAAAAAGGTGTAATTAAATATAAAGAAAAGGAACAATCTTGATAGGTTTGGTCTACTACACTGAAAAATGTGACTGAAATACTACTCATTGTGTACCATCTGCTAATTAATATAACATGCAAGAAAGTTCCGTTGAGAGCTCATAAGTATATTTTTTTAAGTTTACCGATTTTTATATTTTCAATTCTTTTCTCTAATGAAAGGTTGATTTCTGTTGTTTATTTCACGTTTTTATTCTTTTGACCATAGATTATAGATTTCGTTAATGTTAATGAATTTAATGTGTAAAATTGTAAATAAAACGTTAATTTTTTTTTCTAAAAATGTTAAAATTAGTTCATTTTTTTATGATTAACAATTAATTTTTTATAAAGTTTGTTTTCATTGTTAATAATTATTTTGTTATTGATTTCTCGCTCAGGTTTTGTTTTTTTATTATTTTATATCTGATAAGCATTAAGAGTTTTTATCAAATACATAAAAGATAGTGAACAGGCTCCCTTGAAAATGATATGCAATAGGTTTATTTATTTTTATAATGTATTTCTAAACACTACATGTGTGTTAATAGACAGATGAAAGAAAAGTAAATCATATTTTTTGTAATTAAAAATGTAGTAAATACCAAATGGAATGATTGAATGAAATATAATGTCAATTTTGTGATCTATATTTTGTTTTGTGTAATATTATTATTTTTTTTCCATAAATTTTGTTATTCATCAATTTTTTTCTTATCTGATGTCATAGGCAGGAAGAAAGAAGTATTTGAATGTGCACTGTAAGTGTATCATTCAAACATCTTGTCGTGTTATTTTTTATTTCCCTTCTATTTTTCAAACCAATTCTAGTAAATGGTAAAGCTTTATATTGTTTAATAAAGTATTTGCTGGAGCTTTCGTGATCGTAATGTGTCAACCCTACAGATATCTAGAGGTTGTAACTCTTTTGTAATTAAAAGTTTTATTATATGGGATTACCGCAATATAAGTAATATTGCGTTTATTTTTTATGAATTGTTGAGTCATTTTATTGCAAAGGGGGAAGAAAGTGAATGCAAAGTCCTGTTTTTAACATAAATTCTATTATACTATTTGTTTTGTTTTTTAATATTTGTCTAGATATAATAAAATTTCTAATTGAGGTATAACACATAGTAAGAGTGAAGTACTGTTGATTATATTTTCTGTGCAAATAATGAATCTGGTTTATTTGTATGATGACTTAAGTTACCTTGTTACCTTTCATTTAATGTTTTTAATAAAGAAATCACTCATTTCAGAAGTAATCAAACATTTAGAATATACTTTTTTGAAACAAATAAAAATCATATAGCACCAAATAGTCATTGCTTTATCAAGTTAATCTTAGTCAAACATATCATCGATTCAAATGCTTACTATCAAATCACAACTAATATCATCATCAATTCAGCCCAAACAACGAGGATATTTTAATTTCCACACTAATTTGTTCTTTTATGAATGTTTAAAGATTTTGTATTTGCTCTTTAAAAATATTTAATAACAATTACAATCGCTAGAGTGCAGGATTGAATTTTTTTCAGATTTGATAGCATTTGTATCAACGATATAAGCTACAATGATGAATGAAAAATCAAAAAGGTGATAATTATACATACAAATAAATGTTCTGTTTTTATCAATAATAACTTTGAAATATTAAAGCATTACTCTAATAAATAAAAAATACATAACATTTATAAAGGAACACTTGAATTATTCAAATAACATTAAAATGCCACAAGAAATCTTAAGTTAATTTTTTTTTTAATTTAAAATTTATATTTTAAAGTTTTTTAATAATAAATTAAAAACTATAAGTAAAAAGAATTAACAAAACAATACAAATCGAATTTTAATATTATATATAACATTATATAGGTACTAACTGAAGTAATGTTATATATATGTATGACTAGGCAACAATACATTATATAAAAATTAATGGTAATTATAATTAATAACCTTATTAATCACATTGTATAGAAAATGACTCTTTAATGCACGAGTTTGATGATTAAGGGAATCAGCCATAAAACATTTATCATTATTTGTGAATTGAAGTTTTTAGCACCAGTGAATTACTTATACCTGATTTCAGGGGTCGTTGAAACAATCAAAGAAATTTGTCTTTTTAAACAGTAATAGTGGTAGCATTCGATGTTAAGTGACTGCTAATTAAGGGCAACAATATATCTAATGAACAATTAAGCAATGGTGGTTATTGTTTTGATGTTTAAGATACAAAATATCTAAATCAACAATGCCAATTTAGCAATACAAAAGTTCTCTGAAATGAATCTCATATTTTATGACCATTTACCTTTATTATTATATTTAAAAATAATCATCAACTAATAAAATACAACATAATATGTTGATTATATTATAATCTAATTCGTTACTTTAATGAAGAATATATAAATCTATAATATAAAAATATACATAAAATTTTACAAAATATAATTTTGATTTATATTAAAATATATATATATATATGTACATATATTATAAATAATCACTTATAAGACTACTAGCCATGAACATAATCTTTAATCATAAGTTTTTTCTTTCTAATAAAAGCTGAGCAATTATTATTTTAATTTTTTGGTCAAGGACTTATTATTATGTTCATATAATACTAGATATAAAAATATTTGATTTGTACTGATTATAGTTATATCTTTTTTATAATTTTTTTTTTTTTGTTTTAGAAGAATCGGAATAAATAAAATATATATATATATATATCAATCTAAACTGATATATAAAAATAATAATAAAATTAATGAAATACATTAAAAAATATTTTTTTCTTATCATAATAAAGTCTACTATAATATTAAACTGATTTAAACCTAATAATTATTATCATCAAGAGTAATCCTCCATAGAGATGAACCTTGGGTGACAATGCATGCCCTGCATTAGTCTCAGTACTGTTAACTGCAATATTAACAAATAAGTTTTAAGTAATTGAAAAAATAATAAAACTTAATTAGAAGAGAAATCAATTTTATTGATATATGAATAAAATGTGAATAAAATAAAATAAAATTTTATTTTATTCACATTTCAGCTGCTGAATATAAATGTTTATATATTGTATTAATTTTACCTATATTTACTGAACTTTAATTATATGTAATATTTATTTTAATGGAATAATCATAATTTACTAAAGGATTACGCAAGACAAAAGTTTCGTTTGGCCTGTCCTGATGAAGGCCTGAACTTTGTGCTGAAACGTCGGAAAAAATAAATATATTTATTCATTTTTATAGTTTGCTTTTTTTGAATGATCATCCTAACCATTATTCTCTACAGTCAACCATCAATCCGCAATCATAACTTACTAAGTTTAAAAAATGATAATGTTTACAACAATAAATTTGATAATATAGTGCTTTTGTACTTAAAGGTTGCCTATCTCTCCAAGGTCTTTGGCCCATGAGTGTCCCTTTTCCCAAGAAATTTTATTGGCCTCTTCTTAAAATAGTGTAAGTGAAATTGTAATTCATATACAAATACCTTTGCTGTGGTCAATTTCATGTATTATTGAACTCCCACATTAGTGAAATGTAACCATATCTTATGAAAAAAATCCTTGATTGAACACTTTTTTTTAAGTGCTTCAAGCCCGCTACGCTTAACTTATATATATATATATATATATATATATATATATATATAAAACAGGCGGATCTACCGAGGGGGCTTTCGGGCTGAAGCCTCCCCCCCCCTCCCCCAAAATGGTAAAATATTACCATGTTTTACAGAAAAAAAAATATTAAATACTATCTCTTAAAGTATTCTTGTTCCTGTAATTAAATTTAATAAGACTTCAAGAACCACTTAAACACCATTTCATCATAGGTAGTTAATTTCTTTCTTTTTTTTTATAATTAATTATTGTTATATGTATATAAAAAAAATCTTTCGGGCTGAAGGCCCCCCAAAATTAAATCCTGGATCCGCTAGTGATATATAAAGCTTTCACACTGAAGCCTTCCCAAAAAAAGTTAAAATCTGGATCCGCTAGTGGGGGGTGTGGTGGTACATTTGTGGCACCCCTCCAAACTCTCGGGTGGAACAATGAATTGAATTTTCAACTTGGCTGACATTATATATGAGGGAAGAGATTTCATAAACGTAACAAGTTTGTTGAGAAAAGAAACTGTGAGTATGGAATACAGAGTTAGTTCGGCTCATATTTAGGTTGTTGTTTGAAGTGAATTCTTTACAAAAATGACTCTTTGTGACAGAAGTTAGTTATGAATAGTTATCACTGTTAAGATTATATTGTGTGTATATCAATGGTTTATTGAAAAAAAGTTATTAAGTAACATTTCATAACCTTCACTAAGAACTTGAGTGAATTTTCCTTTTGTAAAGTCAGAAAATTATGTACTTGTAATTAATTATATTTGATACATAAAAGGGTTTATATGTTTTTAACTCATTTACTATGTTTTTTTAATCGATAAATAAGGGTTTTTTTTATAATAAATAATACCGATCGAAATTCATAAAAATATTCTTGAAAGTTCTGCTCCATCAAAAATGTACTTTTTTTAGTGACTTTTGAAATCAACTAATAATATTACATTTGAGGTTATAACATATATTGAGAAGTGACCTGGTGTATTGGAATTTATATGAACCATAACACCTCCGGATAGAATTTTAATTAACAATAAAAAATTAAATTGAATATTAATATTAACAATAATTAATAAATTATTTAACTTATTGATCAGGTATATTGCAGCAATAAAAATTTAAATTATACATTACTAATAACAATAATTAATAAATTATTAAGCTTTATTAGTTATTAAAACCACCTGACTAACATATGAGTACCCATTTTTGTAAGCTAATATACTAGAGCAAAAATATGGTAACTGTGTACCATAATAACTGATAATTAATGAATGATGAAATTAATTATACTTTAAGTAAGTGAACAAAAGCGGTGAAATTAATCTTTCTTTAAGTATGTTAAAAAAAACATTCACCATATTATAAATGAAATTAAAGTATCATGCTTGATTTATACATTACTACATCTAATTTCTGATTGATAAATCCTTTTTTATTAACAATTATTTATAAATCACCTTTTAAACAGTAACTTTGCTCCTCCATAACAAATCCATCTTTACACTGACATAACCCTTCTTTACAAGTAATGCCATGTTTGAACCCTTTTTCAATTAAACATTCAGAATTATATCGGCATGGTTCAAGAAAACCTAGGAAAAAAAATTAAAATATAAATTATTTTGTAATACATATTTCAACTTCTTAAAAATGAGAGTAACAAAATGTAAACAAAACATAAATTGTGAATTAAAAGACATTGATTAGGAACCAAAAAAATGTTGTTTTTTTTTTATTATTTATTTTTCAGTCTTAATATTGTAACTATACTGCACAATATAAAATTAATTCTGGTTTTAAAAGCATAATTAATTATTATTCAATTCAATTAGTATAAGTTTAGAATGCATAAATTCACGCTCACTTATCGTTAAACTGAGCACAGAATACTAGCATAATCATAAATATTGAATAATTTATATACTTTTTTTGCTCCAACATTGTTATGCACCGCAGTCTCAAAAAGGCCTTTTGTGTGTCGCCCTAAACTCAGTTAAAAAAGGCCAGATGCCTTTGCGAGCCTATTGATCCCGACAGGATCAATCAGTTCGCAGTGCTTGGGGTCAGTGATATGGTCACATCCAAAATGAAACTATCGCAGTATAGCCAGATTATCACATTTGCAGGTAATGTGATAGGCCGTTTCATCCTCCTGGCCACATAGCCTGCAGGTGGAGGTTTCACTTACACCCAGGTTGAAAAGGTTTAATTTATATTAGCGGTAATAAAAAATATATTGAATATTATTTTTTTATTTTTTGGGATAATCTTGACCATCTCATAAAAAATAAAAAATTTGAAAATAATGTTTAGATTTTTTGCTTTTATTATTTTTTTTCGTTAGGTTTACACTCTTTTGAAGCATAGATATAAATGTTGTCTTTAATACCGTTGGTCCTAAGGAAAAACCATGAATGGAGAAATCACTAATTTTGAGAAAACAAGCTTTAAACTTATCTAACTTATTCTATATTCAATGAAACCACGTTCACAGTGTATTAATTGCACAAATGATCATTTTGCATTATCATGATTTCACCTTGAGGAAACTTTTAAACATAAAACTGTGACTTAAGAAAAATTTGACTTTTCAAATTTGTGGTCTTCCCTTAGAACCAACCGATGATATGAGAGGTTAAAAAATCAATAATGATGAGATCATTAAACATTTATTGTAATAAAGATTAAATATAATATTAATCTTGTTAATTAATAGAAACCAGAACTTGAAAAGCACGCCGTGACTGTCCAACAACTTTTGCATGTTCTGAAAAACCACCAATAGCAACTTTATTTTATTTATAGAGCTGAGGATAGATAATCAACTCAGTGACTTAAATGAAGAAAACAAAATACAAACTGATGTCAACGAATTTTTTGGGATTCGAGAAGAGGTAAATTTCAGAAGGATTTTGTCTTCTGTTTTTTTCTGAAAAAGTTTCTGAGCGAGTCAGAAGGTGTGTTGGCCAATCTGATGAGGTATGATGGGAGGTCAACACCAGTTCAGCTAAAATGTAATATTGGAATATTTAAATATTAAAGGGAATGGGCAATTAGCAGGATACGATTGTGTAATTAAGTGAAGAATAGCATTGCTATTGTTGTGGGAGTTGATGGTGGATCAGAACAACCATCAGCAAATTTATAACTAGAATCAAAAGCAATTACCTCAAGAGAGCTTGACTAGATAAAATATTTAACCCCTGATTACTTACGAACTGTTTTCCAGCATTTGCCATCTACATTGTGTGAATCATTTTCACAAACACAAATACCTTTTTCTTCATCACATCTTGCGTTTTGTAAAGCAACTGAACATTGGTCATGCACCACACAGGGATCTTCCAGTTTTTCTGCCACTTATGGATTAGAAAAAAAAAAACAATAATGAGAATAATTTTGATAAATTGTGATTTTAATTTACTTTTTTATATAACACATACATATCAAACAGGAATCATTCCTATCCCCAGTAACAAACTTTTGTTTACATCTACAAAATCCATATCTACATCCTGAGTTTAAAACTGTACATCCTGTATCATCTAGACAAGGACCACCTAGTCCTGAAAATAAACGATTCATTACTTTTTTTTAAATTAAAATGTAGAAACAACATATAGAACTATGAAAAAAATTTGTTGCTTGTCTATTGATTAGTGGAATGACATTATAGAATCTAAAAGTTTTTATCATATGAATAATATCTGGAAATTATAAAATGTGGATTAAATTTCTTCTTTAGTTTTAGATCATTCATTGTGAATAAGTTTATACAATGGATTATTTTTGAAATAACTGAACTTTGTGAACAGTTTAATTTCAGGGATATAATGAATCATTAAATGTGGAGTGTAGTAGGAGCAACTTTCATAAAATATTATGTTTAATACTTTATTATTTGAAATATAATACAGTCAGTTACATTATTCATTTATAAAATAACTCTTCGCATGGTTAAATTATTTTCAGTTCCAATATATATATATGTATAGACCATATATGTGTATTATATTTTTGGAACAATATATATTTATCAGTTAAGTATCTTTCAAAACAAACAAGTATAAAATTAATATTAACAAACATTAGATCAGATTTCTATATTTCAATATTATAAACTAAACAGAAACTATGATTTTGGCTTGTTTGAGGAATTAAATAGACAATTTTGGGTTTTCACTGCTTCATTTGGCACCTTTTCATTTTTTTACATTTTCAGATTTTGCAGGAATTTTTATTTATAATTTCATCATATGGCAACACTACAAAGTGTATTTTGACCAGGTTTATATGGATGTTTAGGTATTGCAGCTGTTATACTATAACAACTACCAATATCTCACTCTATTGAAATGTGCTTAAATAATCCTTGTTTTAGAATGCTACTGCCTCATATAAAAAGACTTATAGTGAGGTATCATATTGTCTTTAGAAGAGGGATTATGAGATTAAATTAAAAAATGGCAAAATGTGTGTCTTTTCTCCAATTCTAAAAATATTAATTAGATGTTGTTTGCTTTTCTTCTTCTATCTGTTATAGCAATTTATTTATGGTTTAATCCTTTAAAATGGGTACAGGTTCTCTATTTGAATTTGAAGGTTTAATTGTTATTCTAAATAAGAACCTAAGCATTTCTAGAAATGAAGCTCCTTCCCCTACAACCCACAGTAGTGAGTGGAATGGGTGATAGCCAATGCTTTGATAAACTTTGTTACACATAATACAGTAAAAATTAAAATTACTCTAAAGTGGCTTACTTTTATTATTTTTTATTTCACTTCTAGGCTATTTCTGATTTATCTCTAAATTATTAATATCTCATTGAAAAACATCAGCTGATAAATAAAAAACAAATTCATTACAAAAATAAATCAACATTTTTAATAAATACATAAAAGTTTTAGACATAGTCATTATTATTTATTACCTGAACTAGGCTGGCAATCATATGCATCAGCAGTTGGGTGGTACATTGGTGGGCAAATACACCGACCAAGATCACAATAAGCTTGTATATTCGTCGATTTTGTAAAACAATTGTCATTTACATCACATCTATCTCCTATCACTAAAAAAATAATAAATTACAATTATTTGGACCATTTACTTTTAGTTTAAATAGAAAAAATTATGGGTTATTGAGTAAACAAAATTAAATACATTATTTAAAAACTAAATGAACATACTACAATTACATAAAATCTTATAAAATTGCATTAAAAACATCAAAACGTGCTACAAAAATTTTGATACATACAAAAAGACATCATGCACGTTTCGGGTGTCATACCTCCAACAATCAAGCATATTTTTAAAATAAGAAAGTATCCTTTCAATATTCTACATTTAGAAGTGTATTCAATAAATCAATAAAATGTTCTGTGTGGGTATATGTATGTTAACAGTCTAGCTCAAAAACGTAAAAATACATATTTATGCTAGGTATATTCCTGGGGTGTTACAACACTAACAGATCCAGAATTTAATTTTGGGAGGGGTATATATTAGGATAATTACTTCGGAAGAAAGAAAGAAACTAACTACCTATATGAAATGGTGTTTAACTTATTTTTTAAGTCCAATTAAATATAATTAGTCGAAAAATAATACTTTTAGAGATAATTTTAGAGATAATTACATAAAATATGGTCATATTTTACCATTTTGGAGGGAGACTTAGCCCGTAAGTCCCTTCCCCCTCCTCGGTAGATCGCCTGATTGTTACAGCAACATTTTCCTTAAAATCGACTAACCGGAAGTACCACTCCATCGATTTTACATTTTTTTAAGAAACGGCTGCTAACGATTTTGATTAAACTCAGTGTATCAATGTACAATTGAATGGTCTTTAAAATCATTTAGGTCTTATTCCCATTGATGTCGAGTTTAACAGGGCTTAAATGCCTACTGTTAAAAATTTCTTCCTCTGAAGTGCCATTAATTTGATTTATTTTGAATAATCAACTGTCTCTCATCGTTAGCAGTAATAAAAACCGGCTAAATAAAACCTTTGAAAGAATTTGTTAATTTAATAATGGAGTAATAGAAAAAATGTCGGAAGGAATACGTATAATATATCATTGGAGGTAATTTTCGAAAAACAATATAAAAAAAAAAGTAGAAGGTAATGAAGAGTTACGAAAAATTATAAATAATAATTTCAGAAAACTAAAATTATTTAACGGAAATCACATGTTTCCTAGGAAAGTAAATGAAATTTCCTAACGAAATGTAAAACTTTAAAATATGTGCAAGTTTGAAAAAAAAAAGTAGATAAAATCCACCGAATCAAGGCAATTGTTTAAAAAACTATTTCATTGTAGTTGTGTGAAAGGAGGAGTGAAATATAAAAATATTTCATGGATGTTTAAAACATATATCTATAACGTTAAATAAATGTACTGTAGTTTAATAACTTTAGATCTGATATTATATTTAAATAATTAGGAATCTATCGTCGGTTTATTCCGAAAGTCCTTCACATAACATTTTTCCAAATTAAATTAGTGAATAATTTGATGAATTTTTCTTTTTGTGAAATCACATCATTATCAACTTACAACAATTATTCTGACAATATTTAACCTAGCTATAGTAGGCAACGAAAACCTCGTTACTCCATTTCACTAAACTTTACAGGAAAAAAAAAACGAGTTTAATAACTAATGGTAGTACTATCCATTTATTGGTTAAATATTTAGATGTTCTTTCAAATCTCCCAAAGCCTTATATAGCTCAGAAACTGGAGTTCTGTAGTTTACAAAAATAGCTGGAGTTATGTATGAGGTTCTTATTGCCCACAGTCGATATAATAAATAGGGTTTTTGTTATTTTAATAGTATTAATGAGTTCGGAGCTGTAAGGTTTAAGCTTTAGCACCGTTGATAATGCACTTCAAAAATTTTATAATAGCCCAGCATTGCCAGAAAATAATTCCTATTCCAAGCACTGACAGATCCATAATTTAATTTTTTGGGAGGAGAGGAGGGGCTTCAGCCCGAAAGCTTTTTTAATATATATAACGATAGAAGAACAAAGAAACTAACTACCTATAAAACATGGTTATATTTCACCATTGTTATTATTTGGGGAGGGGGAGAGGCTTCAGCCCGAATACTCCCTCCCCCTCCAGTAGATCGACCTGTGATTCATTCAAAGTAGAGCCTTAAGTGAAAGTTCTGTAATGCGCTCATGAGATTCGTTTTTTAAGATCTTAAATTTGAATCTTCTCTATCCTAATATATTAATTATGTCTGATAAAGAGTTTTAACAACAAAACGCCAAAATATTGATTAAGTAAAAAAGAAAAACAATATTCTTCAAAGATTTCTGATTTCTCCCAGTTAAGGTTAATATTTTTTACCGGTTTGCAAATCTTTTGGAATTGGCTGTTTATCTTCAGAGATCACACCTGGGATACTACACACTTTCACCTCATCTTCTGGAAGATGGGTCCACCGTTTCATTCCCAATGTATCAACATGGATATCTCGAAAACATGGGGAGGTAGATTATTACCTCACCCAACTGCTCACAGAGCATGGTAGCTTTAGGGAATACTTAAGCCGTTTTAAAATACATAATACATCATCGTAACCAACTTGTGATACCGTGGATGAAATAATTGAACATCCGTTTTTCATTATTTCGAGAAAAGGAAGAGCTAGACATAAAATTTGGGACGAAATCATTTCTTGAAAACTTAGTCGCTTTGATGATGACTAGGTAGGAGGATTGGAGTAGCTGCACCAGACAATGGGGGCGGGGTGGCAGAATAGGTTAAAGCGAGTGCACAGCACCGCTAGTTGCCTGGCAACCGGGGATTTTAAATTCCCCGCCCTCACCCCCCGGCCCGGGAAACCAGACTATGCCGCGCAAATCGGCAGAAGGCTCAGAGCACAGGAGCGAGAAAAGAGGGGCCATGAAATGACTTATCTTAAATAAGATGTCCAAAGAAGTGAGCATATAGCCTTCTGCTCCAGCAAAGTAATGCTTAACATCAGTTCCGTGAGGGTGGTAAAGAAAAATTGGGAGGTAGTTTTTTAGTGAGTAGGAATCTCATACTGAGTGTGACTTATAGTCCGTGGTACAGACTCCTTTTTATAGAATTATTAACATCCGTCCGAAACTTCGTAAATAGCTTCATCTTATCGTAATCAACAAATATATTATTTACGAAAATACTCGGAATTAATACTCTGTGCGTTTTCAATTTGGAGATCGGCAAACTTTGTCTATTTAATTAGGTAATAAAAACTCGTAAATACTCAATTACTTTCCAGTTTAATCTTAAGATAACGTGAGCACAAAGTCGAGAAAAAATGTGGCCTTCAAAAATATTGATTCATTTAGCGTAACCTACACCCCCAAATTGTCAAAATAACGAGGTTATATAGACCAAACGGCTCAATATTTTTGAAGACCATCTTTTTTCTCGACTTTGTGCTCAAGTTATCTTACGATTAAAGTGGAAAGTAGATGGGTATTTACGAGTTTTTAGTACCTAATTAAATAATAAATAGACAAAGTTTGCCGATCATCAAATTGAAAACGACCCAATTCCAAAAAAAATCGTAAATAAGGTTACGATGAGATGAAGCTTTACGAAGTTTCAGCCGGATGTTAATAATTTGATAAAAAGGGTCTGTACCACGGACAATTTTTGTATGTTACACTTCATCTTATGAAAAATTTTTCTTCTACCCAGGAAAAAAAACATACCACCGTGTGGAAGTCTAAAACCCATATTGCTAGATATAGAGAGTAGGAGACAATCATGCGATCGTTGCACAATCTACGACGCAATAAATTTACAATTATATCCAACCTACACATGTCAATGAGAAAATAAGTGGGCATGTCAGCAACATCCAGCAATATCTTATATTGCTTGGGAGAAAATTGCCTGACCAGGAATGTCCAGAATGGAGTTTTATGGCGCAAGAAACAATCAAAATTGTTGAGGGGGCATATTTTGACAGGTTTTCGAATTTTTCAGGGGGACAAATATCGACGGGGTTATGAATTTTCGAACTAAGAGATAAACATAAGAGGGAAACATAGAAGAGACCGCAGTAAGTGAAATTGTATATGATCTACGATTTTTCTAATTCTACCTTAGTTTCTTCTGTTTTTAAGAAAAGGTGAGAAATAAAATATTTTGGAGGGAGGGGGCAGGCAGATTATTGCGCAATCGACTTTGGGAGGGATGGGCACCCCTATGTCTGACTATTGTCATTCACTTGTATATAAACAATGCAGCGACTGGTCATGATCCCGGAGAGCACGTTAAGGCCATCAGACCTTTAGGCTTCTTTTGGAAATTGCTGGTAAGGCTTCGGATAAAATAATTGGAAACAGGCTACAAGTGAACACTGAAGGTGTGAGTCTTTAACTGCCAATTTGGCATACCGAGAGTAAGATTCACGTTAGATGCAATCATCTTGGTAATAGAATCAACTCGGAAAGCTATCGCAGAGAAGAGTGGTTGAGATTGAATTCTAGGATTCTCATGCGATGTGAGTTCTGGTTCTCCTTTGTTTTTAAGCAGGTCATGTTGTAATCCTACCATTTCATAAAGGTAGTTATTTTCTTTCTTCTTCTATAATCATTATATATATATATATATATATATTAAAAAAGCTTTTGGGTTGAAGCCTCTCCTCTCCCAAAAAAAAAAATTAAATCCTGGATCCGTTAGTGCTTTGAATAGGAATTATTTTCTGGCAACCACCATACCAGACTGAAACGACTAGAAACCGCTGACGTTTTCGACTACTGCAGCACTTACTAGACAAACACTCTAAGCTTTCAATCAATTACAAACGACTCATTTAAATGATAATAATAAGACCTATTTGGACTTACGGAATTGAGCTTTGGGGCTCCACTAAACCATCGAATTCCTCTCGCATCCAATCCTTACAATCCAAAATCCTTCGTAAAATCCTCAACGCTCCTTACTTTGTCACAAATAAAATCATCCATAAAGACCTTAATGTTCCACATGTTTCCGATTTGGCCCAATCCAGATACCTATCGTTCCATAACAAACTGCAGAACCATCCGAATCCTCTCGTTTCACTCATTGCTTCCTCCTCTATCCCTGATAACCCTCCGAGGCGTCTGAAAAGAAGATGGCCTCGGGACCTTCTAATATAGAACTTTAATTGGAGTTCTACCAATGGGTAGTTTCTCTTCAAGTTGTAGATGTCATGTTACCAATTTCACATTTACTTGTATTTTCCATGTAATACAGTGGCAAATTTCATCAAAATAAAATAAATAAAAAATTTCTGGCAATGCTGGGATATTATAAAAAATTTTAAGTGCCTTATCAACAGTGCTAAAGCTTAAACCTTACAGCTCAGAAATCATTAATACCATTAAAATAACAAAAACCCTATTTATTATATCGACTCTAGGCAATAAGAAGCTCATAACTCCATCGGTTTTTGTTAACTACAGAACTCCAGTTTTTGAGCTATATATGTTATCATAAATGTTTTAATTAAAAAATGTGGAATCGTTTTTCCTAAAATTCACAGCTTTTCAACGACATATTATACGTACATACAGTCCATTATTTCCGGAAATTTATTTTCAACCTAAAAACCATTTTTTTCTCTTTTAGCCAATTAACAAATTCATTTATACTTTATATTCAGCCTTTTTGATTGTTAAAGATGATAATAAACAGTTAATTATTTAAAATAAACCAAATTAAAGGTACTTTAGAGGAAGCCATGTTGAACATTGGGCATTCAAGCTCTGTAAAGTGACATAATTGAGGATAAAATCTAAATGATATTAAAGACCACTTAATTATACAATGACACACCGAGTTTAATCAAAATCGCGTTAGAGCCGTTTTGAGAAAATTGTAAAAATGTTTATCACCGTTGATATAAAGTGGCACTTCCGGTGAGCCAATTTCAAGGAAAAAATTGCTGTCACATCTGAATCATATTCAACACCTTAAATACGTAATATCAGTTTCGTACAAATTTTCGTTCTTGAGCTAGACTGTTCACATACACACAGACCATTTTGCGGGAATTGGTTATTTGGACTCAGTAGACCTCAAAACGTGTATTTCCGTGAATCTTTCCCTTACGAAATATTACATAGGTAAGTGAAAATCATAGATGGAAATTTAATAATAAATGAATACCATCATTAAATACGGGGAAAAAATAGACCTCTCGTGATCGTCAAAGCATCTTCATTAAGTTGATAAATAGAGAAATAAATCAAGGTGTCAGCAAAGAAAAGATGGTAAAAGGATCGTAAGGAGAAAAAAAATGAAGAAATTGAGATTTCTGTACTAGTTCCGTTTCGCTGCTCGAAGATGGTAGCAGGTTTCACGATCACCCAGAGCAAGCTATTCCATGATAACTCTGGATGGAGCCAGGCACCAAACAGTGGTTTCGTCGTAGGAGTAGGTTTGAATGTAAATTCCATTCTGTTGGTAGAAAGGGCGATAGCCACACAAAACCAGTTTTGGAAGTTTGGGAGTTTATATTATGTATAAAAGTTATGAGTAATAATTACCACAAAGAACAATAATTATTCTAAAACGAAAAAAAAATACTATATCTACAAATAAATTTCCTTGCTCAAGTACAAATAAATTAAAAACTTATAAAGCAGCGAGAACCTATAATATTCTTAGTGAACTAATAGTAGAAGGCATGCGGGGAAGCTGGAGTTTCTAAAATACATTTGTTGGTTAAAAATATCTGGAAGAATGAGAAATTACAAGAAGAATGGAAAGAATTTATTCTTATTCCAATTCACAAAAAGGGTCTGAGAACGGATTATAACAACTACAGAGGAATTTCACTCCTTCCGGTATGTTTTTATTTACTTTAATCTTAATTAGTAGATTCACGGAATACACCGAGGAAATTATAGGTGATTACCAATGCGGATTTAGAAGGAACCGTTCGACAATTGATCAAATTTTTTCTTTACGGCAAATATTGGAGAAAAAATTAGAGTACAATGGTGTTGTTCACCAGCTGTACATCGATTTCAAAAAGGCTTACGATTCTATTGACCGCCAGAAACAGAATAATATTCTAATCGAGCAGGAGATTCCAAAAAAAAATTGTATATATATATAAATATATAAATTTATATATATGTATATATATAAATTTAGTTTTATTAATAATAGTAATAATTAAAGGCTTAGCCAAGAAAAGGTTCTATGCCCACACCGCCAATCGCTTATTACATACCTCCCTCCACCTTTCCCCGTCCAAACCCAGTCCCTATACATATATATATATATATATATATATATATATATATATATATATATATATATATATATATATATATATACACATGTTTATATATTAAATTTTTTCGTATAGGTATAATTATAAAATAATGTGGTAAAAAGCAATTCAATTTATTACATATTTTAATTTTTATTTAAAAGTCTCAGGAAGTGTGATGAACTCTCAATTATGTGATGCTTGATTTTTTTTTTCTCAAAAGGATTTTGAGAAACGAGGTTTCAAAAGAAACCGAATTTAATGAAGAGATAAGGAATCCTGATTTGAGATATATAATTATTCTACATTACTGGCCTAATATTCTTTATAACAGTCTCCATTTTTTTTTCTCAAAAGGATTTTGAGAAACGAGATGTCAAAAGAAACGAGAATTTAATGAAGAGATAAGGAATTCTGATTCGAGATATATAATTATTCTATATTACTGAACTAATATTCTTTATATCAGCCTCCATTTTTCTGGTTGCATGATCCGAATGATAGAGTCTATCTTTTTTTTTTTTTTTTTTTTAAAACGTAATTGTTATGAATATTCCAAAAAAATCTTTCAAAATTCTCTTCAGATAATGTCAATTTTTTTGCACAGGTCCTCAGACCATTAGATATATAGTACTTACTGTCCTAAAACTTAAAATGGCCGTTAGTTACCCCATAAAAAAGTACACTTTTTCGGTTTTTCCTTTTGTACCAGACGTTAATTTATACCAGCTTATGATTTAATTGCCAATCATAAACTTAATGTTGTAATTGTTCTGAAATGTGGCCAAAGTAATCTGAGTGACTTACACTGTATATGATACAGAAGTTTCCTAGTGCATCCCTTTTTCGGCTCTCGGGAGCGATGGATTTTGATGAATGAGGTAGGAATGAACATTATTACATATTTCGATGGTTTCACTTATAAACCCGATGTATCAGGTAAAAGGATACTTTATCTAGTCTGAGAGTTTTCACAATTTTTTTAAGATTGAGATTTTGTAAAGGTTCGCTGTTCAGCGCTGTTGGGCACATTGTCTGAATTTGGTTGGATACGACTATCGAATGTACATTAAACAGTACTTAAGAAATTCAGAACTAGATTGAATTGTTTATCCTTTATGCTTACATTCATTTCGGAACAGCTTCCGATTGCCATCTGTTCCGGTCAATAGTAGATTATCTTCTAGGAAAAATTTCTTAATTCTCTGAACTAGTGTTGCCCAAAATCGGTCCAAGACGATATAAATCGATTTTTTTAATAAAAATTAAGGCAAAATAGTAACTGATTCTTGACTATGTTAGTTACCACCACTAGCGGATCCAGGATTTAATTTTGGGGAGGAGAGGGCTTCAGTCAGAAAGTTTTTTTTTTTCATAAAAATAACGATAATAACTTTGGAAAAAAAGAAAGAAACTAACTACCTATATGAAATGGTGTTTAAGTGATTCCTAAAGTCCTTTTAAATGTAATTACACGAACAATAATACTTTAAGAGGTAATTTTTTCCCCATAAAATATAGTTATATTTTACCATTTTGGGGATAGGGCTTCGGCCCCAAAGCTTCCTCCCTGTGGTTACCGCATGTAAAGAATTGGTATAACCAATATAATTTTACATTTAACTCTTCTAATTTTTCATTCCGGCTTAGTTAGGTTTCTCCTATTTAAAACATTATAGTATAGCTCTATAGAAATAAGATAATAGGTAACTGCAAGACTGTTGCGAGATTCTTGCGCTAGACCAAGACTGGGTACGCAAGACCAAGATTCTTCTTGGTCTTGCATGGGCAACACTAACCTGGACGAGGTTCAAAAGAGTAATATCGAGAGGGAATTCACAGCCATAGCCTTGAAATGGCCACAATCCATAGAACACTAAGCTATATAATTTGAATTACAATAAATAAAAGTCGCTGCAAATTATTGCACAATGGTTCATTATTTTCAAACAATTTAACTTGTCTTTTTATGTAACATAAAGAAAAATAAATAGAAGGTGATTCCTAACATTGAGCTAAATACTTTTTTTAACAGTGATAATTTGTTTAAAAAGTAGACAACATTGCTTCAGTTGATGTAAAACTTTCAAAAAATCTAAAACCAAAACAAAAGATGTAAGTTTTGCAGTAGAACATAAGAAACAATTTTAGACCACCGAATTGTTCGATTTCAATGATTTTCTGTTAGGACGACGTACAGACAAACATTTTTTTAATTTGATTTTCGAATTATACTTATCGTGACATGTAAAACCTGAAATTGTGAGGAAAGGTTAAATTTTTGATTTTGTTGGACGATTGCAATTGTTTATTTTTGAAAATAATAAACAAAACATATCTTTACTTATAATGCTCTGTTTTCAATGAAACTTTTATTTTTTTTTTTTTATCTTTGAAACACCAAATTATAAAAATTCCCAAAAAGGATATACTTCTTCAGTTATTCGGGATTGACTATTTGACAATCCCTCGTAACTTTGTTTTCAGTTTCTTTTCGTTAAGTACATTAAATAAAGATAAATTTAAAGGTCTTCGAGAAAAGACTTTAGCCAAGTTTCATTGAAATTGGTACATTCGTTTAGGCGCTACAGTCAATACCAATACAGGTTTTTCGGCAGCCATCTTGAAAGGAAAGAGCGAATAATAAAGTCGAGATAGGAGGGTCATTCTTTGCTGATCTCTGACTGGTCCAATTGGTCCAGTAATCTGGGGGGGAAATCCGCAAACGGACAAAGTTATTTTTATTCGATTTTCGAATTTTACGGATCGCGAAACGTAACATCTCAAATTTTGAGAGGGGAGGGTTAAATTAAAAAAAAACTAAATACTTGCACGTGAACCCTGTGGGTGGAAGTCATAGAGAACCATCTGCGTATTGGACAGCACGTCTTCGAGAGGTCGATGCATTAATTTATTTCGGCACCCAGGTAAACTCCACGAATAACAACAACACCGAAATTCACCGTCGAATAATGACAGCAAACAGATGCTACTATGGATTCCAGATACACCTCAAGTGCAAGGATGTATCTTGGAACACCAAGATGCGGCTGAACAAAACGCTCATGGTACCCGTACTGACCTATGGATCGGAATGTTGGACCATTGCCAGAACTCAGGAACTGGCGTTGGCAAGATTTGAGCGACGAATACTCCGCAGAATCTATGGGGCTATTGCTGTTGATAGAGGCTGGAGGCAACGAACCAACGTCGAGCTGTTGAGTCTCCGGAGGGATACTGACATTGTTAGTTTCACTAAGATAGGTCGGCTGCGGTGAACTGGACATTTGTTGAGAATGGTCGAGGACCAAACCCGGAGGAAGATATTGGAGGAACAGCTGTTGGGCAGAGACGAGTAGGCAGACTCAGGCGTTGGGCTGACGGTGTGGCGGAAGATTTCTAGTCCATACTGGACATCCATAATTGGAGAGCAGCGGCGCAACAAAGAGATGGCTGGCAGTCAATGTTGCGAGCGGCCTTGCTCCCTCGCGGAGTGTAGTGTCAGTGAAGAAGGGGATTAAATTTTTGAATTTTTTGGATGATTATAACGGTTCATTATTGAAAATAATAATCCAAAATTGTATTTTGGTTAAAATTATCAAATTGTATATTGTATTGTGTACTTTTTCCCATTTTAGTATTTGCTGATAAACAAAACTCGTGGATAAAAAGCCCGTTGAATGATTATTGAATTTTCGAAAACGGCTTCTTCCAGAGATTTTATCTTCATAATAAAATTTTTAGAACTTTTAATATAGATATTTTTTAGCAAATGAAAACGGCGAGGAAGCTATACTGACCTTACTTGGCAGACGTTTTTTACATTCGCCACATGCCCTTGTTTGTTATGTTTAGATTTATTCTTTTGATTTATTCTTTTAGTTAGTTCATTGTCAACACCTATATCTCAGAGCATTATGGACATCCTCTTGTTCAGGTCTGACTAGAGGCGGCCGTTTTAGCTACTTTTGAAAAAGGTAAATAAACTATTTGTTGACAGAAATAACAGTCCGTAAAAACTGTTGAAAAAAGTTCATAAAACAACGCAACGATTCATACAGTACGACCTATAGCTATAACAATAGCTTGATCTCATCATAACCTACAACTATTTTATTTACGGAGACTCTTGGAATTGGTTTTTGTTTTCAAACTGGAGGTCATCCAACATAATCTATTTAATTAGGAACTAAAAATTCGTATATACTAGCTTTCCACTTGGATCGTTAAGATAATTTGATCAGAAACAAGAGAAAAAAGGTGGACTACAAAAATCTTGATCCGTATGGCCTATATAACCTCGTTATTTTGACATTTAGAGGGCGTAGGTCATGCCAAACAGCTCAATATTTTTGAAGGGCACTTTTTTTCTCGAGTTTGTGCTCAAATTATATCAAGATTCAAGCAAAATGCAAATGGGTATTAACGAGTTTTTAGTACCTATTTAAATAAATTGTATATAGGTATGACTGTGTTTTTAATTATTATCCCCATACCCACATATATTATTACAATAAGGCTCGAAATCGGTTTTGCACCAAATATAAGCTCCTATCATGCTCAAATATCCATAAATGAGGTACCTTTGGATTTAGAATTTCACGAGGGTTAGCTAATCGTATTCTCTACTTTTGTTTTTCTTTCTAAAATAAAGAAATTCGATACAAACATTTTGCTTGGCTTCAATACTGGAACGGTGGTAAGTCAGTAGATCTATACACGACAAATTGGCTTTGAAGATTTTGATGCGTACAGAAAATCCTTCGGAACTATCGGTCCTTGCGTTTTTAAGCTCAAAAACGTGCTATTTTCGAGATTACGCAAGGCATAGAGGAATAGGGAGTTAATTGTAGTACTGTCATTGAATAAATGTCTCATTTCGACGACTTGAGGCCTCTATGATCTAGAGAGCAGTTTATATTATTTATCAATGGTGTTTTTGATCGGCAAGCCATATCATCGTTAAGTCTTCACCAAATCTCAAGATTGAGCTACCAATTTTGAAGGTTTCTTTCTGCTTTAGGCCGACGAAGTAGTCTAATCACCCCGAAAATCAGGAAAACAGGTAATAAAAGAAGAGAAACTTTATTTGCGAATAACTAAAAAGTTTTTTAGTAGGACAAGTTTAATAACTAGGACATTTTTCCCTTGGTTATGCCCATGATTATATAAAAGATTACTAAATTCCCTACAAAAGGAAAACAAAAATTATCGAAATCAATTAGAAATTTTTCTAACTTTTTTTTTCATTTTATTATTTATTTTTTCTTATTTTCGATTAATATTCGTTTAGTAACAAAACTCTGTGCCACTACAACCCATGAAGGGTCTTGGATTGAGTACTATTTGTTAGTCAACAAAGTGTTTGACTAGGTTGTGCAAGGTGATTTGAGTGAGATCACGCTCAACCGCCAGGTTTTTACCCTTAATTATACCTAGCGTACCCACTTTATAGTGGCTGAGAGTGCCCCAGGGGGCCTCTTAATCCTGGGGTCGATCCACGGCTGATGAGACAGCATAAATAATTTATCTGCCATAAGTCGAGATTTGAATCTGGAACCTTGGCTACCGCTGAGGTATTCACTCAAATAACAAGTCTGGAAATGAGCGACACATTTTATATAATAAGTTGGGCATTGTTAAAGCTTGAAATTGATGATATTTTAATATTAAACAAATGTTTAATCTTAAAAAATATTTTTAAGATAAACGATGTTGAAATAACCAAGTCCCACAAAATAGTCTGTGTTAACAGTCTAGCTCAAAAACGAAAAGTTGTACGAAAATTAAATTGCATATTTAAGGTTTTATATGTTTGGGATGTTACAGCAACTTTTAAAAATCGGCTAAACGAAAGTGCCACTTTATATCGATTTTATTTTATATGGACTAAATAAATTCTTACGATTTTCTCGAGAACGGCTCTAACGATTTTGATTAAATTCATTACATAAGTGGAAACTTAAGCAGTTTTAAATAAAATGTAGGTTTTATTCTGATTAATGTTCTCTAACAGTACTAAAATAGCTAATTTTCAATACTAGCTTCTCCTAAGGAACCTTCAATTATTTTTATTTGAAACAAATTGACTATTTCACATTCATCTCTAGTATAAAAGGTAGTTAAATATAAAATATGAAAGAATTAGATATTTAACTAAAGGAGAAATAACAGATCGTAAAGGAGAATAGTTGTAATCAAGGAACCAAAGGAATACGAGCGCACCCGAAAGATTAGAATATGCTTCTAAACATAACAAGAGTTTAATATAACAAGGACAACGACAATATTGTGTTAATAAACATATGCGATTTTCATAAATTCTATTGTTGGTATAATTTTATATTTAATTGTATATATTACGCCGATATGAATATTAAAATATACATTTATAAAGGTACTTATACAAATAAAAATACCCACAATGCAATATAAATCAATATAGCGTTTATAATTTTTACTTTCTCTTCTCCTTTGTCTACAAATACTTTCTGCTAAGAGAGTGGTAAATGAAAGTTGTGTGATACGCGCACCGCACCAGATTTTTTGCCATATTTCTATATCAAGTGTTCTTCTAATCTTAATTGTAGTATAAACATTTTTTCACCTGTTTGCCTCTTAAAATTTCTATAAAATGTAATAGTGTTTAATCTACACAATTAAACCGATTTATTAGAACATGTCCAATCATAAAAATTATTTCTTTTCTGCAAGACACTACACTATAGATACATCTAAAAACATAAGCTAATTTTGACTACAAATATGCTGAAGTTAATTTAGTAAGTATAATGTAAGTGTTTGTTTGTATCTAGCCTCAATACAGATGTGGCCTGCCTTAGCAATCAAGGTTTTTTAATTTTTAACTCTTTCTTCTTCTTCGATACCAAATGTAACAGGTAAAGGCAAATTTCTTCCCCTCTTTTTCTCATGTATTTTACCATTTTGAACGTTAATTCACCTTGTCCAGCTGCGTTCACAGGATTCATTGAAGCTATCATCTCTGACTCATCTTTAGAGATGTAATAGTCTTCTTCGCATTGATCATTCTGGTTCTCTTTCAGCAATGGGTGAATGCACTCACTTTTCAGTAATTCCATAAAATGGTCTCTTTATAAATTTATTAAGAAAATTACTATTTCATTTATAAACTATTTATCAAATTTCCTACAACTTTAGGCCAAATCGAAGAGTTGTTTATGAGTTGTAGGTTTATCAAGGAAATTACTAAGCGTATCCGTTACAAAATTATTTTTTAAAATATTGGATGGAATTTGATAAGATTAAGATCTACTTGATCCTTTTTCATGAACTTTTAACTTCATTCAAAATCTCTAGTGTGTTTTTGAAACATAGGTATATTAAGAAAAATATCTCGTGCATAGATAAGAGAAAGTTGTACACGGTGGGCCAGACCCCCTTACCGTGCACCCCTCCCCCCCACATCCCTATAAATTGCATATCGTTGTGTTCCTTGTGACAATTTATTAAAAAAAAGCCAATGTTCCCACAAAAAAAAGTGAACGAACTGCCCCAAACATGGCGGATTGACGCCTTTGACTTTAGTTAGTTTTTTTGTTACTGAGAATCAGCATATGGCTTAATTTCATTATAGTTGGTCTTTTATTAAAGCTGAATAGTCAGAGAATAATAAAACATGAAAAAATATTAAAAACTAATTGGCTTAGGCATTAAAAAAAATCGGTAAAGTCAATTTTTTTTACAAAAAAAATTTCAAGTTGAAAATCAAGCGTCGTTTGTAATTAAACGGTCAACAATAATGCAAAACGTGCTGAAATAAAACATCTGGAAAATACATTTCTCTTTCTAAAACACTGATTACTTTTTAAAATATTTGAAGTAGTTTCGTATAAAATGTACTTAAGCGGCAGAAAAGCGCTACTGGCGTGGGTGCCTACAGGCCTCTACCACACCACTCAGTACTCATAAATGGCTTAGTTATAGTGCTATAATAACGTTTTTGTTATATTTTATTGATTATATTAACGAACAAATATTAATACAATAATTTAATTGTAAAAAATTGTTTTTTTTTTAATTTATTATTTTTGTTTTCATTTTTCATTATTTTTTTTTTTTAATTTAACTTCATTTATTCTATACGGAGATCGCTTAAGAAGGCCTCTATTATAAAAATTATAAAATTATAATAATAAAACTTAATTCAAAAATACTTTGCAGAATATCTTGATTTTTTTATTTAATATTTGCAATTTAACATTTTGTTTTATATATTTACTGATTCTTAGAGGTAATTTAAATTGTATATACTTCCCTGGAAATGAGTCATATTAATATCTGTTTTATAAACTAAAGTAATATATACCTAATCTGAACTACTTTTAATGAATAGGTGATGGATTGTTTAGTAAAATTCATATATCGCTATTAAAAAAAAACATTTTTATTTCCTTTATTTTATTCGGAAGTTGGACCATATCATAAAAAATAGGAACTTTTAATATTAAAGTGCATTATTCCCTCTGCACAAATGAAATATGGAAAGGGCGAAGCTATAAGTTCTTCTATGTAACTGGAACTGATTGTTAGTATTTGGTCTCAAAATGAGGGAAAACGCGAAATTGAACCCAAACATTGGAAAAATACATTAAGCGAACGACAGTGCCAAAATTTCGGAAAAGAAAACAAGGATCAGTATCCATTATATGGCTAAACGAATATATAGTAGACAAATGAACGGAATATTTCAAGATTCTGCTAAATGGAGGTAAAAATGCTTGATAAGTTTGGATGATATTAAGCAGGTTTATTATGGTGAAGACCATTTCATCAGCAAGAAAGATTTGTTCTAAACAATTGGCAAGCAGGTCTGGAGGAAGTAAACGAGGTTGATAATGGTGTAAACCACTTTATTTTAGATTGCTATTGAAGTTGTACATTGGGACTATCTCCACTTTGAAGCAGGTTATACAGAGGTCTATTGATAAAAGGAAATAGCTCTGCTCCTCTTTAGTGCAATTCCAAAAATTTTTTTAATGAATCTGAAAGGAAAACGAGCTTTTGTGAAAGACTAGTAGATATTCGATCAATCCAAAGTGTGAGGCACTAAGCAGATAGAGAACCATTTTTCTTTCTCTGTGGACTTCTCTATAACCTACCTTAAAGTGAAGACAGTCCCAATTTGCAACTTATGTTCAAATGTGCAACTTGAGTTTCTCAATCCATATCGCACAGGCATTCGACAATATTTCTAATTTTAGCTTCTACGATTCTTGAGTAGCCTTTCTTTGGTACTATAAACAATAAGGAATCTCGAACAACATTTCCTAGTATCTCATTTCCTGTAAAGGGACAAAACTACAGTCGTTTCATATCATTTTCTAAGCAGGTTTATTATGGTGAAGACCATTTCATCAGCAAGAAAGATTTGTTCTAAGCAATTGGCAAGCAGGTCTGGAGGAAGTAACCCGAAATGCTGTGCTTATATGTGAAACAATGATGATATGAAACGACTGTAGTTTTGTCCCTTTACAGGAAATTTCCTTTTATCAATAGACCTCTGTATAACCTGCTTCAAAGTGGAGATAGTCCCAATGTACAACTTCAATAGCGATCTAAAATAAAGTGGTTTACACCATTATCAACCTCGTTTACTTCCTCCAGACCTGCTTGCCAATTGCTTAGAACAAATCTTTCTTGCTGATGAAATGGTCTTCACCATAATAAACCTGCTTAATATCATCCAATATCATCAAGCATTTTTACCTCCATTTAGCAGAATCTTGAAATATTCCGTTCATTTGTCTACTATATATTCGTTTAGCCATATAATGGATACTGATCCTTGTTTTCTTTTCCGAAATTTTGGCACTGTCGTTCGCTTAATGTATTTTTCCAATGTTTGGGTTCAATTTCGCGTTTTCCCTCATTTTGAGACCAAATACTAACAATCAGTTCCAGTTACATAGAAGAACTTATAGCTTCGCCCTTTCCATATTTCATTTGTGCAGAGGGAATAATGCACTTTAATATTAAAAGTTCCTATTTTTTATGATATGGTCCAACTTCCGAATAAAATAAAGGAAATAAATTTTTTTTTTTTTTAATAGCGATATATGAATTTTACTAAACAATCCATCACCTATTCATTAAAAGTAGTTCAGATTAGGTATATATTACTTTAGTTTATAAAACAGATATTAATATGACTCATTTCCAGGGAAGTATATACAATTTAAATTACCTCTAAGAATCAGTAAATATATAAAACAAAATGTTAAATTGCAAATATTAAATAAAAAAATCAAGATATTATGTAAAGTATTTTTGAATTAAGTTTTATTATTATAATTTTATAATTTTTATAATAGAGGCCTTCTTAAGCGATCTCCGTATAGAATAAATGAAGTTAAATTAAAAAAAAAAAATAATGAAAAATAAAAACAAAAATAATAAATTTAAAAAAAAAATAATTTTTTACAATTAAATTATTGTATTAATATTTGTTCGTTAACATAATCAATAAAATATAACAAAAACGTTATTATAGCACTATAACTAAGCCATTTATGAGTACTGAGTGGTGTGGTAGAGGCCTGTAGGCACCCACGCCAGTAGCGCTTTTCTGCCGCTTAAGTACATTTTATACGGAACTACTTCAAATATTTTAAAAAGTAATCAGTGTTTTAGAAAGAGAAATGTATTCTCCAGATGTTTTATTTCAGCACGTTTTGCATTATTGTTGACCGTTTAATTACAAACGACGCTTGATTTTCAACTTGAAATTTTTTTTGTAAAAAAAATTGAGTTTACCGATTTTTTTTAATGCCTAAGCCAATTAATTTTTAATATTCTTTCCTGTTTTATTATTCTCTGACTATTCAGCTTTAATAAAAGACCAACTATAATGAAATTAAGCCATATGCTGATTCTCAGTAACAAAAAAACTAACTAAAGTCAAAGGCGTCAATCCGCCATGTTTGGGGCAGTTCGTTCACTTTTTTTTGTGGGAACATTGGCTTTTTTTTAATAAATTGTCACAAGGAGCACAACGATATGCAATTTATAGGGATGTGGGGGGGGGGGTGCACGGTAAGTGGGTCTGGCCCACAGACTATTGTGAAAGTAATTAGCCTAATCATATAGAAAATAGAATCATAGTTCACAATCCCCTAACTTTTTTTAAATTTTGGACAAATGTATATATATACGTGAATAAGCGAATGGAATTTAATGAAAGTGATATGGAACCATCTTGGTACCAACCCAAATATTAATGTCACACCATTAACGGAGATATGCTACTCATATGGATTTAACAGAAACCAAATTTGTTTCTTAATGTCTGAAGATGTGTAAGGACAGGATACAATACATGTTTAAGAACAATGGACCATCAAAGAAGATAGATGTCTGTAGCTTAAATCCTTCATTCCCATTTTAAACGAAAAAAAGTTGCTTGATGTGCAGTCAACTTGTCAACAAGTGGTACAGAACAAAATGGTAGATTTTCATCAAGAAGGTTGTTATTATTATTTAGTTGGTATGTATATTTATATATGAATTATTTTAATATATATTTGAAAACATTTCATTAATTTTAAAATACGATTCATGGTTCATTGTGTTGTGTGTGAAAGGAGGTTGTAATAGAGTTAATTGAAACACTAACAGCTGTTCTGGCATTGTGGGACTTGAGAGAGCAATGATTATTGGGACAAGTATGACAAAATCAATGAAAGATCATAAATGGTTTCACATTTTATAACTAATGTGGATAGATATCTGAGAAAACTTGATTGCTGGAAATTTGTTATGCTAGTACATTAATTCCTTGTAGCTAAATAGCACAGAGTAACTGCCACTCCACTCCTACTATTGTTATTTCATATTCATTTATTGCCTACCAAATAGTTTCTTTTTTTAAATAAGATTTTGTTAAACTGATGAAATTGCGAAATGATCTATCATTATTGAAAAGTAATCCCGACCTGACATTATCACCTTGATTTATTTTTAAAAGACTCTCTTCCACTAACTACATTTTCACTTTTTTGGTATGATTTACTATTATGATGAAAGCGGCAGTTACTTATTTTTGTTTGTACATGCAATACTATTTAAAATCTGTTTTCGAAAATATTTTTCCACTAACCATCAATAAGGTGCCAACATTTTGCATCTTGGTCAGGATATACCTTAAAACTTAAAATTAGATTGGACATTTTTTTTTAATTCTGTAGAAATACGAAGTTTCAGTAGTGAGGAAATTAAAAAAAAATCAATGATGTACCTTACTCAATTAAACAGAAAAACAACACTCCGCCTTATTATATGTTTCATATATAAATAATAGAAAGTAAATCTATATTGATATCAAATAAATTATGAAATTCAATTTGAATTGAAACATGAAAGGGAGTAAGTTCGAAGAAAGCGATACTTATATTTATACTTAATAATCCATCAAGCTTTACAAATTAAAAACCACAATCAAAGTTAAAATTAAATTTTTTTTCAAATTTTGAATCTATATCCTTCAAAATTTTCAGTTATATTTATATGCACCTAAGAATTCTTAATACTTTTTAAGATTTCTCGAGTCAACTATATTTTTGTTGTTGATGGTGAATTAATAAAACTAATATTCCACTCATGTATGTATACATATTAAGAATAAGCATTTATTTGCATTATATAAAAGCAATAAGCAAGTTGGAGGAAAAAAAAAATTAACTTACAAGATGTTTTATGACACATTCCATTTTTATAGTGCGCTTCTTTTGTGCACTGGCAACCACCAAGCTGACTATTTGAATCACTAAAATAACACTCAGAGTGAACACCAAATGTCGATTTACATTGAATATCCTTTTTACAGTGGTCGCCAATGAATGATGCTTCTATAGTTAATAAAGATCGTAGTTAGTGATGTATATATAAAATGTTAGTGATGTATATATAAAAAACATGATGATTTTAACTTCAATTAATATAAAAAATTGATAATTTAGAACCTCTAAGACACACAGTATGATAAGCTTTCTTTCCGGGTATATTTGGCTCACGATCGGGAATATAGTGTTCTTTGCATTGACATATTCCACTTTGGTGACAATAGGCATGAGCTGAACAATTGAAATTATTAGTGCAACGAATATGATTTGGGTCTGAAACGATATATCAAAGTTACAGAAATATATAAAAATTAAAACATTTCAAATGATAATTCTTTAATGTTTTTATCTTAAATTATTACCTTTTTTGGGTTGATCAAGACAGAATGATAGATTACTTGACCAAGTTATGAAGATAAAGGTGATTAAAAGGATATTTACAATGGCCATCATACAGAAAATTAATTAAAATAATGTCACATAAAGTAAGTCAATGAATCATTACTACCCCACCTAGCCTCTCAATAGCTTATCTAACTTGTGATTAGATATAATCTTGAATTAAAAAGATTATAACTCAGAGGGGATTAACAGGTGAATAAGAATTGTAGATAATACAATTATACTCTGTTGTCACTATAAATTCTGAGCTAAAACAGAAAAAAAAAAATTCTTTTGGTAAATTGATGTCCAAACTGAAACAATTTATCAGTAAAATTTTGGATATCATTAATAAACCTGTACCATTGTGATTTAGTTTAACTGAAATATTATGTTTTGGTTCTAATTAATTTATTGAACAAACAAGTTTGTCAAATCATAAAAAAGCTCTGAATTTTATACTAATTGTATACATTCATCCTATTAGAAAACAGTACGTCTTCAAAAGAGATATTGGGCACCAGAATGATCTGGGTAAAAAACTTTGATAATTATGCCTAGGAAATAAATATTCTCAATTACCACTAATAGTGCAAAATTAGCTCGAGCTAACAATATTAAAATTATTTTCTTCAAATATTAATTATTACACTGCATTACCACCTAAACTGACATTATCTTGTTGAATACACTTTTAAAAAATTAGGAATTGTTAATTTTTGAATTGTACCACACTTCTTCCTAAGTAACAATATATAAATATATTTGTATATATTTTCAGGACTTCTAAGATTTTTAAATGTTGAATAACATAAGGAAATTGAAGATAAAATACTAAATACACAAACCAAAAATAATTACTTCATCAATACTGGTATTGTTAAAAAAATTATAAGAATACATAACTTTAAATGCCACTGACTAACATGGGTATACTTAAAAGGTATACCTTCTCTACATTGAATTTATATAAATCAAAAGTTTATATTAATGAATTACACATTATACAATAAGAGTAGGAGGGTAGTTATGGGTGTACATTAAAATAATTAAATCACACTTAAGCGAACCTTTCTTTAGTTTCTTGAATATTGAAAATAATTTGAAAAATTAACTCTCCATTTATTTAAATTATAGAGAAACACTATGGTTATTATAGATTAAATACACAATTAAATAATAGAACACGTATCTATCACTTGACATCCGCATACTGTGATTCACATACTGCTCCGGTACAATCTGAGAGAAGGTTATATGCTAATTAATTGTAAACAAAGAGGTTTTCTTCATGGAAGCAGTTAAACTTTGAGTATATGGGCTCATTCTACAATCCTACTCTGAATGCTCATCATCTTCAGTAATACGATAAATCTTAAAAGATAGTTATAAGTATAACTCAACAGACACACTTCTTTATCATATTCGATATAATTTATCCAATGAAGGGCCCTTCCTCTCCTTCCAGTCTAATTTGCCTATCTTCTATTATCATTACAAAATTTTCCACTTATTGTTAACTGTTGAAGATTTTATTCAAGAATAAATCTAAATATTGGAAATGGTGGTGATATTGTTGGGAGTATGGAGTTTTGCTGTTTACACCCTCACTTGTATATTTTACCTTATCTGAATTGTATTGTACTTTGTAGTGTAGTTTTTCATTTTAACCTCATTATTTAATATTATTATTCATTATTTATGCATATACATTTGGTTTATCATTACTTTTTATGTTCCAAATTTTCATATTTTGTGTTATTATTATTACTTTTACTTACCTATGTATGTAATATATAGTAAGGGAATGTATTGCGATCGTGAAAGTTTCTGAATCTGAGTTTTCAACAGAAATACATGTTTTGAGGTACCCTGAGTTCAAATAACAAAGTCCCGCAAAATGGTCTGTGTGTCTAATAGATGGGGAAAAAAAAAGATCAGATAAATCTGGCTTTTTTTGGCTGTTTTCTCTTAAGTTTTCTCTTGGTGAGCCGTGTTTGCAACAGTATTACCACGCGCTCTGCGACAAGACCTCGTACTGCCTCGTACGGTTGCACATTCATAACTCGTACTATTGTAAGCTCAGTGTTATTGTTTTTTATAGTAAAATTAGGTCAGAGCTTTTTGTTTTTACCTCCATTCATATATTTTAAAGCCTTTTTACATTACTTTTTTTTAAATTAATGGGTCAAGAAGTAAAATTCGGTTAATAAAACATATAAAAAAGTTTATATATTTTTATTAGAAACTACTGGGCACTATATAAAAATTGAAATAGCAAAATAAACTTCTTAAAGTATTCTTCATCAATATCCATTAGTAAATCCAAGATTTAATTTGAGGGAGGACTAATTTGTCTTCTTTTATGTAGAAACAAAACAACTACTTTTATGAAACGACGTTAGTGGTTCTGGAAGGCCAATAAAAATTAAATTTGGGGCATTGATACTTTTAGAGATATCCATTATGATATAAAAAAATGAATAGATTGTGATTGTGAAATTAAAAAAAAAAAACATATATATACAATCATGGTTTTATGAATGAAATAATAATCATACTCTAATTAAAGAAGATATAATTCCAATTTATTTGTCTAGAAAGCAACAGAAGTTCAGTATTTCATATTAATATAAATATTAATACAGTAAAAATAATTCTAAACTTCATTCATAAAAATATAACCTTGCATTGCAAACGTCAGCAAAAGTTATGTACGAAGTACGAGGCTGGTCTATCATCTTACTTCGTACATTACGTCATAACCTCGTACAAATACGAGGATCCTCGTACAAACGGCAACACTGGTTTGCAGTTTTGTTTTTTACATGTCTATCTATGCAGAGTGTAAGTAGAGGGAAATATTTAAAGAAGTGACAGCAGAACTCAAGAACTACAAAAAAGTTTATATAAACAGTTGTTCGATTTTCAGCAGGAAAATAGGAAATTTAAGTTTTGTGTTTTTTTTAAGTGTCACGTTTTTTATTGAATAGGAAGTGATAATTAAATATATTTAATTTCTGTAATTAATAATCGATTCACTTTAAACTAGACAACATTTAATTTAAATAAGAATAGAGTTAGCTTATGTTCAAACCATTTAAAGAGGACTTTTGATCGGCTAAACTCAGATAAGGAATGGAGAGAGATGGGTACTGGTAGGGGAACGAGGAGGGATGGGGAAAGCATCTGGTACAGAAATGTGCCCCTGCCTGAGAAAATTCCTGAATCCGCCACTGATGTGGCTCGGATGTAAAAGCGGAGCCAGCCAGGGGGCGCAGGGAGCGCGTGCCTCCCTCTGGAGGCTAGAAAAAAATTCCAAAAATCAGCTACCTAAAGCAAACAGAAATGCAGGGAAAATTTTTCCTCATACACGAATTTTCCAAGGTAATATTAAAAAATAATAGTTACAATCGTGACCTGCACACGCGAATTCTGTCAGGTGGCGCGCTCTCCCTTGGATGGTAGAAATTTTTTTTAGAAAAAAAATACACCTATTTAAAGAAAAGAAAAATATAGGAAAAATTTATCCTCATAGACAAAGTTTCTAATGTAATATAGAAAAAAGTTATTATCGTGACCAGCACTAGTGATTTCTTCCAGAGGGCGCCTCCCTCTCTGGTTGTTAGAAAAAAAAAAGATACAAAAATACAGCTATTTAAAGAAAATTGTTTGTGAAAAGAGATGGGAAGGCTTGTGCTCCTTTCGCAGTTTTTTCCTATTGACTCTGAGCTGAGTCTCGCTGGTGAAACACATGATGTAGAAAAATTTATTTAAAAAAAATGAACTTCATCTATTCTTTCAAACAACCTTTTACTCGAGCACAAGAAAATACGGGTTTTCTTCCGGACTCAGTTTTTACTCAGTTCCAATAGATCTGGACGCATTGCAACTTTCAGCAATTATAGGCTCCTTGAAGAATCCATGCGATTCATAAAACTGGTCACAATAATAATTTGTATATTTCTCATTAAAAAGTGTTCTTTTATTAAAATAGCTGCTGTTGGGAACGTTTTCATGAAGGGATGTACTAATTATTCTTAGTTTTTTTTCTTAGACAACTCATTTCCAAGCTGCAGGGCCATTTATAGTAACTTTTCTCAGATTTTGACAATGCCGGTAAAATTCAGCGTTCATTTGCAGTGATTATCGACCACATCACTTATCAAATTACACAACTGACCATATCAAATTATTTAGTTTAGGTACTCGTTCGACGCAAAATTTGTGGTTCTTTGATTTCTTAAAGAATACGTTTTTTTTGGCTTCGATGCACTGTTTAGTAGTAATAGATGGAAACAAAAAGATCAGATAAATCTGGAATTTTCGGCTGTAAAAAGTTTTGTCTTAGTGACCCGTGTTAGCAATTTAGTTTTTTACATGTCTAAACCCATATACAGGGGGTCGCGTAAGTAGAGCGAAATATTAAAAGGAGTGATAGAAAAACTCAATAAATACAAAACAAGTTTATATAAACAATGATTCGATTTTTAGGAGGAAATTAGAGACTTAAAGTTTTGTGATTTTTTATGTCACGTTTCTTGTTGAATAGGAAGTGATAACAAAAAAACTATTTAATTTAAATAATTAATGATTGCTTCACTATAAATCAGAAAAAAATTACTTTATATAAAAATAGAGTTTATATTTGTAAAAACCACTTAAAGAGGACTTTTGAGCGACTAAACTCAGCTAAGGAGTGGAGGATGTGGGTAGTGGTGGGGGAAGCACGTGGTAGAAGTGCGCCCCCTCTGAGAAAATTGCCACTGCTCGGATGTGATAGCACCTTTTTCATGAAATTCAACTAACTGGAAGTGCCACTTTATATTTTCTCGAACACCTTTTCGAACGATTTTGATTAAACTCGGCGTATCAACGTATAATTAATATCATTTAGGTGAAATCCCTATTGATGTCGTTTAACAGGACTTAATGCCCAATGTTCAAAATGTCTTCCTCTAAAGTACCTTTAATTTGATTTATTTTAAGTAATTAACTATATTTCCTTGTTAGGAGTTATGAAAAAATGCTAAATATAACTTTTAATAGAATTTGATGACTGAATAAACCAGAACAAAAGAAAAATGCTTATTCAGATCGAAAATGAATCTCCGGAAAGTGGAGAATTTTAGTGTAAAAGCACCAGTGGCTAACAGTGTACCAATACCTGACATCATCCTTGAAAAATGAGAATAATTAGATTTCATAATCATTTAGACCTCTATTTCATTAATTCTTGGTTTCTATATTTTCTCCTTAAATATTTGTTTAATTTGCTAAAATCTTGCCAAAAACTATATCTGAAATAATGTGTGGGAAATTAGGCAGGTTCCTCAAGGTCCACTTAGTGTCCCATGAACAACCATCAAGATAAGGGTACCATACATTATGTTTTCCCTTTTCTCTATAATTACTTTGATTCATCCCAATTTTTTTGTTTTATTTTATCTTGGAGTGTTTTTAGATTGTATTTTATTTTTTTAAAACTTATTTTGATGAAGAAATGGGAAATTTAATGGGTGTCACCTACTGGCTCCTTATAATGGGACTTTTCGCCAGTAGCTGACCCGCCTGGACCCTCTTAAATTGTAAGAGATATACTTGATATAAAGGATCTTATAAACGAGACTATTTAAAAAAAAAAAAATTGATCTAAATGTGTTTTAAATATAATGCAAAAATAGGTTTTCCTATTGCAAAAACAGGTTCTTTATGATGATTAGCATTTATCCATAAATTGAAGTCGATAAATGAAATGAAGTTAGTTATATAATAAGTTAAAGGTAATTATGTTAATATATATTCTAGAATGGAGAATATAATATTTATTTCCCATAAGTACATCCTTATTCTCATCCCTTTTATCCATAGCAGCATCAAATAGTGTCAGCTACTGGTGCAACAAAACTTTTCTCTAAATTTATAATTTTTTAAAATATTGATCAATTTGAAAGATGCCTGCATAAGGCTAGAAGTAATTCTATAAGATGAATTCAGGAAAGTACAATAACATTTTTCTTAAAATTTTTACACGTAAAAGTTCATAGAAATTGCCAACTACAGCATCATTACAAAATTAAGCATAATTGCCAACTACAGGTGCATTTGTCCTAGAAAAAATAATATATAATAAATAAAGATGTAGAGATGGTTGACTGTTGATATAATATGAGAAGGAGTTAGTCGAGGGTGCGGTCAAATAAATAATAAATTAAAATATATTAATTATTTTAATTTTAATTATTTTGACCGCACCCTCGACTAACTCTTTCTCATATAATAAATAAAGTTGTAGGAGATTACAGAGAGTGAAAAAAAAAAATTGATAACTAACATTATTTAACATAAATCACATGTTTCCAAAGCAAAGAAATTAAATGAAATTTTCTTTACAAAATGTTAAAATCCACCGAATCAAGGCAATGGCATTGTATAAAACATATGTTTATAACCTTAAATACATTTACTATAGTTTAATAATTCTAGATCTGATATTATATTGAAATGATTAGGTATCTATCATTCATTTATTCCGATAAATCATCATGTAAACTTTTAGAAAATTAAATTAGTGTATAATGAGCTGAATTTTTCCTTTGTGGTATTCCAACAGTATTCACTTACAATTAGTGTGACAACTTTTGACCTGTCTATGATAGGCAATGCAAATCTCGCAATTTTAATTTAGTAAACTTTGCAATGGAAAATAACATATAGAAGAAAGTAATGGGAAATAACTAATAGTCATACAAGCCATTATCAACCATTAACATAATAAATAGGATTTTTGTTATTTTGATGTTATTAATGATTTGTTAGCTGTAACCCTTAAGCTTTAGTTCAGTTAAAAATCCACTTCAACAATTTTATAATAGCCCAGCTTTGCCAGAAAATAATTTCTATTCAAAGTGAAGTGGTAAGTCAGTGTGTTGGCCACGCCAGATTTTTTTTTTTTTTTTTTTACCATTAGATCTTAAAAATTGTTTTCTTAAATATACATAACTGAATTATTTTAATCAAACATATTGTGGTAAAGATTTTGAACTGCCTACTGTTTAAATAATTGTTTATCTAAGAGTGAAAATCATCAAAATGTATTTTACTTAAAAAGCCAGTAATTGGTATTTATATTCATAGCTATTATAATAGTACTATTTATAATTATTATAAATTATAAATAGAACATTAGTAATATGTTTTTTCTTTGAAAAATAGGTTAGAATAAACTTCAACATATATTATATAAAAACGTATATTTCAGGCGGAGTACAATTGACATTGTCAACTATGTGCCCTTAACCATTCTTTATACACTAAACATTGAGATTTACATATTTCTAACAATGGATTTCACATCTATAAAATGTTAGTATTTGTGCATAAGTATTTTAGAGGGGTGCTCTTGAAGAAGTACAGATATTTATTTAGGGGAAGCCTATATATAAAAAAAGATAAAAATTATGAGCCATTTGACACAAAGTAGGTACATAACATCAAGGACTTTTTATTATTTAAAAAAAAAAAACATGGTGAAAATACTTATGAAAATAATCAGTAAATAATTAAAAAGTAGGCATAAAACTAACATGAACATTTTTTTATTTAACAGTAATTATTATATTTCATTTCAAAGTATTTTTTATAGTGTTTCTAATATCATAATCTATAATTTGTAGTATTTATCAACCAATTCTGTTTTATTGTATTGCATAATTATCACTTTTGTTTAATATAAAAACCAAAGTGCACAGAATAATTAAATATTTTCTAGATTCTCATTGAATCATAAAACTATTGCTATTTCCACCAAGCATTAAACCATGAATCCAATTATATTTTATTTGAAATGAAATATTTTATGATGCTGCAACAGTTATATATTTCTGATTAAATTTGTCCGACTTTAACTGCCATATTTTGTTCAAGAAAACTAATTAACTTTTACAAAATTCATATTTAATGTATATCCTGATTCACTATCATCCAAAATTAATGCAAATAAAACAAGCACCTTAAATATTTTCTATTATTAGTTATGTCCTAGTTTATACATATATATGGGTGCCAGTTTTCACTAGTTTTCTTTTACAGAAAAATATTTTTTACATTTCAAAAATGTTAAATAAAAATACATCACATTTGATAAATAAATCATTTTTCAGCTCATAAGCAAAGATTTTAGATGAAATGGTCCTAAATATGACAGATATAACCTGTCTTGCAAATACCTAACCTATAATTACTGCTGTCTATGATATTTATTCCTAAGGCATACTTCTAGGCCTCTTTTACCTAGTTTTATGAGCATTATAAATACAATTTTATTATACAATGATATACATTAGCTCTCATTAGGCGTCATTATAGAAGTATTTGATCAGTTCTTTAATTTATAATGGTCAAGTGGTCAGTGCCATGGTTTGTCATTATCTACTTGCTGTTTGATGAGGATGAGTTGAATGCTTTGAACCAAACAATAACTATATACAGCTTCTTTAACCTCATGTATATATAATCTCGTATTTCTGGCTACAAACAACTCAAAAATCAATATTTTAAAAGAGGAACCTTTTAGTTTAAAAATGTTCAGTTTGTAATTAGTGCATTTATAACAATGAAACTAATACAAAAAAAAAAAAAAAGAATCATTTTCCTTAAATGCTCAAAAATGAATAGTTGAAAGTTCATATTATTACAATTTTTCTGTAATTGAAATTAAAAATCATGATTTTTAAGTTCTGATGTAGCAGATTATGAGTGATATACAATTCTATACCTTGGGAGGAAATGGGCTTTGCCCAAAACTTGGAAATTTGAGTAAAATTTATGAAAAATCAAGGTAGACTATACATCAATTAATTGTATTTATTAATTCATTATAAATTGTATTAATTGATGTATAGCCTGCCGTAATTACATTAAAAAGGTCAATGTCCTCCCACTGTTACCTATTGAAACTAACTTCTAATTGGAGCACATATTTTTTTTTAATAACTGATATGTACCATAATTGTACGTACAAACAATTCTGTGAACAAGTCTTTGAAATTAGTGTGTTTGTGAAAATAACTTGTAGCACTTAATTATTGCTAATATATTATGTCGCTAATATATTAAGGGTAGGATAAAAGGATTTATAACTATTTTCTAATCCATGTTATTGACTCAGTCTTAATGCTTACATTATATTACTATCTCATCAAAACAGTCTTAAAGTTCAGTAGGATGGTGGAATATAGTTGTTTTAATTTAAAACGTTTTTATTTATAGAATACTCAAATTTTTCAGTATATGACTAAATTTTACTTTGCACAATAATTTTCTTGTTTCTCTAAAGAACCAATTTTACGTTTTTTCACTAATTTAAGACTCTATTCTTTATTTCCATGAACAAAAACAAAAATTCGAGGGTTAAAAATAGTTTAGATTTATAGTCTGTATATGGCTTAGTAGATCCAAGCAAGTGAGTCCATTAGCGGGGCAATGGTTACTGCCAAGTCTAGAAACATGACAGTAACCATAGCCCTAATGACTCATATGCTTAGGTCGAAATGTTTGTCATCCTCATAATTTAAAAACAACTCAATAATATATCCATCTTAAAAAAAAAAAAAAAAAATAGTGAAGGAGTTGGAACTCTGCCTGAGAGTCACTTTGTAGAGTTCACAGCCGATCCTTATACCACATAAAACATGAGGGTTGTGGCATAGCGCTAATAACCCTATCTACATTAAAAAATCTACTGTAATAAAAACTTAACTTAGATACCTCAGCTTTTGGACTGACATATGGCAGCCATCACCAATTGGACAAATCAATGTAAAGACTGGTAATTTAGAACATGGGGATGCTATTTATAGACCTGAGATCTTTGATGAACTTAGACTAGAATGCATTAAATATGATTTTGATATAATGTCTTTTCTATAAGCAGGGTGATTAGGAATGGGTATGTTTTCGAAGAAGCAAGGATTAAACTCAGTGCTACAGCGGAATAGGGAACGACATGAGTTTGGCTGTACTTTTCAACTGAGATCTGAATACCATAATTATTTAATATAAGCATAATTAATATATGTATACCTTCAGGAGATCAAGACCAGTAAATAATTAAATCATAAGCAAGGAAGAATTTTAGGAGATAACCGAGCCTTGTAAGGAGTAACTTGATATCTCTCATTAATATTGCCCACATGCGTGTGTAATTTTTGGCGCAAGTAGAAGAGAGCATTTGGGACCGTGGTCTCATGTGGAGCACTCAGATGACACCTAATTTGTAGCATGGTGGAGAATCAGTAATTGATTATTTTTATGGTAGGAAATTTTGAAAGAAATGAATGGAAAATTTTTTTTTTTTTTTTTTTGAAATCTATTTATTGAATAATAATACAATCAGCCACTGCTGGAGGGCTATAAGCATTAGGGCTAAAAGTTCTCATTCATACAATATATACAAATAATAAAGAAATAAATATAAATATAAGAAGTAAATAAATAATACTGATGAAGAAGGTAAATAAAAAAAAAAATAATAATAAAAAAAAAAAAAAAAATAAAATAAAATAAAAACTTCTAAACACAATCATAACTATATACAATATATACATTTGCCCAAGAATCTCCGAGCCAGGCTTTTACCTCCACACGCGGAAGGCAAAGCAAGACTCCGGAAGATCCCAGTGCCACTTTTCCAGTCGCATCACTAGTATTAGAAGCCAGTGGAGACTGTAAGAGGGCACTACAGCCACAGACGCTCAGGACATGAGTGGAGAAGCTGGCCATTGCCAGGACTCCAAAGGCATATTTACAAAAGATCTCGAGGCCACTGCCGTTTCAACCTTCGAGGGGGATGGTATGGATGCTCGGAGCTGGATAGGGATTGCGCTAGAGGATTGGGATGATGAATGAGGTTCTGGTGAAAGTTGGAGAATCTGGATGGGATGATGTCATGGACATATGGGATGTTAAGGTCATGGTGTAGGGTCTTGTTCGTGACATAATATGGAGCATTGACTATTGTTCGAAGGACTTTGGACTGGAAGGATTGGATGCGTTTGATATTCGATGATTTAGTTGTCCCCCACAGTTCAAGTCCGTAGGTCCAGATAGGTTTCAGTATGGTCTTGTAGATTAATAATTTGTTTTCTGTTGAGAGATGAGATCTTCTGTTTAGTAGTCTATATAGCTGACCAAATCGTCGGTTAAGCTCTTGTCTTTTAAGTCTCGTATGTGGGTTCCAAGTCAGTCTTTTGTCCAGAAGGAAGCCAAGGTATCGGACTGTGTCTGAGTAGGGAAGAGGAATTGAATTAAAAAGGATTGGCGGACAGGATCTGCGTCGAAGAGTGAAAGTTACATACTTGCATTTTGATTCATTGAATGGAAAATGGATACTAAAAATATCACAGTGTCCCCATAAAGCAACACAATATCAATTGGATTGAAACTTTTTTTTTCCTACTACAGGAAGGGTATTTGGAAAGAAAAGAAGAGTTGAGACACTTAAAATACAAGGAATGGCCAACTTAGAGATTTTTAAGTGAGCAATTTCTGAAATAAATTTTATAACATAAGTGAAGGAATTAATTGATAAAAAAATAATTGAAAGTCCGTCTCTATTACTTTGGGTAGTTCTTAATAAAAACTGGATGAAGAATTTTCTGTTAAGTAGAATTTAAATATTTTTTTAATACAATATTATAATGGAAATATTTTCAACTTGATACAATTATTATTTCACATTAATTCGATTTTCACTTCTTATCTCAATTTATATTATTTGAATTATGACTTTGTTCAAAGACTTTTTCACAGTACTATGAAATTTAATATCTATAAAATAATTTTTTTAACCTAATAATAAAACCAACAATTTATATTTCTGAAATCATGAGCATTTACTTTTTTCTTCTATTAGGAGAGTTTAAAATTCAAATCAGTTCATTTTATTTTTATATTAGGTACTATATTTTAATTAATTAACTACTAATAATTAATGACTGTTTTGTGAACTTAGACAGCAGTAAGACAAATGATGCAATATTTCTTTCTGATTATTATTCTTCAAGAATATTTCTAGAATTATTGATATTTACATTTATGAATTTCTATTTTATATACCATCGCAATGAACATTAGTTTTTCAAACAAATTACAGTTTATTATTATTATGTTTTATGCCCATGTCATTCATCATTCATTTTATTAGAAGTAATAAACAGTGGTCTGTGGTAGAAAAACATAAGATATTTTTGTGAATCAGTTGAGGCCAATTTATCATAATCAAACCAGCACTAGAATTTGAAAATAAGAGAATGTGTGAAGTATAATATGTTTTCTAAATAATGAATTTATTAATGAAATCAATTACCATTGACCTGTAAAAAAGAAAAATATTTCGAACAAAAACCAACTTTTTATATTAGATCTTTGTTACATATGTATTATGTATCATACTAAATTGATTAGTATTATGTTTATTTAGGATAAATTCATATAAGTTGACAAATTTATTATTTCTTTTTCTCTTTTTAACTATAGTATCCCTTATTTTAAGATTATAAAGAATATGGGGTTTCATTAAAAATGGTATAAGCTAAATTTTAAATGCTTGTTTGGAAAGTTTGACTGCTAACTCATTTCCCTTATTTTCTTAGTGATCTTTCACCCAACTTATTTTGGTTTAATTAACTAGTTAATGTTATCTCTAATTGTTACTTTGGGTTCATTTGATCATTTGTGGGCATATAATAAATTTCAGCTTGGTTATTGTAGATGCTACTCAGGTTTGAAGCTCTGCTAATCCTAATTCGATCTCATAACATTGCCTCTGTCCTTGCTTAAATTTTTATGAGTTCTGATTTAGTTCATTAAATGTGTGGTATTTAAATCCAATACTTTCTACTTAAAACTATATTTTCTATTTCCCCTTACTCAGTTTTAAATAGTTCCCATCTATCCAGTTGATTATTTTTTAAAAGCTATATTTTTCCATTCTTTAAAAAAATTCATAAAGAAAACACAGCCCTATAGGGTTACCAACTTGGAGGAACACCCACTAATTTTTGGGAAATTAAAAAAAAATATAAAGTATAAGAAGTATTATTTGTTTGCTTATTAATAAGACAACTAAATCAGAGATATACTGAATGAAATTCATTTCAAATATAAAGTAGTACAACAGCTTAGTAATTAATTTTTTTGGCGAGATGAGATAGGATGCCAAAGGCTGATTTGACATGTTCCTTAGAATTTGAGGAAACCTTTTGATCTATTTTGTATGTGTTTCAATGTCTGTATGTGTTTCAAATTAAAATAAAATTACCAATTATTTTTCAATTTTTTAAATCTGAGATATATGTAATAAAATTAACAACAGTTGTTTATTAAAAATATCATATATTAGTATTTTATTAATTATATATTGACCTTGACTGATCCCAGGAATGTCATTTTAATATTCATTAAGTCAGTAAAATAAATAAGGTTAATTAAATTAGCATAAAATGATATCCTGCGTAAAAAATTTTATCATTTCTTTCTACACAACAATTAGGTACATATGAGTATTAAAAGATTTATTAATCATAAAAATAAGTACATTTTTAATATTATTTACAATTACTGTAATATTACTTAAAAGATTTTTGTGGTATTGAGCTTGTGAAAGTTATATGATAAAAAAGATGCTAACATGTTAAGCAATAGTATAGAGATTAATTAAAAATCTATCATACAGAATTATTGAGCAATGGGAATTGAAGACTATCTACTTTTCTTCAGTTCCAAAATTATATATAAACATAAATTGTAACTTTTGTATCAAATCCTTCTTATTCTTATACTAGGAACATGTGCTTCATGGTAGAGATTTTTGTTTTAGTTGAGTTATGTTTAATTATTCGCTTTTACAGAGCAACTTACGCTACAAAGGTTCAAAGCAATCATCTGTTATTTTCAACTAAAACTATCTTAAATTAGTTTTAAATTTGTCACCTAAACGTACAACCAATATTATCTACAGTACCAAAGATTAGCCCTATTTCAATTATTGAAATTTCTTGATTTTACATTTAACAATGCCATTTAATTTTCACCTGTTAATAATTTGCAGTTAACTGTTATTAAATTACTTTTTTTTCTGTTTTTTTTTCATAAAATAATTTTATAAAATAAAATATAAGTGTCTTTTTTTAAAAATAACAAGTACATTGCTGTTTCTATTAGAGGATAATGTTAGGGTGAACGTGAAATCTTGTTTAGAGCTGTCATTAGTCATATTATTGGTATGTAAAATAAAAATTGTATGCTCAGGTAATTTTTTATTACATATTTTTAAACCATTAATAAAATTTAGCTGCCTACTGTCCAATAATTAAGATATCCATAGGATGAAAATTAAGATAATGGCTATTTACATTGTATTTCTGAAGTAATATATTTTCAATGAAGAGGTTGATCTAAAAGATTAAGCTCTTGAGAAATATTGAACAAGTTAAAATTTCAAATTGAAATATCTTATTTAAAAAAATAAAAAGATTCCCTGTATGAGATTTAAGAGAAAAAAATTATAGTTTCTATTTTCTCTTAGTTCGTGTTCTTGAAAAACATGGATGATAGTACTCTATATTGTCTTACACTTCAAGTAGTTAAAATCAAATCATTTTATGCTACTCCAAACCAACTCATTTTCATGATTATTATTTTATGGTTTTAAATAATTATATTTTTAATACTTATAAACAAGATCTGGTGAAAATTTGGTATATAATATTATTTAAACTAAATATCAAGTTGAGTTTTGGTTTTGAATGCCACTAAAAACAAGGTAAACTATAGGTACTATCCTCATCATAACTTGTAGTAATACTTAACATGAATATCTATTTATTTTTGGCAGCACTTATTAATTTATAAGGACTTTTGTCAAACTACCAGAATGTTTTTTTTTTTACTCTAGCTCATTTTTTTATAAGAAAAAGTCTGATAATATTCAACTCTAGGGACGTATTGAATATTTTAAATACCACTTATTCAATTTTAAAATTTATACCTCATTGATTTATCTGTTAAGTAACGTGAGTTCATTAACCAGCAGAGAAAATTGAGCTTTTTTATGTACATTCTTTTTTTTAATCAAATGCACATTATTAGAAGATTGCTGACAATCTAGTTTTGAATTTAATGCAGAAAAAACTTGTAATTTTGAGAATATTCTGTCTCCAATATGATAAGAATTTAAAAAATAATTAATTTGAATTGATTTTTTCAACTTGTGTGCTGACTTTATGTAACATGAAATTTTTTATCAAAAGTTGGAACACCAACCAACTGTGGAGCATAGAGGTATAGAAAACTAATTAGCTTTTATCTTTATTCACACCGGTCTATTCTAATTGTTCAATAAAAGAAAGTGACCTAGTTTCTTTACCAATATTATTCACAACTGGAAAATCACTTTCAATTTCACAATTTAGTTATTATGATTAAATTTGATGAGATTAATGTTACTAAATCATTTTCCTCTATATCTATCTCAGATTTTATAAAAATATGAGTTCTCTTTGGTTATAACTCTAGTAAATGCTGATTTGAGATTTCATTTTTCATTTATCTGTACTAGCATCCATGCATGCCAAGTCATATCAAGTTCAACATCAAAGGGAGTGTGGGAGAAGAAGTGATTGGTATTGGAGTACTCCCGCTGAGGAAGAGAAGAGGACAACTATATCTGCCTGGTCCCGCCGGAGTTGTAGACGATAGGGAGATACCTTGGGCGGGCCTTCAGGACTCGACGAGCCCTCGAGCGATGATGCTACGCCAGTGTAGTAAGTAGCTCTGGCTCTGGAGACCAGCAGTTGTCAGATAACCAACAGCCGATGACCACTGTGACCAACCCGATAAGTAGGGCCAGCACAATGTACAGCTCTGCATTACCTGAATCGAAAATATGATATTATAAACAATATAAATAGCAATTTTCATATCCATTATATTGAGTAATAGTTTAGAGGTACAAACAGTGGACATATTTTCAGTAACAAATGCTTTGGAGTTCACAAAAGAAGTAAATAAGTAATATTTTATTATGATCATATCTCACTCAAAGAAATCAAATCAATTAACTGCAAAGTATATTCAATTTTTAGAACTTAAAACAACAACCATTATTTTACCTAATGTAATGTATTACACAATTTCTTTAATATTAATAGTGATGCAGCTTTGATAGTGAACAATTCACTGTAGCATTGTAATATCTATATCATTAGTTATTGGAATAGCTAAAAATAATATTGAGTTTTAAATTTCAATATACTACTGACTAGGCATTTAATAGTGGATTAAAAAAAATATTATGCATTAAAGTCTAATTAAAAAAATTAATGAAAGAAATTATTACAAAAATAACTAATATAAAGTAATTATTGGATATTATGATACCAAAAATGTGAGCTAGTGCTCTGAAATTCAAGAACTAATGTTTACTAAATATACAACTGTTCTGTAACTTTTAGTAAGAACTTGAAGGTTGGAGTTATGGGCCAGGGAGGGAGTTGTTTTTAACCTTAGATTCTTTGTTACCTAGTGGTGTTTTGCTCTTCCAAAGACTGTTAAGTACGGTAGGGTCATTCCTCCGCCAGTCCCTCCAGCCAACGATGGCCCCCATCCTGTGTCGCCTGACAGTCCCTCCGGGTTGAGGTTGTGAGCTGTGTGGTCCTGCTGCTGGCTGCCCGGGACCACTCTGGCCCCAACCCACACCTGAATACAAAATATATTAATATACATATACAATAAATAAATTGTAATACAATAAATAATATATACAATAACATATATAATAAATAATACAATAAATATATACAAAATATATACAAAAAATATTAAAGTGAATATACTGTTCTAACTTATGTTATATTTTTGCACCACCTGAGTTAAGACATTTATGGGTTTATAAGAATGGGAAGACTGAGTGGGAGGAGTTAAATTCTTGTTTCATAAAGGCTGCTTAGGAAACAATTGGAGAAGGAAATGGCACTGGTTTGATGAAAATAAGGAAGCTCATATAAAGATAGTACAGAGAAGAACTAGGTAAACAGTAAATAGGCAAACTATATAAAAAAGAGAGAAGCGACCAAGAAACTATGCAGGAGCAAGAAGAAGAAACAAGAAGAAGAGGACATTTTTTAGCAGAGTTGAAGTGGCTTTATCCTTCCTACTGTCGTAAATATTTCCTGGCATCCTTCATCTTTCAAGTCATCCATTCCACCGTCCTTCATACATCTCCGAGCTCCTTCAATTCAAATCCTCTGTTCGTTCCCGGTCTTCTGATTTATACATAAGGGCCCACCGAACCACTGCTTTCGACAGATCTTTCATTATCCGATCCTCATCCCTTTGGAACTCCATCGCTTCTCACATTTGTCAATCTAATACCCTTCCTACCTTTAAATCCAGCCTGTTCAATCATTTGTTATGCGTTCAGTCTCCATGAAGTTGTAAATAGATACTAATGTAATTATGTGTACAAATTATTAGTTCGTTCTTATTAATTTTACTTCATCCTTTTTTTCAATTTTTTATTTTTTATTATTAACTGATTGAAACTAGGAAGTAACTTATATTTTTTCATTTTTTTTACTATGACTGTTTAATTACTCTGTAGTTTTATTTATGTATCTCTGAGGCTTCTTAGCCTGGATTTATGTTTCCTGTATTATTCTAAAGGGACTCGTTTCAGAATAAATAAAGTATTATTATTATTAAATGCAATGATTGAGAATTTAGAAGGTAAAAATACCAGGCTTCTACAATAAAATGAAATCATGGAGTAGAAGATTCCAGTTCTGAATAATTTTCTGTAAAGACAAGGATGGCTCATTACTGGGCGGACTAAAGGAAATAATTGCATGACGGAGATGCTATTTCAGTGAACTATTTAACTCCGACCCCGAAGAAACATCAGTAGTTTATGAGGACGGTAGAGCAGAAGTGGATACTTCTCCAACTGATCTAAAACCTGTGCAGCTGTCGGCGGGCGAGCCATTCAAAAGTTGCTTTAGTTATAATATTAAATAAATCTTTTCTTTGATCAATTTTCAGGAAAATAAATCTAATTTAATTTTTTTTTTGTTTCTTGATGGACTTATGTAAAGATATAAATGCTTTTCTGAAATAGGTAGGACAGTCGTGTGAGTGGACACACTAGATTTTTTAACTTGCTAATTACAATTAACCAACCACTACGATCGCGCCACACCGTCGTCTCGATGACATCAGCACTACACCGTGTATATGCTATTCCCCTATATATGGATACACCTCCGGTACAGCAGTGCCCAAAACGTTATTTCAAGGGAGGGAGAGCATATATTGACGGGGTTTTGATTTTTTCTATAAGTAGGGCACATTTCTAAGGGGATATGAATTTTCGGAGTGAAAAGTTTCAAATCATGGAGCAAGGGGGAAAAAAAACATGGACCAGGCTATAGCAACTGTAATCTCACATGATCTACGAATTATTCTAATTCTACTTTCGCTTGCACTTTTTTGTAACAACAGGAAAGCAATAAAATTTCTTCGGGGGAGAAGATACCGATATATATAAAGTCTTTTTTTTTAATTAAAGGTTTTGACTTCTTGGGTCATTATCGCTTTATTTTCATTAAGAATTAAATTATATTGTCTACTGAATGTAGTATTGATCATTCCAGAAAATAAAAGAGTTTGTCAACTTCAGTATATAAAGTTTAAATCGGTATTATGAGTTCATGAGGTCTTTGGGAAGATAAAGCCCTATCAGAGCATTTTTTTGCCTGAAAATTTAACTTTTATGTATGAAATACTTCTCACATGTAAATTATATGAGTTTTACGAAAACGATATCGATGGTTTACATCCTTTTCCCACCATAAGTATTTAATAAAGAAATAAAAAGAGATACCAGTATGAAGATTAAAACGTCTGATTAATCATGTTATTACATTAAATTATATTACATTAAAATGACATAGGCCGAAAATGTTTACGATCGTTTCGTTCAGCTGAGCTAAAACACTCGCCTTGCCTGACTGGGACCGACCTCTTAGCCAAGAAGCTCAAATATTAAGCTCAGCTGTAACAGAAGCTGATTAAATATGTAGAGGAGGGCTTACCCGCCATGCTTGATCTAGGTAATTCTATGATAGGGCTTAACTGTCACCCCTTAACCATTTTCATTTATTAAATGACTCCTTCCATCGAACATCAGGCAAGATTACTATTATATAGATTGTTTATATATTCATCAACCAAATACGTCTTTTTTCGACCTTTTACTCGACGAATGATTGTATGATATTTTAAGCAAATATATTAATGAATGCTTCCTTAATTAATTCTTTTATCCTTATCCTTTCGTACCTGCATTCATTACGCTATCCGTCGTTCCAATACTCTTTCTAGATTTTAATCAAGCTTATTAGTTACTAATCGTTTCCTATGCATCCAGTGTTTGGGTTCACGTGATTCATCATCAGGGCTGAAAATTGTTCAATACAATCAAAGAGTGTTAAAGTATCCTCCAGCGACCCTTTTACTTACCTACCAAAGTGTCAGTACTAGAATACCTTCAGTGCTCGGAACACGGTCAGTATCAATGCCCGTCACTCTATTTTCCATATATCCATCTCTATTTTATATATATTGATATATTTTCTCATTCATCTTTTTTACATTATTTAAACTTTTTATTCTCTTATACGTAGTCAGTATATTTTGATAGATTTTACAAGATCTCAACTTTCTAGTTATATATATTATATAACTTGATATTCCTTTTCTCTGTTTTACATTTTATTCTAAGATTACCATTTTTCATTTCTTATGTTACCTTATTTTGATTATGTTTATTTCATTAGTCCGTACTTTACAATCTACAAGACAATACTGAAACCTATTTGGACTTACGGACTAGAACTGTGGGGATCAGCAAAATTTTCTAACATCAAGCGCATCCAATCCTTCCAGTCTAAAGTCCTTCGAACAATAGTCGATGCTCCTTTCTATGTATCCAACAAAACCCTACATCATGACCTTAACATCCCATTTGTCCTAGACCTTATACCAGAAAAATTCTCCAAATTTCACCAGAACCTTACTTACCACCCAAATCCTCTTGCACAATCCCTATCAAGCATCTCCCATCCCTATAATCCTCCAAGAAGGTTGAAACGGCAGTGGCCTCGCGACCTTTTGTAGATTATATAAATTGGAGTTCTGGCAAAGGCCAGATTCTTCACTCAAGACATGTGTGTATGTGGCTAAAGTGCTCTCGACCAATCTCCGCTGGCTTTAGTACCAGTGACGCGGTTGGAAGAGTAGCGCAGGGTTCTCCTGGAGTTCCCTCGCCTGATTGTATATAGGTATGCATGTTATTTTTTTTTTTTTTTCCTTAGTTTTAATTTTCTTATTTTTTAGGTTATTTTATTTTATTGTCTATTGTATATACTTTTGATTATTATTTTGTTCTATTTATTTTATTTTTTTGTACATATGGTGTGAATGTCATCCTACCTCACTATAACCAATGTCGAACAGACAGATTGTTATAATACTCAATAAAGAAATTAAAAAAAAAAAAAAAAAAAAAAGTCCGTACTTTGTTGCCGTTATTATTATTTATATCTTAGTTCTCTATTACTGTTATTATTCTGCCTACTTTATTTTACTTTAATGTTCACTCTATATACTTAATTTTACTTTAAGTTTATTCTACCTATATTTTTTAGTCTATACATTTCACCTTTTTTATTTTAATTCTTTATTATTCAATGTTTATAGTTTCTCATACCTATTGTTATCTGTTTTTTTTAGCCCTAAAGAAGGCCTGAAATGCGGGCTGAAACGTCGGCAAATATAAAAATAAATATAATTATTTATTTTTACTATTTTTTATTTTGACTGATCATCCCAACCATCCTCTCTTCAAGAACAGTTTTTTGTTTTAAAGTTGTTTGAAAATGAGTGCTGAAAGACAATTATTTGATTCCTACAACAACTTTCCCATCAAGTTAGCAAACCGATTTTTACCAAGCGCTATTCATTGAGAATCTTCAAGTTTCTCGTTAGGCAGAAAAGCCATTGAGCCAAATCTGTTTGTTGTTAATTGTTTTGATGGATTCTATTAGCAGAAGTTTCGCCTTTCTCCTGTTAAAATGGAATAGATTTCATTTAATTTAAAGTGGTTTCTTGATTGTCATCAATTAAGATATTTTCATTTGAATTAAATAAGAAACTTTTTATCCGATATTCATAATGATGCTTTAGTGCTGGATTGTTTTAATAGTTAATGAAGACCTTCCATTGATCACTGTCAATTATGGAACCATCCAGTTCCAGTATGCGAATGAATGTCATGGGGTGATGTGATCTTCGTTTTGTTCTTTTCTCTGTCCTAATGAAGCCCGAATTGGTGAAATATAGATTGATTTTTATTATTTAACTGCATTTTGGAGTCATAAGGCTATGCGGTTGATTTTTTTTTTCAATTATAACATACATGTTTTGGGATGGTAACTAAAAATTTATTAGTAAAATGTATTATTATAGTTTGACCGAGATTAGTTGGCATCCTAAGTTTCAGTATTGCTGGAATTCAACTCACCAGCGTATTTAACCAGATATGTTTAGAGTGGGCAGAATTATTCTTTTTTTTTTATATTAAAGTACTTTTAATTTTGATTTTATTATTCTACGTGTTAGAATATTATAATCATCCTATACTAAAATTTAAAAATAAGTTTATAAAATCATGTATAAAGTACAACAGACTTATTTAAATTAAATTGTATTATATCGTAAAAGGCTTAGTTATTTATAGATTAGAATTATCCGCATACATTCAAATCTATCTTTGCAGACAGAGTTCCGAAACTCAGTGGTTTTAATAGACAGGCGATGTTTCGAGATTTTTCATTGTCTACCATTATGAATGGACATAATATAAAAATGTTTTCCAATATTTTGAGCTAAAATTGTTTAAACCTTCGTGGGAGTTATTTGACCCATTAAACTAAAAAATCGGCAGAACCTTTCGCTCAAAAAATTGTTACACACCTTCAAACGGACCGACTGAACACATTTAATGCAATAATTTTCAGTGTCGTGAGCTCTTGTTTTATAACACCCGCTGGATCTCACTGAAAATTTAACCCATCAAACCTGAAAATTGGTTAAGCCATACGTCGCGAGTTTTTTCTTACTCGTCCGACTGTGAGTGAAGCCAATTGCCAATCTCGGAAATACAGAGGATAACACGAAATGAAAAATAAATTTAAATTGCAGTTAGGAATCCATGAATTATGAGGAACTTCAGCCAAACAGTGAGCTTTCTAATGAAGTTGATTATTGGATTTAGGAAATGGATTCAATTAATTTGAATACTTTGATACTTGTTTTATTTTTCATTAATATTATTGTTAATTATGTTATTTGTTAGTTAATTGAAATTGGGATTTTAAATTTTAATTTCCTTAAAAATTAAATTCTCATCATATATTAAATTTATATTGGCTTAATTAAGGCTATAAAAATTGTATTTGTATTTATTTGTGACGAACTCATGATTTCAAATCGAAATTAATGTTAAATGAATTTAGTCCTCCTAGATCGGTTATCAGCCCCACCAGGGTTGCCCATTCCCCCTCACTCCCCCCAAGGTCGATGGCGCAAGTACCTACTTCCTCACCTCATCCCAAGATATTTCATTGCTCACTTTTTCTTAAAAACAGAGTAAGCTATGGTAGAATTAGAAAAATCGTAGATCATATATCATTACCCTTACTGCGTAATTGGTAAATGGTTGACTGTCGTGGATAATGAAGAGAAGAATAGTTGGGTTGGTCAATCAAAAAAGAAGGTGAAAATAAATGATAATATTTATTTTTACATGTGCTGACATTTCGACCTGAAGTTCAGGCCTTCATCAGGGCTAAGAAAATAACCAGATAACAAGGTATGAGAAACATAAGTAGTGATGGTAAAATAAAAAAAATAAAATAAAATAAATAAATATAAACTAAAATGAAATTGTTAGAATAATTACTAAGAACTAAGAGATAAATAATAATAACCGTTACAAAGTGTGGAATGATGAAGTAGGCATAATCAAAAAGGGTGACATAAGTGTTACAATGGGAATCTTAGAATAAAATGTAAAACATAAAAAAGAAATATGAAGTTATATAAGAAATGAAAATAAATAGTAAAATTAAGACATTGAGAATGGAGTAGTTAGATAGAAAATTGAGATATTGTAAAGTCTATCAAGATGTACAGACAATGTATAATATAATAAAGAGTTAAAAACAGAGAAAAGGAATGAAAGGAAGGAGGGAAGAAATTGAGAAAGCTGAAATAAGTAAGAAATAAAAGAAGTACTACCTGTCTCCTTAAGTGTTGCAGGGAGAATAAAAGTCGTTGCAAGGGAGGGGGAGAGAGAAGAGATGTGTAGGTGGCGTCATCTCTAACGGTTATCCGACGAAGTTTGAACTAAAGCACCGGAAGCGTAAATAGGTACGAGAGATATATTACTCAGAAATATTATGGAAAATTGAACGAAAGTTAATAGAAAGTGGATGAAAAAATCAAAAGAAAAATAACTGTTGAGTTATAAGGGAGAATAATTGAAATAAAAATATATCATATATATATATATATATATATATATATATATATATATATATATATATATATATATATATATATATAAATTCAGAATTTGGGAGTACGCTAAAGAAAAGTTCTGTTTGTCAGTTTTTAGATTCACTGTCTTTGGTTGAAGCTGGATGTGGAGGGTTTCAGAAATGAATCGTTTGTCATGGTTGAGAACTGTGGCAAAGATGGATGTTTTGTTGAAATCAAATGAATGATTGAGGGAGAGAGAATGTTCGGATAATTTGGAGGCGGTAAAATTACGAGAGGATACAGAATATTTATGTTGGGTTATGCGGTCTTTTAGGAGATTTTTGGTTTCACCAATATAGGATGAAAAACAATTGGGGGTAGAACATGGAATACGGTAATCTATATGACAGCGGTGTGAGAGAGGAACAGGATCTTTTAAGAATGTGTATAATTTAGAGAGTGTGTTGTGAAATTTGAATGCAAGTCGTAAGTTAGGGTTAGTAGATCGTAAAACCTTGTTGATGTTGTCTGAAAGGTTAGGAATATAGAATAGAATAGAATAGAATAGAAAAATAATTTTATTCTGGGACGAAGTCCCTTCAGAATAACAAAAAAGTACAGAAATTAAAATTTTACATCTGGCCAGATAAAAACAAACATAACAAATTAAGATAATGATAAGTCATTAAAGAAAAGAAAAGAAAAAAATATTGGTTATACATACTATATACAAAATAAAATATAAAAATCTATATAAAAAACTCTTGAAACCATACTAAGATATTTAAAACTATGTACGATGTTAAAATATAAATAAACCCTTTTAGAAAAAATAAAAAATACAGAAAAAATAAATGTATATTCTTCTTAACAGTAAAATCTGTTTCTGTTGAAACAGAAAAAAAAAAAAAAAAAAAAGAGAAAAAGAAAGTCGAATCTATAATAAGTATTCAGGTCATGAGCTATATGTGAATATGGTCTTATATATAATGTGTAATTTTACATAAAAGATTAGCTGGTGCCTGACTGTTTTTGGGACAGGAATTGGAATAGGAGGGTTTTGAATGTAGATAAGGATGAAGAATGTCGAATTTTGATTGGAAGGGAATTCCAGAAACTAACAGAACGTGCAATAAAGGAGTTTTGGAACGAGGCAGATCTGTGAGAAGGAATGTAAAGGTCGGAAGGTCGAGATCTTGTGGAGAGGGAGTGGACTGAGGACTTGAATTGGAGAAGGTTGTAGGCGTAGGAAGGACGATGATTGTTGATGATATGATAGAGGAATGTACCTAGGAAATATTGTCTTCGAATGGAGGGGAAGAGCCACTCTAACTCAGTGTAATGGTGAGAGACATGGTAGTATCTCGGGGCACCAATTACAAATCTCACGCAACTGTTCATTATTCTTTTCAGTCTGTCGCGGAGCTCCACCGAGAGTCCATCATACACCACACAGCAGTAGTCAAAGTGGGGGAAGATGAGAGAGGAAACGAGGAGTCTGCGCGTATGTTGAGGTAGGAGATGGCGGAAGCAATGGAATAGTTTGAGGGTAGAGACTGTCCGTCGGGAGATGTGAGAAATATGGTGACTCCAGGAGAGGGTTTGATCAATAAATAGTCCTAAATTTTTTACAGAGGAGTAGAAGGAGATTGGCTGGTCACCAAGGTTTAGTATGGGAAAGTCCGTATAGGATCTAAGGAGGGGCTTGGAACCAATGACAATGGCCTGAGTTTTTGAAGCATTTAACCTTAATCCGTTTAATTTTGCCCAGGCACAGATTCGATCTAGGTCTGCTTGGATCTTAGTAAATGCTACCAATAGCTCAGGGGGAGAAAAGGATAGGTATATTTGAGAATCGTCTGCATAAAGGTGGTGGGAACAATGGAGAATTGAGTCATGGAGGTCATTGATATAGGAACTAAAAAGGAGAGGAGATATGCTAGATCCTTGGGCGACTCCAGAGGATAAAGGCAGGTAGGCAGATAGTGGTTGATTAGGAATGGAGACTGCTTGGGTGCGTTGTGATAGGAAAGATTGGAACCAAGAGATGGAGCTATTGGAGAAGGAGAGTGATTTTAGTTTGTTGAAAAGGATGGGATGGTTAATGGAATCAAAGGCTTTAGAGAAGTCAAGAAGTATAAGGACAGTTAGTTGTTTATTATCTATTGCAGTCTGAACATCATTAGTAATTTTGATTAAGGCGGATTGTGTGGAGTAGCCGGGACGGAAACCAGATTGGAGAGGATCGAGTTGGTTAGACTTTTCTAGGAAATTGGAAACTTGGGATTGTACCAATCTTTCTAGGGGTTTTGAGAGATTGGAAAGAATTGAGATTGGGCGAAAGTCTTCGGGAGAGGATGGATTAGGCTTTTTATTTAAAGGGAGTACAATGGCTTTTTTCCAAGAGGAAGGGAATATTGAGTTCTGTAGGGAGAAATTGTAAATGAAAAGGAGAACTGGGAGGATTTCGGGGAGACATAATTTTATCAATTTGACAGGAATGCCATCTGGTCCTATGGAATTGGTGTGGGATTTCATTACTGCGGTTAGTAAGTCAGTCGGGGAAATGTAGGAGAAATAAAAGTCATCATCATTAAATGATGACTCAGGAGCATAGTTGGAAGAGGAGGGAAGAGAAGAGGTAGAGGAGGCAGAAATAAAATGTGAATTTAAATCGTCAGGTGAAACGGAAAAGAACAGTGAGGAAGGGGATCTAGAAGGTTCACAGAGGGAAAGTTTGCGAAGGATTAGCCATTTAGATTTGGGATCTGGGGCAGATGACAGGGCTTCATGGAAGTAGGAAGCTTTAGCTCGCCGAATTCTTGTTTGTGTCAAATTGCGGAGCACCCTAAACGCTTGATAGTCATCTGTAAGCCTAGTACGTCTAAAGCGTCTGCGGGCAGCATCACGCCTCTTCTGCAGATCCTTGATTTCTTGACACATCCAGGGTGCAGGCCGACGGCGAAAGGTTGATGTTTTTATGGGAGCATGGGTGTTAAGGATATTGAGGAGATTGGAAGTCAGGATTTCAACCATGGAGTCGATGGAGGAGCAGGAATATATTTCGTTCAAGTCTAAGGTTTCAAGGTCAGGTAGTATTTTTTCACGGGTGAGAGTGTCTATCTGACGGAAAGTAAAGGTTCTCGGATGAATCAGAGGGGTTTGGATATTATATGTTATTTGGATCATGTCGTGAGACGATAAGAAGGATACTGGCAGTTGAGAAGAGGAGAGGAGATTTATTTCGGAGTCTATAATGAAGAAGTCTAACCAAGTGTCGGCCTTGTGGGTGTGGTGAGTAGGATAAAAAGGAACAATAAAGAGATGGAGGGAAAAAAATAGGTTTTCTAGATAGGTTTTGTCTTTGGAATTAGAAAGGAAATTGGTATTGAGGTCACCGGCGATGATTATTCTAGGATAGAGGGGAACAAAGTTGAGTAAGGTTGATTCTAAGGACGGATCAAATGGAACAAGGGGAGGACGGTAGATCACTATGTAAAGGAGAGGTGAATTATTACAGGTAATTTCTACTAGAAGGTATTCCACTTGTGGATGTTCGGAGGGTGGGGAGTAATCAAGGATTCGGGACTTCAGGCTATCATGGACAAATATGGCCACTCCACCACCAGTCCGGCTGACCCGGTCGTGGCGGATGAGGGTGTAATTAGGTAAGGAGACAGATGAGGAGGGAATATAGGGTTTGAGCCAGGTTTCTGAGATTGCGATGATGTGAAAAAAGTTTTGAGAAAAGTACTGCAGGAATTCATCATAATGGGCGGGAAGGGATTGCGAGTTAACGTGGCAGGTGGTTAGGATGCTAGACATGGGGAGGATTTGATGGGAAACAGTCAGAAATTAGCATAGAGGAAATGAGGCATATATCATATTGTCATGATTACATTAAATTTTAATCAATGTAATTAAATTACATTACATATACATTAAATTTTAATTATATCCATTTATTTATTAATGTTTAACGAGGATTAAATATTTTGTATTTTTTTTCTCCTTCCACTCGTTAAATAGAAATGAACATGTATTTCAAGCGTGCAGAAAGGGAGGAAGGACTTCTCAACCTTTGTGGTTTCTTGAGGGAAAGATCAACTACTGATTTAATCTATGCAACCTCGCTTGAAAAAACAGGGAACTACATTGTGATCATACAACATCTGTTGATAGGTTTTTAGCAATGCACAAAACGACATAAGAGAGAAGATATACTAGGCAAAGATAATAATGAACTGATCCATTGATCCGTTGAACCATAGGCGCATTTTGATTAGGGTAGATGATGGAGCAAAAAAAAAAAATAAATAAATGAATGGCTGTAGTTTATATTATGTGTAAAAACTCAACATAATTATAGTAAATCAAACGGGGACAGCCTTCATAACAAAGGAACATTTCTATAACATATCCAACTAAAAATAAATAATGATGAAAAACATTAAAGAAAAATAATTGTGGGTAAATGGTTGACTGTCCTGAATAATGAAGGGGAGAATGGTTGGGGTGATCAGTCAGAAATAAGAAGGCAAAAATTTATGATAATATTAATTTTGACATTTGCCGACGTTTCGACCTGAAGTTCAGGCCTTCATCAAGGCTAAGAAAAAAACCAGATAACGAGGTAAAAGAAACATGAATAATGTAGGTAAAAAAAAAAAAGTAAAATGAAGTGGGTAGAATAATGACAATAGTAAGAACTAAGTGAAAAATAATAATAACCGATACAAAGTGTGGATTGATGAAGTAAACATAATAAAAAAAGGTGACTTAAGTATTAAAATCTTAGAATAAAATGTAAAACAGAAAAAAGGAATATGAAATTATATAAGAAATGAAAATAAATAGTAAAATTTAAGATATTGCAAATAAAATAGTTAGATATAATTGATAGATAATTATATATTATCATTTATTTTTGCCTTCTTATTTCTGACTGATCATCCCTATCATTCTTCTCTTCATTAAAGACAAATATTTTTGATTTTTTAGTTTCCATAACTTTGAAATAAAAATAAAATTTAACAATATAAATATTTATTTAAAAATATCTATAAAAACATTCTCTACAAAATATATTTATATTTAAGTATACTTATTAAAAATATTTTTTTCCAAAATTATCGCAGAAATTTATAAGAAAATCAAGTGGAAATTGAGGTGTCCACATGAGATGTGCATGAATCATAATATTATAGGATATGTTTCGATATCATTATCCTTGAATATAAATGAAAATATAAATAATAGAAATATTTAGATCGTGATAAAATAGTTACGTAACTACAATAGTTATAGGCTTAAGGCTAGCCACTTAGTCGACTTTTCTCAAGTAAAAGTTTCCTTATTTTCTTAATCGATTTTATTTTAAAATTTCATTGATTCATGTAGCTTATTTGTTATCAATTTTTAATAGTTTTCGTAAATTTTTGGGAGGTGAAATAATGTTTTCGCTCCCTAGACATTTTTATTGGAGGGAGGGGGAGGGAAGGGAGAGGTAGGGGGAGATTGCCCCATCTCGCCCTTCCAGAATCTGTGCATATCCCGTGAACTGATCTATCTTACAGAGCTGGTGATGATCGGATCGAGGAATCAAGTCAGAATAAAGATCTGCTATCTGCTATTATCCAGCATTAGACAAGGTGGTAAAGACCCCTGAAGTGCAAAGAAACCATCTTCTACGATCACTTCTAACATTATCCTACGCAGATATGTACAGATAAGTGATACAAGCCATTTGAGGTCTGTTTCTAAATACTTACGGAATCTCACCGAATAATGTAGGCCATTAACCTTAAAAATCGGTCCAACCGTTTGCTTAAAAAAACGTTACCTACCTACTTGTGCTCAACCTCAACAAATTACCTCCTTGAGACATTTTATAATAATATAATAATTCCAGAATTAGTACATAAAACAAAGAAATAGTATTTTATAAATTTCTTTTTATCACAATTATGAAATTATTTCATACACTTCATATAAATAATATCATCGAGGGTAATACATTCATTCATATATTGTGTTAATTAATTGTTCTTAATCAGGAAAACACATGTTTGCCTTAAGTATTAAGATCTTAGATTATTTTAATTGAAAAAACAAAACATCAAATGATGAAGAATTATAAATTTTATTCTGAACCATCCAATTATTGTAAAGTTATGTCTTCACCAAGAGTTGGTCTCTAAAAACTTGTTTAATATTTGGATCCTGTTGGCTGGAAATAAAATGAGATGAAAAAATCATGATTTGGGTCCGTTGTGGGTGGGTCTTAACGGTCGAAGTTCATCTCAGGGTTTTGGAGGGAAGTGTAGCTTGTGTAAGTACAAAAGTTAATGTTGCCACGTGAACAAAAAGCAATCAAACTTCCTATAAAACTGTTTAATGAGAATTTGTACGTTGTTGATTACAATTTCAAGCCAAAGTGACGCTATTAATATTACAATATTTAATGGAAAGTTCAAAAATAAATAAATAAATAAAAACTGCTGTAGTTTGGCTGCGATTTGTTGGAATCCCATGGGCAAATTCAAGCAAAGTTGAGACTAATATTTTGTTTCTTACATTACTTACTAAATATATATATATATATATATATAAATTATATCATCTTTCAATATATGAAAATATGTGAATAATTATGTGAATAATAATCGGAAGTTTAGGGAAAACAAAACGTAATATCGCAACTAATCAGAGTCGAACCATAATAATTATTTTTTTACTAGCGCAAATGACTCTGGTAAAGAAAGTATGGATTTTTTCAGAGGTTAAGTTGTGTACACTGGGATGGTCAAACTACTAATTGTATTTATTTATTCAATTGGTTACTTCATTACTAAGCAATCATCAAAAGTGGGAATCATTTGAAAAGCAAATTCTAATTTAATCTATTTTTTTTTCTATTGGTGTTATATAGACGAGATCCATTTCATTATTCAAACTCAGGTAACCAATTAAATTTATTTCAGTCTTGAACTGGATCTTCTAATTTATTTCATTTATTTTAATTTTTGGAATTGTTATTATATTTTATGTACATATTATTTTAAATCTGGATTACCGAAAAAAAAAAACTACATAATTTTTTTTGTCAAATTCACAGCACAGATGAAAACATTTAAATGCCAAATTTTTATTGGTATTATTTTATAAACGGTTAACTATGGGTAAACTCAGTGGGGATGGTACTGACTTCCAAAACTCAAGATCTCATGTTTGAGTTCGGCTGATGGCAGGTAATTTATTTATTCTGTTTCTTTGGAGGTGGGTCGACCCTGGGGTCTGGAGACCCTTCTGGGCAAAACCCAGCCCTATATAAAGTGGATACTCGTAATTAATTAAGGGTGAAAACATGGTGATTGAGTGAGATCTTGGCCAAATCACCTCCCTGCACAATCGTTGTCCAAGGAACAAAACTTGCTTACATAGTACTGAACCCAAGACTATACTCATGTAACATCCATTGGTTGTAGTGGAACAAGATTTTTTTAACTGCATAATTTAATTACCTAAGTATACATACGTCAGATCATCATATTTATCTATGCGAAAAAACTCTTTAAGTGTATCAAAATAACACAAAGCATATTATATCGTCGGCGCCATGTTAAAGTAACGAATGTGCAACGCTGGGCAAGTTAACATTCGTTACTTCAACAGGGTCCCGGGGATATGACAAAAATAGTTACACTAATTGTAAGCACACATTATTTTTATTATACGGAATGAATAATTAGTATAATTAATTTTCAAAGTACTTAATATTGTCGGCATAATCAATGTCAGAAATAACTTTTGATATTTATCAAATATCAAACAGTTTTCAGATACGATGTAAATGAAGAAATTCTTGAAATTCAGCATTTGAATAAAAGGTTCGGATTTTGTAATCAAATCATTGAAGGGGTATGTCGTACTAATCAAAGTTGGCAAATTTATTTTAATTTAATTAATAGAGAGAATATATTAATTAATTGGTAGTAAAGAAATTAATTGGTAATAAATTTTTAGGTCAACTATTATTGTCGTTTTATTAAAAATAAAGTCAATTACTGACATTTCAGAACCTAAAATAACTAAGCAGCTTGATGAACTTTCTTTGACCTTTATGAAATCAGATTATTGTGCGCTTGTTGTAACTATATTCAATATGTAAAAGAGTTTTTGTAAATTTATTGTAATTACTATGATTTCGTATCGAAAATTTAGGTCGAAATTCACAAAAACGTTCTTAAAACCTCCATCAAAAATGTACTCAGTAACGATTCGTAATGAATCGACAATAAAAAAACTGGGATACACGAACAACTTAAAAAAAATGTATTGGTATGAAAACAAACACAATGTTACATAATAAGAGCTACAGCACTACTGAGACATTAGACTGAATGCTACTGCTTACTACTAAGACCTATATATAGAGGTGAGTAGAAATTGCTGATGCTACAGTACAATATTAGGATAAATGGTATCTAACTGACGATAAATTATTTGTTCGTAATTTATAATGTGATCATACGGTTCGCTAACTTTTTAAGTTTCGTTATATCATTCATAATGTCGTCCTGAAACAATTTTTTTTTTGTGTGTGAACATATCGAGAAATAGCTCACGCTTTTTTTTTTTTTTTGCTGTGAACATAATTTTTGAATTGTTAAATATTTAGAATTAAAGAATTCTTAAGCTAAATCTCAGTCAAGTTCGCTGTTCAAAAGAGAAAGAGAATATTCTAAAATATTATCTAACTCTCTCTGAAGCTTTTGGGAGACAAAGAAATACTGGCACGATGATGAAATTATTCCATCCATTACACAACTGTTTCATTATAGACGTCAACGTCATCAACTATACACACTAACGGACCCAGGAATTAATATTTGGCTTAAGCCTGAAAGATTTTTTTTTTTGTATGTATATATTAGGATAATTGCTTCGAAAGAAAGAAAGAAACTAACTACCTATATGAAATGGTGTTTAGGTGAACTTGAAGTCCTATTAAATGTAATTAGACGAACAATAATACTTTTAGAGATATTTTTTTCATAAAACATAGTTATCTTTTACTATTTTTGGGGGGGGAGGGGAGGGGAGGGAGTAGAGTGCGTTTCGGCCCGAAAGCCCTCCCTGCCCCTTCCCGTAGATCCGCCTGTGACTATCCATCAATGAGTTAAAGAAGATTTGTATGCATATTCAGTCTCTTGGTCGCATAGGGTTATTTTCGTAGCAGTTCAGCCGAGATGTCAAGGATAGAATGGGTGAAATATTATATTGCTCCTTTTATAATAGATCTTTCGGATTTGATTGTGTAAGGTGATCAAATACAGCCAAATCCATCAGCTGTATATATTATTTGAACCATCTATACCTTAGGTACAGTGTACAGACAAGATGTGGATCACCTAATGACCTCACATCGTCTGTATTAATTCATTTTCTATATTGTCGAACGTTAAATCTTAACAAGGAGCAATAAAGTATTAAAAAGGTTTCAATTTGTTGGAAAATTACAATTCTTCGGATGGAAATCAATAAATATTTAAATTGCTTGATAATCTAAAAAAATATTGATATCACTTTACTAATAAAGGTAATTTTAGTAAGAATACCATCCCAAACGGTATAGATTTAGGTTTTTATAGAAAAATTTGCAGATTTTCAATTAATTCTCGAGGATTTTATCTACGGATGGAATCTATGTAATGTAGGTGCAACTTACAGTCAAAAAGTTTGTAATTTCCATCGCCGTTCCAGCTTAGAAGTAGGAATACCGACATGTTTAACCAAACCCGGATCAGTCCTCATCTATTCGTCATTCGAAATATGACCTATATGTTGATGAGGTATTTTTACTAGAAGGAAACCAGGAATATTCCTATTTAAGACTCCCGAATGGAAGAGAGACAGTGTCAACAATACATCTGGGTCCTTTAGGCGAGACGGAAATATCTCAAACAGAAACAAAGGATCTAGGATCAGCTGAAACACCATCTCCAGAGACGGATGTTACAGGTCAGCCAACGTTATCAACAAATGAAACTCTTGAGCAAAATATACGTGTTCGGAGGAATTCACTTATCAGTCCTGATTCAGCTGGAACTTCGCCTCAAGGCTTTGATATAACTAATCATATGTTCTATATAAAAGTGCTTAAGTTTGTGTAATGTTTTTCTATTATACTCACAGATATCAATCTAAAAATATACTAATTATATGTTTTTAATATGAATAACCAATATACAACACTACAGGATGGTCTACTGTGATATTATAGATAAATTTAAAAGTCGAATCAGATATTCTTTACAAGGATATCGTGTTACCAATTTACTATTTATTAGGCACTGCTTCCTGTTCCTCACAAGACTTTCTCCAGCTGTGACTTACTCTCTGAAGCTATTAAACCTTCTTCCAGGGTCATTCTCTGACTTCAAGGAACTTCCTTAGACTCTCTCAAGTCTCTCCAACTGAAATGTTTTTTCGATCCAAAAATATTTTCATTTCAATTTTCTCCTCTTTTCTTTCCGGGCTTTTCTATCGCCTGAAGTTTTGTTGAAGTAATGATAAGACTTAATCAGTCTAGGTCTTGGTCTTGCGCTAACTGGTCTGGTCTTGGTCTTACCCAAGAGTATCGCAAAATTTACCTATTTGCTTATTGTTATTTATTAATCATGTTATTTTAGATGTAAGAAAACGTTACAGAATAGATACATTTAGATGTCATATTGACATAGAGTAAAATCTAATAAATTAACTTGATAATACAAGGCATTGTCAAGAAAGATAGTGATAGGCCCCATCTTAGATGAAATGGGAGAGTTGTAGAGTAAAATCAATCTATACAGTGTTACCAATTATTTAAATAAAAAAATCTGGTTTATGCTTCACAAACGTATCACTCGTTATCGCGACGCGGCCCGATGGCCCAGAAATAAATAATCTGGGTTGAGCTGTACTAATATTATTTTTCTAGAGCAGAGCCATTAAGTATCTCGTTTACGACCTTCCCTCTTATCTCATGCGTGTTTTTTTTTTTTTCATCAGATATCATCTCCACCATTGTGTTAGTAATATATTGTTCTAGACCGCTTTTATTTCTTTTTCATTTAAATTTTTCAACGCTGCTCTGGGACACGTTGAGGGTATCGTGAGGAGTAAAAAAAGAGGAGACTAAACAATAAACCGGACCGGGCCCGTGTAGGGTGCACTATTAATGCTGCGGGGTTGACGCCGGTAACTTGTGGCCGAGCACCGAGCATTGGAAATGGGGGAGGGGGCGCCCCGAATTAAAGAATTCAAATTTAATGAGCACAGCCCTTCCCGAGTTTGTTTACTCAACTTTTTCTTCCTTCTCTTCCTTTTTTTTTTACTTAGCTACTTAAGATTCCATTATGGATTCTGTTTTTAATTATTTATAATTAGTCTTAACTGACAAAATTACCAGTGGAAGCAGCTGAAAATGACGCGTTATAATGTTGTTTATTTATTTTATTTTTAAATTGACAATATACACCATGGAGATTTATTAGGCAGGATCACTTGGGTTTTTAAGAGCGTGCCCATAAATATTACCAGAGCTGGTCCATAAGGATTACGTATTAGGCCTACCTTCTGATACAACAAGAGAACAGTTAATAACTCTAAATTACACTAGAAGTATGATTCCTAGTAATGGTATTAATAAAAAAATTGAAATAATTTCAATTCACAAAAATAATTGAATTCGATATTATTTATATACTACATATATTATACATATAATGAAAATAGTTGTTGGAAATAATTTTGTACCACGGAGGGAAAGGATACCATTTTACATTTCTGTATTTGTTTAAGGCCTCTAATTTTCCATAACTTAGACCTATTAAAATTTATTTCTTGGTTTCTAAATTATTTAATTAAAAAATTACAGTGGTCTCCTTTACACACAAGACATAAAAGTAAAAACGTTGAAATAATAATTTCATAGGTATACGGAACACCATTTACTCTGGTATCTTTGCCTTTCTATCTACTAATTCTCTGTTACTGGTAGGCTGCCAGATGTCTTGGGGTCCTTTTTTTGTTAATCCCTGGCGGATACCTTGTGATTGCTGTCGTGTCCTTATTGGAGTGGGAGTTATAAGATTCATTTATCGGGGCCACTGAAAAATAAATTATAAGAGACACAGGTGGGAGATGAATTAAAAACGTTCAGAACCGAGCAGTCTGAGGCACACGCACTATTTTGCTCGGCCATCTCGTCCTCATACAGTTCCTGTAACTGTAACTAATGATAAATGTACTATGGGTTCACCTAGACTTAGCAGAATGCTTTTTTTAGTTGAATCCTGACATATTAGTTAAAAACTGCATATAAGATTAAGCATCATTAACTATTCATTTAAGTGGAAATGAAGATTTGGAAGATTTTACCGAATTGTTTCTTCCTTGTTTTCAATCAATTTTTATAATAAATTATTTCTTTATTGAGATATATTGCAACCTGTCAACACTTAGGACATTAGAAACAATGATAACAGAGTTCATTTATATCCTATTTGCAACAAATACAAATATTAACAAATAAAATAAATAATAGAAATTAAATTATAATTAACACATTTTTTTTTATAATGAAAAAAATATATTTTTATTTCTTTTCCAACTTCGATAGTTATATTTAATACTGTACTAATAAATATTTATTGAATTACAGAATTACAGAAATAATAATACAGAATTACAGAACTAAATACTGAACATCATTTCATAAAACTGCTGTCCAAAATCTGCCACAATTTCAATAAAAATACAGACACAACGATGATATCTACAAAAGCTACTTAATCTTGAATGTTCTGAACAGTTTTATAGTTTCATACAGAATTTCGTAACAAACCTAAGCTTGGCTGTACCAGTTTAAGATTGAACACTCTCGTACTCATCTTCTAGCCTGCGGTGTACCACAAGGAGCTTGTTAGGGAATCAAAAGTTATATTTATGTTATAAATATTTAATTGTTTCACATATTATTAAAATAGGCATATGTGAATAATTATTGTTGTTATAAAAAAGGTCAAAAAGTATAAAGTTCTAAAATCTTTGTTCAAAGTTTCAGTGAAATAAAACCAAGTTTATTTGAAAATGGAGTACTCAAGTTATTCTAGCTCGAACCTAGGGATCAGTTATAACGGTTAGTTATATATTTGACCCCTAACCGAACAGAGCTGTTCTTTCCAACTAAAATGTCTGAAACGTTCTACCATTGCCGCTTTCGTCGACGATATAGTCGTTTGAAGAAAAATAAATTGCGTGAGACCGACACAAGACAACTAATGAACTCCATCACTAGACTAACGATGCAGCACTTATTAATTTATAAAAAAAAAATGAACTCTGCATAACTCTCTTATGTTGCGTGGGATCTATGCAATACATGGGACTCCATCCTATAAAAAAGAAAAAGAAGAAAAAAGTGTGAAATATTTCAAATTCTAGCTCGAGATTAGGTATAAAAAATGCTTAAGATTAGGTAGGAGAGTCTACTGGACGTTTGTCTCGAGAACTAGTTTTCCATTTTAGTTATTCTCCACTTTAGTTACGATACAGTGCAGTATAGGATTCAATACTGCGCCATATTTTGAGATATCTTGTAGAATGATGTTATAGTCGTAATAGCCTAGAGTACCTCCATTAACAGGCCTTCCCAACTTCGGCGGCCTCTCAGCCAATCAAATTAACACGTACACTTGGGACTTAGCCTTTGAAGTCAGGTGCAGTCACAAACAAGCCAGCCAAGTTCTAACCAGCCTTCAGCAATCGTGTCTGAACCATGCGTCGGTCTTAAAACTCTCTTTGATCATGGAACTTTCCTATTTCCCGATCTGATCGTTTTAGGAATATCAACAAAGGGTAAAGTTTTCAGTTGTTTGGATCTCGTTTGATGGACTTGTTATACTCAAAAGCTGATTTGCATCTCATCTAAACTTTAAGCATTGTTTTCGTGTATAAATGGGTGGTATTAAAATTTAGATCTTTTGTCATATATAGTTAAAAATTTAACATTTCTGAAACGATCAAATGAAAATAAATATCTAAATTATTACACAATGGTTTATTTTTTCCAAATGAATAACTAATAAAAAATGGTTGAGTTATGGAATTTTAATCTGTCGAAATGTTTAGTAAAAAAAAAAAATATAGGTTTATGCTTTAGACCACACGATAGAAGTGAAAACTTCAACAAGGCGGAATTAGTAATATGAATTATAAATTATAAATAATAGTTGATTCTAATGAGGATGAAATGCTGAACATTTCTCTTTCTTACAGCATACAGATCAGATTTTTAATTTATGAGATATTTTAATCCACACATGGTTTCCGACACAATTTTTTTCCTTTTCGACTCTCCAACACTGCACCGCGTTAAGATAAAATTTTGAATAGTAGCCCATTACAGAGAGAATGAAATGCATTCCCTCACTTCAATTAGTCAACTCCAGTCGACTTTACCAGGGCGTTATACATCGGAAATATGAAGGCTCAATCTAATTCATTCTCCACAAGAAAGTTCAAAAAGCGACTAAAAATGTTTTCAATTTTAAAGCAGCTATATTTTATTTCACATGCTTTATATAGTTTTTCTTCTAATAGTTCGCAGCAAATAGAAAGAACCATGAAATAAGAATTTCCTGTAAATCGTTGATTTTCACTACCTAAATACACAAGAACTTATTTCAGCTTGTAAAAAAAAAAAAAAAAAAAAAAAAAAAAAAAAAAAAAAAAAAAAAAAAAAAAAAAAAAAAAAAAAAAAAAAAAAAGAGATCATCAGAACACTTTGTAAATAAAAAGGATAAGTAAGACTAATACTTTCTTACGTAAACAACTGGTTTTAATTCTTTCCATTTATGCAAGCATCCAGATTGGAGCCAATTACAAGATAAATATTTTATTTAATGTTAGAACGAAGTAATTTTGTTACTTAGCAATTTTAATAGAATTGTTTTTATTAAGATGTACACAATGCCATGATTTTTTACATTATTTTGTTCAACAAAAAAAAAAAATGGGTCCACAGAATTTCTCAATTTACTTTAAATATTTATTTTCAGCTAACTTTCTATCTACATTTATTTCTGGTTTGAAATTCTACAATTCATTAGATAGGTATTTCCTAATATTGTTTTTATTTTTCATTTGTTGTGCTGTATTTCAGGAGTATCAATGTTCCACTGGAATCCAGCAGATCGTTTCTAATCTCAACATAAATCCCTGAATATTATAGGATTCAATCTATTCATAAATTCCATTGATGGAATTATTCCAAGTTTGTTCAGGTGGAGACGCAAGCCCCCGTTTGCGGTTTTATTCAACTGGGATATATGAAATATTATTAAAGGACACTGTGGGGCAGAAAGTCATATATTACTTGTAATAAACACAAGTTCTAGAAGCTTTTATATATTTTAAATATTTAAGAGTACGTGTTTAATATTTATATTGAATGACAAAAACTCATTACAATCATAATAAATTTGAAAGACTCTCGAAAATATTTGTTTTAAAATAAAATATTTTAAATAAATAAATTGTAACAAACTATATGAATTAAATTATACAATCCTCATACTAGACTGAAACGACAAGAAACCGCTCGACGTTTCCGACTACTCCAGCACTTACTAGACAAACGTCCTAAACTTTCAATTAAATACAAAAGACTCATATAGATGACTATAACAAGGCCTAATTGGACTTACGGAGTTGAGCTATGAGGCTGCACTAAACCATCGAATTCCTCTCGTATCCAATCCTTACAATCCAAAACCCTTCATAAAATCCTTAATACTCCTTACTTTGTTAAAAATAAAACCATCCATAATGACCTTAATGTTTCTTTTGTTTCAGATCTGGCCCAATCCAGATACCTAACCTTCCATAATAAACTTCAGAATCATCCCAACCCTCTCGTTTCTAACCATGCTTCCTCTTCAATTCCTGATAACCCTCCGAGGCGTATGAAAAGAAGATGGCCCCGTGATTTCTTTTGAGATGTATTATTATGGCCCCGTGATCCCGTGAAGACTTATCATTAGAGTCCTACCGTCTTACAGTTACTCAGCAAGTGTTTTCATGTCATTATATCCACATGTTCAAATTTACTAGATGTATTTATTTCATACAGTTGTAAATATCATTAAGAAATAAAAAAAAAAAGTTATATATAGATTTGCCCGACTTTAACGTTTGTCCTTCGGATGTGTAGCGGCTGTTTCCCGAAGTCTTCCTGTTTGTTGCTTTCAATGTTTAACATAAACCCTCACATGTCTGCAGTCGAATTGTAAAAATGCCGTCAAAAGTCACACTGTTCATTAATATTTTTACTGCGACCCAATGCTACTGTTTTGTTTGTTTATCCTTGCTACTGTGAAAACGAAACCTACTTATTTGAAATTGGCCGCAATTCTAACATTTTGAACCACCAACAACGGATATGCGATATTAAACGGTTGGATATCATAATCTTTGCTGTTCCCATCTACGATTTGAATACATTTTTCATTAATCAAAGAGGAATGATTTATTCACCGATAAAAGCTTATGTTTGTTATGACTTACTGATTAAAGTAAAAGAACTACTTTGAGCTACTTCTTAAAGATCATGACGCTCTGAAAAGTGCTAAGATCAGTCAGTGATGAAAATGGAATGTGGGGAGGGCGAGAATCGAGATCATTATTCAGTGAAAACGCTGTATCACTCAGTCGAGTTGATTTGTTGCTTAACTCAACCAAGCAATTTTTTCTTGTACTGAACCACTGATAACTCACACAACGACAAGCATTATTTGAATCAGGTCAGTGACAGTTATCAAATTATTGTCTGAAACATTAAAATAGTGATTTAATTTAGTGCAACACATTTACTTGATGTATTCATACTAATACAATTGTAAATATCATAATAAAAGTTTAAAAAAATGTAGTGCTAACATACAGATTTTTACATATTATGCAACCCAGCGTCATAAATATGTAATACAACAATTTTTTTTTCTATTAGCTTTAAAGCCTATTACACACTAGTAAACATTGTCCGATTTGTCTATAGACCGTTTAGAGACACCGTTCGGGAGACTTTAGACCTGCGATTTTTAGTCTCGCAACAGACCCGTAGGTGGGGATTTGTCAATAGATATGTCTCACAGGAAAAAATGGCGCAACATGTCTGTTAGTATGGATTAGGATTAACTGACCTGGTAAATCATTGAACGACTGAACCAACCTCATCCACCTCTGCCTACATTAAGCGGTTGTATTCCAGTTTTCTGCATGCACCTCTGAAGCATCTTTACTGAATAGATCCATTCATCTGGATTTCGACCTCCTACGTGGTATCTAGGTATATAGATTTTTTCTTTCAACCTCTCAATACTTCTTTCTAGTATGCTTTCAGGTCTCGCAGCCGTATATCAGAACTGAATTTATCAAAGGTACCTCAATTTGAGTATTTTCGAGTTGTATTGATAACTTTTATACGCTTTTCAATATGATTTCATATGGAATTATAAATGCTGGTCTATTTTTGACAGTTAATCATTCACTGAGATATAAGTGGAGCTGAGGTGTTTGAATCTGTCTACACTCGGGAACGATTTCTCTTCTACTTACATCACATTTTTGGGATGGAATTTTCGGTGCCATCATGTATTTTGTTTTATACTTTATTATAAATTTAAGTTTCGGTAAAGGATAAAAACATTAGCTTATAGTGATGTTGAAAGTGCTTATTAAAACCAGATTTTATAGCAAAAATATTTTAATTTTATAATAAAAAGTGAAATATTATTCTTGGATAGACCCTACAAGAATGCCGAGAAAAATTCTCTATTGAAAGCCGGTATATGGAAGAAGGCAGAGTAAGCCTCGGCTCAGAAGGCTGGACGAAGTCGAGGTAACCTGAAGAAGGTGGGTGTAAAGTGGCGAAGGCGCTTTGCTGCTGACAGGGATAAGTGGAAGAAGAACCTATCAGAGGCCATGGTTCCTCAAGGACTGTAGAGCCCAGAAATGAATGAATGAAATATTATTCGATACTTCCAAAAATATATAGATAGATATATTTTTTATTATTTTTAAATTGTACAACTTTACAACAATGGGCAGGTTTTGCCATACTTATCATCAACAAATTAATATAGAAAGTGCTTTCCCTATATAAGTTTTTGAGCGAGCTGGGTTGTTGTTTATTATTACAGTAGAACTTGAAATCTTCCACAAGGAGAAGCTAACGTGTCTTGATTTGCTGACATTGTTTTTAATTTTCCATTTGTGGAACCAGTTTTCCATGTCGTGGAGGCGGTTCAGAAGTGCAGTTACTGCGATAGTTTCATTTTTTACGGAAGAAAGAATTGCAGTGTCAGCACAGTTATATATGGTGACGATTGGTTGCTTAAGGATTTCAGATTGAACGTTAGTGGTCTAATATGATACAAACATCGGATGAAAACGTTAGGTTTGATAAGGACAACTCGTTTAGACTCTACCAATTGTATCTATTTTGGTTCTAGGTTGCCCTTGAACACCACATCTTCGATTTTCTCAAGAAGATCGAGAAGAAGAATCGATTAGAAAGAAGAAAAATGACTATATTTTCCTGAATTTATAAGTAGGCTAGCAAATCCCTCAGATGAACTTAACTTAAAAAACGAGCTTGTGTTATTTTTTCCGTTGAGAGAAAAGAAAAAAGGACATAAAGTACTATCTTGTGACTCGCCTGCATGTTGAGGAAAGAAGTAAGAAATAGAAGACTTAATTTAAATAATTTTATATGAATTTATTAAAACAATAAACCTACTTACATGATTTGCCCCAGCACTGGGTACGACTTAGAATAAGCTTGGGTAATGATCAAACACTCAAATAAAAAGACTAAAGTACTTTTAGGATATGAGAGGGGAAATACAAAATTTGTTTTTATATTGTATTCCTTGTATTAGGAATAAATTTCAGATCTTCTATAATGTAGTTGTTTAAAGCTGTATGGTTTTGATCATATTTCATTGAGTTTTTTTCTTGTTTTTGCTCTTTTTAAGTATTTGCAGTGGTTCTCCTAATAAAAGAGAAGGCTACTACGGAAGGAGTAGGCAAAAATTTACAATAACTTTTTTTTTTCTTAATATTTTCATTTTGTTAACTTTATAATTGTTGCAAATATTTCAATTCTTTCAATAAATATTTAGTGAAAAAAATTCCTGGTTTGAAATATCTCGGGTTTGGCAGAGCAGACCAATTGGCTTGAAAAATTTCTGGATGTTGGAGTCGGGATGTATTAGAACCATGTATTATAACTTTTTTTTTTAATCTACGTAGTCTCTAATTTTTTTTTACATTTCACAACAGTTTAATATTATCGAAAACCATATTTTTCTTATTAGAGTCATAGATTTAAAGTTTATGTTTCTACAAAGGTTTAGTATTTTAATTCCCTTCACCTTTATTAACATTTAAAAAAAAATAATAATACAATCTTCCACATTGGAGGGCAATAAGTATTAAAGCTACAAGTGCTCATTCATAAAATATATGCACATAATACGGCTATGTATTGTAAAGACCGCCGGTGGAATAATTAGTTTAAAGGTATAAATAAATAAACATCAGAAGTGCTCACATCTGGCGGTTGGGTACCTGAGGGAGGGTAACGACCCACGAGGACAATCTTTTGTAAGTGGTAATAAAAACCCTTAAGAACCACCGACCAAGACCGACAACTGAGTGTTTAAACAGGATCCCGAAAGACCTTTTCACACCTTCCACCAGAAATACGTAAATCTGTACCTGCTGCTTTACCTTGGCTTGGGGGAGAGGGCGTGGTCATCTCTTAGGCTAGGAATATTCAGCCAATCAGAGAAGACTACCAAAAGAGAGGGGGATGAAGAAAGGTGGGAAATAGAGGACGAGGACTAAGACACTTTCTTTTGGGACTCAGCTGAGGAGAGCTGGGACACAGGCTGGGACTTGATCAGGAGAGCCGGAGAGAGAGACTGAGAGCTGGGACTCAGGCTAGGACACAGCCGGATGGAGCAAGATGAACATCAAGCATTCTCCTCCAGTATGATTCTCAACTATTATTATGTATATAGGTTTAGTTATTATTTTGTATATAGATGTTTTTGGTTATTTAAATTTGTAAATATATTAGTTAGCAAACCATCTTAGTACTTTTACATTCTACCTTGCATGCCACCAATTAGATATAGAACAAATAGTAAATTTAAAAACATGATACCTTTAGAAAAGAAATCTAATAAAAATTATATGGTTCAATCTAGGATACTACAGTAGGGGGTCGGTGGTATCTAAACATTTAAATACATCATTAATATATTTTTCGGTAGATCGGTTCTCTTTTGGGACCGATATAAATACCAATATAAGTATTAAATACAAATAAATGCGGTTCCTGGAACCCCCTACTCGCCGTAGAAACGCGAGGCCAGGAACATAGCAATACATATATTCATATACATATGAAGGCAAAACAAGACTATTTTCTTTTTTATTTATTGAATCTTCTCCTCTTCTAGCGCTTCACAGCAATGTGAGGAACCCTTCGGTAGAGCTTGGTCCAAGAATCTCTATCTTCGACCATCCGTCTTCTCCTTCCCCATTTCAGCTCTCTTCTGTCAAAGACATCCCAGATCACGCCTTCCCATGTTTTCCTTGGTCTTCATCTTGGCCCTTGCCCTCCCACCTTTGTTTCATACATCACTTTCGCCAAGCTGTCCTATTCCATTCTAACAACATGACCGAACCATCTCAGCTGGTGTTCCTCGATGTTATACTCAGCTGGCCTTAGTTTCAGGTTTGACCTCATTGTCTTATTTCGGACTCGGTCTCATCTTGCCTTTCCCTTCATTCTTCTTAAGTACCGCATCTCCATAGCTTGAACTTCTTCTTCTTGAACTGGTTCTTGTGTTTTGTGGTGAGAGGCCAAGATTCACTCGAATAGGTGAGAATCGGTAAGAAAGTTTTGTAAATTATTTTTGTTTAATAGAATCATTTGCTTATACATTGCTTATACTTTTCGTCTAACAAATTTTTTTTTATTCCTAATACAACCTGAGGTCGTACTAACCTATAGAATCTACCAATACAATTGTTTTATATTACTTCAAGTTAAGAATCTATTTCAAACAAATATTTCTTACTGGAAACCATCAAATACAAAAGATAATTTGATTTCAATTTGTTGTGTAAGGAGTGATATATGAAACAAATACGTGGGAGGCCTGCATCAGCTCTCAAGTATTGTGAACGACAGTTTTAACAAACGGGCTATAGAAAAAAGATGGCAGCTCTTTCAGTAGGACACCTTCCGGTCGATACTTTTCTTCCTTTTTTTTTAAATCTTTTTCATCGCGAGATCATCACTCTCTTTTTTGTTAGAAACACTCTCACAGATTCTGAGCCCTTTATTCTCTATTCACTTTGAGCTTATCACTGATAATACTCTGCGTTAGCTATGCCTATCAGCTTTTTATTTAATTTTTTTTATCGCTTCTGTTTTTTATTTCTAGATGACAAAAACAACGATATTGTAAAAAAAAAAAAAATTAACTCTCCCCCCAAAAAATCAAGAAACAGAATGTGGTGTATAAATAAAGGACCAAAGAAATACTATATGGTGGAAAATAGCCGATAAAATGAAACTTATTGATATCTAAAGGTAAGTTAAATGGACTGTGTGATGGCAATTTTAATCAATGAATGATACAATAAATTAAACCAAAGAAGTTGGTAAAATATAGTATCAAGTCATTTTTTCAACAAACGTATCTCGATTTCTTCGGAGCGGATGTCCTGGAGACATTAATTATAAGGTGTTTGTTGAGGATTATATTCTTTGTACTAATTATAAATAGTAATCACCAAGATTTTACGCTATTTATTTCAGCAGAAACTATAAAGGTGATTTTATACACTTTTTATAAAATTAAATATTATATATATACAGTTCTTTTGGGCAAATATTGAATTCACAAAAAAAAAAAAAAAAATTATTCGAAATAAAACTAGAGTATATTTTTTTCACAAAAGATCTTTTTACTTTAATTTTTTAAAAAATTAAAACAATTATCTATTCGTCTTTTCTTCAGGCTCGATAAATAAATTATCAGCTACTGTTGATAGTACTGCAATAGGCAATACTGCAAGGTTCTATGGCCCATGAAGATTCCTGGGTGCAGTGCTATCTAAGGGACTACTATTTCTTTGTCAACCGTTGTGCAAGGAATTGATCTCACAAAAGTGATGAATCTGTAGGTTATTAAAAACTGACAAAAAAATCGAGAATAATCTATTATTTTTATAAAAAACTGAAATAAATTTACCAATTCCTGGTAAATGCAGCTTTTTCAGAAAGTTATTTTCCTTCGGAACCTATCCCTTGTTCTTTTTTCCAAATGTTTTATTATTTTATCCGAATGGAGTATTTATAAATAAAGAAACCTTTTACACAATTCCATACATTTCTTATCATCTAACTTGGAGAGTAAATTATCTACATTACTTTTTACATTAAGATAAGTTCTCAGCATCAAATATCATATTAATGAAACTTGGCACACATGTTTCTTACAGACTTATTTATTTATTTATACATGTTTTGGGCTCTTCAACCACTTGGGTCATTTTCGCCCTATATTACAATTTGATGAATTACTACACATGTAACTCAACTATAGCTGAGAAATACAATTTAAAGTTTGAAAAGTTAAGAATAATTACAGATAATTATGATATTACAATTGAAATAAAATTATAAAAATTGAAACTTAAAGATTTAATAGAAGAAAAGATAACAGAGACAATAAAAATAATGATTAATGATATTAAGAATAAAAGCTAAAAAATACATTTTTAAATAATAAAAATTAATACTAATAGAGGCGAAGTTAAAGAATACAGTTTAAACATTAGAAAGTACAAGCACCATTAAAATTAAACATTAAAGATTAGAGAAAGATAAGTTAACAGTTAACAAGGATATTTAAATAAAAGGCTAATGATTTCAGGAATATAATCTAAAAATACAATTTAAAAAACAAAATTAATATTAAAAGAGGAAAAGTTAGGAAGTAAAATTTAAATATTAAAAATTACGAGAAGAAAAATTGAAAAACCATTATAGTTAAAAATTATGATTAAAAGAAAAAAAAATTAACAGGTATATTTACAATTTAAAGAGGAACCTACAAACTTAAAAAAAAACTTTACAATTTACAATTACAAGGTGTGATTAAATTTTGTTAAATATTTTGATTTCCTTAAGAAACAATATTAAGTTTTTAATAGCATTGGGGTCCTTTTGGAGTGATTCTTCAAGGCTATTTCTGAGAAGATGTTGATCCCTAGAAGATTGGAATGCATAACATACTTACATACTTACAGTCTTACAGACTTAATGATGACTCATCATGTCCCTTTGTTGTGTGGAGAAAGGGTTCATCAATAGTTTAGAATTTACTCTATTAAGGGACATACTTTGAGGTAAAGGGAAAAACTATGCAAATTAGCCTTACTGTCCCCCTCCCCCTCCCCTAATTGGAAACCAGACTTTTTCTTATTCACTCTTTTCCTTTCCAAACAAAAGAAGAAAAGAAACGCCAATTGAGAAATGTTTGACATATTTTCGTGATTTCTCAACATTAGATCAGGTAAAACATAAAGGAATGTAAATAAATATAGAAGATACTATACCGTATCGGGAGGAAACGCTTTAATAAGGTAAATATTATTTTAGGGACTGGAAATATGAAATAGGAAATAGGAGTTAGCTATGCGGCAGGTAGATCAACAAACCACCCCTCTCTATTACTGCTATACTAGACCCCTATTGGGGGTCTATGTCTGACACAGCTCTCTGATGTTTAGACAGTAAACAGAGCAAACATGCTTACTGAACAGAGGATGTTGCATTAACATTATATGATCGTACTATATACATTTCTGTAGTAATAATCATATTATATTGTGAAATGCTAGGAGCTTTATCTTTTTAGATAAAATAGTTCCAAATATAATATATATTTATTAGTATATAGTTTTGAAGTTTCTGTATTAATTATCTTTAATAGGTCTAAGATCCAACAAGTAAGGAAAAGTAACATATAAATATATATATTTATTTATTTGTACAGGAATTATTTTTAACAAACAATTGAAATAAAATATCTGCTATGGTGTGCGAATCACACAACTTTCATTTACCAACCCTAGAATAAATAGGTATTTTCATTTATTTTCAGTCAAAGTAAAAACCACATAGTAATTAAAACAACAAATTACTATGTTTTTTATACGTTTTCATCACTTTTCATGGGATAGCTAACTGGTAGGATAGCTTCCAATGCTAAAAGTTCAAGCTCAAATAAGACTTTTTTTTTTTAAACTCAGAGTAAAAATTAATTTAATTACACGAAATATAAGTAACGGCAGTAAGTATCATGCCAGTAACGTTTGGAGTTGACCAAACAATACATTATAAATTAACCTTTTGAATAAAACCTAAAATTTTATAACCCATAAAAATATTGTCTTAACCTAACTCACACTCCAGATGATCAATGCCTTCCACTTTTCACAGCCATTGTATATTTAACAACCATTTATGTTAATTTTAATTATTAAATGGAATTCAATAAAAGTGATACTCAGTAATTTCTATACTTTGCTCCAAATTTCCTCAAAGTTTTGGTCAAATCGAACGCGTAGCTTTCAATCTATAGGCGGGTCAAATAATAAATTTCCTGACCTGAAAGCTGAAGTATTTTTTTTGGAGTAGTTGATAGAATTTTATAAAATTCATACATACTTGATTATCTGTTTACCTTTCCCTAACTTTCCTTCAAATTTGATCCAAATCAAACTGTCTGTTTTAGAGATATTGACGTATCAAGGAAAATATATTTGCGCATATATAAGAGAAAGTAATGAACAGAATCCAATAAAATTGACACTACATTATTTTTTTAACCAATATCTACGTTTTATATAACTTTGAGTTAAATCGAATGAGCCGTTTCTGAAATATTGGCATATCTATGAAAATACATTTACGCGTGCGCAAGCGAAAGAGGGGGATGAAATTCGATAAAATTGATATGGGACCATCTAAACACCAATACGCACAATCCCAGAAAATTTCATTAAAATCAGGTGAAAGATAGTAGGTGATATGACCGTCACATCAATTTGACTACGGACAGACTGACAGAAAGATGCCGAAGTAAATTTGATCCAGGATGTCTGGAACGTAAAATCCGATTGGAAACTTTCGATTCTGAGCAAAAAATATTTTTTAACCTTCCACACGAATACAATGCTTCCCTACATTTGGTAGTGAGGAAGCAAAAATATAGGTACAATGTCCGTGAAAAACTCAGATTCGATAATTTTCATGATTACAATACTTTCCCTTACTATATATTACTGATACATAGCTAAGAGGAAGTAATAAATGTGACGTGCCCAGTTAAACGACTTTTCTACCGAATTTAGACAAATGCATTCAACTTTAAATGTGTCCATTTGAAATTAATAAATAAGTTATTTTAATTTTCCTTAAAACCGGTCAGAACAATCATTTCAGTACTATTTATTGGACGAACTAAAGAAATGTAAACGGGCAAGTGAACCATTATTAAAATCAGCTTAAAAACTTCAATACTCTAGAACTTTGCTAAAACTGGTCCGATGTAAACGATTTTTTGATAGTTTTGTGTGATACTGTTGAAAACCGATAGAAACTCAAATCAAACTCTTTGTCTCAATCCAGTCTCCATCTGTTACAGAGAATGTCCGTTATGCTAAAGTCATTTATACATTAAAAGTATTAAAATCAGATCGGAAATTTGACCCTATCGCAATACTATCCTTACCTAGTTGCAGTAGAAAATTAAACAAACAAACAATGCCGTCATAGTCTCTAAAAAATGAATATAGTTTTAAAAACGAAAGTATTATGATGGTAATGCTGGTTAAGTTTTTGTAGAAAAAGTACTATACCTAACCTAACTAAGTGTTGGTCAGTTATGATAGGATATCTTCTATTAAATGTTTCTGAATGTTAGTTTTTCAGTTACAATGAAATAAAGTAAGGGTAATGCTCTTGATTAATAATTCTTGAGTTATATCATGTTTTTGAATGAAAAAGGTTCATGCTCATTGGTTGTATACAGACTAATAAATTGTATCAGAAGTGAGAATTGACAGAATATTTCCCCCACTGTTTTCAAATTACAGTTATGTCAAAATATACCTCATGACAAATTTTTTTTACCAAACCATGGAATTAAATTTATTTTTTTGCTTTACACTCGAAATATTAGGTGGGAGGGGATAAAAGTATTAGGTAACACTGAAAATCTCTTTAATTCAATCTTTTACATTTGGATCTTCTACAACTTCGCAACCACACCTTTGTGACACTAACATTCCTGAGGTTTTTTAACTTTAAATAGAGGTACTTTTATTTACCTTCGTATCTCTTAAACAAAATAAAAAAATAATTACAAATTAAAACCCAAAACTTTTTTTAAGAGTTGAAAAGCTATGCAAAATATGGATGTAGGAAACGGGGAAATCAAATGTTTAAATAATATAAGATTGATCTATAAAAAAATATGAAACGGGCTCAACAACGGGATTATAAATAGAAAAACACGTTAAAATGTTAAATTTAACAACAACTTTTCAATATATATTTATTTGTTTTATTATTCAATATATTATTTTATTATTTTAAATTATTTTACAGATTTAAATTTAATCCATTAAAATTCCATATTAAATTATTCATTAAAGATTATTGTTCCGAATACATTTTGTATCTTTGGAACCATAAAGTTCCAGAAGATTTATTGACTGATTGGATATTTGTATAATTGATCAAACCGAAACCGAAACAGTACAATAATTAATTATTGTCTCAGATGAAGTTTGTATTGAGATCCGCTGCTGATCAAGGCATTCCAACGTTACAGGGCGGATGATTGGTTTGGGAAGGGATTAATTTGCAACTGTCGCTCGGCACATTAAAGACAAGGCACATTAACATATAATTATGCAATGTGAGATATTCGGCAATACACCGACTTGGCAATGGGAAATGGGATGTATGTGTTCAGAAGCCTCTGGTTATTGAATGCATTGTATAACCAAAAATAACATCATTATTAATTTGTCATCTTAAATACTTAAAAAAGTAATTATCTAATGAATTTAGCTAAAATACTACAAATTAAGCGATTTGCACATATATTTTAAAGTAATTAAATAACCATTGTTAATAGCTGAAATGAACCATTGATTCTCAGAAAAAAAGAAGAATTAAGTTTTATTTGATTTTTAAACCAAAGGAATAAAACCAATGTATATTTAATATTTTTAAATTAAAAATAATATAAACAAATTTTTTTATTGGGAAAAACGAAATTTAAATAGGAAACATAAAAAGTAAAAAAAAAAAAAAAAATCGAAATGAATGTATTATACTTAATCACTGAAAGACAAATGATATAGCTAGTTATTTTTTACTATTATTTATCATATATTATTATTTGTTTTCTGTTTTTCAATCAACTAATAATTAATACCACCATACTTTATTTAAAGCAATAGTTGGTCTAGCTGAGACAAATCATGACTATTGTTAGAACTAAATATTAAATTTAACTTTAGAGTGCTACTCAGGTAGGGGTAGTATTGGGTAGTTACTCAGCAAGAGTATTCATGTCATTATATCTATTATGTCCAAATTTACTTGTTGTATTTATGTAATACAGTTGTAAATGTAATTAAGAAACAAAAAAAAAATTAACTTTTCATAAACATTTTTTCAATATTTTAATTAATTTTTTTAGTTAAAATTTCATTATTTTAGATATTTTTCTCAGTCTCAAATACCTCTAAAAGAACTTGCTCGTTCTGATAATGATATCAATATATATTTAATAAGGTTTACCATTGATTTAGAATGTTTTATATTATATTATGAAATAATGTATTTTTTCAAAAAGTTTTAAAAGAGTAACTTAAATCAGATTGTGAAAAACATTTATGTATAAGTTCCTTAGATTTAATGTATAAATTATTTTATTTATTCCTATAAATTCGTTCGAACATATTCCGATTGCAGTGTAAGACAAGAGGGGTGGGGGCACACCACCGGGGGTTGAAACCGGATGCTGAGGCCTATCAGAGGCAGATAAGCAATAAGTTGAAAGGAACCGATCATCTGTAACGGAACTGTTATCTCCAAGCTCAACGCTAAGCCCAGATAATGGCACTTCGTGAACTAACTTAACCAACTGTTATAGGCATATTTGATGTCGGGAACTACTGTTCGATTTATTTTTAGGAATTCAAAACAGAAGAACCATCAACAAGTTTTTTTTATATATTTTATTCATTTTCCTTTTATATTTAATACATTTTTAAATAAACGAAATAAAATAGATTGACAAATTTCTTTAATGGAACATTGGTACATAGGAACTATATATTACCTGAAAATGTTTGGTTATGATTTCTAGTTCCGAATTCTGGCTATCACCCAAATTCATAATTTTTTTTTCAGATGGTACTGTAGACTATGTAGATCTTTTGTCTCAAGAAGTGGTGTTCTTACAGAAATATACATTCAGGTTGTATAGATACCCTGGAGGAAATCACCTATCCTCACCTTGCTATGAACCATAGCAATGGCAGGCCACCTATAATTTCATAGCCGATCCTTTGGGGGCCGATCTGGTACTGTCACAACCACCGAATCTTTTCTGTTTAAAGACAGAGACAAATAGGTCTAGATCTATGGATTATTACTGCTTAGAGTAAGCAAGCACACTAGAACCTACAATTTTTCTTGAAACAAAATTTCCACCCATTATTTATTTATTTTTTTTCTTCCTTTCCTCACCTTTTTGGCTATACGAGGGTTTTCTCGGGTCAGAGGGTGAGGGCGGGGGATAAATGGCAAAGTTAAAAGATCCCCCGGCACTGGGACGTTAACTCGATTGTTTTGTCGTCTTCAACTTGGTAATCAGGTACACTGGGTAGAGACGTTAGTCTCACACCCGGTCGGTATGAGTTGCCTCCAGTAGCCTGGTGGGGTTTACATACCAGGATGGAGGAAGCGATCTCGGATAGCGTGGTTTTCTCTGTTTGGTCGGTCAACCGATTCAGATAGCCACCGCTCCAAGTACTTACCATGCTCAACGTTGCAGCTTGGCTATCCTGGCCCCCACGTAAGGTTTTTCCTGTTTTTCTTGAAGCTGATATACTTATCTTATCATCATGTTTACGTTTAATTATAATTCGCCATAGTTATAAGCTATTATAAGGAAGATAACAGCGCTTCTATCACTGCTAAGTACTAAATGTAATTATAAAAAGAATAGTTTCATAGAACCGTTCTTAACGAGATGACCCTAGTAGAGACGGATGCAGACGAGGTGGTCGTTGCAAGAAGGTCTACAAAGCATCAAAGACGTGTTTTCAATGCTTGATATGGAAAAAAAGAGTGATTCCCCAGATTAACGAGGACAAGACAAATATTCTTACTTTGGGGAGGAGAAGAGGCCGGTTCACCCACCAAGTTACTAAATATGTTGATGAGGAATACAGGATTGAGTGTGTAAATAGTTTTAAGTACCTGGATTCCATGATCAACAATTTCATGGATGTAGATGAAGTAATAAGAACAGAATAGTGGCAGCTATCGGATCTTATTGCGAGATATATAAATTCTTTAGAAGTAGCTAAGTCACTCGACCAAACTCAGATTGTACAAGAAACTCTTCCACCAGTCTTGACATGCATCCGAAATCTGGACATTGCCTAAATCATTAGCGGAAAGTATTGCCAAGATCAAAAGATTCTATGACGCATTTATGGACCTGTAGAGGAGAACGGTTCGGTAACTGAAATAGAACAAGAAACTGAACACTCTGAGTGTATCGTATTAAGGAACTCCCGATGGAATGAGACCTCATGCAACACCGAAGTGTAGATGGAACTATTGTTAACAAAAACAATTTATTAATATTAATTAAAACAATTTTAGTAACAGGCAGGCAACTTGATAATAAATACAATAAATATAACCATTAAAAAATAAACAAGCACGGTTTGAAAAATTAAAATATTATATAAAATTAAAGTAGAAGCAAGTAAAGGCTGCTTCAATATAAATGAAAAAAAAATTAAATAACGCGACAACTTCTCTTTATATTGATTCATTATAATATCAACAAATATAAAATACGGCGAGCTTTCCTATGTTTTATGGTAGTGAAAAATATATAAAATACTTTTTAAATATAAAATATTAAAATGTATTCACATGTTCAAAGGTTTTCAGTTGTGTGAAGTGCAGCCAACCGTCAGGTAAAAAGCTCGATGCATTAATTACGCTTATAAAACTCTAGCTAGAGTCCTCGTTGGAATCCATCGCGGAATATATGAATCATATTATTCGCACTAAGTAAATAGTACCAGAATAATCGGTGTGGGTCTCTTTTGTTTATTAGGAATAGCATAGATTCCAAATTCCTGGATAACAGTCTATGATGAAAAACTATCTTGATGAGGAGCTCAAATTCTTCACCAGGATACATGATACATTATAGCAAGACGAAATCGATTCCACTTCAATCCGTAAGAGTGCTGTTTGGTTAGATGAATGAATGTTACAATTCACTTAACAACTTTTTTGTAATAACAAATATAGTGTAACAGTTCTATGGCTGCTTCTGGAAACAGAAATATCTTTTATGAACGGTGTGAGGAAATTTTAATCAGTAATAAATACCCCCGCTCCCCTCCCAATGAATAGTTTACTAATTGACGCTGAAACAATTAGAATATCATTTGAAGGCATTTAGCACTGTCGAAACTATTCATACCAATTCCTACCTTACAAGTCAAAAATAATAGTCTAATGAAAATTTATTTATGCAGGTGTAGAAATATCTCTAATTTAAAATATCGGAAGGAAATTGAATAAGTGATTAATAATTAAGAATAGTGAATATTATTTCCATCGCATTGACTTCATTAAATGTTCTGTTTAAACATTTGAGTCAACTCTGAATAACAAGCAGCACGTTCATTCCCTAAATGGTCGTGGGGTGAATAAAATTTAAAAATATAAAAGTTATCTCGAATGCGCTCTGCGGGTATTTAATAAAAAATGAAAAAAATAAAATTGATTTATTTAATTGAGTTAAGTCGCATTCCCTTTATTTATTTATTTGTTCAATTCTTCTATTAAGTTTTATTTTTTAAATAATTCTTTTGTTTAAACGTTTAAACATCATATTAAAATTTAATTTAAATCTTAGACCAGACAAAAAGAAGCAGCTAGGACCACAGGCGGATCTCCGGATGGGGGGAGCTTTCGGGCTGAAGCCCCTCCTCCAAAAATGGTAAAATATAACCATGATTTACAGAAAAACATATTAAATACTATCTCTTAAAGCATTCTTGTTCGTGTAATTATATTTAATAAGACTTCAAGAACCACTTAAACGCTATTTCATATAGGTTGTTAATTTCTTTCCTTTTTTTCAAATTAATTATCGTTTTATGTGTATGAAAAAAAAATCTTTCGGGCTGAAAGATTACATCCCCCCCAAAATTAAATCCTGAATCAGCTAGTGTCTAGGACCACCTTTAGGATTGGGTCTATCTGTATTTTTTTTTTAATAATATTTTACAAGTTGTACCGAATCTTCAAAATCTTAACAAAATGAATCGAAAAAAAAATGTGAAACGAAAATAAAGAAATGTTCTTCTACATAGTTGTGTACCCATATCCTCAAGCAATTGCAATAGTTCACTACAATTAGGCACTGAGCTGAACCTCCAAAAAAGAAAGGTGAAACTTGTCAAAAGTTGTTCATTAACCTAATTTAGAATAACTGGTAACTGGTAACTGGTAATAACTGGTCCTTCATGAGTCATGAAGTTTTCCGTGTCGATTTTGATGGTGATTAAGGGAATAAGGACAGAATATTTAAAAAAATTAAAATATTTCATTAGATAGAGTATGGAGGACTTCTTTTCATACTTAAGACGATACTCCTTCCAACCTATTACCTATTCTTAAACCTTTCTTTCTAACAGATTTTTCTCTGTTTGCCAAGTACAGAACTTTCTACTATTAAACCAGCCTTGATAGGAGTACTTCAGGGGTCAGTACTCGCTCCTCTATATCATTTACACATATAATATTCCATATACTCTCGACGAAAAAAGAAATCTCAATAATTACGCGGTTTGTCGTAAATATAAAATATACTTAATTAAAGTCTTCATAAATACAATTGAAAAAATCTCTATGATTTTTTTTTCTGTCATCATGGTTTTGAAGACACTAGAGAAGTAAAAGCCATAGAATTCCAGCTTTTAGCAAACATCTCTCCAAACACCATGCTCGATGTTATATTTTTTTTATATCACAAACTATGACAAAGTGTTTGCATGTCCTAATACAAGTATGATGTGGATTAAACTATTTGTATTTTAAATGTAGAATCAATCGATATTTCATTTGACCAATAATAATTCCTGGAAAGTTTCCTTCTTTTTTTTTTTTTATGGGTGTTACAATTGTTTTTGTTTTTTCATTTAAACATCAAACAACCCATGAATCAAAAACTTAGGACTAAAAATGAACGTACAGAATTTAGGCTTCCTAAACAAACTATAAATGCAATAAATCCTGCTTAGTCAAAAAGCAAACAACAGGGACATCGCCGTCCTGATGGAGGATAAACTCGCTTTGTCCAAAAGCTCAACTATGAATGCTGTTTTTACTGTAATTCTCACGTTTAACATTATTTTCACTGTTATTTACGGACTGGAAATAGGAAATCAGTAAAAGGAATTTTGTTTTTATGACTGTCTTAAAGGAAAGTTGTTATTTTATAAACCTAAATACATCCGATGAATCAGAAACTATTTTAAAAAAACAAATGTTTGTATAGATTGAGATTACTGTGTATAACCTTTTTAAAGGTGGGTACTTTTAGGTGACAGGTTATAAAATCAAATATTTTTTTTACATAATATGAGGTGGATCTCAAGTGTTTCCATAATAAACCACAACTTAATTTTATGTGAAATTGAAGCTTATTATACGAGAAAGTTTTTGTAAAAGTGGTATGTCTGTATTATTGTTGGAGAGTTATTAAAAAACAAAATCAAGACTAATTTATGGTTTATTTTAAAACATAACTTAGGTTAGTTTAGCCGCTCAAAAGTCCACTTAATGGTTTTAACAATGGCGACCTCTATCTTGTTTTAAAGTTATTTTTGTCTAGTTTATTGTGGCGCAATTGGTAATGAACCATTGTCATCGAACAAAAAATTAACCCCTTCTCAAAATTTGAAATTTTACGTTCCAGGATAAGTAGGATTCGAGAAAGAATACAAATTTTTTTTGTCCGTCCGCCATCCGGGCATTTTCTCCGAAACTACTGGAACGATTTTTTTTTCAAATTTGTATTTAAAATTAGAGGTCACCCGAGGATGATCTTCCTTCATCGACATTTATATCTGCCTTTTTCTTTCAAGATGGCGACCAAAAACCAGCGTTGCTGTAGACTGTAGCGCCTAAACGAATGTACTGATTTCAATGAAACTTGGCTAAAATTTTCTTCTCGATGCACTTTAAATTTATTTATGTAACATACTTCAACCAAATGAAGCTGGAAAGACATTTAGGAATTTAAAATTAGATTCTGAATAACTCAAAAAGTATACAATTTTTTGTTGATGTTGTATACGTTTATTTAAAAGTTTAAGGAATTTTCTAAAAAACAAAACAAAAAATAAATCGTTAAAATCCGACAATTTCGAGCAAAGACATGGTATCTAGATTTTTTTAATATATTGTAATGCAAAGGTTATATCATTTGTTTTGATTTTTGAATGTGTTACTGAACTAATACTAATTTTTTAGCACACTAATGTAAAAAAATAAGATTAGTCCAATAATTGGAATCACCTTTTAATTATTTTTTGTTTTGTTTTGTCACTAGGAAAGTAATGTTACTTTAAATGTATAATTGTTTGGAAATAATAAACCATTGTGAAATAATTTTCAGCGTTTTTAGTTATCGTTTCCTAATTAACAAAAAACGTTACTAGCCCAAAATAACACAAATCTTAAATTTTCTACTTGTTTACATGAACTTTTTTTTAGCTCTTGATGTCTACTATCAACTTCTTAAAGACTATCTTCTACTTACAAGACAACCTGTGTATTGAACGATTACAGGAAACCCCCTCCCTCCCCCCCCCAAAAAAAGACTTGAAAATATACTCTAGTTTAATCTGTTAATTAGATTTTCTATGCTTTCCCTCTTTTAATTAATTTTAAAAGTGCTAGTATTTCCAAGATTCTGAAGGTGATAAAACAAAGCTTAGGATATCTCGGAGGTAGGTCATTTAGTAATTTGGTGTAGTCAGCATTGTGCTCGGATCCAGATTAATCACGAGGCTAATGCCAGGAACTCATTCGAGGGCTGAGATAAACTAGGAAGCATCTGTCGAGCCAGGGTCTCATCCTGACAAATTATTACCTGTCAAGAGAAAAACTAGCGAGCTTGCCAGAATTCAGACCTATAAACTTCAGCATAGCAAGCCTTTTTACTGCAACTTTCGAATATCATTCATCAATGAATTCTGATCTAAGAATATGGATATTTTGTCAAAGAAATTTTAATTATGAAATCGATTAAATAAACTATGTAAGTCAGGTATAAAAACAATATGTTATTTTGTATCGTATATGTGGCGTGAATAAGAGTTCAAATTCAATAGAATTCCTCATCTGTCTTATCTTATTCTTATAACTAAAATATTTGTTTATTTAGAAATATTATAATCTGTCACATCAAGGACATTTATAATAGTGTTCAGAAAGCACACTCACACTCTATTTACAATAAGTAAAGATAAATAATACAGAAACTAATAATAATAAAAATAAATGTATATAATAATGTAATAATGTAAACTAACCTAATCATACACACTTGGGCTATGATAACTAAAATATAAAAATATATTATGGTGCTTCCCTTTAAGGGAAAGAAAATAAAAAGACGAATTATCTCGAAGAAATGAAATTCGCCTTTATCACTATAATTATTGTCCACTTGACAGATTATTATATTTCTAAATAAACAAACAAAAAAAATCTGAACAATAATGGCTCAATTTATATGGATCGAAAATCAGAAAAAGGGAAAGAGGAAAGAGGGAAGTCGGGTGTTTTTCGCAGGCGACAAACTTTTAGAATAAAGGCAGCTGATGATAAGGATTTTTTATTTATGATATTTACAACTGTATTAAAAATAAAAATACATTCAGTAAATGTGAACACAAGAATACAATAACATTGAACCACTTGTGGAAAAACTACCCACTGGTAGCATTATAAAAATGTATTTACAATAGGAGATCTCGAGGCCATCTTCTTTTCAGAGATCGAAGAGGAAGCAAGGTTAAAAACGAGAGCATTCGGGTGATTCTGAAGTTTGTAATGAAATGTACTGGATTGGGCCAGATCAGAAACATAAGGAACGATTAAGGTCGTTATAGATGATTTTATTTGTGACAAAGTAAGTAGCATTGAGGATTTCCTGAAGGATTTTGGATTGTAAGGATTGGGTACGAGAGGAATTCGATGGCTTAGAAGAGCCCCCCATAGCTCAACTCCGTAATTCGAAATAGGTCTTATTGTAGTCATATATATAATTATTTTTTTTTTAACTGGAAGCTTAGAGAGTTTGTTAAGTAAGTGCTGGAGTAGTCGGAAAAGTCGAGTGGTTTCTTGTCGTGTTCAAGGTAGAAGGATACATAGAATATTTTAAAATTTTAAACTGCGAGATACAACCCAATATAATCAATATAAGAAGAAAAACATAAATGAATTATTTTTCTAAAAAAAAAATATATTAAATAATGAATGGCTTTAAGTTAAGGGAATTGTGAATATATTATATTTATATTATTATATTATAATATATTATAGAAAATCACATCACTTTCCAAAAAAAAAAAAATGGAATGAAAATGAGAAATTAGTTTTGAAAAAGTAACGAAAATAAAGAAATTAATAAATTTTAATTGTTTAATTGAAATATATATATTATATTTATAGTTAATTTAGCCTAACGTGAAGTCCACAATATAACTAACATTCGCGACCAAAACATAATTTTTCGATGAAATATTTTGATTTAGCTACCTGAGTTCATAATCAAATGGAATAGTAATAATATTATTATTTATTTCTTCTTTTCCGTCTAAATTAAATTAAACCTTAAATAAATTTAAATTAATCAGTATAAGATTATAATAGGGATAAATAAAATGTTGGATTAAAAAAAATTATAAATTTAAAATTTTTAAGAAATAGATTATAAATAGATTATAAATTTTTTGGCAGAAATAAGCATTTTTAGATAAAGGAATGTGAATGTAAAAAGTACAGACGGTACAATATATGGCTGAAAACAATTAATTACCATTTGTTTTTCACCGCCCTCTGATGTATTATGTTTAACTATTTTTGTGACTGATCATTTCCTTTTATGGTTGTATATTTTAATTATTTGTTTTATTATAATAAATAATTAAGTTTCACGAAATATATGTATTCCAACTGTCAACTGGTATATGTACAAATTTAAATGTTTATATTACTGTAATCTGTACAATTAATTATTGAATAATAACAATGAATTCTAGCATTTATGAAAACTGCACATGTATACGTATATAATATTATTGGAGGCCGTATTTTATTAAGCTCATGTTAAGAAAGCCTATTCTAAACATTTGCCAAGTTCGGGTGGGCGCTCGGATTTCTTTGGTCTTGTATTGCGAACCCTTATTTCTCCTTAAAATAATTATAAATTTTTTTGTTAGTTTATATTTACCCATTTTTTTACCAGGTTATAAAGTAAAGTGGTTATTTTTTCAAATAAACAAAAAGAGCTACTTTAGAGGAAAAAAGTTCGAAAATTCGCCATTTAAGTGTGCGGTGACCAGTCTGCATTGATCTGAGACTATCTTAAATATATAACCACTTAATAATACATTGACTTAATGAGTTTTATCAAAATAGCTAGGGCCGTTTTTTTGAGAAAATTGTCACAATGTCTCGTATCCATAAGTAGCAATTCCGTTTAAAACGTTAAATACGCAATTTCAGTTTTGTATGATTTTTCGTTATTGTGCGAGACTGTTCAGATACATGATCACACTCTCTCATTTTGCAAGACTTGGTTATTTGGTCTTAGGAGATCTCTAAAAGTGTATTTCCGTTAATATTTCGGATTCAAAAAATTTCACGATCGCAATACATCACATTTTTATTATACATTTCATACATACGTAAGTGAAAGTAATAATATATAAACTCTTATAATAAAGGTATTAATATTATACCAGACATGCCACTTTACAAGATACGCTCTGGCATTATTTATATGATAAAATTTATCAAATAATTCATTAGTATCACATAAATTATAAATTATGAAATAATTTTCAGTGATCCAAATATTACCATAAAGTTCTACAAACCATCTCTGGGACGAACTTGGTAGAAGTGTTAGGAGAAGAATTAACTTTCCTGATAATTAAGAGCAGCACAGAAGAACATTAGTGGAAGCACGAGAAGAAATCACAAGATTTCCTCCAACTAATTACTTACAGTGAGTTGTAGCGGACCTAATCAGATAGAACTCTTAAGGTGGTCGTTGAACCAAGAAGATTTACTAACTAGCAAAATTTGCAATTAAAAATTTCCAAATATTTTTTTTCCATTAAAAAATATAAATGTATTCCGTCACATAAAATTGTCAGATTTATTTATTAACTTCAACTGTTTTTTTTTTTTTTTTTTGCACTTGTTATGGTATGGGAGTGACATTGAGCGAATGTGATGGAGAAATGATAATTATGGCTTGGTAAATGATAATATCCTTAAGTACCTTTTTTTGATTTTGATTCAGTCCCTTAATTGAGGACAAGAGATTTCCCAACCGTCTCTTTTGTAGTCGCCTCCTAAATGGTATGTCAGATGTAGGCATGCTGTTTATCAGTATGTTAATATGTTTGTGAACTTTATTATGAAAAAGGGGAATTGAGTAGGAGCGTTGATCAAGGTTTGGTTTTTGTGAGTCAATAAATAAAATTACATACCGACATTATTATACATTATTTTCACACCAATGAGCGTCTATCATTAAACTTAAAATTATATTAAATGATTTCGATGGAAACGAAAATTAAAATAAAGTAATATATCTACTACTCTGTTTTCCTATTATTTTAATATCTGTTTATGATGCACAACCTTATTTTTATTTTATAAGTTTTTGTGGGATCTTAACATAATTATAGTATATTTGATGAATAAACGATCAATGTTTTTAAATTATTATTAATAAAAGTATGTTATAACGTTTCGGCATTTAATGCCATTTTCAAATATTCTAGAAAACATTCATTACAATAAATTAAAAAAACCTTTTTATTACACTGATCTATGTTAATAATTGTTGAATTAACAGTATAAATATAGTTGTTTTTTTTTTGTTTTTTTTTCCTTACCACAGTTACATTCGTTTGTCTTTTCTCCGAATTTGTTAAAAATAGTTTTTCTTAAAAGTTCTTATTATTAACAGTCAAATAAAGGTTTTTAAATGAAATTTATTCTAATGGTGGGTTTACAGTTGACTGTAGTGAATAATTGAAGAGAATTATTGTTAAGGGGATCTGTCAAATTGAAATGGTAAAAAATAAATAATTTTATTTATTTTTACATTTGCCGAAGTTTCGGCCAGAAGTTTAGGCCTCTATCAGGACTGGGAAAAGAACCAGATAACAATAGGTATAATTACACCCCAACCATCCTTCTCTTCAGAAATTTATTGTAATTTGATAAAATAAAAAAAAAACGTATAAAATATATATTTAAATATTTTGTTAAATTAATGCTACAAGTTCAGAATAAGTAATATAATTTACAAAACTTTGAAAACTATATTACTTTGAAAAAAAAAAACTTTGAAAAAATTGGATACCAAAATAATTGTGACAAGGAGAAAAATTAGAAAATAACAAAATTTATAATATAATTAAACAATATTACCATATATATAATAGTGGTATACGAATATTTTTTTTTAATTTATAGTTATTTCCATGTCATTGAACCTTTTGTTCGCTTGCGTGTAAAAACTTCAAACCTGGTTATCTAACCATTTCACGAGCTATAGAATAACATTTTAACATTTGATATTACAAGCCTCATGATTACTCAAGCCATTATATATTTTAATATAACAGTTTTACTCCAAATCCATTTTTTTTTTAATTTTAAATTCATCTAAACCTGTAAACTCAAGCATAATTTTTTTTTTCGTCTTCAATTTTTCATCGGCACCTGTCATGATAGCGACAATCAGCAGATTGGTGGTCATGTAGAAAATGGCATGACAGGCATGACGAAGAATGGAACCCAGCAGCACCTCTTATCGAAATTTTCAAAATTGAAATCTTCCAATAATTTATTACTTTCAATTTTCAGCTTTGCTTCAGCCATTTTGGGGCATTTGTCAACATTTTCTTCTTCATTGTCGCTCTCTTCATCAGAAATGGTGTTAAATTTTGGTAGTAAAGCCAAAATCTTTTTACTTACATATTTGTGAATGAAAATAGTTAAAAAAAATAAGAAATAATTTAAAATCATGTACCTCAGTCACATTTGTTGCCATTAGGCCAGGATGAACTTAAATATACCATCATTAAAATTTTATTCCTCTCCAGAATAGGAAATGAAACACATTACAACTTAAATACAATGTTTTAAAACTAATTCACCAATTTTAGTTCATATTTAAATCGAATAACATGTTTTAACTTTAGAAACTTGTCTGATGATTAATGTAAAACAGTATGGTAAACAATGCTGATATGCTTAAATATATTATTAATAATTAGCTTCCAATAACAATAAATAGACTTTTGTCACATGTACTACTGTTAGGAGGGTACAGGGATGTGGACTGTGGCCCAAAAAGATATGAATGGAAGCAGTTGCTCCCTTGGGCAAGTAAAATATGGACACCTTGGCCTATTAAGGGTTAACATAATAGTAAATAAGCATTTCATTCATTAATATTGTACATTAAAAAACTTATTTATACAATTCTACACTATTTGGATTGTTAAAAGATTTGGCACGTTTTGAGTTTTATACTGAATGTTTTTTGGTTTTAAAACTGCACGACATTCCGGTCAATTTATGACCGTTGTTCTTTTATAGAACATTAAAAAATGGCATTAAATACAAAAAATAGCTTTATCGTGTGGAAAAATGAGGTATTTTTTTTAAAACATTAATCATTTATAGATTAAATATAATGTTATATTTATTTTTATATTCTAATTTAATGTTGGCTGTTATTGAATATCAATATTTAGAAGTAACATTTAAATACTTCACAATGAGCTATGGGGCTCCACCAAACCTTCCAATTCCTCTCGCATACAATCCTTACAATCCAAAATCCTTCGTAAAATCCTCAATGCTCCTTACTTTGTTACAAATAAAATTATCCATAATGACCTTAATGTTCCTTAATTATCAGATTTGGCCCAATCCAGATATCTGTCCTTCCATAATAAACTTCATAACCATCCCAACCCTCTTGTCTCTAACCTTGCTTCCTATTCGATTCCTGATAACCCTCCGAGGCGTCTGAAAAGAAGATGGCCACGTGATCTTCTAATATAGACATATTATTAGAGTGCTACCAATGGGTAGTTTCTCAACATGTGTTCCATGTCTTTATACCAATGTGCGAATTTACCAGATGTATTTTTTGTATACAGTTGTAAATATCATATAAATAAATAATAATAAAAAAAAAAATACTTCACACTCTAACTGAAAATCGTTGAACTGGTATTTCCAATGCAGGATAGCAATAGGAGGTGCTTCTATCGGTATAAAAAAGGAAATCACTTCCAGGGAGTAAATTAAACGATCCTTTTTTTTATACAAGAGCATCAAGCCCCATCACTTGATAAGGGCGCCCTAGCCTAACACCCAGGGGCTTACTAGCCTCTTTGTGGGGCTTTTGCTAACCTACCCCTCAATAATAAAAAAAAAAAAATAAAAAATAATGTATTTATTTTCTTTAATTTTTTTTTATTAAGTAATGACAATTAACTTAATCGGAGTGAGGAAGAGAAGTACCCAGCGGTATCCCTCCCTGTTTCATTTACTTAAACTATTTTTAAACTACCTCTGGTCATGGAGAAATAATTTATTTTTTGGAACTATTTCTTTACAACCAATAAGAGGGAATGGAGTACCCAGCCAAAATTATTACATAAAAAAATCAAAACACTGATTTCCTTAGGTAATTCAATATTTTTTTTTTGGTGTTACTTAATCGTTCTGGAGGATTCCTTCTACAGTTGTAACCAACTTAAAGTTTTTTCTTTAGTGGGTATATGATAAATACTTTATAGAATAAGCGTTCTTCACTGTTCTGTTTGGCAATGAGTGCAACTTGATGCTTTTAATTCTCAAACTAAACGAGAGCTTTTCCTGCTGAGTGAGGTGTCAATTGTTTTTTTTTTTTCTCGATTTAATCTTCCGAGTGACCTTTCCTATAGATTAAAGTTTTATTTATTCCCTTTCTCATTTTTATTCCAATTTTCTTTGAAATTGACGCGCTTTCGTGTCAGTTTTATTTCTTATTTTTGTTGTTTACTGAAATCGTTTTCTGATATTTGATTCTTGAGAAATCTAGTGAATAATAGCAAAAGGAATCTAAAAAAATTCAGCATGAATTCCTATTTGAAGACTTCTCATTATCCCTGAATTGGAACGAAGGAAATATATTTTTTTCCGTAATAAAATTTTCCACAATAAAACATCCCATATAATCCAGTTCTTTCTTGCTAGTTCAGCTGCCCTTAAAGATCATCTTTCTTATGATATCCGCCAAGTTTATTTATATTTCAGATTGAAAACCTTCATCCATTTTGGCATCAGAGAGACAGGCGCTTGCTAGTAATACAATAATTGTTTTAAATAATTCATTAATTCTTATTAATTTTATAATATTTAGTTTTGGTTTGAAATGATCACATTTGTATTTAAATGAAGAAGTGATTTACTTTTCAAATGTTCTATAACGTTTGTATAATAAACGATTTATTATTTTTACTTTCACCTACATATATATATAATATATAGTGAAGGGTAAGTATTGCGATCGTGAAAATTTTCGAATCTCAGTTTTCAACGGAAATACATGTTTTGAGGTCCCCTCAGTTCAAATAACCAAGTGTCGCAAAATGGTCTGTGTGTGTGTGTGTGTGTGTGTGTGTGTGTGTGTGTGTGTGTGTGTGTGTGTGTGTGTGTGTGTGTTAACAGTCTAGCTCATAAACGAAAAGTAGTACGAAACTGATATTAAGTATTTAAGATTTGTATATGGGACGGATGTGACTTTTTCGTTAAAATCGGCTAACCGGAAGTGCCACTTTATATGAACGCTGAAACACATTTTTACAATGTTCTCAAAAACGGCTCTAACGATTTTGATCAAACTCGGTGTATCATTGTATAATTCAGTGGTCTTTAATATCATTTAGGTCTTATCCACGTTGATTTAACTTTGCAGGGCTTAAATGCCCAATGTTCATATATGTCTTCCTCTAAAGTACCTTTAATATGGGTTATTTAAAGAAAATAACCATTTCGCATTATTCAGAGTTACGAAAAAATGCTACATATTACTTTTGAAAGAATTTGATAACTTGCAGGAGAAATTTGATGCAGGAGAAAAAATAAATAAATATGCAGAAAAACCTGCGTTGCTATAGACTGTAGCGCCTAAACGAATGTACCGATTTCAATGAAACTTGGCTAAACTCTTTTTCTCGATACCCTTTAGATTTATCTATATAACATACTTCAACGAAAAGAAGCTGTAAAAAAGTATACGCTTTTTTGTTGATATGTTTTTTTAAAAGTTTATGGAATTTCCTAAAAAAAAAGAAAATCGTTAAAATCGGCCATTTATGAGGAAAGATATGGTCTGTAGTTTTTTCCCCTGAAGAGGCGAAAATTCAGATAAATTTAAAATATTTTTTTTAATTGTTAATACTAAAAAAAACTTTTTTCTACAGATATGTAATAAAGTGTCTTTCCTAAGAACATCTTTTATAAGAAATAAGTACCTAAATTTATACCTTTATTCTCAGTTCTATATTTAAACGCTGCAATTACCACCTACGGAATCAACTTACTCATTCTCTGCCTAGATACCTTTTTCAATTAAAAATATCACTAAAATGACATCACTCAAAAATATTGAAATCAGAGTTAGTCATTTTGTGGTTTATAAAAACAAAGAAAGTTGTGTGGTTTATAAAAGCAGATGGAGTGACTAGATTTTTATTGCCTGTCGTCGATATAATAAATAGACATTTTTTAATTATAACGGTCTTAATGACTTGTTATCTGTAAGCTTTAAGCTTTAGCTCCGTTTAAAATGGACTTATATTTTTCAAAATTTTTCATAAAATAATTTCTATTCGTCAGCAGTTGTCGACGATCTCCTTATCTTATATGATCCACTCTTCATCACCCGTCACTAGTCGATTGAAAATGGATCCGTTACTTTCCGATTCAGAAGAGAATGTCAGATTGATTTGGTTGGCCAGGTATGTCTCAGTCAGTTTGAGTGACTCCCAAACATCGAGACGCTATACGTAGCCAAGCTGTTTCGAATGCGTTTGAACGGTTGCCAAAACCTATTTTTAGTGTCTCCGCAATTTCCCGTACCAGTAGCGACCGTTCTTGTTCATTTATAGCATTGATATCTTTCGAATCAACCTCAGTGGGCGGGATGCATATTCGAGAGTTGTATCTCAAATTTTGACATAATTTGTCAATAAATAAAATTTGACCAACCATTTTCAAGTAGTACGTCATGTATAGGCATCGTACGCGTATACCTTACATATCTGTCGGTGGGTCTCCGAAGCTCGTATGCCTTTTTTGAAATAAAAAAGCAAAATATGCCGAAAATGCACTTTATCATTTGACATATTCACTACGCTGTAACACAAACAAAACCAATGCCAATAAAACCAAACACAACAGTTTCGAAGAGCGGACTTTAAAATTTCCGGTAAGTATAATTATTGTCATATATGGCAAAGAGAACTGGAAATATTTGAAAACAATTCGCACTATTAACAAAAACGAACTTATGGATCCACCCAATACTTTATTGTATCTATAAAGTAGACACCCATATTTCCCGAGAATACACACAGTAGAAATATTTCTCCTTTACACGATTCTTATATATTTTAATTCCTTCAGTTTGAATCTTCCTTTAAACTTCAATTTCTTTCCTCAACTGCTACACATAATCAATTTCAATAAATTATTTTTTAAATAGTTATATATACATATACATATATATATGTGGTTTTTATAGTTTATTTTTTTCTATGTGTTTAATGTTACTTATGAGATATCTTCATGATATAAAGCATTTTCATCTTCGTGCATTTCTAACATTTCGTGGTTATTATATAAAAGAAATGAAAATAAACTATCATCCTTTTACATTGTTTTCTTATAGGGCTGTATAGCTTTAAGACAGGAAGATAGGTGCTGAAGGCGGCTAACAAATTGGGCAGGAGCTGTGACACGGGTAACCCCCCGCGCTCCGTCGTTACTCAAGACGAAGAACGTGCCCTGCAATCTTCACTCTTCATGCCCCCAATGTCTTCTGTCCAGTCCGTTTATTTATTATTGTTACTGATAAGGTTTACAAAGTCTTTTTGAGAGTAAGTCCCATTAAATTATGAACTTAATTCGGAATAGACGTTTAACCATATCGAGGCCATTAGAGGTTCAAGAATCTGAAATGGCAAGTACAGAAGACTTATACTAATATCGAAGATGTTTATAAACGTCATTAAGAATAAGTAATCAACTCTTTAGTCGACTTTCGCAAGCAACTAATTGTTCCTAATGTATTTTGCAGGAGGGCTTTCGGTATAATAAACATTAAAATGTGGGATTAATCAATCGGAGTGGAATATTTTTAAAGATTGAAACTAGAATTAAAAGCTTATTTTGGAGACTGTGTCTTCATTACTATAAATGAGATTTAAATCGAAATAAAAGAAACAAAGATTGGCACGAAAGATCGTGTACTGGAAGGGTATTTAAGGCTAGACAAACTGGTGAAATATATATATATATATATATATATATATATATATATATATATATATATATATATATATATATATATATATATATATATATATAAAACTATTTGTTTGAGATATTCACAACTGTACTACAATATAATTACATCAAGTAAATGTGTACACAGGAGTATAATCACATTAAAACGCTTGTTGAGAAACTACCCACTGGTAGCACTCTAATAATATGTCTATATAAGGAGATCACAAGGCCATCTTCTTTTCAGACTCCTCGGAGGGTTATCAGGAATCGAAGAGGAAGCAAGGTTACAAACGAGAGGATGCGGATGGTTATGAAGTTTATTATCGAAGGATAGGTATCTGGATTGGGCCAAATCGGAAACAAGTGGCATTAAGGTCATTATGGATTATTTTATTTGTGAAAAAGTAGGGAGCATTGAGGATTTTACGAAAGATTTTGGATTAGATAGGTGAGGAATTCGATGGCTTTGTGAAACCCTAAATCTCAACTCCGTAAGTCCAAATAGGTCTTATTGTAGTCATTTATATGAATCTTTTGTAATTAATTGAAAGTTCAGAGCGTTTGTCTAGCAAGTGTTGGAGTAAGCGGAAACGTCGAGCAGTTTCTTGTCATTTCAGTGTTGTATGAGGATATCAAGAGAGACGTTTGTCCAGGTGGAGATATCGGATTCGTTTAACAGGGATAAGTGGGGTGTTATTGAAGGATACTGTAGGACAGGCAATGATAGGTTTACGACGGAGGATAAAGGTGATTTGTTTGAAATATATAGTTAGTGTGGTTTTGTGAATATTTCATCTAATTGATGATGTAGTGAAAAAAAGACAAAATAAATATTTTGTTATTAGGACAAAACACAATGAAAGAAAATGAAACCGGAGATAAGCAATATAATGGTATATGCGTAACAGCTGGCTGATTAATTGGAAAAAGATAGAGATAAATGAGTGTGACCGGATTGGCAGTAGGGCCAAGTTGTTCTAGAGGCTCATCCTTACCAGAGTGGGAAGATCAAGATTCATTCCATGGTCCGCCGCGGCATAAGTTTCAACTCGCTCTGGCTGGATTTGAACCGGCACCGCTAGATTCAAGATTGTTAAAGCGATCAACGATTAAACAAGCTCGGTCTTAATGACTTTGGAATTAAAAAAAACCCTTCATTCATGAACTTGAAGAATTTAGGAAAGATTTATGGGAAATTTATCAGATATCAAAATACAATTTATTATAATTAAATACATAACTTAAATAATCAAGCCATAGAAGATTTAATGTTACTTGGAATTCTTATTCATGCCTGATTTTTTTTTCTACATTTGTCTGACCATTTTCCAATTAACAAGAATAAGTTCATAGTAGTAGCCCCGTGCGAAAAATTTGCACAGTATATTGTTATAAAATGCCAGATTAATAAGAAAATAAAATAATGCAACCTATCAAAAGATAAAGAAATCCAACGTTACTTTATCGATAAATATGATCGACAAAGAAAACAAAAATTAATTTAAATCTTCACTTTTATTTGGAACCAACATGTTTACAAATTTCAGTAAGCTGTATATTTGCTAATAATTGTCCGATTTCGATGATTTTTTTTTCATTGTGTAGGGAATTTAGTAATCTTTTATATAATCACGGGCATAACCAGGGGAAAGTGTGTAATTTTTTAGTTATTTTATTTTTAGTTTAGTGGCTCAATCTTGAGATTTGGTGAAAAATTGACGATGATATAGCTTGCCGATCAAAAACACCATAGATAAATAACATAAGCTCCTCCTCCCTCGATCATAGAGACCTCAAGTCGACGAAATGAGACATGTATTCAATGACAGTACTACAATTAATGTAAGGTTGTGTGGATGCGAACCCTATGCCTTGTATTTTCTCGAAAATAGTACGTTTTTGGGCTTAAAAACGCAGGATCCGATAGTTCCGGAGAAACTATCTAAGCTAATCCGGGCATTGCTGTACGCATCAAAATCTTCTAGATCCAATTTGTCCCGTATCGATCTACAGACCTACCACTGTTCAGGTATTGAAGCCTAGTAAAATGTTTGTATCGACTTTATTTATTTTAGAAAGAAAAACAAAAGTGGAGAATACAATTCGCTAACCCCCAGTGAAATTCTCAATCCAACGGTACCCCATTCATGGTATTTGAGCATGACAGGAGCTTATATTTGGTACAAAACCGATTTCGAGCCTTACTGTAATAGTTTATGTACAGATTTGAAGAAATCTGCCTTTTTGAAAAATGCCTTATCTCTGTAACCACAATCAGCACTGGATCGTTAATAGAGAAAGATGTTTCTATTTCATATCAAAAGTCATAGGAGGAATCAGTGAGATATTTATAGGCTAAGGAAAGGTGATTAGTGAAGTAATTTATGAAATAAAATTATTTTTCTTTGCAATTTTTGGCTTTTTCTTATACCATCATTTATCAATCGTAGATAGTTTATCCTGTCCCAACATTTCATTACTGTTACTGGTTTTGGTTCCATTTCTATGCAGAAATGGCCATATGGTACTCTGAGTACCGAGTACCAATTATTTTACTCAAATTGAATTAGGAATTTAATCACTACTTCAGTTAATTGTTTGGCGTCAACTGAAGCAGTAATTAAATTCTTTGGTACTCAAAAAAGGTCAGTATTTGAGTGAAATACTTGGTACCCAGAGTAGAATTTGTCCATCTGTGTTTCTTTGAAATTCTGAAAAAGTTAAATAATCTCGCAGAAAGTAATATTTTAGAAGAAGGACTTATATGAATTTTTTCAGCATGTTTAATTAACATCCTAATTTATTCCAGACTTTTCTTGGAGGCCAATTATCTTCTTTATTATTTCTCCAGTTTACTTTGGGCGTTGAATAAATATACAATGCAGATGCATAAATTAATTTGTTCAGTTCACACAAGGAAAGCCTGATAAATTTTAACTGAAGGTTTTCTTATACACATAAGATAATTTTAACAATAAATTTCACTATGATATGAAGTTTTAATTTGAAATAAAAGATATACTTATATTAAATTCTACAACCTATTCCTAAGTTTTTCAAATCCTTTTTTAAACAAATTTAGGTCTTTCATAAATCTGGCTTGCGATTCTTCCAGGATGTGTAATAACTGGTACTTACTGGCATTAGTTTATTTTTAAATAAATGACAAATTATGTAAATACTGTAAGAAACTGTTAAAAAAAATAATATGAAAAATACCACATTGCATAAGTTTGTAAGTTCAATCGAAACATAATTTATTGGATTTTATATTTATTCTTCGTAAATTTCTAGATCCTACATACTTCCTCATTATCCGTTCCTACTGAACTGATAGGTACTTTAAAGTGAATCACAATAACGCATATTCATTACTTTTTTCCCAGTCCGCTGGTGTTCCTCAAGATAGTATCCAAGGGCCTAACCTTTACATAATTTATACAGCTGACATCCCAACCCATCCTAACATTGTCATCACCACATTTGCCGATGACATATGTGTTCTTTCAGTTAATAATGACCCAACAATTGCATCCCGGACTCTCCAATCACACATCACACACCTCAAAGAATGGTGTCTAAATTTTAATAATACCCCGCTTCTCCCTGTTGAACAAATCCGGTACCTTGGACACTTCATGGACAAACGTTTACCATGGAATCCTCATACCAGACTAAAACGACAAGAAACCGCTGGACGTTTCCGACTACTCCAGCACTCACTAGACAAACGCTCTAAGCTTTCAATTAATTACAAAAGAATCATATACATGATTACAATAAGACCTATTCGGACTTACGGAGATGAGATTTAGAGCTCCCCAAAGCCATCGAATTCCTCACGTATCCAATCCTTAAATTACAAAATCCTTCGTGAAATTCTCAATGCTAGTTACTTTGTCACAAATCAAATAATCCATAATGACCTTAATGTTCCATTTTCTTCCGATTGGGTCCAATCCAGATACCTATCCTTGCATGATAAACTTCATAACCATCCGAATCCTCTCGTTTCTAGCCTTGCTTCCTCTTCGATTCCTGATAGCCCTCCGAGGTGTCTGAAAAAAAGATGGCCACGTGATCTCCTAATATAGACATATTATTAGAGTGCTACCAATGGGTAGTTTCTCAACAAGTGTTTTCATGTCTTTATTTTCTGTTATCACATTTACTGAATGTATTTTTTTTCTTAATACAGTTGTAAATATCATAAATAAAAAATCATTTAAATTAACGACTGACTGACTGATTCATATACAGAGTCTCTCAGTCCTTAATGGTCAAACTCTGGGAAATGATTCTAGACATTTCCAACAAAAAACTATGGACTAATTCCGAAAGAAAAAGGAGTTCCATTTTCAAGTTTTTTTTTATTGAAAAAGAAGAAATTGCTCAAAAACTGTTAAATACAATAAAATCCTAGGTACACCATCGTAAGTATACAACATTTTTTTGAGAAAACATTGATTAAATTTACTAAGGTCAATGATAAAAGTGACTTTCAGGTGGTGTAATACGACCGCTGTACTGTTGCAGTTATAGTACCTATACACGGGCAGCATATCTTTGTACAGCGGCCGTATTAGACCTCCTGAAAGTCACTTTCATCATTGGTCTTAGTAAATTGGTCTTAGTAATCACTTAAAAAAAAAAATTGTCTACTTTACGATGGTGTTCTTAGAATTGAACATTTTTTGAGAATTTGCTTCTTATTCAATAAAAAGCGTGAAAGCACAAAATTGGCCTTAACTCCTTTTCCATCTTGTATCGTTCCATGTATCAAAAGAACTTTTTTGTTGGAAATTTGTCCTACAACAACCCCACGGAGTTTGACGATTAAGAACTATATGATTAGGATAAAATTTATGTTAAACAATATTTTTTTTATAATACGCTTTTACATCAAAAAGAATAATTTTTTTCGGTTGAGTACAAAGCGAGAAAAAAAAAACGAGGATCTTTATCCTCTAAATGATTCATAACTTCCGCCCAGCACTTTCGGAGTGACGCGCTTCGTTTCCAATGCATGAGCTACTTCTGGGACTCACATCAAACACGCTCCTTCTCATTTTTAACCAAGTGAAAGTTGGCCTACCTTTGGTTATTCCGCCCATTTGCGTATTGAATACAATGAAAATTGCAATCTCGAATCGAACATATTAAATTCTATTTATCATTTGTGAGTTCAGAAGAGGATTCAACGTTAATTTATATTGATAGAGAAATCAAACAAATAATGAAAACTAAATGTGTTATGAATAAAAATAGAACAATCATGACAGAAACTTAAACTATGAACATAGCGATACTTATTACTTATTGACTGCTCTACAACCAGTGCTGCCTGTTGCACTTTGCAAGACCAAGACCAAGGTCTTCTAACTGTTGCAAGACCAAGACCAGGACTGGTAAAAAAAAAATTGATTTTTTAAATAAAAATCAAGGAAATATAGTTACTAATACTTGACAATCTTTGTTACTATATGGTAATAATTGGTATAACCAATATACGTTTGCATTTAACTCCTATAATTTTTCTTTCGGGAATATATCTCTAATATATGTAATATCTCTATAGTAGTAAGCTGAGTATCTGCAAGATTGTTGCGAGACTCTTGCGCAAGACCAAGACCATGACCAAGATGCAATGACCAAGATTGAGTTTGCAAGAAGACTCGTCTCTCTCTCGCATTTGGGCAACACTATCTACAACAAAGACCCATTGAGGTACAATTTTGTAGAGGTCCAGTAAAAAACGTACAAATTTAATGCTATTGAATCATTCTATAACGGCATCCACCAAACGCGTACACCAATTTTTTTGAAGTCAAAACATTTTACTTCTCTGGAAAGAGTAACTAATATTTAGGGTTAACGAACCCATTATGGACAGAGCTCCCAGTGATGGATAGGTTTGATTTTAAATGTAAATAATAAGCTTTTTTGTTGATTGAAAGGCTCCAGTTTTTTCGAGATTGAAGAACTATGCCCTCTATTCACAACTGTATGAACAAAGTTTCCAAAAGAAAATTTTAAAATGCCTATCATTGTTGTTTCTATAGTGATCTTGAGTGTATTTCATACCTTCCTTCTAACAGTTTTGCTAAGAGTAAATTGAGCATTTATGTTATCTTATCTTTATAGTTATCTCAATAGTTAAATAAATAATACTTTTGATAAGAAAGTTGGATATTTATATTATCTTATCTTTATAGGTAAATAAAAATTTAGAATTGTTATAGATATGTCCATTACTGAAACCGACCCCCTGTCTATTACTGGAACAATTGAAGATCGGCGTGTCCATCCCTAGGACAAACATTTTTTTTTTTTTTTAAATCGAGATTAGACCTGCATAATTGAGTATTTTTTCGATTTTAAAGTACTAAATAGAAAAAAGGAATCTCAGAGATTCGAAATGTTAAACGGAGAAATTTATAACTATAATAAATATGGAGTCATAAGCCAAAAAAAAAACCCACAAATTCTTAGCTATGGCAATCACTTGTACGCTTACCTTATTAAGAAAAATCATAAGTGATATATATTTTTTTTTCCAATATATTATCTTATTCATAAAAATTATTTCAAATAAACATTATAGATATACAAATATTTTATGCAAGAACTTAAAAATTGAAAAATGTCTTTATTCTGGGACAAAATCTCTTAAGGATAAAATTACAAAGTTATGACTACTTCATTTAGTTACAAATTTTTTGCCAAATCGCTGTGATGAAAATATGTTATACACGTTTGTTTTTTCGTCTTGTAATGTACAAAATTAGTAAATGGTTATTTTTAAAGGAATTAACCTATCTATAAAAATTTACAAATTTTCATAGACATTTTGTATTGTTTTGTTTCAATTTCCTCTTCATTTGCTAAGACATCATTTCAGCAACAGAAATACAGTCTAATTAAAATTAAGTATAGGTTCAATATATACATGAACATTTTTTGCAACAATGACACTTACATCGGAATCAAGGCAGTTACTTCTTTTAAAAGATAAGATGGATGGGATATTCTTTGAAGCTAGATTGAAAATGAGTAAAGAGTAAGTTTCTGATATAAATAAAAACAGAAATAAAATTTTACAGAAGTTCGACAAATGATCAAGAGTCTGGTTTAATTAAAGTTGGACCAACAGAAGTTATAAGCAAAACTGTGAGGCTTGGCAGAATTAAAAACGGCTCAAATTCTTGTTTTAAACGATTTGTTTTGAAGCAGCGTCTCCAAACTGTATATAGTTCACATTTATAGGAAATAAATAAAAAAAAAAACTTACAAACTCATTAAGTTTTTTTAACCATGTACTAGTTAATATTATTATTTAAAAAGCCCCGCTAATCTTACAACAATATCCAGATGAATTATAATACTGGCTAAAACCATAGAAAATTCGGCTAAACCACGAAAGAACGAAATACATTACATTTACTCTTCGAAGAAATACCTGCTCTCCATTTCATGTCGAAAAAAAAAATCAAATTACTCAGACGAACATTATACACTATCTTGGTTTTACGTTTGACACAAGAATGACACATGTTAAAATGAAACAGAAGACTCTCAAAAAACGACTCAAACTATTTTACTCACTTTTTTTTCCAAATCTTCATACTAGAACTGAGAAAGTATATAAATACGTACCTGTAATTACTTAAAACTACAGTGACTTACTCCTCACAAATATACGGTATAGTTAAAAAGACCAACTTATTAAAACTTCAAACTCTCCAATAAAAAATATTACGAGCCATTACTAAAGCACCTTGATACGTAACAAATAAAACTTTACATATTGACTTCTTCCGGCCTCCAGTTGACCAGCACAGGGATTTTTCCAAACGTTTTAAAATAATTTATTGATCTTTGGGACTCCACTAAACCATCGACTTCTTCTCGGATCAAATCTTTACAGTCCAAAACCATTCGTTAAATCCTTAATGGTCCTTACTTTTTTACAAATAAAACAATCCATAACGACCTGAATGTTCCACATGTTCCAGATACCTATCCTCCATCATAAAATTCAGAACCGTCCTAGATTCGCTACAAGACTTGTCATGCCATGTATTTCTCTATATCACATTTACTGAATGTATATTTATTTTCATAAAGTTGTAAATTTCATGAATAAAAAACAAATAATAATAGTTTTCACGAAAAAAAAAAAAAAATGGAAAACTTTACGATTGGTGCAAACTTCAGAAAATTCGACTCAACCAAGACAGCATATTACTTTTACTCTACGACGTAAAACATGCCCTCCTATTTATCTTGAAAATGCTGAAATTCTACAAGCAGATAAAATACAATAGCTTGGACTAAAATTCGACAGAAGAATGACAAGGGGACCACATATCAACAAAAAAAAAAAAAGTTAAATCTCAGACTACGACTTTTATACTCAGGAACTGAACACCTACATTCACCTACTAAAGCCTATATGCGCTTCTCATATATATGGAACAGCCAAAACGACCCACTTAAGAAAACTACAAAACTTTTAGTCAAAAACTTTTAGGACTATAACTAAAACTCTATGGTACGTCATAAATATTACTTTACATAAAGATCTAAACATGCCAACAGTCAACGACCATATACGGACACACACCAAAAAAGTTCACAATAACTTACAAGAACATACTAACACACTGATACAAGACATAGAAACGACTAAGATGCCGGAAAATATCCTTTGGAGGCTCAAAAGAAGGTGACTGAGGGATTTGCTCACCTAAAAATATACAGAATTAAAATCAAGAAGAGATGCCACTGGGCACTCCTCCTCATGCCTATCAAGCCATTATTAGTGTGGGTAAAAGAAATGTTCTTTTTCTTTTGTTATGTTTATTTAATGAAATTTACAACTGTATACAAACACAACTAGTAAATATGCACAAATTTGAAATAATGACACGAACAGGCTTGAAGAGATAATACCCAGTGGTAGCACTCCCTAAATTATTATAGGAAAGAAGATCACGAGGCCATCTACTTTTCAGACGCCTAGGGGGATTATCAGGAATCGAGGAAGAAGAAAGGGTGGAAACAAGTGGATTTGGATGGAACTGGAGTTTATCATGAAAGGATAGATATCTGGCTCGGGCTAAAACAGTGACATATATTACATTAAGGTCTTTATGAATGGTTTGATTAGTGACAAAGTATAGTGCATTAGGGATATTGGCTTGTAAGGATTTGATACGATAGGAATTCGATGGTTTGGAGGATACCCAAAGCTCAACTCCGTATATCCGTGTAGGTCTTATTATAGTTATGTACATAAGTCTTTTGTAATTATAGGTTTACGAAGGAGGGTAAAGGTGACTTGGTGGGATTTATTGGAATTTATTTTTATTCTCCAATTTACCTGAGTCCAACGGATTCGATGGTTTGGAGGATCCCCAAAGCTCAACTCCGTATGTCCGTGTAGGTCTTATTATAGTTATGTACATAAATCTTTTGTAATTTTTTGAAAGTTTAGAGCGTTTGTCTAGTAAGTGTTGGAGCATTCGGAAACGTCCAGCAGTTTCTTGTCGATTCTGTCTAGTATGAGGATTCCAAGTAAGACATTTATCCAAGTGAAGTCCTAATAGCGGATTTGCTCAAGATGAATAAGTGAAGTGTTATTGAATGATACTGCAGGACAAGACGTCATAGGTTTACGAAGGAGGGTAAAGGTGACTTGATGGGATTCATTGGAATTTATTTTTATTCTCCAATTTTTACACCATTCTTCAGGGTTTGTGATATGTGATTGAAGAGTTTGGGATGCAATCAAATTGTCATTATTAACAGATAGCAAACATGTGTCATCGGCGTAAGTGGGGATGGCAGTGCAAAAAAAAATGTTTATTAAATGTGAAACGTTTACGTTTAACATAAAATATTTAGATGATTGTATAATTTAATTTTATCGTTAATTTTAAAGCCAACCCTTGTTAACGGGCACTTGCGTCCAACGGAAAGAATCGTCTTTCCACAGGTGTTCATTATACACACATATTTTACAATAATTATGTTCATTATTTATAATTTTAAAATTGAATTTTGCAGTAAAACATAAGAGAACGATAACATCAGTCAACGCTAGTAGTTATGGTATTCATGAGCGCGCACAGCCTGTTGGTGAAGGCTTGATATGGCATAGCTTCACCCACAAGGGACTAAAGCCCTATAGCGAGAGCAAAGGGAGAAATACTCAGTGGAAATGAATGTTCTTGACAACTCGTTCATATTTCTCTTGGTTTTGACGCTGACGAGAACTGTCTTCTCAACTTCTCAAACATCTTTTATACTTCGCAACAGTTTTAGAATTTAAACTTCTGACAGAATGTGTACTGAGATCTCTTCAGCGGAATAATTCCGTCTCATTAGTAAACTTGAGTTTCCTGGTTGATAGGCTTCAAACACTCTAGAGTTGAGAAACTCCTAGAGCTCATGCATGCAAAGCGATGAGAGGGTGATGTATATTTGCTTTCCGCAATAATTATAATTGAAATTGATGTGACGTTCCTATGTAATGCTTTGGACTTTAAAGAAGTGAGCTTCTAATCTGTAACAAGTAGGATCATTTTCTCTAGGAAATTTGTTTAAAAAAAAATTTCACGATTGGGATCGCGGACTAAATAGATAGATAGATAGATAGAAAAAAAAAACTTTATTCTGGGACTAAGTCCCTTCAGAATAACAATAATGTACAAAATAATAGAATATTACTGGCCTGAATGTTGAAACAATAAATAAAATTGATAAAATAAAATAAAAAGTAAAGAAAACCTTAGGTGCACAAGCTATATACAATACAGATAAAACTATGTACAGAGCATTTAAAATTATGAACAAAACAATTAAAACAATGAACGAATCACTTGAACTATGAACAAAATTATATTTAAGGGTTGAACAACATAAACATACACTTTGAGAAATGAAGAACGAAAAAGAGATACAATGAGTTCATTTCATAAAAAACAAAACAAAAAAAAAAAAAAAACTTTACTTGAATATATATATATAAAAATAAACAGTTACTTATAATTGAATAAAAAAAATAAAAAAAATGTATGTATTGAAATTCCTACGTCGATAGTAGGAAATGCATGTACTATCTCTTACCAAGTGTTATGATTATATGATTGCTACACAATACATATATAATATTAATCGTTAGCTGGTATCAGACTGTTTTTGGAACAGGAATTGGAATAGGAGGTTTTTGAATGTATATAGGGAAGGGGCATGTCGAATTTTGATCGGGAGGGAATTCCAAAAGTTGACAGAGCGGGCTATAAAGGAATTTTGGAATGAGGCAGATCTATGAGAAGGGATGTATAGGTCAGAGGGTCGGGATCTTGTAGTGAGTGAATGGATTGAGGACTTAAATTGGAGAAGGTTGTAGGCATAAAAAGGACGATGATCGGTAATGATTTGATAAAGGAAAGTGCCAAGGAAATATTGTCTTCTTAAGGAGGGGAAGAGCCACCCTAACTCAGTGTAGTGGTGGGAGACACGGGAGCGTCTCGGGGTTCCAATTACAAATCTTACGAAGCAATTCATAAGTCTTTTGAGTCTATCACGCAGTTCCACCGAGAGGCCATCGTACACCACACAGCTGTAGTCAAAGTGGGGAAAGATGAGAGAGGAAACTAGGAGTCTACGGGTATTTTGGGGTAGAAGATGGCGGAAGTGATGGAATAGTTTGAGGGTAGAAATTGCACTGCGGGATATATGAGAGATATGGTGATTCCAGGAAAGGGTTTGATCTATGAGAAAGCCTAAATTTTTAACAAAGGGATAGAAGGTGATGGGGTGGTTGTTTAGATAGAGTGAGGGAAAGTTGGTGTGGGATCTAAGAAGGGGCTTGGAACCAATGAGAATGGCCTGAGTTTTGGCAGCATTTAGCCGTAATCCATTTAAGTTGGCCCAGGCACTAATTCGATCTAAATCTTCTTGAATTTTGGCAAATGCCACCAATAACTCAGCGGGAGAAAAGGATAAATAGATTTGAGAATCGTCGGCATATAGGTGGTGGGAACAATGGATAATTGAATCATTTAGGTCATTAATATAAGAACTGAAAAGAAGAGGAGACATGCTTGAACCCTGTGCAACTCCTGAGGATAAAGGAAGGTAGGCAGATAGAGGTTGATTAGGTATGGAAACTGCTTGGGTTCGTTGTGAGAGGAAAGACTGGAACCAAGAGATGGAACTATTGGAGAAGGATAATGATTTTAGTTTGTTGAAAAGGATGGAATGGATAATGGAATCGAAAGCTTTGGAGAAATCAAGCAGTATAAGTATGGTTAGTTTTTTGTCATCTATTGCAGTCTGGATATCACTAGTAATTTTAATCAGAGCAGATTGTGTAGAGTAGCCAGGACGGAAGCCAGATTGGAGAGGATCGAGTTGGTTGGATTGTTCAAGGTAGTTGGAAACTTGGGATTGCACTAACTTTTCTAGGGGTTTAGAAAGATTGGAAAGGATTGATATTGGGCGGAAATCTTCGGGAGAGGATGGATTAGGCTTTTTGTTTAAAGGAAGGACAATGGCTTTTTTCCAAGATGTCGGGAATATTGAATTCTGCAGGGAGAAATTGTAGATGAAAAGGAGTGCTGGGAGGATTTCAGGGAGACATAATTTTATTAGTTTGATAGGAATGCCATCTGGGCCTACGGAATTGGAACGGGATTTCATTATAACGGTAATAAGGTCTGTGGGAGAAATGTCGGAAAAATAAAAATTATTGTCGTTAAAAGGTACCTCTGGAGAAAAGCCAGAAGGGGATGGTAAAGAAGAGGTGGAAACCGATATAAAGTGGGAGTTTAGGTCATCAGGTGATATTGGGAAAACTGAGGAAGGGGATCTAGAAGGTTCACAGAGGGAAAGCTTACGAAGTAGAAGCCATTTTGATTTGATATCAGGAGCTGAGGAAAGGGCTTCGTGAAAGTAGTTCGCTTTCGCTTGTCGGATCCTTATCTGTGTCGTGTTACGAAGCACTCTGAATATTTGATAATCATCTGCAAGCCTAGTCCGTCTGAAGCGTCTGCGTGCAGCGTCGCGTCTCTTCTGCAGATCCTTAATTTCCTGACACATCCAAGGAGCAGGACGATGACGGAAAGTGGAGGTTTTGAGAGGAGCGTGGGTATTGAGTATATTGAGAAGATTGGTGGTGAGAATATCAACCATGGTGTCGACAGAGGAGCAATGATATATTCCATTCAAATCCAATGTTACTAGATCAGGTAATATTTTTTCTCGAGTAAGGGTATCCAGTTGGCGGAAAGTGATAGTTCGAGGATGGATTGGAGGAGTGCGGATATTATACGTTATTTGTATCAGATCATGAGATGAAAGAAAGGATACTGGCAATTGAGAGGCGGAGAGGAGGTTTTGTGCTGAGTCGATGATGTAGTAGTCTAGCCAAGTGTCAGATCTGCTGGTGTGGTGGGTGGAGGAAAAAGGAACGATGAATAGGTGAAGTGAGAAAAACAGATTTTCTAAATAGGATTTGTCATTGGATTTTGAGAGGAAATTGGTATTGAGGTCACCGGAGATAATTATTCTGGGATAGAGGGGAACGAAGTTGAATAGAGTTGATTCGAAGGACGGGTCAAATGGCACGAGAGGAGGGCGATATACCACGGCGTAAAGGATAGGAGAAATATTACTGAGAATTTCTACTAAGAGGTATTCTACATGAGGATGATCGGAAGATGGGGAGCAATCGAGGATTTGGGTCTTTAGGCTATTGTGGACAAACATAGCTACTCCACCGCCAGTCCGGTTTACCCGGTCATGACGGAGCAGGATGTAATTAGGCAAGGAGACTGAAGATGATGGAATATAAGGTTTGAGCCAGGTTTCGGATATTGCTATGATATGATAAAAGTTTTGGGTAAAGTATTGCAGGAATTCGTCATAATGGGCAGAAAGTGATTGAGAGTTAACTTGACATGTGATTAGGGAACTAGACATACAGTGGATTTGGAGAGAAACAGTCAGTGTTTGGTAGCGAGAAGACAAAACGAGTAGAAAGTACAGAAAAGCGATTATCGTACATGAAACTAAGTGAAGAAAAAGTAATATTAACATTAAAAATAAATAAAGAGAATGTACTTGAAAATAAATAGATTGATGAGTGACGGTGTAGAGATAGCACTAAGAGAAGAAGTAAGACTATTTTAATGAGGCTAAGGGGTTGACGGCTTCTAGGTAGTCAGTCAAATACATCTAGATCCGAGGCCTGTTCTATCAGGATGACTCTATGTCCGTCCTCTTTTCGACACCGCACCTTTCCGGAAGCAAACCACGTATATTTGATTTTTCCCGCCGCTCTCTTCTGCCGGGCTAGCCAATAGAGGTGTCTGTTTGTGCGAGTCATCTCTTCACCCAGATAAATTCGGTGGCAGTCATTTTCCTGCCAACCGATATCCCGCGTGGAGAAATCCCTCTTCACTTTCCTTTTCGTAGTTAAATCATCTCTAATTGATTGCCTGACAAAACGTGCGATAACAGGCGGTGGTCGCGAGTCATCTTTTCGGCTTCTGCGGCGATGTACGTTGTCCAGGTCCTCCACACTAAGCCTGATCCCCAAGCTTGCTCCTATACTGGTCACCAAAGCAGCGGGCGTTTCGCCCGGTCGCTCCGGTATACCGCGGATCTCCAGTGATCTACTCAATAGTCCTTGCTCTGCGTTATTCAAGCGAACCTCTAATTCGCCCACTCGGGATTTGAGTGCTTTGTTTTCTAATAATATCTCCTCAAACTTTTTAGCTTGACCTTCCAGATGTTTTTCAATCTTCGTCAGTCTTTCGTTTAGTTCAAAACTGAGCTCTCCGTATTTATCTAGTGCTGTTTTCATGTTTTTTATATCTTCGTTCACGGTAGCGTCTAAACGATCTACTGCCGCAAGTATTTCTGAGGGGGACGGCTCGGTATTTTGTTTTTTCACCTGTTCGCAGTTAGAGCAAACCCATGTTTTTTTAATTATTTTTAATGCTTCGGTGTCTTTATCAGTAAGGTTGACGCACCTACCATGAAAAATTATTTTACACTTAACGCAGTGTATATTGTTCTTATCTTCGCGTGCGATAGAGTTGTTGCAAATATTACACTGCACCATTTTTTAAATTTATTAATGAGAATTACTTCGCAATTAAAATATAAATAAATACCAGGACTGTTGACGGTAGTAAACAACGTCTAATGCTGGTCTAATGCTGTTAGGATTAGTAGACGCCTGCCAGCTCGTTGCTCCCAGAACTCTATCAATCTCACTGCGCTTTCTTTACTCCGATTATTGTGAAGATCCGACACTTAATAACGTGATTAATAATAGTGTTTTTTTAAAAAAGAGAAGAAAAAAAAACTGAACTTAACCGAACTGAAAATTAAATTAAAGTAAACTGAATCTATTATATTAACGAATTACACCGATGTACACACCAGGGCGTCTCAGGCCAGACTTATACATTTAATACATTTATTTATTTATTTTTAGCAATGAGGAACTTTTAAACACTGAGGGTCATTTCAGCCCTTACACACTATTTATTACACATTGAAAAATTCAACAATAAACTTGATGAAGGAATAAAAGATTAAACATTAAAATTTTCTAAAAGAAAAAGTACAAAAAAAAAAAAAATAAAATACATTTTTTCAAATAACTGTGTTTTCAACTAGAAATAAGGAGTGCGATTATACCCAAAACACCTGGAGTAACAGACTACATATCTACAGCATATAGCAGAAAGTATATGCAACTGGCGTATTTCTGGATGCTGCTCAAGCTTTTGACAGAGTTTGGCACCAGGGTCTTCTCTTTAAACTCAAAAAAATACTCCCAACTACCTATTATCTAATTCTACAATAATTCCTTTCCGATCGATTTTTCTCTGCCCGACACGGGTCAGAACTATCTTCCATCAGGTCTATCTCAGCAGGAATACCTCAAGGTTCAGTACTCGCTCCAATACTCTATATCACATACACCCATGACATATCTTGCAGCCCCAACATTTTAACAGCGACATATGCAGACGACACAGCAATTTTAGCAAGACGCAAAAATCTACCATACGCCTCACAGACCCTACAACAGTATTTAATAAGATGATTACATGACTGGTTAAAAATTTGGAAAATCCGACTAAATCAAGACAAATCACAGCCATCACATTTACCCTTCTACATGAAACATGCCCTACAGTTTTCCTTGACAATACACTGGTTCCACAGACAGACACCATTCACTACTTTGGTCTGACATTTGACCGAAAAATTGCGTGGGGTCCACATATAAACGAAAAACGCTAAATCAATGGTCAAGAATCTTGAATTCACTTCTTTCAAAACTAAAACTTTGTCAGAAATTGAAAACATACAATTACTTACTAAAACCTATTTGGACTCACTCATCACAGATATTTGGAACTGCTAAAAAGACTCACATAAACATATTTCAAATCTTTCAATCAAAAACATTCAGGACAATTACAAAAGCACCTTCGTACGTTAGCAGTATAACGTTACATATTGACCTCCATATGCCGACTGTTAACGAACATGTATGAACTCATTACAAACGATTCCACAACAAGTTACAAAGATATCCTAATACACTTATAAATGACATGGCCACTACGGATATGCCAGGTGACGTCTGTAAGAGACTGAAAAGGAGCTGGATGAGGGACCTCCTCACCTAATGCAGATATCACGCCGAGTGAGGTGCCACTGGGCACTATTTCCGCTTATGCCTTTAAATGCCTTGTTTTGAAGAAACAAGAACAACTTCTTTGGTTACAATTTACAAATTTAAGAAACCTATTTTGGAATATTTGAAGCGGTTTGCCCCTTGCAGATATCTTTGTTCGTTTTACCATTCCCCAATTTCTAACTGTAATGCTGGTAGTGTAGCATTTGGCGCCTTCCTCCGACTTAGCTGCAGCATAATATTCGGGTCATTGCATATCAAATCAACCAGGGGCAATACCCAGTATGTCTTGGAATTTGATCATTTTTTGTTATTTATTGCATGCATCGATGAAAAGAAAAATACAAAATTTTAAATGTTTTGGAATTCCGGTTTATGAGTTATATATTTTTAAATGATAAATAAAATAACGAAAAATGGTGTTTTTGATATAGTTTTTGGATTATTTCTCAAAAACTATTTGAGCTAAAAAGCTGCAAAATTTGTCATAATTTTCATGTTCTTTCTTTTTATATACTACATAATCATATTATGAAAATATAATTTTTTTTTTCAATTTTGTAAAAAAAAATCTTTTGCTTTGTAAATAAAAAAGTGTATGTTATTCTAAAATTTGGTGGAGAAACAATGAATTTACAAGATAAAAAATGTCGAAGAGGCGTACTAATAGACGTAATAAAAAAGCCGTCAAGGTCTGCCGACATTACAGTAAGTATGTAGGCATAAATAATTATATTTAATGTATCTTAAGAGCATATTCTACAAAGGGTTTCTGATATTCTAAATAAATAACATATAATAAACTAGGCCTATTATATACATATGTCCAATTTCATCAACTGTGCCTAATAAAATTACTTAAAATGTATTGAAATTTAATATGAACCTACATTTTTTTAAAAATTATTTTTATTAGACCAAAATAGGATTTGTTAACAAATAAATCTCGAGGATTATTTGTAAAAATTAATTAATATATAAAAGCTTCTCATGTATTAAATGTTCAGCAGCATAAACATAATTATTATCTGTATGTGTTAATTAATAATTTATACAGGGTATTTCAGGGTTAAGTGGTCAAACTGCAAAAATGAACTAAGGTCCTCAAAACAAGAAAAGAAAAAAATTTTCTCTGAAGAAATGCCAGCAAACGCTTTGTTTAGGAGATATTCACACCTTTCGTTGTTATGAATTATTTACGTTCTATGAAATAAATGAAACCTATTTATTTGTTTTAACTACTTTTTTAATTAAATGTAAACAACAATATTTTAATAGGTCCTCATTCCTTGCCGCCTCGACTAAATACGGACACATTTCTGGAATATCTTAATAATGGTTACTACGATTTAGTTGAACATATTCCACTACAACTGAGAAGGGACGTGTGGTTTCAATTAGATGGTTGTCCTGCACATTACGGAAGAGGTCCACGACAATGGCTTAATGTTTATTATCCAAATCAATGGATTGGCTGTGCAGGACCCGTGGCTTGGCTTGCACGCTCTCCATACCTGACACCTCTGGATTTTTTTCTTTGTGACATTAAACAAAAAATGTATGCAAGTCTGGTAATGACCTTAATTCCTTACGAAGAAGGATAATTGAATTTTATAAAACAATAATTCATATCCAGTGCCGTTCTGCCACTGCTGATGTTAAAAAAAAATTCCGAGCCTGTCTTAATGCTCAAGGAAATCACTTTGAACAGCATTTAATATGAATTTAATGTTTACTTTTAATTATTTAAGTAGTTGGATCAAACAAATAAGTTTTATTTACTTAATATGACGTAAATATTAAATATTTTCTCACTAAAACTGGTTGCCTAAAAAACCATTTATTTAGCGCTTCTTGCCAATTTTATTTAGTTATTTGTATGTTTTTCATTTACGTACCAATGTTTTAATATTGTAACCCTAATACCCATCTGCTTTCCTAATGTACCCTCCAAAACTATGTACATACTCATTTTATTATTTAGATTTTAGTTATTCTTTATTATAATAGGGCATCTGGCCAGATTTATTGTCAATTGGTTTGAACAATATTGTTATTCTTAAGGGACCTCGTTCCAGAATAAAGATTATTTTCTATTATATACTAAATAATTCATAACAATGAAAATCTTTATGTGTTAGTATCTTCTAAACAAAGAGTTTGTGGACATACCCTTCATAGGAATTTATTTTCTTGTTTTCAGGTCTTTAATTCATATTTTCAGTTTGGCCACTTATCCCTGAAATACCCTGTATATTCAAGATTTTTGTAATAAGATCATAGTATTTATAGAATGTGATTTACGAAGAGTGTTGAATGTGTAAATTCCTTCTTAATTTATTCAAATGTTTCGAACAGATCATACGTTAAGCCATTAAGTTATAATTGGTTTGAGAAATCTATCTGGATGATGTGGGGTGTTCGAGGAAAATGAAAATTTATTCTGCAAGAGGTAGTGAGCGGGTTGCATTCAGTTGTATAACCAAGACAATGAGAACAATGTATACGTTCTCCTTCCACGAAACAAATCCTACCATAACAAAGGATATTGGTCGGCTTCAAAACGTGAAATGAAAATTAGTTGTATAGAACGTTGATCTAAAACTATATTTCTAATTCGCTCAGTTCTGATCCAGAATAACAACTACACAATTGTAAAATTGTGAAAAAATGTTTTAACATTTTTAATCAAATCGACACAACATAGTATAATACACACTAAAATTGAGTGGAATAAAGAATTTTACACTGGCCCAATGAACCTTAAAAATTATGTTAATTATGTATATAATAATTCTAATTATTTTGCTTCAAAAAAGTATTAGCATCACCAGAGTATTAGATTTATTTGAAAACCTTATATTTTTGTAATGCTGTTTTGTTAATTTTTGTAATTCTGTTACTGATATCGTTAATAATTATGCAAATAAAAATCATTCGAATTTCTATGCACCATTAGGGATTTCAACAGGACTTGATTTTTTTTCTAAAAATCAAGTTTAAATCTTCTTATGATGATTTTTCTTGCAAAGTTATTTTGTAAGGCTTATGTTATTGTAGGCTAAGCTTGGTTTCTGAAAATGTATGCATATTGTTTCTATGAAAGGTATCAAACGATATACTGAGAAAAATATGTTTTACGAGAGATTTTTATTTATTGTTTTGTTAAATACATGTGTATTAACATTAAGTAATTGTAAATGGAGATTATTAATGTTTCTGATATTTATTTTATTTTTCTGAAAATAAATTAATTTTCAAATTGAAAACAAAAAATGTACATGAATGTTTCTTAATAAAACGCACTTTCATCTAGTGTATTGGTAAATAAATATGAAAATTTCGAAAATAAATTCTTATATATATATAAATCACATATTCAGAAAAAAATCAGAAAGAATCGGGGATAAAGAATGAAGAAGTAGGGAATACTGCCAAACGACGGAAAACTAAAAGAAAGATGACGGAAACCAATACCCCAAGCTCTGTCAAAAGGCGGAACAGACTCCCGTCTTACACTGGGGATTTATAGCGAATCGTTCAATAACAATATCTAGTTTTGAAGTAAATAAGAAATAAAGTTATTTCTTCTTATTGTTTGTCTGCGATTTCGTCGGGATCCGTAAAAGAAGCCAATGCTTAAAAAAATTAGATGAAACTTTTTTAAGTACTCTAAAAATAGCATGTGCCCATATTTAGTTATTAAATTACTTCTGTATAATATTGAAAAAAAAAATTAATGTCCCAACCTTATTACGTGAGCGAAACGGTGGCTCGTTTGTTATTTTTAATTATGAATATAAATAATCAAGCAAGAAAAAAAATTAATCTTTTGGTTTTATAAATACTTTGGAACTCTTCGCTCACCACCTTTCTTCTGTATTTAAACCGTTTACAAACTTCACTAACACAGAACATGAGACTATGGTACTTAACACAGTAGACATCCCACTTCAGCTGACACTACCACCTCCTTCTTTTACTCCATCTCAGATTGCACTTCAAATCAAACAATTACCGAAAAGAAAAGCTCCTGGTTATGACTTAATAACAGCCGAAGCACTCCAACAAATGCCCAAGAAAGCTCTAGTATTTCTGACAACAATTTACAACTGTATACTAAGGACGTCAAAATTCCCTATACAATGGAAATACTCACTTATTAAGATGATTCACAAACCCGGTAAAGACATTACAGTCCTTCATCATACAGACCCATTAGCCTCCTTCCTATATGCTCTAAAGTTTTTGAAAAATTAATATACAAAAGACTTGTTGACATATTGACTGACCAACAGGTAATACCTGACCACCAATTCGGCTTTCGCACATTCCATTCGACGACACATCAATTGCACAGAGTTACAGACTACATTGCTGGAGCTTTAGAACAAAAACTATATGCAACTGGAGTATTTTTGGATGTTGCTCAGGCGTTTGATAGAGTCTGGCACCAGGGTCTTCTCTTTAAACTTAAGACTATACTTCCATACACCTACTATCTTATCCTTCAATCTTTCCTCTTCGACAGATTTTTTTCAGTTCGGCAGGGCTCGGAAGTGTCTTCAGTCCATCCAATCTTGGCCGGAGTTCCCCAAGGTTCAATACTAGCCCCTCTACTTTACGTTATATACACTTACGATATACCTATTGACGATGAGATCTTGACAGCTACATATGCAGACGATACAGCAATCCTCACAAAACATCAAGACCCTACACAGGCCTCACTAACTCTACAACATCATTTGCTTAAACTACAAGATTGGTTCACACTATGGAAAATTCGACTTAATCATGACAAATCCAAACATATAACATTTACTCTTCGAAAAAACACCTGTCCTCCAGTTTATATTGACAACAATCAAATTCCTCAAACGGACACTGTACTTTACCTTGGACTCACCTTCGACAGAAGGATGACATGGGGCCCACATGTTAAAATGAAACGCTCGACACTTAACAAACGACTCAAACTACTTTACTCTCTTTTTGCCAAATCTTCGAAACTAAAACTAAAACAGAAACTGAATACATATACATACTTACTTAAGCCCATATGGACATACTCATCACAAATATACGGCATCGCTAAAAAGACCCACCTACAAAAACTTCAAACGTTCCAATCAAAATTATTGCGACTCATAACAAAAGCACCTTGGTACGTGACTAACAAAACTCTACATACTGACCTCCACCTTCCAACAGTTGACCAACATATAACGACCCTATATCAACGATTTTACACAAATTTAAACGGACATAATAACAGACTTATAAGAGACATGGCCACAGCTGACATACCTCAGAACATGAACAGGAGACTAAAAAGGCGTTGGATGAGGGATCTCCTTCCTTAGACAACCTAAGTAATTGGAACAAGTTAGGGAAGAGGTACTGCTGAGTACTTTCCTTCCCCATGCCTGTCATGTCATTTTATCATTACCGCCATCACATTTGCTGATTGTTAACTTATTGTTGACAGGCGCAAATACATATTTAATAGACAAAAAAAAAAAAAAAAAAAAATACTTTGAATAAAAAATTAAAAAGTATTATAAAATTTTTATAATAATATTATAATTAATATAATATTATTTTAAGTTTCATACTGAATTCCTGATCCTCCCATAATGATCGTCGGAACTATAAGTTACCATCCCGTGTTTTGTTTCGAAACGAAAGTTGATTAAAGGTCTAGAGTTATTATTCCTAAGCTCTAAAAAAAAAGATAAAGAAAATCTTCGAATTTTCAAATATTAATCTGCACCTGTCAGCGAACTGTTGACAATACGCCAATTATCTGATATTAATAATGAAACTGGCATGTGAGGCATGAGGAAGGATATCACCCAGCAATACAGCTTTCCTCGTTTGATTCAATGACCCTGGTTTGTTAACTGATTAATGCCTATCCATACAAGGAGAAGACTAAAACATCGAAAGGAGGTCTCTCTTCCAGCGCCTATCTAGTTTCCTCCTTGTATTGATGGGCATGTCAGCTGAAGCCATATCTCTTATTAGTATGTTAGTAAGTTAGTATGAGACAGTTTGTAAAGTGTCATTATTTGTTGGTCAACTGTTGGCAAGTGGAAATCAGTATATAAGGGGTTGTTAGTCATGTACCGAGATGCTTTAGTTACGATTGTAGTAGTTTTGATTGAATTGTTCAAACCCTCCCTCGCTCTCCCCCAAAAAATCTATTTTTTTAATTTAAGGCTATTTAGAAATAGCTATCTCTGAGCAATAGATCTTGAGATAATTAAGAATAATTTTCTCAAAGACCTTGTCCAAGTGTGAAAGTAAGCTAACTGGTCTGTAGTCAGCTGGCTGGAATCCCTTCTTCGCGGGTTTCAATAGCGGGAAGAGGATAGCTTGTTTCCATGCATCAGGGAAGTACCTCAACCTGAGGTAGGATTGTAAAGGTTTGCCATGTGAGCTATTCCTCTCCTTGGTAATTGTTTTAATAATATGGTTTGTATTCCATCGCGAACGGGAGCTTTGTTTCCCTTCGAACGACGGAGTATGGCCTTTATTTGTTTTGGGGATAGAAACATTTAATTGCTCCCGATATCTTCCACTGGAAGTTTAGTTAGAGTCCCAGTTCGTCTGGTTATATTATCACCGTAGAAATCAGCAAATTAGCCGCCTGTTCTTCTGATGTTAAAAGAATGCTGTCGTCATGGAGTAATATGGAGCTTCTCTTCCTAATGGTGGTTTTCAGAAGCATCCAAAATTTCTTGTAATCTCTATGCGTGGACCGTAGCTTCTCATGCCACTGTGCATTCCGCCATTGTTTCATGAAGTTACGAATCTGAGTGGTAAGGGAATTTACCACCGACCCCAAGTTATGATCTCTGGTCCTGTACCATTTATTCTTCCATTTATCAACTATGCAAAAGTATATTGGTCATACCGATTATTAAAAATATAGTAACTAAGATTGTCGAGTATTAGTAACTATTTTGCCTTAATTTTTATTTAAAAAATCGATTTATTTTACCAGTCCTCGTCTTGGTCTTGCAACAGTTAGGCGGCCTTGGTCTTGCAAAGTGCAAGACCAAGACCGATTTTGACCAACTCTAGTCATACGAAATAAGACGAGAAGTTATTTTTAAATTTTCGGTCATCATTTTTTTATAAATTAGTGATATATATATATTTCAGGATATACACTTCAGCATTAATTATCAATAAAATGACGATGAACAATCTTATGGTTCGCCCATTTGCTTAGCAGGACCTCAAAACGGGTGGATTAACATTCCGAGAAGTTTGAGGCTAGAGCCGTCTTGACACGAAACTCCCAACTGAGTTTTGAATAATTCCTGAGCGACCGCAGTGCCCGCTCGACAGCTAGATCACTATCGAGTAAACCCCCTTCCTCCCCCCCCTCCCTATCTTGATATAAATATATTAATATCTTGCACTACGGCGGATCCTGGATTCCATTTTCGATATCAATATAGAAGTATGATGGCAACGCCTGTCACAATAAAAAGAGAAAATAATACTCTTCTTTTCGAGGAAAGGGATATTATTTTTGTTACTTTCCTTATTCTTCATAGAATAATACATTATCTGTAAGATGATCGAATGAAAGTTTTATTTCCTCCTTACTAACGAAGGGAATATAAAGTGAAGTTCATGTTGTAGGTAGTAATTATATCAGCATTCATGAAAAATAAATCGTTACTGATTTTCTATTTATCGTCCAAGATAAACCTTTATACGGTAACCTCTGACGTACTCTTTAATGGTTTAAAACACCCCTCTTTGTTTTAAATGCTTTTATTCGTCTTTCCCAAAATTTTGAATGGTCCCATACGATTATAAAATAACTAAACATTTTAAAAATTTGTATTTACAAAAGCTCGATGTGTCTTTGTAAATTATCAATTCCCGTTAAGTCGAATTTACAAATTATCCAAACCATGGGAACGACGAGCAATTCGGATATATCAGTAGTATTAAACAACGACGAATAAATATTAAAACAGTTATGCAATTTCTTAAAATCCTTTGGCTTTTAAATAAAATAGAGAAATAAATATAATTTTTATTTTTATTTATTTCATTTTTCATATATATATTCTTAATCTTTTGTATATTATTCTAGTTATTTATTATTAGTTTTTGATTATTGATTAAGTTTTCTCTCTTCTAAGCAGTTTCTAAACTCAACATAAAACCAAAATAACTGACCCACAGGCGTTGATGACTCTAGTATTTTGGGCCTTGAAGCCCAAACCAAAAACAACCACGAGCGTTTGAAAGGTTTAGCTGTTAATGGCTAGCGTATATTTGTGGTCAATCCGTTAACACTAAGAGGATATCAAACAGAACTTGCGAAAAGCCCCACATTGGCGCTTATGCTGCTCGACATTTAATAGAATAATTTAATTCCTAATAAGTTTTTTAAATTTTTTTTTATTTACAAAAGAAAAGTAGTTTAATAAAAAAATATATTACTCCGTAACACAAGCATTTCAACTCTCCTCTTCCTGTAAATCTATATGGGTGTTTAGAAGTATTCGGCAACGATGCACAGATTTAAGAAGTTTGTTTAAACAATTATTTTAAAACTAAATTTATGAGCTCTCCGAGGCGTCTGAAAAGAAGATGGTCCCCTGATCTCCTAATGTAGACATACCATTAGAGTGCTACCATTGGGTATTTACTCAACGAGTGTTTTCACGTAATTATATGTATATGTTCAAATTTACTAAATGTATTTCTTTACTACAGTTGAAAATATCATTAAGAAATAATTAAAAAAAAAACAAATGTTTGATTGAAAGTCAAGAACGGTGTACGTATAACATAAAGAGAATAAAGCCCCTGTTTGTCCCACATATGTGGGGTTATATGGAAAAACAAATTAGAGAAACTATATTATAGAACGTACAGATTTTTTAAACTGTTCATCTAGTTAATTACAGTGATGGACCATTTCGAAATCGACTAATTTAGTCATTTTTGAATAAAGGGGATTAATTAATAAATAAGTTAAAGGGGATAAATAAGATTAAGGGGATTACTCTTCTAGGACTGGAAACGCTTCTGTTAGTAGATAGATGGAAATATTAAACAAAGGTTTGAGCGAAGTGGTATAAACAATTTCAAATACACTAAGAGGTCAAGAAAAATAAAGAAATCTTTGGAAAATGAAATAATGTAATCGATTTTCTAGGTCTCGATGAGCTCTAACATCCACGAAAAAAAAAGTCCGGTATTCAGATGACCCTTAATAGAATTTGATGGGGTTAATAATATTTTCGGTTAAGGAGAGGTATCCGCGAACAGGAGTTTCGCTGTAGAATGAACGATGCTTATGATCACTGATAATACTTTCATCAACAATAGTTGAAATATTTTTTATTTATTTATTTTAAATGACATTTACAACTGTATACAAAAAAAATACATCTAGTAAATTTGCACATTGGTATAAAGACATGGAACACATGTTGAGAAACTACCCATTGGTAGCACTCAAATAATATGTCTATATTAGAAGATCACGTGGCCATCTTCTTTTCAGACGCCTCGGAGGGTTATCAGGAATCGAATAGGAAGCAAGGTTAGAGACAAGAGGGTTGGTATGGTTATGAAGTTTATTATGGAAGGACAGATATCTGGATTGGGCCAAATCTGATACATAAGGAACATTAAGGTCATTATGGATAATTTTATTTGTAACAAAGTAAGGAGCATTGAGGATTTTACGAAGGATTTTGGATTGCAAGGACTGTATGCGAGAGGAATTTGAAGGCTTGGTGGAGCCCCATAGCTCAACCCCGTAAGTCCAAATAGGCCTTATTATAGTCATGTAAATCAGTCTTTTATAATTGATTGGAAGGTTAGAGCGTTTGTCTAGTAAGTGTTGAAGTAGTCGGAAACGTCGAGCGGTTTCTTGTCGTTTCAGTCTGGTATGAGGATTCCAAGTTAGACGTTTGTCCAGATGGAGTCCTAGGTAACGGATTTGTTCAACAGGAATAAGTGAGGTGTTGTTAAAGGATACTGAAGGACAGGAAGTCATTGGTTTACGACGAAGGGTGAAGGTAATTTGATGGGATTTATTGGAATTTATTTTAATTCTCCATTTCTGACACCATTCTTCCAGGTTTGTGATGTGGAATTGAAGGGTTTGGGATGCAATAGATGGGTCGTTATTGACTGATAGGATACATGTGTCATCAGCATATGTGGTGATGACAGTGTTGGGATGGGTTGGGATGTCAGCTGTATAAACTGTGTAAAGGATAGGACCTAGGATACTACCTTGAGGAACACCTGCAGACTGGGAAAAACGGGATGTATATACATTGTTGTGATTTACTTTAAAGTATCTATCAGTAAGGTAGGAACGGATAATGAGGAAGTAGGTAGATGGTAGGAATTTTCGGAGTTTGTACAGCAGTCCCGGGTGCCAAACTCTATCAAACGCCTGTTCAACATCGAGAAAGGCTCCCGTACAGTACATACCGCGCTCCAATGCAGAGGATACTACGTCTACCACACGATGGCATTGCTGTATAGTGGAATGGGAGGAGCGGAATCCAAATTGGTGATCTGGGATTATGTGATTAGAATCTAGGATTGGGTACAGGCGTTTTAAGATTAGTTTTTCCAGGATTTTTCCCATGATGGGTAACAGAGAGATGGGACGGTAAGAGGATGGATATTCTGGTGGCTTTTTGGGTTTGTGGATCATTTTGACAATAGATATTTTCCAAGGATCAGGGAAATATGTTGTTCGGAGTACAGCATTATATATGAAAGTAAGGAATAGGATGGCTTTTCGAGGAAGAAGTTTCAAGATCTGGGATGTTATTAGGTCATGTCCAGGAGCTTTGTAGGAGGGTAATCTTTGAATGATGTTGGATATTTCTGTGGGATGAAATGCTTTAGGTGGTAGGGACATTTGGAGAGGAGTATCCAGTTCTGATTCAATACATTCGATGTGGGTTGGATTAAGGATATCAGGATGTGGGTTGAAAATTTGGAACAGATGTTGACCGAATAACTGGGCTTTTTCTTCGTCGGATTTGGACCAGGTTTGGGATTCAGTAAGAAGTGGGTGATTAAAATCTTTAAACTTCAGAAGTTTTTTGGTTGTAGTCCATAGTGATTTGTCAGTTGTTGTAATATTTCCAGTTAGGTTCAGTAATTGTTGAGTTTTATATTTTCTGATTTCTGATTTTAGTTTGTTAGTCAATTCGGTATAGTACGTTTTGTCTGAAGGATATCTAGTCCTGTGCCACTTCGATCTTGCTCTGCGTTTATCCCTTAATAAGATTCGAATATGCTGTGGCAAGTTAATTTGTCTTAAATTATTGCTTTTATTATTAACAAATGTGTTATTATTTATACTCGTTGTTATAGTTGTATTAAGGTTTTCTATGGCATTATCAATATGTTGTTTTGTCTTGAGGGGAATTTTTAAGTCCAGTTTATCTTCCAGATCATGACGAAATTTGTCCCAGTCCACTCGTCCTGTAATTAGTTTAGGAAGTTTAGGTTTAGGAGCAAAGTTCGAATGTAGTAAAAGCAAAACTGGACTATGATCTGACGAAAGGTCATCCAGGGATTTGATAATGGATTGGGAGGAGGAAATCTGGGAGGTGATAAATATATCCAGGATATCGGGACGTTTTTTCAGAGATGTAGGCCAATATGTAGGATTCATGGGTGAGAGGATTGAATAACTGTTGGAAGAAGAGACACGTGATAGGATGCTACCGCGGGAGTTGGATGTTCGACAACCCCATCGTTGGTGTTTAGCATTGTAGTCTCCTCCAGCAATAAAGCGCGCTCCGAGGGATTGAAATAAGGAATCAAGTAGGCTATAAGAGAGGGAATTACCAGGAGGACAGTATACAGCTGAAAGTGTTAGATGGAAAGGACGAGTTGAAAGGATTACAGAAGTTGATTGAATGGCATCAGTTGGAGTAGAAGGGATAAGGGAATGCGATAGAGATTTATGTATAAGGATGCAAGAGCCAGCGTGGGAAGTGTTGTCTGGATGGTCAGATCTATAAGTGATGTAGTCACGTATGTAGAATTGTGTCCGTTGAGTGAAATGAGTTTCTGTCAGAAGAGCAATGTCAATATAATTGTCATGGAGAAATATGTCTAGTTCGTCACGGTGGTTTTGTAGTCCGTTAGCGTTCCATAAGAGGATAGCTAGGGGCTTTGTATTCATCGGAAGTTAAACGGGATTTCGGAAAGGAGTCTTGTGAGAAGAGTTATAAGCGGTTTGATAGTTTGTTGAAGATCTATCAGGAATGATGATAGGATAGAGTTGATGTCGGATGATGTTTGGCTGGGAAGTGGATTTAGGTCATGAGGTTGTGATGAGTAATCTATGCGAATAGGATTGCTGGGTGGAGGGTGGGTCCGACGTGGGGTACGAGGAGTAGGATCTAAATTCTGTTGGACTTGTGATGGGAGGTTCATCTTGGGAGTAGGAACGAGTGGAGCTGGGTGTGGGTGCTCTGGCGGGAGTTTGACCCTTAAGGGTAGCTGATGGGGAGGGATTGGCTGACGAGGCTGTTGAGGTTGAGTATTAGAGCTTTTGGGCTTGGATTGGGAGGTTTGAGGCGCCTGACTTTGAGGCTGCTTCTTAATGATGCAAGGCTGCCATTGAGAATTTCTTGAGTTCTGTTGAGGATAATCCTTAAGTGTAGAGATGGATGGTTGTTGTTGGACGGCGATGGAAGGTGAAGTCGGCAAAGCAGGGAATGTTTCCTGATTTTCAATTTCAGGTGGCTCAGGACAAGTTTTTTGAGCAGGTCCAAGGGTTTTCGTCGCTAAGTTGCGTGATCTCTGTTTGTGAAGATTTTTATACACCTCACAACCTCTATAGCTTGCAGGGTGGGCTTCACCACAAAGAGCACATGTAGCGGGCTCATCTTTTGGCCTCTGGCAAGTGTCTGAAGCGTGAAAACCGGCGCATTTAACACATCTGGCCTCGTGATGGCAATATGTCTTCGTATGCCCGAAGTTTTGACACTTAGTGCATTGTACTATTAGGGGCTTCTGTCTTGGTTCTTCAAATCGTACTGTCGAGTATACTAAACGTTGAACCTGAAATATTTCATTATTCGTTTTTGCTGGTTCCAAATCTATAAAAAATAATGGAAGCGGATATCTTTCCCTAGGATGTAGTACGGGTGCTATGTGCCTGACGTTATGACCGATTTCTTCCAGGCCTGTTTTGATGACAGATATAGGAGTGGTTGAATGTAGACCTCTCAGGACTACTCGAAACGCCTTGTCCTGTTTCAATTGGTAACAATGGAAGTCGTAGTTTTTGGAAGTTAAATGGCTAATCAATTTTTTATAGTTTTCTCTAGAGTTCGTGTTTATTTTAATGTCATTGATTCGAGAGAAGCAGCGAAAATTTGGCTGTCCGATTAGTTTTGCAATTTCTTGACCAAACGACACGAAGTTCTCAATTTTTGAAACAAAAACAGGTGGCGGTTCGGGGTCAGAAAAATCTTGAGGCTTCGGAATCTTGCTTGATAAATTGTTATCGAGAATAGTATTCTTGCTGGCTGAGGTGCTTGGTGCAGTTGGCTCTGATTGTGTGGCATTAGATTTACTCCTCGTTTTAGGTGGAGATTTTTCTTGTTCTGCTGGCTTATTTGATTTGTTAGATTTATTTTTTGTTTTTTTCTTATTTGGTGAGTTGCTTCCCGAACCGGGAGCGGAGTTTCGGACACGCTTTTGGAGCGTACGTCTTTTCAAGTATTGCGAGTCAGTCTCGCTAATTTCTGAAAAGGGTGTCTCGTTCTCCGAGTCTTCACAAGAAGTGTTCTTATCCAAATCCATGGATTTATCCATGATGGATAAATGAGTGTGAGAGAAAGAGAGAAAAAAAAATGTTTTTTAAACCTAAATAATAAAATGAAAATTATAAGATAGCTTCTTAAGAACTAAACTATTTACAAACTATGTACAGATATAATATAAAATAATTCATTTCAGAATTAATTAATGAGTAAATAAAATAAAAGTCTCCTGAAAAATATTAAAAATATAAAGAGAAAAAAAAAAAAAAAAAAAAAAGAAAAAAAAAAAACCTAAATGTCTTGGATTCGAACTGTGAACAAAGCCGAAGAATGTTAGTATACACAGAGCCGAGTCTTGACCGTAACTTATTACAGATAAGGTAAACCCGTAAGGGATTACGGGCCACTTGGGCTTGCCGAACGAGCACTAATTTATTACTGCTTCATTGTTAATCAATAGTTACTAACCTGAACATATGTGACATAAAATGTACCACTGTTTATATAGTCACTGTTGATATAGTCTTACACCAGAATTTTAAATAGTAACCACATTACATAGTAACAAATACAGAGCGATGTGAATCTTCAACTGCACTTGCGGCCATGACACTTGCTACTTAGTTGAAATATGATATTAGAATTAACATATTCGATTCTATTCTATTTCATAAGTATTCTAACGATCACAATAATTATAAGGAAATCACTTATCGTATCTCAGTGAAAGAAGAAACAACCCATTAAGAAACTGCATATTAAGAATTGAACATTTTGAGTTCTCGCGCTCCTATTTACTGAAAGGACTCGCCCATCCGACCGTATAAAAAAGAACAAAAACATTTTACAAGACACCTCCAACACTGAAAAGTATCAGGAAAACTTTGGACATGATACAAAACCTACTAGAAAATTTAAAAAATGACGAAAAAGCTTTAAAAATACATTAATATTGATAAACGAAACTGTATAATTGAATTTAACTTGGATAACTTGGAAGTGTTTCCAATGACCATGAAGAGTAGAGGCAACAGAAAAAACAAAATAAATAATTATAAATTCACCTATTGACATTGAATTTTTTAAAGATTTCCTAACTATTTATCATGCTGGAAAACAATATTCGAGCTTGGATTCCATATCGTTAGCTCTGTGTTGGTTTTTATTTAGAATATTGAAGATTTTTTTTTTATAAATAACTAATAGTTACCATATGATCATATGATCATAGTTTTTTGCTTTTTAAGAAGTAAATACTAAGTTAATTGTTTGTAAAATAAGTACATGTTTGTAAAATAAAGCCAAAATTAAGTTTGAAGAAGCCGAAGCTGTTTCGTTCAAGGACTTCAGCCAGATAAGCCCAAAAATGTTTTATTTTTTTTCATTTTTTTGTTCGGTTCCTAAATTCTTTACTTATCTACAAATAGTGAAGTTAATCTAATAATTATATACAATTATGAATTTCTTTCTTTTCTACTAATTTTCTTATTTCTTTGGATTTTTTAAACATTAATCACGTAACCTAACAATGAACGGTACTGATCCACTCAGTCCACATTCAAAACGGCGGAAAAGAGGCAGAGTAAAACCTATCCTCGACAACTCTAATATTTCAGATAACAATCGTAATGTAACTCCAAGTTACTTAGTAATGAGTAGGAAAGATGAAAACAATTTCAAAAATATTTCACCTTTTTTCATTAATAAGGTTATCACTAACGCTGTTGGTAGTGTTAAAAACATACGAAAACTTAGAGATGGGAATTTGTTAATTGAAACCACCAACGCAAAACAATCAGAAACATTATTGGCCACTACGAATTTTAAGGGTCAATTTGAAATAGAGGTTAGTCCTCATCGTACCCTCAATTATTCCAAAGGCGTAATAAAATTTTATGATTTGCAATTCGCAACGATGGAGGAAATAAAGGAAGAACTAAAATATATGATATCAGATATTTTAAGAATTAAAATTAAGAAAAATGGTGAGGAAAAATTTACTCACACTTACATATTATCCTTTATTACCCCCAAGCCTCCTGAAACACTTAAAATAGGATTTTTAACAGTCAATGTTGAGCCTTGTACATCAAAACCCTATAGATGTTATAATTGCTTGGGATCTTCACATCCGACAAAACAATGCAAAAAAATAGCACTATGTGCTAACTGCGGTCAGCCCCGACACCACGATAGCTCGATATGCTCATTGCCCTGAGCTGCACCAACTGCAAGGGGGATCATTCCGACTTGGACCATAGGTGCCCCATTTTTAAGTTACAAAAAGAAATCAAGGCTATTCAATCTAATAGTAAGATATCATACGTAGGGGGAACTAATATTTTAAGAAAAAAAAATCCATCTATATTCCTAAAATCATATGCAGAAGCCACAAAATGCTCAGAAAAAAAAGATATAGGAGTTCAAGTGAACTTCACTTTTGCTACCCCTTAGACTACTACACCTAAAGGCTTAGAGGACATGTCGACTACAAGATCGCGTTCAACATCGGTCGGAATGGAGGCGATGGCCTTAACCGTATTCACCCCTACTCTTCCTTCCATTTCTTCCTCTCTTATTCCTTCCAATTCTTTGATCCCTTCTTCCTCACTAGCCCCTCCACTTCTTCTCTTTCATCCAGCTCTTCCTCTTTACCCATCTTTTCTGTCTCATCCAACCCTCCGCCACCCGTATTCTCTTCTCTTTCTAATACCCTCCCTCATCCTTCTATCCGGACTTCATGGTCCACTACTCCTACACCTCTACCACCAGCAGAGCAACTAGCTGATCGGGCTCTGGAGGCGGGTGAGTCATCTTCTCCGGACTGCTCTATGTTGACTGACGAAGACACCGGGCAAACGGATGTTGATGGTTATCAGCTACAAAGTAATAAAAAAGGAAGGAAAAAAAACAAAAACAAAAAAAGTTAACTGTTGATTAACCCTTACAATGAAATGTTACACTTAATAATATCATCTTTTAATTTACAAATATTTTATTGTATCATCATATATACACTTCCTTCATTGGCTAATTTTTTACTAAAGCATTGCGAAAATTACAAAAGCACATTATTTCTACAATTACATTATTTATTTAGTTATTTATTTCTTATTACATATAATTTGAATCTCATTAATATTGCAACCTATTTATTTGTTTATATCTCAATTAAATCAATATCGCTATTACATTCTAAAAGCCACTCAGTTCCAATGGCTTGTACGAACTATGAAAGGTTGTTCTTTTATCTACTCCATAATCATGCCCGATGTTAAAATAATTCAATGGAACTGCAATGGAATCTTAACTCATTTCTCTGACCTACAGCTATTGATACAGGACAACCACCCCACTCTTCTGTGTCTGCAGGAAACACACTTAAAACCTAGTGATAAGTTGACACTTAGGGACTTCGAACTTTGTCGTCTAGATAACGTTAGTGGAGCTCGAGCTTGCGGAGGAGTTATGACACTAGTATCTCACCGTTTGCAATTTGAACCGATTGTTCTACACACCACTTTACAAGCTGTCGCTATCAGAATTCTAGGAGAGCAATCCCTCACTTTCTGCAACGTATACCTACCTCAACAAACTCTGTTAACATTAGAACAGTTGGAATCACTTTGTTCCCAACTGCCTAGACCACTTCTATTTTTAGGGGACCTGAACGCCCATAACACCATCTGGGGGTCAGAAAGAAGTGATAGAAGAGGAAAGGTAATAGAAAGCATGCTGGATACCAATAACCTACATGTTCTCAATTGCGGCGAACCTACGTTTTTAAGCTCATCATATGGCACATACTCTTCCATTGACGTCGCATTTTGTTCAAGCAGTTTATTACTGAACACCCTTTGGAATGTAATATCTGATCAGTATTCCAGCGACCACTTCCCTATCATGATTAATATGGTTGGGCATCTACCCTTCATGAGCAAAAGATCAACCAGGATTCATCAAAGAGCAAACTGGCAACAATATGCGGCAAACATTCAATTCCTTCCTGACCTCCACAGACGATGTAGAAGAGAGCTGCTCTCTCATTACCTCAACAAAACGAGAAGCAGCGGACCGTTTTATTCCTAAATCATCATCCAGACCAAAACGACAACCCGTTCCGTGGTTTAACGCCGATTGTAAAGATGCTATAAAAAAGAAGAGAAAAGCCTATAGGGTTTTTAAAAGAAATGACTCTTCAAAATTTCATAGAATACGAAAAATCAAAAGCATCATGTAAGAGAGTGATGTTACCAAACAACCTGAACAGTATGTTTCATATCAATAACACTTCCCGGTGTGGAAGAAGGTTCGGGCTATCGAAGGAAAACGAATTTTTCAACCTATCTATTTAAATGCGGGAAGAGGCGTCACTTGCTACGAGGAAATTGTTGAATGATTGTCAACTTTTTTCAACGCATACAATGGTAACGAGATCATTTCTTTGAAACAAAAGCGAAAGAACCATTTGATTTTATATCAACAAACAAGGAAAAATATAATTTACTTTTCAGCATGAGAGAACTAAAAAGTGTCCTCACTGAACTAAGAGGTAAATCACCAGGTCCTGATGAACTGACATACGAAATGTTTAAACATTTATCTGATGACTCATTAAAGACAATCCTACAACTTTATAATAAAATATGGACCAGCGGTGTTTTTACTGTTCAGTGGAAAGAGTCTATAATAATACCAGTATTAAAAGCAGGAAAGCCTAAAACTGAAGTGACCAGTTACCGTCCGATTTCGCCAACAAACTGTGTTTGTAAAATTCTAGAAAGGATGGTGAACAAACGCTTCATTTGGTTACTTGATGAATTAAACGTCCAAGATAATTTGCAATGTGGTTTTCGCAAAAAACGCTCCACCATCGATAACCTTGTCAGAATAACTACTGAGATTCAAGATGGATTTGTCAATAAGGAACACTCGGTAGGTATATTCTTTGACATAAAAAATGCTTTTGACACAGTATGGCAATACAATATCCTCAAGCAACTGCATGGATGGGGAGTTAGGGGAAATCTTGCAAACTTTATTAGAGGATTTCTCGGAACAAGGTTTTTCAGAGTCATGGGGGGGGGGTGGAACTGCTTCTGAAAGAAAGTATGTAAGCAATGGTGTACCTCAAGGCTCAGTATTGAGTACGATATTATTTTCAATTGCTATTCGAACTGACTGTTTGACACCCAATATTACAGGATATTTATTTGCTGATGATTTTACAATCCTCTGTAAATCATGTGACCTTCACTTCATTAAGCTCTGTCTTCAGGATGTAGTAAACAGTTTAACATTGTGGTCACAAAGAACAGCATTTAATTTCTCAACAGATAAGAAGCGATGTGTACACTACAGCCGTCATAGAAAATATAGCACTCCACCCCAAATCACTTTAAATAATGTCCCACTTTTGTACACAGACCAGATTAGATTTTTAGGTCAACATCTAGATAAAAAATTAACTTGGTCTATGCATATCGAACAGCTCAAATCCAAGACGATAAGCCGAATGACGCTACTGAAGAAATTAGGTAACACCAGATGGGAATCAGACAGAAAGACTATGCTCCGTGTATACCAAGCAATAATTCTTAGTAAAATTGATTACTGTAGCTTTATATACGCCTCCGCAAGCCATAATAAAATTAAAAACTAGACGCAGTCCACCATGCTGGCATTCGCCTCTCCACTGGAGCTTTCAAAACTTTGCGTGGATGCTGGTATAGTACCTCTTTTATATCGCCGTCAAAAGCTGGTTGCCAAATATATTACGAAAATATATACCCAACCAGAAAACCCTGCTTACAATTCTATATTCCATCGGAATATTTATTTATTTATTTGGTATTTTGTTGCCTCTACCCTGTAGGGTCATTGGCAACGCCTTTAAATTACACTCTGTTGTAGAGTCTTGTCCACTGTTTATACCAGGCAATTTCTTTGTTTTGGAGATCCCCTTAATGCTTTTCACTTTATTCCAGAGCTCCTTCATTGAACTGCTTTAATTTAATGAAGATACGAAGTCTCCCCATGACGATCTTTTGCTTTTCGGTAATATCGTAATCTTTGTATCTCACTGTCTGAGTTTCTTGTAAGTGTATTTCTTGGAGACAAACTAGTATAGGGTTCTCTTCGCTTATTGTCATTTTTAGGTGCTCTAAATGTCGGAAAAATCTTTTACAATTCCATTGAATGATTGTTTTCATTTTGATTGGCAAAGTGTTTCCTATTTTCCAGATTATTGTTATCACCATGTGTTATTTTTAAATGCTCGGTAGTGTTCAAGGAGTGCTCATTCAAAATCTTTATTAGTTTTGAGGTTCTGATTTTTAGCCCTCTATGTGATACTGTGTCTCTGATATCTGAAAGCATTGTTTTTAGACCGTTTACATTGTTTGTAAACTGAGACATGATATCAGTAGCGTTTGATTCATTTTCTCCCCGAGTCATGTCGAGTAATAGGCATATTTTTTCGTAAGTGAGAGGGTAAGTGCTTTTGTTGTTTAAGATCATGGTTCGCACGGGTTTGGACCCGTGCGAACCATGATCTGAAATCCCACTGAAACCATACTTGGGTATGGTTTCAGTGGGATTTCTGGTCTTCTTTGTTTTAATATTTGAGCCGGCTTTGCACTTTTTCGCAGGTAATGATACTGTATCTCTAGTTTGTGAACGTTGTTGGTTTTTGTTGATCCCTTGATTCTGTGATAAGTATGGTTTGGATTTGCATAGGGTTGTTATAGTAATGTTATTCCGTTTTTGTTTCTGGTCATCATCCTGTATATATTTCTCACTTTCAGATGTACCTATCAATGTTTCCTTGTCAGTACATTTATTAATGGGTGTTTTCTCGTCAGTATATTTGTCAATAGGTGTTTTCTCGTCAGTATATTTATTAATAGGTGGATTGTTATCAATTGTTATCTGCCTATTACTATATTCCAAGTCGCCTGTTGTGTTAGACTCAATGACTACAGCATCAATCCTTGCCTCTTTCTTCAAACTACCCTCTAAATCAACTGTGCTTGAGCATGGCTCGATCTCAGTTGATTGGAGCGTGTGCTCAATATCTACCGGATTATACCATTCCGGCAGTTCTTTTTCCAAACATTTCGCTGCAAAATGTCCCGGTTTCTTGCAGATGTAACAGACTATAACATCTTCAGCGAGAAAAATCCGGTAATTGATTCCCTGATAAGAAAAGGCAACCGTGCTACTTAACTTAGTTATATCATCCGCCTCTATAAATACCTGTCGTCGGAACGTTAGTACATGACTCAGGTTTTTTTCCTTATACCCGAGGCGTAAGAAAGTTATTGGTGATAATAGCCTAATCCCTAGCTTCTGGATCTCTTCTTCCAAAATTGTTTGTACAGGTATACTGGGGCAAGCACCGGAAATAATGATCCGCTTTCCTGGATCAACCAGTCGTTTAATTGGTATCTTATAATTCCCTATCATACAGGAGTGCTTCATTAGAAGCATATCAAGTTGATGCTTGCTACTCAAATGAAAGCAAAATCTATTTCCAGAAATTCGAGAGGCATACCTAATGTGACTGGGTTCCATTATCTCAGCGAGTGCTTCGATATACTGTTTCTGCTTCACACCGTTAACAGTAGGAACAATAATAGCATACTCACGGTCAAATCTCTGTTGGTATGACGGCACTTTGGCATAGGTAGGGCCAGGTTGCTTAACTTCCCAGTTTACAGCTTTATTGGTGACTTCCATTTTTCCTGCTTGAGTGATCTGGAGTAGTCCACACATCTCAGCATTCCTTACAGCGCCTGGATCAACTTGAAACCTTCCATTACCGAGCCTTGCACTTAAAGTGCCTGCCCTGACAGTGTTTCCTGCAAACACTTTCCTGTTAATGAGCAGGAGTGTTACGATCGGCAGCCACTGGAGTTGACTTTCCTTAGTCGTTGGAAACCGCCGTCGGACAAATACGGAAGATTGAAATATTCCTCCCATCCACTTTGGTATAGAATGAGATGGGTTATCTCTGAACTAATTCAGTATCCGTACACAAACCTACCAAGAAAGCTACCACCATGGACATTATCACCTCCACAAGTAAACAGTAATATGTTGAAAGTCTCAAAGGCAAAACAATGTTCCTCACAAGAAATTTGTCAAACGTTCCAAGCGGGACTTAGTAATTATCAGTCAGACAATATAATATATACAGACATTTCTAAAACAAATGAGTCAACATCGTGTGCTGTGTTAAATGCTGGTAAAACTCTAAAATTCAAACTGGAAAGTATCTGCAGTATTTTCACAGCCGAGCTGATGGCTATTTTAAAAGCACTAGAACTTGCCCAGTCATCAACGGAACAGTCAATAATTGTATGCTCTGACTCACTGAGTGCCCTCAAAGCTATTTACAATTTATTTTCAGAAAACCCTCTTGTACAAGAAATCCATTTTCTCATAAAACGAATAGAAGATTCTTCGAAAAAAAGTAACTTTCCTATGGGTTCCCAGTCATTCTGGTATCTCTGGAAATGAGGAAGTGGACAGAGCAGCAACAGAAGCCCATTCACTGGAAGTAATAACGCCCTCTTATATCTCAACATCAGATTTATTGAAACCAATAAACATAAAGATTTTAAACGAATGGCGACAGAACTGGACCACGTTGGAGAATAATAAACTGAGGATAATCAAACCGACCGTCAATTGTTGGGCCTCGTCCTACAGAAAATGCAGAAGAGAGGAAGTAGTCCTCACACGCCTCAGAATTGGACATTGCCGGTTGACCCATGGCTACCTGATGGCAAGGGAAGATCCCCCTCAGTGTCAACTCTGTAAAGTGGCTCTCACAGTGAGTCATATCTTTGAGGAGTGTCCTCGCTACAGGAGAGAGATTGAAAGACGTGGTGTACCTCGTCAGCTCTGTGAGGCACTAACAGATAACGAACAACGTATCGATAGTACCATTGAATTCATTAAGAACATAGGGCTAATTCAACTAATCTGAACTAAATTACTTTTTCTCACAAATTTCGATATATTGACTTAATTTCTATAAACGCTATACTTTTTTTTTTTTTTTTTTTCTCCTCGATAGTAATTTATGTATATTTTTTTTTTTATTGCTTTTTAAAACATATTTATTTTTTAATAGTAGTTTTAAGATTTAAAAATAAATCAATCAGTACTATTTGAGGGCAATTATAACCATCAGCAGTTTTTTTGCCCCTAAACCCAAAACAACAACAACTAATAGTTAAATCATTAATAGTAACCAATTAATTACCATTAAATAGCAAATAGCCCTGCATTCGCTTCTGGTGGAGAATAAAAAACTTAGTTCGGCATTCTTATATGATACTTATCTGCTTGTAAATATAAAATGTTATGAAAACGTTAATTAAAATGAAGTTATGTGGTAAAACAATAATAAATTATTAGGACATTCCAAAAAAAGCCAAATCCAAAACGGCTGTCAGATGAATTTAAGCTTTTGTCTTTTTTTTATTCAGTAAAACGGAGAGGTATCAATAGCCAATTATCGATAGCGGACTATGGGAACAGAAATCGAATGGAAAAGCAGAGGATTGGGGGCGTCCTTTAATTAACAACGAAGGTATAAGTTACAGTAACAAATAAACGGGATAACATCAGTTGTCCATATATAACACCGTATAGTTAGAGGGCAGATGTGAAAAATTGACAAGAATGCATTAGTTTGGTTTTGGAATTCCATGTTTTATATAACTAATATTTGATTTACAAATACATTTGTTTACTTCTAATAATAAACTACTAGCAACTATTAAGATTTAAGTATTTGACCAATTTTTTTTTGAAAATATATTCTACTTTACATTACATTATTTAATTTAACTCACAATTTTGACCATTCAAATATTTTCTAAATTCATTATAATTCAATCGATTTTTATTTAAACATTTTTACGAAAGTGAAATAAATTTTTTTTTGGCTCTGGTATTTCATTGTCAAGTCCTTTGTTGTACATTTTTATGATTCAACTTTAGAAATTATTGGCTTGCTATATAAAATCATTTATGTCAGTTATATTTTTCTAACTAGATAAATTATTATTTTCTACTTTATTATTACATAACTATTTGTATAAATAATAAGGCCTACTAACCTATTTACCTATTCCATGGTATCCATATAACAGCTTAGTTGCATAATTTCTAAGAATCAGTAAAACATTTTCAAACTTACAATATGGTCAGCTCTGCTCTCAGTTCAGTTCATCTTCATATAACAAATATTTAAAACAGAAAAGAGCCATAACCTATACGAATAGATGTAATACTTTAATTTTTTTATATAAGCAACTGATATTATTTCAGTTTCTATTTTTTTTTATTTAAGCCAACATTACACCGATTTTTTCATTTCAAAATCCTACTACGTAGTTTCGGGTCGTCGAGCAATTTTCAAGTCTAATTTTTTTTCCCCTCAATTTACAATTATATCCAATATTTTTTATTTTACTTTATTTTTTTTAAATTTTCCATTTATAATTATTTGTGGGCTGACAAATAATATGATAATTTCACATTGCATAACTTTTTTAATAAGAATTTTTTAAATAATAATAATGTAATATAATAATTAAAAATAGACATGATGATCATGATACTGGCTACTATGAGAAAACATTTCATATGAGAAAACCCACGTGTTTTACATATGAAATGTAAAGGACAAGCTCATGACAGATGGTCTTAATAATAAGTTTTTAATCATTGAAATATGTGTTTTTATTTAAATGCATCAATGATTATACAAATAATTATGAATGGAAAATTTATAAGAAAAAGGTAATATTGGATATAATTGTGAATTGAAATTTATTTTTAGATCTGAAAATGGCTCGAGGAGCCAAACGTCGTAGTAGGATTTTGAAGTGAAAACATCGGTGTAATATTGGCTTAAATAAAAAAAAAATAGAAAGTGTAATATTATACCCCGAAATATAAGAATATAATACTGATATTATAATTGTTATTGTTATTATAAAGATTGGGCCTGATGAAGTTGGGGATATCACTAAGAACTTTATTTTTACAATTAGGAACAAAAACTATTTTTCTTATTTTGCTTAGAAATTTCTATAACTTGATTGGTCCCGTCCTGCCCATCGTTTTTCTATTTTCGAAGTTTTTAAATGACTTTTGAATGCATTTTTTAAACTCCCTTATTAAAGTTTTAAGAAGAATCGAAATTTGAATTCATTATTTCTCCTTGATATTCTCTTTTTTTTTTTGACATCTTGTTATAAATTATTATTGAATTATTTGTTTACATTTTGTTTACATATATAGTTCACTGTAGAGAATATTGTATATAAAATAACAATTTGTCAATATTTTTGGTTGAAACTTAAGTTTTCTTTTATTTATTTGAAGAAAAAAAAAATTCTATTTGGTTCTCCGATACAGCGATTAACATCAACGAATATGATTATCAAACAAAAAAGGATCTTTACCATAGTTCAAAGTGTTATTTTTCTGCTCAAAATCTGTTTGGTGAACAAGAAATGCTACTCTTCTATGATAATTCTCTCGAAAATCTTTTTGAAAAAGCCATCCATTATGACTGCATAATCTCCATATTCCTCTTTGGAAGAGCATATATTATTATTTCATACAACTTGGATTAAAGAGAAGATTCGGATGGCACTGCTTTGATCCGTTATTCAGAGCAGCTAGATCCATTTCGATTTAAGTCATGCACATCATATTCAAAGGATTAAATGTAAATTGTGTGCAGCTGAGCTCAACCTACCTGAGCGAATGCGTTGTAATGTTTGCATCTCTCTCCACATTTCATGTATATAAGGTGCTAAAAAGCTTACTCAATTCTAAAACATACTTTTTTATATGCTTTAGAATATAAAAAAATGATGAAAGAAGTGATTGTAACTTGGTGTATATATCCATTGACAACTACTTGTGCAGATAACACGACAATTATCACAAACTATCAAAATCCTACATAGGCCTTACAAGCTTTGTCAATTATTTAAATTACAAGACTATTCTTTATTTTAGTTACTTTTATTTTTTCTCTACTTTATCAACTTTTGAATCCCGGATATGAGAAATTCAGGATTTTGTGAAAAAATAAAGAACTAGCTGTAAAATATATCCTCACTATAGATGGTTGAATTAAGCACTGATTAGAAATATTATATTTATGTTTTTATTTAAAAAAAAACGAAAATTTAAAAAACATATTTTAGGTTTATTAGAATCGATTTAAATTGATAAATAATTAATTGTACTAGAAGAAACCATTAATAAATAATCATAAGTTTAAAAATATTTCCAAATAAATTGTTAGTTGAAATTTAAAAAAAAATATAATTGATTGTCTATTTCATCCATAACCACAACCCGAATCTTCTAAAAAGATGGATGGAGTTAACATTATCATTAAGAAAAAAATTTTAGCAGTAATTTTTTCTTGTTGAATTATTGATATTATCCATTTCATGTTTTTCAGCACGAAATGTTGTTCAGATTTTCAAAATAATTCGGAGGAATATGTTCGATGGTTGCTCTAAAAATGGTTTCACTAATTGGCTTAGAATTTCAATTCTCTTCAACGAAATCTGTTACATATTTTAAGTACATAAGAATGGAAAAAAAAATCCAATTCACCATCAACTTTCTGCGGCTCAAAGAGAGAGATTGTCAGAATATTTCCTCCCGATAAACGTCGATTTTCAATCACTCTGCGGGAACAAAACTGTGTGGTTGACTGGATTGGTTGTTCCTTCAACGTCATAAATTTTTATGCGCGTTACAGTTCACTTTACATCTCACTTATTGGAGTATATTCACATATAAGGGATAGAGTTATTTTCGCGTCTCTGTAGTAAAACAGATAATAAAAAAAATTATAAATCAATAGCCCACTTATATTCGACCAGTTTTTAATTTTACAGGCTTTAAATGCATTTTTTCAGCCGAAATATTTTTTTTTTTTTTTTTCATATCCCCTTTTTATTTATTTTTCACTTGGAACCTTTTCATTGTTTTCATAGTAGTCCTTTTACTGCTTAAATGCATTGTAAGGTGTATTTTTTGATTTTTTGCCGTTTATGAGTACTTTGTTCTTCATCTGTAATATAACAGGTGATCGGGCTCACCTCAGGCTTGAGTTGACCTTATACTCTAGAGCTTACACCTAAATTAATAAAACATATATCTCATGAGATTTGTTGCCTACGTTTTGGAATTTGGCTGGTAATAATTTGTTGAAAAGACGGTTTGCCAATTGTTGGGATTTTTCGAAGAATGATTTTTTTCGTTTTGCCAGAAATTCGTTTATAGTTGATAAATTTAGTGTTGCTTGAATATCCAATGTCTTCTTTCTCTGCAGCGTGGTTCCTCTTACAATTTTTCTAATTATTTCATTTTGGAAATATTGTAATCTTTTCAGAGTTGTTTTGCTGATGTGTTCGAACAGAGGTGCACCATACAACAGAGCCGGCCGTATAATACTTGTATAGACTAGAAGCTTTAGGCGTAAAGATAAGTTTGTTATCCGAATTAAATTTTGGAGTCTGTATGTCTTAGATCTTACTGTTTTAATTTTTTTGTCAAAATGTCTAGTAAATTTTAAATGTCTGTCGAAGTGAATACCGAGATATGTTAAGGCAGTCGATAATTTAATACTGTTATTGTTAATTTTGAATTCGTTTGGCATTTTCTTTTTTCCTTTTTGGTATGAAAATATAATTCCTTTCGTCTTTTCAGTGTTAACATCTATAGTGAGAATTTTTAGCTGTTCTGCAATTTTTTCACAAGTTATTTCCGCCTGCTGCATAGCTTTTTTGGCATTCATACTACTACTTGAAACAGCAATGTCATCAGAAAATGCTGTCACGGTATCATTTTGGTGTTTAGTTCCCACTATTTCCGCAGTATATAATAGGAAAAGAACGGGAGATAAAACAGCTCCTTGGGGTACCCCACAAGTGAGATCGACATTATTTGATTTCTCATTGCCAACTTTTACTGATAAGGTACGACGGCTTAGAAATGATTTTAACACTGCGTATAATTGTTCAGGACAATCTGAATTTATAAGACGTTGACAGAGCTGGTTATGGCAAACCGAATCAAATGCCTTCGAGCAGTCCATTGATATTAAAGCAGTGGCCTTATTTCGATTCAAGTTTTTTGTAATCTCCGTCTGTAGTTTTACCAGTGAATGCTCAGTGCACATTTGAGCTTGAAAACCACTTTGCTCTGGTGGGATCAAATCATTTTGTGTGCAAAACATTCTTAAGTAGTTCAAAATGACTTTTTCTAATATTTTGGCAATGTGAGGTAACAAACTTACCGGCCGGTAGTGAGCTGGGTTATTACCATTTTTCGATGGTTTTAGCAGTGGAAATAAAACAGCATGTTTCCATAAATCCGGGAAGTAGCGAAGCCGTAGACAAGAGTTGTAAAGGTTCACCAGGTACATTATATCTATCCTTGGTAACTGTTTGAGTAATATACTCTTGATTCCATCTACGCCTGGTGCCCGGTTTCCTTTAGTCCTGCGGAGAATCGTTTTTAATTGTTTAAAAGAAACAAACATGTAATTGTTTTCCTTCTCTAAAATTGGAGACGATATCAAGTTCCCTGTTGTCTTTTTGATTTCTTCACTGTAGTATTGTGCTAACATTAAAGCTTGTTCTTTGTGATTTAATAGCCTGTCATTCTGATAGAGTTTGATGATATTAGACTCCCTACTAACATTCTTAACTATTTTCCAAAATTTTCGATAATCGAAATAATATTCAAAAATATTTATTTAACTCTTAAGGTTGATTTTAGTTATTCGAGAATAATCCAAAAATATAAATTGAAATACTTTTTTTGTACGCTAAAATTTTATAAAAATCATACCAGAAGGCAAAATGAACGTCTTATAACAAACCAGTTAAAGGTGGTAGGGCATTCAGTATGCCACAACGTACTGTTGGGGAGTTCTACCATCAAGACTTATTTTTATGTTTAAAACAGTTAATTCAAGACCAATACTGATATGGGGGAGGGGCGGGGACTGGTATCCGAGGGGGCATACACGTGTGCCTGGCAACTTAATAAAGTAAAGTTAACATGGTAAAATAATTTCGACTTCACATCCCAGCCCTGGGGGATTAGAATTCAGGCATAGCCTAAAAAGCGAGGAAGAGAAGGAATAAAAAAAAAAAATAATAAAAAAGGAAAAAGTCCAGTACCGATAATCAATTTATTGGGAAAAATAATATGTTAAGAAATTTGAATTTTTTATCCATCTCTTTTTTTATTTATTTTTGTTTTCTAAAAAATGTTGAGGTTGTGAATCATTACTCTCAACCTCTTGGAGATTTAAAATCGGTGGCTTTAAGTCTTAATAATTCGGGTACTCTTAATTAATAACATATTAATATTTATACATGTAACAGATTAATATAAACATAAATAAATATATTTACCATACATTCCTACTTTCATTGGTTTTAAATATTTCATAAAAAACGAATAGTTTATGACCAAAAAAAAAGGATAAATAAAAAGATAATAAAATAAGTTTTAGTAAATATAATGTTCTATCGGAATTTTTACTTGTTGGGCGCCTGGCTATACCAGCCTTTCATCTCTAAAGAGATAAATCTAGAAAACATGAGTTATTTACCCATTATTTGGCCATCATTAAACATGTGTCCTACCATGCAAGCTCAGGTGAAAAGGGGTTAGGTTGGATATTTTTATAAAGCAGCAAAAAAGGTTAACAGATCTATTTACTGAAAGAAATATTTACAGAATTATTACTATTAACAAGCAAAAGAAATAAAATAAAAGGAAAAAGAGAGAATTTAAAAAATAATTACTATATGACATTTTGTTTATTTATTTATTTTATTTATTTATTTAGACATATAATATTCTGTCACAGGGACAATAATTATATTGATAAATGAACACATTCACACCGTATATACAAAAAAAATAAAAATAAAATAAAATCAACAAAAGTAAAATAATAACTAAATAATAATAAATAAAAACTATATACAATAAAAATAAATAAAATAACCTAAATAAAAGTAAATTAAAAACATAAAAACACCTATATACAATATATACAATCAGGCGGGGAACCCAAATCCCCGCGCTTCTCTCTCAACCGCCTCACCGGTGCTAAAGCCGGTGGATACTATATGAAATTAAAGATAAATTGGAAGATGATAAAAAAATATACTTATTCTATATACAATAGTATGGCATGCAACATATAAACATCAAGAAGCGAAAGTCAAGATATAAGATATCGGAGCACACGCACATGCTAAAATAGGAACTGACAATAGTCACAGGAAACAAAAGGGAGAAGAGTTGTTTTTTTTTCTATGCTTCCTTAGTCATGGTTACAAATTATTAGTTGAATTAATATTTAAACTTACAAAAAAAAAAAAAATTAAAAGACAGCATAAAGAAAAAAAAAGGATTAGTCGGGCACAAAAAACGATGACAAAAAGGAAAATAGATACAAATTTCTTTATAGAAATGTCTTTAAGATTTGTTCTTCTATGAATTGAGAATTGATGTCTTGAGAGTGTAAACGAAAAAAAAAAATGAAAATAAGTATATTAATATAATAATAATAATATGAGTTATTGTAATACTCTTAACATGTAAATGTTCGAGTTACATCGGTTAATACATTTTTCCTCTCTATTTTCCGAACACTTCCCAACTATAAATTCCATGTTTGTCCCCTAAGAGACTTTTAACCGTGAAGTAGGATTCGAGATTGATTCTATGAAACACCTCACTGAATATTCAGCTGGAGCTGGGAGGTGAGGTGGGGGGAAGAGGAGGGGGAGAGAGCGCGTTCCTTTTATATGTTGGCTTCATATCAATGGGCCCCCTTCGTGCCTGGAACGATCAAGTGCAATTTTTATAAAACACCTTTTCCAATATTGGATGGCAAACGATTCCAGCAAACATCCAACATTCTTCTCTGAGTGGTACACTAGTGAGACTATTGATCAATTATTTAATAGTTTTGAAAATAAAAAGGAGGATAAAAAATGTATTATTTAAAACATAAAAGAAGCATGAAAATATAACAATATCTACGTTCATGTTATGCTATTAATTTATACAATTTTCGTTTACTTTGTAGAAGTATTCTAGTAGGTATTTCGAAAATTTATCTTTAACAGTGCTCTTGTTGCAAATAATTAAATGAAATATATTGAATGCAAATATAAGAAATAAAATATTATAATAGTTAGAAGCTGCATACAAAATAATTTCATAGCTTTTTAAGGTCATATATGATAATAGTGCATGTGATGTTTATGACCAGATCATGCTCTACGTACATCTACGTGTTGAAAAATTCTGGGGCGCGCATCACACAACTTTTAATTACCACCCTCTTCTTAGAAGAAATAAATATTTTCAAACAACTATTTATTTACATTTCATTATGGGTATTTTTATTTGTTTGAATATCCTAAAATATATACACAAATTTTAATTTTTATATTGCTGTAATCTTTACAATTAAATATTAAATAATACCAACGATAGTATTTTTGGAAACCGCATATGTATATGTACATAATATTATCCGTATTATATTATTATATTATATTATATTATCCGAGTCCGTATTATATTAAGCTCATGTTATCTATGGAAGCCTGTTATAATACTTCGAGTATTACAACGAGCTCGGCCGCGTCGGGTTCCTTGGATTCCTCTATTACAACTATTATCCGTTACGATATCTTATTTCTCCTTTAGTTAATTATAGAATTCTTTCAGGTTTTAAATTCAACTATTTTTTATATTAAAGATTAATGCGAAATAGTTAATTATTTTAAATAAAAAAAAATTAAAGGTACTTTAGAGGGAGCTAATATTGAAAATTATTCATTTGAGCCCTGTTAGAGCACATCAATACACATATGGTTTTATTATATTTTAATTCAGAATACCCGACATGCTAATATAAATTCTGTATTTCAAATATTTTTCTAAAATTGAAAGTTTCCCAGGGTTTATGCCTTTTACGACCACTGTGCTGCGGACGGACGGATTCTTGTTGTTCGATTTTCGGATTCTACATACGTAAAACTCAAAAATGCAAATTTTGAGGAGGATAGGATTCAATTTTTTAATTTTTTGAATAATTAAAATGGTTTATTATTGAAAATAATAAACCAAACATATTTAAAAACAATGATATCTTTACTACTAACGTTCTGATTTCCATGAAACTTTTTTTGATTTTTAGGATATTCAAATAATTTCGAAACAAGTCATTATAAAAATTACGAAAAGTGTATACTTCTTGAGTTATACGGAAATCTAATTTTACCATCCCTCGTAACTTTCTTTTCTGCTTCTTTTCGTTGAAGCACGTCTTCAAATCAGGTCAAATCAGCTTTAGTCAAGTTTCATCGAAATCGGTACATTCGTTTAGACGCTACAGTCTATAGCGACAAAGGTTTTTCGGCCACCATATTGAAAGGAAAGGGCGGATGGCAATATCGAGTTTTGAGGATCATCCTCGCGTGCTCTATGACATTGATAACGCATTTAAAAATAGTCGATCCAGTAGTTTCACAGAAAAGTCGCGAACGGCGTAAAGCGAAAAGACGATTTTTGGATTCTACGTAAATTGAAACGTAAAACCTCGAATTTTGAGAGATAGTTCTTTTTATGGTCGAATACAAAGGTTGATCATCAAAAATAATAAACCAAAACACAATTTGTCTAGTAGATTCTACATCTTCTGCTTGAAACCATACCGACAATTTTCACAGCATCCTTCCAACCAATCACAAGTTGTAGAAAGCATTGTGTTAAAAATGAGTATTTAGGTTACAAGTAGTCAAGACCATAATATTGTAAATTATGCGCCACCAAACTTTTTTATCTTTAATATGATTTTATGATACTAATTTCGATTGTCTATGTCACCAATTAAGTATATAATTAATTTGGGAGACTCACATGATATATTAGATCTATTTGAAAGAGGTAATACCTCAAAGGAAACATATAGATTAAAGTAAAATAATTAAAAATGATTATTATTCTTAATCAAAGGCGCCCTTTAAGCAATTTAATTAAACATGCTTAAATCCAGTATAAATAACTATAAGGGTGAAAAACAGCTGTGTGTAAAATATACTTGACAGAAATCGATATAAGCAGGATATTTAGGTATATTCATCCCATTTGATGGCATGGAACAGGTAATGGATATTTCAGTTATGAGGAAATCCTGTTGATTAACACACTGGAACTCTTCATAAACAATTTTCAAGTTAATTTATCAACAGAAACAGCATGCCAATATCCATAAGGTAAATCCTCACGGTGTACGATTTCACAATCTGAAGCAAAACGTGCTTCATTCACAGTTATGGAAAAACTAAACAAGGAAAATTTATTAATTTATAAACGGGTCTGAGAATTATTCTGTGAGATATGATCCTTTAAATGAACAATTTGGAATCAGTATGGCTTAACTAATAACGCTTCCATTTTAAGAGTGGAAATTTCGCATCGTAGAACCGACTGTTTATTAGAACACCATTTGCTTTCATCCTTTTAGTTTTAACGGATACCTGCTATTTCAAGCGGAGTTATTATATTTTGAAATAACAATAGATTTTAATATAAGAAAAAATAAATAAATAAGAAAAGAATAAAATACATTGGAACACTTTAAATTAAAGGAAATTTTTATGTTAAATATAAAAAAGTATTTTTGTATAAATTAATTCAAATTATTTAACTTTATCCTTAATTAAAGGATGTCCTGATTCCTTTACAGTTACTGAAAGGTTATATTGTTTACACTATACAGAGATTTTGTGTGATTAGGTGGGAAATCAGCTTGTGAAAGAGTTTAGAGTAACAAAGCAAACTTCAAAGACAGATACTTAATTCCCACTCACAAGGTTTAAAGGAAATTTCATCCACTATAGGACTTTTTAGTTTCTATAGGAAACCCTTTCATTATCATACATTATAATTTACTGGTTTTACAGGGCTTGGAACCGCTTGGCAGGGAGGAAAATCTGTGGTGTGGTTGAGATTCTCGGTTCTACCTAAACCTAATTTTCTCAATATATTTCTGATTACATTACAAATTGTTTGCTCGTATTATGAATCCACTAAATGAAAGAATAAACTTTTATTAAAAAGTTAAAATCATTTCTTTACGTTTTAACAATATTAGTAAGTAATCCAATTTTAATACCAGTGATGCATTCGGAAAGAAGCACCGGGATCTCCTCGTCCGAAAAAAAATCCTGTTTTGTAATTTTTCTGGCTGATCATAAATATCATATTTGAAATTCCTGTATTTGATATGTTTATTGTACTTGATTTACCTTAAATATTTACTTGTTATTTATGTATTATTTTACTAACTTGTTTTCTTTAAAAAAGATGTTTACATTTTTAGAATAGGATAGAAGATGGAATTTTTAGGATACAAATTAGGAGGAGACTAAAAAGGCGTTGGATGAGAGATCTTCCTTAAAAAATCTAAGTAATTGAAACAAGTTAGGGAAGAGATGCTGTTGATTAATTTTCTTCCCCATGCTGTTCATGTCATTATTTCTTGTTTCACATCAGATTTGCTGATTTTCCAAAAATAGTTGACAGGCGTAAATGCATTTTTTATAGTTCCCTAAAAAAAGATGTTAACAAACTTTTATCATGTCTCTATTAAGAATATTCTAGTGATAATACTTAAGGAATTCATCCCACTTATTTTGGAACCGTATTAAAAATATAATTAAAACCTTAATGTATCTTTTGAGTAATTGTCAACTCCAACGAGTAAACAAACACGGAAAATTGCTTAATGTTGGCCATACATATTCTCAAATAGCTACTGCTTGTTAATAATTCTATGATAAAAATATTTTGCTAAAAATAGACACATATATTGAAATTAATTTCAAGTATATAATTAATACTTTTTAATTTTGATTTTTTTTTTTTTTTAGAGAGGTAAAATAAACAAGAAATATTCTCTTCCGTTTGAATTAATTTTAATTAACTCGGAGCATGAAAATGAAACACTCGTTTATTGCACTCCATTAGTCTTCAACATTTAATTGCTTTTATTTCGCTTTAAATTTCTGATGAAAATCAGAATATGGAGGGCAAGTTTCTTCATCATTTCATCTCGTGAGTAATAATAATATTTTTTGGTGCCTAATGATTTAAAGATGCGATGATTTCATATTTTCGAATATTCCTAATTTATTTAAATTTACCTAATTACCATTATCATAATCGTTACATACGAATTCAACTAATTTATTTATTCTTGGCGGCTAATTTGTCCATTTTCTATTCTTTTCTTACCTATAACTATGCAGCGTCCATCAGTTTAATCGAAATCAATAAAATTTTACAAAGAATTTAAGGCGATTGGGTTGCCAATGATCTTGCTGGTAGAGACAATAAAATAAAAATATTAAAATAAATTAAATGAAATAGGCCAAAAGCAATCACAATTTTTTGTTAAAAAATGTATACACTGAACAAAAGAATTAAACTTTTTTTTTTGTTTAAAGTTTTAAAAGTTTTTTTCTCTTGACTTCCGGCTCCCGCTATGAGTATTCTAGAAGCTATTGGGGTTGTTATAGATGACAACTGTGGTTATCGTTTACCGTTCTTTCTCTTCAAGCGTTTAGATCTGTTAAGATATCCAGGGAGCATGGTTTACAATAACCGGACGCTGTCACAACCACTCCCATCTTGATCAGGTATTTTCTTGAAGTATGGTTGCCAATTCTTTGCAGAAATCTCCGCACTGCTTTATTTTATAGATTAGGGGGCTTCGTTTGGTTTGGAATAGCTTCATTTTATGCATTTTATTTTTAGAATTACAATCAAACTCTTAGTATTTTACAGATATTAGAAAAGCGATATATGACAAGAAGGGAACTATATAAAGGATGGAAAATGGACAATTCATTCAGAAGGAGACATTAAATGAAATAAATCATGCCTGAAAATATGAATGCATGATTCACCAAGTCTCATTTTTATTTTCCTTTTATATAAAATTGCTATATCCTTCTTCATTCCAAGATTAGGGTATGTGATGTATGTTGTATAAACATGATATATTTATATATAATGTAATATATCAGGATAATGTTATATATTAATAATTTCAGATAAGAAAGGCGGGTAAGTTAGAAAGGACAGTGTATTAAACATAGGATTTTGTCGCAGCCTACGGTGATTGATGATAAGTCCTCCCTCGGAGAGAATCGGATTGTGGATGATTGAAGCTGCTCACTATATGGGCCCACAGGCACTAATGGATGGGGGGGGGGGTCTTGATAAATGTGGGGTGTCGTCGGTCATCTGCCTTAAGTCCAAAATCATCACAGTCACCCACAACTCTCTCAAATCTTACATCATATTGAACCTCGATTTAAAAGATCATGAAAAAAATAATGAAAGATTATGCAATTTTATTGTTTTCTGAAGTACATCGATTGTCCAAAAATATCAACACTATTTATGTATTGACTGTAGTGATCTACAAGATAATTAGGGTGATGGTTAATATCAAACATTTTTTTATTTTTTTGTTCCTTCAGTTCAGTGTAATAAATAATATATCATTTATTAGTGAAAGTTTCAGCGAATCTCTGTCCCGCTCTTCAGGAAATTATTGAAAAGATAATTTTAGAAAAAAAGGTCGAAAATAGAAAATGGAAAATTAAACTTTTCATATAAAAAATAAATCATTCACATTTTATTTACAATATTAAGGTTTCCTTCGTTGTTAAAATAGACTGTTTTAGAATTTTTCTTTGCTCTGGAGTAAATCTGAAAAGTTGTACAAAACGTTCATTTAATAGTTTATATTATGCGCTTCTTTCCATAGGCAGAAGAAGTTTGTCAGTAAAGAACATAAGTAAAAAGTTTGATCTTATCTTTAGACAGATTTCTTTTAGAAACAACGCAGTACGTGTCTGTTCCCTATATTATTCTATCAATAGTGTAAGAGCCCGACCCCAAAAATCGACCTGATCGCAGGTGATGGTTCGAATGTAAATTACAAATGTGTATGTTATTCTATGTAAAATTAACATTATGTGCCATTCCAGAACTGCTGTTTTCAATAATGGCGCCTGATTTAAAGAATATAACAGAGTTAGGCGAGGACTTGAGGATCGAAACGGGAAATATATTTCGAAAAATGTGGAAAAAGTTGCTATTTTTCAAATTTGTCTATATGGGTTTAAAAATGTAGGATTCTAAATTCCTAACTCGAGCAACCAAATTAAAACTTCTAACAGCCGAAAAAGCCACATTTTTTCGATATTTTTTTGTTTTTTCACATACAACTCCTAAACAGTGAATCGTAGCGAAAAAAGTAATCCACATTAAAACTGTTGGTACTCATTAGTGGCAGAATTTCATGCTCTAAAAATTTGATTCTGTGAGCTTTTCCTCTTAAGGAACTCGTTTATAAGCTACAGGACCATTTAGAGTAATTTGTCTCAGTTTTTGACAAAATTGGTAAAAATCAGCGTTCGTTGACCGTGGTTTTATATCATACCAATTAACCAAATTATTAATTTCAGATACGTTTTCAACGCTAAATTTAATGTTCTTTAATTTCTTAAAGAGTAAATTTTTCACTTTGATGCACCGTTTAGGAGTTGTATGTGAAAAAACAAAACAAAAAAAAGATTGAATAAATATGGGTTTTTCGGTTGTTAAAAGTTTCCCAGTGGTTGCTCGAGTTAGAAATGTTAGATTCTACATGTTTAAATCCATATACACAAGTTAAAAAATAACAACTTTTCCCACGTTTTTAAAAATATATTTACCGTTTTGATCCTCATGTTATTGGCCAAACAATATTATTTAAATCAGCCTCCATTTTTTAAAGCAGTGGCTCTGGAATGGCAGACAAGGTTTATTTTACTCTGAGTAACATAATATTTTGTAATTTCCATTCTAACCTTCGGCTTCAGGTCTATAGGTCTTATTTGTTACCTTAATGTTAAAAAAAATCTTTTGGTATAGCTACTAAAGCTGATATCACCATTATGTTTGGTGCTATAGATACTTTTTTTTTTTAATTTCTTTATTGAGTATTATAACAATCTGTCTGTTCGACATTGGTTATAGTGGGGTAGGATGACATTCACACCATATGTACAAAAAAATAAAATAAATAGAACAAAATAGTAATCAAAAGTATATACAATAGACAATAAAATAAAATAACCTAAAAAAATAAGAATATTAAAACTAAGGAAAAAAAAAAAATAACATGCATACCTATATACAATCAGGCGAGGGAACTCCAGGAGAACCCTGCGCTACTCTCCCAACCGCGTCACTGGTACTAAAGCCAGCGGAGATTGGTCGAGAGCACTTTAGTCACATACACACATGTCTTGAGTGAAGAATCTGGCCATTGCCAGAACTCCAATTTATATAATCTACAAAAGGTCGCGAGGCCACTGCCGTTTCAACCTTCTTGGAGGATTATAGGGATGGGAGATGCTTGATAGTGATTGTGCAAGAGGATTTGGGTGGTAAGTAAGGTTCTGGTGAAATTTGGAGAATTTTTCTGGGATAAGGTCTAGGACAAATGGGATGTTAAGGTCATGATGTAGGGTTTTGTTGGATACATAGAAAGGAGCATCGACTATTGTTCGAAGGACTTTAGACTGGAAGGATTGGATGCGCTTGATGTTAGAAAATTTTGCTGATCCCACAGTTCTAGTCCGTAAGTCCAAATAGGTTTCAGTATTGTCTTGTAGATCAGTAGCTTGTTTTCAATGGAAAGTTTAGATTTTCTGCTTAGTAGTCGGTATAGTTGGCCGTATCGTCGGTTGAGTTCTTGTCTTTTGAGTCTAGTATGCGGGTTCCAAGTTAGTCTTCGGTCTAAATGAAAGCCAAGATACCGGACTGTGTCTGAATAAGGAAGCTGGATGGAATTAAAGAGTACTGGTGGACAGGAATTGCGTCGGAGTGTAAAAGTAATATGTTGGCATTTAGATTCATTAACTTTAATGCGCCAGTTATTACACCAGTGCTCAATCAAGGTGAGATGACTTTGGAGATTTAAGGATGCTATTTCGGGATCAGAGTTGGATGATAAGATTGCGGTGTCGTCAGCGAATGTTGCAAGAAAAGTATCGGGATGAACAGGGATGTCAGCAGTAAAGAGGATGTAAAGCACGGGACCCAAGACGCTGCCTTGGGGAACACCGGCTTTAACGGAGTAGATATTGGAAAATTCTGTTCCACAGCGAACTCGAAAGGAGCGGTCAGAGAGGTAGGATCGGAGGACTAGGTACAAGGACTGAGGTAAATGGATTTTAAGCTTGGAGAGCAGTCCGGAGTGCCATACCCGGTCAAATGCCTGTGCAATGTCCAGAAAGGCACCCGAACAGTATTCCTTGTTTTCTAGGGCTGAGGAAATATGATCAACAACTCGGAGTCCTTGTTGAACAGTAGAATGTTGAGAGCGAAAACCAAACTGATGGGAAGGGATATTTTGGGATTCTATAATGGGTAGGATTCGTTTCAAAAGGATCTTTTCAAAAATTTTTGAAAGGATTGGGAGTAGGCTGATTGGTCTGTAGGATGTTGAGCTATTGAGAGGTTTTCCTGGTTTTGGGAAAAGGATAATAGTGGAGTGTTTCCATAACAGAGGGAAGTGGGTGGTGCGTAGGATACAATTGTAGATATATGTAAGGAATATGACTGCTTTGGATGGAAGTTGTCGAAGGATTTGAGGTGTAAGGAGATCATGTCCAGGAGCTTTACGGAGGATTAGTTTTTTTAATTGAAATTTTACTTCGGAAGGATGAATAGCTTTTGGGGGCAAGGAAAGTGGGATTGGTGATGTAAGGAGTTCTTCTACTGTTACGGTGTGGGCAGGATGGGATTCCGGATGTGAAATAAATGTATTGGATAGGTGAATGGCGAACTCCTCAGCTTTATCTTCGTCAGATGCTGCCCAGGAGCCATCACCTCGTCGGAGAGGATGGGAAATGCGGTGAGGATTTAGGATTTTTGTTGTGGTTTTCCATAGGGAATTGTCGCGAGAAGAGAGAGAGGATAGGTAGGAGTTGAAGGATTGTGATCTGAAGGTGGCTAATTCCAGTTTTAATTGTTTGCAGTAGTAATTATAGGAGCAGCGGTCGGTAGGATGTCGGGTTCGTTGCCATAATAATCTGGCACGGCGTTTGGTGCGGATTAGGTTAAGGAGGTGTTGGGGTAGAATGGTCTTTATAGGAATTCTGGAGGAGTCTTTTGGAAAGGAGGCAGTCCAGGCGGCTTGTTGGATTGTGGTAGTAAAGGAATTTACGGCACTATCAAGGTCATCGGGAGTTTTGAGGGATATGTTGAGATCAATATTATCGGAGATTATTTGGCGGAAAAGGTCCCAGTTTACTGGGCCCCTAATGAATGACGGTGGAGAAGGTTTGGGAACAGGTTCAAGTGAAACATTAAGGATTAGAGGACTATGGTCAGAGGAAAGTTCATTTAGACGTGTAATGGAACAATTGAGGGGACTTAAGCCGCTGTGGATAAAGAAATCAAGAAGATCAGGATTACGGTTGGGATCTGTGGGCCAGTAGGTAGGAGAGTTGGGGGAAAGGAGGTGAAAACGTTGGGAATTGAGTGCAGACAGCAGGGTTCGGCCACGAGAATTCGTGGTTCTGGAACCCCATTGTTGGTGCTTGGCATTTAGGTCTGCACCCAAGATGAAGTGATGTCCTAAGGAGTCGAGGAGAGAACTGAATTGGGCATTGGATATGGATCGGTTAGGAGGGCAATACGCTGATGCAAGAGTGACCGGAAAGGAGAAGGTTTTTATCACGATAGCGGTGGACTGTAGGAAATCATGTATTGGTAATGGGAGTACGTGATGGGAGAGGGATTGGTGTACAATTACAGCAGTACCGGCATGTGCTTTTCCGTCAGGGTGGTCAGTACGATATGTCAGGTATTGTGGTATATTGAAGTGCTGTTTAGTGGTTAGTCGAGTTTCAGTAATTAGTGCCACATCAATGTTCTTGTCAAGTAGTAAAGTAGATAGTTCGTCTGTATGATTTCTAACACCATTCGCATTCCAAAGGAGAATGGATATGGGTTTAGGGATGTGAGTCATTTAAGGATTTTTCAAAGGAGGGATGAGGTGAGATACGAGATTCGTGAGGAGTGATATGAGTGGAGTAACAAGGGATTTGAAATCGGTGAGGAAAGATGCTAACAAACTTGTGAGATCTGTTGCATTTGAAGGAGGAGGAATATGAGGAATTTGTTGTTGGTGGTTAGGTATATTAGGATGAAGAGGATTTTGAGGTTGGGTTTGAGGTTGTTGTTGTGGCAGGGCTTGACATTTATCGGTTAAAGTCTTACCTCTAAGTAGTTGGGAGAATGATACATCATTGTTTACAATTCTGGAAGGCTCTCTCTCTCTTCTTGTTCTTAGTGCTTCATCTTGAATCCGGTTTTTCTGGTGTCTGGTTTTGAGATTCTTGTAAATTTGGCAGCCTTTGTAGTTGGCCGGGTGTCCCTCCAAGCATAGGGCACATACTGCTGGATCTTGTATAGGTTTGGTGCACTCTACAGATTTGTGCTGTTCACCGCACTTCACGCAACGCGGCAGATGGTGGCAATATGTCTTCGTGTGGCCATAGGTCTGACAATTATGGCACTGCACGATGTCTCTCTTGGGATATGGCTTCTCAACTTTCACCATTGTATAGTATATTCTTGTGATATCATATATTTTTTCGATACCTGGTGATGGCTCCAAGTCCACGAAAAACAATGGTAGTGGGATCCTATTTCGTAATCCTGGCTGCTCCCTGTCCTCCTTCAAAACGTTTGTTACCTGGCGTACATTGAAACCAAGCGTCGTTAGTTCTTCTTTAATAACTTCAGTGGGGGTTGAGGAATGTAAATTTCTTATCACCACTCGTAAAGCTCTTTCCTGCCTCAGCTGGTAAGTGTGAAAATTCGCATTTGTTTCTGATAAGTACTTCACTATTTTTCGGTAGGCTTCTGCAGAATCAGGTGTTATCTTGGTGTCATTGGTCCTGTTAAGGCATGAATAACTGCCAGAGCAGATTTTATTTAGTTGGGTGCAGAACATCTGGAAATTTTTTATATTTTTCACAAATATCGGAGGAGGCTTTGGTTCTCTGGGTATTGCTGCAGACTCCATTACTTCTTTGTCATTTTGAAGCACTTGGTAGGGGTTTGGAGTAAAGAAAGGTGATTCTTCAATCGTTTCTTGTGCAGACGTACCTGGTTGGGGCTGAGGTTCTGGTTCTGAAGTGTTCATTTTGGTCACTGGAGGTATTTCTCGTAGGCAGCGACGAGTCCTTTGTTTGGCTGGTGAGCTAACTCCGTCTGACCGAGACCTCTTGGGCACCTTACTGGCCATCACTTGCTGATCATACCGCATATCATAAGAGAAAAATAAATAAATAAATAAAAAAAAAGAAAAAAAAAATTTTTTTTTTTTTTCTTAAAATAACAAAAAAAAAAGATGCCAACAGTAAATATCAACTGCTCTGATATACACTTTAACTGTATCACGTGAATAATCAGAGAGATTCCGCTATAAAATTGGTAAAAACTGAGAGAGGAGTTGAGGAGACAACCTTCCCATCAGCTGATCCACTGCCTTCCATAGATACTTTAAGATTTAATGCTAACTTTTGACAGCCATCTTGATCAAAAGTAGTGATATCTTTCAGGGCTTAAGATGAAGTTTTAACTTATATTTTTAATCACTTTCAGTTTGACCGGAATCTTTGTTTTCAATTTTATTCTTTGTTACTTCGTAACTATAACTTTCTCCCTTACAAATTTTGAAATAAAGATTTCACAGAATTTTTATTTATAAATCATTCATGTAAAAGTTTCGTCGGTTTGACAAAAAATCGATTTGAAAAATGACTTGTATTCTTAGCTGCTTAAGCAAACGACATATTATAATTAGTAATTCATTTAAGATAAATCATAGCTCCTAATTACTGTTTATTTCGCAATTTTTAAGAGCTTAAATAAATAAAAGGATAACTGTTACCATAAACTACAAACAAGTAAAAAGTTTACTACAAAAAAAGTACTTTATAACTTTATGACTTTCTTTACTAAAAACTTTCATAGAAACTGTTAAATTCAAAGTTTAAAAAAAAAAATTCAACTCTCTCTTCCAATATATTTCTATTATGAAATTGAAATTTACACTAATAATACAAAGATTTATATAATTTATTATAAACGGACAACAGTTTCAGAATATACAATTTTTTTTTTCATTTCATTACTATTAATCACATCTATGTTTCGCCAAACAATGAAATAATTGAACAAATAAAAATAATTTTTCAACTTTGATATGCATTGAATTAGCGTCCAAATAACGTATTTTGAATAACTAGGGTGAACGCACCAGTTATAGACAGGGAAGCCAATGATAGACAGATTGAACTTTATTGATTAGTTGATTTAAAGGTTCCAGTTTATTCTAGATTCAAGAACAATACCCTTCATTTACAATCGTATTAAACAAGTTTTCAAAAGTAAAATTTTAAAATGCTTATCATTGTTGTTTCTATTGTGATCTTGAGATCACTGCGTTTTATACCTTCCAATTAACAGTTTTGTTAAGAATATAACATTTATGTTATCTTATCTTTATGGTTAAATAAAGATTTTAGAATTTTTCTGAGGTATGTCTATTACTGGTATAGACCCCCTGTCCATTACTAGAACAGTTGGATTTCGGGGTGTCCATCACAAGTGCAAGAAGATGTTTTTTTAAATGGAGATTATATCTGCATCACTGATTTTTTTTTTCAATTTTTATGTGTTAAATAGAAAAAATAGATCCTAGGGATTCTAAATTTTCAACGGAGATGTTTTATAGCTATGATAATTACGGTGGCATAAGCCAAAAACTGGTGCGCTTACACTAGTTAATCAATGATTAGAACTTGAGAATTCTGTGAAAACTAATAATATAATGAAGTTCTTAATATATGGAAGAACTATAAAACAAGTTCTGTGGCGTAACTAGACCATTTGTGTTCCGATTTTTTTGCTACTCTACGAGACAGAAAATTAAAAATATAAAAAATAAAAATCTGACTATTTTTTATAGAGATAATAACTTTCTCTTCCAATTAAAAAAAAACATTATCTTTGTTTTTATTAAGCTATTATTAAATTTGAATTAAAAAGAATGCCACTCATGAGGCTTATTTTCAAACATAAAATTTGCTTGAAAACATTCAAGATGGAAAAGCCAAATTTTATTGTGATTTAATAAATTTGTTAAATTCAATTTCTTATGTTTTCTTAGGATTAATTGTGACTTAGTTTCAATTCATTAATTTATGATTAATTAATTACTAAAACCTTTTTTAAGAGTAATCCAATAAAATTTATAAATCGGAACTAATCATATAAATATCAATAATTCAATATAGAGGTAATGAGAGCATTTTTAAATGTTCAATTGTTACGATATAAAAGCTTAGCGAACTAGAAGTTTCAATGCCGGCTTACTAATACTATTACAAATTTACTGTATCACGTAAAAAACATGATCTACAGGTAGAGTGTCGTACAGGTGTTGGAGCTGAATCCAACATAACCCAACATCCTACCTTTAACAGCAGTTATAACGAAACGTGTCATTATAATTAGTATTTTTTACTGAAAATCTATAAAATCTATGTCCTATAAAAATAAAAATCTATGTCCTAGGCGTGCAAGTTTATGCCTTTCGAAATGAGATTTTATATCAACTACAATAATTTAACGAATCAATACTAATTTGGGCCTACGGCTAAATCAGGATTATTTCCAAGAGAGGCAGTTTTATTTTATTTATTTTTTTACAGCTTACCAATAAAAGTCAACCTTATTTTAGTTAATATCGTCGACACGAATGCTATCGCATATGAAACATTTTCAATTCTGCAACTCTGGCTATTGCAATTGTAATTTAATATTTTTAAAGAGTGAATACAAAATCTTCAAATATTCATAGAACCCATTATTTGAGTATTAGCGTAGAAATCAAAACAAGCAAGTTGTTTGGGCTGAATTGATAATGATAAAAGAATTAGCATTCGTATCGACGATCATAAAATCATAAACGCAGAACAAAAAATCTTTTACTTGTCGTTTTCCAAGTTCGTCCTCTCGCTCAGAGAATAATCAAGATTCAACTGAGATAACCTTTTTAGGAATGGTTCAATATCAATATAAATATCTTTACAGACTAATTTCCAAACAAGGGTTAATGCTCCAAAATATTGGAGGCAAAATATTATACTCATGGTGGTGTTTTCAAAGTTTTTAAAATGTTGATTTTATATATCATATAAGCGATATTTTTTTCTTCTATTTAGAACAGTCATATTTATGATAATAACGAACTAATGGATATTAAATAGATCTTGTTAATCTTTTATCTTATCACCGAAAAAGCGCCCTTAGCTATAAAATACAGAGGGGGGAGAAAAAAGAGGAATAACTTGGAAAATTCATCAGTTAAGTAACTTGGAGTATGAAGGATAGGAGGTAAAGATGGGCGGGGCATATAACTCCAAGCCATCCGTTAATCAATGTTCACACACTCTTTGGGTCAAATGATAGCATTTTCAGGTTAAAAAATATTACATACACGTTAGTAACAGTTCTGTAAAAGTTTTTTATTTTCTTATTCCAGAAACACATTATGATAATATCACTGAGTATCATCGTATTAATCAATTATTAATTTTACTAGTGAAAAATGGTTTGTGATAAAACGATTATTGAAATATAGCGTATTTTGCATTAAATTGATGAAATAAAGAATAAAATAAATTATTACAACAATTTTTTTTTAAATTTATTTATTTAGAAATACAATTATCTGTCACGTGGAAAATAGTTATAGCGAGATATGAACACCACAAGTGGACATTAACACCATATATACAGAAAACATAAAATTAATAAAAGTAAAATAATAACTAAATAATAATCAATAATCTTAAACAAGAGAAAATAAAATAACCTAAAAATAAGATGAGATTAAAAATAAGATAATGAAATGAGATTAAAAATATAAAATCTCAGTTATGCCTATATACAATCAGGCAGAGAACGCCAAGTCAGGCTTGTCCCTCCAACTATAGAGGAAAAAGCAGGACTCCAAGAGATCCCTGTGCTACTCTCTCAACTGCGTCACTGGTGCTAAAGCCAATGGAGATTGAGCGAGAACTCTTTAGCCACGTACACTCATGTCTTGAGTGGAAAATCTGGCCATTGACTGAACTCCAAAATGTTTACTACAAAAGATCTCTGGGCCACTGCCACTTCAACCTTTGAGGAGGATTGTAGGGATGAGTGGAACTAGATAGGGGTTGTGCAAGAGGATTTGGATGATTTTTAAGATTCTGATGGTATTTGGAAGATTTTTGAGGGATAAGGTCTAGGACAAATGGGATATTAAGGTCATGATGTAGAGTTTATAAAAAAATAAATAAATAAGAAAATAAAATTTCCAAGCGTTAAGAATCTGAAGCAAAACCTAAAAATACAAGAAAAGTTACTGCAATTTGCAAATATATCTTCTTACAACAATGCAGAAAAGAAAAATCGATAACCTGCAATAATAAAGGAAAAATGGCGAACTAGTAGGTGAAAAAAAATTCCTATTTAGTGTTGCCAATGTGCGAGACCGAGACGATTCTTGGTCATGGTCTTGGTCTGCGCAAGAGTATCGCAACAGTTTTGCACTTACTTATTAGCTTATTACTATGGAGCTTTAACAGTAATTTTTTAGATAGAAGAAACCTAACTAAACCCCCGAATGAAATATTAGAGGAGTTGAATGCAAAAGTATATTGGTAATACTAATTATTAACATATAGTAACTAAGATTGTCAAGTATTAGTAACTATTTTGCCTTAATTTTTATTCAATAAATCGATTTTTTTCACAATTGCTGGTCTTGGTCTTGCAACAGTTAGGCGGCCTTGGTCTTGGGCAACACTATTCCAAATTATGGTGGTTTAAATTTTTCTGTCTGTATTATACTTTATATCGATTGCCATTTATTAACTAATCTATCGACTCAATCCTGCCTTTTGTATTTTGGTTTAATATTTATTTTTATTTTTTTATCTCTCTGTTTCTTTCTTCATTCATTCACCTAAACTGTTTCTAATTTTTACTACTTTTTATATAGTTTTTATAACATGTAATGTTTTCACTAAATGTAAGTCATAAACATTATTATACCGCTAAGGTAAAAAACAAATACAATACATGCGATGCTGTCTTGAATCTGTTCAAGTTTATAAAACACACGACACTCCCATTCCATAGGATAAGTATGGAAGGGAAGAAAAGCAAAGAATCCAGGACATAAAGTTGAACTAATGAGCGGATATAGAAAATTAAATATAATCAGTTTGACTGCCTGTGAAAATCGTAGTAGCTATCTTCGGATAGTTTTTTTTTTCTTTCTTTATTATTGTTATTTTTTGTAGTAATTTCTAAGTCAGAGGGGTTTTATTTATATTTTAGGACGTAGAGGTAGGTAAATAATGTTTTTGAAATTCTAATAATTTTCAAAACTTTAGAGATGGGTTTTAAGAGATAGTTGACTGATCAATTATATGTATAATATAAAATTTTCAGGACTAGAGGAAGATCAGGCTAACCTAATAATAAAAATATCTTGACTGAAAGTCCTGAAAATTTTGTTTCATACGTAATACTTTTTAATATACTTTTGAAGCGAGAAAACTAATAAAGTGCCACTCTGAATGATATTAGAATACATAAAATTATTATAAGAATGAAGGAATAATATGGTTTAACAATTTATATTTTAAAATGTTCCAACAAGAGTCCATTGGCGTCCCATCTATAATATTAAATATGTTCATATCGTCGGTATATTCCAGAAAGTCATTACCTGAAATTTCACAACATTAAAGCGCTAAGGATGTTGCTTAATTTTCGCTTGGTGAATCAGAGAATTGTTCACTTGTTGAAACTATGTTTGATATATAAAGGTTTCGTGTCGTTTATGTGCATTTTCAGTGATTATCAATAAAGAACGTCGAAATTCACAAAAAAGTTTGTAAAAGCTCGATTTTATTAAAAATGTACTTACTGGCTTTTTGCAATGAACCGATAATACGATGCCTATAAATTGATATCTTTATGTTTACGAATTTTTATTCGAAGAGCCTTTTTGTAATCTCAACTTTCCCCTTAAAATCGCCATTTTTGTCTGCGTGTTTTTATTCTTATGACTTTTATTACGCCGTATCTCTTCCAAACCTTGAAGATCGCGTGAATTGAATTTTAGTTAGAGGATTGTCTTTAGTAACCCTAAGTGTTCATCTTTCACGCATTCGATTCGGCAAACTAAAATCGGAAACAAATTAAAAAATTATCAAAAATAAAATATGAGAATTTAATGTAACCGTAGACCGAAATATGTGATAGTTTTAATATGTAATTATTTCAAGATGGAATTCAGCATTTATGCTTCTATTGTTCAACTTGAAGTCATTTAGAAAAATACAAAACTGAAATTAGTTTCATTGAGATATTTTTATGTAATCATATGTTTAAAGAATGGTTTTTATTTTACTTTGTTATCTAAAGGAAATTGATTTAGCAACGGTTTCTGTGTTCTTTTCCTAACGAAGCGAATCATTTATATTCCGTACAGGAGCTGTGTGTTGATGTAATCAACGAGCTAGATTGACAGTATAACACCCCTTCAATTCAACAAGCAATAGAACCATTTGAATAAATTAATTGTACGTGAATATGTAGATTACTCTCTACTAATTCACTTATCTGACATAAATTTCTTTAAACTGAATACATGAAGGTATACGAAGAATGAAGAACATCAGTATATTTAAAGTTACATATTGTCCTTAATTACTGCTTTGCCATTACTTTTCAAAATTTTCACTGCAGACTATAATATACTATACTTAACATGACAATACTTAACTGGCAACATTCGCTAATGATACTGCACTACTTATGACACCCGAAATCCAATTATCACATCTCTTTTCATACAGAATCATTTCGATGATATTTTTAATTGGGCTACTAGGTAGAAAATAAAAATGAGCGAGACGAAAGCATATTTATTTGTTTTTACTCTAATAATGTTCCAATCCTCATTTCAGAAGAAGTGCATTATTTGGGACTTTATTTGGATAAATAATTGACCTTGAGAAATCATACTAGATTAAAAAGGAAACAACTCAACTAACGATTTGGACTGTTATCCAGGGCTAAATGACAGATGCTCCAAATTATCATTAATTAATAAAGTTACTATCTACAAATTAGTTATAACACCTTTATGAACTTACGGGACATAGATATGGGGCACTTCGAAAAAGTATAATAGTCAGAAAAATTCAAAATTTAAATCAAAAGTTTTGCCAAAAATTGAAGTCACTTCATTATTCCTGATTAGTTTACATTTACTAATTGTATTTATTTGAAAAAAAACTGTAAATTTCAATAAATTAAAGGATATATTACATTCCAAGGTAAGATGTTATTATAATTTAATTGAAGGCATTCATACAAGTACGAAATTTCTTGTAATGTAAATTTTCCCACAGACAAATTGCTGTTAAGATTCATTCGAAACTCAGATATCAGTTCTTTTGTATTCAGGAAAAAAAATTATTTTTTTCATTTTCACTAGTATTAATAAATAAAAATAAAAATATAAATATAAAAGTAGTCTATTTTCTTTAATATTGATTATTGTAATTTATGGCCAGATGTGGTTTTTATTTTTTTGTTCATAACTGTTATTCATAAGGGACCTCCTCCCAGAATAAAGATTACTTGCTATCTATCTATCTATCTAAATGCATAGCAGCTTAGACTAAATAAAGGTAAGTCCTAATCTAACAAATTCATCTAAATCCTAATATTGACTCAACAGTATTTGCTATTTATTATTATTATCCCTCACAGATATACGGTATAGCTTAAAAGACTCACTTACACAATCTTCAAACTTTCCAATCAAACATATTACGACTTATAACTAAAGCACCTTGGTACGTGACAACCAAAACCTTACATACAGTCTTTTTTCTGCCTACAGTTGGGTTACTATCCTCTCCGATACTAGTTCCATTGCTTTAATCAGACCATCTGCTGATTTTTAACAGTTGACGACAGGTGGAGATTAATATTCAAAGATATAAAGAAAAAACATATGAAATATTATTATTAATATCATATGACTCAATTTCTTTTTAATCTGGAGTTTTGTATGAAGGCCTTCGATTGATATCAATAAATGTAACTTTATAAAGAAGTGTATTTATATTTTCATTTTTGAGAAAAATATGTGTAAAAGACAAACTATATAATATGTGACCATAGAAAAATAGTAAAGGAAGCATTGATTATTGTTTATTATCCCCATCAGAAAACGATGTAAATTTATTACCTTTTTCATTTATCAAAAGACATGCCTACTTAAGTCCGATGAGTTCATGAAGAAATTTTTTTTTTTTATTATTATTAAACACTTTATTCAGAAATATTACAATTCATGAAGAAATAAGCTGCTGTAGATTATAAGTCGAACAAACAGTTTTTTTCTTCAAGCCGAAGTCATAATATTTCAAATTTTAGGCCTAAGTTAATATTCATAATTTCTCGGCTGTATCCTTTACATTCTTAAATTTTAAGTTGAAGTTTGCTACATTAATCCGTCGAGAGGAAATTACTGATGTATTTCATTCCTGGTTATAAAAACAAATTATTGATATTGAAAAGCTTCTCCAACAGGTAATTTAACGGCGATTTCGATTATTTATGTAGCAGCTTATCTTTTTCGTTTGTTAAAATATAATTGGAACATCAGACAAAGTGTTCATCAGGAAAATTTAGCCGTTTAATTTTGTTAGGGTAAGATATCTGACTGATAATATTTTTGTTGTTGTTATTTTTCTTGTAGGATTTACAAACGTTGGTAGCTTTTCGATGGATTCTTCTCATTCATAGATTCAATGAATCATAATTTTACGTTGTAAACCTTTGATTTCCTGTCCTACACTATTCTTTAACAATACCACACCTATACCCGTTAAACAAATACGATACCTCGGATTCAACCTGGACAAACATCTAACTTGGAATCCTTAAACCAAACTAAAACGAAAAAATGAATAAAAAATGAAACCACTCGACGTTTTGTACTCATCACCAGGACTTACTAGGCAAATGTTCTAAGATTTCAATTAATTACATAAGATTCACACATATGGCTAAAATTAGGCTTATTTGGACTTACAGTATAGCTTTGGAGCTCCACTAAACCATCGAGTTCCTTTCGTATCCAATCCTTACAATTCAAAATTCTTCGTAAAATCCTAAATGTTGCTTAGTTTGTCACAAATAAAATCATCCATAACGACGTTAATGTTCTATATGTTTTCGATTTTGCTCAATCAAGATACCTATCTTTCCATGATAAACTTCATAAACATCGGAATCCTCTTGATTCTAACCTTACTTCCTCTTCGATTTCTAATAATCCTCCGAGGAGTCTGAAAAGAAGATGGTATCGTGATCTCCTTATTTAGCCATGTTATTAGAGCGCTATCAGTGGGTAGTTCCTCGAGAAGCCTTTTCATGTGATTATATTCCTGTTTACACATTTAATTGATGTATTTATATTCTGATACAGTTGTAAATATCATAAATAACTAATTTTTTTTAAACTCAACTATTCAACTCACACCTGTCAAAAGTTCCGACAATCAGCGAGTGTGATGTCAAGATGTAGAAGATTAATTGGTCTTGGAATAGGTGTGAAGGAGAGGAGTACCCAGCGGCGTCCTTCCTGTCTTGAGTGTAATATTTATAGTTAATGGAAGAGATCCCTCATCCAGCTTCTTTTAAGCCTCCTTCGGGTGCTATCGGGCATGTTAGTTATGGGCATGCCTCGAATCAATAAGTTGGTATGTCCGTGTAAGTTATTATGAAATATTTCGTAGTACGTTCGTATGTGGTCGTTAACTGTTGCCATCTGTAAGTATTTATGTAGAGTAATGTCACTGACGTACCAGGGAGCCATGGTGATAGTCCTGAAAGTTTTAGATTGAAAAGTCTGTTATTTACGTGTTTGAGTCTTTTTTGGATGTCCCATATATCTGTGAAGCGTAGGTTCAAATAGGCTTAAAAAGCCTATTTGTTTTTGATATGTGAGCCCTGTATCATTCTTCTGTCAAAGGTTAGTCCAAGATAATGAACTTTGTCTGTCTGAGAAATTTGGATATTGTCAAGGTAAATAGCAGGGCAAGTTTTACGTCGAAAGGTAAAGGTGATATGTAGTGGTCTTTCTTGCTTGAGTCGAATTTTCCAGAGATTGCACCAGTCGTAGAATTTGTTTAGGTGATATTGTAGAGTCTATGAGGCGTATGTTGAATTTTGATTTCTTGTCAAGATTGTTGTATCGCCCGCGTAAGTCGCGATCAGAGTATTGACAGGATCTGGAATATCATATGTGTAAATGAAATACAACAGAGGAGCGAGTACTGACCCCTGAGGCACTTTTAAGGCTGGTTTAATAGTAGATAGTTCTGTACCTTGGCAAACAGAGAAAAATCTGTTAGAAAGAAAAGATTGAAGATTATGATAGTAGGTTGGAGGGAATATAGTCAAGAAGTCCCTGATGCCAGACTCTATCGAACGCTTAAGCAACTTCCAGAAATACTCCTGTTGCATATAATTTGTGCTGTCGTAATGTAGTCTGTCACTCGGTGTAGCTGTTGAATTGTTGAGTGGTGTGAACAGAATCCAAATTGATGTTCAGGTATTATGTTTTCGGTAATCAGTATGTCAAGAAGTCGTTTGTAGAGAAGTTTCTCAAAGATTTTAGGGCATAATTGGAGCAATCTGATGGCTCTGTATGATGAAGGAAAGTCGGTGTTCTTTTTAGGTTTGTGAATCATTTTTATGAATGAATATTTCCATTGTAAGGAAAATTTAGTCGTTCTGAGTATTGCTTTATAAATTTCCAAGCTTTCCTTGGCATTTTCTGGAGCACTTGAAGATTTATCAGGTCATGGCCGAGAGCTTTCTTTTTAGGTAACTGTGTGAAGCAAGATGGAGATAATGACAGTTGTAAAGGAATATCTAAAGTGTTTTGTACATGTTTTTCGTGATCAGTGTTAGAAAATTCAGTATGTGGTGGGAAAACAGAAGAAAGATGGTTGGCAAAGAGCTCAGATTTTTCAAGGTCTGGCACAGCCCAGGAACCATCCATGTTTCGGAGAGGTGCTGACACCTCACGATGCTTTACAAGCTTCATAGTCTAAATATAAATAAATAAAATAATTTTCAATCTAATCTCTGTTTCTTAATTCTTAGGGTTATTATTAAAGATTGTACCTAATATTTCAAAATAATAAAGAAAATGTTGATTACCACATGTCGCAAACATAAAAATATTAAACATTGTTTTGATATTTATTTCCTATAAAGCGTGGTATGCCTTTTTATTTTATTTATTTTTTATTTATTTATTTATTTTTTTTTTGTTCTTCCCTACCTCGCCTTTTTAGGCTATACGGTATTTTCCCGGACCGGGGGGTGAGGGCGGGGAATTTAAAATCCCCTCCGGCACCGGGACGCGAACTCGTACTTTTTATATCATCTCAAATCTCTGTTATCCGGTTGCCAGGCAACTAGCGGTGCTGTGCACGCGCTTTAGCCTATTCGGCCACCCCGCCCCCGAAGCGTGGTATGCCTATGAGCGTGCAGTTCATTACCCTTTCCAGTTTCTTTTTTATCCCTTACTGTCTGAGATCAGTCCATTTCATCAATTTCCTAATTCCCTAAACTCTCATTACACTCACTAATATTTATATTTCTCTCATAGAAAGTGTTAAAATTCGCATTGTAATTTTTGTAGATTTTCTTTTTGAATACTATCAAATTCTATGGTTTTACAACATAATAAGTATTGGCAAATCTGTTTGACTTGTTGTCAAAATCAACAAATTCTGTAACTATACACCACAATATACAGGTATTGTCAAATTTGAATAAATTACACTATTTAATTCCCATTGTAACGTTAATGCCTGTCCAACATTGTATGATAGTATAAAATTAATGTCAAATTTGGTTGGCAGAGCCATAATAATGGAAGTTTAAGAATCTCTGTTTCAACAAAATCTTAATCTATTCTATTATTTAACTACTCTTGTATTAGATCGTATTCATCTGAACTTACTAAAATCATGATTCTATTATTTACTAAATTATCCCTTATTTGAATAAAATTCGAAAGATAAATAATCGTGAATATCGGTCAATTATTTCTTATAATTGGCGATAATATGGAATTGTGGCTCGTCAGGAAATATGTCAAAAACATATTTTAAATAAATTTTATTATCGGATTTCCAATTGGAATTTACTCTTGTCGAAGTTACATCCCAACTTATTTACATAACAAATATATTATTGTTTCTTTAAGATAGCTCAATACTGTTTACAAATAATTATATTTCGAGAAGAGTCAAAAAGAGAAAAAAATTTTAAGCTACTTCGATTAAGTATCAAATGATATACAGAAATATGGAATAAATCAGTATAATATCACGAAGTATCTATCGATCAATAGATTTTTTGAAAATTCATTAATTTAAATGAAGAGGATGACAATATGAAGTGGGATGGCGGTGACGAGGGAAGGGGAAGTGCTGTTATAAGACATCTTGTTTGGGCAGGGAGCTACCTGAGGGCGCTAAGTGCTAAATCAATTAGGCAAGTTATAAATGGTTCCTTCTAACAGAGATTTATCGACTTTTATAACTGAATGAAAGGATCCCCTTTGTGCCCTGTCCTCCCGAAATTCCATTGGCCCCCCCATCTTTCATACACACTTTGAGGGGCTCTGAATACCTGTTGGCTATAGAGGTTTTAGGAGAGATATTAAATTTTAATAGTTTATCTTCAAGTCTAAAACAAAAACAAATATCTGTGGAATGTAATTGAATTAGATTTTACTGAAACCTTAAACGTTTTCAGAGAAAATCAAAATAAATTAAAATGTACCCCATTCTCAGACAGAATAATGTATGAAATTTCATAATTCATGTATTGAAACATCAATAAACTTAAGGTTTAAAAAAAAAAAGTGACGGTTCAATCACATTGATAAGATCAAAAAAAGGATTACTTTTTTAATATTAAAAATAAATAGTAATACTCAATCATCCTTTAAATCAGACATTTCTAGTTTCGCAAGAACAAACAATATTTTATTATAAATGCCCATGTACGTAAACTACGCAATATCAACCAACTATTGACTAACACACAGTTCTCTCTAATCCAGATTTCATATTAAACTATACAGACTTATAAACGACATAGCCACAATTGACATGCTCATCAGAAGTTGACTGAAAAGAATCTGGATGAGCGAACAATACATACACCTATACCTATCCTTTTCTCCCCTGAGCTATTGGTAGCATTTTCTAAGATCCAAGCAGACCTAGATCGAATTTGTGCCTGGGCAAACTTAAACGGATTAAGGTTAAATGCTTCAAAAACTCAGGCCATCGCCATTGGTTCCAAGCCCCTCCTTAGATCCTATACCGACTTTCCCATACTAAACCTTGGTGACCAGCCAATCTCCTTCTACTCCTCTGTAAAAAATTTAGGACTATTTATTGATCTGAAAGATTAATGAACAGTTGTGTGAGATTTGTAATTGGTGCCCCGAGATACTACCATGTCTTTCACCACTACACTGAGTTAGAGTGGCTCTTCCCCTCCATTCGAAGACAATATTTCCTAGGTACATTCATCTATCATATCATCAACAATCATCGTCCTTCCTACGCCTACAACCTTCTGCAATTCAAGTCCTCAGTCCACTCCCTCTCCACAAGATCTCGACCTTCCGACCTTTACATTCCTTCTCACAGATCTGCCTCGTTCCAAAACTCCTTTATTGCTCGTTCTGTTAGTTTCTGGAATTCCCTTCCTATCAAAATTCGACATTCTTCATCCCTATCTACATTCAAAACCCTCCTATTTCAATTCCTGTCCCAAAAACAGTCAGATGACAGCTAACCTTTTATGTAAAATTACTATTTATAATAACATATTCACATATAGCCTATATACTACATAACCTAAATACTTATTATAGATTCAGATTTCTTTTTTCTTTTTTTTTTTCAACAGAAACACAGATTTTACTGTTAAGAAGAATTTACATTAATTTTTTCTGCATTTTTTATTTTTTCTAAAAGGGTTTATTTATATTTTAACATTTTATATAGTTTTAAGTATCTTAGTATGGTCTCAAAAGTTTTGTATATAGATTTTTTAATTTTTTATTTTGTATATAGTGTGTGTAACTAATGTTTTTTTTAATGTTTTTTTTTACTGATTTATCTTTATCTTAACTTTTTATGTTTGTTTTTATCTGGCCAGATATAAAATTTTAACTTCTGTACTTTTTTGTTATTCTGAAGGGACTTCGTCCCAGAGTAAAATTATTTTTTTATTCCATTCTATTCTACACCGGGAAATGGTGCTGCTGGGTACTATTCTTCGACATGCTTAACGTACGATTTTATTGACAAGATGAAATTGACAAGAGTTCATCTGCTTATCGTCAACTTAATCACTTGTAATAACTTAAAAAATGTATTAATTTTTGTCATAATGGTTTGTTCTTATTACGGTTTGCAAGCACAAATGATATTTTGATTATAATATATGTAAAAAAATATATCACGTACCGCTACAACCCACGGAGGGTCTTGAGTTCACTACTAATTAGGATAAGTACTGTTTCTTAGTCAACGGTCCCTCAAAGAGGTGATTGGACCGAGATCACGCTGAACCACCAGGTTTTTACCATTAATTAGTTATTTAATTAACGGTACCCACTTCATATATGCTGAGCCTACTTCAGGAGGGTCTCCAGATCCCAGGGTTACCCCACGGCAGATGAAACAGAATAAATTAATTGTCTGCTATGAGGCGGGATCCGAATCTGGGACTTTGAGCATTGGAAGCAAAGTGCCTTACCAAAAATATTTATGTCGCCTCTACAACTAAGTGTCCTTAGCGTATTAAATTACAATTATTATATCCAATTCTAATTTTATTAAATAAACAAACAACTTCCTTTTTTTAATTTATGTTCATCAATCTCAAAGATTTCTTACGTGGTTTTTTATTACCGCCTTTATGCTTGCCTTAAATCAATGAAGATACTACATTTAACTGTTACGTCAACTGTTGAGGTAACTTAGTAATAGGTGCACGTTGGGGCTTCCAATCAGCGCGGATGGTACACCTGGGAAAACTCTCAGTGTCCAATATGGTGGTGGCAAGAGGATGACTTCTTTCCATCTTGATCATCAGTTTGAAGTTTTTCATCGAGTATGATATCTCTTTATTCCCCTTTGGTTTGGTGAACTCCATTTATCATTCCATTTTTCCTTACAGTATACGGAAAGTTGCTGTATCTAGTTTTCCCTTGGGATGGTCTCCATTATTGTGGCTTATGGAGCATCTTGCATACGTTTTCTTGTTACAACAGATACCACAAAACGGGAATAGTAATTACGTATTAATTAAAATCTCATTCATAATTTTTTTGCGTTAACGTCATATATATGCTATTTATTTCTTTTATTATTGAATATTGGATCCTTGATTTTTCAATTACTTTTATGAGGCTCATAGAATTGTTTAATGGCATGTTTTTGGAAATGAGCAATGCGGGTGTATATAAGAGCTTGATTGATGGCAATGGCTTTTCTAGGCAGAGTACATTCCTGAAAGCTTGTATATTATAATTCGCTTTCATTAGTAACTGAACTCAAGTGTTTTAAGTGAAACTATTAGCTGAACACACTTCCCTGAAGAAGACCTGCAAAGTCGGGTCGAAACGTCGGCTTTCTATAAAATAGTTTTACTACTATTTAGCCTATTAGTGACCGCCACCCCGGACCATCTCCTTCCTTTATCATGCAACGGTCAACTATTAAATATTCAATGTGTTTTTATATATTTATTTAATGTTGCCTCGTGTTTTGTTTCTTCTGCTGTACTAAGTATTCATTTTCTTTTCTTTTGTTATAATTTTTCTATTTTTTTTTGTTATTGTATATATGTTATGAATGTGTCTCTTACACCTGAAATACTAATGCCCTTAATTGAGGCAAAATGTATTTTTTGGTCAAGAAATGAATATTTTCCAATACTTCACCATTAAAGATAAAGATGATGATTAGAACGGAAGTTCTCTGGGCCTGACCAAAATCAATGACCCGTGATCTTGAGAGGGTTCTAATCACTTTCCCACATGTCTCATAATGATTAATGAGCTTTAGGCATCACATAAAAATTACCAAAAAATTGTTGGAGGTAATGGTCTGTAAAAGAATATAAGATGCCATAAACAGATCGAAATCAATTTAGATGTTAAGCATGTAGTAGTATTCTAGATTATATGTACATGTCTTAAAAAATAATAATCCTTTTTTTTTTTTTCACGAACAGGCCTTAAAGACCACGTGAATACCATGAAGTTAATGCTTCCTCTTCATCTGCCTCCTCTTCTGCCATATACCCCTCATGAGCTCCGCGTGTTTATGTTTTCTCTCCTCAGACCACGCAACACCCTTTTTGGAGCGCTTCTTTCCCGCAAGAACCGTCATTCTCTTGAGCGCCTTCCTATACTCATCTCTGTCCAAACAATCTTGGTCTCTTAGCCCCACTTGGTCCATATCATCCTTAATCTGTTTAAAATACCCGCTTAAAATCTTATGACTGTGGATGCGCTGAAAGATTTTATGGTTAAGTCTTTCAGGATTCATCCTTATCATATGGCCATAGAATCTCAGCCTTCCCACTCAAGTGTCAGTTTCTAGATCCGATGTTTCCTTATATATTTCCTGATTTGACCTCAACCTGTATCCTTCAGGTGTTCTCCTAGGTCCATAGATTCTTCTGAGAATTCTTCTTTCTGTTTATAGAAGGCTTTCTAGGCTGGGAAGAGAAGAAGTTTCTTTAATAATCCTTTTATTATATAATATTATCCTTTTATTATAGTATCCGTTTTAAACTTAATAATCTCAAAAAAGCTCAAACTTAAGGTATACAATGCTGTGATAAAGACAGTTCTAATATATATGGCTGTGAGACCTGGACACTAACCAGCACCCTAGAAATAAGTGTTGAAAGTTTTGAGAGGAAAATCCTCAGCACGATAACCGGAGCGATCTGGGATCAGAGTACTAACACTTGGAGAAGAAAGACCAACAAAGAAATGGTTACAGAAGCTGGTCAATCAATATCCCATAATATGAAGGCACGCAGGTTATTGATGCTCAAGCTTGTTATCTAGGACATCTATAAACATTTACTTATATTCTAGATAATTTTACTCCAAAAAGGTGACATTTGGCAAAAATAGTTAATGGACTAATAATATAAAAATAAAGGCCGAAATGATTCTTGGGATTATTATCAAACCCCTTGCAATATAATTTTCGTTAATCCATGTTATAAAAACCCTCAATTCCGAACTGTTGTGCGGGTAGTGAATCTTACCGCGCCTTCCTGAAATGTCCTCAACCACAAGTTTTATAAGTACATACGTATTAGTACATACCTAAATATATTTTATTTTAACAAATATGAAGATTCAAGCATACATACTTCTTTTATAGTGTTGTGTTGTTTTTAGTTAATAATTTTATCAAACAATATTTAGTGAATAGATACCAAAAAAATAAATAAATATACAGATGAAAACACATAGGATTGGTAACTAAATAATCCCAATTATTTCTTACTAATATAACACGTAAGTGATACACCGGGCTTTTCTGTAATCTCACGAGTAGAACTAAAACGATTTTCGTTTAAATAAAATGTATTGGTCGTCTTCAACTTCATTGTGTCAGCCAGATCCTCATTTGTCTTTTAGTGAAAAATCTGCTTCATGAAATTTCACGAATCAATTTCGGGACTGCCTTACTTTTGAGACAACGATGCCATACAGAACACAACTTTTTGGATACTTGTGAAGAATTTTTCCTTTACGAAAATAAAAAAAGGAATATGTTAAAAATGCGCGCTTTAAGCTCCTATTTCAAACAAATTTTGAAAACTAAACTAAACATTTGATCATTACAATATTTATTTAAGGATACAAAGATAACATTGTCATTACGTGATAGGCTATTTTTTATCTCACTGAACAGTTTTTTTTTTCAATTCAAATGTCTACCCGCATCTGTCATGGTATTGAAAATCAGCAGATACATTTTAATTTACAAAAAATTATATCTAAGCCAACTGTAACTCACGTTAGAGAAAAAGTACGTTACTATCAGTAAATATAGAACTACAGTGAAAAGTTTTTAAAATGAAAGTAGCGGGTCTAACTGATTTGTATTTCGCGAAGGGATGTCCGCTGGGAAGGGTGGTTGATTACTATAAAATGACTTAGTTACATGTATGTTTTGGTACACGTATGTATCGAAATCATTTTATTAATTTGTGTGTTTTATTTATGCAAATACTATTTTAGAAGTTGGTTTGTGTTGATGAACTCATTATTACAAAACATAGAATCGAATTCGTTAACAAAATACTAAAAATATGTAAGTTTTTACGGAGGTAATTAAAAAGAAAAAATTAGGCCATTTCAAAAAGAGATTAATTTTCGTGTTTTCCCTTTTCTTTCGACTTAACTACTGCTTCTTCATGACGCATGATCAGTTTATGAATTAAATGGGAGCTTTCTGTACCTAAATTTATTTTTAGGTGAGTTTTATCTCATAATACTCAAAATCCAAATTACTTCACTCAAAAGTTTCTATAATTATAAGGCAATTTTTTAAATTATTTAAAAATTTAGTAAATCACTCAAACACAAGGTTTTTTTCAGCTTTGTCTTAGAAAACTCGTTTCACAACCTAAATGTCATTCATAAAACCAGCTTAAAAAAAAATGGTCCATATGACTTTGGTGAAGGTCTGTCCCGCGCCCAAAAAAGTATGGAAAATCCTAGATGAAATCATTCAATAACAACTTAATTAATAATCTCACCTTTAATAATGAAAAAAGTAGGGTTTATTTCAATATTTCTTATAATATTTCAAAATATTCGTGGTATAAATCTGTTGTATTGTAACTGTTTTTTATTTTAATTTTGAAAAAGTTGTTGTATCTAATCAATATTTTCTTCTAGGAAATCCGTTTTGTGCACTTTTAAAAGTTTTAAGTTACAACGAAAACAAACTGGAGCGTATTTTTATATAAAATATAATGAGTTGAGGAAAAGGGATTTCTATGAAAACCACTGAGCGGCGAGGAGATCGAGACATAACATTTCGTGGAAAATAACTTCCTATACAAATTCTTTTTTACACTTCAGAATACTTCCATTGCTAAACCGATACACAAGTAAAAAATTAAAAAGAACGATTGCGTGATGTGTCGCTTCCTGCTGGTTTTTAAATTACGGACGTGTTTGTATCAAAACATAAAGCTATTAAATATGTTTTCTCAAATTTCACATTTTGTATGCGTCCGTAGAGAAAGTGTTAATATGTTTCTCGTCGATTAAAATTTGCCCAACTTCGTTCGTTAGAGGGTTTTCCGTTGCAAAGAGGGCTAAATTCATTTACTTTTAGATCAAGGATAATTAAATTTTAAAATTAATTAATTTAAAAATTATCCCTAAAAGGGACTATCTACTGGGAAGAGTTAGGGTAGGTTTCTCTTAATAGTTAAATAAAACAAGAAATGTAATGAAGAAATTAAATGTTGTAAATATTTAACTGCAAAGTTAATGATGTTAATAAATTTTAAAAAATAACCCCATGCTCATTTAGGAAAATCGAAAATAATCCTTTGAATTAAAAACTTATAAATATACGTAGTAATATTTTTATTGCTTGACGAAACAATTTTAATAATATAGGTACCACTGCCTCAAAGTTGCCTCACTTACCTAAAAAAGTCACATAATTCAGAAAAATTGTAAATAGGTATGCCTGCATCTAAGATGTTTATTTTCATTACTTTTTTTTTTTAAGATAATTTTAATTCTATTTTATTAATTTATTTTTATTCTATTATTACTATTATTTATATTTTCTTCCTTCACTATGATATTTTATTTTATTCTTTTTTTAGCTTTATATTATTTGAAATTAGCTTATTTATTTATTTTTTGAATTTTTAAATATGGTGTGAATGTGCTATCAGAACTCTATTATAAATGTCCTTATTGAGACAGATTGTAATATTTATCAATAAACAAATGATCCAATAGGCTCAATTCAGAAAAATGACACTCCCCTTGTATAGTGCAATTGAATTACGACTTACCAAAAAATATAATGTTCCATCTCCAACGAGACATCTATTTATTGGTTATCTTGAGAATAACAGAATACCCCAGGAGTTAATATTATCCTGCATACAACGCAAACATAAAGATGAAAAGAGAGATCCTACATAACTGCCAGAAATTATGATACTAATGTTTTTCCCAAATAGTCAAAACTAAAAATTAAGCAGAAATTAAATGTATACATGTATCCACATATGCATAAACACATATCGACATACACCTCATTGGCCTTTGGTTTAGTAATATAGATTAATTTTAAAAGATGCTTGCTATGCAAACAAACATGACTATACCGTCTTGCATTAACCGACTATTGACCAATATATACGCATTGTTTATATAGTTTATCATGTTGAACTTCATGGATGTTGTATCGTGCTTAGTAAGGATATGGCTAGTGCTGACATATCCATTAGGAAGAAATAATAAATAATATAAAAAATATTCAATAATAGTTTTTCACTTACCGGCAAGGGAGAGGAAGAAAAGTGTGAGGTTGAGATACCTCCAGCCCATACTACCGCGTCTCCATGGCAACGCCAACCTAAGGCATAACAAACTATTTTTAACTAATATCAACTATTAAATAATCGATATATAATAATCTACAAATTTTAGAGTTGCATAAAAATGCAACATTCACCTACAATGATGTAGTTGTAAAAACAATATTAATTTCAGCTGCAGTTCTAGCTTATAATATTCATTTAAGTTATTTATTTATCTTTAACAATGTATCTTTTTGTCAATTAAAGTAATATAATGTAACATTGGAAAGTATAGTAAAAGAATCTAATGTACTGACGAATGACTCAATTTTTAATCGGGTTGTCCAAATCCTGGTCTATTCTGATAAAATTGGCATTCTTGGAAATCCTTAAAGGCAATTAAGGATGAATTCATGGCCCTAGTGTTTCCAGGAAGTCCGTATATGGAAGCCAATAAAAACGAAAAAATTCGAAGTACTCGGTCAGAGGGTCAACCATATGGATCACAATGATAATCTACTGTTTCTAAAAACTGCACGAATTTGTCCGTCATATCTCTCAGATCGGTATCAACGATATGAAGTGGAATAGTTTTATCGATAGTTTTTCATGAATCATAATCTATCTAGAATAAGATGGCCAGACATCCCACTTAACGAGAACTGCTTAACAAAGTTGGCATTGCTAATCAGTTGTTAGAATTCGACCACCATTGTTTGAACTTGATAAACAATCCGAAAATTATATACAATATTTAATATCGTTATTAAAAAAATAAATCGATAAGGAAAAGGATAAATCTTGGGCATCAGCAAGTCAACTTCATTTGCTACTTCTATAACAGAAATTTGTTACCTTCCATTAGCTTCATAACATTTATAAATTTGACTGACGAATTCGGATTTCATTCCAACTTATTGTTTTTACAAAAGACAACAAATTTTCAGCTCCCAAAAGTAGTTGCAATTGTTGTAACTGATTGCTCGAAAGCAACTATCGGGTATTAGAATATATTTTCTTTTGAAAAACGACCCCAAACCAATTTTTAAAATAAAGATAAAGATTGTTTTTAAAATTTATTGTTTGCCAATCATCAAGTTTGAAAAGTGATTTTAGTGCCATGTTGTATTTAAAAAATTTTTATGAAAGTCCGAATAAAGTCCCAGAGAAAAAGCGATGACTGTTAAAGGATGACTTTTTTTGTTCGACTGTTATGTTCTACGTATCTTGTAAACTCGAAACATCTCACTTTTTGGAGTATCGGCTAATTATATTTTCTTTTAAGATTAAATAAAGTGTTCATTATTGAAAACTCATAACCAAATTATCTTTTTCGTTTTCACGTTATAGATAGCATTTTTTACTTAAGGGCTGATGTGTATATGTGTATATGTGTGTAAGTAAAAGCAACGAAGTAAATGGAGTAACTATTAAGAAGTACTCTACTTCAAGTTTGAAGTATTAATGAAGTATAGAACTATTTATGTAAGCTCTTGCAAATCGAATAACTTTTTTGAAAATCCTAGTTCAAGATTTTCTATAGGCAGTGTTTATCGGTCCGAGTCGTAGGCTGCTTTGAAGTCCATGTATAGGGCTTGGACATGTTGTTCCATTTCTCATATTTTCTCAAGTATCCGTTTTACATCAATATCTGAACATGTTACGAATGGACAAGATTATTTAAAAAGTATTCCTTCTGACAAACATTTTTGTCTGAAGTTCTAATAGCCATTGTATATTGACAAAACAGAGAAGAAAAGAAAAAGAAAAGATATTTTATGAATACGCCATCTTTCTTGTGGAATAAACCTGTCATAAGTTAGACACAACTTGGTTATTGTACAATGTGGTTATGGCGAGAAAATTTCCTCTAGGGATGAAGTTATTGTTGATTAATGCCTTGATTTTTTTATGGTAAACACATGACAAGAACTTTATATAGCAGTTCATAAAAATAAACATTTGTAATGTTTGTGCTCGATAAGTTGCTAAAGTTTCTGTTGAGTATTATTGCGCCAGAGGGTGACAAGGAGAACGTTGTTAAAACATCTGCTCTTGGCATGAGCTGGAATTCCCGAGTATCGGCCACATTTGCGGTCGACTGGTCCGAACAGTTCCCTTTGCCACGCTCCCGTTTCCTGGAACTCAAATGGAGTCGAGATAAGGTTTTCCTCTCTGGAACAGCAAAAACTTGAAACTAATTAATTTGACATTTTCATTACGCCCTAACACAACGTTTATTGAATTAACTTTTCAGTAAAAGTGAGTTAACTCGATAAACCATTTATTTAATCCGTGCTTCTTATAAGGACGGAAACGTAATATAAAATTTGAATAAAATATAATGTGAATTTGTTTATCCTTGGACTTGTTGCTTCTTAAACTCAACGTTTTTGACGTTCATCTTCCCTAATTTTTGGCCATTGTTTGATAACATGAATGCTTTTCATTTGATTTACTGCAAAAGGAAGTTGTGTTTCTTGAAGATATTTGTCAAAGTAACTTTAAGAAAGAAATATATAAGTCAGAAAAATCAACATACAGCAGTGGACATTGAATTTGAACTGAACAGTCCATGAAAAAATCAATAGAAGAAGACGATTATCCCACAAACAGGCAAGTATTTGTTTTCTTACGGGTGTAGATATATTGAAGATTCTAGGAGGAAAACAGATTTTTCCTCCTAGAATCTTCTTGAGACTAAAATCTTAGAAATTTTTATATTGTCTGGATGATTTCAAAATAATTCGGTAATGGTTCTTACAAGGTTGTATATGTTAGAGTGTCGTAATCCTAGCTGCAATCTCGAATCTAGCTGCATCGGTTCGAGTCCGGCCCCGGTTTGCTAAAATTTATTTTGAGCTGAACTCGTGGAACTATTATGGACCTCCACACCATGAGCATAATAGGTTAGTAGCTGTAGAATACGCCTTATGCCCAAAACTCGAGCAAACTAAACTAAACTTTTTTTATATATGCAAACATAGTTCGCGTGAAATTTCATGACCTATTATCCGACTATAATTCATATCTTAAATTATAATATATAAAAGTCGAATTATAAAATAAAACAAAAAAAAAACACATTGTAATATATATATATATATATTTACAACTTTTCTTTCATCGACCTTTGAGTATTAAATTCAAACTTCACTATTTTATTGGGAATAAGGTCACTTAATTGTTATTTAATAAACTAATTAATGTTCATTTCTTCTGTTTATTGACGTTTCGATCCCGGTATTTTCTTTTTATTAGTCAACCATGGGATCCTCTTCAAAGCTAGAATTTAAAAAAATAGAGCTTCGATCAGGCCAGGGACACACCGACAGCCTCAGCACCGTCCACTAGCACATATATTAAGCTACCAGTAGCTTAATATATGTGCTAGTGGACGGTGCTGAGGCTGTCGGTGTGTCCCTGGCCTGATCGAAGCTCTATTTTTTTAAATTCTAGCTTTGAAGAGGATCCCATGGTTGACTAATAAAAAGAAAATACCGGGATCGAAACGTCAATAAACAGAAGAAATGAACATTAATTAGTTTATTAAATAACAATTAAGTGACCTTATTCCCAATAAAATAGTGAAGTTTGTATATATATATATATATATATATATATATTTCACTCATGCTTAAAAAAAATACAAATAAAATCTATTACAAGACCTTTTGTAGAATTTTTTTTTTCTTCAAGATAATGCGATAAATAAACTAAATTGCTATTATTTTTTTTTCTTCAAGATAATGTGATAAATGAACTAAGTTGCTACTCAAGAAAGTAAAAAAGCATTTTCAAACAGAAATAACTGTGAAGATTCCGAAAAAAAAAAATTGATGAAAACTATGATTTTTTTTTGTAGATTATCTGAGCTCTAATAGCTGCTTGCTTATCATTAAATTACTTTAGTCATTTGCTTAGGGCTGATTGTCTATAATGCCATTGGAGTAAATATGTAAATATCTAGTTTATTTCTTAACACCAATGGTGTATTATTGAAATTTTCGTAACTTATACCAACTTTGTACCGAAAAGATGATATGCATAACAAAGGAATTAGTCAGAGGAGTTGAAGTTGATGAAAATTGGTATGTGATGAATCGATATTATAGTGAAAATACTCACTTGATTATTATTCCTGATAAGGTTATTACCTTATAAAATACAAAGAAAAATAATGAACGAATTTCTGTTGTACTGACTAGAATTAATCAATCGGGAAAAAAATATGCGTTATAGTTTTTGTTCAAATATAGTTTGTTTCATTTTCTGAATCTTGATGATTGAATTATTTATTTTTCAAAAATAGTTACATCTAAAGCATAAAATTGAATAAATAAAAAGCACGCTTAAAATTAACTTGCTGAGAGGAAGCACAGGCTAATAGAATCAATCGTATTTGTGTTAGCCGTTCCATTGTCCAACGCCTTGCTTGGAACAAATAATCTTCGGAACGACCGGCTCCAGTCTTTTAGTAGCTTCTTTTGTCCCACTAAACGCCAACTATTGATTTTAACGGCAGCACTTTCCTGTTTTTTTTTTTAGTTTTATTTAGGTCAAGTTGAAGTTTAGAAAAGATTATTCAATTTAACTAACATAAATGGAATTGATCCCAGAAAACTCATTAATTTTTTTTTATTATAATTTCCGATAGAGACTTAATTTAAATCAAATGTTATTTTATTTATCTCCTCCATCTCATGCCACTATATCATAATAACACATTACTGAAATAATAACAGGATACCAAATTTACAGCTGTGCACACAGTTAGCTCTTTTTACTTTTCGATTCTTCAAAAATTACACCTGGCTTCCATAGTCTGGAGAAGTTCCTGGCACTGGTTCTCTTCTCTTTCTGCGGACCTCCAGGTTAAATTAAGCTGTACGCACCACCGTTTCCCAGACATTTATGATGTCTTTGAACCACGGAAAATTTTCCTCACACACCAACCGAGAGAACTCCTCAGTGAGGACGTAAATTCCCGTGGTTCTCGTCAACGTGGCTCTTAATCAGTCGACAGCAGTGCAGGCCGTGACCACATGCTCAACAACCTCCGAACCACCACAAGCGGGAGATTGGGGATCTATATCCAGTCCGGGTCTATGGAGCTTATCTCTAGAACCCCATGCCTCGTGAGGAATGCGGAACCCAATAGTACGGGAGGATAAATTTCTCTAAGGTGCACTCTTTAAGAATCTTCACCCACAGCCTGCTACACTTTTCAATTGTTTCCTCCCGAATTATCTTTTTCCATTTATTAGGGTTTTTGTAATTGTATACGAAATTGCGCTTGCTAATGTAAGAATATAATTCTTATGTTACTTTGTCCGTCTTCCGAAAAATGTCCGTAAAATTACGCTTGGTAATGTAAGAATATAATTTTTATGTTACTTAAGGTAGTATCCTTGGTCCTATCCTTTACACAGTTTATACAGCTGACATCCCAACCCATCCTGACACTTTCATCACGACATATGCTGATGACACATGTATCCTATCTGTTAATAATGATCCATCAATTGCATCCCAAACTCTCCAATCAGATATCACAAACCTTGAAGAATGGTGTAAAAACTGGAGAATTAAAACAAATTCCAATAAATCCCATCAAATTACCTTTACCCTGCGTCGCAAACCCATGACCTCCTGTCCTACAGTATCCTTTAATAATTCCCCACTTATCCCAGTTGAACAAATTCGTTACCTAGGACTCCACCTCGGCAAACGACTCACACGGAGTCCTCATACAAGATCGAAACGACAAGAAACTGCTCGACGTTTCCGACTACTCCAACACTTACTAGACAAACGCTCTAAGCTTTCAATCAATTAAAAACGACTCATATATATGACAATAATAAGACCTATTTGGACTTACGGAATTCAGCTTTGGGGCTCCACTAAACCATCGAATTCCTCTCGTATCCAATCCTTACAATCCAAAATCCTTCGGAAAATCCTCAACGCTCCTTAATTTTTCACAAATAAAATCATCCATAAAGACCTTAATATTCCATGTTTCCGATTTTTCCCAATCCAGATACCTATCCTTCCATAACAAACTCCAGAACCATCCGAAGCCTCTCGTTTCAAACCTTGCTTCCTCCTCGATCCCTGATAACCCTCTGAGGCGTCTGAAAAGAAGATGGTCTCGTGATCTACTGATGTAAATATGTTATTAGAATGCTACCAATGGGTAGTTTCTCAACAAGCATTTTCATGTGATTGTATTATTACTGTGTGCACATTTACTAGTTGTATTCTTTTTTTATAATACAGTTGTAAATACCAATGGATAAAAAAAAAAAGTTAATTTGTCCGTCTTACCAGTCCGTAACTTTTCCCTAAAGTAAGAAAGCGAAAAAAAAGTAAAATTGTTTGTCATAATATTCAAATATATTTATATTAGATCATATATCAAAAAGACTGAATAACGAAAATTATCAGTAAAAAAACTTGAGTAAGCTCATAATATTTAAATATCAATACAAAAAATATCAATTTCGGATTTTCCAATGTTGAAAAGCACCAATGTACCGCACTAATTCTAACTGAGAAAGGTAATATAAGTGAGCCTGCAAAAATTTATTGCTAAATGTTCCGAAAATATATTGAATTAGTCTGTGGCTTGATGTTCATAACAAAATTTCATCCATTACAAACGAAAACCTTTAACCTTTTTAAAAAATAAAAATAGTAAATTCTTGATATTTTAAATTTTAAATCATTTTAAGTCTACGTATCTCTCTACAAAGATTTGTCAACTGTGTAAATATACCAATTTCCGCTTTGCACGGATTTCTGTTCTGTTCTATACTTCTGATCTTGAAAGTTCACACTGCTCTAAAGGTATTTATCGACAGTAATGTGGATAAGTAATGATATATTACTTTTCTCAAGTCTGTCAAAGAGATTAAAAATTAATATATAAATAATAATTTAATTTTGAAAAAAAAAGCTAAGGAAATAACCTTATCAGTCTTAAGTAGTGGCATATAATTGCATATATGTTTAAACGAATTGGTTGATCATTTGTTACGGTCTTTTATATAGAAAAATTGTTTCCGCAAAAAAATAGCTAGATGCTCATTGGAGACAGTAGGTTTTGCAAAAAAAAATAATAATAATGAAGTCAATTAAATATTAATAACTATCTAACAGACGCCACGCTACTTAATTTGTTGAATTTGGAAAATAGCGAAAAACATAAAAAATTAAATAAATATATTTAACTAAAAAACACATTTGGACCAGGAGTGAGCTACGAACTCGGAACTTATGGGTTTAAAACATATGTTAATTAAACTGATAACCTATCGAACCTTCTTACTTGGTTAATATCTATTTTCCTTAATTCCTCGAATAGGGTTTTATAATTCCTTATTAAATCTTAAAAGAAATACAATATAGTATATATATATATATATATATATATATATATATATATATAAACATGAAAAAAAAACACAGAATAAAATAAAACTGGCTATTATTAATACTGATGATGAATTTACTTATTTCTATTGAAAAGAATATAAAATGATTATTGAATTAAACATTAACTTACGACTATGCAATGCACCAATTATAAATGTTTGGAAAAAAATAGACACTAAAAGAACTTATATAAATATTTACAAAATCTCAATGGTGTACTCTGTCCAATTGGCACATTGAGTAATATGAGGCAGCGGGAACTTATTCGAGTTAGCGTCGTCAGGGTCTCCCTAGTCCACTTCTTCGAGTTGTGAATATGTATATTCACCAACTTGCAAAACCAATCGGCACACTTCACGATTGATTTTAAACATTTGATAAAGCAAACAAATTAAAATCCTTCCAAAGTTCCTTAATAATAATACTTGTGCGAGGAACAACCCTGAAAATGTTAAATTCATCAAAGATAAAAAAAAATTAAAATGTGATCGATTAAAGCGTTTCTAAAAGAGCTTTTTTTCCTACTCTTTGAATTGTATATACACAACTTATTTCAACACCATTATGCCTCTAAGAGTTCTTAAAATATGTTTATATCTAAATTTATAATTGCATAAAGGACCAAGGTCCTCCAATTATTAGCAACTGAGAGTAAATAATAATAAATTGAACCCTTAGTAAATAAATTTATACTAATATTTTTTTTTATGCAGACCATTAAAATTTCAAATTTTTGGACATAGGTTATTTTTGTTTCAAGGTACAAAAATTATTAATAATTTTTTAAACATCTTCTAAATATATGTTTCTATGTACAGAGAAAAATATAAAATATGCGTGAACAAAGAAAAATTAATGTTTCGTAGGAACTTAAGTTAATTTATATAAAAATTCATAGCTTGAAATAAATATTAAAACAAAAATGTTTTTTATTTGAAATAATTCAAGAAGAATAATATTAATTAGTAATCTAATAATCGCTAAAATGTAAAAAAAAAACTACCTATAATCTTTGATAGAATTTCATTTTGAAAGTAATCTACATATCATTACGTGAGTCTGTTTAAATTCTGCAAAACAAACAAGTTCCATTAGAATAATATTTTCTATATTTATTTACACTCAGCTTTTCATATGAATTTAATGTAATAACTGAAAGGCAGAAAAAAATCCCTTTAGAACAAAGAACAAAGTAATAATAATAATTTTTTTCAATCTCCCTGAAACACGTACTTCAGTTTATTACATTTTTTTTCGTTTATGTCCTACCTCTCGTTTAATTATATTATGTATTTTCCTATTTTCCATTTACTTTTCCTAAATGCTACGCTGTGGTTATATAGAATAATATTGACTAAAAACTGTTTAAATCCTGTGCGGATATGTATCACAAGAGAATTTATTAAAATACTGTAGTATGTTACCGCAGCTGCAAGGTTCAACAAAACTAAAATAACATTTAAGGCATAAAAGCCACATATTTCGGTCGAACTTCTTTGGTTAATTCTTGCTTTTAAATACTGCAGTTATCATAAATATTGGAGACCATAGTCCTAGGAAAAACAACCAGTAGTTCGCGTGAAAAAAAAAATCATTTTGAATCTCTGGTTTTGACGATGGTAGGAAAAGTAAAAAGGAGCACCTATTGTTTTCTGGAAAAAACAACAACATTTTAGTATAAATGTTAGAAACTATATTAATGTATAGGAAACAGGTATATAAAAAGTTAGTTATCTCAATAACCGAGCTGAGAGATCTCGTTCGGATTTTGCACCCCACGAAAAACTTCATTGAAATCGAAAAAACAATTAGCTATAACGGTGGGTGGATAAAACTAAAACTTCTATGAGTTTTTAAAAATATACTTGTGTATGTTTCTTCTCCTTTATGTGTTCAATATAATAAAAATAAGAACAAAAACTGTTTTATTTATTTATTTTTGAACATGAAATGTTGTTCTGAACTTGTTATTTTTGTTTTATTCGTTATAATTCACTCTTTCAAACTTGATTTAAACCTTTGTAATCGGTTGTTCTAGTTTTAAGTTTTTGCGAAACATTTGAGTTGTCATAAAGTCTATTGTTGTTTAATACCTGTATTATCACAGAATATTTTATATAGTAAAGTAATATGTCATTTCAACACAAAACCCGAATTTCCTCTGCGGAAAATCGAAACATCACTTACTCTTTTTACAGCTATTGTGGTCTACTATCACCTCTTTGAATATTTTCCTCTATTTAAGGGACACCTTTTATGTCTCCTCCCATCCCTATTTTATGTCCTATATTACACATGATCATATTTTCTTTTCTTTATATTCATTATTCTCATTTTACATATCCTAAACAAACTAATTTTCATTGAAATACATTTTTAATAAATATCTCTTCGATTAATAGTAATAAATTATGTTCAGTTACCAATTATCAAAATGAGACTAAAGGTTTTCAATAAACAGATCGGTGGTTTTCCAGCAACTTTGGAATCCGTAACTCAACCTCCAGTAATGCAATCATAGACAACGAATTTATTTATGCCGGATATTTTTAAGGTGTTCATAAAATGAATTTAGACTTTAGGAACCATTTTCTAGTAACATTGTAAGACAGACATAAAAGGCTAAATAAATCCTTGAAGATAGTTGGCAGTAAACCAAGATGGACAATAATAGATCTCATGCGTTGTACTCCAGTATCTCCATGTGCCCAGTATCTCTATATTTATTTATAAATTAGCAATAGATATTTTCAAGTCATGGGCAGCCAGTAAATATGAACGTAAAAGAGCCATTTTCACCCATACAAAAATAACTTTAACTTATATGATTTATAAATATAAAAAATTAAAATATTGTTTTAAATAGTAAGATGAGGGTCCGGGGCGAAAAATATTTTATTTCATGCCAACGTTTTGACCAGACTTAGCAGGTCTTCTTCAGGGCTAGAACGTACAAAGGATATATAAAAATGTGAAAATTACAGAATATTTAGATAAAAATTATAAACTATGTGAATAAACTTATTAAAATTATCAACAGTGTGAACAGAAAGTACTAGAGAAACAGTGTGAACAGTAGGTACTTCATAATGTAACGTTCTAGCACCAAAGAAGGCCTCCTAAGTTGGGTCGAAACGTTGCATTGAAATAAAATAGTTTTTTACTATTTAAGTCTTTTTATGACCACCACCTTAGACCATTTCTTTAATAATATACAATGATCAACCATCAAATATTCGATATTGTTATTTAGATTAATAATATTTGTATTAATCTTACCTGTAACATTTTTTTAATAATAATTATAATAATACTTTATTTATTATGAGACTAGTCCCTTTAGAATAATAAACAAGAGCATTAATGTAGGCTTTTGAGCATTAGAGTATATTTACAATTTAAACTATTAAATATAACCAAAAAAAAAAGTAAAACTACCTTCTAACTTTAATCAATTAACAAAAAATAAAAAATCAATGAAAGAAACATAAATTGAAAACACACTAATGATGTATATACAATATTTGCAGGGATATCTATTTACAATTTTATGGGGACTGGATGGAATATATGGGATTGAATAGGTATGATTTGAAAGTAAAGAGGTTTTAGTGTTTTGTTTTTTAATTTTTTCTCTTGGCTTAGGAATCTAATGTTAAAATTTTAGAACATATAGTAAAGTTTATAAGAAAAGTTTAAAAGCTCAAACTTCAAAGCTCATATATATACTGTAAAATATTTTCCATTTTTATTTTTATTTATTTATTGCTTGATTCAGATCCCTCTGAGCCAATGTAAATATTGTACATAGGTGTGTATGTTTTATTTATTTTGCTATGAATCGGCTAATCTGTTATTTTATTTATCTTGTATATTACTTTATCTTTTTATTCATATATATCTTTTTTTTTCTTTCTTCTTAGTTGGTTATTTTTATTTATTTTCTTTCTTATGTACATATTTTGTAAATGAATACTATATCCCTACTACCAATGCCCTTCAGTTTGGCAGACTGTATTAATGCTCAATAAAACAAAAAACAAAAATTTATTGCTCGATGCTACAGACCTTAAAGAATTATGTCCTATACCAACGTCTTTTTGCACATGCCTCTGACAGCTGTGAAGTGCCTCCACCGCTTTACACCCATCTTCTTCAGGTTACCCTCCACATCGTCCAACTACCTGATCTGAGATTTTCTTCGCCTTCTTCGGTCCCCCGACTTTACATAGAGCAATTTTCTTGGTATTCTTGTGTAGTCCATCCTCTCCACATGATCTTAATATCCTTTAGACCAAGTAGCTACTTCAGCTCTAGGCTAGACCTAATTCTCCATTGAACCTCCACTTATATTGGCCCATAAATTTTTCGAAGTACTTTTTTCCTCAAGCGTGAAGCATCCTTTAACTTTCTTTAGCCATATACCACACTTCAATATGTCTCATAATCGTTTTATATATTACAATATTACTTTTCTGGAAAGATTTTTGCAATTCAGCAGCTTCTGGACATCGTACAAACATCTGGCTTTAATATATCTCTCTACTTGTTTGTTGCAAGTAACTCTGCTGCCTAGATACTCGAATTCATCACAACTACTAAATTTCTAATACTCTATTCTCATTTCCACTTCTTTCATACGGTCTGTTCTTGATATTCGCGTATACATACTCCTTTATGTATTAATTTACAGAACTAATTATCCAGGTTTCCAAAGGACTTCTTCAAGTGCTGTAAAAGTCCGCGCTGGTATGATTACATCGTCTGAATATACTAAATGCTGGGTCATACGATTGTAAATTGTACCTCTGCCATTTATTTTATTTTCCTTATGGCTGCTTCCACAAAATTGGTCACAATGACACTGGAAGGGACATCCAATAGAGTGCTTTTTAAAAGCACAGTGCGGAGATATCGTACAGAACGTTAAAATTATTGGAGAATGATTTCAAAAATAAAACGGCGATGTGCTTATAAATCTCCGCGGATGACAGATGATAGATAGACAGAAAAAATTGTGAAAGGGTGCTCGTTACATGAATGAAGAAGAGAAAAACAATTGATGAGATGGAGGGGCGATATCGCAAATGTAGCAGCCATAAACCGGATGAGAAAAGTTCATTCAACAGAAGATTGGCAAAAAGCTGGGTGGAAGCCGTCGCTCAATATCGGCCTCATTTCAAAAAATAGCAAAGAGGTTCGTAATTTTCTTGCAAAAAATTTGTATATAGGATTATTGTATTCGGACATTCAAAGGTTCATTAGATTATTACTTTGCATTAATTATTTCAAAATCATAGAAGATTGTTTGTTAGAGCTTAAAGCCGTAAAACATTAGGGCCATCAACGCTTTAATACCATAGAAGATATTATTTTATAATATTGGAACAAAGGCTTTATTTATTTATGTGTAGGTAACTCCTTGTGTGCAAAGTTGCTTTTAAACGTTCTCTGGTGCTTTTGTTATCAGTTAAAAGTTAGAAATTTTCAATAATTTTAAATTAATGCAAATATTTAGCCGGATCTTTTTAACTCGAAAGTCTATAAGAGGTTCGAGTAAATGGTTACTGGTAGTTAATTTGTATTCTATTTATCCGAACTTCCTTTTATAGATAACATCATATCAATCTAAGAATTATAATCTACCCGTTTGTGTAATAGTCAAGGTAAACAAGAGGGAATTTTTCATGTCAAAGAGTAAACCTAAATTTCATTTTATGACCGATTTTATCAAATTTTAAACATCCGGATAAGACTTCGTGAATGGCTTCGTCTTATAGTACCATTCAACTTTTTTATCTACGAAAATTCTCAAAAACAGGGAGTTTTTCATTAGATTAATTAATTTAATCAGGTGCTAAAAACTCATGAACATACATTTTCTGCTATTTTAATCTTAAGATAATTTGATCACAAAAACCGAGATAACCGAAGGCTTACGAAAATATTGAATCGTTTAGCCTATATAATCTCGTTATTTTGACATGTTGGGGGATAAGGATACGCCAATATTTTTATATACCACCTTTTTTTCTGGATTTTCTGATAAATTTTATTTCAATTTAAGAGGAAAGCAAGTTGTTATTCATGACTTTTTAGTTTCTCGTTAAAGATAAAGTTTATCAATCTCCGGGTAGAAAAGACCCCATTTCTGAGAATTTACTCAAATAAAAAATTTGATAAAAAAAAGAGGTTTTTGCCGTGGACTATTAAGAATATAGGTGATTTGGTCGAAAAAATGAAATTTGTACAAGTAGTATACAATACCACTAACTTTTGTAAGTGGTATCGTATGTTCCATTATGCCTGTGTATAATTTTCCTGTAAAATAATTAACCCATGTTTTGGTCGTAAGAGTATCCGGATTACGAGGAATGCCATTCTTGTAAGTTAAGTACATTAGTGCTGCGAGTTGAGGTTCCTGGAGAAGAACAAATAAATAAATTGGCAGTAACGTTTAAAAAAATTAAAAATTGTGAAGCTTACAAAATTTATAATTTAGGATCTATATTTGAAAATCTTGGCACTCGGCTATTCCGGTTTTGCACTGATGGCATATTATAAAACAACGTGCCACCCCTGTCAGTTGACATAGAATAGCAAATATTTAACGAAAATTAAGTATTTTGTCTTTAGTCTTTGTTCTAAGTCGTCTGTTTTTTTTTCTCACTGTGACTGTCTTGTACGAACGCTTTCTCATCTTTCAAAGTCAAGGTGTGCCGATGCCACTTTTACCTTCTCTGCCATATCCGGTATTCCACTTCTGGGGTATGGGACGTTCATGCCCTTTTGATTAGGGATCCTATCGAAGGTAACACAGCTCAATATAAGCCTTTAATTTTTATGAGGAATTCTAAGACAGAAGAGTTCGAGATAGCCCACTTGCTTCTAAACGTTTTCGGTGGGAACTATTGTATTTCTATATAGACTAGTGGCTTTTTTCTTGGTCACCACCGATTATACTCCTTAGAAACACCTTCCCGGATAATCTTCTATTTCCTTGTATATTCATCAACCCCTACCGGATATTTCGTTAGATCTGGTTTTTCTTATAGGATCAAAACAAACAACCTTTAGTTTTCTGAAAGTGGACATTGCCTCTAACTTACGCGGGCCACAATGTACTAATAAATCGACCTGGTCGTCCTACCCAAGTGATGGTTTATTTATACATACCCATATTCTTACTTATTAGAACAATGCCGGCCTTAGGTTGGGAGAATCAGGGCAATTGCCCGGGGCGCCGTCCTGGAGGGGCTACCGTTGCGGGCACTGGTCGATCTTCAGGAGCGCTTGCAAATTGTTAGAAATTAAAAAAATAAACGAAACTATAATTTTATATAGTTTATTATATTATATATAATTTTAGCATATCAATATAGAAACTATATGAAATAAAATTCAAATATTACATAATATATAACATCTTAGGAAATAAACAATTTTTTTTAGTGAGGGGGGAGACGACGTCATGGCCCAGGGGGCGCCCAATATCCAAGGCTGGCACCGCCGTAAAATACCTGAATAGAAGCAGATCTAAACATACTATTTTCGTTTTGCAAAACTGTAAATTGTTTTCTTTGCTCTCTAGCTACTCTAAATTTTCCAATAATAATCTATACTTTTTTTTCTTACGCCTGTTGACTTCGACTTTTTAAAGTCATGAGCCTTCTTCATGCAGCTTGGGGCTGTTATAGGCGACAGTAGTGATCGTTTCGCGCTCTCATCTTCGAGATATCCTTGGAGGACGTGGTTTACTAACCGGAGGCGATCACATTTCACTCCCTCTTCAGGAAAGTTCCTGATGGATGGTTGGCAACCTTTTGCTTCAATCTTCCATCTAGTTTTTTTTAATAGGATATGGTATTATCAGCCCTATACCGAACCCAAAACCTGGAGAACCAGGAGCTATGGTTTAAGACTCAGGTGTCGCTCGCCTCCATATCAACAGTTAGCTTAGACCCCGCAGAAGACAGTACTCCTGCACGCAGACAGATAACCTTACCTTTTTTTTCTACTTGTTACTTTTTTTTCTTTCCATTAATTAATTTTAATTAGATTAGGAAAGTGTTTCTTTTTTTTTTCTAGTTGATAATTAAACAGAAGAAAATTTTTTCTTTTTCTTTTTTTTTTCTTATGCTTAGACAAAGTTTTATGTCTAGGGAAAAATGGAAGAAACTAGTCGCGCAGTTAAAATAAGCGACCTCGAGTTCAAATTAAAAATCTTCCTGGTAAAATTAATGTTTATATTCGATTCTGCCTAAAATTGAATCATTGTTTACTGAAACTTTTTTGTAGCTCTATAGGTATGCTATCACCTATTGAAACATTTTTCTTTACTTACGGGACGCCATGTATACATAAAGAGAAATAAATAGGATGAGTAGCTTATTTCAAGACGTATGGACAATGAGGCTTACTATCAATAAAAAAATCATATTAATTAGGTGCTTCACAGTTTGCCATATTTTTTTAATCCTATATATCTACAAATACTTTACAATTATCAGATATATTTCTTAGATATATTTTTTTTCAACCTTTACTAAGATGAACTTAATTAGCTAGTAGCTTGCTCATTAATGTGGGGCCAATGAGAGACATATCGTAATGCTTTGAGGTTACACAGGAGCGGGTAGCCATTACCGAGAGTACAGGAGGCATGGCATTGAGGAAAACAGCTGTAATTGATGGAGCAGCAGCGCGATGTTAAAGGATGGCTGGGTAATCTGCTAACTCCTCTCAGCTCTTGTTTTTCTACTTCCATTGCCTCAGTACCAGTAAACAACTTACTGACCTTGATTGAACTATTAATAAAATGAACTTATAAATGTAACACGAAGCATCATAATGATTTAGGCTATATATAATGCGGTAACATAAATATACCGGTAATAGACTTTATATGAGGATTTTTTTATATTGATTTAAAACACTGCTTTAGTTCTGACCTTGGATAATTGCAAAATAATCGATAGCGTATTTAGTATTTTATAGATTTTTTTAAATTAAAGCCGAACAGTTAATTATTCATGAAAAGAATTACGAAATTCTGATAGCATATATCATACACCAGTAATAGACACTCAGGTTTTGGGGTCAGTAGGTTTTTGATATAATTAAAAAAATTCAGAATTTTATACCATTGCCAGTCTCTATTTCATTTTACAACATTATTTGTGGAGAAGCTTTCGGTGTCCATACGGATATTCATCTCCATAATTATAATACTCCAATTAGTATAAATTAATAATTGATTATTATATTATTATAATATATATTATTATTATTACAATATATATGCATTGCATTTAAAAAATAATGCAATACATATATTGTTGATGTTATCAATTAACTGTTAATTTAACTGTTTATTTAATACTAATTGGAATATTATAATTATAGAGATGAATATGCTATGATGTTTTATTTTGTCTATGATATTTTATTTTGTTCTTACTATAATATTTTATTTTGTTCTTATTTAGCTTTATATTATTTTGAAATTACGTTATTTATTTTGTAAATATGGTATGAATGTGCTCTTAGAACTCTATTATAAATGTCTGTTATTGAGACAGATTATAATATTTATTAATAAAAAAATAATCCAGAGATGAATATGGTGCATAGACACCGAAACCTTCTGTACAAATAAAGTTTTAAAATAAAATAGAATGGCAACGGTAAAAAATCTTGAACTTAAGAACATAAAAACAGTCTAAAATTACCTAATAAATTATGCAGTTTTAAACTAAAAAATGGGGTTTTAAACTGCTAATCTATTCATATTGATATTCTTTTTTGGGCATATAGAACTTATTATCTGTTAATGAGTAGATAACTGTCCATTATAACGGTCAATTTATGAGTAAAGATCTCATTTTCAGCTCCTAAGAACGACGTATTTCGATGAATATGAAACAGTTGGTGGTGGACATGCATGAATCAGTAAGTTGTTATGTACGTGTAAGTTATTTTGTACTCTTTTGTTTGTATTTGAATGCGGTCGTTAACTGTTGCCATCTATATGTCTTTATTTAATATTTCGATCGTATCAGAGAGCTTTTGCTATAGGTCATTAAGTGTTTAATTGAAAAGTTTGAAATTTGCCTATTTGGGTCTTTCTGAATGATCCGTTTATTTTTAAAGCATACGCCTCAATGGGCTTAATTGAGTAAGTGCTTGAATTAAATTTCTGTGTCAATTTTAATAATTTTTTCTATTTTTGTTTTCCTTTCAGTCACAGATGGTGAATTTTTCTTTAACCCGGACTAGCCTAAAAACATGATTAATTAATTTTCAGTTAGAACTTGTCAGAAAAGAAATGGAAAAGAGAAAAATGAAGAGTGGAAAGGAACCAATTGGCTTCATTATCCTTAAGAATAATGGCTCCATCAAGGATCTCTCTAACTTCTTTCCGGATAAAATTTTCTTTTCTTTCATTATTTAAAACTTAAATCAATTGTTTTCATATTATAATTTTATGCGATTATTTGAACTTGAATAAAACAAGCTGTAAATTAAAAAAACATTTTGTCCATAGTAACATAATATAGTAGTTTGTCTTTTTTTATGAAATATTTATTCAATACCTCTAAATATACATAGTACATATATACATATACATAGTAGATATTATATTACATATACACGGTAGATATTATATAATTTCAAATCTATTGGGGAACTTAGGAACAAATGGCTATAACTGGCTATTTAAAAAAAAGAAAAGATTTAAGTGCATGATAACAAGATTTTTAAACATTCCATATTGCTATTGTTAGTGCAAAAGGTCGTATGTAACAATTTTGCATATTTACTCTCATTGGACTAACAGTCCCTGGTACAGACCCCTTTTTATCAATTTATTAACATCCGGCTGGAACTTCGTAAATAGTTTCATACAATCATACAAACAATAACATACAAATATTTTTTTACGAAAATTCTCGGAATTACGACGTTTTCAATCTGGAGGGGGGCAAATTTGGCCTATTTAATTAGGTACTAAAAACTCGTAAATACCCATTTGATTTTCACTTTAATTGTAAGATAACTTGAGCACAAAGTGTAGAAAAAAGTTGGACTTCAAAAATTTTGAACCGTTTGGCGTACCTACACCCCCAAATTACCAAAATAACGAGATCACATAGGCCAAACAGCTTAATATTTTTGAAGGCCACTATTTTTTTCTACTTTGTATTCAAGATATATTACGACCATAGTGGAAAACAAATGGGTATTTACGAGTTTTTACTACCCAATTAAATAGACAAAGTTAGCCGACCTCCAGATTGAAAACGCCCCAACTCCGAGAATTTTCGTAAATAAAATATTTGTAGGTTACGATGAGGTGAAGTTATTTAGGAAGTTTCAGCCGAATGTTAATAATTCGATAAAAAGGAATCTGTACCACGGACTATAAAGGTTGCCATTTTTTTCCGCAAGTGCTGTAAGTAGTCTGCTAAATAGGAAAAAAACAGAGGGAAATAACATATGAAACTATGCTAATAAACTATAAATATATAATAGGTTTTAGAAATGTTCTTCTGTAAAAATAACTCAATTTTTACAAACGACCATTTCCACTAACAGTAGCTGTTATTTTTCTTTACTTAGATAATAACAAAAACGAATTTTATTAAGTGTCTATATTGACAAATAATACAAAAAGTAATCTTTAAGTGAAAATATTATATTAATAACATTTGAGTGGCTTCATATCAAAGATTTGTACATCTGGCATTTTCAGAAAGTGGTTTCTGATGATTTTACTTGAGAATGTTCAAGTTGAATCACGAATGAAAATTATTAGGATTGGTTCAAATTGAAGCTATCTAACAAAAATTGGCATTTTATCAACTTTTTTAAAAATGTCATATGTCCTTCTTTGAGATGAAGTCACCGATAGTGGTAATGTAACTTTACAAATATCTCAACATCATATTCTTTTGAAGAGCAAAACTAATTTTATTAAACTATGCCCAGACTGTCTATATTTTTTAAAAAATGTCTTGAGTACCTTCTCATAATATTAAAATGAGAAAAAAAAACCCAGAAAGAACCGAAATAGTAACAATGAGATGAAAAAAGTCGTGGGAGGAAATGGACTGCGAATCTAAATTATTTTTGACTGAGTGGTTTCCCGGGTCCGGTCATTAGTCTGACATTAATCAACTTTTAGAAATTCAGTCGCTCTCCTTTCTATTTTATTCATTCGTCAATATGAAGAAACTGAGTATTTTAAAAGTATATCACCTTATTATTACGATTGTATATCTTCTATACAATCTTCTATAGATGTTAAGGTTCTGATAGCATGAAGCCATAATTCAACGGCATTAACACTGGTTCACATCCGCTATTAAGTCAAGTGATTTACATGTGTTATTTAATGGGAAACTATTTCTGTTACTACTTGAAGGACTTTGAATTGTTTTTTTTATTATCTGTTTGCTTTTATTTTCTTTTTTTTTAAACTATGTTATTTTTTATAATTTTTATTTTTCTTCCATATTATATTTCTTGTACTAATACTGGTTATTATAGTAATGACAAATCGCAGATGATCAGGTAGTGATAGCCCGGAATAAATGTTTCCTGAAGATGGTGGTTGTCCAATTAAAGGAAGTTTATGAAGAGCCAGCTCTCAGGATCAACTTCCAAAAGACTGAGTATATAGCACTAGGAGATGAGGAAGACGATCTACGCATAAATAATCAGTTGTGTAGAGGAGTTAAGGCTTTTAAATACCCCGAGTCCTATCTGGATAATGTGTGGGCGTCCCAAGTGGATGTCCAAAACAATGTAGAGATGTCAAGAAAGCAACTGCATTCTGTTCTCTGGAACAACACCATTTCAAACGTGAACTTATCTTCACAGCTATTATCGAGTCCGTATTAACATACTGATGTGAGGCATGGTCGATGAGTGCTAGCTTGTACACCAAAGTTCGGAGTGTAGAAGTGGATTTTTGGAGAAGGTATCTCCAGTTAACGAGGATGGACAGAGTTCGAAATGAAGTGGTGAGACAGAAAATAGGTGTAGAGAAGACCGTCTCTGAAGGGATCGGCGATTGAAGTGACATGGCCACTACAGGAGAATACCCGAAGAGCATTGGCCCTAACAGAGTCCTGGATTGGCAGCCACCCGGAAGGCGTAGGCAAGGACGACCCAGAACCACGTGGATGGAAGGAGTGCGAGAGAAGTCCAGCTTAGGTTTACAGGAGGAGGATTGGGACAACAGAGATTTGTGAAGCTCGGCTCTCAACTCAAGACATATTCCACGTTAGAAAACTAGAAATAAGTAAGTAGTAATAACTATGAACGTAATGTATATGGACGAGTTAAGTATAAGTATAAGTAACTTGTACAGTATACAGACGATTGTTAATGGACGATGGTTAATCAGATTTTATTACAGTATAATAAAGATTTTTCATTTAATTAAATTAAATTTTTACTAATTAGTATTTGATTATGTAGCATTAAATTAATGCTACATAATCAAATGATTTAATTCAATTCCAATAAGAAGAAGTTTGTTGTGAATAGTCACTCGTTTCCCATTCTTTCAGTTCATAAAAACCACCATAGATTCTTCTAACGATTCTTTTTTCAAGAGATCCTGCTCACAACTTCATAAAGCAGTCCAGCAGTCCCTTTCCAGCTACATTAATCCATTATAATAAAAATAGAATATAATTAAAGATCAAGTAGGGAAACTAATAATTCTACAAGTTCCAGGAGAGAAAATCGTAGAACGTGGTAACAACATTTCCATCTTGAAATAACCTGCCAACTTCACTTAGAGGGTAATGTACGATATAAATACGCAACGTTTATGTCTTCACATATCCTATCCAAATTATTCAATAGGCTTCAGCACCCCATCTAACCGCATGCTTAATAAACAATCTCTTCAATGGGAGCTCTAAACTACTTCCACTAAATCCGTTATGTACTCGTATAGTAGTTACACTCCAAGAGCAGACTGCAATTTTGATGGTGTACCTGAATGTTCAGAGCTTATGGTACAACAAGGTGTTATTACATCATTTCACTCTCTAGGGATTTTAAGAATCATTATATTATTACCATAATTTATTACTACATTTACACACACACACACACACACACACACACATATATATATATATATATATATATATATATATATATATAGATATATTAGTATTATTATTATTTTAAGTTTGTCTTCATTTATTACATCTTTAATTTATTATTAAATTTGTTTATTACATAATTATATAATCGCTGATCCTGTGACCATTTCAAGTGTAATTTGACAAAGAGAATTTGTCAAATAAGAAGTTTTTTTTTATACATGTTAGACTCTATAATTATTATTTATCTATTCATAAACCATGTCGTATCTAATAATTAAGGAATTGAGAACAATGGAAAAGATTAAAAACAGTTAGCGATTCAAAGCAGTGTTTTGTTGAAAGGAGAGCTACAATGAAACCGAATGTTTAATATCCACTTAACAATGACGAGGATCTCTTTGAAATGGCGACACCTGGCAACGAATGCCTCTGAGGACGGTTTAAGTTCTGGCACTTGATATTGTTTAAAAATGACAGCTATGAACTTAAGCTTGGTTTTAAACTTAACAGCTAATGTAATTTGACTAATAATTTGTATGATATGTTATGCTGATTTTTTGATATTTCAAATCTAAAATAAAAAAAATCATACAAATGGGTCGTCCGGAAATGAGTGCAGTTTATGATTTTAAAATAAAATAATTAATCCAAGTATTTTTATTAATCAAAATACACTCCATTACGCTCAATGCATTTTTTCTGACGTGTTGGTAAATTTTCCATTCCCTCTAAATAGTTTGTTTTATTGTTATGATTAACTAATTCTGAAAATACATTTTTTAAAGGAATTTCGATCTATATTTTTTTTTGTTAAAAAATGATGATCGGTAGACTAGAGGCCTGAAGTGGAAAAAGCGGTTGGTTTCTTTTTGACAAAGAAGAGCAGCGAAACTAATGATTTTTTTTTTCGGCGATCGTTAGGCACATGCGGAACACAAGTCTTAATCTTTTTACCTTTCCAATTGGTTTGAGGTGGTCAGCGAAGATCAATTTGCTGACTAAAAATTTCTATTTCTAAAGTTATCGGACATTGTTTTTTGTTTTTACTAAAGCTTCCTGAACATCGTCATTACTTAGAAAAGTCCTTCCACGACAATCTTCGCCTTCAAGGCTGAAGTCTACTTCATGATTTTTTTTTTATTTCTATCTCTGAACGGTAATTTTTTAAACTTCCATCGTCCTATACTAAATTAGTATTTCAGGCCGTTTAGGTCCTGTCCAACCTAGCTTAAACTCACGAAAACAAAATTATTAAAATGATGCTTCGACATCTTAGTAAAAACTGGATTATTTCCAATATATATATATATATATATATATATATATATATATATATATATATATATATATATATATATATATATATATATATATATATATATATATATATATATATATCTGTGGCACGTGTGTATTGTGTGTTGAGTGCATGAATCATATTAATGGAAAAACCCAATAGATATTGGTTTGATATTTTGATATATTTGAAGTTTGATATTTTAACTGGCACCAATTTTTGATTTTAAACCCATAATTTTCAAAGTAATATTCATATCTGTTATAACCCCCTACCATTGCCCATTAAACACAAAGAAATAGAGAAAATTAGCTTTCTGATGTTACCCATCAGATCACACAAAAATCATAGAATTGCACTTAACACACCTTTCACAGGTGCCACAGATATAAACTAGTGAAATGCTCGGGATAATACAAAATATTTTAGTTTGGATTGATAAAAACTAAAACTCATACCAAAGTATAATCCCTAAAACTTAAACTGTTTTATAATATACATATGATTATATATTGTTATAATATATTTAAAAAGTTAATTTAGTATAAAGTTAAATAAACGTTAAGATTAAGTTGATAAAAGTTAATGTAATAAAAAAAAAATAATACATGTTAAATGAAATCGTGCATTATTTTCAGGATAATATTATTTTATTATCCTGAAAATAATGTCATATATTTATTAGCTTTTATAAATTATCTTTTTCTTAATGAAATATTGCTTCCGAAATAATTAATATTTTTCTTGAGGTATCAATTATAGTCGGATAATAGGTCATGAACTACACTTCAATAAACTAAACCAGCTTCTATTTATTATTTTTATTCAAAAATGTTTCGATCCCTCTTTTGTAACATTAATAATGGGATAATCTTCAACTTTTAGATTGAGCATCGACACTCCTATCCGAGCAGCAAGCTGACAGCTACAACAGTAACGCCACAAGGACATCAGGATACTCTAGTACTAAGAGTAGCTTGATGTCCGCTGCCCCCACATATTAAGAGAACCACAGGGACTTTTTTATTATAACTAGACATAACTATAACCAAGTCATTATAAATAATTAATTAATATATATATATATATATATATATATATATATATATATATATATATATATATATATATAGGAATATGTATATTTATAAAAAATAAGTGGATTCGAGTTTTTTTGATCTTTGATCTCATAGAATACCGAGTTTACAAAAAGAATATCTAAGTTCCTCATTAATCATTTGACCTGCTTACCAAACTCATCAGAAGATCAAAGGTGTCCGACCTCATTAAAAAGAAAAAAATATCAGGCATTCAATGGCCACGACCCCATCTTTGCTGAGGGATTATCACTGGGGCAGATAAAAATAAACATTTTTCCCAATTCACACTCCTTTCAATTCTTTAAGAATTTCTAAACTATTCATGCATGTGAGGAATCGGAGATCAAAGTACCAACATACGGATGGGAAATACCTACAATGAGCCGCTAAAAGAAACTGCTCACTTTTATGTTATTAAGGCAAGGAGGTTAAGATGGGCGGGCCACGATGTTCAAATCAATCCAATAGTAAGCCATTACACAAACATTAATGCTGCAATATTGGCAAGATGCTACGTGGTTGGTTAAAATTCAGATGGATAAATAGAGTCAACAAAAATGCAGTTGACCTGCATGCAGCAAAATGGATCAATCTTCCAGGTTTGTAAAGTCCTCGGAATATAAAATTCATTTAGGCTGTTTGCAATGAAATATAACATTTCATTTTTCACCATCACCATCATCATTGTGAATAACAAGTTACTTTCACTGATTTAATTATATTTATGAGTTAGTTAATTGACGTCATGACGTCACGTTAGTTAAGTGACGTCATGACGTCAATTAATCACTGTGGTAGACATTTCATGATAGAAAAAATATTTTATTAATCCTTTTTATTAAATTAAATTAACTGGTTAGTGTTAAATATAATTTACACTATTTATAACATAAACTTTTTCACATTATTTCTCTATTCACATTTGTAAGAAATATTGACAACCAGAGCTTCTGCTGTCAGGAGGTAGAATATAGAGCAAGACGATGATAGACGGGAGGAAGAGGAGTGTCCAGCGGCATCTCATCCTTTTCTGATTTTAATATCTACAGTTAAGCGAGGAAATCCCTCATTTAAACCTTTTTTAGCTACATCTTGACTCAGTGGTTTCCTATATTCAAGTAAGTTATTGTAAAATCTTTTCTAGTGTGTTCGTATGTGATCACGGTTGGCATCTCTAGGTCATTAAGTAACGTTGAGGACGTATCAGAGAGCAGATTATAGTCCTGATAATTTTCGATTGAAAGATTTGTAATTTACCCATGGGGGTCTTTTTGGCTGTCCGTATACCTGTTAAGCGTAGGTCCAAATGGGTTGAAGTAAGTAGCTGTATATATTCAATATTTGTGTTAGTTTTAATTTCAAACGCCTTTAAAGGAGTGAATATAATCGTCGTAGTCGTAGGTTTAATGTTTTTGTTGCTTTATTGACATGTGTGGTTCATTTAATTATTCTACCAAGTATCGGTCCAAAGTATTGAATTTTATCTGTTTAAGGAATTAGGACATTGTCGACGTAAATTGTAGGGCGAGTTCCATGTCGGAGAATTAAAGTAATGTGTTATGATTTGTCTTGATTGAGTTGGATTTTTCAATTTGTACCAGTTATAAAATTAGGTTAGTTGATATTTTAGCGTGTACTTGATTTTGATTTATTTTTAAGATTGTTGCATTGTCCGCCTAAGTCGAAAAGAGTCGAAACTGCTATTAGTTACTTCTGCTATTAGTAGAATATAATGGTAGAAAGATCTGTGCCTTGACAGCCAGAGAAAAGTCAATCAGAAAGAAAGTATTGAAAAATATGATAATAGGTAGGAGAGATTTTAGTCATAAGTTTGTAGAGAAGCCAGACTCTATCGAACGCTTGGGCAATATCTATAAATACTCCTGTCGAATTCAATTGATAATTGTATACAATACATGTACAATTGAATTATAAATATAGCTCAAAATGTCATCTTGTCGATTTCGTTAAACTATTTAACTGTTGTACCTAATTTTATAAAATTATGAAAGTGTCAACATTTTTATTTTTTTGAATTCTTTTAAATATGTTACATTTATTTCTCGTTCAATTGTTTTATTTTTATTTGTTTACAAATTTATCGATCTAATTTTTAATATTGACATATTATTTATATAATCAAAGGTACAATATAATATTGATTATTTGTATGAATAATAATAAAAAATGTTTAGACTAAACCTGGAATTATCATTGATGAAAGCCGAGTGGTTACATTGGTTAACAAGTTAAGCGGTGGCAATAGCTTCCTCAAACCGATAAGGCAATAACCAATTACAAGAGGACGGTGATAACCTGGGGTAAGTTTGAACTTTGCCCTTGTGACCCAGTGGGGGTAGCCATAGCAACTGTCCAGGTACTGTCTCCAGCGCAATCCATAACTGTTCCAATCCAAGCCAATGAGTCATTTGCTATGCCATTCACTGATTGTGTTCCAATTATCAGTCCTATACAATCGCCAACTAATTTACCGCACTACGGTATCCAATGCCTTATCTAAGGACAATGTGAAACCTAGCACCGGTCCCGATTCGGATAATTAAACCAAACAGAAGCTTATTCTCTCTGTTGGTATTATTTATTTTGTTTATGAAATATTTGCTTTGATTTTGAAAAAATAGTCTTGTTATTTATTTTTTCTATTATAAATTTCGGTAGCCCAGCTGAAAATTAAACTGGATCAACTAACTGCTCAGGAGGTCAAACCAAAAACGCTTTCACATTCTGATTAGTTTATGAAGTTGAGGATTAATCATGGTTTAGCGGTATTAAATTCAAAGCGAATAGTCAGACTAAATATACATTTAAGCATTCTCGATCTATTGTGAATAGTTTTATAATAAATAAGTATGAATATTCCTTATGATTTATTTAATTTAATCTCAATTTTTCAAATATTTATTCTGCTGTATTTAACTTTCCAATTCAATTTTAATTCTCCAATATAAGATAATTGTTTTGTTCGTGTTAATTACAAACAAATAAAATTCAAAAAATAAAAAGTAGTTAGGGTAAAACTTTTTTCGAATTTTTAAATTTATTGATACTCAAAACAGCAAACTCTTCGACGAAAAAAGTCGGAACCAGAGAAACATATTCAAAGATTTTCTTAAATGCAAATCGTTCCTTTAAAAAAAAGTCTGAAAAAAAAACTGCAATAAATTTGTTTATTAATACCAACAACAAGCTAACTTAATTACTTCATATTACCCAATCCTAGAAAAACGCACTATGGCTCTAAGTCGTAAAAAAGTGCTCAGTATAGTGAACAATATATTTTAAATAACGAAAGATTTTTTTTTTCAACTAAAGAATAACGAATATATTTTTTTTGTATTATAAAGGGGCGAAGTATCTTAATGAGTTAGGCACTGAAGTGCTAAGCTAAAGGTCTCGGGTTCGAATCCGGCTCATGTGGATCGACCCTTCTAGGACACACTCAGCCTCTATCAAGTGTCTTAATTAAATAATTAGTTAAGGGAGAAATCCTGACGGTCGAACGTGATTCTGGCCCGATCATCTTCCTGTACTACCGTCGGGCTTAAAACAGTACTACCTAACAGTGTAATAAACCCAAAACCCTTCAACGGATGTAGTGCTATTGTTTTTATTTATTTTTTTAGTATTAAATAAAAAATAATCTGAATTTATCTTTTTGTAAATAAAAATCGGTTAAAGGAATTGTAAACTTATTTTAGCGAGGCTGGCAGAAAGGAAAAATAGGCTGAAAATTTTCATTAGCTTTTCTTCTTATTCCCGTAATGAGAAATTGTTTTTTTTTTTTCTTTCAAACAATTTTCTGAACCTATTGAGATAGATTAAAATGAATAACAGTTGGAACATTTTCAATTTCAACGACTTTTCATTCACTTTCCTCTTTTATTCCAGAAATGGGAGATCTATTTTTTCGAACTGTTTAAATTATAAATGAAATAATTTAAACTGTTTACCGATTTTGGAATATATGAGAAAATATTTTCCGAATTTTCATGTAATTTTCTCATTTTTCTTGTGCATAGGGAATCGATTTTCATGCATTGATCAGCTTTTAACTTTCTAAATATTTAAACTACTGTTCTGAGGTAATATGATTGATATGTTTAGTTTTGAAAATTGATTGATCAGTTTAGGATTATTTCGTAGTACAGACACATATTTATCAAATTATTAATATCCAGCTGAAACTTCGGAAATAACTTTATCTTATTAGAGTGCTACCATTGGGTAGTTACTCAGCAAATGTTTTTCATGTCATTATATACATTATGTTCTAATTTACTAGATGTATTTATTTAATACAGTTGTAAATGTCTTTAAGAAATAAAAAAAAAAAAAACTTTATCTTATCTCAACCTCCAACTATTGTATTTACGAACATTTTCGGAATTGGGGCGGTTTGAATCTGGAGATTGGCAAACTTTGTCTATTTGATTAGATAATAAAAGCTCTTAAATATTCATTTGCTTTCTACATGAATCATAAGATAATTTGAACACAAAATCGAGAAAAAGAGTCGCCTACCAAAATACTGACCCATTTGGCGTGACCCACAACATTTCAAAATAACGATGTTATATAGGCCCAATATTTTTGTAGGCCACCTATTTTTCGATTTTGCAAATGGGAATTTCCGAGTTTTTAATACCTAATTAAATAGACAAAGATTACCAATCTTCAGATTGAAAAAGCTCCGGTTCCGAGAATTTTGGTAAATGGCATAGTTGTTGGTTAAGATGAGATAAATCTGTTCACGATGTTTCAGGCGGATGTTAATAATTTAATAGAAAGGGAGATGAACTGTGGGCTATAAACAAGTGATCGGTTTTTCATTGTTAAAAATATTTTTCGTTTATTTAGAGATTGAATAAAAGAAAAATTGTGTAAACATTTTCCGAATTTTTAGTCGCGTTTCTTTTTTTACATCGTAAATGATTAATCGGGTTTTGCCGTTCAAACTACTTTCAGTGTATGTGAAAGTAGGTTAACACAAAATTATCTGAATTTTCATTTAATTTTACTTTTTCATATCGTTAAAGTCGTAATTCTTAGACATATTTTCCTTTTTGTACACCTTTAAGCAGTTGAAAAATTGGTTGAATCGGAAAAAAAAATCTTTTCGAGATAAAAGTTCTCGAGATAAATAGAAAACTAATGAATTTCAAAAGGATTAGGAACAAACAAGAAAAGTTTTGTCAAAGGAAGTGGTCTATGCAATGTAGTATAAATATAGATTTGTTGGTTTCTTTTGTTAAAGAATGAAGAAACGTAGAAAAAGGAGTTCAGAGACAAAGGAAGTTTTTTTGTTTTTTTAGTTTTGGAAAAGGCAAGAACCAAGGAAATATTTCCGTTAGTGAGAAGGAAAAAGTACTGAAGTACTTTGTATTTCAGTCCAGGGTACGTCAGAGAACGTCAAAGACAAATCATTTCATTTGATTATTTTTGTTCACGTTCATAATTATATCAACCATATACTCCAGGCAGTTAAAGCCAAGATGGGAGAAATAAGAAACGATTAATCTAGTCTATCACAATAAAAATTATCTCCTTCTTCGCGAAAAGTTTCAAGGTGAAATTTGTGAATATTCCTACACTAAACAGGTATAGATTGGTTTGATTTTTGCATCATAAAGTAATAAATAAAATAAGTCAACTATGCCTTTTCCTTAACATGTAATCAGATAAATTATGAACTATCAAAAAGAATAATTTGTAGGAGGAACGAGCTTTGGATATTGACACGCGAGGAGGATGAAACTTGTTCATTAAGCAGTATTTAAAATTATCTACATAGGAAAAATACCTATTTTAAGAAAAAAAAAGTCTGAAACGCGTCCTACCACTAATCATTTTAATTTTGCACTGCTTAATGTTAAGAGGAGAAAAAAATCTGTGTCCTGTTCTATTTATAACTTGATTCTTCAAAATGTATGTTATGTCTACTAAACTTCACTTCTAGATTCAAATTTAATCAGATTTATGAAATTCTACATTGAATCTAACTGTAGAGATTTTTTTGTCAAAAAAAAGGAAATCTTATGATAAATTTTTTCTAGGAGATTAATTCCATTTTTTGGAAACTTGGTACAATAATGGAAAAAATAAAATACAAAAGGAGTGTTATTCACCTAGCTTTTGTTGAATTGTAAAAATCCAGTCGCATAAAATATTATTGATACTTTTCCAGATGGGAGTCATGATTTTGAATTCTTATTTTAGCCAAATACCGACTGTATCCTTTCACAGGATTTCTAAGAGTATTTTATCTAAAAATAAATTACTACCAAATATAAGAAGCTTGAATAACATTTTGAATTTTTTTCGAAATAGAAACAAATATCGTATGAATAGAAATCGTGATTCCTACTAAACTATCTTAGATGCCTTTACAGTTTTAAAGTAAATGATAAATACAAAAAAAAAAAAATTGTTTAAGCAACTTCTTTTCGAATCTCTTGTTTTCATTCTTTTATAAAATGCGCTGTAAAACGTTTGTAAGAAGAAATAGTCTTTATTTGTTTGGTTCATGTTCTCCTGTATCTTGACAAAATATCGGAGTATCATGATATCTATGTTTTACGGGTCCCATCACACTTCACGAGCACGTAAAAAATGTTGTGCAGACCATAAATTCTAAATGAACCCTGCCGTTGGAATCTGGATAGTAGAAATTCAATGCTCCAAATTGATTTTTCCCTCAATGTTTAGAATAAAAATACCTTTTTGCTTCCCCACAACCGAAGGATGCATTGTATTCGTGCGAGAGTTTAAAAAAAAAATGTTGTGCTCAGAATCGAAAAATTTCACTCCCGTTTTACGTTTCAGACGTCAAGGATCAAATTTGGTTCGGCGTCTGTCTGTCTGAAGTCAAATCGATGTAACGGGCATATCACTTACAACTGTTTATCCGATTACCATGATCCGACGAATGATGGGGGTTGGTGTCTAGATGGTCCCATATTAATTTTATTAAATTATAACCAGTATTTCTGCTTACGCTCGCACAAACGCATATTTGTTGATATGCCAATATTCCAGAAACTGCTAGTTCGATTTGGCTTAAAGTTATATAAAAGGTAGATATTTATGAAAACATAATGTAGGGTCAATTTTCTTGAATTCTGTCTACTAATTATGTATGCGCAAATGTGTTTTTCTTGATACGTCTATATCTCGAAAACCGCATGTTCGATTTGGCTCAAATTTAGAGATAATTTAGGGATTGGTAAGCGTAAAGTGAAATAGGTATACATTTTCACAAATTCTACCTAATACTAAAAAAAAAATTTTGCTTTTAGATATTCAATCTGTTATTTGATATGCATATAATTTGAAAACGGTGCATTCGATTTTACCGATTTGGAGGAAATTTTGAGAACAGTATAGAAATTACTTAGTATCAATGTCATTGAATTACATTTAATAATTAAAATTAATATAAATAATTGTTAACAATATAATGGCTGTGAAATGTTGAAGCCACTGATCATATGGCGTGGGAGTTCGGTTATTACCAAGGTCAGTAAAACTACTAGGTTCGCTCACTCAGAAATGCGTGGTGGGGGGACTTGCATTGTGACGTAGCCACTAGACTATCTAACCTTCCTATTGTTCTTTAAAGCCTATCATTGGAGGTTTATTTGAATATTAATGTGTCTTTTTTTAGTTTTACTGGGGTAATTTATTGAAAAGAATATTTTTCTGTGTGCTTGACGTTTAATTGAAGATAATTTTAAGCAGGTAAATCAATAAATACGAAAAACAACCTAGAATAAAATATCAAATCAACCTTTCTCTCACCTTTCAAATTTATTAAAATTAATAAATTAATAAGTTATTTGGCAATACAGTATTGACTTAATGTAGAAAAGTAAACAATAATCTTAAAATGTCCAGAAACTAAGGCCGGAGGGGTAAACTTAGTATTTTGGCTACGTCACAGCTCAATTCCTCGCCGCCATTTTCCCTCTGAGTGAGCGAACCTGGTAGTTTTACTGACCTTGGGTTATTACAATATTGATGTGGGGTTATAAAATTTAAGGTTTTATTAAAAAAAATAATTGATATACTATTGTTTGATCGATTCGAAACGTTATAGGCATGACACTTACTGCCATTACTGAGATTTCGTGTGATTTTCAGTAACTTTAAAGTAATTTTTACTCTGAATTTGTAAAAAAAAAAAACTCTTTTTTTATTGTGTTTATTTTCATTAAAGTTCAACCAGTTCGCTTTGGTCTCGATTTCCTCCTTGAATACCGAAGTTGTGTGAACTTCACCCATATTTTTATATTCAAGCTTAATTAGTTTTGTTCTGACTGAAGAAAAGTATTGGCCTCGTTAACTCCGTACAAACAACAAGTTGAAGTTTTCCTATGGATTTTCTAGTTCCATCCATTTTACGTGCCTATTAAGTATATATCATTACTATTAGTGCAAAAGGTCGGATGCAAAAATTTTCAACTTTTATTCTATTTGTGCTAAAAGGGACATTTTGTAGTATGCAACTGATATAAGTAGTCTGATACTATGGAAAATGGCAGAGGACAATAAAATATGAAATTATACCAATAAAGCATAAAGAAATAATGAGTTTTTACGTATGACCTTTTGCACCATCAGTATTGAAATGCATGCTCAGTATGTAACGGAATTTTTTTTAAATTAAGAATAATCAATTTGGAATCTTCAAATACGGCACACTTACGCATTTTAATATTAGCTGATAAACGAAATTCGTGGATATCAAACCCGTGAATGTTGAAGGGTAAATCTATTTCCAAATCGGCTTCTCCCAGAGATTTTATTCTTATACGGAAAATTGTATACCTTGTAATATAGATATATTTTAGACAATGAAAACTGCGAGGAAGCTATACCGACCTTACTTGGTAGACATTTTTTTGTAGTTCCTACACAGTGAGAATATTTTATGTGAAGGACACAGAATTTAATATGTCGTGAAAATGTGTCCTCTCATAAAAGCAACTATTCAATATTCAGGGCGTGTCACAAACACCTGACAATATTCAAGAGGTCGAATGCCTTACTCAAGTGAACAAAGTAGTTGTGTGATTGCCGATTCGTTGTTATTTTGAAAGAAAATGGACCTTCATATTTTTTTTTCTCAAAAACTATGACATTTTATATTTGTATAAAAAATTAAAAAAAAACAAACAACCAATATGATACGTCATTTTCTTCTGAGAAAAATTAGAATCGATATTCTATGTCAACTTGGACTTCATTAATTTTGTGGGTTATAATATGCTGAATAGGGGGTCAAAGATTATCGAAACATTCACCAATAATTATTAAGGAAGGAGATGGTCCGTGGTCATAAATAGGCGAAATAGTGGCAAAACTATTTTATTGAGTGCCAACGTTTCCACACACACCAAACACACCTCCCTGAAGAAGACCTGCAAAGTCGGGCCAAAACGTTGGATTTTTTTTTTAAACTTATTTAAATATTAAAAGCTCTAAATTAAAAAAAATTAAAAGTGAAAAATTAAAAGCTCTAAATAATCCTAGCGAAGACAATCTGGAATACTTCCGAGCCTCAAAGAACGAAACGACAAAATTGTTCAAAAATAAAAAAAGGGAGTATCTTAAAAATAAAATAATTGAAATAGAAACTAATAGAACCGAAAATAACGTAAGAGACATGTACAAAGGTATAAACAGATCACGTAAATGTGTAGGGTCCGTAACATCTGGAATTAGGGATGATAATAACAATATTCTAACCGATCCGGTTGACATATTGAATAAATTTAAGGACCACTTTGACAATATTTTAAACACGGGAAATTATGATCTGTGTCCTCCTTCTGAGTGCCAGAGTGCTGAACCGTTGATAGAAGGACCGAGTAAAGAGGAAGTTGAATTAGCTATTAGAAAATTAAAATCTTATAAAGCAGCTGGAACCGACAATATTCCTACTGAACTAATTAAGGCATGCGGGGAAGCTGGAGTTTCTAAAATACATCGGTTGGTTAAAAAGATCTGGGTGAATGAGAAATTACCTGAAGAATGTAAAGAATCTATTCTTATTCCAATTCACAAAAAGGGCGCGAGGACGGATCGTAATAACTATCGAGAAATTTCACTCCTTCCTGTATGTTATAAAATATTCACTTTAATCTTAACCAGTCGAGTCACGGAATACGCCGAGGAAATTATCGGAGACTACCAATGCGGATTTAGACGGAATCGTTTGACTATTGATCAAATATTTTCTTTACGGCATATATTAGAGAAAAAATTGGAGTACAACGGTATTGTTCACCAGCTGTATATAGATTTTTAAAAGGCTTACGATTCTATTGACCGCCAGAAGCTGTATAATATTCTAATCGAGCAGGGGATTCCTAAAAAATTAGTAAATCTAGTCAGGATATGCTTGACGGAGACACTCAATAAAGTTAGAATCGGTAATAATCTATCCGAAAAATTTGAGGTTCGTTCGGGTTTAAAACAGGGGGATTCCCTTTCGCCTGTCCTGTTCAATTTGGCATTAGAACATGCCATTAGGGAGGTAATGCCTACCAAGAAAGGGTTGGATCTGGGTGGGACAACATCCGTGCTTGGCTATGCTGATGATCTGGTACTGTTAAGCGAAGACCTTGAAACTATAAAACTGAATACGACAACGTTAATGAATGCCGGTAAAGAACTAGGACTCCAAATAAACGTGGATAAAACAAAATATATGGTTAGCTGCAAAAATGGCGATACTTTTGGTGATATCGATATAGATGGTAATATGTTTGAACAGGCAGATAAGTTTAGGTATCTAGGTTCTACGATAACTAAAAAAAACGAAATTGAAGAAGAAATTAAGGTTAGACTGAAGGCGGGAAATGCTTTTTATGTGACAAAACTACTTAGTTCGCGCCTCTTGTCCCGAAAATTAAAACTTAGAATCTATAAAACAATTATCTTGCCTACAGTTCTTTATGGGTGCGAAACTTGGCCGCTTACATTAAGGGATGAGCAGCGTCGTAAGGTTTTTAAAAATAAAGTGTTGCGTAGAATATTCGGACCGAAGAAGGATGAGTTAACCGGAGAGTTCAGACGGTTACACAACGCCGAATTGCGTGAACTGTATCCGAGCAATATAATTGAGATAATTTCATCGCGGCGAATCAAATGGGCTTGTAAAGTTGTTGGAATTAGTAACGAGAGAATTCCTAAAAGGTTAATATTTGCTGTGCCGAATGGTAAGCGTCCAAGGGGTAGACCGAAGCGAAGATTGCATTAAAGCCGATCTGAAGGGACTGGGTTTGGACGGCGAACGGTGGAGGGAGGTGTGTAATAAGCGATTGGTGGTGTCGGCATCGAACCTTCGGGTTCGCTAAGCCTTTTCGTTATTATTATTTATTGAAAAATATTACAATCTGTCTCAAGGATATTTATAATAGAGTTTTGAGATCACATTCACACTCCATGTACAATAAATAAAATAAATTATACAGAAAAATAATATATATACAATAAATAAGAATAAAATAACCTAAACATAAATAGATAAAAAGAACACATACCTATTACAATAGTTTTTTGATTTTAATAAAACAGTTTTGCCACTATTTAGTCTATTTATGACCGCCACCTCGGACCATCTCCTTCCTTTATAATGCAACGGTCAACTAATAAATATTCATTATTAATTATTATTGGATTGGCAAACAAATAATTCTAAAAAGATATTTTAAAAGTGATAATTTTAGAATTGCAAAACTGAAAAAGGAAAATAATAACTTTAATTATAAATTGGATGGAATAAACTAAAAAAAAAAAAAATAATATCTCATAAATTTATTGTCTTAAAAATGCCGTTAAGTAGTAGAATCATAAGTTTTTATTTGGTTACATAAATCATTTTTTTCAACATAAAAAATGACGTGTTATTAGAAATAAAATAGTGATGATATTAACCGTAACGCTTTGTTAGAATGTATAATGTATAATGATATAAACAAAACGAAACCAATACTAAAAAAATGTGTTATTATATGAGAGTAACATAACTTTATTTTTGTTTTTTCTTGATCATAGCCAGAAATCTTGTTTAGACTGGAATTGCCAGTGTTCTCGGGTTTAAAACTACATATAAAAGGGAGATATAAGTTCGGTGGCTGTTATCACCCGAGCTGGCAGCGTAGGAGCAAGTTCCCAAAAGTGGCTGGCCCCGAGACCAGACTTGGAGGCAGGCCAACTCTCCCCCAGACCTTTTGTGCGGGCCCTTCCCAGTTACCTTTTCACTTACTATTAGGGCCATCCATTAATCCCAGCAGCCTTTCGGCCCTTATAGGGGAACTGTTAAAATTTCTATTGTTTCGTAAGGAAGAGAATCCAAAACTGCTCGAAATGAAGTTGGCTTCATCCAGTTAGAGGTAACTTTATTTAGGGGATGAATTACAAATGAATATTTTTCGGAGATCGAGGGACAAATTATATTGCAAGAATACCAATTTTTTTTTTATTGTATATTAATACATTCTGCCACATTAAATGGCAAGTACCAAAATTAGGATCCAAAAAACATTTTGGGCGGCAGACTCCTTAAGATTTGTCTAATTGATTATAATAATAACTGGAAAGCTTTAAGTAATTATTTACAGCAAGCCACTTATAGCAAAACTCTAATGATTCCTCATCAGCTTTATATTGCATATAATAGGATGTATAAAAAAAAATGATTGTTTTATAAACTTCAAGATTTCAAAGGACTCTAAATATTTTATCCTATTTAATTCTCCGTTCCAACCTTACTGACAGATACTTCAAAGTCAATCATAACAATGCTTATTCATCTCTTTTTACTCAGTCTGCCGGTGTTCCTCAAGGTAGTATCCTAGGCCCTATCCTTTACACAGTTTCTACAGCTGAAATCCCAACCCAATCCAATACTGTCATCACCAACTTTGCCGATGACACGTGTATCCTATCAGTTAATAACGATCCAATTATTGCATCCCAAACTCTTCAATCACACATCACAAGTCTTGAAAAATGGTGTCAAAACTCTTCGTCGTAAACCTATGACTTCCTGTCCTACAATATCCTTGAACAATTGCCCTCTGATACCTGTCGAACAAATCCGATACTTAGGACTCCACCTTGACAAACGACTCACTTGCAACCCCCATACCAGACTGAAACGACTAGAAACCGCCCGACGTTTTCGACTACTGCAGCACTTACTAGACAAACTCTCTAAGCTTTCAATCAATTACAAACGACTCATATATATGACAATAATAAGACCTATTTGGACTTACGGAATTGAGCTTTGGGGCTCCACTAAACCATCTAATTCCTCTCGTAACCAATCCTTACAATCCAAAATCCTTCTAAAATCCTCAACGCTCCTTACTTTGTCACAAATAAAATCATCCATAAAGACCTTAATGTTCCATATGTTTCCGATTTGGCCCAATCCAGATACCTATCCTTCCATAACAAACTCCAGAACCATCTGAATCCTCTAGTTTCAAACCTTGCTTCCTTCTCGATCTCTGATAACCCTCCGAGGCGTCTGAAAAGAACATGGCCTCGGGACCTTCTAATATAGAACTTTAATTTGAGTTCTACCAATGGGTAGTCTCTCTTCATGTTGTACATGTCATGTTACCAATGTCACATTTACTTGTTGTATTTCCCATGTTATACAGTTGTAAATTTCATTAAAATAAATAAATAAAAATCCTATTTAATACTTACCAATACTAAATAATCCCTTTAAAGTATTCTCTAAGATTGTTTAATCCCATTCAACTTCTTAAAAAAAAAAAAAAAAAAAATCAGTTTAGTTATTTGAGTTAAAGAAGAATCATGACAGTTTCCTACGGAATTCTCACGCGCACTGCACAAGCTTCATGCGACCATTAATGGGTATTGGTGAGGTTCTGCAGGAATCTGTTAAATCCGCCAACAAGTACTCGCAAACTTGCAAGGGAGTGTGGTGTGTCAGAAGATACTGTTAGTCGCCATCTACCGTCCAATAGAGAGGTGAAAAAGAGGAGTATAAATGTCCCTCACGAACTTACACCACAGAAATCAGACAAACTTGCCTGGAAAAACTTGCCTCATCCACCATATAGTCCAGACCTCGCACCATCGGATAACTAATTATTTAGATACATGCTCCATTTTCTTCAAAGGAAAAATTTGATAATTTTGCAGAAGTTGAAATTGAGGTCCAAAATCCCTTTGACAGCCATCCCAAAGAATGGTACCAGCGTGAGATCGAGCGATTGGCTAACAGATATTTAATGACGGTAGTTACCAATGGACTATACTTACATTATTAATTGGATTTTATATCAAAGAAATAATAACACATATATATTTTTTTTTTTACTCCCTATTATATATAGGAATTAATTCATGATAATAAAATCCAAAGTGTAACATAAAGGTTTACTATTACTTCTTGAGTTTAAAGCCTATCGCTATAATTATATTAGATAAGGAGTCTCCAACCTACGGTCCACAAGAACCTCTAATCCGGTCCGTGAAAATTTCTATGATTACATGGTAAAATTAAAAAAAATATTTTTAAAATATGAAATTTTGCAAATTACTCACACATAAGGTTACTACTACAACAATTATTGCATGATTTTTTCTCATAGAAAGCTCATTTCACAACTGAAATGTCATTGATGTTTTTCATCATTAGATTTTTTTCATCAGAAGCCATAGCTAGCGGGACTTGGGTGTAGGTCTCAATGTGACCCTCGGGCCAAAACGTTTGGAGATCCCTGCGTTAGATTTATTTTTACATATATTTATGTACTTCACCTTGATTGATTTCATAGGTTTATTTATTAACATTATGACATTAAATCCTTTTCTATCGAATGGTTATTAAAAAAGTTCTAGAAGGCATAAAACGCTGCAAATTATTTTACAATGGTTTATATTTCCAAACAAGGATACATCTAAAGTAACATTACCTTCCTAGTGACAAAAAATAAATAAATAAAAGATGATTCCAATCATTCGACTAAACTTTTTTTTTAATCATTATTAATTTTCTAAAACAAATAGCTTTTCTTCAGTAACACATTGAAAAATCAAAAACCAAGACAAAGGATATAATCTTTGCAGTATAATGTATAAAAAACATCTAAGGACCATATATACTAATTGTCCGATTGTAACGATTTTTTTTTTTAGGAAATTCGGTAAACTTTACTAATAGGGCTTTAATTTAGAATAAACTTTCTTCATTTTCAGGAAAGTTAAGTACCTTTGAAACATCTAATCACAATATCAACAAAAAAGTGGATACTTTTTGAGTTATTCGGAATCTAAGTTTACCATCCCTCGTAACTTTTTTCCTGCTTCTTTTTGTTGAAGTATGTTATATAGATAAATTTAGAGGGCATCAAGAAAAAGACTTCAGTGAAGTTACAGAGAAATCGGTACATTCGTTTAGGCGCTACAGCCTATAGCAACGCAAGTTTTTCGGTCACTGAAAGAAATGTCGATGAAATAGGACCATCCTCAGGTGAACTCTAATTTAAAGTCCAAATTTGAAAAAAAATCGGTCAATTCATTTTGGAGAAAATGCGCGGACGGAGATCTGACAGAAAAATTTGTATTCGTTTTTCGAATTCTACGTATCCTGAAATGTAAAACCTCAAATTTTAAGGGAGGTTAAATTTTTGAATTTTTTGTTCGATTGCAATGGTTTATTATCAAAAATAATAAACCAAAAATTTCATCATCCTAATTTTATTTAGGCTTCGCCTTTTGTTTAACTACCTCTAAGCACCACAAAAATACTATTCTGATGTTAATATTGCTATGTATTGTAAAGACCGCCGGTGGTATTCATTTAATTATTTTAAAGGTATAAATAAATAAATATCATAAGTGGCCACATCTGGCGCTACCTGAGCGAGGGTAACGACCCACAAGCCCAACCTTTTGTAAGTGGTAATAAAAACCTTTAAGAACCACCGACCAAGACCGACAACTGAGTGTTTAAACAGGATCCCGAAAGACCTTTTCACACCTTCCACCAGAAATACGGAAATCTGTACCTGCTGCTTTACCTTGGCCTGGGGGAGAGGGCGTGGTCATCCCTTAGGCTAGGAATATTCAGCCAATCAGAGAAGACTACCAAAAGAGAGGGGGATGAAGAAAGGTGGGAAATAGAGGACTAGGACTAAGACACTTCTTTTTGGGACTCAGCTGAGGAGACTTCAAGCGAGGGAGTCGAGGGAGGAAGACGAAGACAGCCGGAGAGAGAGATGGACGGACTAGACGCTGAAGGAGAGCATAGACAGGGAATCCAGATATGACGGCAAACCTAGAAACACTATGAAGGACCAGCTAAGTGGTAACAAGCATTTAGTTATACTAATGTAAATTTGTGTTGGCAACCATACATCATTAATTAATATAATCAATATAACACATGTAACTTTAATCAAACATCAAGCATTCTCCTCCAGTATGATTCTCAACTATTCATTATGTATATAGGTTTAGTTATTATTTTGTATATATATGTTTTTGGTTATTTAATTTGTAAATATAATAGTTAGTAAACCATCTTAGTACTTTTACCATCTACCCTGCATGCCACCAATTAGATATAGAACAAATAGTAAATTTAAAAACATGATACCTTTAGAAAGGAAATCCAATAAAAATTATATGGTTCAATCTAGGATACTACAGTAGGGGGTCTGTGGTATCTAACATTTAAATACAGAATTAATATATTTTTCGGTAGATCGGTTCCCTTCTGGGACCGATATAAATACCAATATAAGTATTAAATACAAATAAATGCGGTTTCTGGAACTCCCTATTCGCCGTAGGAACGCGAGGCCAGGAACATAGCAATATAATGATATTAATATGGTGATAAAATCAGCTTTAAATACTATTATCATCTTTCAATCAATAAACTATGTGTACATATAATATAAAATTAAACAAATAATTGGTAAGAACTGTCTAGAATTGTGTCAGTAATAAATTTTGGGCGTTCCAGAAACCATAGCATATCATAACTCAATTATTAGTATCTTCGTATCTTGGTTACTATTAGACATTTTACGTTCAGCTAGAAAAACGTGATGTGGCTTGGCTCCGTAGTGTGAGGGCACCCTTAGATTTTGTCAGTTTATAAACTAACAGAGCCTAAAAAAAGAACTTATTCTATTCCCGCATGGCGGTTAGGATATACAGGTACTGTAGCAGCCATTACTGGAATTAATATTGATATTTGTTTTTATTTTAAAAAATTCTTAGTTGTAAAATCATCCCTATCAAAACCAGATTATAAATGATGAATTGGGGGATGAAAGAGCGGGGCTAAATGTTCTGATTTTTTAAGAACCACAAATATTTTTAGAAAACGACATATTAGCATCGTTTATACTAGCTTATAATTTGTACACATATTCTTTTTTTATAAATCTGAAAGATTTTTGGGTGTACCAAGTTACTCTAAACTGAGATGACTTGTTGCTCTGTCAGGAACTTAAAAAAAAATGATGAAAAAAATTGAATATACATGTAAAAGTGAATTGCACGATTTTAATTTTAAGTTGTGTTAGATAGTAGTTTATTTTATTATTTATTCATATGGTATTAGGTTACAGTTCAGTGAGGTTATAACTTAAGATATATTTATATTGTAATTAAAAGTGTTACAGTTCAATGATTTAAATTTGTCCGTTGCAAAAAATAACTTTAAAAACCGGGTTTCTTCCGGTGATTCACAAATCGTAAATATTGTTCAGTATTATTTATTACTAATTAGTTGTTTTTTAATTGACGTTGAATAAAATTTTCTTCCGGAATAAAACGGTTTGAAGTTTTTTCTAGCAATCCATCACCAAATTATATATATTCATTTATTTAATGACTAATCAATAATATCTTGAAATTTTCTGTCAAATAAGTTTGATAATTGAAAACAAAATTATGAAACAAAACATATAATTTACAAAAGATTATTTTTTTACTAATAATAATCACTTATAGTTACTTCACATCTCTAAGTTGTACTTTCTGTATATACATTATTTCATTAATTATAATTAACGGCTGATGTAGCTAATCAGTCTTTATAATTAGTAACATATAGCATAGTTTAAATTATAATTAGTATTATATGAATCATAGAATTAATATGAATTAAGTTATACTATAAGACTTATTTTAATTTATTTCTTCGTTTTGGAACTAGGAACAACTTCCCACGGTAACTTTTAGCCTCGCTCTTCCTATTTAAATAAAATAAAAGAAGATAATATATATAGTAATGGATTAGTAATGGTAAATAAAATACTTTGGACAATATTTACTATAAATTATTCGATTGGATAATCCTTTTTTATTTATTTATTGACTAATCACAATAATATATTTTATCACTTGGAAGGTAAGATCACATCCACACAATATGTAATAAATAATAATAATAACTAAATAATAATAAAAAAGTATATACAATAAGTAAAATAAAATAAGTTAAAGAATAAAATAAATTTGTTAAAGAATACAATGAAATAACTTAAAGAACAAAATAAAATAGCATAAAGGATCAAATAAAATAAGTTAAGGAATACAATAAAATTACTTAAAGAATAAAATAAAATAACTTAGAGAATAAAATAAAATAACTAAAAGGGATAATCCTAAACATAGATTTTCGGGTTCGAAAGAAATTCACAAAGTTGACAAAAAAATTTCATTATTAACTTTTTCTATTTATCATCATATAATACAATGTTTATGTAACCACTTAACTGTTCCCTATTTTTTATAAACAGTAAATTGTTAGCTAAAAGCTGAGAAAGGTTAATACCCCATCGGTGGAAACCGTTTTAAGTTTATCTTTATTGGCTCTCAGGCCCCCTGGTTTATGGAGGCTTCATTACAGGAACGTGTCGCTAATTCTGAAATGTTCTACTTCCATTATCTTGGAACCATCATTTATGACTCGGCTGTAGGCATCAAAACAGGTCCGCGTCAGGACAAGAGGGTTCAAGTTGTTTTCATATCTCCGAGTTTTAATTACCTGATAGATATCTTGGATTATAATGCCCATAGTGTTTTACATACATAATATTACCTTATACTGATATATCTAATACAATCTTGAACTAGGACTCGAAAGGATGAATGTTTAAAATTATATTTCGATAGGTTGCTGTGCACGAATTTAATGCTTCCGTATCTCAATTGTTTTCTCTGAAAATCAGTTTATTTTCACTGTACGTTATGTTGGGTTAATAATTAATAATAAACAGAATTCTTCCGATTTATTAGTAATCTACACGGGCAGGATATTAAGATACATCAGACTTGGCCACGGTTGACATGCTCATCAGGAGGCGATTAAAAGGGAGCTGGATGTGAGATCTCCTTTACCCATTTTAGGAAATAATCAATGTCCAATGGAGAGGTGCTGCTGGTTACTATTCTGCTTCATGCTTTGCCATTACTCTATTCATTAAAATATATATGTATCTTTTATATAATACAAATTTGTTATTTTATTAAAATTGTTGTTCGTAATTATAGCATTTTTAAAAAAAAAGAAATTATAAAATTAAAAAAATAGGTAATTTTATTCAATGATTATCCTTCAATAGCACTTCGGATTTTTCGATCATTTTACACTAGTCTTTCTCCTACAAACAATATATTGCATTTTGCTTAGGCTGGGAGATTACACCCTAACTTAAAACTTCCGAAATATATTATGAATATTTTCTTAAAATTGTTGATTTTCTTCTACGAAATTTCAATGTTTTTAATTAAATCCTATGATGATTGTTATATTGCATTAGGAGTACATGCGTGCCTAAAGGGTTTTACCTTAAGTTGTTTACGTATAAATTTAAACAGCACTGTGCTTCATTTTAATAAAGTTAACAAAAGCATTTATAAATTGCATCACCACCCAGGACTATTCACTGCATCGTATATCAAATATGTTCTCAATGACAGTCTCAATTTCGAAACAGAAAGAGAACGTAAACGAAATGAAATATCCCACATAATACACTAGGAAAAATAAGTTTTGTAGGTATTTCAGTGAGGGAGACGGATAATACAGACGCCAAGAATAAATATTTTCGATATGAAACCTCTGACGGATCTCATCATCTAGCCCATGGAATCCAGGAAGCTATTTTCCGTCTCTTTTGTCTCCGCAGCCCCCGAGAGGTAATAAATTCCGTTGTCGTCTTTTTTTCCTTTCTTTTTTTTAAGAATGAACTACAGTATATTTATCTTTTGAATATATTGAAGGCATGCTTTGAATAATATTAACATTCATTTACGTGGACTAGAAAAAAAATGTTAAACTACTTATTTTAAATAGCTAATCATAATATAACAAACAGGTTTTGCCAAATATGTACCCTAATGTTTAACAACAAGATATGCGTGGATTCAAAATAATTTTCGAAAATAAAAAGATTATAAATCCTCGGTTCCATAATAACCTAAAAAAATGTATATATATATATATATATATATATATATATATATATATATATATATATATATATATATATATATATATAACTTCCTATCTGAAGTTACTTTCCACCATATTATGGGATATCGACTGACCAATTTCTGTAAGTAGTTCTTTATTGTTCATTCTTCTCTAGGCCTTAAGATTCCGACTCATGAAGCTCCGGTCGTCGTGTGAATGAGTTTTCTTTCTAATCTCTCAAATCTGCTTTCTAGGTTGTTGGTTAGAGATTAGGTTTTGCAACCGATCAATAGAACTGGCATTATTACGGCGTCGTAAAATCTTAATTTGAGATTTTTCTGGATTTCAGTACACCAGTAAGAATGACGAAACCTCTGTTTGCGCCAGTTATACGCTGGTATATATATATATATATATATATATACATACATTTTTTTAGGTTATTATGGAACCGAGGATTTATAATCTTTTTATTTTCGAATCTCCTTGCACAATCTCTATCCAGCACCACCCATCCTTACAATCCTCCTCGAAGGTTGAAGCGGCAGTGGCCCAGAGACCTTTTGTAAATAAGCATCTATTGGAGTTTTGGCAATGGCCAGATCCTCCACTCAAGCCCGAGTGTGTATGATTAGGTTAGTTCTTTTGTTTATATACATTTATTTTATTTTATTGTATTTATTTTTATTTTATTCATTGTATTTATTATTATTAAGTTTCTGTATTATTTTATTTTATTTTTTTATTGTAAATAGAGAGTGAGTGTGCTTTCTCTGAACACTATTATAAATGTCCTTGATGTGACAGAATGTAATATTTCTAAATAAACAAATAAATAAAAAAAAAAATATGGTGGCAAGTAACTTCAGATAGGAAGGTCATGTAGCTCAGAGCAATGCATCAAGAAGCTTCCATACAATATTGAATGCCACAAGAGAAAGAGACGACATGAGAAACCAAAAAAATGATGGACTTCAGAGAGCTATTACTATCACGAGATTGATTTATAATACGGAAAAATCTGTATTATTACAACCCATGACAAATTGTGAGTTCAGTACTTTGTAAGAAAGTACTGATTCTAGGCCGACGGCTATGCAGAGAAGTAATTGGACCGAGCTCACCATCACACGACAATCAACCGCCAGGTTTTTCTCATCAAAAACCTAGGATTAATCTTTCACCAGAACCTCTTACGGAATAACAATATCTCCCAGATTACCCGAAAATTCATAACTGTTCTTGAACAACTCCTAAGATTTGGTGATTTTTTTACTCTAAAAACTAGACAACTCCTTGCAACCTCCCTTATATTTCCTCACTTCGACTATGGCTGCATGGTGCATAGAGGACTATCTGACAGGCTAAAAATGAGATTAAAGAAACTCATGGACTGTTTCATAAGACACATCTTTGGGATCCCCCAAGCGTTCTCATGTTATATTCTGGTACACCGAGTTGAAGTGGCATTATCCTATTTCCCGACGACAATTCCTCCTTGGTGTTGTCCTTTTTCAAATCCTCAGAACCAAAAACTCTCCCATCATACTGCAACTCCTTACTCTACGTTCCTCTATCCACTCTCTCAATACCAGGTCTCAACCTATAGATTTATATACTCCCTTCCATAAAACTACTTCCTTCAGCAAATCCTTCGTCATTTGTGTCAAATCCTTTCGGAACTCTTTACCTACCTCCATACAATCCTCGTTCATAAGTTCCTTCAAAAGATTCCTGTTCCACCACCTACATACTATTCAAACTTCCACAATTATGAAAAATTTACTGTTTAATTGAATCAACTGCACAATTGCAATAAGAATCAACAGTTAATTGGGCATCATTTTGTATTCTTCTAAGCCAGACTAAGACTCATGAATACGTAACTCATTCATTATTCTTATAGGACTGTAGTCCAAGAATAAAATTAGTTTTTAGTTTCATTTTTCATTTCATTCATTGTATTAAAAGCTTCGCGTAAATCTTCTATCAGTATTAGTCTAAGGCACGACCTTATATTGAACTTTATATAATAGTGTATATAGGTATGTATGAGTTTTTTTTTTTTAATTTCGTTATTGTTAAGTAATTTTATTATATTTATGGTATATCCTTTTTGATTATTTTCAAGTTGTATGGTTCTATTGATTTTATTTCATTGTTGTAAATATAGTGTGAATGTGATCTTACCTCACTATAACCAATGTCCAAATGACAGAATGTAAATAAATAAATAAATAAAGTCAATAAATAAATTAATTGTTTTTCGACATTGTAGCATATTGTATATCAACGACGGAAACTGGAAACAGAGACGTCTCTTGGGATCCCAAAGATGAATCGTACAAAGCAATTTATCAAACGTTACATATATATATATATATATATATATATATATATATATATATATATATATATATATATATATATATATATATATATATATATCTGTTTCCAGTTTTTATGAAGAGTTGAAGTGGCTTTATTCTTCATACCGTTGTAAATATTACCTGGCATCCTCACTCTTCCAAGTCATTCATTCCCGCCGTCCTTCATACATCTCCGAGCTCCTTCAATTTAAATCCTCTGTTCACTCCGGCAATACCCATTCTGGGTTTTTTAATTTATATATAATGACTTACTGAGCTTTCGGAAAATCATTTATTATTCGATTCTCATCCCTATGGAATTCCATCCCTCCCGACATCCGTCCGTCCAATACTCTCCCTACTTTTAAATCCCGCCTATTCAATCACTTCCTTTCCATCCAGTACATCTAAAATTGTAAATAGAAGCTTCTGTAAATGTGTATATACATTATTAGTTTATCTTCAATTATTTTCATTTCATTTTCCTTGTTAATTATTCTAAAGGGATTCGTCCAAGAAAAAATAATAGATTATTATTACACACACACACACACGCACACACACGCACGCACACATACACGCACACACACCCACATTTATATATATATATATATATATATATATATATATATATATATATATATATATATATATATATACCAATTATCTATTGTAGTATCTTGCGCTCAGTACATAATTTCCTACACCTGGACTATAAATCAAGAACCGTGGCGGCTCCATTGGCCTAAAGCATTAGGTTGGCACAAGGTGCCTCGGGAAGGGTAAGTCGGAAGCTCACAAGTTACTTCCAACTTGTTTCATACATCCTCATTTCTGTAGCGAGGTTTAATGAGCAGGCAAATGGAATTGACAAAGTTTCAGCAAATTACTTCCAACTTCTTGTAATTGGTTAACTTGATCGCCTTTATGTATTTCAAGCGAACAAACATATTGTAATAGACCGCGGAGCGAGTCTATACACCGTCGAGCATTATACATGAATGCTACTCCCGAACCGAATAACATAATTAGCTTTGCAATAGATCCTATGTCAATTTAATGAATAAATTATGTATCACAAAATAACTCGAATTTATTAATAAATTAATTATAACTTAATTAGGAGTAAATAATTAATTAAGGATCATTTTATTTATATTGTAATACTGCAATAATTGGATTTGTATTCTTTCCGAATGTGGATCTTTCCTCGAAAAAGTTACATGTTACATGCTAAATTTTCAAAATCCTAGAAAATTTTCAGCAAAAGTGTAATTGTCGAAATACAACTTAACAAAAATGAGTTAATTGATTATTCCCTTATAGCATTTCTCAAATACTTTTAACTCAAATTATATACAAATGATTTTTTTGATTGCTAAAGTGTTATCAGTTATAGTAAGGTTATGCCTGTACTCTAAATAAAGTTTACGAGTTCTTAATTGATTCATTAACGTTTTGATTTATTTTTAAAATGCCAAGGCAAAATAAAGAGTGAATCCTCATGCTTGATTATTTGGATAAAAATGCTTTATTAGAAAGAATTAATGAAGACTCAGAAGGCAAGAAACTTGATGAATACATCGATGAAATCCGAGCTGTCTTTACATTCAATTTCTGTGGATATTGAACACAAACAAAGAAAATTAAAAGTAGGTGCGGACCCTATACAGTCATTCGGAATCGCATTCTGAAGCACTATTGACGTTCTGATTGATCGTGTAAGGTACTGATTGATTTGTCTGGTGGGTTTCCTAAAATACCGAAACCAAGGGTTCTCAAGCACGAGAAGTGGAGAGGAGACTGAGGTAAAATTGGTGGGTAGAATAACTTACTACTAGATAGGTTAGTTTACCTAGGCCTCACAACCATTGATAAAACCATGATTTTTATTGTAAGTAAATAATTTTTCATATTACTTGTTTATATTTTTATAAACCGAAATTGGTTAACATATTTTATTACTCGATAAAAATTATAGGGGTATCCCTGCAACCAGTGCTAATTATTGCAAACCTCTTAAATGTGTAAATAAAATAATGTGTAAAGAAAATAATTTATGAAATGTGTGTTAAATATGGCCACTAGCACTTAAATCAGAAATGGGGGTTTTAGATAGATTTTTGTGTCCAAGTCTGATTAAAATGGGTTGCATCCATGACTGCTCCCGCATTGCACGGATTACTGAGTGGAGAGTCTGCCACTAAAATTTCTGGAAATGTTTCTTCACATATTCATATCAAATTAGAAGCCTTAAAACACGGTTACAGAAAAAGGCATTAAAAGTACTAAACTGTAACAAATCACATTATTAAAATTATTGTAAATTGAGAATATGAAAACAAAAATTATAAGCCAAAAGAGTTAACGTGGTTTATATAAAAAAAAAAAAACACTTTATTTTATTTTTAATCCTTTATGTTTTTTTTGTTCGTAACTTTATGTAGGCAAATAGTGAAATTGTATATTTAAGACATTTTATTATATATTTAAAGATTTTTTCATTGTATATGTGATTGTTTTTTATTGCATTTTATATAGCATATGTTGTGAGTTTTTACTGCATAAAAATCCGGGCACTGCTAATGATGTTCCAGGACCTTAAAGCATATTGGTTTAGAGAGAATGTATGTATTTAGTGCAACATTTTCCCAAATAGTAAAGCCATTGGTACGAATAAATTAACATGTGTTCGGTAATAATTCATTTAGATAGTAATTGTAAAATGTAGTATTTGTTCCGAGGTGATCATCATCCGTAGAAATCGTTGGACGTTATTTTTTTTTTTTTTTTTTACAAAAATACAACAATTTCGTGATCCTTAAAACCATATAATGTTTTACAAGAAATATCTCAATTTTTTGTAACAAAAATGCTCATTTACTTGGCTGTTATGCTAATCTACAATACAGAATTGTAAGCTTCCTACTAAGTTGAAGAATAAAAGAGGAAAAGTTCGTTAATCGAGTTATGAGTTAGGATTTGAAACTCAGCTTCCATTCACCATTTCCAAAGGCATTTTTTATTTCAAAACTTCGAAATCCCTCAATATAATCATATAAAAAGTTGCTTTTTCGAAGATGGGTTCTTTATCGATGATACTTGGACTTAAAAGGATTTAGATTGGATAAACTCTTCAAACTTTTGGTGAAGATGGTTAGTTACACCAAGATTTCAAAAATATTTTTATAGTTATATTCTTTAGTGATGGTCTGTAATACCAATGCTGATGGTGATAATAACGATTATTTCATTTGAAAAAATATTTAATATTTCTCTAATTCTAATAATTTTCAAATATTAAACATCATATTTGATAATATAATGCACATCATTGGTTTATTTCAAAAAGGCATCAAGTGAAAATCATAACCTCAAATAACAAAGAACTTTGACGTGTTTTTTCTTATTTGCAATCAGAATATCTTGGTGGTATAAATTATATTTGTTTTATAAAAAGAGTTAGAGTTTGAAAAAACTAAAACAAAGTTAATTTATAAACATCTGTGATATTATGATTCAGTGATAAAGTCATGGGTCGGTCCTTTACAACTTGGAAAAGTTAACTAAGTCGCCTCTGGAAAAATAACTTAACTTAAAAATTATATGGCAGAGAAAGGACGTAGTGAAGCACGAAATTGCTATAGTAAAAATTTTACGAGCCCGTATTAAACATGAAAATAATGACGAGAAAGCTTAACGTGAAGATTTGCTGCTTCTTGTCAGGGGATTTGCGTTTGAGCTGCTAAGCCAGCGAGCAACTCCCGTCCCCTGACAGCCTGTCAGATTAATTAGGCTACGCTTACCAAATTTTTGTAGGTGTAGCATGTTCTTGGAAATAGGGAAGGAGGGTGAAAGGTATAGTAGGGATAGTTCAATCTTAATTCTCTCTCTCTCTCTCTCTCTCTCTATATATATATATATATATATATAATAATAATAATAATAAGGCTTAGCGAACCCGAAGGTTCGATGCCGACACCACCAATCGCTTGTTACACACCTCCCTCCACCGTTCGCCGTCCAAACCCAGTCCCTTCAGATCGGCTTTAATGCAATCTTCCCATCTTCGCTTCGGTCTACCCCTCGGACGCTTACCATTCGGCACAGCAAATATTAACCTTTTAGGAATTCTCTCGTTACTAAGCCCAACAACTTTACAAGCCCATTTGATTCGCCGCGATGAAATTACATCAATTATATTACCCGGAAACATCTCACGCAATTCGGCGTTGTGTAACCGTCTGAACTTTCCGGTTAACTCATCCTTTTTCGGTCCGAATATTCTACGCAATACTTTATTTTCAAAAACCTTAAGACGCTGCTCATCCCTTAATGTAAGCGGCCAAGTTTCGCATCCATAAAGAACTGTAGGTAAGATAATTGTTTTATAGATTCTAATTTTTAAGTTTCGGGACAAGAGGTGCGAACTAAGTAGTTTTGTCACAGAAAAATAACAAGCATTCCCCGCCTTCAGTCTAACCTTAATCTCTTCTTCAATTTCGTTTTTTCTAGTTATCGTAGAACCTAGATACCTAAATTTATCTACCTGTTCAAACATATTACCATCTATATCGATATCACCAGTAGTATTGCCATTTTTGCAGCTAACCATATATTTTGTTTTATCCACGTTTATTTCGAGTCCTAGTTCTTTCCCGGCTTTCATTAACGTTGTCGTATTTAGTTTTATAGTTTCAATGTCTTCGCTTAAAAGTACCAGATCATCAGCATAGGCCAGCACGGATGTTGTCCCTCCCAGATCCAACCCTTTCTCGGTTCGCATTACCTCCCTAATGGCATATTCTAATGCCAAATTGAACAGGACAGGCGAAAGAGAATCCCCCTGTTTTAAGCCCGAACGAACCTCAAATTTTTCGGACAAATTATTACCGATTCTAACTTTATTGAGTGTCTCCGTCAAGCACATCCTGACTAGATTTACTAGTTTTTTTGGAATCCCCTGCTCGATTAGAATATTATACAGTTTCTGGCGGTCAATAGAATCGTAAGCCTTTTTAAAATCTATATACAGCTGGTGAACAATACCGTTATACTCCATTTTTTTCTCTAATATTTGCCGTAAAGAAAATATTTGATCAATAGTCGAACGATTCCGTCTAAATCCGCATTGGTAGTCTCCGATAATTTCCTCGGCGTATTCCGTGATTCGACTGGTTAAGATTAAAGTGAATATTTTATAACATACCGGAAGGAGTGAAATTCCTCGATAGTTATTACAATCCGTCCTCGGACCCTTTTTGTGAATCGGAATAAGAATAGATTCTTTCCATTCTTCAGGTAATTTCTCGTTCACCCAGATCTTTTTAACCAACCGATGTATTTTAGAAACTCCAGCTTCTCCGCATGCCTTAATTAGTTCAGTAGGAATATTATCGATTCCCGCTGCTTTATATGATTTTAATTTTCCGATAGCTACTTCAACTTCCTCTTTACTTGGTCCTTCTATTAACAGTTCAGCACTCTGGTACTCAGAAGGAGGACACAGATCATAATTTCCCGTATTTAAAATATTGTCAAAGTGGTCCTTAAACTTATTCAATATGTCAGCCGGATCGGTCAGAATATTGTTATTATCATCCCTAATTCCAGACGTTACGGGCCCTACATATTTTCGTGATCTGTTTATACCTTTGTACATGTCTCTTACGTTATTTTCGATTTTGTTAGTTTCTATTTCAATTATTTTATTTTTAAGATACTCCCTTTTTTTATTTTTGAGCAATTTTGTCGTTTCGTTCTTTGAGATTCGGAATATATATATATATATATATATATATATATATATATATATATATATATATATATATATATATATATATATATATTCATTCCTAATGACCATATTCTGGGAGGTTATTCTAGAAACGAAATTCCCAACAAAAATTTTTGTCTACTTGGCTACATTACGATGATGTGCCTAGAATTTAATTATCTTGAATAGTTTTTGAGAAATTTCTTCTTATTCGATAAAAAAAGTGACCACCTTAAGCAAGACACAAATAGTCTCCTTTTCCGTTAAGAATTCATCTATGCATAAAATGAACTTTTATTTTGGTAATTTTGTCTAGAATCACACCCATGAGTTTGACCATTAAGAACTGAGACACCCTGTATAAATATATATATATATATATATATATATATATATATATATATAGAGGTTTTTAACCGTTTTCTATGGTATCAGAAATATTTATTTATAAGATATCTCAGTAGTAATGTTACTTAAAATCGTAAAGCATAACTGTTGTAAGACAAAATTATCAAGCCTGTTAAAAAAAGTAAACATTTTTTATGTGAATAAAAATCACGACAAAATAGTTACTAATACTTGACTATTTTAGTTACTATATGTAAAGAAATGTTATAACCGATGTACTTTTGCATTTAAATCTTCCAATTTTTCATTCGGGCTTAGTTAGATTTGTCTGAAATATTACAGTAATATCTCTTATATCTTTTTAATGTAATAAGCTAATAGGTATTGCAATGAGACCAATATTGAGTGTGCAAGACCAAGATGAGTCTTTGGTACTCAGTACCTTACCTCAGTACCTTCTTTACTACTCAGTTGCAACGTTTCTCTTTTAAACTCTCTTGGCAGTTACGTATTGTAACGCAACATCATATTCGGTATTATACCTTAGTCATGTTATTTGTTTAGCCTATTGTGCACACTATTTATAAAGCACTGATCGTACATATGATGGAACATTATCGCATATATCACGTTTAATATGATATGTATATACATTTTTTTACATAAAGGTATCTCTGTTGGTAACTTTTTTTTTATAACTTTATTTCTGACCCCCCCCTGTCAAAAATAGTGACACTCTGTGAGTTTGCTGTCAAGACGAATATGAGTATAAGCATTGATCGGTGCGAGGGATAAGAATGCCCAGCGGCATCCCTTGCTGTCATGAATTTAGTATGAATTTGAGCGAGAAGATCCCTCATCTAACTTCTTTTAGCCTCTTGAGTCTGTTATTTGGTATGTTAATTGTCGTCGTATATTTGATGAGAATATTTGGTACGTATGTGGTCGTTAACATACCTGGGAAAAAGTATTTTAAAATCCATTATTTAAAATACGAATCATTTTGTTTTTCTAAAATACAACTTTAATCACCTAGAATTTAGCTCATTCCAGATACATGTCCTTCCATAATAAAGTTCTGAGCCATTCGAACACTCTTGTTTCTAGCCTTGCTTCCTCTTCTATTCTTGACAACACCCCGAGGAGTCTGAAAAGAAGATGGCCTCGGAATCTTTTAATATAGAACTATAATTGGAGGGCTACCAATGGGTAGTTTATCTTCATGTTGTACATGTTATGTCACTGTTTTCAGATTTACTTGTTGTATTTGTCATGTAATACAGTTGTAAGTTTCAATAAATACATTTTAAAAAAATCATCTTGTACTAAATAATTTAAATTAGGTTTAAAGGTTATATTTAAATTTTAAATACAAAACACTTTTTCTGTAAACAATTTAAATATTTGGTGGTTAAAATTGTATTTAGAAACACAATATTTTATTTATTTATTTATATTGTGACTCCTGCGCACATAGCAAATTTGATATATTAGGGATTAGTTGCGAGTTTTTTTGATTAGCTTCATTTTGTATTTATTGTACTAGGCCCCTCGGCCATTTTCTTTTTAATCTGCGTCGATCAGTTAACATGGAGCAGGAAATAGAAAGGACTAATGGAATGAAGTAATTTGTGAATGGAATTGAAGAGTGAAATGAAGTGTATTTGCCGTGTATGTAGGGTTTTACTGTTGGGATGTTCAAGTCGTTATGTATAGTGTTATTTGAAATGTACCAAAGGGCTTTGACTGTTTTTCGTAGAATTTTGTATTGTGTTGTTTGTATTTTGTTTAAGTGAGTTTGTTTTGCCGAACCCCAAAGTTCTGCTCTGTATGTCCAAATTGGTCTCAGTATGGTGTTGTAGATTAATAGCTTGTTTCGTAAGTTAAATGGAGATCTGTAGTTTAGAAGATGTGAGAGTTGGTTATATCGTCTAGTCAGTTCATGTCTTTTTAATTTAGTATAGAATAGAATAGAATAGAAAAATCATCTTTATTCTGGGACTAGGTCCCTTTAGAATAACAGTATTGTACATATATATTAACTACAAATCTGGTCAAAAGACTTATTACAATGAATAATGACAAAATACATGTAATACATTAAGTATTAATTAACGAGGACAGTTTGGTAATAGGGATTCAGTACTACAATATTGGAGCTAAAATAATTGCATAATAATCACTGAATGAAATTATAAAGGAAAGTACAATCTATTTTATAGGTAAATCATTGTAGTGATGGAATATAAAAATTTTAAAAAATAATAATAACTGTTAATATGTAGGGAAAGAAATTGTAAAAACTAAAACAAAAAAATATATAAAAAAACAAATAATGATATACATATGTTCCCTAAGATATTTAAGTGATTATGCGTAAAGATTAGGAGAAGATAAAATAAAATAAAGTATATATATACACATAGCGAGAAGTATGTTGAAGATAATTAGAAATAAAATACATTTCACTGAAATACATTCCATGAATAACAAATTAGAACTTAAGGAAAACAAATTTTATCTACTCACAATGCTTAATGAGTGGTGATGAAAATCCACGTTCAACACAGAATAAAACAATAAAAAATAAGAGAAAAAAATAATGTCTAAAGAAAATTAAATCCTTATAACATAGTATGTATTTAACCAGCATCTGATTGGATTGTGAAGAGGAATTGGAATAAGAGGGTTTTAAAGGTGGCTAAGGATGATGCATGGCGGATTTTTAGTGGGATGGAATTCCAGAATGCGATGGAACGGACAACGAAGGAATGTTTAAATGATGCAGATCTGTGGAAAGGAGTGTAAAGGTCAGAAGGACGAGATCTTGTGGAGAGGGTGTGGATAGATGATTTGAATTGTAGGAAATTGTATGCGTAGGACGGACGATGACTATTGATTATTTGGTAAAGGAATGTGCCTAGGAAATATTGTCTTCGGAAGGAAGGGAAGAGCCATCCTAATTCAGCATAGTGGTGCGAAACACGGGAATACCTCAGGGCCCCTGTGACAAATCTTACGAAGGCATTCATAATTCTTTTCAGTCTCTCCCCGAGTTCTGCCGAGAGGCCACCGTACACCACGCAGCCGTAATCAAGGTGGGGGAAGATGAGGGAAGTTACTAGGAGTCTACGTGTGGAGTTGGGTAGGAGATGGCGGAAGCGATGGAATAGTTTCAAGGTACCAATTGACTGTCGGGTAATGTGAGCAATATGGTGTTTCCAGGATAGGGTTTGGTCTATGAAAATGCCTAGGTTTTTTACTGAGGAGGTGAAGGTAATGGGATGGTCATTTAGGTACAGTATAGGTATGTTGGTATTGGCTCAGAGAAGGGGTTTGGAACCAATGACAATGGCTTGAGTTTTTGCAGCGTTTAACCTTAACCCATTTAAGTTTGCCCAGGCACTGATCCGATTCAAGTCTTCTTGAATTTTGGCAAACGCTTCATGCAACTCTGAGGGATGGAAGGAAAGGTAGATTTGGGAGTCATCGGCGTAAAGGTGATGGGAGCAGTGAAGGATTGAATTATGGATGTCATTGATATAAGAACTAAAAAGGAGGGGAGATATGCTAGAGCCCTGGGCCACTCCTGCGGACAAAGTAAGATAGGAAGACAAGGGTTGATTAGGAATAGCGACAGCTTGTGAGCGTTGGGAAAGGAATGATTGAAACCATAGGATAGAACTATGGGAAAAGGATAATGATTTTAATTTGGAAAAGAGAATGGAGTGGTTGATGGAATCAAAGGCTTTGGAAAAGTCAATGAGTATAAGGACGGTTAGTTTTTTGTCATCAATGGCGGACTGAACATCAATAATGATTTTGATTAGGGCGGATTGTGTGGAATAACCTGGTCGGAAACCAGATTGGTAAAGGTCAAGTTGATTGGACTGTTCAAGGAAGGTGGAAACTTGGGATTGCACAATTCTCTCCAGGGGTTTGGAAAGGTTAGAAAGGATTGAGATTGGCCGGAAATCTTCAGGGGAAGACGGATTAGAATTTTTATTTAAAGGACGGACTGTGGTTTTTTTCCACAAGGAAGGGAATACTGAATTTTGAAGGGAAAAATTGTAGATGAAAAGGAGTACCGGAAGGATTTCAGGGAGGCATAATTTAATTAATTTGACGGGAATGCCATCTGGACCAATAGAATTAGAGTGTGATTTCATCACGGCGGATATGACGTCTGTGGGAGAAATATCTGAAAAATAAAAATCGGCGTCATTGAAAGATGTTCCAGGAGGAAGGAAGGAAGGGAGAAATGAAGGAGTTGAAGAGGAAGCAGATATAAAATAAGAATTTAAGTCATTTGATGAAACTGGAGGCACTGCAGAGGCAGGAGATCTGGTAGGATCACAAAGAGAGAGTTTACGAAGGAATAGCCATTTGGATTTGGAATCAGGAGCTGAGGAAAGGGCTTCATGGAAATAGGTAGATTTGGCTCGTCGGATTGTGGATTGTGTCAGGTTGCGGAGCGCCCTGAACGCTTGATAGTCGTCAGGCAATCTAGTGCGTCTAAAGCGTCTCCGGGCTGCATCACGCCTCTTCTGAAGATCCTTAATTTTCTGACACATCCAGGGAGCAGGAAGGCGACGAAAGGTGGAGGTTTTGAGAGGGGCATGGTCATCAAGGATATTAATAAGATTGGAGGTGAGAATGTCAACCATGGAATCAATTGAGGTACAGGAATATATTATATTCCAATCTAGGGATTCTAGGGAAGGTAAGATTTTTTCCCGAGTAAGGCCATTGAGGTTCCGGAAAGTTACCGTTCTCGGTAGGATCGGAGGGGTTTGGATATTATAGGATATTTGGATTAGGTCATGCGACGATAAAAAAGAAACTGGTAATTGGGAAGAGGAAAGGAGGTTTTGAGCGGAATCAATAATGTACAGGTCCAACCAAGTGTCGGACCTTGCGGTGTGATGCGTAGCAGAAAAAGGAACGATAACAAGATGAAGGGAGAAAAAAAGGTTTTCTAGGTATGATTTGTCGCTGGAGTCGGAGAGGAAATTGGTGTTTAAGTCACCGGAAATGATAATTTTGGAATAAAGGGGCACAAAGTTAAAGAGGGAAGCTTCGAAAGACGGGTCAAACGGAATAAGAGGAGGACGATATACCACGGAATAGAGGAGATGAGAGGTGTTACAGGAGATTTCGACGATCAAGAACTCGACTGGTTGGAGATCGGTTGGAGAAGAACGATGGAGAATTCGGGTCTTTAGGCTGGTATGAACGTACAGAGCTACACCTCCGCCAGTCCGGCTGTCCCGGTCGTGGCGGATTAGGGTGTAGTTAGGAAGGGAGACTGAAGAGGAGGGGATGTAGGGCTTGAGCCAGGTTTCGGAAATTGCGATGATGTGGTAAAAGTTTTGGGTAAAATATTCAAGGAATTCATCGTAATGGGCTGGAAGGGATTGGGAGTTGACGTGGCAGGAAGTTAGGACACTAGACATGAGTAGGATTTCGGAGAGGACATTCGGTATTTGATGGAAAGACGCTGAAAAAGATTAAATACATTAGATGACGTGAAGAAAAAATAAAGTAGAAAAAAGTATATAAATAATAAGTTAATAAATAGCCTTGATAATATAATGTAAAATAAAAGATTTCCGATGAAGGTCCGGTGAGCGTGCCAAAATGTTCGTAGATGCTTGATGGTGAACGAGATTCAAGCCGTCATCCGAAGACGTCTAAGTCCTGTGCCTGGTTGATGAGGACAACCTGATGGCCGTCGTCTTTTCTACACCGCACTGTGCCGGAAGCGAACCAGGTATATTTTATTTTCCCCGCGGCTTTCCTCTGCCTTGCGAGCCAGTAGAGGTGCCTATTCTTAGGGGTCATCTCCTCGCCGAGATAGATACGATGGCAGTCATTCTCCTGCCAGCCGATTTCCCGCGTCGAGAAGTCCCGCTTTACTTTTCGTTTCTGCACCAGGTCGTCCCTCACTGACTGCCTGACAAATTGTATATTTCATGTAAGTCTTTTGTCTAAATAGAGTCCGAGGTACCGTACATATATTTTTGAAGGGATATTGTCAATCGTTATGGGTGGATATGAGGTTTCCATAAGAGAGTAAGTCACGTGGGTAGATTAGTTATTATTGATTACACTAGAAACACAATATATTTAGTATTTTAGGCAAAGTATTTTAAAATCCAGATCTGGTCGTTAACCGTTGTACGTCTTTATGTAAAGTAATATTTGTGGCGTGCCTAATGTGCTTACTGACGCCAGGCTTGAACAGTTTCGTGTAATATATTCATGCTTAAATTGCTAATAATTTTCGAGTGAATCGGTGGAGTAGTCCTGAATTTACCACAATAGTCATGGTTGTTGACAAGTTTCGAAAGATTCCGCCTAGCAAAAATACCATACAAGAAATTTAATTTAGTTTTTTTTCTAAAAATCAACTTTGCATCTACTTAAAAAAAAATACTTCTTACATTGCTACATCGGTTGGTCTGATTTGTTTCCTAACTATAGCTATCTGCCAAATACAAATGTTTTTTCTAAGCCTGAGTCATTAGAGCGTACGCCAGGACAAGACAAGTAATATTTTTCAACGTAGTATCACAAAACAAAATGGTTGAAATTAGTGACCCACTGATTGTAACCTCTCATTGTGAGAGAATACCAAGAAAGTTGTAAACAAGAGGACGAAAAGTGTCGCAGCTTCACAGCTGCTCCAAACTTTTGTAAATAAAGCCCGACTGTGATAACTGCTAAGCAAGGGGCTGAAGTTTAAGAGGAGGATAAATAATCTTGAGTGCCTCAGAATCAGCCTTTCGGAATTCTCTTCTGCATGTCTGCTTTATGGACTACGTGCCCCATCATACATCAGGTGAGGTTGAGCTATATACGAGGCAGTAAAGCGAATTTTTCCTCAAAGTCCACAGTTTTTCTCAATATAGCAATGAGTTATAAAATGGAGTGCTCCATCACAGGATTTATTACTTTTTTAATAGCTGGTAATATAACTTATGGCCAATATTCTTTGAGCTGACATGGAAACAGATAAATTATCATCCATGAATCCATGAGCTAAATAGATTTATTTAATTATGAGTTTTATAATGCCGAGTAGTACTAAAAATATTTTATTCAAAATAAATTAATAAGAAATAAATCGAGATATAGCATAAACTGAAGCAGTTCTCTAACTTTTTTTTTTACTTTAAATATTTACTTGCACCCATCAACTTCTGTCGACAATCATAAAATGTGCTGAAGTACGAGAAATAATGACATATCAAGCATAAGTAAGGACAGTACTGAGCAGCACCTCTTCTCTGACTTGTTTCAATTACTTAGTTTGTCTAAGAAAGGATATTCCTCATCCAACGTCACTTTAATCTCCTCCTCAAATTCAGGAGTATGTAAGCGTTTGCCATGTCTCTTATTAATTTGTTTCAATGTCCGCTTAAATTTGTATAAAACCATAGGTAGTAGATCGTTATGTGTTGGTCGACTGTTGGAAGATGGAGATCAGTATGTAGAGTTTTGTTAGTCATGTACCAAGGTGCTTTTATTTAATTTTTTTGTTTCTTTCTAACTTATCAATATAATTTTGTTTGTGAAGTTCATATGTTATTTTACTTTTCTCAGAATACTTTCTTTATTACTGTTTATTTTATTTACTTTATTTTACATTTACTTTATTTTATTAAATATTTTCATTAATTAATTTCTTTTTTTTACTTTGTACTTAATTATTTATATTTATTTTCTTTTTATGGATATATCTTATGAATGGATACCTGTAAAACTAATTCTTACTTTCCATGGTTGTGGAATTTTTGTATTATTATTATTATTCAATAAATAAATAAAAGTTGTTATTGAATACCGAGAATATCCTCTAGTTTAGGATTTTTTGAATTTAACAAATACCACAAAAATATTATTTTTTCAAATTCTATGGAATGATTTCTAGTTTCCACCGCAGGTGCCGATATATCAAAACGATCCATCACGATAATACAAGCTAAGTTTAACATTGTTACGTATTCAGTTTTGAACTCCTAAACTCTAGAGAATGATGGATACGTGATGTCCCTCAAAAGAAAACTAATTAGTAATTTTTCATTGTAGTAAGTTCGTATTTATAATTAAAGTAATATTCCTAATGTTTATCAAATTTAACAAATATTAATATCTGCTGAAGAAAGGGTGATAAGTGAAAGTTTTGTGTTGCACTGAACCACATTTATCTTGCTTCAAGTATGAATTCGTACCAGTCAACTAACTCCAGCAATTAGATAATTAGAAATTGGGCAATATATTTTTATATATGAACCCATATATATATATATATATATATATATATATATATATATATATATATATATATATATATATATATATATATATATATATATATATATATATATATATATATTAAATTATATATTTTTAATGACAGTAAATATATAAATCAAAAGATATAAATCAAAAAACTTCAAAAATTTTATAATAGCCCAACATTGCCAGAAAATAATTTTCTAACTGTAAGTCGATAATGCTGGGATTTCTCGAAGGGAAAATTCATCAAATCATTCATTAATTTAATTTTCTGGCAATGTTGGGCTATTATAAAATTTTTGAAGTGCATTTTAAACAGAGCTAAAGTTTAAAGCTTACATATAACACTTAATTAAGACCACTAAAAGTCTATTTATTACATCGACGGTGGGCAATACAAATCTAGTTACTCCATCTACTTTTTTAAACCACTTAACTTCAGTCTCTGATCCTTTCAGTTGACAGAATGAACTCCAATTTTAACATTTTCGAATTATGTCATTTTAGAGATATTTCTAGTTGCAAAAGTATTATTTATACAGACAATCAGTAAATTGATTCCAGAGTAGGTGATTGCAGTAACGAAATATATAACTGTGGGTAAAGGTATGAATTTTTTCACTAGAAAAATCACTAAAATTTATAATAAAGAATGCTGAAATTGGAGGTATTCATTCTGTCAACCGAAAGGCTCATATATGAGTAAAGAGATTTGAAAGTATATCTGAACATTTAACCTATAAATGATTATCGATTATACGACTATGCCATTGTAAAGTTCACTAAAATAAAATTACACGAATTTCATTGTATGGCCAAAATTTGTCACACTAACTGTAAGTCGATAATGCTGGGATTTCTCGAAGGGAAAATTCATCAAATCATTCATTAATTTAATTTTTTTAAAAGGTTACTTGATTATTTTTTGTGATAAACGGCCAATAGATACCTAATTATTTAAATATAATATTATATATTATATTATTAAACTGCAATAAATGTATTTAAAGTTATAAACATATCCATTAAATATTTTTATATTTGACTTCTTCTTTCATACAAGTACAATGAAATAGTATTTTAGAAACTTATAAAACAATTTAAAAGTTTACATTTAATAAGAAAATTCCATTTAATTTCCTTGGAAACATATGATATACCTTAAATAATGTCAGTTTTCTGAAACCTTTCGACTGTTATTTTCGGAGATTCATTTTCAACCTGGATAAGTATTTTTCTATTTTTCTCTAGTTTCTAATTATCATGTTCTTTCAACTCCATATTTAGCCATTTTTTATAGTTACTGTTAATAAAAAACATTTAATTTTTTTTAAATAAACGATATTAAAGTACTTTAGAGGAAGACGTATTTGAACAAAGTGAATTTACGCATAGTAAAGTGATCTCAAGGGGAATAAGATCTAAATATTAAGGACCTTTTAATTATACAATGGTGCACCGAGTTTAATCAAAATCGTTAGAGCCGTTTTTTGATAAAATTGTAAAAATGTGTTTCAGCATTGATATAAAGTGGCACTTCCGATTAGCCGATTTTAAGGGAAAAGTTGCTGTCACATTTAAGGCATATACCTTAAATAAAATAATTAAACATTTTAGAAAAGTTATAAATTTGAAAATCTGTCAAATATAAAAGACCCTTCAGATTTATACGTCTAGTAACTTTTATTTGACTCCTATTTTTTAGTACACTAAACAAACTAATTTATAAATCATGGTAATTAACGAAGTTTTAAAAATTAAAAGGTTAATCTATCATTAAAATGTTTAATTTTGGTTCAGGGAATTTTATTTTCATGAAAATCTTTTGGAAACATTGCCTGTTATCTTGTACCAAGTTTTTACTTAGCTCTAGGGTCAGGGCCTAATCAAATCATGAATTTTTGATACCTACAAGATCCAGAATTTAACTTTTTTTAATTGCAAGATTTACTTTCGAAAAACGAAAAAGTCACAAATAATCCAGGTATTTTGGCCAAAAAGTTCACCTGAAGTAGTCAAATCATTTTTATTTTCTTGATGATATCATGATTCATGATTCTTTATGATACGTAAACGTTAAAAAATAAAGACTTCTAAATTTTTTGCTCCATAAACTCCATATAATTCCTTAGCTGACTGGCCCAATCTTTTTTAAATCAAGTGCTTCATAATGGCAGATAAAGCTTATTTTATTTAGAACAACGTACATCTTCTTAATTTAAAAGTTCTTGCGTTGTATATCTATCCTAACAATATTAGTGTCTGGGTTAATCTTGAAATCATCATGACATCTTTCGATATAAAAAAGTAGTTTGGTTCGCAAAAATCAATCTTTATTTTCATTTATATATTCATACATATATTACATATTGTTATACATATATCTTAATAAACGTTTTATCATGAAGTTATATATTAAACCAGCTTGGACCAAAAAGTTCAATTTTTACTTTCACTTAGGTATATATGAAATATATAGTAAAGGAATTACTTTTATCTACCTATATATGAAATATTTAGTAAAGGAAAGTATCGATCATGAAAATTTTCGATTTTCAACAGAAATACATGTTTTGAGGTCTCCTGAGTCCAAATAACCAAGTCCCGCAAAATGATATCTGTGTGTGTGTGTTCACAGCCTAGTTCAAAAACTAAAAAAAATGCTAAAGATGTTACAGAAACTTTTTCGTCATAATCGCTAACCGGAAGTGGCACTTTATATAATGCACTAAACACATTTTTACGATTTTCTTAAAAGCCGCTCTAACGATTTTGAATAAATTCATCATATCAGTGTAAAATTAAACAGTTTTAAAGACAAAGTAGTTTTTATTCGGATTGATTTTCTCTAACAGGGCTTAAATGGCTAATATTCCATATTAGCTTTCCCTAAATTACCTTTATTTTTTTTTTATTTGAAACAATTGGCCATTTCACATTGATCTCTAAGAAGAGAGTGGTAAGTGAAAGTTGTGTGATGTGCGCATTTTTTTATTATTTATTTTCATTTTTCAACTGTTTATTGTTAGTAATCAACAAATAAACTGTCAACTTCAGAAAATAATGACATATCAGGCTTGGAGAAGGAAAGTGCTCAGTATCACCTCATCTATATCAGTATCACCTTCTTTCAGTTACTTCCTTAAAGGGTTATTTTCATTCAGGGCATTTTGATCTGCAGTCCGAATTCAGGAGTAAGACAGTGGTAGCTATTTATTTTATTAAACTGTATGTCCGACAGTATGTTTGCCTGCTAAAATGAAAACAAAATTATATAACAATTTCGTTTTTTTGAAATCTTCCTTCATACACCCACAATAAATCGTACTGAAGGATTACAACAGAATACTTGACATGTAGGGACCATCTTTAATTTCAAAACAGAATATAAATTTCTTTTTTCGAGTGCCCTAGTAAAATATAGGAAAACTGACATAATTGGTTGTTTGTTGTGATATTTTATGGACAAAAAATCTAGGTTTCCATTGCCCAATTGATAAAATAATGCTAATAATTAAGTATTAAGTTGGTAAGGTAAAAAAAAAAAAAAATAAAAATGAAGAAAGAAAATAAATATAAATTAATTTATAAATAAATAACCCTTTAAATAAAAAAACAAATATAACTTATTTTTTGTAACATCAAGATTTTAGGCAAAATATTATCAAACTTGGTTAAATATATATGCATATATATGTTGGTTGAATGTGTGAAATAATTGATTAAGAAGCTGAAGTTCTCATATATTTGATTAATGTTTTATTGAAAATATATATAATATATCATTACATATATATTATTAATATCATTAATTTGAAAAAAAAAATGATATAGAAGGGTATTCGGAATAGCGTAAAGTTCATTTCACAGTATGTTAGAGAAAACTAAATAAAATAAAAGACAAGAACTCTATACTGGATTCAGGCGGTCCAGGTCCAAATTGGACCTCAGAAGTTCAGATTATAACAAGATTGCAGAGTCACGGACTGACGGATTAGCAGGATTGCACAGAAATTACATGTCACTGACATATCATCAATAAATGATATTATACAACCAATAATAATCCACTCGATATAAGGATTATGGCTGCCCTAACATAAGAAAAGCTAATCTTAATACTGAAGGGATATCATAATGGGGGCGACATCCAGAAAGGAGTTTGGCCCTCAACAGTAAGTCAACTGAAATTAATTAACTGATGAAGCTTGTTTCCAAGTCAGTGAGCTCATTGTTTAGATGTTGCGTCAAACTTGAGTACAATGCTACATTATTCCCTTATTTCGACTCGGTTGACCATACACTACCACAACAAACAGTCACTTACACTTAAACACTATATTTTTACCCTTCCAACTTTACATGAAACAGTTAATTAACCAAAATTGAAATAATAATCAAAGGGATTAAAAAGAGCGTGCATGAGCTTTTTTAAAAAAATATTAAAATGGTTATATTTTTTTAGCACAATGTATAATTATTAATACAGTAAAAAAACTAACAGAGATATGAATATAGTTTTTTTCATTTCAAACATTTATTCTTCAATAATATAATTTATTTTAAGCTTATACTGAAGATCGAACCTTTCCTAATCGCCTGTATAATCGATATTAAAATTTTAGGTACAAATGTAAGGATATACAAATTGTGGGTACAAATACTGTTATGAGAGAAACTTAATCAAAAATGACTGCTGATGTATTTGGCAAAGATGATTTGATTTACTAACGAAGTTTTCAAGAAAAATTTAACTACAAAAGACAATTTCACGAGTTGCTTGTGTTTTTAGGGAAATAAATTCTGCCAATCTGGAAAAATGACTTTTGAAATAAATAAGTTTCAGCCCTATTAATAAGGCCACTATAATTCTATACATAATTTTAATAGTTTTAAACTATAAACCTAATTTAATACCTAAGGACTTTATGTTTTTGTTTTTGGAGATGTGGAAAATGTGTATGGCCCGCACTGATTACCACCTTCTTTCCTATCTTATATATATATATATATATATATATCCCTTTTCCAGCTCTCAGGAGTGATGGATTTTGACGAATGAGGTATCAACAGAAAGGGAATACACGTAGAATGGGCGAATCGTAATTTTGATTTTCAACTTTATATCAGCACTTAAATAAAAGTGGAAGTAAACGTGAGAGGTTTAAAGGTTCTGAGAGGTCCAATTCTCTGGTTTGCGGACATAGGAGAATCCATTCTGTCTCTAACCATCTCGTTTCTAATTTCATCCATCCTTGTCACTCGTAGGAATCTCCTCCAAAAGTCTATTTTCACAGAGTGTACCTTTAAATAGAGCTGGGATGATAAGGTGCTGGTTTCAGCTGCATACGTTAGGGTGGGTTCTACAATATCGTGGTATACACTTTGTTTGTTTTCTTGTAGAATTCTCTCGTTGTGTAAGAGATGATGAAGCATGCTTTCCTCGCTTGCTTGCTTTTATCCATTTTTATATTATAGAGTATATAATATATCAATCATTCATTATTTTAATTAATTTCAAAACATTTTATTTGGTTATATTTTTATTATTATTTTATTCCTATAAATATATCTTCCTCTAGACACTTTTTGGAATGTTATTAATGTGCTTCAATTACATTAGTTGCTTTATTATTAATACATTACTTTTAGATATTTATTATTGAAGTTTATCATTTTGAAAATTTTCTTGACATTTCAATTATTTGTAATAATGAAGTAACACATAGGTCTAACTACTCCTTCCTGAAAATTTGTTCCATTTGCCGTCATCAGATAACTAAAGCAATGCTTAAAATCTATTGTTGATAATCCAATGCTGGGAAAAGGTAATATTTAAATTATAAATTTAATAAATAGTCAAGTATTGAGCGATGGCAAAGTCTAATTCATATTTATAAACTGATCTTTTCCTAAATATGTATTAAATCTGTGCATATCAAATATTATTGAATGGTAATTGTGCTGAGCCTAATGTATTAAAATTCAATATAAATATAAAGTTGTGTTGAGTACTTGCATGGGTCAGCTGATTTTAACATAATATTAGTTTAAAAAGCGGTTCTTTTAATATATCTCATTGGAATAGATTTCCTCTGTTCATACATTCGTAGAAAATGGTTGCTATTTGCAGAGGATAGGAAAACCGAAATATAAGTTTACTTGGGGCGTGAAATATGACTGGAACAGAGCGATCACTGTTGATTGAGAGTCTGTCTCTTGATCCCGACTCCACGACCTGAGTCAAACCGTTCTATTCTTCTCCTCAAAGTCTAACATTTATTTTGTTCCTCAACCTCTTCCCTATTAATTTTCGTTGTAGGTGTCGTTTTGCCAATCTTCTACATTTCCAATTTAATTTTTTATTCTCACATTAAACAAATATATAAAAACATTGGTCAGCATAACGAAGCTTGATATAAATATGAAGATCGAATAGGAAGATAAATGTTTTATATTAATATGATTTGTTTTTACATTAGTAACACATAGGTCTAACAACTCCTTCCTGAAAATTTGTGCCATTTGCCGTCATCAGATTCCATGGAAATGGATTTCTGGAGAAGAAGCTGTGGCATATCCAGAATCGAGCGGATCCCAAACGCAGCAATTAGAGACAAGGTCGGATGTCAAAAGAACATCCTTCACCTGATCGGGACCAAACGGTTAAAGTGGTATGGCCACTTAATGCGGATGGATGAGAACCGCTGGCCAAAGAAAATTTATAACTATGTGCCACCTGAAAGAAGGAAGCGTGGAAGGCCAAAGAAGAAATGGATAGACGACGTGGAGGAGAGCATGGCAGCCAGAGGGCTTCGTGAGGGAGATTGGATGGACAGGGAGCAGTGGCTTTTGGGTATTGGGGATATGACTCCTTGAGTTGTATAAAACCCAAATAATAAAAAAAATAAATTTGTTTTTACTCCTAGGTAGGAACCTATACGAGGTAAGGAAAGTATTGCGGTGAGGTCAAATTCGGGTATTAATATGGCAGCACTCTGGCTTGGGAAGAATCGAACCAATATTAGCGTATTCTATTTTCTATACATGTTTTAATTTATTAATTTTCAACCTTTACTAAGTAAGGAAAGTATTGCGATCGGGTAAAATTCCCGAAATGCAGTTTTCGACGGATCTATACGTTTCAGATCTATCCTCCAAAAAAATTCTACTTTGAACGGAAATTAATGTTTGACAAATTGGGCTACGACAGGTTTTTGATTAACAATATCAAAGTGTATTGACTTTTTTACGCTGATCTTCTACAAGACGACTTTACATTGCTTTAGTTTATCAAACAAATCGTACTAAAATCTTTTCTTTGATCAATTTTCAGGAAAATGAAACTAATTTAATTTTTGTTTGATTCTAAATAGACATATTTAAAGATGTAGTTTTTTTCTGAAATAGGTAGGAAATTCGTATGGGTGGATAAACCAGATTTTTTATTTCTTTTTTTTTAAGTAAAAGATATTAATTTATTGCTTTTTTTTAAATTTTGTTTTTGTTCACATTGACGAGCAGTCAATTTTCTAGCGTAGTAGTGCCAATAGGCATCCCTTCCTGTCTTGGATTTATTGTTTTTGGTAAGTTGAGGAAATCTCTCATCGTGTTATCAGGCATGTCGGTTGTGGTCATTCCTTGTATCAGGGAGTTTCTATATCAGTGTAAATTATTGGGAAAGTGTATGCATGCGGTCGTAAAGGTCTTAATGTAAAGTAAAGCAGAGATGGGCAAATACAAACGTGAGAGCCGGAATATGAGTATTTTCTCAAGTACTGACCTTGTGATTTAGAATCGTTTTGTCACGGCGTCCCTCCATGATTTACGAGAATGAAATTTAACCATCGCTCCTTCTCAGTACATTCTTCTTAATGTAGGTACTCACAGCTAAATATGTATATTATATTGATAGATTTATCCATATTATAATTACATAAATATTGTTAATTAATAATAAAAAAAAAATCTGTACCACTATAACTCATGAAGATTCTTGAGTTCAGTACTATGTGAGGAAGTACTGTTACAAGGCCAACGGTTGTGTAGAGAAGTGATTGAGCCAAGATCACGCCTGGTTTGCCCCTTAAATTATTATTTAATTAAGAGCATCCACTTTATAGATGTTGGTTGAGTGTCCCAGGAGGGTCTCTCGAAGCCTGGGTAGGTCCACAGCGGCTGGATTAAAAATTACTAGTCATCAGCCGGATTCGAACCTGAAACTTTGAGCTCTGGAAGTCAGTGCTCAACCACTGAACTACCCCGCTCCCAATTGTTAATTAACGCAGACTTTAAATTGTTGAACGCACTACTGATACTAAATTTCGAGTTTTTAAAAAAAATTATATCGATATAACGATCCCGTTTTACGTATAAATTTAATATTGTACGTTTAAAATATGTGTACACTTCGGTTTTATAATATATTTTTAGAGACATATTTTTTTTAAATAATCTCCATTATTAATATCGGGTACTTTTATATTTTTTTAATTTCTTTTTTTCATGTAGTGCATCGTGTAGGACAGCTGTAATATGGTTATGAAGAGAAATCGCACCAAAAATGTGAAATACGAATGTCGAACAATTTTCGTTGAAAATCAACATTATTTCTTGATCGGAGATCAAAGGCTCGTTGCTAGTTTAAAAATCAATATTCTACCGAATAAATGAGTGGAATGTCTTAGACAACTAACAGAGGACTACTCTCTTTTTAAATCAGCATATGTATATATATAACACTTGTCTTCGTTTGGGTTTCATAGCCACATTACAAATACCCAATGCGCTGTTTAACTGATATATTATCATTTGGTGCTATGGAAATTATGTCTACTGATAACAACAGTTTCATACACTCGTATAATCATAATCAAGTATAAGCCTATATATACATAACAGTTTCGCATAGTTTATTTCAAATCATAAAAAATGAATAAAAACAAAAATAAAATAAATCATTTATTATTACAAATGAGCTTCAAAATCTAGCTCTCCTTTATATGAGGCTCACAATTTACTGTTAGCTTCCATCGTATTTTATTACAGACAAACCTTCTTCGATATTAAGATAAAGAGATATAACCTCAGCCCTGCTTTCCAATCATATGAAGTGCTTCCAATGCTTAGATTCTTTTCAATCATTTTACATACCCAAAATATGTGAGATGTAAATGGGTTTTATATTTATTTATGTAATTGTTATGATATATTCTACTTTATCATATTGTGTATCAGTGTGAATAGTTTTAATCTCAATTCATTCATCATTACTTATTCCTCATCTTCAAGATTCCAGATAGTAGGTATCAATGAAAAGTTACAATTTTTTTTTATTCTTACTAATTAATTTATAAGTAGAACTTTTATTCTTATTTTTACTTTATTACTTGATACATTATTTTTTTTTTCATTTTGTCAGAATAAGGTTAGTAATAATAAAAAAACAGTGCATTACCATATTATTAACAGAAAATATAAATATATGAAATTCAGTTCTTTTTATTTATTGAGTATTAACACAATCTGTCTCTTGGACATTAGTTATAGTGGGATAGGATAACATTCACACTATATGTACAAAAAATAAAATAAATAGAAGCAAAATAACAATAAATAATAATCAAAAAGTATATACAATAAATAAAATAAAAAACCCCTAAAAATAAGAAAATTAAAAGCAAAAAACACATGTATACCAATACGCACTAAAATATATGAATTAAATACTTTTTTCAATCAGCCAGGTGCTCTTCGAAACAGCCATATCATTTCCACGTGTGGAGAGAAAAACAGAAGTCCCGGAGATCTCAATATTAGAAATCATTGGAGGTATTATTCTTAGATTCAGGTTTTAGTTGTGGAGTGGATTATTTTTGGTAATCAATTTTTTTTTTCATAGCCAGTTCTATTTGGATATTCCATGGTCCACCTATTTACTTCTAAAAACTGGATAAATTATTAACAACTTAATTGTAGGTTGATGGTTGACTGTAGTGAATAATGAAAAGAAGGATGGTTGGAGTGATCAGTAATATTATTATTTATATTATAAATAAATATTATTTAACATCCTTCAAGAATAAATATTATTATTATTTATGTTTGCCATTTTTATTTTGACTGTTCACCTCAACCATCCTTCTCTTTATTAACAACTTTTTTTTAATTATTATTATTATTTCTTAATGATATTTACAAGTGTATAAAATAAATACATCTAGTAAATTTGAACATATGGATATAATGACATGAAAACACTTGCTGAGTAACTACCCTATGGTAGCACTCTAATTATTAACAACTTAATTTTTTTTTTATTTACCTTATAATTTTTTTAAAAATTATTTATGCATGTAACGGCAATCAGTGAATTAGATGTCATATTATGGCGTGAGAGGCAAGAGGGAGAGAGGTAAACAGCGGCACCTCCTCCTGGCGTAATATCTACATTGATTGTTAGGCGAGCAGGTCCCGCATCCAGCTCCTCTTCAACCTTCTACGGATGTTGCTATTTATATATTTTGTGCCATGTCATGTATAAGTATCTTCAGGGCTCCTTGTAATGTGTAATGGGTTCGTATGTGTTATCGAACAGTCGGCATGTGAAAGGCAGTCTGTAAGGTTATGTTGGTAACGTATCATGGCACTTTTGTAATTGTCTTGAATGTTTTTGCTTGAAAGTTTTATTAAATAATGATATGTATTCAATTTCTGTTTATTTTATTCGTGATATGTGGGCCCCATGTGATTTTTCGATCAGTATTATTACATGACTGGTTTAAACTTTGGAAAATCTGACTAAAAAACTTTGGAAAAAGACAATCACAGCACATCAGATTTACGCATCGACGCGAAACATGCCTCCAGTTTTCCTCGACAATACACAGATTCCACAGGCAGACACTGTTCAACAACCTATTTTTTAAATAAATTTATGTTAAATGAATATTGAGAGTAGCGTAGAGGTTTAAGAGCGATAAACTACGGGATTATTACGTCCGTAAATGAATATTGAGTCATTATAAACTATGGCGAAGTTAATCTAATTATGAGGATACTATTTAGATACGGCAGTATATGTGCTTGTATTTGCTCTCTCGAGATTAAACCTGAGGCACGTGGAATAGTCTAGGTAGAGACCTGGCTAAACTAAAGTCGGTAGCTTAGCGAGGTAACCAGGTAGCGGAGTAGGGTGTTGACCGCGCCAGCACTAAAACAATAATGGTTGTTCCTAATGCATTAAGGGGCTCAGCAAACAGTGATTGTGAGGGTGCTCAAGATTAAAATATTAGTTATTTAAAACATTTCCACATCACATGTTTGTCCAATTTCAACATTTTTGAATAATTAAACCGTATGAAAATATGATATTGAATTGTTCACTTTACTCTGCTAAAAAAAAATAAAGTTTTAATAGTTTCAGACTAAACTAATTATAAAATAAAATTAACTAAAACGTGAAAATCGTATATAATAAAAAAATAAATCTGCCAAACAGCCAAGTATAAATTCCTCCCTATTACTATTGAGTAAATTAGTTAAAAACAAATTTGTTTTAACATGCTTCGGAGAATGTATTACCCTATTTAAAATCTTCACTTTCAAAAGTCACTGCCGTTTAACTATCTTCTCAGTCTTCATTTCTCTGAATATAACGGAAACTCCTAGAATAAAAATGATATTAAGAATATATTCATACTCTTCATTATGATTATACTTTCAATTAAACGCTTAATGGATGTACAAAGTCATCTCTCATTTATCGAACATTGGCGTTCAACGTAATTGGCCTATTCAATTGGCGTTTATGACAGTGGCGTATTAAAGTAAATGATTCAAAATGCAAGCATACCACTTTTATATTTCGACGCAATTTCTGTCCACCAATATTAGTAGCTTTATAAGGCTTCCCTTCTTAGACACTGTTTTGGCCCCTTGGTCTCCTTTTTTGACAGAAGACTAACGTGGAACGCACATACTAGGACTTGACCGGAAGTACGGCAACCATTTCAGATTACTGACCAGAAAATCTCAACTTTCATTTGACTATATGATTTGGCTGATCTAGAAAACAATCCTGAAACCTATTTGAATCTACGGAATAGAGCTGTGAAGGACAGCAAAATTCGCGAATATCAAACAAAACCAATCCTTTCAGTCCTTCGAACAATAATTGATACTCCGTTCTATGCAACCGACAAAAACTTACACCATGACCTTAACATCAGATTTGTCCTAGATCTTATTTGACAAAACCTCTCTAAGTTCCACCAGAACCTTACGTAACATCCAAATACCCTTGCATAATTCCTATCTTTAATTTTAGCATTTCTTTAATCCTCCAAGAAGGTCAGAATGGCGGTATTTGTATTTGTATTTTTTGTTGTATGAATATATAAAATATATAGTTCTAGCAACAGCCAGATTCTCCATTTATGGCATGAGCGAGCGTATGTGGCTAAAGCGTTCTCGCTCAATTTCCACTGGCTTTAGGATCATCGACGTGGTTTAGAGACTAGCGCTTGGATTTCCTGGAGTCATACTTTTCCCTCTATAGTTGGAGGGGCAAGCCTGTGGTGTCTGATTGTATATATTGTATATAGGTATGTATGTGAGTTTTTTAAAAATATTCTTATCTTCCATTTACTTTATTTTTATCTATTATATATATATATATACATTTTGATTATTATTTGGTTGTTATTTTGCTTCTGTTTATTATATATTTTCTTTTTATGTATAATGTAGTCTTAACTCACTATAAAGATTATAGTATAAAAACAATATATATATATATATATATATATATATATATATATATATATATATATATATATATATATATATATATATATAAACTTAAATAACACATTATAATTTATCATTCATAATAATATTAATAATAATTACATTAATTTAAATCATTAAAACATTCCTCCAACACTGGACCAAGTTCAATTAGTTTTGAAATATGCGCAACCGATAATAGTGGAAGGACTGAACCAGATTGATACAGCATTGCTTCATTATGATATGCTAATGATTCCAACTTTAGGTCAAATCCAACGTGCTTTGTTTGGAACAAATTCGTGTCCGAAAAACATATTTGTTGAAGGTGCCGACTAACACAATCCTTGAATAAAATCATCAAAAAGGGATTAAGATTATTATTAATAAACATTAAAGGTAATAGGTGTTATGCCTTTAACGTGTATTTAAGCAGATATAGACAAACATAGAACCAAATTTGATCTTTGATGTCTAAAACAATATGAGAACAAAAATTTTCCATACCAAGGATTAAACATTGTTGAACCTCCCGCATGAATGCAAAGCTTTCCTACCTTCTGTAATGACGAAGCAAATAGCTGCTAATTTAAAAGACTGTTTACCGGACATCAAACAATCTCAGCCGTGTAGAGTAATGTAGTACACGAAATATAAAGATGCCTATTTATATTTTAAATGCCTATTTATATATTATTCATATATGACCCTATTTTTAGTCTTTTTATGTGTAGATAATTTTTGAGTTTATAGTAATTTTGTTCAAATAATATATCCATCAGAATCTTTAAGTCACTATTAAATAGTTAACACTATTTTGTACATGTATAATGGAAAATTAGTTTTATTTAAAAATTGTTATATGCTATTATAAAATGTTATAAGCTTGGGTCTTTTAACGTTACTTATCTACTAAATTATCTTTAAGAAATACAGATTGCTTGATTCCGCTTACGTAACTTGACTAAAGAAACATCTTTTCAAAACTTAAGTTGATAATATTTCAAGGGTATATGTGAAGAAATGATATGTTGAAAGTTGAAATGGGGTATATGTGAAGAGGCAATATATATATACTTTTCAAATTAAAAATGCAAACTTAGCAAATGAGATATAAAAAGTGGCAGTTATGACTTGGGGAAGGATATAGTTTTGGTGATCAGAGAGGGGTATGTCTAGATTTAAATAGATATATGTATTTATTTAGTTTGGGAAAAATCAAATACAATAATTTTGAAGGTCTTTCGTTTCCTCAGGAATTTGATTATCATCGGTTACTAAAATTAAATTTAAGAAAAAGTACGAGCTCAGTATTTAAAAAAAAATATTTTGAATAAATTATTTAAATTTATAATGCCTAATTTATTTATATATAAATAAATCTTATTTATCTTTTATCTTACATGTTTGTCATATTTCTTTTTTCATATATTTCAAACTTTTCATAAAAAAGAACCTATGATCGCGAGAGGAGGAGTTTTATTTTTTTTATATGATTTCCTTGTCCTTCAGGTGGGAAAAATGGTTACGTAACTCGAAATGTTAGTTAAAAAATTAATACCACAAAAAGTATACACTTTTGTTAATTACACCGTCATTATTTACAAAATAGCCATGGACAAAATAAATGCAATCGAACTATTATGAGAAAAGCTTATTGTAATTAGTAAATATGGTGGTTTAAGAGGTGAATGAAGTTTTAAATTGATTTTCATTTTTTTGTCGATTATAATTATGGAAGAAATAAAAACTGATTCATCCATCTTATGATAAGTGGCATCATTTTCTTACTTATTATTTTGGCATTTGATAAGTTAAACTGGTTTTATTACATTAGCACATTTTTATTAGCTGTTGAAAATTTGTAGTTACCATATTGACTTGCAGTAAGTAATATTAATACTTTATTTCCCATCTGCATGAAGCTGTTAAAAATTTTTAAGAAGCTTTAGTAAACTTTTTTTTGTCTTATTAAGGAATATAATATAAAGCTATGGGTTTTGTTAATTAGTAACCAAAAGCAGTTCCATATATTTTTTTAACAAGAAGAAAGAACCATAATGTCTTTATTCATTAATCAATTAAAACTTTTCTCTAAAAGAATGCTTATACCCATAATTACTTTCTTTAATTTATTTTTAGTTAGTCTTATGAATATTAAATGTTTATATTCAGAGTTATAAATAGGTATCTGAATGCAATGAAATAAAACATAAATTCTAAACATTAAACACTTTATTTGTAAACATCAAAACCTCTGAAGCAATAACGAATCACATATTTTGAACGAATTATCAAATATTTTCTATTCATTAGTTATTAATTTTATTTTTCTCTACTTACAATAGTTTAGTTTACATTTTTTTTTTCATATTTTGTCCTACAGTATGTTAAAAGTTTAAAAAAATGTACTACTAATGGCTATAATTTACTTATATTTTCTTACTCTGTTATTACTTTCAATATTTATAAATATTAATATATGTCACACACAAAATTTTAAATTCACTTATAATAACTTATTTATTAGCAGATAAAGGGAGAGGGGTAGCTGAGTGGTAGGGTACTGGTCTTCCAATGCTCAATGTCCCGGATTCAAATCCCGGCTTATGGCAGAAAAATTATTTATTCTGTTTCATTAACCGTGGGACGACACTGGAATCAGGAGACCATTTTGGGGCACACCCAACTTCAATAAAGTGGGCTCCCTTAATCAAGGGGAAACTATCGGGTGAGCGTGATCTCAATCAAATCACCTCCTTGCACAACCATTGACTAAGAAATAGTACTTTTCCAAAACAGTACTGAACCCAAGCCCCTTCATGGGTAGTAGTGGTACAGGTGTTTTTTAAGCAGATAATATATATATTTTTTTATATCTTGTTTTTTATTATTTCTTTGGTTATTATCTACTCTAATTTCAGCACCGATGAAGACTAATAATTAAGACCAAAATATCGGCACAAAAAAATGTTTTTATTTGCTGCAATCCCTGACTTCCTAACAATATTATCTGATATCAATTATTTATTCGTCATTACAATACAGCGATTTATCAATCTAACTCCAATAACCGAAGTAAATCATCAAAATTACGGGATAAAAAAAAAAGAATATTGGCAGATATGAAAATAAGTAAAATATATTCTGAAAAGTTATAATTTGTTTCTAAACCGTTATGAAGTTGGAATAAATACCGTCCGAGTTCAATTCCTTCATGATTAATAACTTGTTAAAACTTTTAGAGCGCTACTACATTTCGTGTTATTTTTATTTTCAACGAGTCTTGAACTAGGGCACAGAGCTTTTTATACCTAAAATTTTTGAACAAATCAACTGAGAAGTTTTTATTTTCGTGTTTAACTTTTGTTAAATGGTCAGATCTGCCTATGTGCTATCCCAACAACTTGCTTACTTCAATTTTTATATATATTTTTTTTATAAGAATTATTTAAAAAACATTAATTTAGATAAAATATTTATTATGAGTTAAGAGGATTCACAGAAACAATCTATTATACTCATTTTAAAACATTTATAATTTCAGCTCCTTTAATTGAATCGCTGGAAATTAACACACGGTTTATGTTTTCAAATAGATAATCTATAAAACAACAAAAAGGCATTTATGAATATCACGCCTTCGTTTTCTCGTTTGGTCCAATTATTCTATAACCATTTTTTATGTATCCTCTATATTTTTAATGACCGAGATGTAGGCGAGTTTCATCCAAAGTTCCGAGAGAGAAATAAATAAATAGTTATTATTACTATTTTTTCTTTATTTATTATTACGAATATTGTTAATTCCTTTGTCTCAAAGAGTTATTGTCTCAAAGGGTTAGAATTGACCTGCTTCAACCATTGATAGTTTCTCCAGGAGATGGTGTCAGATCTCCTACAATTTATGGCAACAACATTATTGCCGTTAGTGTCCCATAAAAGATACCTGCTTTTTGTATCTTGAGCCGAAAATTAACATCCTCAACGGAAAGGCCTGCACTCGTCCCAAAGCGTTATAGTTAGCATATGTTGGTGCATTGTTACTTTTAACAAGAAACCAACTTTCCCATTTCCTATATATTGAGCTCCAAAATATCCTACAGACAACTCTAAATTCAGAAACTCGACATGTAACATTAGTTTAGGCCTCACAAGGCTAGTTTGTAGAATGCTCCTTAGTGAAAAGAGTTAACCTAAATGGCTCCACATACAGTCGTTGAATTTATTGTAGTAGGTTTTGAGTAGTTTAAAGGTTAAAGGAAAATTAAGACAAAATCTCTAAGGCAAAATTAAAATAATTTTTTCATGGAATCGAATTGTTTCAAATTATTGTTCACCATTCATCTCACCCTCAATACAAGATATCAGTTGGCGGACGGAAGATACAGGTTGTGAAATTTGTTCTGTATTTTATTACAGTACTTTATTCCTATATTAGAGTGCTACTAGTGGGTAGTTTCTCAACAATTGTTTTCATGCCATTATACTCAGTTTTTTACAATTTCTGGATGTGTATTTGTTGAAACAATGCCTTTTAGACAATAAATGTGTTTGCAGTAACAAGATGTTAGGCTTGTCAACATAAAATTTTGCTACTGCAAGGAAAGCTTTATCATTTTCATATAATTTCATAAGCTTTATACAATTTCAGCATTCATCATCTTCATATATTCTGTTAATATTAGCATATAAAATTATCCGGATAATATCTGTTCATAATATCCTCATATCTACTATCTGTTAAGAATTAGTTGATTCATTTGTCTTGGGTCAGTCTTTCAATCCAATGGTCTTCCATTAGCTCTCCTCTTCGTAGATTGAAGTGGTCTGGTCCCACCGCGATTTTCCATCCGTATGCCGAAGTGACTTACGAGTAATCGTTCTCTGGGTTGGGAGGATATAGAGCCCGGTTTTCTCTCAGTTATTTAGCCTTACATTTACGTTTACTAGATGCATTTTTAAATTTTTAAAAAAACATTAGTACACTTAATGAAGTATCTTAACTTTCTTAACGGGCCTAACTCTGGGGGAATTTTCAAGACAAGCAGGCTTCGCCGGGTCTGCAATGCAAGAACAACTAAAAACATTACTAGCTTATAACCGGTTAGTAGGTAGATTGTAATTACAGAAATTAATAATTGTTACATAGTTGCGGTAGTTTGAATATTGAGTAGGTTCTCTAGGTTGGAGCTGTGTAAAGGAATTTATGGACGAGGATTGACGTGTGGTGATTGGCAAGAATTTACAAAATGAGGTACGATGGATTTCCTGAAGGAAGTTGTTATATGGGAGGGGATATGTAGATGGATAGATAGTGAATAGAGAGATGTGAGGAGTGAGATCTTCTATAATTTTCTCTATATTTTAAGCTACAATATGGAAAACAATGTTCTTGGTGAAACGCTTTTAGATGACATATTGTCACTGATTTTAAATGCGATAAACTTTTCAGGCAAAGTAATAGGTTCCCGGTACAGTATTATTTTTTCTTTGAGTCTCACACCGTAAGCTTCCGTTCTCTATCTCTTTTTTAAAATTTAAAACATGTAAATGTGCCAATATAATTCTAAAATCAAGAGCGAAACTTCTAAAGTGAATATCACATTTAATAAGTGAAAGTCATCGGCGTATGTTGCTTCAGTGCCCTCCAAACCAAATCCACTTTTAAAATTTTTTTTGTCTGTATATCAGCATTGTCTAACGAAATTTTGTCAGTAGTAAGCTCAGCAATGGCTAATAGTAGACGTTTGAAATTTTCATATTATATTAAGGTTTGCTTGACTTAAGACAAAGGCTTTAAATGAGAACAAAATATTGAGCAGAATTAAATATATAAATTCTTGAGTAATTTTTCTAGAGATCCCGGTTAGGCAGTTACTTATTTGGATTCTCATCCCAACCTACTCTACCGCGAGCCAAATTTAAAAGTTGTACAATTCAACTGATGGAAAAAATGATCACAACTCAACGGGAAAAATCCGAAATCTCTATCATCTGTAAAGCGTTGTCGCTTAAAACACGAGTAACCACACTCATTTTTCAACTTTGTTCTATCTTTCCCTTCAAGGTGTCATTCGATTCAACTTTCCGAGCCTAACAAACGTTGTCGTATGCATTTTTATTATTGACCTAACGGATTAGCCGGAAATCAGAAAAAAATCTCCCAACATGTCCACCCCGCCCGCCACAATATTCAGATCAATTTCTAATTTAACACGGATGTGAGAGACTCAATGCCCAATATTATTTTGTTTATTTTTCCAACGATAAACTCAGCAGAGTTTAAAAAAGTGGAGAGAATACAACTCTTTTTGATTATTTCAATCGAATCCACAACCCCCTTGCTTCATCATAAATAAAAATACAACATTCAAAACATTTTAATGGATCGGTGGTGGTCGGCTTAGTTGTGTGGGACCTAAACAAATAGCCTAATAACTTTTTATTACTTTTTTAATGGCTACTGCGAAATCTTGACTTCCATAAGCCTCCAAAGTCCAAACAAACCCCTCCACCCAATTTTATGAAATTAAATTTGGAGTTCCCTTCCTCCCGTAATACAAAACCCACCTTAAAAGAAAGATTCCTAAGTTTTAACTATACACCCGTCAAAGATGGGTACATCAAGTAGTTGTATATATGGTATGGATGAGTCACACAGCTCTAATACTCAATGCACTTAATTAAGACAAAATGTATTATTTCTCAATAAAATAAGATTTTTAAAAAATAAGGGAAAATTATCATTTGAATGATACTTCTTCCTATCGTTGACCAACTTTTAAAGATTCCAGAAGCAATTAGTTATTTTCATGTTTGGTATTCTGTTGGCTAAAATCTGATTCGTGTTTTACTAATTTTTTTCTCTTTTTAAGACTTTAAAAGATAACTTAAGGGCGAGTAGGCAGCTACTGCGGATAAGAAATTAGTTGATTATTCTGCAAGCCACGTTTGGGGTATCTCCCAGGTAATAAATTTCCTTTACTGATACTTGCTTGGTGATTTGCCCTAGATTCAGCTCCCCCTCCATAATGATATCACCCCCTCCTCTAAAGAGGGTATTAGACCTTTAATAACTTGGTTAGGGAACTTTCATCAATATAACTACTTTTACTACCACCAATCTTGGAATAATTTTCAATAGAATTTATCCAATAGCTTCAATAGTTATTTACAGTTCACTGATAATTTTTCTTTAAGAAACTACGCGTAATTATAATTGTAGTTAAATTTCCATCCATATCTTAACACCAAAATAGTAATTTTTCCCCCCACTTCAGATTATAATATTTAAAATTAAAGGAAATATTTCTTCTGTTCATTATTCCTAGAATTGGTGTCTTGAGGTTTTATTTGTTATATAAATTAGGCCATTATTCACCAACATTTTATTTATTAGCTATTTTATTACGACGTTTCGACCATCACTAGGACCATTTTCAAGTATTATTGAGTCCTACATTAGATATTCATTATTAATGTCGTCTTAATTTTTTAAGAGTTCGTATTAAGTATTAAGAGTTTCCCCTAACTCTTAATACTTAATACGAACTAATGGTGAATAATGATCTTAGTGGTGAATTTATATAACAAATAAAGGAATGATGAATTTATATAACAAATAAAGGAAATATATTTTTCAGCAATTCCAAACAGGCATAAATAGGTTCTTTTTTTTATTGGGATCTGAACTCAACTTAAAAGTTGATCTAATTTTTAGTATAACATAAAACATATCTTTGTAAAAAATGATAAGAAATAATGATTTTCGAAATTATAAATTTTAAAATCAACTAAAACCTACAGAATGTTTTTGAAAATAAATATCGATGTAAATATAATGGTGAGGTTTAAAAAGAAAAAATACTATGGAAATAGTTATATGTAATAACTCACCGATCAGGATTATACTTGCATATATACTTAAACATATTGGTAAATAATTGACTTATATGAAAGTTGAAATATGGTGTATCTATCGGGTGGCAATCATACCAAAACGAAAATCAAATCTATTCTGACAATAAATTTATTTACTTTATGTATGTGAGATCGGGACAGAGAACAAGTAACATGTAGTGGTGTGCATCCGACAACTTAATAAACTTTCATTATTGTATGACGTCAACTCGACTAACAATCTACAATCAACTTGTTTAAGTAGGTTCAAGATATAAGAACATTCAGTGCCTTAGGATTGTTAGGGTCATATGATAAGATTATTTCCAATTTTTTTTTTAAATTAGTTGTCATTATAACGTTTTTAGTTTTTAATTATTGACAATTAATATTATTACAACTTGTAGTTTACAAATGACCATAAACTTGCACATAGTGTTGATGATTAGAAACAAAACTATTGTGTTTCCATAATATCTGTTTAATTTTTTTTTAAATTTTTTTTTTAACTTTTATTATGATATTTACAACTGTATTAGTATGAATACATCAAGTAAATGTGTACATAGGAATATTATCACATGAAACACGGTAGCACTCTAATAATTTGTCTACATGAGGAGATCACGAGGCCATCTCCTTTTCAGACGCCTCGGAGGGTTATCAGGAATCGAAGAGGAAGTAAGGTTAGAAACAAGAGGATTCGGATGGTTATGAAGTTTATTATGGAAGGATAGGTATCTGGATTTGGCCAAATCGGAAAAATATGGAACATTGAGGTCTTTATGGATTATTTCATTTGTGACAAAGTAAGGAGCATTGAGGATTTTACGAAGGATTTTGGATTGTAAAGATTGGATACGAGAGGAATTTGATGGTTTAGTGGAGCCCCACAGTAATTCAACTACGTAAGTCCAAATAGGTCTTATTATAGTCATGTATATGAGTCGTTTGTAATTCATTGAAAGTTTAGAGCGTTTTTCCAGTAAGTGTTTCAGTAAGCGGAAACGTCGAGTAGTTTCTTGTCGTTTCAGTCTTGTATGAGGATTCCAAGTGAGACGTTTGTCCAGCTGGCGTGCTAGGTATCGGATTTGTTCTACAGTTATAAGTGGGGTAAATTTTTTTTTAAATATGAGTTTAAGAGGTTTGAAAGATGTAAGTTCTTGCAGAAGATAAAGTGTGGTGAATCTAATTATTTCAATCACTAAGCAGATTAATAAAGGTTTGAATTTGTACTTAATTCATAAAAATTAGTTTTAATTTTTGAATTTGGTGGTGATTTGATTCTTTTTAAGAAGGAGACTATTTTTTATTCTTTTAACATTAATTACAGAAACAATAGTGCTATCATAAAGTAAACATGTGTTATCATTTAAAAAGAAAAAATGTTTTTATTCATAAACCATTTTGCTCAGATAACTCATAGAAATGTAGACCAATGAAAAATATTAAATTTTTTTCCGAGAGGGGCGTGGAGAGGAAAGAGAGAGATTTTAGCCAGTAGGGGACACACTGGCTAAAATTTCTCTTGAATTCACCAGAGCAGAAATTTATAAAAAAGTGGATATACAATGGTAGTTATTTTGGTCATCGATATGATAAAAAACAACAATAAATCGAGAAAATATAATTAAATATTTTATGTTCAATTTTTTTCAAAACATTCTCGGAAACGCGCTGAACTTTTACAAATTATTCGAGATTTTTGCTAAAATTACATTTTATGGTGTTTTACCCTCAAATGGGTGGATAAAACATATTTTATTTCTTAGTATTAGAAACTCATATTGTTTTTTAAGAATCGCTGGATCACACTGAATGATTTGAGACATCATACTTTTAAACTGCACATCTGTAGCAATGATGGATATATCATCTTCATCGTAATGGGCACTACGATCTTTCGCCGAGTCTAAGCCTCCTCTTAAAGCCTTTGCCAGTTGACTCCGTTGGGTTGCGACAACTCTCCAGTTCCGGGTGTCAAGAAGGATCCTCATCCTGAGAGAAAGAAGGAAGAGCTCATCCTGAAGCTCATCGGTCAAAATCTCCTTAGTCATGTTGTCATCCACCAAATGGCCTACCCATCAAAAGCTCTCCAGCTTAATAAACGTGACAACTTCAACGTCATTATACAACGCAGAAAGTTCAGTATTCTTCCTCCTTCTCCAGATTTTACCCTCTTAAACTGGCCTAAAAATTCTTCTTAGTGTTTTTCTTTTGAATACTAGCAGCCTCGTCTCATCAGCTTTGGCGGAGGCCCACGCTTCTGGCCCTTGGGTGCACCAAAGTGTTATACAGGCTGACCTTTGTCTTGTTAGAAAAGTAATTGCTCTTAAAATACTTTATAGCTACGAAAATAATTAATTTAAAAAAAAATAAGAAAGAAATTAACCACCTACATGAAATGGTGCTTAAGTGATTCTCGAAGCCTCTCCCCATAGATCCACCAGTGTTTTTTTCAAATCTGTAGGGAGCAGCTTCAAACAAACTAGCTCCCGTCTCTGATGATAAAGATCTTCCTAGTTGGTGATAAAGAAAAACACGTCAAATTTATATTAAATATTACTATATTTGACTGGCTAGTGATAAGTTGCGTACTAATCAGTGACAAACACTCTTTAATTTATATGTGTTTCTACATATTGGAGTGGACACGCTGATTGGTTTTATATTTGATGGGTTTTAATTTTATATTTGTTTACAAAAAAAAAGCATTGGGTAAGCATTATGAATATTCAAAATTAATAACTTTATAATAGTCAATTTTAAAAATAATTTAAAACACATCTTTCTTTAACAAATAATGGTAATTGATTCAAGCCAGGAAAGAGATACTGCTGGGTGCTATCCGTCCCAATGCCCGACATGTCAGTTACGTTACTTTAATCAGACCATCTGCTGATTGTTAACAGTTGTTGACAAGTACAGATTAATATTGAAAGATAAAAAAAAAAAGACTTGATTATTTATTATTTTTATTTCCAAACTTTCTAGATTTATAGCTGTAAGCACGTAGTTCTATATTAGTTCCTTAGGCATATTTTTACCGGATCTAGCATGTTTATCTTTGAGATATCTTTTTTTATTCTGCTAACCTTGTTTCTGATTTCCTATATCATATGTTATTAATTAATATATAATTAAGTGTGGTAAAGAAACCCAAGCATAAAGATTGGACCTACGTGTCCCACCCAGTTTGTTTATAAAATAATTAATATATCGTTCGTAAAGAATAAATTGAACCCCTTTCTCTTCTCTATCCTGTTTTTTCGTTATTTCAAGAAGTAATAAGGTGACCCTTTGTTATACATTTGTTAAAAGAAGTTGACTTGAAGCAGAATTTTTTCCTGTATCGGATTCACAAAGCGTAAGAGGCTTTTGGGGAGATCCACTTTAACTGAATTATCAGAACAAAATATTCAGCTCTTTCCAACGAAAACATAATGAATAGAAAATTATGTAATGCTATAGTAAACAAAATATATTAACACGATGCAATTGTAATATATGGATTACTAATATAAAAATGAAAATACGGATTATTAAAAACCTATATTACTTATGAGATGACCTGATACAACGTTCTTCCACTGTCAATCCTGATCAAAAGAGCCGTTTTCGAAATAAAGAAATGTTTAAGCGTGTGTAGGAGATAGGATTTGAAACTGATATGGGGCCATCTTGATATCAACCTGCTTAATCTCTGAAAAATTTATAAAAAATTATAAAATTTATAAAAAAAATAAAAAATAAACAACATAAAATTATGTTGAAGTGGTCTCAAAGGCCTGTTAAAAAAAATTAAGACAACACATTTCATTGTTTAAGTATTTAGGTCAGATCGCCCACTGAAACAAATATAGACCAATACAAAAAATATATTTTTCTCTATTTTTATGGAATGAAAGATATTAGCCCGAAACCCCTCTCCCGTTCCTCCAGTAAATCCATAAGAAGTCAATGATATGCTCGTCATAAGAATTTGACATTGGAAAGATTTTTGTTTTAGTACGAACGGAACGAATTTTTTCCTTAATGTCCAAATTTATAATCCGAGTAAAAATTTTCGGCTGTGAGTAAAAAAAAATTAACCTCCAGCCTGGATACAGGATTTAATTTTGGGGTTACAGCTTGAAAGCAATTCCTCTCCTCTCCACCGTACAAACTTTCCTACTTTCGGTAGTGAGGAAGTAAGATATTACATATACAGTTTTGAACAGAATTACTGGATGCAATTTAAGTACAAACAAGCTGAATGAGCCACATGAAAAGTTAAGAACGGTGACAAAAATAAAGTAAATTATTCAATTCAAGATTTTGAAAGTAAATCGACTTAAGGTTAATGTTTGTTAATTATTATTATGGAATAAGGTGAATAATACTTGTTGGCAGCAAAGCCTCGATAAAACAGGAATAACATGGGCCATTGAGGACAGGGAGGCCTGGAAGAGGGAAGATATTTTTGGCCGGAGGGAGCGCTTGGACACAATGAGGAGCATTAGGAGAACAAGGTCCTGTTTGTGGAGCCACATCTTTTGTCAAGGCTATGATTAAAGGCACCGTTTCAAATGCCTCGTTAGCAAGTACTAACACCACCCCTCCGCTATAATTTTACTATTTTAACTGTTTCCTCGTTTTAAAATCATGCCATCACAATATGTTTTTCTACGATTTTGAAATAAATACGATATAATCAGCATCATCTTTACACACCAGGAAATGAAGGGTTTTCTGCTCCAAAAAATAAGGGAAACTCTTTAAATTCAATATATTTCATGTTGAGGATCCCCCTTTTTCGTAAACAACTTTTTTTAAGATGTTGAAATACTAAATACCAATCTATTTGTAACCTAAATGAATTAGAGGACCTTTTTCATATTTTTGTCCGGTTCCCGATTTATGCTCACTTCCGCCAACACTTCCTACCTCACTCCATTAACATGACCAGGGCGAATTATTTGGAATTAATCAAAACTGACAATGAAGTCTTCCTCAAGAACCTGTTTTATTACACGAGGCGATGTTGCAGAATGAGGTCCTTTATTTTCAATGAATAACAATATTACAGATATATTTCCAAAACTTTGAAGTTTACCTTATTATTCATGCATGAAACATATTTATATGCATATCGTGTTTTATTGTATCATTTGCTATTTAGTATTGACATGTTTATATATCATATATTTTATACTATGCCTGTATTTTTCTTTATTACTAGTGCTATTTATTACTATTGGTCATTTTATTGCTTGCTATATTTGGATGTATTATTTTGAATTATTGTATTATGTGGGGTATTATATTATATTTCATTGTTTATATTTAGGTATATAGTCAGATGCTTGGTTGTTATCAAGAGTGGATGTTGTTTAATCCTAATGAATTTTACTTTGTATATAAGTTGTAAATGTTTTCCATATTAATTTGTTCATTGTAGCCATTATAGCCAACTCTATTTGTATGGGGCATTGCCCGAAAACAAATGAATAAAATTATTATTGTTATTATTATTATAAATACCAATTTATTGCTGTCAATCTAACAATTTTTCAAATCATTGTTGCTAATTTAGTTGAAGGAGGACATTAACGTTGAATAAAAGATTGAAAACAGCTATTATACTTTCCTCGAGCTATTCATAAGCAGAAAAGTATTAATAGAAATGGAAAAATAACTTCATTCTTGGGCAATGTTCTTTGAGGATAACAGCAGTTACAAAAAAATAAAATGTATTTCTGGCTAAACATAATGGAAACATGAAAATAAAATAAAATTAGAATAACTACTATGTCTATCAATAGTAAAGAAAAATAAAATACAATAGTTTTCCTATAGTAAGTTGGAAAATCTTTTACTAAAAAAGAGATAAAAAATGAAAATTATTTCGGTTATCTAAAAACATTTGAGTAAATTTACATAATTATACAATAAAAAAAGAAAAAAATAAGTAAAAAGAAACAAAATGTACCCTAAAAACCCTAAACCACATAAATTTAGCTAAACATAAATAATTCAATTTCAGTAAAAAATATATTGTACTGAATTGAAGTGCGTATTCAAAGGTAAAACGTGATTACGAAGGATCATGTGGCGTATTAAACGGTTATTTAGTGTCTGCCTGTTGTTAAGAGAAAGCGGAATAAGAGGATTTTAATGTGGATCATGCCGGATTTGCAGAGGAAGGGAATCGCAGAATGTGGTAGAGAGGGCAACAAAGGAATGTTGGAATGAAGCCGACTATGGAAAGGAGTATAAAGATCAGATGATCAAGATTTAGTGGTAAAGGAGTGGATGGAGGACTTGATTTGGAGGATATTGTAAGCATAGGATGAGCGCTGGTATTTGATTATTTATTAAAGAAATATAACAAGGAAATATTGTCTGCTGAAGAAAGAGAAGAGCCACACTAACTTAGCGTAGTGGTAGGAGACACGAGAACGTCTCGGAGTCCCACTAGCAAATTTGACAAAGCTAATCATAGGTATCTTCGGTCTGTCACAGAGATTCACCGAGAGACCACCGTATATCACGCAGTCAGCGTGGGGATGATCATGAAAGAAACTAAGAGTTCACGCATAAATTTGGGAAGGATCTGGTGGTAGCGATGGAAGTTCGGAAGATGAAGAGAGTGTTTTATGACTGGCAAAGCCTTGGTTTTTAACGGAGGAACAAAAGGTTATAGGATGGCCATTGACGTATAATGCGAAATTATTGGTATTGGATCTAAGAAATGGGTTGGAACCAATGATAATGGCTCGAGTTTTAGTGTTTAACCTTAATTAACTTATGTTTGCCCAGACAATGATTCATATAGATCTTCTAGGATTTCAGTAAACGCTACAGGTAACTCAGAAGGAGAAAATGATAAACATATTTGGAAGTCGTTGGTATAAGGTGGTTGGAACAGTAAACAATCGATTTATGGAGGTCGTTAATATAGGAGCTAAAAAAAGGTGATATGACCGATCCCTGTGTAACTCCTTGGGACAGAGTGACATAGGAAGATGAAGGATTATTATGAATGGATACTATTCTTACGTGCGTTGAGAGAGAAAGAATTGAAACCAAAAGATCGAATTTTTTGGAAAAGAAAAAAGATTAATAAATTATACAACGAATGAATAATCTAATATTACTTCAATGAACTATTAAAAGTAAACAATTTAATTCCATATGTCGACTATTCAATGCAATAAGGTCATAAATCGATACACGTTCTCAAACATGTTTGCCTCCAAAAAAGAACAAGACTGATGAAGTATTCTAGCGTGACTTATAGGCAGTAATTTTTTTTTCACATTCCATTAGAAATAGCTTATTTTTATACAAAGGATTGTGAAAAAAAGGTAGAGCCTGTTTTTTTAATTATAAATAAATAAAATTCTGAAAAATAAAACTTAATAATTATTTTATCAGTAAGATGCAAAATAATAAGAATTAGAATTAAACTTTTATTAAATATACCTATTAAGTATTTGATGTAGGATATACCTGAAATGTGGCTAGCCAAACTAATAAGAAAATAATGGAATTTTTTTTTAATAAGCGTCTCGGTGTCCTGGACAATAACCAAAGCTACTTAAAGAGAAGGATTAAAGAGCCACATAAATAAAATAAGTAAATAATACTCCTTTTTTACAATTGAATTTTCTTTAAATATATTTTTTATTTAACTATATTTTTAAGCACTAAAGTGTAATATGTGAATTCATACACATCATACATTTATATAAATATAAAAAAAATTATATTAATCAATAAAATGAAAGAACACGAATACTCATTATTACATAGAATGGTTATGTACAGTGGAGATGATTAAGAACCAAAAAATGTGGTCATCATTGTTTCTACACAATTAAAATTTTTGTTAAATACATACATGTTCAAACTATCAGAGTTACCATTATTTATTATTGTATAAATGTGTGTAATTGAATAGACATTTTTCATATGCAATTATAAGCGATTAATAATACATTTTAAAAGTTTCTGAAGTTCAAAATTTAAGTTTTATTTCATTTTGGTTTACTTTAAGTACGCAATATTAAGTTGAAAACAAAATACTCAACTGTTTTATTTAAATTCTAAGATATTTTAATTTATTTACTACGACAATTTTATTCCTCATGGCTCCGCAAGGAGACATTGTATTAAAGCTATCTAACAAAACTTTCTTTCAATCTAGGGTTCTTCAACAACTTCCATTGGAAAACTTGTTTTAGTTCAGTTAGGTTTGCCGGTAGGGAGAACTTTCGCCTAAGTTATCAAGTACAAATACTTCTAAGTTTTAGTTTTACCAATCAGAAAGATTCGTGGCATTTAACCCGTTTAAATATTTTAAGTTTCCTAAATATAAAACTTAAAACAGTATTATTGTGTTGAAGAACTATGGTATTTAATTGTGGTAATTTTATGGTATTTATTCCCTAAAAATACCAATCTTAAAAAGTTTTCTTCTCCACTGAATTCGGCCAAAAATTAAAAATTAATTTTTTGTACTTATGAAGGCATTATTACGAATTATTTTGTTGTATCCTTAGATCATCAAAGTTTATATGTACCTAAGTTCATTCTAAGGATTGCATTATAAGAGTCTAACTATATTTTTTAATTCTCTTAAAATGAATTGAAATGTTAGGTTTTGGGTTACTTAAATTTATTCGGGATGCCACTGAATAATTACTGATGAATAATTACCCAGAAAATTTTAATAAAAAATTAGTAAAATAGATTTGAATCAATAATATATTGATTGGGCCAGAATTAATTAATTGAATTTATTTTCTCAAAGGCTGGTTTGTGTTTATCAGACTTTCTAATTACACACTTTACCTGTGATCATCTTGATATAAATAGGTGGCAGAATAAAAATAACTTTTACTAAAAAATTAATTTATTTCTATGTTTAATAAAGAATATATACAAATTATATTTACAAGAAAAAAATACGTGATTAAATGAATTTAATAATTAACTGTGAAGGCATGATTTCAGATGGACTGTTTAGAGAATTTTTGACATTAATTTTTATTTCATTAGGATTTCTATGAAGTGGTGTGGTTGGTAGATTTCATTACTGTATCCGCTGATCCGAGGTCACCTTTTCAATGCCTTGTCCAAAAACTTCTCCAAGATCATCTGTATGGTCTCTGTCGGGCCAAGGTTTCAGTCTCCATGCCGGAAGAAAACATGAGACCTATCCTCCAAGCCAGAAATCAATATAAGACCTCTTTTCTTACTTCTTGGCGTATTATATACAAATATTCAAGGTGGGGCAAGGATGGTTCTCATTGGTTTTTGACTTCATCCTATCACTTCACAATAACTGGTAACGCCCTAAAAGGAACCAGTTACTTGCCAGTTACTAGTTTTTACTCGAAGCTTTCCGCAGGATCCAGGTACACTTCGGTCCTTATCTACCTGTTTCACCACCTTGACGCTGTTTTTGATGTCAGAAGTCGGTTTCGTTCACCTTTGATTTCTATACCTCAAAATAATTTTAAAACCTCATTTGCTATGTTCAATCCATAGCAGAATACTATTGTTGTCGCTGAGCAGCAGTGAACAGATAAGTGCGGTAAATTATTTTAAAGCAATAAAGAAATATATTTAGTTATTTCTGATCTAAAAAAATTAACTTAATTTTCTAGCTGGTTGTATGGATTTATCTCATTAATAAAAAAAAATGGATAATGTGAAAATTAATTAAACTATTTATGGAATTGTTTGATGCTGATCCATTAAGTGTTTTTCCATCTAGCCAAAAGTAACCTGTCGTCCGATAAACTCCCGGACTTCTCTAAAAGTAAAAGGAAGGTGGGACTAGCCGATAGAGAAGCTGATAGATCGACACTCTCTCCTAAGTGAATCACTATGTCCTTCATTTGGCTCCTTCCTTCGCTTCCCCTTAAAACAAAATAATCCTTTTCGAATAAATTCTGGAATGGATTGTAAAAAATTAACCAACTATTGATACAATGTTTTTTTTTTATTGTTTTCTTATTTCTTATTTATAATTATTCCTTGAAATCCAAGGAAAAAAGTAAACCCCCTTAAAATTTGACGATTTAGTCTTCAAGATAACTAGAATTCAAAAATCAATATTTAAAAAATCCGTCCATCTGCCATCCGTGGCATTTCTCTGAGAGAACTGTACCAGTTGTTTTGAGATTTGGTATCAAAGTCAAAGGACATCCAAGGATGATCATCGGAACTTCGTATTACCATCTGCCCTTTCCTTAGATGATGGTCGAAAAACCAATACAGCTGAAGACTGTAGCGCCTAAACGGAAGAACCGATTTTAATGAAACTTGGCTAAAAGTTTTCTCATCGAAGCGTTTCAAAGTTATATATATATATATATATATATATATATATATATATATATATATATATATATATATATATATAAGTTAAGGTACGGAGCGGGACAGTATTAGCGTTAATACCAAATGCAGTGATGTAAACAATCTCAGAATGTATTTATAGAGGTTAGAAGGAGAAATAAACCAGTCTTGATTTCGTCTTCATGCGTGTTATTTCTTAACCCTAGTACTTTTTTTTAAGTGCTTCAAGCCCGCTACGCTTAACTTATATATATATATATATACAATGCAATGAAATGAAAGTATTTTTTATGAAAATATAAGAAGAAAAAAAAACGCCAATAACAAAACAAAAACATACAGATACCTATGAAACAAACATGTGAAAATAAAATAATATAAGTAAAGAAAATACTTACTGAAAAAACTTAAAAAGTTCTCTTACGCACATTTCGTGATTAATCGGGTTTGAAAAGGAGTAATTAGGTGCTTAAAGAGGAGAGATATAAATGAGGGAACTGGATATCGGTGCATGAGGTGCATGTCGGATATCGGGAGGGATTTGCAGAAAGAGACGTCTTCCAGAAGGAGACGGCTTGAATTATAAGATATGCATATATGAAGATTTATATACGTACATATATCATATTTAATAACATAAGCGAATTATCATATTATTTATTTTTTCATGAAGATTGCCTTACGTAATTATATGAGAAAATATAAAATAATATTGAGCTGCGAAACTTATTATTGTATAGAAACTGTGATAGACTGATAATAGCATAAGGGGATTATTATATTGTTGATTTTTTTCATAAAAATATAATTTAAAAAACCATAGAAATTATTAAATTATGGTTTATTATTTTCAAATAGTTTAATTAGACCGCCATCGTGAAAGAAAAGTAATTTTTGAGAGTGAAAGTGAGATATATAACATATCTCAATAAAAGTTACTTTTGTTTTAAGATGGTGGTCTAATTTAACTATTTGAAAATAATAAACCATAATTTAATAATTTCAAGCATTTTTTAAATTATATTTTTATGAAAAAATCAATAGTATAATAATCCGCTTATTTTATTAAAAGTCTACCACAGTTTCTATACAAGAATGAGTTTCGCAGCTCAAGATTATTTTATGTTTTCTCATATATATTTTTTTTTTTTTTGTTTATTTAATGGAATTTACAACTGTATACAAATACATCTAGTAAATATGCGCAAATATAAATAATGACATGTACAGGCTTGAAGAGTTACTACCCAGTGGTAGCACTCTCTAAATAATTAATAAGTAAGAAGATCACGAGGCCATCTCCTTTTCAGACGCCTAGGAGGATTATCAGGAATCGAGAAAGAAGCAAGAGAGGAAACAAGCGGATTTGGATGGGAGTGAAGTTTATCATGAAAGGATAGATATCTGGCTCGAGCTAAATCAGCAATCTCATATAATTACGTAAAGAAATCTCCATATTAAAAAAAAGTAATTTCTAAGAGATTTATTAATTAAAATGGGATTTTTCAAAAACTCCTAAATAGATTTTAGATTCCTTCTCGAGATGGTTGGGAGCAATGTTTGCTGAAGATGAAAAGCCGAGAGGTAGGTGCATTAGCTCTTCTATAAGTCTATCCCCTCCCCTCACCTCCCCACTTCCTCCTTAATGACTATACACCTTATGAAGTTTCTGTTTCACTTAGCCAAGTTCATATATCTCAGCAGAAAGCGGCTGGTGTCAGCTAGATATTGTGTCAAACCATTTCTGAAAGAAATCTCAATTCAAATATATAAACGAAATGGATTATTTATAAAATATGTACAAACTAAACCATATTGCAATGGATTGAATTATTAATGTGCTTTAGGATTAAAATAGAACCTGAACGGATTACTGAAAACTTCTTGGAAGGTAAAGGAAGAGAAACAGCTTGCACATGTAATGAGATATTGAAACGTCCTGTGAAAATGAAGTTATAATGAAAATGAGAACGAGAAAACGATATAGCTGGGCTTCTGAGTTAATTAAAAGCTACCAGCGTTGTAGCTGATTTATTTTCAGGTTTGTTATTTATTTTGAAAAAAAGTATACTTTATATGTATTGTATGATACACATTCTTTTTCAAAATATGAAATATTAATGAGAATAGTTAATTTTTTTCAAGCCTTGCACAACTTTAGATCCTTCCATATACCAACCAATTGGCATATCAAATATTCAATAACTTTAATAAGTCATATAAATATTATAGATTCAATATTTTTTCTTTTTTATATGATTTTTGGCAAAGGCCCACCACAAAAAAATACTTTTTATTTTTATTTATTTATTTTTTTTTTTAATAGCAGTTTCTACTAATAGTGGGTTTCCTTGACATAAACCTTGGATGGCTTCTTTCCATAATATCCTATCTAAGGTTCATTCTTCCTGTAGACTATGACCCATCATGGATTCCTCCTCTTTAATATTTTTTTAATAATACTTTTTCTTTAATATTCTTTCATATCTGACTTTTGGGCTTCACTAGCCATTAAAAAAATATAATTAGATATAGATCATTCAAATATTAAAATAGCCAAATATTTGGAGGCAACATCAATTTTCAACTTAATGTATACAGGGTCTTCCGTAAGTAAAGGAAAATTTTATAGGAGTAATAGCACATCTCAAGAAATACAAAAAAGTTCATATGAACAATAGACTAAACAATAACAGCAAAGTAGAAAATAGATTTTTTTTTGTTGAATAGGAAGCGATACCTATAGAAATATTTAATTTAATTAACAAGTATCACACACTTTAAACTAGACAAAATTAACTTCAAATGAAGAGTTTGTCATTTTTAAAATCATTGAAAGAGGAGTTTTGATATGAAAATAAGCTAAGTTATGTTTTTTAAAAATATCATTTATTATTCGAGATTTTTTTTTTTATCATCATACCTCACTTTTAAAAAAACTTCTTCGTTTATATATCTTCAAGTTCCTATTAGTCAACTAGAGGTTTATTAAAGAAAATATTGAGATTCGACTCAAGTGGTAAAAAAAAAAATAGTTTTTTTAAAATTTTTTATTCTGTCTCCTAAAAGTACCCGAGTTTTCAGCAAAAATTCCTACAATTAATTGTTACAAAGGTTTTATTTCATGTTTTCTACATCTTGAATGCATTATACTGAACCATAATAACCTAAATGCACTTTTTATTTGAAAAAAAAATTATATTTAAATGATGATTTTCTTTGGGCATATGGGATCGAACTATGGGGAACAGCAAATAAATCAAATATAAAAATCATTCAGTCATTCCAGTCAAAAGTCGTTCAGAAAATTGTAGACGCACCCTTTTATGTTTCAAACCTCGCGTTACACACCGAACTTAACATTCCTTTCATGACGGCAACTGCCATGACCGCTTTAATAATTTTCATACAGACTGACTCTAAATTCCAATCCAACTCAAGCTCTATCTACTGCCAAAGATCCATATAATCCGCCCACAAGACTGCTGAGGCGCTGGCCAAGAGACTTACTGAATTGAGCTTCTTGCTGCATTATCTTTTTGTGTTTGTGTGTGTTTGTTATTATGTGTTGTTTACTACTGTTATTTTATTTTTTTTTTGTTATTACTATTCTTTTTTTCTTTATGCTATCATTTCTTCTCCTTGATATCATATTTGCTGCATACCGAGGTAGATGGCAAATTTATTGTGAGCCAGGAATATGTATAACTAATAACTAATAAATAAAATGATAATTTTAAAAATATAATTCAAATAAAGTAGTTATGAAACTGTGGTTATCGCCCACATCTCTCTCATACGAATTGAACCATGTTTATAAGTGGGAAATTAATATTTTTATTTCTAATAAATATAACATAATTCTAATAAAAATGACGAAATGGCACCAAACATATGACCAAAAACTTATAAATCATAGTTCATATTCTTATTTGATAAATTCAAGTCTCTCTCTCCCTCCTCCCCATTTCTCCAAATTGGGCTATTTTATTTCTCATTATTGCCTCTCGTACTTTCGTGCCATTAACTATTTTAACATAATCCCAGTTCTAGATGAGCTAATATACCGTGGGTTCGTGTCTAGTAAGCGCTGATCAGATCATCTGAATTAAAATCTAATGTTGATCATATAACAACATTTCTATTTTATTATTTTTTATACAAATGTTACAACTGTTTGTCCGAACTTGTTCTACAAACAATTCATCTACCCGCTTCACAAATATTTTTTGTAAGTTAAAAACAACTTTTAACTATAGAGACTGTCTCAACAAACATGTTTTTCTTCATCTCTCCCAACTATCGACCTTTATCGACGGCCATCTGCTAAATGGTCCAACTTTTCACAAGATGAGTCCTCACTTTTCATCGTAAAATAATATTTGACTCCAATAATGGACAGCATTTCTGTTGGTCGATAAAGTCTTCTTTTACTTCGATTTTAATATTTTTGAAATATTTAAAAATTTCAATATTATGAATGTAATACTATTATTGATCTGAATAAATGTCATGATTTCGACTGTTGATTGCTAGTTCTTCATATTCAAATACATTACATTAGTATGCGAACAACCTGATTTTAAATAAGATACAATCAGCAATTTTATTTCTCAAAGTTAGAACTGAGCCCATTGATCTTTCTGATAGTATTTTGTATCGCCCACCAATAGGTCGATCGGCTCCAACGTAGAACTTTCTCGTGTAATGGTTGACTCCAGGTTGCTTCATGCGGCTCTCTGGAAACTGTATACAACTCATCGAAATGATTTGAGAAAGGTTAAATTTACGAAAGAAAGAGTTACATTCATCATCAGAAGTTTGCATTAGGTTTAGGTTTGTTGACCAGGATTTATACATCAGGTATATATTCAAGTCTGTTATATATTGTTACAGATATGCAAGTAGTATTCGGATACACATTGTTTATTGTTCTCTTTCATCAGCCGTGGAGCTCACCTGGGGTAAGAAGACCAAATTGGGCACACCCAGCCCCTATAAAGTGGGTACCCTTAATTAAATAATTAATTAATAAAGGAAAAACCTGGCGATTGAACGTGATCTCGGTCAAATTACCTCCTTGCACAACCACTGACTAAGAAACAGTACTTTCCCTAAATAGTACTGAATCCAAGACCCATCATCGGTTGTAGTGGTACGGTTTTTTTTTTCTTTATATATTCAAGTAGTACGGAATATTGAAGAAGGACCCTTAGAAAATAAATCCGATATGAACTATAAATCAATCTACTGTATCACAGTAGGTTATACTTATCAATAAAAAATAAATAATTAGTATATTTTTAAATAGATCAGTTCCCTTCTGGAACCGATCTAAATAGAAATATATGTAATTAAATACAAATTAATACCTAAGGTATATGAATAAAGTTAAGTAACAGTTTATTCCCCAAACAAATTTTTCTTTATTTTTATAAGAAAAGAATGAACCAACATTTATCAGAAACCATAGCATTGTAAAAGACATACATTCAATTTGACACAACCTCAAATATTTCACAAAGAATCAAACAGTACACATAGAGAAATAATAGAATCAATATTCATCACTAAAAATATTAATTAAGCAATAAATTATAAAACAGATGCAGCTAAAGTAGGAAGCCATCACACTTACATAATTAACAAATTAAATATATAAAACTTCTTGGAATTTGACCTTTGGTGCATGGTCTTGTTCAGTGTCTGACTAGACTCTCCCTAGAGAAGTCCACAATAGAACCAAGGTAAATAAATTCATCACAACATCTATGCTACTTTCATAAAAATAATAATACAACACAAAAAATTATTGCATTTTAAAAATAATTTCTTTTTAAAAAAAGTAAAGAAATAAAAATTATGACAATTCTTTTTAAAAAAAAATTAGATGATAGAAAGATGAGAAACGGGTAAGATTGGCAAATATGTTATAGATATAAAAATATATGTAATGTAAAATATATAAATACAACTAACAAATGTTTCTTGTTTCTAGTTTGAAAATGGTATAATAAATGTCCTTGGTCATAAAAATACAGGAAAAATTTGTTAGAAGAGTAAAAAAAATAAAGAAAAAAATTGTTGGGAGAGTAAACTGCTACTTAAATTTATTCACATATCTTAGATAAATAAACAGCTCCGTTAGGACTTATCAACAAATTAATATCGTTTGTGAAATCTTTAGATCTGACTATCTTTAGAAAAAGCGGATAGTCAGAAACGTAGCAATATAAAGTCATTACTTATTTAAAATGGCATTTGTAAAATAACATCAGTACCTATATCATTGTATCAGGTTCAATAAATCTCTTTGATAAGTAAGCAGCTAAAATTAGATGTTAACTGAAGTGAAAAGTTTAAATATTTCAAAAATTAATAACCTGTTTTATTATTTTCACTTACCTATATATGTGATATATAGTAAGGAAAGTATTGTGTATATTGTGAAATTTTGAGGTCCCCTGGGTTCAAATAACCAAGTCTCGCAAAATGGTAAGTGTGTGTGTGCGTGTGCGTGTGACTTATCAATCTAGCTCAAAAATGAAAAGTCGTAAGAAACTGAAGATACATATTTAAGTCAGGTATATGCTTGAGGTCTTACACCAACTTTTAAATTAAAATCGGCTTACCCGAAGTTCCACTTAATATTATCGATTTTACACATTTTTAAAATTTTCTTAAGCACGGTTCTAATGATTCTGATTAAACTCGGTGCATCATTGTATAATTAAGTAATTTTTAATATCATTTAGGTCTTGTCGCTTTTGAACAGGTTATTCACAATGTCTTTCTCTAAAATACCTTTAATTAGGTTTATTTTAAATAATTAACTATCCCTTCATGTTAGAAGTTATGAAAAAAAAGTTACATATAACTTTTGAACGAACTGGATTATTAATTAAAAGAAAAATGATTTTCCTGGTCGAAAATGACCTTCGGGAAACGATAGCCACAAGGTATACGTATAAGATATCATTGAAAAGCAGAGGGTTTTAGAAAAAATAATATCTAATAAATAAAGTTGTAGAAGGTAACAGATAGTTACGAAAAATATTTAAATAATGACTACTGAAAACTAACGTCATTTAACGTAAATCACATATTTCTAAGGAAATAAATACAATTTTTTACTAAATATAAACTCTTAATTTTTTTTTTAAGTTTGAAATAAAACGTATTTAAAATCCATCAAATCAAAGCAATGACATTGTCATGGATATGTTTTTAACCTAAATACATTTTCTATAGTTTAATAACTCTAAGTCCGATATTATATCTAAATAATTCGGTACCTATCATCAGTTTTTTCGAAAACACATGATATATCTTTTCAGAAAATTAAATTAGTGAAGAGTTAGAAGAAGTTTCCCTTTTGTAAAATCACAATATTATCGATTTACAACTTTTTAACTAGTCAATGAAAATCTCGAAATTTCATTTCAGGAATTTTTATAGTAGAAAAATAAGAGTTTAATAATTCATAGTAGTACAATACATAATCACTTATTAAATATACAGTTATACTTTCAAATCTCACTAGGCATAGCTCTGCAACTGGACTTATGCGGTTTACAAAAACACATATAGTTACGAGGTTTTTATTGACTACAGTCGAAATAATAAATATGTTATGTGTTATTTTAATGGTATCAATGAGTTCTTGGCTGTAATACTTAAGCTTTAGCTCCGTTAAAAGTGACTTCAAACATTACATAATAGTCGAACATTACCAAAAAATAATTTCTATTCAAAGTAGAGCGGTAAGCGGAAGTTGTGTGATGAAAGCCTTAAAGACTGCTCAAAATGGGAATGTTAAATAATAATTAAAAATAAAAAATTTGCTGATAAAAGCAAGAGGTGGACACTGTATGGAACTCAACCACTTACAAAGGTCACGTCAGCTGCCGCCATTACAGATCAAACAGCTGTGATTGGAGACCAGGCGATGATTACAGGAAGCTCGGCTAAATCACTGTTCTAAAGGAGGACTGCTTTGCCTAGCACCTGTTACGTTGGATTAACATCTTCAAACGAACAGTTGTAGTCAGTGCTTTCCGTATATCTTTACAGTCGGAAATCAAGAATACTTTCAGCATTTTAAATTTTTTCTTAATGAATTTTACTTCCTCACTACCGAAGGTAGGGAAGCATTGTGTTCATGCGAGAGGTTAAAAAAATTGTATGCTCAGAATCGAAAATTTTTACCCTCGTTTTACGTTTCAGACATCAAGGATTAAATTTGGTTCAGCGTCTAGATATGCCAATATTTCAGAAACAGCTCATTCGATTAGGCTCAAAGTTAGAAAAAATAGGTATTAATAAAATAATAAGGCAGTATCAACTTCATTGAAATCTGTCCTCTATTTTCTCTTACATATGCGGAAACATATTTTCCTTGATACGTGTATATCTCTAAAACCGCAAGTTCGATTTGGCTTAAATTTGGCCGAAAGTTAGGGATTGGTTAACAGATAATTAAGTGAATATCAATTTTATATATTTTCATCCACTATTGTAAAAAAAAAATACTTTCGATTGAGGATCAGTAAATGTATTATTTGACACTTCTATAATCTGAAAACGGCTAGTTCAATTTGAATCAAACTTAAAGAAAATTCGGAGAATATTAGCATAGTATGAATTAAATTCCATTTAATAATTAAAATTAATATAAATAACTTTTAACAGTACAATCACTGTGAACTGTGAAAGGCATAGATCATGTGTAATGGGGATTCGATTAATACATTATTTTTATGAGGTTCTAAAATTTAATAAGGTTTTATTGAAAAAGTTAATTTATAAAGTATGTTACTAGGATGATACTTACTGCTGTTATTTAGATTTCGTGTAATTTTCAATAAATTTAAATTAATTCTTACTCTATGTTTGTAAAAAAAAAAGTAGTAGTATTTATGATTGCATTTATTTCTATTGAAGTTCAACCAGCTCGTCGTGGTCTCGATTTCATCCTTAAACATCAAAGTTTTGAGATCTTCACTTATATTTTTATATTTCAGCTTAAATTAATTTTCCAACACTGTCATCACCACCTATGTCGATGACACGTGTATGCTATCAGTTAATAACGATCCATCTGTTGTATCCCAAACTCTTCAATCACACATCACAAGTCTTGAAAAATGGTGTCAAAACTAGAGGATTAAAATAAATCCCATCAAACTACCTTTACTCTTACACTACTACCTATGACTTCCTGTCCTACAATATCCTTCAACAATAGCCCACTTGTCCCTGTTGAACAAATCCGCTACCTAGGACTCCACCTGGACAAAAGACTGACTTGGAATCCTCATACCAGACTGAAACGACTAGAAACCGCTCGACATTTTCGACTACTGAGCACTTACTAGACAAATGCTCTAAGCTTCCCACTATTTACAAAAGACTCATATATATTATTATAATAAGGCCTATATCTATTTATGGCGTCGAGCTTTGGGGCTCCACTAAACCATCAAATTCCTCTCATATCCAATCCCTACAATTCAAAATCCTTCGTAAAATCCGAATTTCTCCCTACTTTGACACAAATAAAATCATCCATAACGACCTTAAAGTACCACATGTTTCGATTTAGCTCAATCCAGATACCTATCCTTCCATAATAAACTTCTGAACCATCCGAACCCTCTTGTTTCCAACCTTGCTTCCTCTTCTATTCCTGATAACTTTCCGAAGCGTCTGAAAAGAAGATGGCCTCGGGAGCTTCTAATATAGAAATATAATTGGATGTACATGTCAAGTTACTTATTTAATATTTACTAGTTGTATTTATCATTATACAATTTTAAATTTCAATAATAAAAAATTAATTTTGTTCTGACTGAAGAAAAATATTGGTCTCGTTAACTCCGAACAAACAAAAAGTTCAATTATTCCTATGGATTTTTAGTTCCATCTATTTTACCTGTGAAAACATATCTATTAAATAAATGTAACTACTGTTACTACAAAAGGTATTATGTACAAATTTTCAATTTAATTCTATATTTGAAATTTTGTAGTCTGTAATTGGTATAAATAGTCTGCTACTATGGAAAATATAAGAGGACAATACAATATGAAATTATACTAATAAATCATGAAGAAATTCTTAGTTTTTATGCTCTTCTTTAAACACTCAATTTTTACATATGACCTTTTGCACTAACAGACTGATATGCGTGTTCAGTACGCCCCAGATTTTTTTTTTTTTAATCATGAATTATCAAATATGCAATCTGCCAATGTGGAACTCTTAAGCAATTTAGAGTATTCGCTGATGAACAAAACTCGTGGATATCAAACATGTATATGTTGAGGGATTACTGAATTTCCGAAAACGGCTTCTCCTAGAGATTTTACACGAAAAAAATTAGATCTTGTAATACAAATATTTTGTAGCTAATGAAAATGGTGAGGAAACACGTAGTTGGTATCAATCTTTGAAAAAAAACAACGCAATTTCCTTCCAACTTTCCAAGTAGAGGACTGTTATTAGTATGAATGCAATGTAGACCATACTATTATTTTAAAATAATATATACATGTAATTTTATATAAAGATAGAAAGGGAAATAATTAAAGTCGAAACTGTGATGCCTTTGTCTAAACTTATCTATCTGGACCAATATGGGATAACTTGTTATTAAAGAGAATACATTTGAATTGAAAATAACTAAAATGAGATGGGACCAAAAAACTTTCCTGATTGAACTAATACAGAATTTGTTAAACAGGGGATATTTTTATGATTTGTATGAGATAATGTTTTATTTCATATACTTTCAAGTAACATTGATTCACATTCCAAATGGACTAAAGTATTTTCAAATATTCATTGTGGAGATCTTAACAACCACTAATAATTAACGGAGTTTTTTTGTGGAATAAATAAGATTGGAATGCCAAATGTTCTGAAAGTACAAGAGGGTGAATTATAAAATCAAGATCTTTTTCTCTCCCTCCACTCCTTTCCCTCCCCCTCCCTCCAAAAAATAAAAAACATGGTTTTGGTCTTTTAACCGGGAACTTAAGTGTTCTTTGGCTAAAGCGTACGACGTTGGTATAATCCTCCACTTAACTTCAAACGGTTACCGTAACTTGGGACATACTGTTCCAACCACTTTAGCATTTTAGATGTTACTCAGAAAAATCCTAACGCTTTTCTGACCCCTCATCTAATATTTAAGTCACAACATTGAAGTGAAGTGCCTACTACTTTTTCTCATGATAAGTGGAATAATAATTTAAAATACAAAATGGTGGGACGTCAAAAAATTTAAGCAATAGAAAAAACATATGGTGAGTAATGTATTTAAATAATAATAATAATAATAAAAGAATAACAGTTCTCAGTGTAAAATTGTTTTATTTCTGTTTGATTCATACTTTTTTTAGTGAGGATTAAACATAATAGCATTAAGCATTATTTCGTTTTTATTAGTAAAAAAAAAACATACATGGCTATATGTTTTCAATTTTATAACTACTATGAAAATTATAATAATCATAATTAATATGGCAACGATATATACTTCAAAACAAGGCCCAGTGAAGGAAAGTTTACAAACAGCAAATCGTTGTTATCATCGATTTTACCGAAATTCGGAAGTCATATAATTCAAGTTGAGTAAACTTTTATTAGGTGATACTTTTATTACAACAAATTCGACAAATATTACCTATTATAAACAGATGAGTAGGCCAATCGTAAATTAATTTACTAATCACATTCAATGTACTTAAATTGATTTTGATTTGCTTCTGACACTATCTTTATTTGTAAACGCTATTATATTTTGGTTACAAAGTAGCTTGTAAGAGATGTCGCTGTTAACTCTAAAGTTGTTGAGAGCCTTTAAGAGCTTAACTAACCTTTTCCATCTCTGCCTATTTTAGGCTATTTCTTTCCATTTATCTGTATGTAGCTCTATTGCATCTTTGTTGATAAGATCAAATTTTAATTTATTGATTAGAATTAATTAAGTATCATCTTCTTAATCTGCTTCTCGTCTACCACCTGCTACAGAGGGTTCTTTCTGTAGAGCTTGATCCATTATGCTTGGTCCTGTATCAGCTACCTTCTCCTTCTCCAATCCAGATTCCTGGACACAAACGCCTCCCTAACTCCTTCCTCCCAGGTTTTCCTAGGGCCTCTTTCCTCAGCTCCTTTCTTCCTCCTCACTTGCATGCGGAAGAATATAAGCAGTAAAATATTACTTTAAATGGACAATGAATATTGAAAATGTTTATATTAGGATTGGGTGTATAACAATTCAAGAAGCCTTTTCCATAAAAGATTACAAAAATATTATAAAAGGACTTGAATGTTGGTTATAATAAGATGTTTAAACTCTCAAAAAATTATTATTAGATGAAATATGATAGTTCTAAATGAACTAATAATATTTTTATCGAGATTACTTTAACATGGAGCTGGAGGGTGAAAGAAATATTTACGAGTTTGTAAAGTCATGAGCGGGTAGATAAATATTTTGAGTAGGTGAACCTTATATTTAGTGTATTTATCTGATGTGTTTGTACAAGCTTAACATAGATTTTGGATGTGAAACAATATGAAATAGTTCCCCTGCCTGGAACCAGAACCTCTCGAGTATGTTGGCGACAATCCAGCGAACGGCTTTGCTGCAGTCACTGCGGATAACAAGTCGTACTACAAAGATTTTGTGTATGGTTTAGACAGCCCACTTCAATCTTAGAACAGAAGGAGCTAATGGAAGATCAGTGGATTGAAAGACTCAAGACAAATGAATCAAGAAATACAGAACAGACGATGAAGCTTTTCTTACAGTAGCAAGATGTTATGCTGACATGCTTAACATCTTGCTACTACAAAAACCCCTATAACACCGTAAGGCATGGTAAGGTTTCAATAAATAAATAAATACTAATTATAAATAATAAATAATTTCTGAGTGTGTGCGTAATATGTGTTGGTGCTTTGAAGTCTCCTTATGTTTTATTTCTAATAGTTTTCTGTCGACTAAAAAGCATTCGAATATCGTATAACTTCTGTAATTGGAAAGCAAAAAACAAACAAAATATACAAAAAAATCTACGCTGTGTGTTTTAAATCATAGAAGTGAAAATGTCAACAAGGCGAGATTAATGATATCGCTACGGTTAGAGCAAAAGGTCGTATATGACAATTTTTTATGTATATTCTTTCTGAGATGAACGTCTATAGGCTGCCTCTACAATAAGTAATATGTTATTACGGAAAAAACAGATGGAATTAAAATATGATATTATACTTATAAATCATATTTAAACAATAAGTTTTTTGCTCATCTGTAAAAAAAAAAAAACAACTCATGTTTACACACATTTTACACTAACAGTCGATATATGGAATATAAATTGTTTTTATTCTATATTCACAAATAAATAATATTTATAGCATATACAATTATAGTTGTCTACTACAAAGAGGATGAGATGATGAACATTTCTCTTCCTTATAGTTTGCAGGTCCGATCTTTAGTTTCTGAAATATGTTAATCCATAAGTTCAATAAAACTCGTTATCGTTTGGTTTGCAACATTAGTTTTTCCCTTATTGTCTCTCTAACACAGCAATAGATTGATATAAAATAGGTTTTTTTTAGAACAACGATAAAATGCTGAATATTACCTTCGCATACAGTATGCAGATCCGATTTTTCTTAAATATTTTAATCCAACTACACAAACACTTCAATTACTCGACTGGAGCCGACTAAACCCGAATGAGCGTTACATATCCAACTGAGACGGCTCTCAATCTCATTCAATATCAACAAAAAATGTGCAAAACGTGTGTCTAAAGAAGTTTTCGCTGTATATAGACTCAATAAAAAGTTACTTATTGACGCCATAGATAAAAATAAAAATACTTCCGATATCTTAAGCAATCTTATAAAAATAGCTATCTATTTTCCTTGTGGTTTATAGATAAAATTTTGGCTGTTAGGATTCCATCAATATGAAGGTACTCTTTCGACAGTGTTAGTCGTGTTGGCTGAAGCCATTCTGTGGGGAGGTCTGTTGACAGTGTTCACAGCAACGGCTTATTGCCAATCGGCATCTCCACAAATGTTGACACTGGAATAGTGTTTACACCTCTTCCCTTCTCCTCACCTTTTTGCGTCGAGTCAAAATTCGGCTTAATTCTTTTTTTTTTTTTTAAATTGTACAAAAAAAAATTAAAAGGATACCAATTCCTTTCAAACCATCTTAGTTAACATAACTTTCTTACGTTCCCTGAATAAATCTTATCATAATTCATAACTAGGAACGTTTGATCTGATATTAATGATTGGGAAAAATCGTTCTTTCTTTGTTTGGATCATCTTTGGTTTTAAACTTTAAATCAATTTTCTTATCTATTTTTTTACTTTTTTTTTTTTTCTTTCTCTCATGTATATATTGGAGTCCTGGCAATAGCCAGATTCTCCACTCAAGTCATGAGTGTCTGTGGCTGTAGCGCCCTTACTCAATCTCCGCTGGCTTTTTAATACCAGTGAAGTGGTTGAGGAAGAAGCGCAGGGATCTCCTGAAGCCTCGCTTTCCCTCCACATGTGGGGGATAAGTATGGTTCGGAGTTACCATGGCCGACTGTAAATAGTGTAAATAGGTATGTCTGCATCTAAGATGTTTATTTTCATTACTATTTTTTTTTAAAGATAATTTTAATTTTATTTTATTCATTTATTTGTATTCTATTATTACTATTTTTTATGTTTTCTTCCTTCACTATCATATTTTATTTTGTTCTTTTATAGATTTATATTATTTGAAATTAGCTTATTTATTTATTTTATTTTATTTTATTTTTAATTTATAAATATGGTGTGAATGTGCTCTAAGAACTCTATTGTAAATGTCTTTTATTGAGACAAATTGTAATATTTATCAATAAACAAATAATCCAGTTAGACATTTTTTTTCTCTATATTCACTACACTATTTACATCTATCCATATTTATTTTTAAATATTTAATATCTTAATGTATTCATGTGTATTAAATGTGTTTAATGTCTTAATTTTACTATTTATTTTCATTTCTTATATAACTTCATATTTCTTTTTTATGTTATACATTTTATTCTAAGATTCCCATTGTAACACTTATGTCACCCTTTTTGATTACGCCTACTTCATCATTCCACACTTTCTAACGGTTATTATTATTTATCTCTTAGTTCTTAGTCATTATTCTAACAATTTCATTTTACTTTATATTTATTGATTTTATTTTTTTATTTTTTTTTACCATCACTACTTATGTTTCTCATATATTGTTATCTGGTTATTTTCTTAGCCCTGATGAAGGCCTGAACTTCAGGTCGAAACGTCGGCATGTGTAAAAATAATTATTATCATTTATTTTTGCCTTCCTTTTTCACTGACCACCCCAACTATTCTTCCCTTCATTATCCACGACAGTCAACCAATTACATATTTATTTTTATGTTTCTCTTTTTTGTTTCATATGTTTATTGACCCATCCCATTTTGATTCAACCAAAAACAAAATGGCTTTGTTCATATCTTAGTTGTAAATATGACCAGACAACATATTGGATCTAATTCTATATAACCTCACTTTAGTGAGATTTTAATTAATTTTTTTTTGTCAAATTAATCGTTTTCGCGCATATTACATTGAACTGCACGAGTCACTGATTACATTGGAGCACAAGAACAAAAACACTACGCTACCGGCATATTTCTGAATGTTATTTTGAAATTTGTCTAAATCTGAGATCAGGGACTTCTTTTTAAACTTAAAACTCTACTACCTCAGGCACTTTATCTCATTTACGAGTTTTCTTTTACGAAATATTTTTCTGTCCGACTGAGGTAAGATGTTTTTTTAATTCGGCCAGTGTTAGTAGGATTACCTCAAGGATCAAACCTGGCTCCTTTACTTTACATTATATATATGTATGACGTACCTAGCAACTCCAGAACATTAACTGCTATCTACTCTGACGATAGAAATTTTTTAACAAATCACCATAACACCAGAGTAGCCTCAATGGAACTACAAAATCGCTCAGTAAATTTACAAAATTGGTATTCACTTTGGAAAATCAGATTAATTCATGACAAATCACAGCACATGTCATTTAAACTTCGACGAAAAGTTGCCACAAGTTTATATGGTCGACATCAAAATTTCTCATAAGGATACTGTACATTATCTTGGACTAATATTCGATATAAGTACATGACAAAATGAAAGCCAACATAAATGTATCCTTTATTCCTAATTCGATATTAAATTACACGGACACTACAATAGACTTATAAACTACATGGTCACAATTATTATGCCCACCTGAATCCGCCTGAAAAGGATCTGGATGAGAAACATCCTTTCCTGAATTCAGCAATTCATAAAATGCTATTTTTCTTATTCAAATCTACAACACATCTGCTTACTGACAAATATATCCCAAACACTAAAATGAGGAAAACTAAAAATACTAAAATTATATTTTGCAATAAGTTACAAATAAATCTAACTGAAGAGATCGGGAAAATTAAAATATTAGTTAATTAATGATAGTGAACAAAATAGGCTGCCCAGTAGTGAAATAAGTAAATTTCAATGGTTTGGACACTTTGAAAGGTTATATAAGATGATTGTGGAGTCAGCAATGAGAGAGAAAATGAAACAAATAAAAGCGAGCATTAGATAAAAAGATAAAATAAAGTCTGACAGCGCAAAGAAGGAGGAGTGGAATGGGAAAAAAAAAGTATAAAATATATATATTAAAGTCGAAGAAAACCACATCAGCAGAAATAAAATAAAAAGGCAATAAGTTAAAAGACTATAAAAAAAAATCATAATATTGCCCTAGGAATATTGATTTTTGTAAAATTAAAATTTTAAAAGGTTTTTTTTCGACCGATTACAACGGATTTGTTTTTGTTTTAATATTTATCGTGCAATGAAGTTTCTTTATTTAGATCGAAGAAAATCACATTAGCAGAAATTAAATATATGACAATAAATTAAAGGAATTTAAAAATAGAGTTGAAACAATGCTCTAAGAATATTGATGTTTGTAAAATAAATAAAATTAAAATTTTAAAAGGATTTTTTTGGTTTTAATATTTATTGCTTGTTTATTATTCTCGATTGTCATTTTTCTTCAATTTATTTTATATATTTTTGTACATATAGTGGGAATGCTATCCTAAATAAACTATAAATAAATAAATTTAAAAAAAATTATTGACCGTTGAAGTATCACAGATATTTTGTCCAAAAGTTCTAAGTTTATAACTAAATCGAATTATCTAACTCACGTGCTTTCGAATAGTATCCTTTTCTTGACAAGTTGATTTATAATACAGTTTGTTAAATTTTGAAAAACTTCAAAAAAGATATGTTTCTAAGATAGCTGAGGTTAATCTTAAGTTGTATTTGGAAAATATAGTTTAATATTTTCTATTTTATTGGAGTTATTCAAGTGTATATTTCAACCCTTGCGCGAAACGTGGCAGCCTTAATGCTTTATATTTCATCAGCTCCCAGGGGGATGACAGGCGATAAAGTACGTGCAAAGGGAATGGAAGCAGTGGAATGAGTTCTGTCAGGTTGTTTACACCACCGGCAAATACTTATATGCTTTAATGCCTTTTGTTTTTATTTTATATTCACTGTCATGTACTTTTTCAGTTTAGATTTATTTTAATTATTGCATTCAATAATTAATTTTGATAGGAACCAGAAAACAAAAGTTGAAAATTAATATTGCACAAAGACAAGCAATAGGGATTTTAATTGGCCTTTTTTTATATAGAACATTTATCTATTATTTTCCCAACTTTGTTTTCAGTTTTATGTTTGTCAGGCCTTTTTTTTTTTATAAAATCATGTTTAAAGAGATGTGGTTCTCAAGTGTTGGAAAATTACTGATAATAAAAAGTATGTTATATCATACAAATTTTTTTTGTCTATAAAACATGTATTTGCGCCTGTCAACTTATTGTTGACAATCAGCAAATGTGATGGCGATACATGATATAATGGCATGACAGGCATGGGGAAGGAAAGTACTCAGCAGTACCTCTTCCCTAACTTGTTCCAATTACTTAGGTTGTCTAAGGAAGGAGATCCCTCATCCAACGTCTTTTTAGTCTCCTCCTCATGGTCTAAGGTATGTAAGGTGTGGCCATGTCTCTTATAAGTCTGTTATTATGTCCATTTAAATTCGTATAAAATCGTTGATAAAGGGTCATTATATGTTGGTCAACTGTTGGATAGTGGAGGTCAGTATGTAGAGTTTTGTTAGTCACATACCAAGGTGCTTTTGTTATGAGTCGCAATAATTTTGATTGGAACGTTTGAAGTTGTTGTAGGTGGGTCTTTTTAGCGATGCCGTATATTTGTGATGAGTATGTCCATATGGGCTTAAGTAAGTATGTATATGTTTTCAGTTTCTGTTTTAGTTTTACTTTTGAAGATTTGGAATACAAATGAATCCCACTTTTATGTAGCTATCCTAAGCACAATGTACAACAATACACGTTATGTTATTGTGAAGAAAATATTATTTAGCTTTGAAGTTTGCTGTTTTAAAAAAATATTATGACCGCAAAATAAAATTATTAATTTATAAGGTGGAATGTCGATAAAATATTTTATAGTTTTACTATCTAATATTACTTTCATTGATATATATCAGTGACAGAACGTTCTGACATTAAATGACATTAAAGCAGGAGTATCTCAGGGTAGTGTGCTTGGACCTATATTGTTTAATATATATATGCCTGACCTACCGGAACACAATGGCACAATACTGGCTAATTTTGCTGAAGATACCACAATCCTCAGCTCAGATAAAAACCCTGTTCGAGCATCTACCATCCTTCAAAATCATCTGAACAATATTGACGATTGGGCCACAAGGTGGAAAATTAAAATGAACGAAAAAAAAAAGTGTGCATGTAGTATTCACTCTTAACCATAAACCTTACCCTGAAATACATTTTAACAACATTAAAATCCCAACATCAGATGTAATTAGGTATTTAGGTTTTTACCTGGACAAAATAATTACTTGGAGGACTCACATTAGACAAAAACGAATAGGATTAAACAGACGATACGGTCTTTTATCCAGATTACTTGACAGATGTTCAAAATTATCATTAGCTAACAAATTAACCCTTTTTAATGTTTTACTTAAACCTGTTCGGACATACGGCATAGAACTGTGGGGTTCTGCTAAAACTTGCAACATTAAAAAAATTCAGTCCTTTCAGTCATAAGTATTGCGAAGGATAGTTGACGCATCGTATTATGTCGCAAATGATACACTACATAAAGACTTAAACGTACCAACGTTTTTAGATCGTGCAAAAGAGAACTACAATAACTTTCACCAAAGACTGACGTACAACATGAATCCTCTGACAGAAATCCTTCATCATACAAGAAACCCGTACAGCCCACTACGACGATTACGTAGGCGTTGGTCAAGAGACCTGCAGATCTGATTTATATCTCGGACGTGATGTGAAACTGTGAAGATGTCAAAAAATGTTTATTGCAGATTGCAAATTTAATCTAATGTTCTACTTTTTGGCTGCTAGTAAAAAAAAGAAAAATTTCATTTTGTTAAGTTGATATTTTGTAAATATTTTATAATAATAAAATATATGATTGAAGTAGATATATATTAACAAGTTTAAAAGTGTAAAAATAACCAAACCTGTTTGAAGATGCCCTTAATCAGATTCTCACCTGAAAAAGAATAAATAAAAACTATTATTATTCATGAATATTATATAAACTATTATATTTATTTTTTTATTTTTGCTTTATTTATGGGAATATATTTAAATAAATAAGAACAAATTATAACAGAATACCATTAGGTATAGTACCTTCAATAAATTGCTGAATCTGTCAAAACTGCCAAAAACTATCTAATTAATTTACTCTTCATATGAAATAAGAACTTTCAAGAAGAATAGTTTATACAACTTGGGATCAGCTATTGAAAATAAAATATTTGCTTAAGATTCTAAGACAAATAGATCTATAATGTGTATAAATATATATAAGATTATTTAATGATTTAAAAACACACTGTCAGAATAAATACTTTAAAAAAAATAAATAGTAAAAAATCTACATAATGTAGAAAAACAAAAAATTGTTTCAAAAGTTTTTGCGTTTGAAGACTTGTGTGGATTTAAATGATTGTAAAATCATATAAAAATTTTAATAAAATCTGAAATGATTATATGAAAGGAATATTATTAAATGGTCTTCTGTAAACTATCTAGTATTTTGAGAAGGAGTTGATCTGGGAGGGGGGGGGAGGAGGGGTGCGGTCAAATAAATACTAAATTAAAAAAATATTAATTATTTAATTTTTGCCAAAATTAAATAATTACTTATTTACTTACTTAATTTTTGCCAAAATTAAATAATTGACAAAAATTAAATAATTACTATTTATTTAATTTATGACAAAAACTAAATAATTATATTTATTTAATTTAGAAGCAAAAATTAAATAATTACTATTTATTTAATTTCGATTCAAAAATTAAATAATTACTATTTATTTAATTTATAGGCAAAAAGTAAATAATTACTATTTATTTAATTTAGTATTTATTTGACCGCACCACCTGATCAACTCCTTCTCATATTATACCAACGGTCAACTATCTCTTCATCATTATCTAGTATTTCATTAAACATTACTGAAAAAGTGACTAAACTTACATGGTTTGTAATTGTGGCCAAATAACATACCATTTCAAAAGCTAAGTGTTTTTAACTGTTTTAAAAGGAATCGTTTAATAAATAACATATTTCTCAAGAGGAATAAATAGAATCGGGGGAGGGATTGTATTTATAAAAAGGAGCCTCTTAAGTAGATGGACTTGTTGACTTACTCTTAACTGTTGACATTCCATTTTGCTGGTTACAAAATTTAATAAGAAAATGTTATTAACTATTAATGTTGTTATTACATGTATATAATGTAACTATATTATATAGAGTTAAATGTTACTCCTGAATAGTTTGAATATTTATCCAGAAAATAATAGAAGCCAATTTAGACTAGAAATATATTTGACAGCGCAACCTCTTAATTTTCGGAGGTTTTGTATTTTTTTGTAGAATTCTTTTAGAGGAATAAATAAATATTGTTACTTCAACCTTTAAAAAATATTAACTATAATTTTTTTTTAACTTTAAACAATATTTGATTTAATTGTACCTGGCGTGATGAGAAGAGAGAGAAATAAAACGTATCAAGTAGTCTGTCATCATCAAAACAATGATCCGATATGATAACATAACATATATCCATTGTACTACAAACAGCTACACTGCTTCAGAAGCGGTTAGAAAGGAGCAGTATAGATATGACGTCACACCTTGACTGCCGAGTAGTATCAACGAAATCGGCTCCTTTCTATTCCACTAAAGAAATGCTCAACTGCTAGCAGCAGGTGGGCAGTACCAGCCAAATATATATATATATTTTTTTTTTTTTTTGCACTTACATATATTTATCCGCACCTGTAAATTACAACTATTGACAATCAGCAGATTTGCTGGCACAGTCATGAGAAAATAAAAATAAAATAAAAAGGCTTGATAGGCATGAGGAAAAGCAATACCCAGCGGCATCCTTTCCATAGCCAAATATTACCTTCAGCATATATGGAATGTGAAGGGGCTGGAGGGTGAGACCCGCATGACGTGCAAGTGTGCCAGAACAGTAGATCCAACTAGCCGGCTACTAGTTATTTCCTTACCTGGATAGTTTCTCAAGAACGACTGAATGACTGTAGAGGGTATCCGGTAAATAGAGAGAAATATTTAAAGCGATGATAGAAGACTGACCTCGAGAGCTACAAAACTGTTTATATAAACGATGGTCTGATTTTTTTCCGCAGAAACGTAAAAACATTTTTAAATTTTTTTTTATGAATAGTAGGCGACAAATAAAAAAAATATTTAATTTAAGTTATTAGTAATGGCTCCACAGCAAACTTAACAATTATAATATATTATAAATCATAATATTAATTAAGCCTACCGAGGCCGGAGATTCGATCCCAAAATCATTAATTACTTGTTTCCTTTAAGAACATTTACACAGGATATCAACCTATAACAGAATTGGATACATATATATATATATATATATATATATATATATAGAACCCAGGATGTGATGGGTCTTGCATATAAAACCTATGTACGCCCAGTACTGGAATACGGTTCTGAAGTCATCTGTACTGCGGCTGATGCATCCCTGAAAAGATTAGACGAACAGCAGAACAAAGTTCTGCGTTTGATTTTGGGTGCACCGCGCTCAACCCCTGTTGTAGCTATGGAACTACAGACCACAGTAGAACCTCTATCGAAACGGCGTGAGCGAGCTGCAATGTGCCTTCACGAGCGAATGAAAAGAATAGACCAAGAGTTTTGGAAAAAATACAAAATCCCCTCTCAACGGCTCAAGACACAAAAATCCTTCATGCTGAAGGCGATGGCACTACTTGAAGAAAGAGGGGAATACATCCACAGTTACCAATTCACAATCACGCATGCAATGCAGAACTGCAACTCCTTCATAAGGTGGATAAGAAAAAAACACCTGAATACGAGCTAAAAGCATTAGCATTAGAAACCATAGCTCAAAAGTACCCTTCTCAAGATTGGTTCCATATCTATACTGACGGATCAGCTGAATCAGCCGTTAAAAATGCTGGAGCAGGGTTTTACTCAAGGGAATTCCAAATCAGCGCTGCGGTGGGAAAATATGGAACAAATTTCGACGGTGAGATAGCGGCGATCCTCATAGCCTTAAGAACATTGTCTAGAAGGCGGGATCAGAGCGCTGTTATCTTCATCGATTCCCAAGCAGCCATCCTTGCTGTCACAAGCACGAATGAATGTTTATCGAGTGCTGTATTGGAATGTAAATCCCTCCTCTCTAACCTGACACACCGAGGCACCAATGTGGTCCTACAGTGGATCCCAAGCCATTGTGGGATTCCGGGTAACGTTGAGGCTGATATTCTTGCCAAGCGAGGAACAGATTTGCCTCAGCCGATACATCCAAAACCTTACGACTCAATACGGCGAATGGTGAAGATGGTAGTGAAGGAGGAAATGAGAAAAGTACATTTCAGCAAAGTGGAAGGGAAGCGTTACGAGTGGTTGAAGGATAACCCGATTCCAGCTGAGCTGCCGAGAAGAGATGCAGTTGCCCGCTTTCGCCTGGCCACTGGTCACGACTATCTGCAGAGTCACCTCTACAAGATAGGCGTCGCTGAGGATCCTAGTTGTAAATTGTGTCATCTAGGAACAATGGATGCAGACCATCTAGACGCATGTCCTGCCTTGAGGGACATAAGAGATAAAATATTTCCGAATATACATATAAGAAAGTCTAAATTATACTGGGCAGCAAGATGTCGGATGGCCAAATGACCAACGACTGGCATAAGAAAAAAAAAAAAAAAAAATATATATATATATATATATATATATATATATATAGAAAAATAGTCTCAAATAATATATATATATATATATATATATATATATATATATATATATATATATATATATATATAAATTATTTAGTCAAGTAAAACAGTTGCCAATACAATTATAACTGTCAATAGTGTACATCTTCCGTATATTTATTTTGAATTTTTGGAACAATCGTTACAGAATAGCAACGTTCCGTGAGATTTTTTTTATGATACCATCCCGTCGCTCGACAAAGGGGGCCTCTTTCGTTCAACAATAGAAGATTCTTTCGCCCCAGGTAATAATTGATTTCAGGGAATGGAATGGAAAAAAGGTCCATTTACTTTTTTAGATTTGAAAAGAAATAATCTTTCATGCTCTTGCTTCTTTTTTTCTTTTTTTAAAGACGTTTTACTTTTGTTCAATTTCCATATTAGATTTTTATAGGTAGCTATTGCTTTTGTTTATTCTTAATACATTTTTATTTTAAAATTCGTAGTTTTTTCCTCTCAAAAAAGTCAAATCAATATTATGTTTTACCTTAGTTAAATCACTATTCGTTATTATTAACGCGACTTCTAAAGAAAATTAAACATTTTACATAGTATGGCTCATCATTAATTTAACTACTTTTTTTTCAACGGTACTAGTAATTAATAGTTTCACTGATATTATTTTATTGCATTCGTAGAAATTGTATTTAACCTCTATGATTATTATTTTATTGATTATAAAATATTTTTTTAAATTAAAATATTCCAATTTTTAAAATATTTAAAATTCCAATATTTAAAAGGGACATAAGAAACTTCAAAACATCTTTATTCCTTTGTTTTTATTTTGTTGGAAAGTTATTAGTTATATAGTAAAAATTGAGTGTTTTTACAAAAAGAGCATAAAAAAAATTATTTCTTTATGATTTATTAATATAAGTTCAGATTTTTTTTGTCTTTTCCTACTTTACTGTTTTCTTGTTCAGCAAACTACTTAAAGCAGCTGCAGACTACAAAATGTTACCTCGTATGATAAATATAATTATTAATAAAAAATAAATGATGAGACAAATATTATTAAATGTTTTTCTAATTTTTTTAAAAATGATTTTATTAAGAATTAATACAGCCTACCACAATGAAGGACATTGATACTTGGGCAACAGTATTCATTCACATAATATGTACATACGATAGGAAAACAAATACATATAATTAAAGTAAAAAATAAAAGATCTAATAAATACGATGAAGAGCCAATTAATTAAAATAAATCCGCAAAATGTGGAAGCCAAAGCAGTACTTCAGAATATCCCAGTGATTCACTCCCAGTAGCGTCACTGTTTTTGTAATTTAATATTAAATAAAATACACAGTACAATTATTTTTAAAGTAATGATATTATTCTAATATGAAATTATTTTCAACTGCAGCATGCTATACTGATAATTATTCGAGATTTCATTGACTTACGAAGCGGTAGAAATGTGAACTCACGGCATTTGGGTTTATCTGTTAAAAACTGGTATTTTCTAATATCATCTTCTAAGAAATTTAGCTCGATTTGAAAGCGAAAACTTTGCCTACTGTTGAGTACAATCTTCGAATTAAAACAATAATAGAATTATCGAACAAACATTGGAGTAATCTCTTTATGTCAATAAACGCCTCAAGTATTTGGGAATGTGAGCCAACCTTTCGAGATAATCAGTAACATCATATACATTAAATATGAAAAATAATTATTTATCTCAATTATTGCATTTAATAAAATTCCATTGGAAAATATGCCTCATGCAAGGTAAGGAGGAAGAACTTGATCTAAGTTTTGCAACAACCAGTTAAGCCTCAGTGCTGGACTTGTTAAAACAATCACTTCTCAATCCAATCTCAGGAGGAGTCCCAGCCACTGTTACAACCTGGAGCCTTTGATTACAAAAATATCTCCTCTTCTTCTCAGCACTTTCTTTCCATCAGACCAATCAGGGAAGTAGCCCCAAACCGAGGGACCATTCAATACTACTACAAAATAAGGCACTTGGCCATGTTGAAAGGAATTAAATTAATCAGTACATCTTTTGTGGTATTTTTCTGCAAAGTTGTATGGATTCAAAAAAAAAAGTTTTTTTTTAAAATGTTGAAATTTAGTGAACCACCTTAAAAATTCTCTAAATTTTCATGTGGCTTCCTGAAATCATAAACAAGTATGTGCAATGTAAGATAGGGCTCAAATCAAATCATTGTTTCGGTTTCATTTTATTGATAACATTTTATTTTGTATTTTAAAAAAGTAACATTATACCGCCATATTTTATTAAGAATCAGTAAAAAATGTCATTAGATTTTCTCAAAAATAAAAACTTTTTGTTTGCTGAAAGAGTTCTCTTTTTGTAACATGGTGTCATTTACTCCTTACTTACACAATCATGATTAAAGAGGTGGTGCCCCTTAGTAAAAAATACGGTTGAAAACTTCCATAGTGAAATATTTCATTTTACTACAGTTTTTCATCACCGCAAACGTTTCATCATTACCACCAAACTATGATTTGTCCTCTGATAATGAGTGGGATTGATGCATGGTAATGATAATTTGAAGTTTGCAAGATCAACCAACGATAAGTTGTTAGGCGGATATTTAAAAAAGAAAGTGAAGTTGCTAAAGCCTTAATTTGAAGACAAAACTGTAGTATTACAAAAAAAAATAAATAAATAAAATTGCAAAAAAATTATTATACTGCGGTAATGACACTAATAAACAGATGCACTCTAGTAGTGCCTTTCCATGATGAAAGTTGAACAAAAACTGTTGAAAACGGCAGAAAAAACCGGTTTTTCGCGGTTGCAGAAAAAACAAGATGCCCCTGCAATATTATTACGCAGGTTGCATGAAATTCCCTCTTTCAGGCCATCGAACAGAAAATATCGATTAACGCGTGGTAATGAAAGTTTTTTTTTAAGTAAAACACTTTTACATCAGTTATTAATATTTAAAGTTATATATATATAGCGCCATAGCGCTTATTAGTATGTTAGTATGTCCATGTAAGGTTGTATGAAATCATATGTAAAGAGTCCTTATGTGTTGGTGAACAGTTGGCAGGTGGGAATCAGTACTTGGGGTTTTGTTAGTAACATAATAAGGGTTTTTATGAGTCGTAATATTTTTTATTTAAACGTTTGAAGTCTAATATTAATTTTGAATAATCACATTTAGGTATTATCTAAATATCCACAAAAAAAAGAAACAATTATTTGCAAATGATTTTAAATTCAATGAATTACATTTCCTACAATCATATACCATAATTTATCCTGAAAACGATTGGTCGGTTGCAGTGTATGCCATTTCTGAGGCTAAGCATTATATAATTTTGATATCTTCAATAGATACTTTTTTTTTTAACTACATAAAAAGTCAAACTAAATTCGAAAATAAAATTCAGCTAAAATCAATTTTAACTTCAATAAGAAGTAATCTTTTAAAATTTTAATGGCCGCGGAAATTAATGCATTTTTTTTAGCTTAAAAATATCTAAAAAAAAACATCGCTACTGACCAATTCAGCGACAGATATATTAAACATTTGAATATTTCAATGTTAATTAAACTATAAACACTTGGTTGTGTGATATATCGATTATACCAATTAGGGATTGAGTTGTATTAACCTAACAGTGTTTTCTTTTATGATGAATAAAATAGTTGTGTTCATTAATATTGTAGTTTTGTGCTTTAGTATTCCAAGTACTTAACAGGTTGGACAAATGGGTAAATATAAAACTTAAGATTGGACTTTTATTTTCGACTATTATTTTATATTTCATAATTTTAAATTATGTTATTTCATATAGAGATGATTCAGAACGAACATATATGATTGTTACCAAACATTGCAGACATAAATGAAGTATAGAGTAAGCTCGGTAATCCCGATTGCAATCCCAACGATACGACCCAGTGGTTTCCGGTACATCAAAGAAAAAGCTATTACGCATGGCCGGTTTGAGCTTCTAGTTTCAGCAGTGCTTTAGCAGCTTCTCTTTTCTGCTTATGTTATTTAGAGGAATCATTTGCTGAAATTACGATAAGCATAAAATTCAATCAATGAGGTAATGGAAATACTCATTTTGAAACAAGAAAACTCATATCCCCTCAAAAAAATGCTAGAATTCCATTTAAAAAAAAAAGAATTCTCATTTTCAAAATTTGAAATTTTCTATAAATTTAAATAATCATAATTCATTTTTATGTTTTTATATTAACTCACTGGTTTGCAATTTATGTTTCTATACATATATAATCTATGAACTGAACACGAAGTCAAATTTGTGTAATTAATATTTCCATTTTACTTCTTCACTATATTAGATATTTTTGTATTCATGTAAGAAAGGGGAAAAATATTTGTCTTCAATATTGAGAATCACTACATGTTTTTGATTACGGGAACGAATTTGGTTAGACTGAAGGCAAATCCATCCATATATTGGGAATACACCTATTATCATCAATTTCGATTTGATATACTTTTTAGGCATGGTGCTGGTTTGTCTCTGGATGGTCTCTATCGGTTTTATCAAATTTCTATTAATTTCTTCATTTTATCGAATTTTATTGAGTCATATAGTTCCGCTTACCGATGTAAAATGCATTAGTCCAGAAATTCCTATTTTTTCAAAATTATAATGAGGCTTCAACGTTCGTTTAACAGACCATATGAATGTTTGATCTCTGAACCAGCCTTATCCATCTCTGTCTATCTTGGGCTACTGCTTTCTAGTTTGCGGCTCTTTTTCTATCTATTCATCTGGTTTCTATTTTCCCACGAGGTTCCACAAATAACAACACATTATGCTATTCATGGTCGTCTAAAGGCTTCCTGGTGAATTGCTTGCCGGCTAGAGCTCAGATTTCGCAATAACTTTATCACTGAAATGGCGCCGGATGATATTAATTTAAGATTACTGTAGATTATTCTGGATTTCAGCACCCTGAGAGAGAAGAAAGCTAGCTTACGGTTATTATATGCTGGTATATCTCTGTTAGTTGAATCATTAAGTTTATTCTGGACCCGAGGTATTTTAATTTCTCTACTTTCGAGAATGACCTGAAAGTAACGCAGATTCTGTGATTAGGGTGATTTGTCTACTAGCTACTATCTAATATTTATTTGTGTGCCGATTTTCTCTACTTCTCGTATCTGAATCGGACCGAGTCCCTTAATATCATTTTCATTGCTTCTGACGGCTTTATTATCAGCGCATGCTTGAATTTTATGTTTCATTTCGACGTGCACTCTTCCATCTTCCAGGTCCTGTTAAAGTTAAAATTCCAAAGGTTACAGACACTTCTCCTTGTATCAATATTCTGTACTTAGGACTATTTATTACACACCTTCGACAACCTCACTAATTTCCTAGGAACACCCTCATCAGGGTGTTCCTAAAGTGTCTTCTATTGAAAATTCTGTCTACAGAATCTTAGGGAGATTTAAAGTCGACAAATAACGAAGAGAAGATTATATGCTCTGATCAACTTCTCATCGTTTCTTGGGTACCCATTTCAGATTGATCGTGTTCCTTCCTCTTCTGAATCCTGCTTGATGTTCGTCTATTATTATTTCTTAATCTGAAAATATACAATTTACAGGCATATTATTCCTCAGCTTATAGGCCATCTGAAGAAGTGGCATGCCTCTGTAATTCTCACATTCGAACATGGAGTTAAGTAATGGAGAAATTAGGCATGTGTTACCTCTGATATCTTTCTCCTATATTTTCAAGTTTAGTTCTAACGGCTTTTATTACCTTGAATATAATTTAAGAAATATTCTGGAATTCACTTTTGAAAGGTTTAATTTTTTTTCTCTTGAGTGCATGTAGTAAGAATTTTTTCATACGTTCTCATAAAACATAGTCAGGAAGTTATTATGATCTGCTTTACGGACATTTTTTTCTCCTTTCATTTGCAAAACATTATTTTTTTTATTTTTGTGTATGTCTTTCGTATTTTGTGGACAAAACCATATTAAGAAAAACTTAAAGAAAGAACATACTCTTATTTCATTGTCAGTCTGTGTAGATTGAAATTCCAAATCTGACAATTTAGCAGATTCATAAATACATTATGCATAAATCTAAACGTTATTTTAGTCATTTTATTTATTAGATGCAATTTTAAAATTTAAATAAAAATAAATACAGTCGACATGCCCATCACATATTAATATTTTGTCAAAAATACGTCGTTATTTATGTGTTTTACTATGATTCTCCACTTTATAGTATTTTATTCTTATAGTTAGTTTTTGACGTAGGAAAAATAATTAATTTATCCTACCGTAATAGAGCTCCTTACATGTAAGGATGCCTTGAAGTTATTGCATTGGATTATAACTATATGATTATAAAACTCAAACTACAGAAATTAAATAAATAGTAAACAAATATATAAAAGAATAACTGAAACCCATGCTAGACTTCGGGTTGATCACGGTCATCCCAATAACACTCACTATTCCACACGAGCACGCAACCACGAAACCTCTTTCCGCTCAACACCATTTTCTTTTATATTGTAGCTATATAGAAACCACTATTTATTTATTTTACACCTTTATTTATCTTAATATTTATACATACTATAGTTCTCTATAGTTTTCGTTAAAAAAGTAGAATGTTCCATCTACCAAAAACTATCACTGATTTACTTTAAATTTCATTTGTTTTAAATTTAGATTGATTGAGGGAAATAATGTTATCTATCATTTATCAAATTCTTTAATAATTATCAAAATAGATCTAATTGTATAATTTATGGTCCTCCAAACGTTTTACACAAACAGACTCTGCCACTAAGTTCCAAGGGCAAACTAACTTCTCTAACGAAGATTTGAGGGCCAAGACCCAGACTACTCATCATTTCAATATACCCTTTTCATTTCTTACACTTTCTTGAATTTCAGCTAAAGTGCCCAGTTTCATTACGTATATATGTATCAGATTTTTTGTTTCTTAATCAGTGGTTATTCAAAACTCCTTATTATTATTGTGTACGTTTTACTAACAATATAATATTTTTATTTTTTTCTCTTTTACTATCTATCCACATCTGTCATGGTATTGACAATCAGCGGATGTGTTGTGCTGATGAGGATTGGCATTATAGGCATGAGGAGGGATAGTACCCAGTAGCACCTCTTACTGGACATTATTTACTCCTTTGATTTAGGTGAGGAGATCTCTCATCCAGCTCCTTTTTAGTCTTAATAATAAAAGTAAAAACCGACATGTCTACAAAACTATATGTGTGATCTAAACTTTTCATTCCTGTTACTGTTATTAAAAAGCAAATGGTATCTTCATCACAATCCTTACGGTTAAGACAAATTCGTTCCGCTTGAGAATCAAAACTCAAAACCCCAGTGGAATAATAACTTAGCTGTTGCGGGACTATTAGCCACAGGTAAAAATAAAAGAGATGTTACCTAGACCAGCATATTGAGTGCACTAGCTGATAAAACTTTGAGTGGGTCGTTAATGACTCAGCCTCGCTTCTAGCCCCTACAGGCACTAAGACTTGACACTACTCATTGAGCTTCCTAAATATTTTTACTCATCTCTATAAATTATTATTTGTTTTTTGTAAATAATTAATTTAAAAAACATTGTTTAAATCTCTTATATTCCAGTCGATGTTTCGCAGGCACTAGTAGTAAATTAATAAAAACAACATCAGAATTAGTTTTTAATATTAGACGTATTTATATTTTTAATTTCCCTAAATATATATTTTTTCCAAAATCCTCAATGCTCCTTCATTTCTCACAAATGAAATCATCCATAATGACCTTGATGTGACATATGTTTCCGATTTTGATCAATCGAGGTACCTATCTTTCCATAATAAATTTCTGAAAAGTCCGAACCATCTTGTTTCTCTTGCTTCCTCTTACATTCTTCATAATCCTCCAAAGCGTAAGAAAATGATGTCCTTGAGACCTTCTGATATAGAGCAATAATTGGAGTTCTACAAATAGGTAGTTTCTCTTCATGATGTACATGTCATGCTACCGATTTCAAATTTACTAGTTGAATTTTTTATGTAATACAGTAGTAAATTTCAATATGATTAAAACAATATTTGAATCTGATTTCTTTGGTTTTTTTTTTATTAATAATATCATATTATACCTTTTTTACCTATTAGGTATTTGATATTTAGGTCTTTTTTTTATTGTTTAACAGATGGTCTGATAACATATTGTACAAATAGAAATATTATGGTTGTATTGTAGAAGAGAGGCACAGATAATAATCATTCCATATTTTCCAGCATTCATTTTAGTTTATTAATTTCAATAATGTTGTAATCGTCCAAAAAAATTTAACATCCCCCCCCTAGAGATATGAAGTTTATACGTAGAATTCGAAAACCGAATAAAAAAAATATTGGCCATCCGCCGTCCTTTTCTTGGAGACTACTGGACCGATTTTTTTTTCTTTAAATTTTCAAAGAAATTTCAAAGAATAATTCAAGAAGTATATACTTTTTTTTAGATCTTGCATATGTTTTTTTTAAAGTAAATGATATTTTCTTTTAAAAAATCGTTAAAATCGAACGATTTAGTAGAAAGATATGGGGATCTAAATATTTTTTATACGTTATCCTGCAAAGCTTATAGTTTTTGTTTTTGGATTTTGAAAGTTTTATATCAACTAAAGCAATGTGTTGTCTATATTTTGGTTTATTATTTTCAATAATCAACCATTGTGATCGACCAAAAAATTCAAAAACATAACCTCAAAATTTGAGGTTTCACTTTTCAGGACGCGTAGAATTCGAAAAACGAATAAAATTTTGTTTGTTCGTCCGCCGTCCGCGTATTTTCTCTGAAACTACTAGACCGATTTTTTTTTTCAAATTTTGATATAAAATCAGAGGTCACCGAGGATGATCCTCCTTCATCGACATTACTATCCGCCTTTTACTTTCAAAATGGTGGCCAAAAAACCTGTGTTGCTATAGACTGTAGCTCCTAAACGAATGTACACATTTCAATGAAACTTCGCTAAAGTCATTTTCTCGACGCCCTTTAAATTTATTTATATGAGATACTTCAACGAAAAGAAGCTGGAAAAAAAGTTACGAGGGATGGTAAAATTAAATTCCGAATAACCCGAAAAGTTTGTACTTTTTTGATTTGATATAGTATAGTTATTTAAAAAGTACAGGAATTTCCTAAAAAACAAAAGAAAATTCGTTAAAATTGGACTATTAGGAGCAAAGATATGGTCTCCGGTTTTTTTTATATGTTCTACTCCAAATGTTATATCCTTGGTTTGGTTTTCAAATTTTGAATTTGTTACTGAACTAATGCTATTTTTTTTTATCATATTACTAATGATTAAAGAGAAAAAGTTTAGTCCAATAATTGGAACCACCTTTTGTTTTTTTTTCTTTGTAACTCGGAAGTTAATGTTACTTTAGATGTATAATTGTTTGGAAATAATAAACCATTGTGAAATAATTTGCAGCGTTTTTTTATTATAACAATAAATTATAAATGATAAAAAAATATGTTCATGGCAATGTTACGATTTCCTTTTTATTCTTTTTGATTTATTTTACATAGAAAATAATAATAATTTTGATATTAAATTGTTTGAAAATTATAAACTATTGTGTAAAAATTTGCAGCGGTTTTTATAATCAAATTACTTTTTTACAGTCAATATGATCTCCTGAATCGCATATCTATATATTTTTTCGATTGAATCAAATGTAGTTCAATCCCATAAAGAGTTAAGATTTCAACATGTATTGAATTTACAGAAATAAACAAGAATTATCAGCCTCTATTGACAATAGAGCAGAAGAGACTAGAGAGGCCGGTGGAGGCTATTCAAGTCACGCGTGGGTCATGCCGGATTCCCATCACCATAATCATTGAACCAAAGCCACCACCGATGCTTAGCATTATCTAAAGCATGCAACTTCTCCCCGTGAATTTCCCCAATATACATAATATCAACTTATCTACCTGGCAGTATTATTATTATCTCGATTGTTTAATATTGAAATAAATAATATAATTTTATTTACAAAACATGATTTAAAGATTTGGACAGGTTTTTGTTGTTATGCAATTAAAATAAATGTCGTTTTAATGTGTAATATAAATTAAATTTACATCATCTACTTAAAATAATCAAATTCTGAATAAATAACTATCTATAGTTTCCAACTCTTTTTTTTGCCGATAGAACTACTCCTACATCCAATAATATGATGGATTTATTAAGGGTTAATTCATTTTCAACACAATATTCATGTGTTTGACTATATTTTTAATATTTTATTTACTTCTCCTAATTAGATTTGTATAGTTTAGGATTATTGTTATATATACATATATATATATATATATATTTTGGTATGGTATTATGAAAAAAGTTATGTATAAATAATAAATAGAAACTATACCATAATAAAATTGTATTATGTATTAGTGAATATTATAAGGACATGAGCGGTGACAACTTCAAAGACAAACCTTCTTATAAATGACAAGCTCCGCGGCGCACAGTAGGACGAGTAAGGGAAAACTAGGGGCATCTATTTGAATCTGTTTTAATCTTTTTTTTTTAGAACTAAAATACTAGATAAACTGTTTTATTGATAGCTTGTGTTGTTGGCGGATTTTCCGAGAATATTTTCAATTGGCACAAAATACATTTTTCACTGTTTTTATTGAATAGTGCAATCTAAAAAATGATTTTTTTCGAAATATAGCCGATGTCGCAAGTTTTCCCAAGTTTACGAATCGGAGACAGTGGAGACTTTATAAATAATGGATTTATTCATAATGTTACAAATTGCATCTAAAATATAATATAAGTAATATAGTATGGATATATGAGTTGACTACATCAGTTCACTCCAGGTCTCCTACAGTGAAGAGTCTGACTCAAGAATGATACTGAATAAGTTGTTTGGTCTTAGCAGGATAGGGGTTATATATTCAGAAATAGTAGGGGGAATGAATCAATTCTGGTCGGTCTAAGAAGCGTGTGAATGAAGTTAAGAATTGATATCCTTATCTTTTAGAATTGATATGAAGTCTGTGAGAAAGTGCTCGTTTGTTGAAAACGGTTATTGTTCCCTAAGTCTTCATAAGTTTCTTCTGTCCAGTCAGTACATTCTAGATAACTATTTCTAAGCTATCAGAGGTAGCTTGACCTGGCTATCTAGGGCTTTGATAAAGGTCATGAGAAAGGTCAATGAATGATTAAATGATTAAATTAAATTAAAATTAATATTAATAGTTGTTACAGATTAAGTCCATTCCGTAACTCCATACTCGACCAACTGTGCGGCGTACCGTTTATGAATTATAGGATTCGATGTTATTCATAGAAGTCAGCTTCTCAAGTACCTCTATAGAGTGCAGTACCTCAAATAAGAGAAGACCAAACAAATGGGAATAGAAAACAAATCACTCTATCTAAAAGACCGAATCTAACCGTCAGCATTTACCTCGCCAGTACACGAATTCTCAATAAACATCAGTCCACACCAACAAGTAACACAGGTTTTTTATATAAATTCTACAGAAACTGAATAGTAAAATAAATTTGAGCTCGAATAGGTTTATTAAAAATTAAATAATCATTGGCCAATATTTTGATTAAACTTATAATAATTAATTGTTCAAGTGATTAAAGCTTATAGTAAAGAATACTAGTTTTTTAAATGATACAATTTGTAAATGGCCCATTTTATGTTGTTCACATTTGTTTATATAAATTAGAAAAGGTACTATTTCAGGTACAATTTTGCTAAATGTTTTAAATTTAAATATAATATTTTGTTGTTTATTCTTATGTGTTAAACTATCCTATAGTCCAGAATTCCGATTAAAAATTCAGCTATTAATTATTTTATATAAATTATTTGTTGCAGCTTCTTCATCTGCCAAAGGGTTCAAATAAAGTTTAAATACCATCATTCTCTTAAGGGTTAATCATATCCATAGACAGGCAGGTAAATAGTAATCAATAGATAAGTTTTAATTGTCAAAAGATAATCGTAAGGTAGATGAGGATGGAATATGGAATGAAACCACATTAATTAAGTTTACAAAACTATGAATGAATATTCACAATTTATTTTCTTTATTTGCTACGTTTCGACTGTCTCAGATCATTATCCGGCACTTCCACACTATTATTTATTCTCACTATTTGTTAGTCATCCAATATCTCATTATATGATTTAAAAAATACTGTAAATCAATGATTAAACTTATGAAAATAATAAATAAATCTTTTAATTAATGAATAATCTAAATTCTTAAAATACAAATAAATCGTAGCTAAACATTTTAACCTGCCCAACATTGCACATTTGTTACTTTAACATGGTGTCGACAAAATGTAAGTTTAATTAATAAACGTTCCTTCACCTAAAATATAATCAATAATAATACAAAATATGCATTACTTTTAATTTGAAATATTTCTGATACAAAAAGTTATAAATATATCTAAAACAAATGTGTAAATAATTTCGGGACGGTTCAGATATTTTTTTATCGAATATTATTTTTTAGAAGATAGGATTATTCCATTATTATTAATATGAAATTTTAGTCGGTTAGTTACCAAGGCGGTATTGAGGCTCTTTTTGCTTTTCGTAAAAATATTGCGTGGTAGATATATTTTCCATTGTTTTTTTGTTTGAATTCAATTTTGACTTCCTCTTAGCAGGTAAAATACTTGAATGAGAATACTTCATGTATTTTATGTCATAATTGAAATGAAGTCTTTGGTTTATTTATTTATAAGTGTTTCTGCAGAGTTTAATTCCAACGGTTCCCCCTCCTTAATAACACGCTACGAAATAAACCAACTTTGCTTTCCTAATTAGCTACACTCCCTAATTAGTGAGAAGCTGTGATGAGTGAGCAAGCTATAGTTTTGGACTTATCTGATGTTATATTAAACATTTTGTCGATAGCTTGTTTCAAACTTAATTTGTATATTGCACTATTTTCTATAAATACGACGAAAATAAAATATATTTTACCGTTGTTATTAATTTTCTTGATTGGAACATTTTTTAATATAGTTGTACTTAATTACAACATAATGTATTATAATCCATACTACTACAGTATCCTTATCAATTTTTCTCTCACAAAACAATCCACTAGCCAAGAATTCCACTAAACAAAGATAAAACAGAAATTAAACAAGAACTTTCCGACAATATTTACGAGACAAACATTCTCAACTTTCAACTATAAAATAATTCTTCTGTATGGCTACTATTAATTATAGTGAGATAAAAAATAAAAGATAGAGAAAAACAGCAAGAAGAAACATCTGAATAAATATAAAAGTATAAAAAACAAATTATAAATATGCATGCATACCAGGAGTCCACTGGCGCTAATGGAACCCAACCCACACCACATTCCGTCCTGGAATGCCGCTAAAGTGTCATAGTGGTTTAGAGAGATCGTATCTCTATTTGCATGTTTACTTTATACAACACAAAAAAAAAACAAAAAAAAAACATATGAAATACTTAATTAAATAATTCTCCTATTCAGTTAAGAATTTTAATATTTCAGGAATTTAGGCCAACTTCACACGGAGAAGATTAAATAGAGGAGAGAGATGTAATTTTGAACACGGAAAAGAAAGTGTCTCCTTGGAAAGACTCGAAGTCATAGTTAATATTTATTTTCATTAAAATGGATGATCAACTCTATAAAAATATAATAATGACTGCTACAAAAAATCTAGATGTGTTGTTATATGCTAAACGAACCGTTGAATAGGTAACTTTCATTAATGAGGTGTAAGTTAGCTTTCTTTATTTTTATAATTTTTACTTGAAATTAATTCATATTATTTAAAAAAACGAAAATGTTATTTTTATGCAAAGGCAAAAGATATTTCACTAATATTTATTGTTTTCTAGGCAACTAAATGGCTTGAAGGGAAAATTGCAGAAGATTGTATATAGGCGACCTTTCGTATGACGTAGGCATCTCTGATAGCAATCTCTTATACCAATCTCTTCCGTGACGCACCTACGGAATAAACCTCGATATTTCCACTTTGGATAAAAGAAATTGGTTACTTTTAGTAAGTGTGTTGAAAAAAACATCGATATTTAATTTATTGATATAAATATTTTTGTCCGATCTTTTTATATAGATATCAAAATTGGACTATATAAAACAGATATTTAATAAAAATAAATATAGCTGCCTCACTGGCAAGTACATAAAACTGAGATTATTTTAAAATATAATGGCTCAGAAATATTACTTTGATTATTTGTAGTTATTTAATTTTTAATACCTCTGCAAAAAGTTTAATAATGAAATTTGTCAATTAAAAGCACCAATTTATTAATGTTATTATTCATATTTTATTTCTTTCTTTTTTCTTAAGCCGACTATAAATATTCAATTATTGTTATTAAAGATGTTAGTAAAATAACACTTCAATTCAATGTTTATCCCGTTTCTCTCTTTTTAATGAATAAAAATATTAAAGTCCAAAATAAATTTTTATTGCTGGTTTAATAGATTCGATGACTATCGTTACTATATGTATCGATGTTATCGTTCAATATTTCCTCACCTACTCTTTTAAAACACTAAAATACCCAGTCATTTATTTCTATATTTACATTTCAAATTTGTATGATAATTCATATAGTCCGTAGTACAGACCCCTTTAAATCGAATTATTAACATCCGCCTGAAACTTCGTAAATAGTTTCATCTCACCGTAACCTACAACTATATTATTTTCGAAAACTCTTGGAATGGGAGCATTTCCAATCTGGAAGGGAACAAACTTTGTCTATTTAATTACACACTTAAGACTCGTAAATACCCACTTGCTTTCTACTTGTACCATAAGATAATTTGATCACAAAATCAAGAAAAAAGGTGACCTTTAAAATATTAAGTCGTTTGGCGTGACCTACACCACCAAAATTTCAAAATAACGAGATTATATAGGACAAACGGCCCAATATTTTTGTAGGCCACCTTTTTTTATCGATTTTGTGATCAAATCATCTTGCGATCTAAGTATAAAGCAAATGGTAATTAACGATTTTTTATTACGTAATCAAATAGACAAAGTTTGCCTCTCTTCAGATTGAAAAGACCCCAATTCCAAGAGTCTTCGTAAATAAAATAGTTGTAGGTTAAGATGAGATGAAACTATTTACGAAGTTTCAGGTGGATGTTAATAATTCGATAAAATGGGCTCTGTACCATGGACTAATATCTTTACCAGTTTGTTATCCACTCATGTCTTATCTTTTTTCTCATAATCAGTTAACTTTTAACTTACGTGCTATATTCACCTCTGTTTCTATTTTTGTTTATATATGTCTATATATATATATATATATATTGTAACATATTTTATTAGGGCCTTTATAAAATGTAATTGTTAATAGAACTCATGTTCATGTTTTGTTCTTTTATTTTTTTGAACTATGTGAAAAGAAGCATTTATATGTAATATATTTATTAATTTAATTTATTTCTAGATATTTTATTAATTTTAGTTGTGATTTAATTTAAAATTGTAAAAAACAATAATAACATTTAACTAGCGATAAAGATTGAAAGGTACGATGTATTAGAGCTAACGGACGGGAGGTCCTTCTCTGTCAAAGGTTGAATTGTAAATGATTAGTGGTATAGTGTTTTGGAGGTTGCGCGTGGCGCCCTCTAGGCGTTGTTCTAATGAACTATTTAATTCATTTATGCAAGTCATTGTTTTTTCTAATAATGATTAATAATTTTAGTAGCGCAACCTGTTAATTTCCTAGTGAACTATGAATTTCATTTAGAAGCTATTTATTATTTCTTTTTGTAATTACTGATTTTGTAAATAACTAATGTTTGTAATATTTTTAAAATAAGTATTCATGTACTATAATTAAATAAAAATAAAAGGAGTTTGGACTTAGAGATATCAGGGCCTAATTAAAATAATTGTTACTAGTGTTGCCTCTCACCAACCTGAAAACAGGTCTGAGGGCTGGTTATTAGTTTAAATACTGGCCTGGTTCCTAGGGCAGGCACTCTCTCCCGAGTCACTACCTTCTCACATAGGCTCCTGGTATCTCTCTGTCTGACAGTTTGAAACCAGACCAATGTGTTATTTTTTGGTTTTACCTTCCTCCTTCTCTTTTCTCTCCTAACCTACCTCCTCTCTCCTTTCGTAGGAATAACTTGGTTGGCCCTTGTTTTCCTACAGTCCCCCTTGCATCTTCCAGGTTGTCCCTGGGAGTGTAGGGTTACCTATCCTCGCAATGTCAGGGGATTGCCTCCTCGGTTGCAGAGCCCTGGATGTGTAGGGGTTGTCCCCCTATCATTCTTGGCGGTCTTACCTTATCCTATCCTCGCAACGTCAGGGGATTGCCTCCTCGGTTGCAGAGCCCTGGATGTGTAGGGGTTGTCCCCCTATCATTCTTGGCGGTCTTACCTTATCCTATCCTCGCAACGTCAGGGGATTGCCTCCTCGGTTGCAGAGCCCTGGATGTGTAGGGGTTGTCCCCCTATCATTCTTGGCGGTCTTACCTTATCCTATCCTCGCAATGTCAGGGGATTGCCTCCTCGGTTGCTGAGCCCTGAATGTGTAGGGGTTGTCCCCCTATCATTCTTGGCGGTCTTATCCTATCCTCGCAACGTCAGGGGATTGCCTCCTCGGTTGCAGAGCCCTGGATGTGTAGGGAATGTCCCCCTATCATTCTTGGCGGTCTTACCTTATCCTATCCTCGCAACGTCAGGGGATTGCCTCCTCGGTTGCAGAGCCCTGGATGTGTAGGGAATGTCCCCCTATCATTCTTGGCGGTCTTACCTTATCCTATCCTCGCAACGTCAGGGGATTGCCTCCTCGGTTGCAGAGCCCTGGATGTGTAGGGGTTGTCCCCCTATCATTCTTGGCGGTCTTACCTTATCCTATCCTCGCAATGTCAGGGGATTGCCTCCTCGGTTGCTGAGCCCTGAATGTGTAGGGGTTGTCCCCCTATCATTCTTGGCGGTCTTATCCTATCCTCGCAACGTCAGGGGATTGCCTCCTCGGTTGCAGAGCCCTGGATGTGTAGGGGTTGTCCCCCTATCATTCTTGGCGGTCTTATCCTATCCTCGCAACGTCAGGGGATTGCCTCCCCGGTTGCAGAGCCCTGGATGTGTAGGGGTTGTCCCCCTATCATTCTTGGCGGTCTTACCTTATATACCTTATCCTTCTCATCCTATCTAAGCTTATACACCCCATTATTACAAACTTAGATAGATACACGAATACCAGGTTAATTGACTAACAGAAATATTAAAGGCTAGAAGGACAGATTTCAGATTTTAAAAGACAAACGTCGGCAATAACAGACAGACAGACAGAGATATAAAATAAATTTAAAAATAAAAATATTACAATATATATATATATATATATATATATATATATATATATATATATATATATATATATATATATATATGTATATATATTACTTGATATTTTAACTACATTATCACCCACTATATCTCTGATGTCGTTTTATTATTTATTTATCAGACAACTGTTTCTTATTTTTTTTCTAGCCTGTTCTTACAAGTATTTTACAACCTCAGTTAAAATAAATGGCATTAAACACCAGTACAAATCAATAATTTCTAAAATAATTCTTTATTAACTACATAAATTCCAGCTAACCCGAACATTGCCAGTATATAATTCAGTAACGATTTAGTGATGAATTTCTATGTGCTTAAATATTAATGATATTTAACTATTTGCTATCTCGCCCTGTACATAAACTATCCTATGTAGCCTGGGAGTGCTATATCATTGAAGAATAGCTCAAATATTTACGCTAGTACTTATTTGGAATTCGGGAGAATCTAGCAATAATTCACTATGACTTTATCTTCAGGGTATCGGACAGGCGTATCGCTCCGCTTAATTTGTTGGACAAATGGTTTCCCATAACGGAGCTTCAATTTGTCAAAAACTTCAGATCAAAAGAATTTGGTTTGACAGTAGAGAGTTTGAAAAATGAATAATTATTCGTGGTGTTTTTCATTATAATTGGTCATATAACGTTATTTAAAATTGCATTCCGGAAGATATTTCGGCCTTCAGTAGTAGGTATAATATAGGTGAGCAGCATACTATAACCTCCACTCGTAAATGGTATCGTAAAGCTCTCCAAAAAGCTTAGCATGACTATGAAAAGTCAAATATTTACAGAGCACACAATGGAACGAGTGGTTTTTTGTTGATATAACAGTTTATTTACTTTAAAAGTGATCTTCCTATATTTACTTCCACTCAAATGTTCTGAATGAAATGGTTAAGTATTTTTGATAGATGGAGTAACGTGAAAGAACCTCTCTTTTATGTTCACATCCTATCTAACCTAAACTAATCTAATAGAGGGAAAACAAACAATAATGAGCTCAAAACTTTTTTTTTACATCCTATTGCAAACTAAAAGACTTTGCTTATAAATATATGGTATAACGATTAATTATTGTAATACACTTTTACAAATAATATACGCAAATCCGCTATAAGAATAAAAAACATGGTATTAGCTAGTGAAAAAAGTACCCTATGAATTAGTAACACTCCGATAATGATTTTAATTAAGGAGGTCTCTTAACCATTTTCTTTACAATTGCTTCGGAGATATTTCAGGGATTGTTTGGGATTAAAGGTTATGAACTATTCGCGTGACCTAAGAATTTGAAATTAAAAGAGGTATAACTATTTCGAGACAAATATATAACTAATCGAACATTTAGGGCTTTATGCTTAATTTCATTTGTGGTATAATAAGGAGAAATAAAGATTATATGAGGTGTTTTCGACTATAAATATTGAGAACAGAAGGAATTCCAAGAATTTTTAGAGTACCAAAACGTATGTGAGTTTTTAATAGTATAATAGATGTTTTTCAAGTATGTGTTGTAATAACCGGAATTCGCGTGTAGTTTCTTGTCGTTTCAATCTCGTATGAGGATGCCATGACAGGAATAAGTAAAATATTGTTAAATGATACTTTATGACAGGTTTTACTAGGTTTATGACTAAGGATAACGGGATTTGGTAGAATTTGTTTTAAATTTTGTGGGTGCAGAGGTGCAACAGTAATTTTATTATTGACAGATAATACAGATGTGTCGTTGGCGAAAGCGGGAAAAAGTGAACAAGTATATTTTTAAAAATACTATTTTACAAATCTGCTTGCAGCCGAAATCCGATGGAATCGGATATCACTATTTCGCATTCACCATAGCGAATATCTATAGTGATCCACTATGAGTATCTCAATAGAACTCCTAACATCAACCACCAAAGTAAGAAACTTATAAAGGATTATTTTACTTAAATGACAATTATTTGAAGTCCAAATAGACCTGAGTGGTAGCTAAAAAGGGACAAAACAACGAATAGAGACAACATCAATCAAATAAGTCAACCTCTTAAAAAAAAATTAAAACCCTACACCATGACCTTAATATCCCATTTGTCCTAGACCATATTCTTGAAAATTTTTCAAAATTCCATCAAAACCTTAGATATCATCTAAATCCACATCTAGCTCAATCCATCCATACAATCATCCTCGAAGGTTAAAGCGATAGTAGCCCAGAGACCTGTTGTGATCATATATCTGGCAATATACATATTCTCCACTGAAGGCATGTATGTCTGGTTATATCAACCTTGCTTAGCCTCCACCGTTCCTTAATACCAGTTATGCGACTGAGTGAGAGGCCCTGGGATCTCCTAGAGTCCTGCCTTTTTATCAACGAGAGGGAGGACAGGCTTTTCTCGTAGATCTCGAGTGAATGAATTTTGTAAATATTGTATAAAAGCATATTCATATTTAAGTAGTTTAGTTTCTTTTGTTTACTTACTTTCTTTTAATTTATTTACTTTTAGTATTATTATTTTGCTGTTAATTGATTTGTGTTTATTGTACAAAGAGTGTGAATGAGCTACTCCTATATCACTATGACTATTGTTCTTAGTTGTGACGGATTATAATATTTCTCTATAAGGAATTGAAAAAAAAAACTAACAAAAAAAAAACAAATGTAACAGAAACATATGGCTTGGGGTAATAGAAGCCAATACTTACAAGAAATCTATGAAATAATAATTAATTAAAGTAGTCTATTCTCATTTCCCATATTTCTCCGTTTGATCCACTCCTTCTGCCTTAGCGATGTCTATGCTCAAATATGTATGATCTTCTCCATCAGCCGAATTTAATATTCATGTACTCGTACGTTATTCCTTAGAGAAGCTGATATAATCCTCTCATAAGCTTCCATCAGCTGAAATGGATCTACTTTAATATATATAATTATAGATTAATTATTCGGAGTGTTGTTGATAATTTCGTTAAAAAGTTAAACTGCAGTAATTATATTCTCGGTGTGATAATTTTATTAATCTCAATAACGAACCATTGTAATCGACCAAAAACTTATGACCCCCTCAAAATATGAGGTTTTACGTGCAGAGAATTCAAAAATCGAATACAATTTTTTTTGCTCCGACGCCGTCCGAACATTTTCTCTGAGACTATCATACTGATTTTTTTTTTCAAATATGGGTTTAAAGTTAGAGGTCATCTGAGGATGATCCTCCTAGATCGACATTACTATTCGCCCTTTCCTTTCAAGATGGTGGCAGAAAAACCTGTGTTGCTATAGACTGTAGCGATGAAACGAATGTACCGATTTCAATGAACCTTGGTTATAGTCTTCTTCTCGATGTCCTTTAAATTTTTATATATAACATACTTCAACGAAAAGAAGCTGTAAAAAAAGTTACGAGGAGTGGTTAAATTTGATTTCCCAATAACTCAATACACTCGTATACATACACTCAATGCACTCGTATTCTTTTTCTTTATGTTACTGGGAAGGTACTGTTGCTTTAGATGTTATAATTTGTTGGAAATAATAAAACATTGCGAAATAATTTAATGCGTTATAAGATTATAAAACACTATTATGTCATCGAGTTTGACGAAAGCGCGCCAATAAAGAGAGCGACAAAATAACGTGGACGTGATGAAGTAGTTTAACTAAGAAGTCAATAGTTATTTTAGCGTTAGTAAGCATGGATATAAAAAGTGCAAATTATAATTTATTAAAATTTTCAATTTTCAATTAAATACCAAAATATCATCCCTTCATTTTAAAATACGAGCTAGGCAATGATTTATAATTAAAATGTAGTGGAAGATGATAAATTTCACAGACTCGTTTCAGGATATTAATGACGTTTTCATTTCCATGAATTTCATCTGAAATATTTCTGGTAATTAACAGACCTTCATTACTGCTGTAGGAGTTCCATTTCGATTTAGGAAAATTCTTATTTAAAATATATTTCAATGCTGATAGTTAAAATATGGGAAATTTAAATTACGTTTTGTAGAGAATGTGATCTGATTATTATGTGTTTTTTTCGTGTTTAGTTTTTCGCTCAAGGAACATGCAACGAAAAAGCAAACCAGTAGATACAATACCAGACAATGAGATTTTCCTTGTTATGTTGAATACACCCCTGGAGTTTGAGGGCCTACGCAGCTTTTCTTACATTATGTCTCTTTCTCTATCGATGTTTGTTTTTCTCTTCTAATATTTTTGTATATAAATATATAACTTTTTTTTATGAAGAAATTTTACAATATGTCTCAGTTAACGACACTTATAATAGAGTTCACAGAGTACAGGCACACCGTATATACAGAAACATAAATAAATGGAGTAATACCAAAAGAATACATAGAAATAAAATATTATAAGAAGAGTGAAAAGAAAAAAAATATATACATATGTGTGTGTGTATATATATATATAAGTTAGTGAACATAAAAATAAGATAAAATGTACTTCTTGAAGTAAAATAAACATCTTATATATAAACATACCTAAGTATAAATATTAAATTTACTATTAAGATTTAAAAGACGACTTGGCACCGAGAGGAGAACTCGTAACTTTTTTTATGACATAGGTCATATATCAATGGTTGCCGGGCTACGGTGGTGCACAACGCGTTAGCCCATTCGGCCACCGCGCCCACCGGGCATGTTTTCCATTTCTATTTACAATTATTTTGTTAATTGGTGCTTAGAAAGTACTGTTACAAGGCCAACGGTTATGCAGGAGAAGGGGGGTCGGGTAAGGATCACGCTCAACCGCCAGGTTTTCTCCCTTAACAGCACAGGAAGCTTAGTGCCCTACCACTGAGCTACCCCGCTCCCTAAATTAAAATTACAGAACCTTTGATTAATTTCTGGTTCTCTCATTACTTTGTTTTACGCTGCAAAATAAACTTACTAATTTACAGTTTTGGCCCTTTTTCATTAATTATCATTCATTAATTTATTTGAGTTTTGGCCATTCACCAAGAGTATTGATAACTGAGGTACTCAATACTGGGACATAACATATGCTAAAGAGGGAGACAAAGATTTCCCAAAATGTGGTAATTAATAAAGTATAATCCACAAAGTGAGAGTGATTATTTATTGATTTGGACCTTTAGGCATAAAGTAGGGAGAAGGTAAAACAAACTTTATACGACTTAATTCGGATCTTTAAAATGTCAATATTGTTTTTAAAAACCGAAGATGTTTGGGAGTGCAATGACCGATTAAATTATACTTTAAACGGACCTAAATTATACTATAAACGTAAATCTTGTATGGTTATAATATGAGAAACAGTATGAACATATGAAACTTAAAGAGACAACAGACTGTTGAGTATTAATTAATTTAAGTTAATAAGTTAAAATATACTGGATATTTTATACAAAATGTATAAAATGAAAAAAATATAATTTCAAATAAAGAGACTTCTTGTAAAAAGATTTTATTTTTTATCCAATTATTTCTAATGGTATTTAAATTTCTTTAATGTGTATTTTCCCTCAATTTTATACGAAACTCATTTATTGAAATCCTGATTCTTAGTATATATTTTTTTTTTGTATTTTTAGCAATAATAAAAATTAAGATAAAATGAATCACCTAATACCTATGGAAAAAAATCAGGTTCTTTCAATTCCTTTCATTAACAAACAAAAAGAGCCTCCTTTAATTAATGTTGTAATAGGATTATACGGTTCTATTCCATTTCTCTCTCCATTCCTACCTATTTCTCTCTCATTCCTTTCGAACACTCTCATTATAAAGAAATCTCCATTTTTATTATATCTTAGTTAAATCTTCCCTTACTGTAAAAAAAAGTATTAAGACCTTTAAAACCAACAGAGAATATATTCAATTGAATTACCTCTATTAATAAAGTTATGTTTTCCAACATTCAGTATTAGAAATTCGTTTCAATCAGTTTTAAATATTTGGTTCCTTAATGAGTTTCAAATTTTTGACAATTCAATGATTATTTTTCAGAAAATGAAATATGAATACCATGGTTTACAGATTTTAAAAAATTAACAGATTTTTACAATCAGCTGTCGATAAATGTTTAAAAAAATAAATTAATGGATCAGAACATGTTTGACTTATTACCGAAGATTACGAAATTTCAATTCCAATTTACTAATTTTAACGAAACTTTCTTTGGTGACATTAGGTCGAAAAATATTAAACATGTGTTTAAAGATACATGTCAATGTATAAGACGAAAAAACTTCATCATTTTTTCATGTTAGACTGAATGGATGTATTCAATATTTCTGGTTTATTTCAAAATAAATTTTTCTTTAAGAGATTCTCAAACAACACTAGAACCAAAGGCAACTTATATTTTTTTCATATTCCACACAAAAGAAAATCGATCTAGAAATCCATAGCAAACATAGAAAACAACAATAAGATATTTTAAACTTAATACATTTTTTTCCTAACTCATTGAAAAGACAAAACACCTGTCCCTTATGTTTTCGATATATTATTCCCAAAAAAAGATTCAGTTGTATTTGTGATCCCGCCTTAATAATCTCCCTTTGTTAGGGTTAAAGAAGCCTGATGAATAAGTTCACATGTAAGACTACTAAAAAAAAAAAAAAAAAAAATATATACACAAATATATATATATATATATATATAGTCTGTACGGTTTTTGCTGGTAAAAATACTATCTGCTGCTAAAACATGGCTACCATTGTTGGATACCATTGGCCGAAAGTTCGATTCCGCACTTCAATTGCTGGTTATCCTGAACGTGGTCTAAGTTTGATTCTCGTATGTCCTCTTAACCTCTTTAATCCTGTGAAACTGAATCTGTGCCCTCTAACATTTAAGATTAATGAAAATCCAATAGACTATTGATATTGCTCTATCTGTAATTAATAATAAATAATTAATATTGTTTTCTTATATCAAGTAAGTTGAGCTGGGAGTACTATTATAAACATAAAACCTTCCGAGGGCATAGAAAATTTATTGGAAAATATTTGTTTTCGAAATAAACTCGACCAGGCATATATTGGCATGCATGACATTTTATTATTCATTCATTACATGAGTGTTCCTTGGAATTATGTATTTAGTGAATTATGTACCTTTGACCATTTAAATAATTCAATACTAATTATTAATTTATAAACTCCTATTTAATTCAAATAAGCTTTAAACAACAAGAAACATTTAAAAAAAAAGTATTATTGTTTATCACCTTACTAATTACGTTTGAAATGAAAACTTTTAATCCTAAAATAATATTATTGATTATAATATTACTTTTTTTTAATTTTTCTATTTTGAAGCATTTACTAAATTATTTTTTCACTATTATTTTATAGTTCAGCCTAATAAATAATCACACTATGTTCTTGATTATCAGTTTTCAATAAACGTTTCGGGTAATCTCGGGGAGTCTCCCTCTTCAAGTTATATTATGTTCTAAAATTAGGTGACACAAGTTAGTAATAAGTATGGTCAATGGATGAAGTTCAACTAATTTTTAACTTCTTCAACTGAAAAATGTTTAATTTGAATCATTGACGATACTCAATTTTAACTTGTGACTTACTCAACTTTGGATGTTATTATATGCTGAATAGGGGCCCAGAGATTATCCGAAATGTACATTAATGAATAATAATTTAGAATTAATTTAATTATGATTATTTATCAGATTGACCAATAGGCAAATAATAGTGATAAAATATTTCTGTAAACTAGTTTCATAATCTTGGTATTTTTTTCAAAATTGTTTTCAATATTATTTCAAAAAAGTAAACTAATATATATAAATTACTAGTTGGCCAGTGCGACTAATTCACAGAACATTTTGTTTAGAGAAAGAACAGAAAATAATATAGAAATAAGTACACCGTATGTATTAAGTGAGGGAAGAATTAATTGTTTTTCTTCAACGATCAAAATATCCCATTTTACATAATAGACCAAAATATTTGTACATATTGCTATGCTAGGACCTATTTTTAAACGCTGACTTGAAAGGTAATAATCAAAATAAAGCCTCGATCATGGGGTTTTCTAAATTATTAAAAAATATAAAATGTACAAAAAAAAGTGCTCTTAAGAAAAGTATATATCAGCCAGGAAAAAATGCAGTATCTTTAAAGAGGAAGAAATTATTAAGTATACCAAAACTAATGGACTGTATCTTTGTTAATAATTGTCTGATTTTTACCCTTTTTTTTAAGTGTTTCAGTAATCTTAATAATTATCATGGATACAATCAAGAAACAAATGCATAATTTTTGAGTTATTTGCAAATAAAAGTTCTTTTCCTTAGAATTTTTCCCCATACATTTCGGAGGGATGAGAATACTTTTCGCATGTGAAGGAGAAGAATATCTTCAAAATTAGTGGTCAATTGGATTTGATGAAGAATTGACAAAGTTATGGCGCACCGACAAAAAACACCTTTTAGAAATAATATATAAGATTTATTTGTATCTATTATGAACTATTACTATTTATTTCATCTATTATACACAGTGGCGTATTTAGTCTATTAGAGAAACGGAGATTTATCTTTGAGGCTTATAAAAAGATAAACACGCAAAAAGATAAATAAAGTTTAAACAATGTTTATTACTACTTACAATAATTAAGTTATGTTCTTATACATATTGTAGCTGATGTTCATTTGAATTATTAAGCAATTGAATATAAATATAATACGAGGTTTTTCTGAAAACAAATAAAGTGAATAAAATCTTCTTCCACGTTTTATATTTAGACTTGTTAATAAATCGTTATTATATAAAGTGTTACTACGACAACTTAAATAAAACAATAAGGAGAATTTGTCTATAAAAACAGTTTCACAAAGAAATTTGTATTTTTTTTTTGTCATAATTCATTTTTTCTTTAAATTCGCACCATAATCTTTCCCTAGGCATGCATATGGTTATGAATGATTATCTATTAATGATATATAGAATTTATTTCCCTAATGACAATATCAAATTTTGCATAAGAACATCTACTTGTTTTTCAATCATCAATATGCTCAACCATCAACATTGAATGGTAGAATAACATATGCAGTATTTCTTTTTTTTTCTATTTCCGCACACTCCCCTTTTTTGTTTACTTTTTTTTATTGTAGAAAAATTTATTGGGAAAGTGAAGTATAACGGAGATATGTCTATCCCCATCTGTTTTTTCCACTTCCCCTGTTATTCGAAATGAGGCATTGTCGGAAAATGCTATTGGTGGCCAGTGATGCGGTTAGCTATTGTGCTTCTTAACCCATCGTCAATGAGAACATTTCTTGTATCCTACAACGCTATAGAATTACGTGTAGATATGAGTGATAGAAGTAGGTATCTTTTATTTTCTTGAAATTATTTTTTATGAATTCCAGTTATACTTTTAATTAATGCTCTTCCTATTCCAAATCATCCAGTAAAGGTTATATTTGGCACCCATCCTCATACGATCTTAATAAAATTTTTAGGTATTAAGTAAATACAAAAGTAAGTAAAAAATACAAAATTTTACGCAATCATAACGATTAGTTTCAGAATTAGGAACATTTAATTTTTTGAGATATTTGAAGTTGATAAGAAAACATTTTGAGCTCAAAACTAATGTACCTGTTTGGTTTTCATTTGTAAAAGCAATATTTAAAATTAAATATAGTTTTTAAAATTTATTTCTTTGTCATAAATTAAATGCAGAATCAGCCTAAATCATAAGTTTCAGCATTAAATATTCATTCATATATAACAACAATTCTTAAACATAAATTTCTAAAGTTGTCATAAAAATTTAAAAAACTATTTGTAGTTAAAATCTATCTCCGAATACCCCAATAGTCAAATCAAATTTACCAATTATAAATACCAGTAAAAGTTGCTTAAATCTCTCTCTAAATACCCTAATACAATCACGAAACACAGAAAAGAGCATGAATTTGTCTACCGTGCAAAATAATATTGGTAGACTTTTGAGTTTTAAGAGATTTATTACAATGTAAATAAAGAAATTGTTATTCGTGATACGGAAATGGTGTGTTAATCGATATCGAAAAATACCTCATATATCGAAAAAAAAGTCATATATTAATTAAAACACCATGGAATTCTCTACCGAATGAAAAAATAATATTGGTGGGCTTTAGGATTTGAAGAGCTGTATTACAATTTAAACCTAATACAGCATAATTTAATTTACCAGTTTTATATATATATATATATATATATATATATATATATATACACATGTAAAAATTGCTACAACCTCTCTCCGAATAATCTAATACAACCATGTATTACTCTTTAAAATGTTATAATAACATTGGAGGGGGCTATTCAACTAATCGTCAGAATTGGGTAAAATTTGGTATTTTTACTTACTTTTCTATTTACTTAATATTTATAAATTTTTATTAAGATCTGAGGGGATAGGTGTCGGCCCATGGATGAGTTGGCATGGGATGAACCTATTTTGTTTTTCACAATTAAGAAATTGCTTAAAATAAAAAAGTTTGATAAAAATTTCTCTGTCATCTACTACAAAATATAAAAGTTCACTTATTGATAAATACAAAATTTATTTTAATATATATATTTTAATATTAAATTAAAACCAATATCACTCACAAATGTTTAATCAAACTCACGGATGAAAAAATATAAGAAATATCTATCCATCGAAATTAAAGTTTTACGGTCCAAACTTAATGGATGGTATTGAGGGAATTTAAGCCCCTCCGAAGTAGTTGGTTTATTGATGGTTGCGTAAAAGTTGCTTGGGTTGGCTACGTGATCTGTCTGTTGACCTGGAGTTATATCTAGATTTAGCTCGTGGTTTAAGCCGGATCGGGTATGATCTATACCCAGATTATATTCCGGGACTTGGGGTTAGAATCGATGGGTAGCCATATCAAGAGGTCGTATTTTTGTACTTATTGAAACATATCTTAGCCGTTTCCGAATAGTACTATCAATAATGGTAATAGTTATTAGTGATGCAAAAACTCAGTTTAGTGAATTGAAACACAAATCCTGTAATATGCCGAATAGTTAAAATAATTGTATGAGCATAGTTTTAGTTTTAAAGATGAGAAAATTTATATTATTTCATTTAACTTTCTATCATACTTAAAGTTTTGCAATAAAATCATCTTATGGACCAACAATCCATTCTTTTTTTATTTTAGAAATCTTTTTTTTATGGTTAGAAAAATAACAATTTAATATAACAACCTTTATGGTATTCTTTAATCAAATTAAATTAATATATATATATATATATACTTGTATAAAAAGTTTTAGGACAATTATTAATACACTAGTAGGCCCGTGCGAAATTTCGCACAGCATATTGTTATCAAATGCCAAATTAATGAGAAAATAAAATAATGCAACATATCAAAAGATAAAGAAATCAAATGTTTCTTTATCAATAAACGTAATCGACAAAGAAAACAAAAATTAATTTAAATAATTATTTCTGTTTGGAACCAACATGTATACAAATTTCAGTAAGCTGTATCTTTGCTAAATATTGTCCGATTTCAATGAATTTTATTTTCATTTTGCAGGGAATTTAGTAATCTTTTATATAATCATGGGCATGACCCAGGGGAAAATGTGTAATTTTTTAGTTATTCGCAATTTTTTTTTTTTTTTTTATTGAAAAATATTACAATCTGTCTCAAGGACATTTATAATAGTGTTCGCAGATCACATTCACACTCTATGTACAGTAAATAAAATAAATTATACAGAAAAATAACATATATACAATAAATAAGAATAAAATAACCTAAAAATAAATGAATAAAAAGAACACATACATACCTATATACAATATTTACAATCTGGTGAGAGAACTCCGAACCAGACTTGTCCCTCCAAGTGTGGAGGGAAAAGCATGGTTCCAGGAGATCCCAGCACTTCTCTCTCAACCGCGTCACTGGGGCTAAACCCAGTGGAGATTGAGCAAGAGTGCTTAAGCCTATTCGCAAATAAAGTTTGTTTTCTTTCATAACTTGTTTGCCTGAATTTTCGGGGTGATTGGACTATTATGCCCGCCTGAAGGAAAGGGAAGCCTTCGAAATTGGTGGCTCAATCTTGAGATTTGGTGAAAAATTAATGATGATATGACTTCCCGTTCAAAAACACCATCGATAAATAATATAAACTCCTCCCCTCTCGATCATAGAGGCCTTAAGTCGACGAAATGAGACATGTATTCAATGACAGTACTACAATTAATGTAAGGTTGTGTGGATACGAATTCTATGCCTTGCGTTATCTCGAAAATAGTTCGTTTTTGGGTTAAAAACGCTGAATCCGATAGTTCGGGAGGAAATCTTCAAGATCCAATTTATCCCGTACCGATCTACAGATCTACAGATCTACCACCGTTCCAGTATTGAAGCCTAGCAAAATGTTTGTATCTACTTTATTTATTTTAGAGAGAAAAACAAAAGTGGAAAATACGATTCGCTAACGCCCCGTGAAATTCTGAATCCAACGGTACCCCATTCATGGTATTTGAGCATGACAGGAGCTTATATTTGGTACAAAACCGATTTCGAGCCTTACTGTAATAATATATGTGGGGACAAGTCTTTTTAATCCACCATTAAAACACATTGTTCTTATGTTTTTATCGGTACGTGCTGACAGGAAAAGAAAACCATAAGACATGATACAATTTATTTCCAGTTTCATTTAAGAACTGTTAAATTCGTGAATATTGTAACTCGTATTAAGTAGGTTGTAGTGCCTTTGTTTTTTTAGATTAAAAATATTCATTTGAGGTGGGGAATGACCTTATATTTATGTGCTTAGTTTTAATGCAAAATATACTAATTCTTTGATTATAATTTTTTGTTTATTCCGTATATGGCTCATAACCGGGATATTTTCATTTTTTATAAAACTTATTGTTTAATAAGTTCTAATATATGGTTAAAACCTTTTTCTGGCTGGTTCACACTTTTTACTCAGCAGCAATTTCGAATCTTCTTTTTGACTGAAAAAAAGTGTTTTCCAAAAACGTCTTACTATTCATTAACTTAGCAGAAATCAAAACTAAATGAATGTACTCTTATAACAATAATTTTTTCAACATTTTTATTCTTGGGATACGTATGTTTTTGTAATATATGGTTATCTCAAAAGTACCCGAGTGAGAGTTGGAAGGAAATGTTGGTGTCGGGCTTAAGGGTATCCATCCTGCTTGAGCTCGTAGCAATCATTCTTACCCGGATTAAGTCTCAAACCAAACGATCTTCGTACTCGGGAGCACGATTTTTCCAAGTTCTTTCAGACATAACACAATCTACAAGATAATACTGAAACCTACCCAGATCTTCTGCCGAGAACTGTAGAGGACTGAAATATTTCCCCTCATCAAACTCATTCAATTAATCCAATCCGAAACCCTTCAAACAATATCAATATTTAATATTAAAAACCAGGAATGTAAACCCCAGTCAAAAACTTGTGCTATGCTCATAAACGCGTTTAAACAGTATTGCTAACATTATAAAGCCAGGGGAATATGATCAACAGCTAGAAGTCTTTGTTGGATTGTGAATTCTTGTAAATGAAAACCGAGCTGCTTGAAATTTGAAGATTCTGTAATAGGTAGGATTCATTTCAGAGAGGTCTTTTTCACGATTTTTAGAGAAAATTAGGAGTAGGAAGTATTTAATGTTATGATGTTAATAATAATTTTCATCATTGGATAATGATGAATTTTTTAATCACTTTCCTCGCTTCGTTGATTTTTTGTTGGAGACAAAATATGTAGGGCACATCATTGTCATAAGTTAATTTATATTTTAACTTGATATATGCCAAAAGAACGAGATAGAGAAATTTTCATAAAACTTATTTTACATGTTCGAATAGAAAATTCAAAATTACAGCAAATATAACAGTATAGGTCTGAATTTTTACCAGTTTTCAAAAATATCGTAGTTTTGACCACATAAAAGATAATAACTCGTTAAAACATTGATGAAAATTAAAAATACAAATTGCCTTATGTAAATTGCCTTATGTGTTCTGATTGATATAAAAGAGGTCGTCAGAAACATATTTCATTTCCTAAGAATTAAAATTTATTTAACAAAATAAGAAACAATAATAAAAGAAATTTAATAAAAAGGATTTCTTTTATATATATGTTTGTTCCTATGAAGTTATATAACTATCTTGATAACAGCATCTAATTATATTTATCCGAAGAAATATTTTTTTTTTATAATCACAATGTTTTTTTTTTATTGAAAATGTTATTGCTGAGTCGTATTTTATTAAAACTGTTAGTTATAATATCCTGATCATGAAAAATAAACTCCCTTAAAAAAATATTCAGTTTTATTAATTTTCAGTTAGTGGAATTTACAACAGTATTGTACGCGAAGCTGAATTAAACAGACGGTATGCAATACGAAGACAATTACGTTGATCTTAATTTCATAAAGTAAAATGACGTTTCATTGCAGGTTCATTGTGAAGCCCAAATATAGTGTATTGCACCTAGCACCTTTATTGAACAACCGTACCAGGATCAGTTATTTCAACTATATTAAATCCGAATAGTCAATACTTATATTTAAATTTACAATTATGGATTATCAGATTTATTAACGTAGAAGAGTTCGGCCCCTTTTTTCCCTGTTGCCTACCCCTAGAATGCCAACATTTTTGTATATAATTACAAAAGTTAAAATGTAGGTTACTTAATATATCCCCTTACCATGAATTTTTTAAAGACAATTATAACTTCAAAAATTGTAAATTGCAAAAATATCGTTTGTTCATCTATTTTCGTTCATTAATTTAATAAAGCATTTTCAAATGTTTAAAAAATATCTACATTATTTGTTTATATAATATTGAATGCATAAGATTTATAAAATGAGGAAGCAAAATACTAAAAATAAAAATAATATAACTGTTTTTCATTTTAAATAAACAGGTCATCTCATAAAAGTAATGATCTTGCCTATGTTACCTACAAAATCAATCGGATTAAAAAGTGTTGTATATGTATGTTGGTCGATAGTTGGTTATCGTAAGTCGATAAAGTTCTTTTCGTGCCAGGAAGCTGCTGATATTTGACTTAAAATGTTGGACTGAAAAGATTATAGTTTTTATAATTGCGGTTTTTTTTTTTGTTTTTTAGTTTTTCTTTATTTTATTAACCGTTAATAATTGAAAGTGTGCATGGACATAAACAGTTTTCCTTAGGTTATTACTTTATATGGATAAGAGAATAACCATAGAAAAACAATATTTTTAATATTAATTTTAATTTTTCTTAAAATTAAGTGGTAGTTTGAGAATTAATAATAAAAAACGAATAGGAAAATTATACGTTGAATCGTTAGAAAAAAAAGACAAAAGGAATAGTATACATTTACACGGAAAAATATTTTTTCGTTTGTTGCTATAAATAAGATATTACCTATAAATTCATTTCAATAAATGTATAGTCATTTATTCCCTCCCCCCCCCCCCCCAAAAGATACCTGATATATATAAGGGTTCCCTGCCGCTCCATTTAGGACCATTCCTCCCCAAATCTTTTGTGCCCAGGACCGCAGGGACCAAGGAGGTGGGAAAAAACATCTTTTCAGATTGATGACTTTACATCATGTTGCGGCATCCTATTACCATATATTTCAGTCACGTGTGCCGGCTTACAGTGTGTTTTTTCCTTCGGCTTGAATAACTTATATCGACGTTTGTCTACAAATGGTTCTACTGTCACCAACAACTGAACGCACTGAACTCATATAAACGATGCTTTATGCTATGTTTTATGCTTATGAGAGTTCGGTCATTAACAATTTTTATCGCTCGTCTGAATTCAACAATGATCAGAACTCTACCGGGAACGAAGTACCTCATAAAGCCAAACAGTTCATTAATAACCACAAATTTAATAAAACTGCAATAAAAACTTACAATATGACTTTTGTGAGTTACGTAACTGTACTAAATTCTATTATGAAGGGAATCATTGCAAATTAAGAAAAGTTAAATACTTTACTTTGAAAAAGATTAATGTACTAACAAATTAATGTACTTTTAATAGATCTAACTAATTATTTTGTTTGATAATACTTATCTGGCTTGGATAAATTTCCTTTATCAAAATAACCACATGCAAATGCTACTCTGAGTACCGAGTATCAAGTATTTTACTCAAATTGAATCACTATTAGGAATTCAATCACTACTTTAGTTAATCGTATGAAATCAACTGAAGTAGTAATTAAATTATTTGGTACTCAAAAAAGGTCAATATTTGAGTAAAATACTTGGTACTCATAACTTAGTAGAATATACACATCTCTGCTACGTAGTAATTGCAGTACAGAATCTTAATATAGAATCTTTGAGACGGCCAAATGACTACAGAAAAAATCCATCCAGTTTTAAAAAAATGATATTTTAAGCGGTATACCTCAGTTCATGGGGTAAAGGAGGAAGATGTTTAATGTGTCCTTCAAACATTTTTTTTATTATTAAAAAACACTTTATTCAGAAATATTACAATTTGTCACAGTTAAGGACACTTATAATAGAGTTCAGAGATTGCATTCATACCGTATATACAAAAATATAAATAAATAAAGTAATAACAAAAGAATAAGAAGAAAGAACAAAAGAGTAAAGAAAAAAAAATAATATATATACACATAAGTAAATAAAAATAGAAATAAAAGTAAAACAAACACCTTATATAAAACATACATTATTTACAATTTGCCAGGTGATCTCCGAACCAATCCTTTCCCCTCCACATGTGGAGGGGAAAGGGAGGCTTAGGAGATCCCTACGCTTCTCCCTCAGCCACTTCACTGGTATTTTAAACCAGCGGAGGATGAGTAAGAGCGCTACAGCCACAGACACTCATGACTTGAGTGGAGAATCTGGCCATTGCTAGAACTCCAAAATATCCATATTTACAAAAGGTCTCGTGGCCACTGCCGCTTTAACCTACGAAGGGGATTGTAGGGATGGGTGGTGCTTGATAGGGATTGTACAACGGGATTTGGGTGATGAGAAAGGTTCTGGTGAAATTTGGAAAATTTGGCTGGGATAAGATCAAGAATAAATGGGATATTAAGGTCATGATGTAGGGTTTTATTGGTTACATAGAAGGGAGCATTGACTATTGTACGGAGGACTTTAGACTGAAAGGATTGAATGCGTTTGATGTTAGAAAATTTGGCTGTTCCCCATAGTTCTAGTCCGTAAGTCCAGATGGGTTTCAGTATTGTCTTGTAGATCAGTAATTTGTTTTCACCAGAAAGTTTAGATTTTCTATTCAGTAGTCTATATAGCTGGCCATATCGTCTGTTAAGTTCCTGTCTTTTAAGTCGAGTATGTGGATTCCATGTTAGTCGTCTGTCTAAGAGAAAGCCAAGATACCGGACTGTATCTGAGAAAGGAAGCTGGATGGAGTTAAAATAAACTGGTGGGCAGGTATTACGCCGAAGGGTGAAGGTAATGTGTTTACATTTAGATTCGTTTACCTTAATGCGCCATTTCTTACACCAGTGTTCAATCAGGAAGAGGTGCCTTTGTAAGTTTGCGGACGCTGTTTCAGGATCTGAGTTGGAAGAAAGGATAGCAGTGTCATCAGCGAAAGTTGCCAGGAGGGTATCGGGATGGACAGGAATATCAGCGGTAAAGAGAATGTAAAGGATGGGGCCCAAGACGCTGCCTTGAGGAACGCCAGCCTCAATTGAGTAACAGTCGGAGAATTCGGTGCCACAGCGAACTCGGAAGGAGCGGTCGGAAATATAGGATCGGAGTACTAGGTATAAGGACTGTGGTAGATGGATTTTAAGCTTGAAGAGTAATCCGGCGTGCCATACCCGGTCAAAAGCTTGCGCTATGTCCAGAAATGCACCCGAGCAATACTGCTTGCTTTCTAGGGTTGAGGATATATGGTCAACAACTCGGAGTCCTTGCTGGACAGTGGAATGTTGGGAACGAAATCCGAATTGATGAGTAGGAAGGTTATAGGATTCAATTATAGGTAGGATTCGTTTCAGTAGGATCTTTTCAAAAATTTTTGAGAGGATTGGGAGTAGGCTAATTGGTCTATAGGATGCTGTATTGTTGGAAGGTTTGCCTGGTTTCAGGAAGAGGACGATGGTGGAATGTTTCCATAAAAGAGGGAAGTGGGTAGTTCTTAGGATGCAATTGTATATATATGTAAGAAATATGATGGCTTTAGATGGAAGTTGTCGAAGGATCTGTGGGGTTAGAAGGTCATATCCAGGAGATTTGCGAGGTGTGATTTTCCGTAAAAGGTATTTGACCTCAGAGGGATTAACAGCTTTAGGTGGTAAGGAGAGTGGGATAGGTATTGAGAGGGATTCTTCTACTTTTACTGTGTGGCTGGGATGGGATTCTGGATGAGGAGCGAAAGTATAGGAAAGGTGTTTGGCAAATTCCTCGGCTTTATCTTCATCAGATGCTGCCCAGGAGCCATCATCTCGTCGAAGAGGGTGGGAAATATGATGGGATTTGAGGATTTTTCTGGTGATATTCCAAAGGGAATTATCATGAGCAGAGAGTGTGGTGAGGTAGGAATTGAATGATTGGGATCTGAAGGTGGCTAATTCTTTTTTTAATTTTTTACAGTGATAATTGTAGGAGTGGCGGTCGGCTGGATGTCTGGTACGTTGCCATAATAATCTGGCACGGCGTTTTATGTGGATTAGGTCAAGGAGGTGTTGAGGTAAATTATGTTTCTTAAGGATTTTTGAGGAGTGATCAGGGGAGGAAGCAGTCCAGACTGCTTCTTGAATTTTGGTAGTGAAGGAATGTACTGCATTGTCCAGGTCTTCAGAGGTTTTCAGGGTTACTCTGAGGTCAATTTTATCGGAGAGGATTTGATGAAAGAGTTTCCAGTTAACTGGGCCTCTGATGAAGGACGGAGGAGAGGGTTTAGGAATAGGAGCTAGTGATACTTGGAGTATTAATGGGCTGTGGTCTGAGGAAAGCTCGTCAAGACGGGCAACGGAATGGTTGAGAGCACCTAAACCATTATGGATAAAGAAATCGAGGATATCGGGATTACGGTTAGGATCAGTGGGCCAGTAGGTAGGTGAGTTGGGTGGAAGAAGGGTAAAATTTTGGGAATTGAGTACAGACAGCAATGTTCGACCACGAGAATTCGTGGTTCTTGAACCCCATTGTTGATGCTTGGCGTTTAAGTCTGCACCCAAGATGAAATGATGTCCTAAGGAAATGAGGAAGGAACTAAATTGGATATTGGAGATGGATTGGTTTGGAGGGCAATACGCTGATGCAACGGTAATAGGAAAGGAGAAGGTTTTGATTACGACTGCGGTGGATTGTAGGAAATCGTGTGTAGGCAGTGGGAGTAGGTGATGGGAGAGGGATTGGTGCACAATGACTGCAGTACCGGCATGTGCTCTACCGTCAGGATGGTCGGTACGGTAAGTTATGTATTGTGGTATTTTTAGGAGCTGTTTTTTAGTCAGTCGAGTTTCCGTTATTAAGGCTACGTCTACGTTCTTGTCTTGTAGTAAGGCTGTTAGTTCGTGTATGTGATTTCTAACACCATTCGCATTCCAAAGGAGAATGGATATGGGTTTGATGGAAGTCATTTAAGGATTTTTTAAAGGAGGGATAAGGTGAGATACTAGGTTAGTGAGAAGTGATATCAGTGGGGTAACAAGGGATTTAAATTCTGAAAGAAAGGATGTCAATAAGCTGGTTAGATCTGTAGCATTAGGCGGTGGAGGAACATATTGGATTTGATGTTGGTGAGGTTGTTGTTGATTAGGTACATTAGGTGGGATAGGATATTGAGATTGGGGTTGAGTTTGTTCTTGCGGCAGGGCCTCACATACATTAGTCGGGTCTCTACCCCCAAGTAGCTTGGCAAAAGAAACCTTAGAGTTCACAATTTTAGCGGGTCCTCTTCTTGGTTTAGGTGTATCATCAGGGTCCCTGGGTTTCATATATCTCGCTTTAAGATTTTTATAAATTTGGCAGCCTTTGTAGTTGGCTGGATGGCCTTCCAGGCATAGGGCACAGACTGCTGGTTCTGTAATTGGTTTATTACACTCGCCAGACTTGTGTGTTTTACCACATTTCACGCAGCGTGGTAAGTGGTGGCAATAAGACTTGGTGTGGCCATATGCTTGGCAATTATGGCACTGGATGAACTCTCTTTTTGGGTACGGTTTTTCGACCTTTACGCTGGTGTAGAAAATTCTATTCACATCGTATATTTTTTCGATCCCAGGCGATGGCTCTAGATCGACGAAAAATAAGGGCAATGGGATTTTATTCTTTACACCTGGTTGTTCTTTATTTTCTTTTAAAACATTGGTTATCTGACGTATTTTGAACCCTAACGCCGTTAACTCTTCTTTAATCACTTCTATTGGGGTTGAGGAGTGTAAATTTCTTATTACAACTCGTAGTGCTCTTTCCTGTTTCAACTGGTATGTGTGAAAGTCCGCATTTGTGTCTGTTAAATATTTTACGATTTTTCGGTACGCTTCAGGTGTGGCCGGTATTATTTTTGTATCATTTATTCTGTTTAGGCATGTATAGCTACCTGGGCAGATTTTATTAAGTTGAGTACACAACAATTGAAAATTTCTCAAATTTTTGACAAAGATAGGAGGTGGGCGTGGTTCTCGAGGTATAGGTGCATCTTCCATTTCTTCCCTGTCATTTTCAAGCACCTGGTATGGATTAGGTGTAAAAAATGGAGATTCCATTTCTTGTGAAGACGTACTTGGCAGTGGTTGAGACACAGATTCTTGAGTGTTCGCTGGAGGAGTTCCGGGGGGTGTTAATCGCTTACTACGACGTGTTTTCTGTTTAGGCGGTGAATTACGTGGGGTAGAGCCAACTGAATGGGACCTCTTAGTTGACATTACTTGGTGGTAATATCGCATATAAAAAAAAAGAAAGGGAAAAAAAAATAAATAAATAAATAAAACTACGTCTGCGTGTTATTACAATGGATGAACCACCGGCTGAGAACCAGCCAGTTACGTGGCTCAGCCACAACTGGAGAGGGGAGCCGTCAGCTGTTATGGCTATAGAGATTAAGCCTATAGACGCTAAATCACTAAATTCACTGTCTGTAATAGTACACAGTAAATAACAACACTACTCACTGTGGTGTTAGTCCATTGTTGTTGTTTTGATGTCTGCTTAACTAGTTTTTTTTTAAAAAAGTAAAACTGAGCACTTATTCTACTAAAAAATAGTAAAACTGTGGGACACGACGTGAAATGTGGGTATTCAAATCAGGCGCATGCGCAGAACTGTCAAACATTTTTAAGATCTGAAGATATTCTTCTTGATCTTACCCTGCTTCAAGATGCTACTTTGTACAGTAACAGGATAGAAAGCTCGGTAAGACATCCAGAGATTCTCTGAGAGAGGATTAGGAATAAAACCAACAGACAATCCGGAAATATATAATCCACCTAGAGTACACCACCAAGGACAGAGACCGAGGGTGGTCGGCAAACCAAAGAGGTTCAAGAACAGTGAAAAAATCTAGATCCGTGCATTATGGTTATTCAGAGCAAGGGTAGATTCTAAGATTTATTTACGTTTTGTTTTTTACGATTTTTTTTTAGATGATATCATAATTTGGAGGAAAATATTACATTTCTTACTTTAAAAAAATGTAATAAATTGAAATAAATTCTAATAAAGATAAATAAAATCTTATTATCTCATATCTCGAGCCATTTAATATAGATTGTTGTTGGCATAGACGAGATAATTAATTAATTCCATTGAAGTATTAATAACGATCGGTTTCTCACAAGGTGAATAATTGTTTACTTTTTTCTAGCTAATTAATGATAATTTATTCCCAAAGACTATTAGTGATAGCATTTTTTAAATTGGCTGATTTTTTACTCTCAATAATTGCTCCCACAGATCCACCACTGATCAGGTTGTGCATGAAGACAACCAAACCGCCTGGCGTTTGCTGAAATTCTAAAAACAACTTCCTGTTTCCCGATTATCAGAGGTGCCCAAAAGAGAATTTCATAGAGAAAATTGCATCATCAATATTTTTGCGGAAAAGGCGCATTTTGACGGAGCTATTAAGTTTTGAGGGAGCATATTTTTAGAATGCAAACCAAGAGACAAGAGGAAATCAAAAAACAGACCGGATTAAGTGTAATTGTACATGTTCTACATTTTTAAAAACATACTTTCGCTTGCACTGTTTTTAAAAAGAGCAGTGCAATAAAATATGTTGGAGCGAGGTAAGATTCCTACGCCAACTACTTTGGAGAGGGGGGGATGAGAGAGGGAGAGGAGAGCGAAGTATGGCCACTCCTAACGATTATGATACCCAGAGTAGGGCCGATCGGTTTGAGTTTGTGGGCGGGGTGGCCAAATGCCTAATGCCAAACAGCACCGCCGTTGCCCGGCAACCTGATATATCATACAAATGATAAATGATAAATTCACGAGTTAGCGTCCCGGTGCTGGGGGAGTCTTTTAAACCCTGCCTACATCCCCTGGCTCTGGGAAACCCCGTATAGAGCCTTAAAGGCGAGGAAGGGGAGGACCTAACAAAAAAGGTTCGGTTTGAGGCGCTTCCAGAGCAGAGATGGGCAAATGCTACTCTGAATACCGAGTAACAAGTATTTTACTCAAACTGAATCACTAATGAGAATTTAATCACTCCTTCAGTTTATCGTTTGACATCAACTGAAGTAGTAACTCAATTCTTTGGTCCTTAATAAAGGTCACTGTTTGAGTGAAATACTTGGTACTCAGTACTCAGAGAAGCATTTGACCATTTCTGCTCCTGAGTAGACGGATTGGCCTAACATTCCCAAGGTTAGGATAGTCTTTGGAAAAGTCTCAAGCTGTGTGGCTTTCTTCGATGGTGATTATCCAAGTATCTTTCACTACAGTTCTGATGGTTAACTATATAAGTGTCATGGTACCCATTAGACGCTGATTAACTATAGCAAGCAACTTCAACATTATTGGTGTAATGTACCCTCATACAGTAAAAAGTTGAAGAAGTCCAATATTGACCGTGTAACAGGATCTTTTGTCAAGAGGTCATGAAATTTTCAATACGGTAAGGGTTAATAGAGGAACAAATTTGAATGAGAAATCTAAAAAAGATAAAAGTTGATCTCTTATCTAATTTTATGAATATCTGATATGATTTATTATGGTGATTCATATATTTATGACAATAAATCCCAGAAATTTATTCGTGATCAGAATGAAGGGGAAAGTTTATGTAAGGTATAAATCGCTCTCCTATTCAAAATTCACGCGTGAGTTATCACCCCAGGTGCTATCATCGCATTGACTCGAACAGATACACTTCCTCGTCCCGAATAGGAGAAGCAGCCCCCATCAGTGATAGGAGCCTAGCGCGGCGACACATTAGCTTTGTGCTGGGTTCTCTCAACGTTCGGCCAACATCAGCGCTTCATATCAGCGAATGCTTTCCTCCGTAGCCTTCTCAATAAGCTCTTATCTTTCGAATATGGCACTTTCGACGAGTTTCATTTGTGCTGAGTGCTTCAAAATCACAAGGCCTCAGAACACTACTTGAATATTCAATTTGCTAACACTGTTTGTGTTAATTTATCGAACAGAAATATTGTAATTTATTGTAATTAGAAACTATGCCATAAAGTGTGATTTTGAGCTAATTTTGTCAATTTTATTTTCATATAAGTTGTTGAAAATATTAAAATCTGTCACAATTAAGGACATTTATTATAGTATTCAGAGAGCATATTCACACTCTGATTACAATATATAATTATAAACTAAACTGAAAATAATAATACTTAAACTAAATATATATAAACACAAAGAACTAACCTAATAAAAAAAACAATTATTTATTACTGATTTAGATCACACGGTAGAAATGAAAACATTAATACGGCGGGATTAATAATATGAAATATAAATTATAAATGATGGTTCATTATAAAGATGATGAAGCACTGAATATTCCCCTCGCTTACTGTATGCAGTTTCGATTTTTAGTTTCTGAGATATTTTAATCGATGTCTTCAATAAAACTTATTTAGTTTTCGACACTACTTTTTCCTTTTTCGAATCTATAACACCTAGTGTTGCCTAAAATCGTTCTTACCTTTTCAATAATCTTAAAATATCTGGCAAAGCTGACATTCGTAATGGCCATTTCATTAAATTGGCCATACATTAACGATTTTTCAGAGGTTATCAGGTGAAACTACAACATGTCAGAGCCAGTATAGTATTTCAAAAACTATAATATATTCCGTATGTGTGAAATATTTTGAAGGTAAGCAATACACAGCGATGAATATTATAATTAAATTGTTTTCAGCAATAAAGAGGGGGAAATAGTAAATAAAGTTAGAATAATTTATAGTTGATATTTAAACATCAGCTGTTTTCAAGCGAGGTCATTAAGTTTTGCTTTGATGCATAAACTTTATTCCCGCTACCTGAATTACTTACTATATTACGTATTCTACTCAAATAAAACTTTCGCTCAAAACGGTGCTAAAATGATACAAAGTTGATGAATGGAAATGAATAATCAATGAATATAGCAGACCTTCTGACTTGAGAATAATCTACAATTCAAAAATTCCGTGTTCCAATTTGTTGGACCATAAGTTAGCATTAGCTCTGTGACTCTTTCGAATAGTTAAATTGAACGGAGTATGAACGGTCATCTTCATGAACATTTGGATCTGTTATATTCAAATACATTTTAATAATAATAACTACTAGCATTCATGCATTAATTTTTTTTTTAAAAAAAACACTTTATTCAGAAATATTACAATTTGTCACAGTTAAGGACACTTATAATAGAGTTCAGAGATTGCATTCATACCGTATATACAAAAATATAAATAAATAAAGTAATAACAAAAGAATAAGAAGAAAGAACAAAAGAGTAAAGAAAAAAAAATATATATACACATAAGTAAATAAAAATAGAAATAAAAGTAAAACAAACACCTTATATAAAACATACATTATTTACAATTTGCCAGGTGATCTCCGAACCAATCCTGTCCCCTCCACATGTGGAGGGAAAAGGGAGGCTTAGGAGATCCCTACGCTTCTCCCTCAGCCACTTCACTGGTAACATGCATTAAATAAAAACAACTTAGGGATCCAATGACTAGATGTGAATGCAGTCCGTGGTACATACTCCTTTTTATTAAATTATTAACATCCGCCTAAAACATCGTTCATAGCTTCATCTCATTGTAACCTACAAATATTTTATTTACAAATGTTTTCAGAATCGCGGCGTTTTCATTTTCAATATGGAGACCGCCAAACTTTCTCTATTTAATTAGGTACTAAAAACTCATAAATACTTATGTGTGTTCCACCTGAATCGTAAGATAATTTGAGCACAAAATCGAAAAAAAAAATGTGGCCTACAGAAATATTGGCTCGTTTGGTTTATATAATCTCATTATTTTTACATTTTGGGGGTATAGGTCAGGCCAACCAACCCTATACTTTTGTAGGCCATCTATCTTTTCGATTTTGTGATAATTTTATAATACAATTGAAATGGGCATTTATGAGTTTTTGGTACCTAATTAAATAGACAAAGTTTGAATTTTCAAGAATAAAATATTTGTAGGTCACGATGAGAAGTTTAAGGTTAATGATTTGATAAAAAGGGGTCTGTATCGAGGACTAATATTTGAAGTACGGAAGGTTATGTACACTTGTTTAATCCATTTACTTGTAATTTGTCTTATTTTTTCAAAATTATAATTTTCCAAACCTATTTTTATAGATTTATAGAACCAGAGATTGAAGCGGTTTGGTCATTAAATGAGGATTGACAAAAACAGGATGCCAAAAAGACTTGATGAGAATTCACCAGATGGAAGAAGAAGTTGAGGGGGCACCAAGGGTTACAGAAGAGATAGTGTATTCCAAAGACGGTAGTTGAAGATGAAAAAAGTCCATGTAATAGATAGAGAGAAGTGGAAGGCAGAAGTTGAAAAACCATTTGTTGCTGAATGTGCCTGTTGAGTTAAGCAAAGAACAAAATTTGTAGCGATGTATCTGTTATTTATCGTATAAATAAAAAATATTAATATGAGAACGAGTTAGTCGAGGGTGCGGTCAAATAAATACTAAATTAAAATATAGTAATTATTTTAATTTTTGCCGACGTTTCGACCCACTTTGCAGGTCGTCTTCAGGGCTACAAAAGATACAAAACATGCTGAAAATAAAAAAAAATATAAGTAGATATAAAATAAGAAGAAGTTGTCAGATACAGAAATAAAAGATGGTATCAGAGATATAGTGGGTGACAATGTAGTTAAATATTAATAATAAATAATAAGGCTTAGCGAACCCGAAGGTTCGATGCCGACACCACCAATCGCTTGTTACACACCTCCCTCCACCGTTCGCCGTCCAAACCCAGTCCCTTCAGATCGGCTTTAATGCAATCTTCCCACCTTCGCTTCGGTCTACCCCTCGGACGCTTACCATTCGGCACAGCAAATATTAACCTTTTAGGAATTCTCTCGTTACTAAGCCCAACAACTTTACAAGCCCATTTGATTCGCCGCGATAAAATTACATCAATTATATTACCCGGATACAGCTCACGCAATTCGAGTTAAATATTAAGTATTATATATGTAGAAGATAGAAATAAATGGAAAATAAGTATGAATAAAAATAAAAATAAAGGAGAATATAGCATGTAAGTTAAAAGTAAACAGATTGCGATAAAAGATAAGGAATAAGTGTCTAACAAACTAATAGAGATTACATTAGATAACTATGGGTTAACCGATAAAGAAAATGAATGTTAACGAATAAATAGATTGAAAATTGAATAAGTATTGTTACAGTAAAGTTAAAATAAGAATAAGATAACATAATAATAAGATATCAGTGGATAACAAGCTAGTCGAGGTTACCTTTAATTGTAAGTAAACAGGTAACGGGACTAAAGGTTAAGAAGTGAAGAAATTGAAAGATTAATAGGGTAACATTAGTGTAATATCGTTAGGATAGATTATTAAGTATAAATAACTCTATAAGAAAACAATAATTTTAAAAGAGAACTTTAAAATGTAAGAATAAATGTAAAACAAGGTTATGATGATAAAGAAACAAAAACAAGTTTTACTATATATAGATGACAATTGACATTCAGTTTTTTGAAAGCGGTAATGAAATAGTAGGATGCATGAAGATAATAATAAGGTGTATAGTTGAAGGATAGGTATGTTAAGAAAGAATCATAATAAAAGTCAAAACATACCGTAGGATGTAGCACTGCGGGAGGCAGTTGAAACACTGGCAGTGTAAAAAAAAAAGCTCTAGTAAGCAGTGTCAAAAAAAGTTCTAGTAAAAATATGCCCGACTAACTCCTTCTCATATTATATCAACGGTCAACCATCTCTACATCATTAAAAAATATTAATCTTTATTACTAATTTTACTAAAATGTGACAGTTTGTAAAATTTGACAGTGATAATTTTCATAAACTTTTTTTGTTTAATTAACTATTCACACACACTATGCGATTTAATTAAACTAATTATAACATTGAATTAATAGATTTGTATCCCACCAGGAAATTCTTCCATGAGCAGTTTTAGAGAAACCGAATAATATATGGTTAGAAAATCATACCCTATTACAAATTTGTTTAACATATTTTTATATATTTGTTTCTTAATAATCTACAAATTCTTAACTACAAAAAGAACTTTTTTAATTGTGTACAATGAATCGATTTTATTTATATAAAACTTATGCAAATACCTAATGCGTGTTAGGTAACGAGAAGTTTGTGAAACTTGTGATAAGTGATTAAAGAAACCTTTTATTGTTACTAATTATATCTGATTTTTTTAAATTAAATTAAAATGAAATCATGAAGAATGCATTAATACTTAATAAGTAAAAATTTATAAAATATTTCTAAGGGAATGGTTACATAAAGCGACGCATGCAAAGGTTTTCGAATTAGCTACGATATAAGTTTCAATTTAGAGCAAGGAGGTACACTTGTAGGAATAATTAATTATTTGAGGGTAGCAAGTGTTTTAAAAAAAATTAAGATTATATACACAGTATATACATCGACTTTAGTTCAAAACCGCAATAATTATCACCTTAACTCCTACACCTTATCGATAAAATTGGGGCAGATTGGATATTCGATTGTTACTCCAAGATACGTTTTTACGAACGTATTCATACTGCATTTTTCTGTTATCACCTGTTATTATTCTGACCTATCATCACCTCTTTTTTTTTTTTATTATTTTTCCCCTACCCGATATTCCTGGCACACGGGATTTCGGCAGTAGTGGTTATAATACGTTGGTTACACGTACACTCACTACTGCCAATATAATACTTTATTCTTAGTCAACATGTTTTATTATACATCAATGAAGGATAGTTAGGTTCAACTGTGATGAGGCCCGATGCACGGTTGTACATCTTACTGCTGGCGCCATACCTTATCCTCTGCCGTATAGCATGGTCAGCAGCCCTCCTGGCACTCTGCATCCGGTGGATATCCTCACCTCTACAACCACTTTCATAACTCTACCTGTGATAAAGCTCTGGCATCATCTGAGGAATGTAAAAATAAGGAGAACCTTCCATTTTAAGTATGATCCCTTTGTTTATGCAATGGAGCGCGTTGAGCATTTATAAGGTTCTCGAATGATTTAAATTTACTACTTGTAAAAGGAATCTTCGTGCTGAAAATAAGTACCCTATCTAATTAGGATATAAACATCGCTAATTAGCATTTCGCTACAACCTAGTTATAGATAAAGCGAGGAAAGAGGTGCTTGCTTATACAGGAGAGCACTTTATTTCAGACTAAGTCCTAAAAGGACCCTTCAGTACTCTGATGATGGAACGTCTCATCATCATCTATATAACTTTTATTAGTCTTCGTTTATTTTATAATTTTTACATATATTTCTTATACTTATAATTTTTTAATTTATTTAATTGGAAATTAAAATAGGTATTAATTAGCTAATTATTAATATGTGGATTGAAAACTTTTTATTAGAGAGCTGCTGTTTCTGAAAACGTTCTGAAATCTTCATTGAAACGTAATAAATTACTCGACAAAAAAGAATAATAAATTGGCGAATTTATCTAAGAGTAAATATTTTACTGCCGAGGTCCAAACAGCTTTCTTGAGAACTTCACTACAGAGGAAAGCGGGCACATTGGCACGCATCTGTTCGCTCTATTGTACACGCAATGCGAGATATAACAACAATACACGCAATGTAATAAATAACAAATAATTTATTTGTACTTCTTCCCAATAGTTAAATACATTTTTATTGGATATTCTTTTATATTTATCTGAACATTTTAGTAGTTGTAAATAGAGATACCCCTTTGCCCGTTTCGATTTTAGCACCTTATTGTTTCCAACTTCTTAAATAGTTAGGATACTAAAGGGTAGATATTCTTCTGAGATAACATACCGAAAATATGCGATATTGGATTAAATAAACAAAGATAGCACAGTAATTGAATAGACATATCATTATTTAATGGATGATGCTAAGAAATATGCATCGAAAAATAGTGTCTGACGGAGAAAGTTTTCCAATACCTGTCGTGATTTTCATTGCTATTTAATTACGAACCCATTGAAAATTAATAATATCGGTCACAAAGAGATAATCATATAAACAAAATGGTTATATTACATGTAAAGAGAAGTAAAGGCTCGAAGTAGGTTGTTTAGTACAAAAAAATTATGGTAGTAATAAAAACGAATCATATATATATATATATAGTTTTAATAAATAGATGAATTAATTAATATGAATTGTATTCGGTTGCAAATAGATAATAAGAAAGTACAATAAAGAAAAAAACAGTTATATTACGAGTATTTGAATAAATTTTTTTTTCAATTTATTCGACTTCTATTTATTTTTACTTTCAGTTATTTATATGTATAAATGAAATATACAACTAGAAAGAGTTAAAAATTCAAATACAACTCTGTTGATATTAATGTCATCAATTGTGAAAAAAAATGCATAATTGTCGTATTAAGCCACTTAATACGAACAAGTGTCAAAATAAGACTAAACTCTGTACCAGTAAAAGTAAAGTAAAATAAAAGACTTTAGACTTTCTACATTTTAATACTAGTGATGCGGCTGGAAAAGTGGCACTGGGATCTCTGGAGTCCTGATTTGCTTTCCACATGTGGGGAGAAAAGCCTGGCTAAGAGATTCCTGGGCGAATGTATATATTGTATATAGGTATGAATGTGTTTAGAAGTTTTTATTTTATTTTGTTTGTTTATTTATTTTTTTTATTTTATTTTTTTTTCCTATTAATTTATATTTTTTTTATTAGTATTATTTATTTACTTTTTATATTTATAGTTACTTCTGTATTACTTGTATATACTGTATGAATGAGGACTTCTAGCCTTAATACTTATAGCCCTCCAACAGTGGCTGATTGTATTATTATTCAATAAAAAAAAAAGAAAAAAAAAAAAAAAAAAAAAAAAACTTTCTACATGTTTTGCTTGAAAAAAACACAACAAAAAGTGGTGAAAAACTTCTTTGGTAATTGTTTATTTTGAATATCATCTCTTTTTCTAATAACCAGATTTTTCCCAACTGTGAATCATATAAACCTCTTATAACAGTTTTTTCATTATGTTTCAAAAGAAACCATGATTAAACTTTATAAACGATATGTTTCGAATCGGCCATATTACGTTAATAATTAATGATGAATAATCACACATAAATTTAAAGACGTTAAATTTATAATAGATACATAAAAAAAGACAAGGATTTATTATATATTTATTGAATATTAGCAGTCTGCCACACTCAAGGGCAATAAGCATTAGAGCTAAAAGAATCCACTCCTACAATACATACAAACAAGAAAAATAATTGAAGGTATTTACAGAGTAAAAAAAATAAAAATAAAAGATTTAATAATTAAATAATATTCTTCTAAAGCTCATTCACATAAGTATACAATTAGTAGTATACAATTATATAAGTATACAAATATATACAACCTAAACACAATTGAATACAAAAGAAGAAGAGACTTTAACAGATAATTACATTAGTGAGTTATGTATCAATAAGTAATTATAACAGGTATGGAGGAAGGTGGACTATACAATTATTATGAGGTTAGCAGTATTTTTCAACCGATCGACCGGAAGGCACGAAGGTTTTGGCAGGTCTATCAGGAATTCCATTACTGCTTCCGCCGATACCTTTATTTTTGGTGGATCCACTCTAGAGAGTTCTACTACGGAACATCCACCACGTGTATATCGCGATATATATAGTATACGAAAAAGGCCTTTCATACTCCGTTAGTATATATCAATATTAATAATAAGGACTAACAATTACACAATAAATGCTGATGATGAAGATAAAACCCAGAAATTAAATACTAACAGAACAAATGTTTTATTCAAGTATTATTATTCCAATTTTACCTATAAAACATTAAGAATTAAGTTTATAGTAATATATTTTTTTTTTTGTATTCAGAACAAAAGAAAACATTTAGATAAAATTCCAGTGTATAAGATTGACAAAACAAAAATTAGAAGTGAACATTTTCTCTAATATGATGGGTCAGTCTTAAATTTCGAAAATAGATATATCAATAAATAATATGATGTGTAATATAGAAGATTATATAAAAGAAGCTTGAAGATTTTTACAATTCTAATCTAAAACTTAATAGTATTTTCGAAACTTATATAAGCGAAATCTGTAAAACATATCCGAAAAAAACAACAAAAAACTATGATATATAAAGACAGGTTAAACAATTAAATATATATTACTATAATTATAAAAAGCTCTGCAAATAATTCAATATGTCAATGTTTACTGTTTTTATTAAATAGAATCATACAACATTTTTAAAGGACCTAAACACACGGTTGATATTATCGCGCAATCCAATGAAATCAAAATCGTAAGCTAGTTTTGATTTATTCAAAAAAAATATTACGAATTTCTGTACAAACGACTAAGATGGAATCCTTACTCAAGATGGAAACAATAAAAATATTTGCCGATAATAATGTTCCTTATAACTATTCTAATACATCAATTTATTACAAAATATTTATCTACTAGTATACAAAATACGACCAGTTTGGATCCGATGGTTTGTAACACAAAAATATTTTATTATTATTTTTTAAAATGTACTATAGCAAAGATCACCAATAATAAATGTTTTCACTGTAAATGTTTATGTATTTATTATTCAACGCTTCGGCCTATCGAGCCATTTTCAAGAATCTACAAAATATTTTTTTAAAAATTAAAAATTTTCATAATTTAAAAAAAATATATCATTGTAATATAATTCGTCAGTTTGATCATTCCCTTATTTCATAGAAATAAAAAAAAAAATATTTCAAATCCACATTCCTAAACAACGCTTTAACAAAAAAATATCATAGTGTTTCTTTTGACAAAATATATAAAAACTATAACACAAAAATCGACGAGTTCAGCACTTTGCAAGAAATAAGGTAATGTTCATAGACCAAAGGAGAGGGGAGGAGGGTGATTTGTTCGGAACTACGCTCCACAACAAGTTATGTTTCTCCCTAATAAATTAGCTGAGCACTGTATAATATTGTGAGTGTGTACACTAAAATAATCCGATGGCCTACTAAACAAAATAAACCAAATTTCGCCTCAAACTGGTCCCAGAAGAACAGTGCCTTACTCACTGAGCTAGCCTCTTCAGACACCTATTGCAACATTCTAAGAGTCTGAAAAGATGAGCTTACACTTCAGGTGATTTCAAATTGCGCAATCAAAGGAAACGAAGATATGGATAGCGGTAGCATTAAGTAGGACATAAAATTGTTATTGAGGGCAGTAAAAGTTCGAAGTGGGTTGTTTTAATACACGATGGTAATAAATGATAAATGGAAAATGATGGTGGTAATAAAATGAATCATAAATATATATTTGATATTGTTAAACATTTTGCATTTATGATAAATTTTAAGTGCTTGAGCAAACAATAACTTCTAATGAATGAAGAGTAGTTTCTATCATTTATAGTCAAAACGGAGCATCTTCATTATATTGAAGGGTCAGACCTAAGTCTGATTCGAATATAATTATTAAAATACATCAGCATCTACTGCAATACTTGTTCCGACCGAAAAACCTGTCAAAACAAAGCACTACATCTTTAAATGATATACGATTTTAACATTCAGTTAAAATTTAATCCAACTGGATAGATATTCAACGATAGAATATTTAATTAGCTGATCCGAAATGGTTAGGGATGGTTGAAGATCCTCCAGTTTCTGTACAAGGTCGTTTTTACAGGTTACTGAGAAACCAATTAAATGTCTACTTAGTGTGTAACTGTATAACTTATGTTAGTGTATTAATGTATGAATTGAATATTACTCGCAATCAGTAAAATAAGTCACCTTTCTTTTTAAATTTTGGATATAATTCCTCCTGGTTTTCAGCTTCCTTGTACTTTTAGGGTATATTTAAACAATAAGAAACGAAAATTGTTTGAAGTAATAATTATAAAGATAAAATGGCTCTTAGTGATGGAATAACTGAAAGTGGATTTAACTTATTTTTTCAATAAAATGTATTTCAATTAATGCTTATTGGAGCAGTCATGGAAAAGTTTATTTATTAATGTTAAAGTAAAATGGTAAAAAGTACTCCATGATACGAAATACAGTCAATAATTGTAAAAATTAAAAAAAAAAAATACATTATTGTAACGCGGTTGGGAGAGAAGCGCTGGGATCTCTTAGAGTCTCGCTTTGTCCTTCACACGTGGGGGAAAGGGCTCGACTCAGAGATCTCTTGCCTAATTGTAAATATTGTATTTAATTATGAATGTTTTTCTATTTATTTCTATTACTTATAATTTATTTAATTTTGCAACGAAATTCTATTACTTCTGCATTTCATTTAATTTTAACTCTAAGTTACATTTCCTTAGTTTATTATAGTTTTTGCCTTTGTTATATAGATTTTTATAATTTTTTATTTTTTTCATTTATTTATTTTTTATTATTATTATTTTTATTTTTTTTATGATATTGTATATATGGTATGAATGCGCCTCACTCAGCCTTAGTACTTAGTACCCTTAAGTGTGGCAAAATGTATTATTTCTCAATAAACAGATATAAAAAAAAACATTATTGTAAATTACCCATAATGACAATAATTACCACACAACTTGTTTATTATTTGTGGAAGGTAGCGTGGATAATGTATAGTACCAACCATCCAATTTATTGACCTGTGTCTGGTACCCGTTTTAGAGTTTTATAAGCCTAGGAGCCGTCATTAAACATATGGCTACCGCTCTTATATAGCTCTTTTTTCTGCTACGGTACTTCTTTTAGCGGAAAAGAAATCTATATTAGAAATAAGGGGGCAACATAAGACCGCTACTTTATTTTATCCTTTATTTGCTGTTTTCTTCAGTAGGTATCATGTATTAACCTTTTAACTATATAGCTTCATTAAAGCTAAGCATCATCCATAACGTCAATACTTATTATCAATTCAGTTATGTTTAACTGTTACATTTGTTGATATTAATGAACTACTTTTAATGAACGTATCCAACATCTTCGGATCCTTCAGTAAAGGAAGACAATTATATGAGGAGTAGAACTAACATAAGAGAGAAATTAAACGACGGGATGTTCAAGATATGAGATGTTTCCTGCGAAGGAGTTGGGTTAAATATGACCCCTACAAGAATTGTTTATCTGAAACTCTTGTAATGTATCTCCTTTCTCCTGTCAGGATACGGAAGTACAGGAAATAGTTCAGAAGGATCAAAACAACTTACAGTTGCATAGCATTATCTGTATTTTAAGAAATCCATCATTAGCCCAACGACTAAATATTTGAAAATCTTGAAACTCGTCGATAATGGGAAAAAGTGAACTGAAAAGAACATATGGCAATGATAATAGATTTGTAAAGAGTAGAACGAGTGAAAGAATAAATGATTTATGTACATAAAGAAAAGAACAGAAAAAAGAAGTACAGAATAGTAAAGAAAAGTAAAAAGAAAATAAAAGTAGGATTTAACTTAAATATCTATTTATAACAGCAACAGTCATATAAAATAACAGGATATGACTGAAGGCTCGATCAACCTATGTCATGATAAACTCTACCTAAGCTATTTAAATTATTAACATTTAAGAGGTGAAAATCGTTGATTTGTTTGACAATATTTGTTGAGGTGCATTAATTTTATTTAATGTTTATAGTCCAACTTTTATGAGAAAAAATTCTACGGTAGATTCACTGTATATCGTTAATCAAAATGCTTTATACAAAATAAAGATATGAATTGAATGCGTATACTTACCTACTTAAGCCCATTTGGACCTACGCTTCACAGATATACGGGACAGCAAAAAAGACTCACATACGTAAACTACAGACTTTTCAATCTAGAACTTTCAGGACTATCACCAAGGCTCAATGGTACGTCACTAAAATTACTTTACATAAAGACATACAGATGCCAACAGTTAACGACTACATACGTACACACTACAAGATATTTCATAATAACTTAATGGGACATTGATCATTGATTCGAGGCATGGCCACAGCTACCGTGAGATCAACTCATTGATTCGAGGCATGGCCACAGCTACCGTGCCCGAAAACACCCGAAGGAGGCTTAAAAGAAACTGGATGATTGATCTCCTCCATTAGCTATAAATAATACATAATTTTGGTGATGTGTTCTAGATCCTAAAGAAAGGAATCATGACCTCATAAAAAAAAAAGAACTTAAGAACTAATACTAGGAACTAAATATAGTTTCTTGCATCAAAAAGGGTCATCCTGGGTCATATGAATAAAAAATATTCTCCAAAAATATTAATGGAAGAACCTCCAGGTGGAGAAAGAGGAAGGGGTAAGCCTAGACTAAGTGGGGTGGTAAATGTAGAAGCTGGTCTGAGGTCACTTGGAGAGGAGCTGCTGAGGCTAGGTCTGAGTGAAGGACAATTTGTTCAGAAGACCAAGATCCTTTACGGACCGCAGCGGCGAAGAAAAAATAGAATTAATCTCTAAATTATATTTGTGTGAAAATTTGATTGGTCATCAAGCATTTTCTTTTCTCTTTTAGTAATTTATCGACATAATGGGAAGCCCTATTTCTCGATATTAATTTCTCTATCAATTTACGGATGTTAGTTTAAAAATCGGCTGAATCCATTTCAAAAACTTTATGGAGGAAACCCAAAACATATTACTGTGCCCTTTTTGATCACGGTGACCATAAGAGTTTGAGCCTATTGTTAAATGCATAGATACATTTTGGTTAATAAGTCTGTATATGGTGATGTAGCTAGTGAATTGAGAACTTATGCAAAATAAAATAGCTCCTCATTTAAATATTATTAATATTTGTAGTGAAAGCTCGATCTGGTAATTAAGAATAATAGTTTCGCCCAGACCTTTCATATATTAGAAACATTTCATTCGTTCTCATTAAGATTCAAACTGTTTTAAGGTTTGTTATTTGTGACGATACGCATTATAAAAAAAATTGTATACATTTTCCACTTCATGAACCTGTAGCTATTACTCTTCAATATCATTACTCTGCGTTAATATTAAACTAATTGATATCCGGATTGGATTACAGTAGCAACCAGATCATTTATCATTTACGGTCGAATGCAAATGATCAGCTGCCAATTTTCACCAGAAAAGCCATTAACACTGGCCTCTATAAAAGAGAACAGGATCTTTCAAATTACAATCAATTACATTAAAGAGGGCCACTTTCATACATACATTTATTTTACTTAACCATAGACATTAAAAAAAATATCTTTTTCAAAATACAAGAGGAGGTTCGTTGATACTTGATGTATTATAAACCTGAAGTGTAAATATAGAGCCGAACATCTTCAAAACACCTGCTCTAATAACTGATATAGAATTTTAATCTTCTACCAGTATTGAAAAATGAATTATGATAACCTTACCAACAAAAGGAATTTATTTTAATATTTTTCAAATAAAACATAATTATAATTTTGTGTCTGTAATTAGGGCATTTATATTTCTATAAATCTGTTTTAATTAATAAACTGATCGAAGATAACAAATACGTGTAATGTTAAATTGTAAGCTTGCCTGACAATACAAATTCAATTAAAGTTTTAATTAATTATTGTTTTCATAAAGCTGATTGGTGTTTATTAATTATTGGGAATTCGTTTATTATTCAAAATCTAATTAGATCCACCGTAGTGCTCGACAAATAACAAGTGAATAAATACAGCGATGTTTATTAGTCATTAATGATTTATCATTCTTTGCAGCTAATCCATAATTAATCTTTTAAATATTTAAACAAAAAAGATATTTTTTTAATTTAAAATGTCATCAAAGTGTAAAAATATCCTATACCCATAATTTTTAATCTCGTTTTAAGGATAAGAAATCAAACGGAAGATTTAGAACAATGGACATGAGACAATTGAGAATTTCTGGTTTTGTTGCACATGTTATTTTTATTTTTAATATTTGACATAGTAGTAGTATATTAAATTAAAAAACATCTAGCTAATATGAATTATTTATTATTAATTTCGTTGACTCCTACTGGAACATAGGGCATCCATCAGTTCTCTCCATTTGTCTCTTATTATCAGCAATCCTCCTTCCATTATTTTCCAATACGGCCTAATGCCTTATCTACGGACCTGCGCCACGTCACTCTTGGTCTGCCTTTCCTTCTTGTTCCTTGAGGATTCCATTGAAGGGTTATTTTTTCTATTGCTTATTTTTTTCCCTCAGTGTGTGCCCTACCGATTTCCATCTTCTCTTCTTTATTTCTAGATTGGTTGGTTGCTTTCTATAGCCCTCATTAGACAGAGGTTCCGCCACATAATTCCCAGTATTTCACCCAGACATCGGTTAAAGAAGGTCTGTAGCGGGAGAGTGATGGTTTCGGTTACCTTCCATGTTTCGCTGCCATAAAGAAGGGTCGATTTAACGTTTATATTGAAAAGTCGCATTTTCGTATATTCAGATATTTATTTTAAGATCTTTATGTACTCCAACTTAGCTTGAAAGTACGGGTAATGTAAGGTTACCAACCTCTTCCAGCCAGGATATGGTGGAAATTAATATCTTTGCTTCACCATGAAATAAAAAAATAAAAAACATGTTACTCATGAATTACAAGGTGCTGACTGAACTGAACTGAAAGTGTAATGGTTTATCGTTTAATTACCACTTCTATAACAATTGACAAGGGTACCAGTAAACGCTGTACGAGTAAAAAAATCTATACAACTTCAAGACATTGTTTGATCTTGGATTTTGTGAATACAGAGTAGTGTTTCTCGGTCAACGGTTGTACAAGGAGAAAACCGCCAGGTTTTCTATCTTTTTTTTTTTCTTTAATAAGTAATATTACACTTTATCACAAGCTCCCTTAATTAATTATTTATATCAGATTACCCACTTAGCAGGGCATGGGGAGGGATAGAAGTAAGGATAGAAGAGGATAGAAGGGATAGAAGTCGATCTTGATGCAGAAATAGGTGAAAATGTGAGGATATTTTAAGCAGACTGACCTTTTGAAATGGCAGTGGAATCGCTATAGATAGAAACAAAGCTCACCGGTACAGATTTTCAATTTTGATTGGGGTACAGGTGGACCAAAAAAGATACACACACACACACACATACACACACACACACATATATATATATATATATATATATATATATATATATATATATATATATATATAAAATCCAATAATAATCATAAAATCAATAATCAATAATCCAATAATCATAAAATCCAATGATATTTTAATATTTATTATTATCTTAGAATATAAATGACAATTTGAATAAAAGTGACATTTAGGTCAATCAAATAGTTGCATAGTCTAGTAAGCTAGATCGATAATAGTTTACACATTTTATTCATTCATATAGCTTCTTTATTATGGATTTATATTATTTTTATCTCAAATTATTGGAGGGGCTAAACGTCATCTTTGCCTTCCCCCCTCCCCAATGAATAGATGGCAAAAAGGGTGGTACTCCCTGGGTCCCACTTGCAGGAAGTGTAACTGTGATTTTTAAAAAAAATGAAATAATCACTCCACTGAAAAAAAAAATTCTCTAACCTGACATTCATAGGATTATAATAATTAGTGGTATTATAATATGAATATATTATGTACATGACGTTACTTCTATTGCATATTTTGCATTTTAAGGACGTTTCATCAATGTTTATTGTGGTTTACTTGAGAACTATTGAAACGGCAAGAAACCGCTAGACGTTTCCCATTGCTTCAGCACTTACTAGACAAACGCTCTAAACTTCCAATTAATTAAAAAAGACTCATATACATGACTATAATAAGGCCTATTTGGACTTACGGAGTTGAGAAATGGGGATCCACTAAACCTTTGAATTCCTCTCGTATCCAATCCTTACAATCCAAAATCCTTCGTAAAATCCTCAATGCTCCTTACTTTGTTACAAATAAAACCATCCCCAATGACCTTAATGTTCCTTATGTTTCAGATCTGGCCCAATCCAGATTCCTACCCTTTCATAATAAACTTCAGAATCATCCCAACCCTCTCGTTTCTACCCTTGCTCCCTCTTCAAGTCCTGATAGCCCTCCGAGGCGTCTGAAAAGAAGATGGCCTCGTGATGTAGACATATCTTTAGAGTGTTGGGTAATTACTCGACAAGTGTTTTCACGTCATTATATCCATATGTTCAAATTTACTAAATGTATTTCTTTAATACAGTTGTAAATATCATTAAAAAATAATATAAAAAAATTTGTCAAATATGTAAAGAGTGTATAATAAAAAATTGATGTGGTTCTTAACCAACCCTCGTACTTGAATGTAACAAAATGTTTTAAGAAAGTTGAGTGTCACTAAGAATAATTTTATGAGATAATGGATTTCAGCTATTAAAGTATAACGATAAAATATATCTTTCATGAACCACTAGCATCTCAGGGGAAAGGAAAATGTGGTATTTAACGGACATTCCCTGACTTAACTAACATTAGTTAATTAACTCAATGTCTATTTTATCCATTTTGTGAAGCTAAAAAAAAAATTAAAAACCGAGGCAACAGCCAGGGACCAATTAAGGCTCCCCTCGTTGCAACGCTGAACTCTATTCCATTGTTGCCAACTTCTATACTGGATTATATCAACTTAAATTAAAAAGTAGAACCTGTTTCCGTTCCTTTTTATATCCCCGAAGAATAAAGTTTTGAAATTAGTATATCCATAACTGATTAGGGTAAAACATAATGTTGACTTGAAGTTTGAAGCAGCAAGATTAAAAACTATGTATAGAAAAACACGAATTTTTTAATTCATTTGATGAATCTAATCTAATCTTCTTATATATTATAAGTCGCTGTTGCTGTTATTATAAGCTGAATATATAAGTCGCGAAATATTCTCGGCACGAATATTAATCTTGATTCCTAATTTTATACTAGGACTTAAATAAACGTGAATGTGAAAGTGGTAGGTTTCAAACCAAGCGATGTTGCCATCTCAACGAATCGAGACGTTACGAATTAATTCATAATTTGCGGATAGCTCAAAAAGTACACAATTTTTGGTCCATTATACACACGAGTATTTTAGTTCCTACAAAACGTTTAAGAAATCAACGAAATGAATAACAGTTATGTCCGATAAAATATTTTAATTGTATATATTTTTTTTCAGACTGATTTTCGATTTATATCTCCGAGCAGAGCTTCATTCTTCATTACACCAATTTTATATTTGGCATACAATTATAGTATAAGTGAAATATTGAAATGAAACAATTTGTACCGACCCACACTGGGGCGAGCTAACGCTGCTGTTGGACATTAGAGGAAAAAATTTTTTTTGAATTTGGAAGTTAAACTGCATTAGTGACTAATTAATATCCTTTCCCCTTAATTCCCGGCAATTTTTAATTTAATTATTGCATTACTAATTCCCTGAGATAGCAGAAATGAAAGCCATCTTATTTATATTTAGAGCAGGTTTGCCGATATTTTTTGTCCAAACCTAACGTTATGTGCTGGACAGAATTAGGTACTTCTAGTGAATCCAAAGACAGCTGAAACATCGGTTTTTAAAAAATGTACATAGTTGTTACGACGTTACAAACGATTGAAAGCAATTTGGAAATATTTCGGAAATCTTCCAAAAAACCGGACAGTCCCTATTGTTAAAAAAGGTTTAGACTTCTAAAAACAGTCTTCAGGTCTTACCCCAAATTACGACAACGGAAGTTATTGAGAATTTAACACATCGGAACGTTTTATTTAGAGTAACTACCATTACTTTTGATTTATTTACATTTTTCAATAGCGTATTAGAGTCTCTATCAACCCAATTTTTGACTAAATAATGTCTAATCGTATTTATTGACAAAATTATTAATAACATATAACGAGTTTAATAGCTGAGTTGTAAAAAATAAAAACATTTTTAAATATTTATTATTATTATTACATACATACATGTAACTTTATATATTTATACAATAGGTCATTATATATAATATACAAAATACAAGACATAGATTTTAAGCAATCTATTGGTATCTACCGCGAATATTTTTACAATAATTATTTTACATCATATACTTGTACTTGAAATACTTATATCCTATTAAATAATTATTTTGCGCATTGTTTCACATTATACCTGATATAAATAGCAATTGATAAGTTAGAGCAATAATGTCAAAAAACATTTCGTTTATACAATATTTTATTTAAATAAATCAAAATGAAAACAGAATCACGTTTTAAAATATTGTTTACGTTTGCATATTCTTCACTTTTTAAAATATTACGTTTTAAAACATTTGAATAAATATAGTAGGAAAAAAATGAGAAAGTACCTATATCAGTAATCAGATTGAACTTTTGTAGTTCCTATAGATCTGCCTAGCCAATGATTGATAATAGCAGAGAAATATTTAAAAATTTGTAAATCGATTCCCAATTTCATCATTTCAAGATTACGGTACGAATAAAAGTACAATACTACAAGAAGTGGAAAGTTTGTGATCTAAATGTGAATTCAAAATTAATTTAATGAAATTCCATATATATATATATATATATATATATATATAATTTATTTTAATTATAATTATTTTAATAGCACAAAAGTGTGCAATATGTTATGATAAATGTAATATTTCATATTTATACGCATAACTACTAAATAGAAAAAATATTGCCTTGAAATATTGAAATTGATTCAAGATAAAATAAAAATTAATATTTTATTATTTTACTTTAATTGCATGCATCTATCTAGTCGACCAAATGACTTGAATTCAAATTCAATGCCATCAAAAACATAAACAGACAAAATTTGAGCAGTATACTACAATTTCCGAGTAAGTTAGAGCCGATGTCCAAGAACCCTTACTCTCGCTCCAGTGAGCGAGCCAAGGAGTGGATTCAAATATTTTTCTACGGAGAAACAGAGTTCAGATGTGTAAACCACACTTTGAAAAACATTGAAATAAAGATTTTCATAACAAATGAAAAATGTGTTGCACCAAATCGCAGCCAAGCCTCACCTCAGATTTTTTTTTTCTTCGAAAAATCAGAAAAAGTAACGAACTTCAGCTTACTTGGACCTATCCACACTAAAATTAGCAGCGATTTGGGGACGCTTTAACTACACGAAATGACAAAAACCGGACGCCTGTAAACACATCAGAACTGGAGATATATAATATATATAAAATAAAAATATGTGAGGAGTTTTATTTATTTATTCTTTATGGAGGCATTAAATCAATAAATCGATAATTCTTTATATGGTATTAAAGAGCAATAATTTAGCTATAAGACTGAAATTAGGAGAACATCCTTATGAGCCATAAATATTTCAGAGAACGGTAGGGAAAAAATATAATTAAAAGAAAAATGGTTATTATGTTGACCAACTCTACACTGCAGTACTATTAAAAAAAAAAAATTGTACTCGTACCGTTATTGTTCAGATACAGGCTACTGTAAGTAGAAAAAAGTTTTTTTTAAAACACGAACGAATGTTTATAATAATTTTCTTTGTCCATTACAAATCTCGAAAAAATTGGAAATTATTCCATTGTTTTATGACAATTAAAATATCTTTTATCATTTGTTCAATGACTAATATTCTTTGCAAATATGTGAAAACTAGCTTTCACTTATTGCTTTCAAAATAAATAATAAATATGTAAATAATTGCTTTTATAATTAAACACTTGTTTTAGAAATAGATTTTTTAGATAGACAATTTCATACATTTACAGACAGCTTTCTAGAATCTTTCATTCGTAAATTCTTGTAACTCCATTGACCTTACCCGAAATTTTAGTAAAATCTAGATCTAAACTTAGAGACGATTTCAATTTATTTCATTTCCGTCATGGGCTTTAACTAGCTTCTTTATGACCCGTAAACTCTGAAATTTGGTTTAGTAAATAATCATTAGCATCAGTTGGCAACAATGTTTCCTCATGTAGATGTCACATGAATAAACAAACGAAATCTGAATATTCCAGGGCCGTAAACGACTGTTATGGTAACGAATGGATCCAGCAGGACAAAAAAGAGTCAACGAGCAATTTAGGTGATACGTGTTTGCGACCAGCGCCTCTCCCTTCCCTCGTCTTAAATATGTAATCTCAGGGCGGCTGCTTCGCCGGGTTAACTGATATTTTATCAGAATAATAAAAAAATAGAAACAATAAAAAAAGTCGAATGAGGTTTTTAAACTTCTGTTATAGATTTAGAATTTTTATATTATATTTTTGTTTTAAGTTTAAAAAAAAAAGCTCCATAAGCTGGTTGCTTGTTTAGAGTTTCTAATGAGTAAAAATCTTGGGAGCGGGGTATCTCAGTGGGTGAGCACTGACTTGCAGCTTAAGGTCCTTGGTTCTAATCCGGCTAATGACTAGTAATTTTCCATTTGCGTTTGTTTCATTCGAAAATGGAGAAACAATATTCTGAAGAAGAAGGCGTGGGTGGAAATCCATTACAACAAAGCATTAAGCCTCTAACAAACTAGTAAATAACTACCCAAACATTTCACCCACAGTGTCATCTTCACTACGGTAAATACGTGATCAAATAAATGCAGGCCTAAGACAGCACATGTCATTAGAACAAAAATTGATCATGCATTATTCTCATAATGCTTAAACTTTGATTTTAGAAACTTAAGGCTTTTTTTTCGTATCCAATCATGTGCGTATGACGACTTTATTTACAATCCTTTAATGTCATATGTCGTAATAATCATATGTCATATGTTGTAACCATCATATGTCATATGTCGTAACCATCATATGTCATATGGCGTAACCCTGTCGCCATTTCTTTTTATCATAACATTCTTCCTCCTGGAGTCCCCTTGCTGCTGTAGCCTCATGTAAACCTTCAATTCACCTCTTTTCCGGGCGACCTCTCTTCCTCCTTACCAATGGCATATGTTGAAGTTATTATCCAGTCATATCCACAGTTTATTTTAATTTTTGCTATAATAATTATTACAATTGAGCCAAAGTTGATGAAGCGTTAATTTAGTTAATAATTGTTACCAAAAGTTGCTACTATTATTGAAGGGAAGAATTTTTTATTAATAATATACCATTTTACTCCATTATTATAGAAATAATTCAATTTTCCCAAAAATCTAACATATCACCTTTATCCACTTACATTCTTTCATTATTACTGTGCATGATTTACAATTTTATCTTATAACGCCTTGATCGCTGATTACTATATTTATTATTGAATGTAATTTAGGTAAACAATTATTTATAAGAACTTAATTTAATTCTTAGGCCTTTTTCCCAAATAGATTTCGCAACAATCTTTGTAACCAACATATTTCTCAAATACATTTATCATGGTTACTTACCTATTGATTATGTCTATTAACCTCGACAATGCCCGAATTCCTGAGTCCTAATGACCTAGGCCTCAACTTACCAAGAGATGTCATACCAATTCTATTCGCAGATGATATAGTCATTCTCTGCCGATCTGACAACACTAACACTATAAGATACAAACTACAGGACGCTTTCAATAGAATCAACAACTGGTCCTTTCTATTGTTTCCAGTTTTCTTCAGCGAAAACTAAGTGCTTACATTTCAGTCGAAAAAAACACCCCTAACTCACCCAAAATCTACCTCGGAAATTCCATAATCTAGTAGGCAAACCAACATAGATTTTTGGGCATGATTTTTGACCGAAAACTAACTTGGAAACTGCATATATCTGTACTAAAAACAGCCAATACAAAAGGAATGACCACGTTACGATATCTGAGCAGTACTTCCTGGATCTCAGACTGTCTCACGCTAATAAAATTTTATAGAGCGTTAGTACGTTCTAAAATAGATTACGGGTGCTTTATATACCGATATCGGACCCTAAAAAAACTATTCGATACAGTCCACCATATAGGTATTAGGATAGCGGCCGGCGCGTTTCGAACAAGTCCCATCCTTAGTCTTTGCTCTGAAGCCTGAATACCCTCTCTTTTATTTAGAAGGAAAAAACCAGCGGTTAATTATATTTCAAGGCTACTTCCCTAAAGTAAAAATCTTACATATGACTACATTTTTAAACTCAAATTTTATAACGCTTTTAGAAACAAAAAAAAAGTCTATGCTCCCATTGCCAGAAAGATTTTTTTCAGCAGCTCAATTCCTTTATACAATACAGAAAACGAAACTCACCTTGGAGCCACAAACCCCCCAAAAGAACTAATTAATAATGAATAATCTCTCTCGATTACTCAAAAACAATATCTCTAAATTAAAATTTTATAACAAAACTGAACGTTTGAACCCCATTTTCTTTATTATATAGGAATATTTATATTTATTTTATTTTATCATTTATCAGATAAATATCAGATTTCCATTCCATTTGGTTGCATGTATCAAACATCTTTAATTTTTTTTTTTCTTTTGGCGTTATAGACCATGTAGATCTTTTGCCTCCTGGCAAGCCTGCTCCATCTCTACCTGTCTTGGGCAATTTCTATCCATTTATTTGCACGATTTATAATGTATGAAATAATAAATTTTAATTTAATATTGTACAAAATTAAATCTTTTCTTTAGGCATCATTTGCTTCTTTTCTTTGACTTTTGATTTGTTTAGGATTTTGCACTATTTGGACTTGCTTAGGTTTCTTCGATTTTAATTGCAGGAAATTTAATTAGTAGTTATTTTCCTTATATTTTTGGAATATGCCGCTAATCTTAGTAAAATTCATAATTTTTCAATGTTTTTTTTCTTTTTAATAGTTCTTTGATATTTCCTGGTTGCTCCATAGAGGCTTGTGTGATTTTTAATTTACTGCAGCCTAAGAGTAAGATTTTTACTTTCATCATCAATTTAGGTTTATATTAGTTTATTATTGAATCAAAATGTTTTTCTAAGATTACTGTTCCTACAAGCCATTTAAAAAATAGATTGAAAGTTTAGATAAGTTTGGACAAGGTTGAATAAGTTTTTTTTTTATGTTATTATTTAAAATTAAACAAAATCTATTATTTTTTTGTATAATTTTATCTTCATTCAGTGCCGTATATTGTTTGCAAAATTATTGTGTTAGGAAAATTTCTTTTCATATTTTAAGTGTCGAAACGTTGCAGGATTGAAGGACAGGCAGAAACGGATTGAAAATAAGAATAAAATTGGTGCCCAAATGGCATTTTAATTAAACACGGAAAAAACTATTATTTGTGCATGTTTGAGGTGTTATATATATATATCCGATTTTACACATTTTTTAATCTTACTACTGAATTTGGCTCAAATTGAGACTTTACTAAACGAATATTTGCACTGCAATTCCAGCTGAAATACTCATTCCAATATGTATATATATATATGTATGTATAATATATGTACATTTATAAAACCTATAAATTACCTGATAATTTTACTAGCGTTTTGTAGTTCCCGCGCTCTCCAAACAAAGCCCATTGCAGCCGTAGGCAGTACCCTTTTTCCTCCTGGAAGGGCCAGATTTAAAAATTCAGGATGTGGTCAGCCCCGGGGCCTGCCCTATCCGCTCCCTTCCTTAGGGTCTCCTTCTGCCTCGTCCCTTTTTATAAAAGGTTTCTATCTATAAAGCTAATGTATCCTCTTCTTTTCAAAAGAATTTTATAGCCATGGAAACTCATGAATGGTTTAAAAAGACACCGTATCTTTCTATAAGAACCACCAGAGTATCATAAAATATAGATTAGTTTCACCAAAATAAAACTAATTCTATTACATTTTTAGTCCTAGTTTTCTCCAAAAAAAAATTAATGATTTCACTCTACAGAAGGCCATGAGATAAGGATGTGGGTGCATCTTACTTTATTTTTTATTGTAATTTATTGATTAATAACACAATCAAGGATAATTAATATTAGTTCTAAGAAAAAGAAATATGCGTAATTAAAGAAGAAATGATACAAACCAACCAAAAATGAACAAACGAATATATAAAATAATAATAAGTAGTAATAAAGAAAGTATAATGATCAAAGTAAAATAACATACGTACTCCAAAAATAATAGGGTATATAGGTAAATAGATAATGAAATCATGGTAGATAGAAAAATTAAAGTTGAATACAAAAATAAATAAAACTAACATAAAATTAATTTATTCCTTTATACAATATTTATTTTTGCCCAAGAGCTACCAAGCTAGACTTTTTATCCCACTATTGAAAGGCAAAGGAATACTCCAAGATATTCCAGTACTTCTCTCCTAGACGTGTCACCGGAATTGGCAGCCACATACGTTTTAGTATTCTTAAGCACGACGCCCACTTGTCCGTGTAGGCTTGGCTCGAGCAACATAAATGTACCTATGACTGAATAGGCCACTGCATTCTATTCAAGCTTAATAGCAATCTATTCAGTCATATTTACTTTCTATGTCGGGCCGAGCGAATAAGTGGACGCCATGCTTTCCAAGACGATAATGTGGATTTCGGTCGTTGATATAAAATTGATTTTTGTTTTCCAGCTAAATTATTCTATCTTCTAAATATCCTCCTCCCCACCCTATCTCCAACTATTTTATTGACGATATTCGCGTTTTTACACATCACCACTTTTAGTTTAGGTGAGAAAATTGTCTTTTGGTACTAGCGGATCCAGGGTTTAATTTTGGGAGGAGGCTTCAGCCCGGAAGCTTTTTTTTTTATATATACATATATATATAACGATAATTACATTGGAAAAACAGAAAGATACTAACTACCTATATGAAATGGTGTTTAAGTGATTCTTGAAGTCTTATTAAATTTAATTTTAAACGAGCAATAATACTTTAAGACATAATTTTTTATGTAACCATAAAACATGGTTACATTTCACCATTTTGGGTGGGGAGGCTTCAGCCCGAAAGCCCCTCCCCCCCCGTAAATCCGCCTGTGCCTTTTGGGGATCTTACATTTTTCTCACAACCTCTGCTATTTTAATAAATTCAATTTTTTAGAAAAACTATAAAATATTTTTAAAAAATCAAATCAATAGATGGAAATCAAGTACAATTGATTATAAAATCTTATCCATATTGTTTTCTTGTTTTATTTGATGAAAGTTGGATTAGCAGACATGATGTATTCCTAGGTATCAGATCTGTTGAAAAGGAAACAGTGAAATACTATCATATCTATTACACAAGTAATGTAGAGCAAGATGTGAAATATGAGATCAAGACTTAAAATATATTTTAACCCTCCAATTTTGTGGGTCAAAGAGGTAACAACATGGGAACAAAGGGGGCGAATTTCTCCAGGGCCAAGAGGTTAAAGTGGACGCTCATTGTAAAACAATTCTAGTATTGTTTATGATAATTGAAAATATTAATAATCACTATCAATAAGTAAGTGTAAGGAAATAACAATAACTTTTAATTTAATAATTTAAATTTTTTTGACATAAGATTATATTATTATGTAGAGAAACATTTAGAAAACTAAGTGACGTAAGCAATGTCCCAACATGCTTTCTAGAACAATGGATTCAGTTATATCTCAGTTTGAGTTAATTTAGCTCGACGGTTCATTTGTTATAGTTTCTCAAAGATTAATATAATATTTAAAACAACAATATCCGAAAAAAACAAGAATTTCAAGTTTCTACACTGTCAATGCATATGAACTATGTATACAAGTTACGTTTAATGTTAAAATACTATTATATTTCGAATATTTACTCAATTGATAAATGGTTAGTTTACCTAATTGTTCAGGGATCGACCCCTGAAACACACACAAAAAAAAAATGAAACAGTTCTTTATAATTCTGGGTTTCAAAATCATTTTATTGGCCCCCATTTCGCTGTAAAATTTTCCAGTACAGGTAATCCCAGTCATTGGTAAAGTGTGCACTCTCTCATATTATTTAACCGAAACTTACCCAAAAAAAAAAAAGAGTTGCTAAATCTCAAGGAGGCGGGCTGGTAGGGGAAATATGGAAACGAAGAAGAGGAGGCCAAGGAATGAAGCTCAATTTCAGACACCAAGTGAATCCAAATTAACCATACAATTTTAGTCTGAAACAAAATAACTTCCAACATTGCAGTGCCATACTACAAAATTGTAATTTCACCATCAACAACATTTATTTCATATTTCAAGATCAACGAAATTGTACAAATTTTATTTCTTTTGTTTCTATTCATTACATACAATATGATCAATTTTTTTAATGATTTGTTTTTTATAATTATTCATACATTATTTATACATGTATTAAATTTCAGTGATCCAACCGCATACTGTCCACACCACTTCCACAGTCCACTCAATTATAAGTCAATAGGTAATATTTGGCTCACACCAAATCACCGTGACCAAACACTTCCTTTCCGTAGTTATTTAAAAAGCATTATTTCTACCTCGTAAATTCGTATTATATATTTATTTACGGTTTATTAGCCATTTTCTTGAAAAGTAATACATTTATAAAATTTGATAAGTGCAATTTTTTTTTATTCTATGTATTCCCTCCCGCAATAAGGCAAAGCTATTTCGGTTTGTACAGCAAAATACATTTCGTATTAACCGTCATATAATTCAATAAAAGTGGAGAGGAGAATAGCTTGTAAAGGACTGCATCACAAGATAAAGAAATACTTGCATGGCAGTTTTCCAAATTTTTAATAGGCTCTAGTCAATAAAAAATAATTGGTAGAACTAGATATTATCTCAGCAAATAGGTTTATTTTATGATTTTCAACTTATTTGATGCATTTTTTTGCAGCAGACTTATTCAAAGCTTGAGTTTGATCTAGATTGTTTCTATTAAGTGAAGTAACAGTCTTATTATCTTTTAAATGTGGATGTGAAATATTCCAGGTGATGTAGTTTTCTTATCAAACAAAAACCAACTAAAAGTAAACACGTTTTAAAATAATTAGTTATACTGATTGATTGTTTTTTTCATAAAAACTTATGAAAACACAATTTCAACTGATACTACTTTTCAACTGATTATACCCGTAATTACAATAATAATAATAATTACAATTTTCCACAAATTTTTTCTAGTAATTTACAAATAAAATTTTCGTTTATTTGTAACATTTGTTCCTATTCTTCTGGGATATCTACAATGTTTGAAATATTGAAAGGCTTGTGCTTGAGGGAAGTTTCATCAATATCGTTTGAGCTATTGCTCGTAGCGGACCTGCATCAATAAATAGGTAACAATGAAGGTAAAATATCCATAACAAGAGAAATAATAGACAATAAAGTCAAAATTATTTTTTTTTCCTTTTGTAGTTTCCAATAGTATTGTGTTGGCAAATAAGTTTTGATTTTTCAGGGTGAAATAATAATCAATGTATTATTGACAAAGTTTATTTTATCTCCATAATATAAACAATTATTTTATATCTCTCTTTCCCATGTTTTTACTGACGGCTTAATACCACGTTCATAGGATATCTGGAGTTAATTGTTAAAAAACTGATCCAAGTAGTTTTTTATGTTCTCTTCCTTTCGAAATTTCTTTCCATTCATGGAGTTCTGCAAAGACCGAAATAAGTGGTAGTCACTTGAAGCTGGTGAATAGGAATATAGGAAGAGTGGGGCAAAAGGTCCCATCTAAGGGTCAATAATTTTTTGCAAGTTACCAATGAGGTGTGGGGTCTAACGTTGTCTTGGTGGAACACAACACCCTTCCGATCATTCATAACTCATAAAGATGTTCTGCAAATTCAATGTTACAATATCCACGGGAAAGCTGAATTATTGCCCTTCAAAGCCGTATAAATGCTTTTTTTTTTATTTAATGCCTTCATAAAAAATAGATAAATAAAAACTCCTTATAGATTATTATTTTTTATCCCACTTTGCAGTTTGTTTACGAAGATCCTGTTTATGTAATTTTGTGTAGTTTATGTGGCACTAAATTTCTGTTGAATTTCTTATAGATACCTAAAGTAGTATTGAAGTTATAACATTTTTTGTGATTTTCGAAAAAAAAATCATGTGGGAGACCCAAACATTAAGCCTGGAAACATAGCCGAGCTTGTGCAAATGGTTTTCTAAGCTTTTGTGCGACACATATAGAGTCATAGCAAGCTCTCGTAATGATTAGGTGGGATTTTGTTAAACAATGGACTTAACATTGCTCGTTTCAATTCCATGTGGGCGACCAGACCGTTGAGCATCATTGGTTTCAAAATTTCTTGAATGAAATTTGGCAAACAAATTTTGACAGATACGTTCGGTTAAGGCATCATCCCCATAAACACTGCAAAGTTTTCTATGAGTTTTTGTAGCAGGCTTACCATTGTTAAAATAAAATATAAAATACAAAAAAATTATGCCGATAATGCATATTTTCTTCCATATTCAGAGTGCTATAGTAAACAAAACACTTAGCTAGTTTCAACAAGAAAACAGATATAGTTGATGACATATTATAAGTAAGATAAACAATCCAGCTAGTTTCAACAAGAAAACAGATATAGTTGATGACATATTATAAGTAAGATAAACAATCCACCTTAGCGATTAATTCATCAGATAAGAAGTGTATCACAGTGGCATAAAATTAACAGGAAAACCGAAAGGACTTCTTTGCCAACCCAATATAAATGGCTAAAAGCATTTATTTATCTGTTCTCTCACATCATTGAATTCTAAAAGCTATTTTTAAAACAGTTATAGAACACGTAAGCTGTTTATAAATCAGTTCACACTCCATTGGAACTGCCTGAGAAATGGCAGGTGAAATCATCACTGCAGAAAAAAACAAAATAATAACGGACAGAAATGATAAACTTCACACCGGTGTCAACCGAGTGTAGTTTCAATGCCGTACATCTCCGCTTAAATATCCGATGAAAGGCCATCACTACCACTTCTGTTCTTTTTGACATCTGTCCAGGCTAAATAACTTTTCCACCACAATCAATTATATTTTAATCTGAACTTCGTAAAATCAAACTTTAAATTGTCAAAACAGAAGTTTGGCCGGATTTAATTATTGTAAACTTTGGATAATATAAAATTAATACTATAGATATCTCAAAACCAAGAAGGAGAGAACAAAGCTGTGTAATTAATATATTAATATCAGATTATAGTGCCTCTGCTCAGCCTCTACTGGTCCTTAATACCATTAATGAGGCTGAGTGAGAGGCGCTGGGATCTCCTCGAGTCCTAGCTTCCCTTTCACGAATGGGGAGAAAGGCTTGGCTCGGTGATCTTGAGTGAATGAAATTTTTTTTTTTTTTAGATGTTTTATAGAAGCATGTATGTAATTGGGTAGTTATTTTTATTAGGTTAGTTTATCTTTGCTTAGTTTAATTTATTTTAGTTTATATACATTTACTTTTATTATTATTATTTTTCTGTATTAATCATTGTGAATGTGCTCTCTGAACACTGTTATAAATATCCTCAATTGTGACAGATTGTAATATCACTCAATAAATGTGTTTTGAGGAAATTAATATCGATTAGTTATATCTGATTTTATTAGAATATTTCGGATTTATGCAGATAAAAAATAAAATATGAAGAGACTGATAGATATGATTTTTTATACTGCATATACCTCCTTACCTAATAACAAACGTCTTAAATAAAGTAAACAAAGCGATTTTATGGAAACAGCAATTTCAAAAACCGTCAAATTATTAATGGATTATTGTACCTCGATTTCAATCTAAAGTGTTTTTTTTAATCAAATTTCACGAACGATAGAATATTCAAATCTGTCCACTGTTCTTTTTTTCAGAGTTGTTTTATTAAATATTAAAGAAAAGCTAAAATGGCTTGTATCCTTTAACAATTCTCAAGAGTATTAATTACTTTTAAGGATTTTTTAAAGTAAAAAAACACGCTTCTTTTTACAGTCTCATTTATTTATCTTTTGGAGCTTTCCTTGCTCTGCACCATATACATCTAAAAAATGTTTTTAAATACACATTGAAGTAGAATATGTATACATATACATATATAAATATACAACAATCATACCTTATACATATGCAACTATGCAATACATTAGAAAAGTTATATATTAAATTTGTTAATTTTCACTACAGGATTCCGCCGAAATTTTCACCTAACTTTACAATGCTCGTTCAATCCATTTTATGGACTTCATTCTTTGTACAAATATTTATCAATCATTATAAATTGGTGTCTAAATTTACAAAAAAAATTTTTAACAAATAAAATAAAATAAAATAGTATAATGTAACAATGTTTTTATTAATAATTTAGAAATGAAGAGGAAGAAATAAATGTTTTATCTTTCTTTTATAAAAGATAAGTAAATAATTTTATATTTAGTTTATCGTGTCCCTAATAATTCGATTTTCCTGATAAACCAATGTTTGTTAATTTTTATTAAATCAGAGCATGATGAAAAAAAAATGTAACAAAAAAGAATTGTAACACAAAAATTATCAAATAATATACTCACTAATAAATTATTTAGGAATATCTGACTTTGTTTCAATGAATATTTAAGATTATTTAATCAAATAGTACTATGATTGATTTAAGAAATTCATTGTTTAAATTGTATGAATGAAATGAAATGAATGAAAAAATAATTTTATTCTGGGACTACTGTCCCCTAAGAATAATAACAGAGCTACAAATTTATATATCTTAGTCTGACATAATAAAAATACCAACTAATTTATTGTTAATTGGTATTTCAATTGTGCAATGGATTAAAATTAAACATTGTATAGATGCAAGTAATTTTACTTGTTAGGGGAAGTTTGAATGTGGAGTAGGTGTTGGAACAGGAGTTGTTTGAAGGAATTTGTGGACGAGGATTGACACATGGAGGTAGGAAGTGAGTTCCATAAGGATGCAGCACGAATGAAGAAGGATTTGCTGAAGGAGGAAGTTTTATGGGAGAGAATATATAAATCTATAGGTTGAGACCTAGTATTGAGAGAGTGGATAGAGAAGCGCAGAGTAAGGAGTTCAAGGATGTAGGGAGAGTTTTTGGTTCTGAAGACTTGGAAAAGGAAAACACCAAGGAGGAATTGTCGTCGGGAAGTAGGATAAAGCCACTTCAAATCGTACTGACATTAGTATAGGTAACTTTTTCCTAAAACACAATAATCAAAGTTGGTTCACTGATTCATTCAAAATTATTCAAAGTAATATTACTTTTAATATGTAGTTTCGAAAATGACATCTACCAAATTGAGTTCAATTAGTAATTTATATGTTACCGAAGCGATTATTTTGAGATAATTTTTTGTGAAATATGGTTATGCTATCCAATATTATCGTGTTTTTTGACATGTGAAAATAAAAACATGTTACTCATTACAAATATTTGTTTAGAGGCATAAATCCACGAAACATTCTATTAAAAAATTGCAACGTTTTTGGTCAATATTGAGTTTGAGTTTTTAAAACTCAGTTGTTATTAATTGAGTAAGTTTTTTCCCATTTTTTTCTTCTTATTTAAGGAAGAACTTAACAGATCTTTTTAATATTTTTTAATGGATAAGACACCTATTTAATCCGTTACGTACAGTTAAGAAAATCTGAAACTTGTTATTTGTGAGCTACCCGAAAGTTTCTTGATACATAACTAATTTTTTAATCGAAATAAGCTAGTTCTAAAATTCATGACTGTTAGTATCCTAAATGTCTCACTTTTTTTTTTTTTTTTAAGATAAGCTATACCCTTTTTACAAATTCAAATTAACCGGTCTTTAACAATGTTAAGCTGTAAGTAGTTGAAGAAGCTTTAAATTTCCAGCTGCAATCAAGCAAGATAAAGAAATCACGGGTGAACGATTAAGATTTATCGTCCAAGTTGGGATGAAAATGGATGGGTGGAGAACTGGGTTCTTACTTACTTAACACTTGGTATATGTGACTTAAACTTGGCTCTACTTTTTCTTCTTTTTTTTTACCAGAGGTTTTACCAGACTTGTCTTACCATTTATTTTAATTTATATGAAAGCAGCCCAGTACAATATAAAGAAAACCTGTCATACATTGTAGAAATAAAAATTGGGAACGTATATAACAAAAATATGGATAATTGTTAACCAGTTATTTCGGATAAAATGATAATATGCTTGCATTATTTTTATATCGCTCAAAATATAAAATTGACTAAAACATGTAACTTGCTAATACTAAAATTAGCAATATAGCACTGTAACGATTCCGTTGGTCTCAATTAATGAAATAATTTTTAGAGGACTTGTGAGAAAACAAATTAAGTTGTGTGGAAAGTGTAAAAAAAATAAATTAAGAGTCCAAATTAAAGGAAATTAAAACCAACTGTTCTAAATCAGAAAATTCTCATCGTTCTTCCAGGAAAGTAGAAACTGCCCCCTGCATGCTAAAGATTGGACATTGTGGGTTCTCACATGTCTACTTACTCAGTAGAATAGACCCACCAACCTGTGAGAGTTCGAAGAACAGTCCAACACATCTGCCCTATATTTAAGAGTGTAAGGAAAAAATTGGATATGGCTCAAAGGCTAAAAAAAAGATACTCGAACGAAAAAGGGGTGGAAAAAAATTAGAATTTTTTAAAGCCTGTTTGGACTTACAGAGTTGAGCTTTGAGGCTCCACTAAACCATCGAATTCCTCTCTTATCCAATCCTCACAATCCAAAATCCTTCGTAAAATCCTCAATGCTCCTTACTTTGACAAAAATCAAATAATCTACAAAGACCTTAATGCCACATGTCACCCATTCTTCCATAATAAATTTCATAACCATTCGAATCCTCTTGTTTTAAGCCTTGCTTCCTCTTCGGTCTTTGATCACCCTCCTAGGCATCTCAAAATAAAATTGCCTCATGATGTCCTAATTTAGAGATTGTATTAGAGTTCTACCAATTTGTATACAGTTGTAAATATCATTAATAAAATATTATTTTTAAATGATAAAACTGAGTATAAGATGAAAGGCGTTGCCAATGTCTTTGCAGGGTAGAAACAAAAAAAAAATAAATAATACTAAAATATACCTTTTTATGAATTTTAAATAATAATGATAATTTAATGCTCTGAAAGACAATGTCAATTTGATAATAGAGTCTATTTATGATTATAATAACATCTTGGAGGGTATATGGGATTTCTGGAAAATTTAATAAATAAAACAAGATATATATATGTATATATTGCATGTACTTATGTATGTAATAGTTGAAAAATAAAACGGAGGATAAGTAAAACATAAAGTCGCCATCATCTTACTGCATTGCCTATCTAGACATTATGCTAGATCGGCATAGGTAACTGTCGATTAACATTTAAAATAAAGTGAGGTCCGTAAGATTGAAAATATATTGACTCCATTACCTTTTAACATCCTCGAAACTTTGACTACGACATAAATTGATAAAAAAATATATATTTTTCGATGTACTGCAAACCACTCTTAACTCATCTTACTGAAAACGAGCCGAAACCCAAAACAGTATATTAAACAAAATTATTCGGTCAACAGCATTAAAGGAATTAAAGGTAAAGGAATTTCACGACATCTTTGAACTTTCAACGATCGCCAATACATAAGGAAAAGACACATCAAATTTACGGACTCATTAAAAGCCAGTTCGATAGCAACAACTCAGAAACTTCTCCAACTCTTAATAACGTAAGCTAATAATAAGTTTTCATCAAACGCATGCAATCCTTTCAGTCTAAAGTCCTCCGTATGATACTCAATGCTCCTTATTACGTTACAAACAAAACTCTACATCATGACCTTTACATCCCTTATATCCTTGACGTTATTCCATCCCGACTCTCAAATTTTCACATGAACCTAATCCACCATCCTAACCCTTTAGCACAATCCTTATCTAGCTCCAGTCATCCCTACAACCCTCCTCGAAGGTTGAAACGGCAGTGGCCTCGAGATCTCTTGTAAAGACATCACTGGAGTTCTGGCAATGGCCAGCTTCTCCACTCAAATCATGAGTGTTTGTGGTTTTAGTGCCCTCTCTCAGTCTCCACCGGACTGGTAATGCCGGCGACGCGGTTGAGAGAGAAGCGCTGGGATCTCTTAGAGTCTCGCTTTGTCCTTCACACGTGGGGGAAAGGGCTGGACTCGGAAATCTCTCCCTAATTGTAAATATTGTATTTAAGTATGAATGTTTTTCTATTTATTTCTATTACTTATAATTTATTTAATTTTGCTACGAATTTTTTGTTTTTCATTTAATTTTAACTCTAAGTTACATTTCCTTGGTTTATTAAAGTTTTTGCCTTTGTTATATAGATTTTTATATTTTTTATTTATTTATTTTTTTTATGTATTGTATATATGGTATGAATGTGCCTCACTCAGCCTTAGTATTCAGTGCCCTTAAGTTTGGCAAAATGTATTGTTACTCAATAAACGGATAGATAAAAAAAAAAAAAATAATAATAAGTTTTATTGGAAGTTAAGAATATGTTAGTAAGAAACATGAAAAAAGGGTGACTACCACCACATTACTGTTAAATTTAAACAATTAATATATACAACAATACATAAAACGGTTTCTAGATACAATTACACCTTAAAATGTAACATAGTTACAGAAAAAAAAGGGCATCGATGCATCAATTCCCACAAATCATAACTCGTACTACGGCTAATAAATAAAAATGAAATTTTAATCTCAGTGACACTGTGAGAAACATAGAGAAAAATTTGAATGAGACAAACTTTTATTTGTTTTTGGTTTTAAAGTTTCAAGTTTGGCGTTAGTACAGTATTGGAGAACCCAATCAAGTCCTAAATTAGAAAATCAGGGATAGGGCCGGAAAAGGGTTACAGGTGATGCCCTCTGGCATTCGTAAGGTCAAAGGTGATAAGGTCTTGGAAAGGTTATCGTATCATCAAACGTACATCGGAAATGTTTTAAATCTGATAAAATTGGTAGCTTGAAATATTTATCTTAATTATTTTATTATTTATCGTCACAATAGAACCACGCATTTGTTGTTAATATTGATTATTTATCAATAATTATTTTTTATATCTATTTTTCCAAATCACGGTAACCCTAAGCAATGGGTGTATATATATCTGCGCGTACTATCTTAAAGATATAACGCTCATTGAAATACCAAATTATTTTTATGAATATTTTCATAGTTAAAATAGAGTAAGCAAATTACTAAAGATGATGGAAACTAATTAAGAATTAGGTAACAATATACGTAGCGTAAACGTACCAGTGATGAAATTGTTGGACTAAATATAAATAATAAACTTCCTTATTGATTTCCTGGTTTTTTTGGGATTTTTTTTAGAACAATGCTCTCTGTTGACAACTGTATGAACATAATAAAAAAAAAATGAAAATGCCTATCATTGTTGTTTCTATAGTGCTCTTGAAATTAGTGTGTTTCATATCTTCCTACTAACAGTTTTTTTTTAATTATCATTTAATTATTCATAATCACCAAACAATTGTCCATTCTCTGTTCATTGTAGTTATTCTGAGGGGACTAAATGCTCCAGAATAAAATTTACTTTCGTCAAAAAAAAAGAAAAAAAAGCGGTTTTGTTAAGAGTTGAACATTTATGATATCTTATCTTTATCGTTATTTTTATAGTTAAATAAAGATTTTTCAATTTTTCTAATGTATGTCATAGAAGCCGATTCGGTCCACAAATGCATCTAAATTTGTGAAGTATTCTTCGATCAGGTCCTTCATTTTGATGGAGATTTGCAGATCATCATTTGAAGGTGGCCATTGGTCTCCGTTCAACAAGAAAGCATAGACAAGTTTGTGTTTGTATTTGTTCAGTTTAGTTTATACTTGTCCAGAGCAGTTATATATATGATGGACATATGTTTGTTCACTGTTTCTATCACATCTGCAAATATTGTAGTCAGTGAATATGAATCTGAATAAATGGCTTGTGACTGCTCCACGTCCCGTCATAAATTATGTTAGTTTGTAAGGCATATTTTTAAGTTAGGCTCTTTCCTCCAAACCCACGCATATCAGTGACTTGTTGATATATATATATTGATATATACTTTGTACAAACATTTATGTATTTACATATATATAAGTATGTTTGTGCGGATAGGTATGTAAATATCATGTAGTATATTAATTATGAAGTATAATGATTACTAACTATATCGTATATTATATTATATCGTATTAATATTTTATTAACAGTATTAATATATTATATCGTATAATATATTAAGCAAATCTAAATTAGTTTCATTATATGAGACAGATTGTAATATTTATCAATAAACCATTATAAGTGCAAACAAAAAAGTTTCATTATAAATATACAACATCCCAAATAATGTTTAAAATAATTTTGTAACTAAAATTGTAACATTATAAATACAACCTTTTATTTCTCTTCTTCCCTTTATATTTTTTCAGCTATTCTTAGAAAAGCTGTTTTCTATAAATAAATTTGCAATTAACGATAATTATATGATTAAATTCATTCAATCAAGGCCTAAGTCAGATATTGATAATTTTAGAATTCCAACAAAAGTAAAATATATTATTTATTTGTGCTATATTTACACAAATTATTATTATTTTTTTTACAGAACCATTAAATATCATATAGATAACATGTTATTATATATTTTTTTCTAAATAAAATAAAATTTTACTCAGAAAATAATTTATAGCAATATAAACATCTTATATTTTCTAAAATAATTTTCCTTATTAGAGTTGGACTCAAGGTTGAAAATTCGAAGTTGATATGTTTTGTTTGTAGATGATTTGAACTTTGATTGTAAAATATAATTGTAATTTGGGTAGCCACGGTATCGTGCCTTTAACCATTCTATTAGTCCATTGATTGAAAACTAAACCAGCGGATGAAACATGGAGGTTGAAATGTATACATTACTAAATATTACTTGCAATGTAGAAACCGAATACATTTTACATAACATCTATTTTTACACCCAATAATACCTTGATTATTCACAGAATTAATTTAATTAGTTTAATAACATTACACGCATGTATTTCATAAATTAAACGAAAATGAATTCAACTTTCTGTCCAACAGATTTATTTAATTTTGATTTTTTGTTATTCAACCAATAATTACTAAAAACATAGATAAATAATGATGATTCTGAGGTTATTATAATTTAAATTTTTTGGCCCAATAAAAAGTACTTATTGTGGCCTCACAAAAAATGCCACTGATCCTAGAGTTAAAAATGATTTAATTATAATTCTAAACAGCATCTGGTATTATCTGAAGTAAAATATAGTTTCTAAATATGTAAACTTTCCTTAAATACATTTAAAAACACGATTATAACGTACCTTTCATAATAGTGGTCCGATTCAGTTGATTAAATTAAATTCCTTTTTAAATAATTATGTATAATTTTCGAATTATTCGCAGGTGTTTTCTTGATTATTTAGAGTTACGTTATGTATTAAAATATAAAGAACTGTACAAAAATATGTTTTCAGCTATGCGCAAGGGGTGTCCGATTAGGAACACAAGTTTAGTCGCCGAAAACCTACAAAGCAAAAAGAATAACTAAATTGGGCCGCTCGTTTAAGGGAGAAGTATGTCGATCATATCATATAGAAACACACACATATATAATTCGCTGAAAATGTTTTTTGTTCTCGGAAGTGTCTAAAACGTATTAATGTATGTAAAATTTGATCCTAATATAAACATTTCCTTAGTTCGGAAACAATCAGTTGCCAAGCCGACTGTGAATTCATGCTGCACTTAGTTGAAATTAACATTTTTTTATCCATACCTAATATATATATATATATATATATATATATATATATATATATATATATATGTGTGTGTGTGTGTGTGTGTGTGTGTGTGTGTGTGTGTGTGTGTGTGTGTGTGTGTGTGTGTGTGTGTGTGTGTGTGTGATGAATGTTTATTGATAGAGGTGAGGCGAGTAGATAAAACTCTATTTCTTAAAAATATCGTCAGGTTGAAATTGAGGCACATCTACAGTCTACAAGAACAATTTACTCTATTAATTAGGGAAAATTAAATTATATAAATAGAATAATAACAATAGTGTTGCTACTGTCCTATTTAAAATGAAACGTAGACATTCCACGCTAAGTAATTAGTTATAACGACTAGACAGCTATATGTAATGAAAACAGAAGCTATTTCAATTAAAACAAAGTCACCTTTATCCGTTTACAATCGTTCCACTTGAAACAAAAGATATCATCAAAAACAATAACGGTCATAGCAGTATTAATTAATTGCAATCAACAAATAGAATAAATTACAAATCCATTATTATCATATTTATATTTTATGATATTATATGTATGGCATGTATCGAAAAATGAGGTTTCTAATTATTTAAAAAAAATATATTTTCGAATATGAAAAACATTAGATCATTAAAATTTCAAATTAAGGTATGCCAAAATGAAAAAAAAAAAATTACATTAATAGAATTTACTTTACTTTCCATTGTGACAAAGTAAATATTTCTGTTGAAAGCTTTTAGGCTCGTCAAAAGTCTGGTGAAAAATAAAATAAAATGTATAAATAAATGATAAATAAAAACGGATCTTTTTTTTATTTTTGGCCATCCTTGAAATGACGGAATAGAAATCAGTCTCCCCCAGACTAGAAGCTTCTGAAAGTGACGTTTCATTAATTAAGATTCCTTTCCATTTCCTCCTCTTACTTTTCTCTCTCCTTGGTCCTATTTATAAAGTTAATTTCTTGTACTTCATTATGCCAAGGACTGCAGAATTGTTTCTTACACTGGCAGCCTAGAGCGACAATGCCGCATTGTCTCCAAAACTTTAAGCAATAACAATGCAAAGCAAGACTTGATGTTTGATAAAAGTCGACAAAGTCAATTAGTCATAAAATTGAAGTTTATCAAAAAAAGTTTGGCTTGTTTCAAGAATTATTAGGCAGAAATATGCAATGTGAATAGTAACTCGGCCGAGAAGCATTAGGTAAACTAAAATAAAACAAATGTATGATAACTTTTTAGCTTTTGTTGTATGAAATTAAAGCATGCAGTTGACACGCTTATACAGGTTTATTAATTACATCATCCATATTTTCGTTGAAATTCACCTCAATTAGTTGGTAACGCGAAGGGAACTCATGCGACACAAAGTTGAAACACACATTTTGTTTTGGAAGTTGAAAGTTATGCAAGCGTTATGCAATTTCTTGTGGAGAGATCATTAATTATTAAACGGATTAAATTATCTCAAAGATTCAAAGTCGGACCTGCATATTGAAAGCAAGGGAAATGCTCATCATTTTATACTCTTTATTATGAACTATTATTCAAAATTTTATCTTAATGCGACGACGTGTTAGAGAAGCGAAAATGGAAAAATAATGTCGAAAACCACATTAAAACGAGTTTTATTGAAGATATCGATTAAAATATCTCAGATAATAAAAATATTATTTTTAATATATTTTTTAATGGTAAAAGGTAAGGAATACGTTCATTTTTGAATAACTTATAATCTTTAATTTGAAAATTGCATAGCCTTATTTATGAAAAAAAGGCGAATAGAATTAAAATCGATGAATAATGTTAAATTTGCCAACAAATTTGAGTATTAATTTATTTATCTTTAGATCAAAAAGTATTAAATTTCTTTATGTAACTAAATTGATTAATTAATATATTACTACTTTACTACAATATTGTATTCTAAGACGTTCCCTAAGAATAAATATTCATTGGTACTGATACTTGTGGGCGAGAACCAGTCCCACAAGTGTTATACTACACATGGCCTTTTTGCCAATCCCTGGTTGTCAAGGTTCATCATTTTCCGCGGCACATGAAATAAAAAGTAGCCGACCCAGGTGGGAATCGAACCCACAACGTTTAGAACCTAGCACCCTTGTACCCACGCTCTAACGTGTTCGACCATCCCGTCTTCAAGAATAATTATTATGCACAAATAAACAAAACATATATCTATATACGGTACTATCAATAAAAATATATAATAGCTGAAAATAGAATAAATATTCTCAAAAATAAATATAATTGTAATAAAAAAAAATCGCAAAACCTTAAGAAAACACTAGAATAAATATGGAAAAACATAGATATACAAAGCATTATTTATAACTATTATTATTTATAATAATGTTGTCATTAAAATATTATTTGCAAAATAAAATGTAATTTCGGGATTGCGAAGCGTCTGTTTGGGATTTAAGAAGGTTTTGGAAAAGAAGTTATTTAAATGATGACAGAGAAAAAACATGATAATATCGAATTTCAGGAGGAAATGTAAAGTATATACAAATATACAATTTACATAGTTTACAAATAAAGCAAGTACATCATTATACTGTCTTTATTGAAAGACACTTTTCAAATAAAGATGATAAACAACTTTATTTTATTATATATTTCCTTATTTATTTTATTATTATATTTCCTCCAACGGATAGGAAGTAGGGACAAATAGGAAACAAAACCAATTCTTTTCCTTATTTTTCATTTTTTCTTCTTTTGTTGTACGTTAAAATTATCAATATAGTCATAAGAAGGAATTTTCCCAAAATATTCTTTTACACTTGCTAGACCTTCTATAATAGTATTGAATCACTTTTATTGAAACATTTTATCATGATTAGAAACTGAGGAAATGATTTCCAGCGCATTCGATGCATTAAATATCGTATACCAAAAAGGATAGGGATCGGGAAAATGAAATAAAAATAAGAATAAATGAGAATGGTAGGGGTAGGCCCAGGACATCCCAAGAGAAATACGCTAAGGAAAAATAAAGTCCGTTATTGAAGGGACTTTTTTCCTCTGCCAGCCAACAATAGCTTACTATTTCAACTCCCATATTGAATTATATAATGCCATTTATAAGCTATAAATATATAAAACAATGTGACTAAACATATAATAATTCATATCCAAGTCGAATTTTAAAATAGAAAAATACAAATAAATTGATTAATATTTTATAAGACTTTTATATGTAGGAGAGACTAGAGCACTTTGGCCGGTTTTTTATTTTATTTTTTAACTTAGGTTTTCATTTTTTAATATATTTTTTAATGGTAAAAGGTAAGGAATACGTTCATTTTTGAATAACTTATAATCTTTAATTTGAAAATTGCATAGCCTTATTTATGAAAAAAAGGCGAATAGAATTAAAATCGATGAATAATGTTAAATTTGCCAACAAATTTGAGTATTAATTTATTTATCTTTAGATCAAAAAGTATTAAATTTCTTTATGTAACTAAATTGATTAATTAATATATTACTACTTTCATAAAATAAGTCCTCAATTTGTTTTTCAATCAAAACCATCTATGAAAGTGGTTAGATTCATAAAAAACTCATGACCAACATGCCACTACTACCCGGTGGACCAGACCCCCCCCCCTATCGTGTACCTCCCTCTCTTCCCCCACATCCCTCAAAATTGCATATCGTTGTGTTCCTTGTAACTATTTATTAAAAAAAAGCCAATGTTCCCACGAAAAAAAGTGATCGCACTGCACCAAACATGGCGGACTGACGATTTTGTCTTTAGTTAGTTGTTTGGTCAGTAAGAATCATCAGTTGGTATTTTATTAAAGCTGGATAGTCAGAGAATAATAAAACATGAAAAAATAAAAAAATAATTGGCTTAAGCAATAAAAAACACCAGTAATGTCAAATTTTTTAAACACAACAAAATTTTCAAATTGAAAATCAATTATATCGATTTTATGAACGAACAAATACTAATGCAATAATTTAATTGTCCAAAAAATAAAAAAAAAAATTTAAAATTTATTATTTTATTTTTAAGCAGATCTCTATTGTAAAAATGATATATTTACAACATTAAAACTTAATTCAAAAATACTTCGCTGAATATCTTGATTTTTTTATTTAATGTTTTAATGAAATTTAACACTTTGTTTTGTTTATTTATTGATTCTTAGAGGTAATTTAAATTGTATATACTTCCTCGAAAATGAGTCATATTAATACCTGTTTTATAAACTAAAATAATATATACCTAATCTGAACTACATGTAATGGAATAGTAGATGGGTTATTTAGTAAAACTCATATATCACTAATAGAAAAACAATTTTATTTCCTTTATTTTGTTCGAAGGTTGGACCATATAAAAAATATGAAATTTTAATATTAAATGCATTATTCTCTCTGTACAAAGAAAATGGAAAGAGCGAAGCCATAAGTTCTTCTAGGTAACCGGAACTGATTGTTAGTATTTAGTCTCAAAAAGAGGGAAAACGCGGAATTGAATCCAAAAATAAGAAGAATACATCAATCGAACGGAAAAGGAAGTGGTGAAATCTCGGAAAAGAAAACAAGGGTCAGTATCCATTATATGGCTAAACGAATATATAGTAGACAGATGAACAGAATATTTCAAGATGCTGCTAAAACGGTCAATTTTTTTTACCTGTTATGATGATATTTAGGGGACGATGCAGGTTTATTTTGGTGATGACCATTTAATCAGCAAGAAAGATTTATTCAAAGCAATTGGAAAGTCAGCTGGTCTGGACTAAGTAAACGAAGTTTATTATGGTGAAAACCACTACATTTTTTATTGCTAGTTAAGTTGCACTGGTAAAATCAATATAAATATGAAACCGGATATTTTTAGAAAAAAGAGTATTATTTTCTTGAAATAAATCTCGCCATATCATTGCTAAATTGGTTTAATAACAGCAGGGCGAAATGATACAGCCACTGAAAGCACCTCAATTTTTCACTTCTTCCAACCATTTCTAATGATTCCAATAATTGAATATATCGTGAGCTTATTACAAAAAAAAAGTCACTAAGTATAATTTTGATGGGGTTATTATTAAGTGCATTTTTGTTAATTCTGATAATACTTATCTATTCAAGAACTTATTAAATGCATCAAAATAATACTACCTCTATAAATACACATTGTAAAGATATTTTTAAATTTGATCTTAACCTTAGAAAAATATATAATTAAAAAATAAAATGTTTGAAATGGGCCTGTATAAGGATTTTCGGAAGTCTGGCCATACCTTTTACAGGAATGGACCGGGTGAGTTAGGTGGGTAAACCAGGCTGGGAAGTAAATATTACGTTATATATGATGTAATATTTACTCCCGTAAAGTTGCCTCCGACTTTTTCCAATATTTACGTATTTTCGATTCGTTCTTGTAAACACTGTATTTGTAGCTCCTGTTTATTTTGTTCTTCGATATGTTTTTAACGAATCTTAGATGTGGTATAAATACTAAGATTATTGATTCATTTTTTCGTATTTAAGTTATCACAAGTCCATAAAATATCAGTTAGTAATAGCAGTTTAAATGTCAAGAAAGCAAAGAGTAAGACATAAACGGTTTTTCAAATAATATCTAGATAAGAATACGAACCTTTTGATAAAAGTATATCAAAAAAAGTTATTATTTTTTTCGTTCTAAAAATTTAAAAGAAAATTTCGGAAACACTTTTTTAGGAAGCTTACGTTTATAGATTTTTTCATAGTTAATGCAAAAAAACTTCCAATTTCCTTCAAATCCCTTTATTCACATTTATTATCTCTAACGTTTCGGGACAATTTTCCCATCATCAGAGCAATTCCTTATATTCACTGAAACTATGCACATTTTTAATAATTTATTTTTATTGTGTCAATTTACTTTGCCTATTGTACAATTATTTACCTTTGATGTGGCATCATTCGTCAAAAATTTAAATATTTGTCACATTCATTATATATTTATTTGCTGTAACACATCCTTTATTATTCATTATTACACTAACCTACATCTGGCTATCTTCGGTATCATTACTGTACTTTGTACTTGCCTCTTATTTCTTATTACGGCTGCTGGTTGTGTTTTTTTTTTTGTCTACTGTTGTTTTATGAATTTAAATATTGGATATTATGTCCGAATAGTGTGTACCCAAGTGTTTTGTATCTGTTTTATAGTTTACTGTTCTATTATTGTTTTTTGTTATATGTATGGCTTCTATTGTTTGTTTTTGATTCTATTGCTAATATTTGTGGGTTTTTTGAAGTAAAATGTGTGGAGTGATTTAATACTGTAAATATCTTGTATTATACATTTTAATCAATTCTTATACATTCCAAGATATCTCGATAAACGATATAATGTGGGTACCCTTAATTAAATAATTAATTAAGGGGAAAAACCTGGAGGTTGAGCGTGATCTCGGTCAAATTACCTCCTTGCACAACCGTTGACCTAGAAACGGTGTTTCCCCTAAATAGTACTGAACCCCAGACCCTTTATGGGTTGTAGTGGTACAGGTTTTTTTTTTTTTTTTTTTTTTTTTTTATGATTACAGTTTTTGATCCATAACAGTTTTCTTAAAATATATGTAAACTCAGTCCTCTTCAGACAGTTTATGTAGCCAAAATATTATAAATAAAAAGAATCAGTTCATAGTTCAAAATTAACCTTTACCAGCTAAGGAGCTACGACGAGACAAAAAACATCGACACAATAACGGGAACAATTTTGTCGATATACGTATTGTGAGTATGTGAAACAACACAAATTTCTTTTTTGGCCAACATTGCCAAGCACTCTTAAAAGTTAATATATCACAAGCAAACAAAACAATGCTGAAAAGTAGCGGAAAGCTCCCATAAACTTTTTTTTCACAAACTTAGCTCTTAAAAAGGCCTAATGGAGGCACTTACGGTATCAATGGCTCTAAATGAGGAGAATTATCGACGTTCTTTCAAGATGTTTTGGCCGAAAAAAAATCGTTAAATCAAGCATAAAAAAGGTTATTTATTTCCAGTTTTATTTAAATAATTACACTATTGAAAAACATACATAAGTGGAAGCAAAGGAAAAAAAAATCAATAGAAACACAGTAATTTTAAACTTAAAATATTCTTACTTTTCTAGTGTTTTTCGAATAATATGGACTAGGATAAAGTATTAGGAACATATGTGAAACAGCTTTAAAAAAGGTTTTCTAAATAAATTAGAACCTGATATTTAAGTTACTGTTCCTTCTTCCTAATGATGGTGGTGTTAAATATGCGAAACCTTTATTGCTGACTTATTTGGATATCATCTAGTATTTTTTTTTTTTTATGTACAGAAATATTCGGTTAACTAGAATTTATAATTTTTATTTTCTCTGAAAGGCAATCTTGTATCCAGTATTCATGAAGCTTACTGAAAATTAAAAAAAAAAAATATGCATTAAATCAGTACGTTCGTAGCGGTCGTGAGTTTCCATTTCTGAACCGAACATATAGGAATCCTGAGCAGAAATTAGAGTTGGAATCGGTATTCAGTGGTCTCCTGTAATCTAAATTAGATTGTACACGCGTAATGTTTTATAAATAAGCTATAGGCGACGACAACGAGGAACTGTCTGTTCAATTATATAAACGTTATATATGGTTTTAATTTTATTTAATAGATTCTGCCCACAAAGAATTTATAATAACAATATAGTGTAAAAGTTTGGGTGTATTTTACCTTTATTACAAAAATGTTGATTTGTTTTTCCATTTTGTATAATCTTCAATATTAATCATAATACTACGAACTAGCCAGTATTTATTTTTATAAATATATTAACAAGCCCGTTACATAAATAATACAACTAAGTCAATGAATCCGTCAGCATGTCCTTTTAAAAGTCATTGGATTAGCACTAAACGATATTTTTTTTTTTTTTATAAAGTTAAATGTCTCAGTAAGATAAATACCGAAATAGTCGAATAAATTATGAAAATTTTATGAGAGTCACATATCTCAATTAGGTCTTAAATAACGAAACAGTTTGAGTGATTAATGTTTAATACATTCAATGTCGATTGGTCTATTTTTTTAAATATAATAAAATATATGGAAACGATAAGAATATACAGGGGAAAATAAAAGAGGGATACACATGAAACCTATTCTTTCCAGCAAATCTTTCGTTCCTGATGGCATTTTTATGTCTTATAGCGTTAAGGGTATTGCGGCCGATTTCAAGAATTCACCGACCGTATTCGCCATCACGTTTTTATATCTTCAAATTTATTGATACTATCTTCATGTTCCATTTTTATTTAATTTGGGCATAATATTACCCTATAATTGTTCCTTTTTATCATAAGAGACAAACCAATCCGTTTTTAGAAAATCCAAATTATTTGACATTTTCACGTTGCTATTTCTGTTAAATAATAAATTCCATTTACGCGCTCGTTTTTTTGTATTATTTTATTATAATTATCTCAGTAGCACATACCTGTTTTGTATAAACAGCAAACATATATATATATATATATATATATATATATATATATATATATATATATATATATATATATTATATATATATATATATATATATATATATATATATATATGTATATATATATATATATATGTATATATATATATATATATATATATATATATATATATATATTATATATATATATATATATATATATATATACATATATATATATATATGTGTGTGTGTGTGTGTATATATATATCAAAATTGGCCACTTTATAAACATTAGTACAGAATTTTTGTAAATATTGTTACTTCATCCAGTCCATCATAGTGTATTAAGTCCACCATTTTGCTAATGTTCACTTCGTTACGAATTTAGATAGTCACATTCAAACCAAAATAAAAAAATCCGGAGGAATACGTCTAATTTCCGTTGAAATATATATACGAAAAAACAAATCATTCTAGAAGACTTAATTTGATGACACCTTAGTTATACCACTAGTTTTTTTTTTCATTTATTTTATATACGAGAAAAAAATCAACTTAATTCCCTTTCAAAATCATTTTCTGCAAAGTGGAGGCCGATTGGAAATTTGAGATAATATTATTTATTGGTCTTATTGTTTAACTAATAATTTTTAATCATTGACCATTTCTTTTAATAAAAAGATATCTCTAATAATTAAAAAAAAAAAATTCTTTGATTGAAACATGTTATATCATTCAGTATAAGAATCATTAACATAGTAATTATCAAAGCCTCAACTATGAATTTTAAAAAAAATATCGTTGAATAATTCCCTGAGGTCACAAACTTCTTGGATTGGTCTTCATAGTTTCGTAAAATATTTATTCCAGTTAAAAAAAAACAAAAAAAAAACTCGAGAATCTGAGCTGAATCTTAGTTAATTTGGAAATAAAGTAGAAAACAAATAGAGTTATTTGGCATTCTTCGTGGACGATGATAAAGAAAATCGTAGACCTGTCAAGGAAACGGTAACGTTATCGAGGACTCAATATTCAGTGTTTTGGGAAAACATTATCTTTCAAGAAAAGTGTTATAACAAATAAGTTTTGAAACTTCTATTCAGAGTTTTTGATAGTTTATAAAACTGCCCAAGTACATATTTATTTAGATAAATACCTCTGTACTTTGAATATAGATCAAAACTTTATCCTAACAGACATTTTATTTAATCGATTCCGACCACGATTTGTTACCAGCAGTTTGCCAACGAAGAACTGGACTCGGAAATATATTTCCCTGAAAGTTCCGAAAATGTATTCTACTTTCGAGAAGTTCCTTGACAGATTTATTGAGACTGAATTCTGAATTGGCTGCCCGGGGTGCTATTCGCGGTCCCTGGCATAGTTCGAGCTTATTATTGAACTGATAGGAAGGAGCCCATCTGGCACAAATCGATTGACATATCGTTCAAAATTCTTGATTGTTGACTCTAATAATAATCCCAATCCCATTTACGAACATATAAATATGAATCATACACCTAGTATAATTAAATATATTTTAATCTGCATAAATTTCGTGCATATATGATGTTGTGGGGGGAAAATTGTAATATAAATATTTTTTTCAAATAATATTTGAATGTTAAGAACCAGCAAATGTTAAGTCTTCGAGTCAGCATGATTAGTTTAATTTCATGCTAATTAATCTACAAGCACTAGCGGATCCAGGATTTAATTTTGGGTTGAGGGGCTTCAGCCCTAAAGACTTTTTTTCATAAATATAACAATCATTAATTTGGGAAAAAAACAATGAAATTAACTACCTATATGTAATGGTGTTTAAGTGATCTTAGTTCTATTAAATGTAATAACACGAACAATAATACTTTAAGAGATAGTTTTTAATATTTTTTTCTATGAAATGTGGTTATATTTTACCATTTTGGAGGAGAGGCTTCAGCCCGAAAGCCCTCCCCCCCCCGCTATAGATCCGCCTGTGTCTACAAGAAACACTTTTTATAAGTGTATACATTTTTACAGAATCAACCTTTTTTCGATCATGCCTTAGAGATTGATAACTATATAAAAAAATTAAGATTCACAGATACCAATATAAGCGAAATAAACTTATACTGCTTTAAACATATAAAAAAATTAAACGATTAATTGTAAAAATGTACCACATTTCACTTTACTCTCAAAATATTCTTAGTTTTTTTTTTTTTAACTACATATAAAATATATTATGTGTCTTATAAATAGTTAAAAAAATTTAATGTACAATTATAAATATTTATTGTAATTTAAAAAAAAAAAATATTAGAAAAAACCGACTACAGAAATTGGGGAATTCTATCAATCTTAAGGGAATTTACTTCCATATCTACTTAAACATCTGGTAGATTGACACGTTAGCTGCGGTTACGGTCCCCGGCGTCTATCAGATATAATGATTATTTACATTTATACCCTCCTTTACATTCATTCTACCCCCATTCAAATCTTTTTTAAAATGAGCATTTTAGGAACTTCGTAAGATAGGCAAAATTCGAAACAATTTCGGCCGAAATCGAGACTAATATCGAAACCCGCTGACCGTAACAGCAGCTAACGTGTTAGTAGTGAAATGGACATCTACGAAGACTTAAACTTGGTTTAATAGTCGGGTTCCTTCCGCTTAACATTACAGCTCCAGGATAAATAAATATCGTTCTATGTATCGTTGCAGCCGAATTTTTAGTTTTGTTGGAGTGCGGTTGGCACCAAGTTAAAATATTCATAGATGTCAATTTCCCTATCAATCTACCATTATGTTTTTCAATCACTGGTCAGTATTTTCAGCCCAAAATTGTTTCAAAACACTCAGAGGATTTCGCCAAATAATTTAAGATACTAAACTTAATAATTGATCCACCCGTTCGTACATAAAATCCTAATATAGCTTCTTAATTAAATTGATTAAACAAATTTTATTCAATCACGGGTCAATGTTTTTATGATTTTCATAGTTTCAAAACACTCAGAGGATCTCACCGAATAATTTAAGATATCAAACTTGAAAATCGACACATCTTTTCTCTTGAAAAATCGATAAAAAGATTTTGCAAATTGATGACATTTTATTTAAACACGGATCAATATTGTTATTTCAAAATTTGAGACATCAGCTTAAAACCAGAACCCCTTACTTTCAGCGAACAACACAAACACATATACCTTGTGTCGCACCGCTTAATCGGGTAATAACACAGCACATATCAAATAATATAATAAAAGAAAAAAAAATGTTTCCGTTCGTTGAAAATCAGGAGATAAATAAGCTAACATCATCAAAATATTATAATTTATATTAAATAACAATGATGTTGAAAAAACATTTTATACATTCCTCCTTTCCAGGAATACTGAAGTTTTTTTTAAAATCTCGCCAAATCTTATTTGCACATAAAATCCCTAGATGAAAATTTCTCTGTGCCATGACATTTAGCCCGAAGTTATCTCTGATACCTGTCAGTATCAGTGAAATTATGATACTGTGCCAAGGATATTTACAATATATGAATCGTTGAATGCACAATGGAGTAAATAAAAATTGAAGTTTTGAGATTTTCAATGCTATGGAGGGGGAGGGAGAGGAAGAGTTCAATAAAATTAAATAATAATAATAATAGCTATTTCTTGGGAAAGAATGGCAGCTTATTTGTCTTCTTAGAACCTTGTATGATGATGATATGAAGCTCTTCGTAATTCCTATCTGCCTAGCTTTCCTTCGTCGGGTCACTATTGATTTATATAAGTGTCAAGCTACTCAGGTACCCTCTGGATTCCATCCTATCTCCGATTTCAAGTACCGATTTCAAGAACAATGTTGAGAAATCTCGAGAGAATAATCCATTTTTTGACAGTTAGCAACGCCTACCACTGCGCTAATATAACGATTGTATATTGCATAATAAAACAAAAGTACAGTTTTCTTGAAAAGTAATATCGGCTTCCAATTAAAGTTAAATCAGATCGATTCACATTTTTCTCATTCATGATTATTAAGATACTCTTTGTTTATTAACTATTACTATCTAATTTTAATTTGTACGTCTCAAGTTTCAAGCGTATATATTGTATCCTAGGATTGAGAACTCGATCTCTGTTTGAATTATTTTTTCTGTAGAATGTGAAGTACCGGGGCAGCTGAAACTGAGTTAGCCTGAATAGTACTCACCACGAGCTGAGTGCCATCATTGTTTGTCGAGTGGCGTAACCTGGATTTGTTTAGATTATTGATGGGATTGAGTCAGTTGTCATCGTCAGCCATCCACTATCCTCAACTTTTTTTTCTTCTGTCTCTTCTTCCTATACCACAGGGATGTAAACCATAAATTGAATTTCTACCTTCCAAAATAGATTTTTTTTTTTTTTTATCATTCAAGTCTTCTTGAAAAAAGGATAAATGCATATTACTGAACTCAGAGATTAAAATACTGATAACAATATTTAAAGAAAAACCCATCGACCTCAAATAATTTTTAATGAATAAAATTTTATCAGCACTATCAAGAATGTTTGGGGATAATATAATTCAGAGTTATGTATAATAGTTATCCTTAATCTATAAATTTTCTAAGGTCTCCTTTCCTATTTGTTCAATCGAGAGTCTATTCTTCTTGCAAACTATATATTTCTCCTTATCAAAGACTACTTCGAGGTTAAGATATGTAGCTAATGATTGACGCCTCACTATATCACCAAGGACTGCCAGAGTAACGTTCTCTGCAGCTCGAGCCACGGAGTCAACATCCATAGAGCGGCTACAACTGAATAAAAATAAAACCTGGTCTACCAGCATACCAAGAGGAACAAACCACTCGCAAGGAGTCAGTAGGCCTAGGATCTCAACCAAATTGTATTTTGGTGATTCGTTATCGAATAAATATTGTATTACCGTTAATTTCAATAAGCATTAGGAGCGAGAATTTTTTTTTCTTTTTTTAAACAATTTTATATTATTTCTTTTTACGTTTGCTTTCCCCGGATAATCAGGTTATTACATATCAACCGATTTATTATTTCGTGCATAGTAAGAAAAAAATCGAGAGTATTAAAATAGTTATATTATAAATTATAAAAACCGTAAGAAGCATCTAGTAAAGCAATAATTTTTTTTATGAAAAAGCTTTCTATTTTTGTTTTATTGTCCTTAAGAAGTCTTAAGGATAAATTTAAAAAATAAATAAATAACATAATAAAATTACCAACGTCCATATTTTGGAGAAATATTTTTCTGGCCATCAACTAATTCATAACTACTAACTACTAAAGATTTTCTCTAAATTTAACGCCAACCGTTTAACATCTGAATTACTGACTTTCTACCCACATCATTAATCCAAAATTACCAGTTTCCAACTTATAAGCGAACAGTTAACTTACCAATGTTTCGCCAATTCAGGCATCATCATGGCAGAAAAAAAATCACATATATGCAGAAAAGAAATAAAGAGGAAAAAAAAATACATTGCGTATTGACATCTCAAGATATCTAGAAACGTACTGAAAGAAACAGAAGATGAAGGTTAGAGAAAACAGCTGATTAGCAAGAATATAGGGGTGGGGGGGGGGTCCATACTTGAAATATAATAATACAAAAGAAGGAATTTATATTTAGAATTCTAAAAAAGAAGGAAAAAACAAGATGAAAATATGAGATTTATTTCCTCTGGTTGGTTCACTCTGAATGTTTTATATTGAATGTACACTAAAAGTGGTACTGTGTAAAATATTCTTTAAAAACGCAAATGTAAACTCTAGGAATTGGAAGCTTGTAAGTTTTGTCGATACTGACTAACCTCGTTTCCACAATTGCTTTGCTTCAGATTTCAAGAAAAGATATAGAGAAAATTAGTTTGCTATTAAATGAAGGATTGCTTTAATTAAATAGTGACATAAATCTAGTTTATACATCCGCTGAAGACTAACAGACATTGGTTAAACCAGACTCCATGTTGGAACATTCCGATACGTGGCCATATTTTTTGGTGTCACAGACTTTACCGACTCTGTTTGCCATAATCGTTGATACATTGTCGAAAGGACAAGAATACAGGGAAGGAGAGAAAGATAATGCCACTAAATCAGTGAAAACTAAAAACGCTTTAGATGTAGTAAGAATCGTTTGTTGAGAGTTTTTTATGCCCTTTCGCAGAAGTTAGTGACGAGTTAGTCCCGAGTTAGAGACGGAGCAGATTTTGTGTACGGGAGGAAAGCTGCTCTGGGACCCTCCCACTTTAATCTGGGAAGAGAACCTGCTAATAGAAGGCCGTCAGACTAATATAGTGAAAATAATGAAAAAAGAAGATATTTGAAAAAACAAAACAAAACAAAATTGAAAAATTAATTTGTGGTTTAATAGCAGGAATGGCATGCACGTGTGTGATATGCCATCCCTGCAAAATCCCGTGTAGCCGAAAGGCAAGGAAGGGAGGCATAAATAAATTTAAAAAAATGCCCTAACGCAGAACTAAACAAAAAACGAATGAAACTGGCTGTCGTAAGTAATAAAAATATACTTTAAATTAGAATAATTAACACTGGCGTTTCTAAAATTAATGATATAGTAAGTGTTGGTTTAATTTTTTTTTTATATCTGACTTTACGACACCTTAAACTCCGCTACAAGTTTTCCTGGTGGACGTACTATATTTAAGCGATGGATATATTTTATTGGTGTTATGCCTCCTAAAAATTATGTTTCGTGTAATTAATTCAAAAACAAACAAACAATAGCCGTTGGAAAGCCAACAGCTCATTCATTGAAAGCCACATTCGTACCAGAAACAATTAATCAGAGAATGTTGTGAATGAGGAGAGCCCCAGGTGCTGGGTCAGTGCCCAGTGGTCGGAGTTATTGAACTCACACACCTCTCGTAACCGATTGATCATAAATATCCAATACGCACATTCATCATGCATGTTTAAATCTCCGATTGACGTATCTTTAATAAGAATAATATCGGCATTACTCTTTGTTGTGTTCACACATATAGAATATGTCTTCTATTTTAAAACACTTATTCTATCTATTTGTAAGAAATATTCATCTTATAACCTTTTCAAAATATACACATCATGAAAATAATTATGAAATTGAAAAATCGACTATAACCAACTTATGTCTTGGCTTTAAGTCCTATAAAAAACTTTCTTTCCTTTTCACCAATTTGAAGGAACCCATACTTTTACAACACCTATCTAATGTAGTTTACCGGATACCTTACTCTCAAAAAATTGTAATCGCTCCTATATTAGCGAAACCAAAAACCATCCCAAAACCCGCATTCCCCCAACATAAATCCATAGCTTCCCGGAATCCTTCCGCCTCCAAACAATCAGAATATGCCTTAACCCTCAACCATTAATTTGATTTTGAAAAAAACCTCTATCCTTACCACGGTCCCTAACCATGAAAAAAGACTCATTTCCGAATCCATCCATATTCACATGGAACAGAATTCTGTTAATCATAAAGTAGATAAAAACTGTATTTCTTTAACATATAGACACATTTTAAATCTTATAAGTGAAAAATAACTTATGTATTATATTATATTATTTATATTTATATCCGCTCTAAATTTTTATTGATTAATTCATTCAATTGTTCATTATTCTAAATATTTCCTCTTTTTATAATCTCTCTTTTATTTTATTCTAAATTTATGTTTACACTCTACATCAATGTATGTTCATCCTTTTTCCACTTTGTATTCATTTTACTTATTAATCATGTCTCAATAATATCTAATATGCAAATGTAACTTTCTTACATATGTACAACCAAATATAATTATAATTATTAATTTTTCCCCTCTCTATACTTCTAAGTTAGTTCTGCAATGTATGTATGTAAATGAAGTTATTTCTATATTTATATGTTACTTTTGCCAATTTTGCGTTTATTCACATTGTACTCTTATCTATAATCTCTCAATTCTTTTTTAGATGTATATGTATATATTTATAATTTAATATTTCATAGATATAGTATTTTTCCATTGTATCCATCCATATCTTCAAATTTTAGATACTGTCATTTCCTAGGTTTTTCCCTATTACCCAAACAAGTCACCTTCCCCTGTACTTGCCCTTACTCTTGGGTTTTCAGCTCTAAGTGAAACTCCTAGCTGAACACACCTGTGAGTCTAATTTTATTCTTCCATTTTATTTACTTATTTATTTAATTTTTGGTTTTATTTTTTATTTTCTTTCTCCACATTCCTTTATGTCTATTATTTCATATTATATCTCTATCTTTCAATCTCTCCTGTAGATCTGTAGAAGTATATTCACTTTTGGATTTATTTACTTCAGTTTAGGATCTTGTTACTTAGCTTACTTTGTTCATATTTTAATGTACTAACTGTATCTAATTTTAATAAGCTTATTCGCATTGTTTATAAATTTTATCTAAATATTATGTAACTGCCACAATTCTATATATTTTTGTATCTTGTCCGTTTTAGCCCTGAAGAAGACCTGAAAAGTCGGCTTTCAATAAAATAGTTTTGCCAATATTTAGCCTATTTATGACCGCCACCCCGAACCATCTCCTTCCTTTATAATGCAACGGTCAACTATTAAATATTCGATTATGAAATTGTATTTTACTTCAGTAAGTAAGTAATAATTGGTACAATTTTTGTACCTTTCTTCCTCGCACACTGACAAAGGTGATCACAGTCAGTAGATCACGGACATCAACCAATTTTTGATTGGTGATTCTACATATAAACATTAGCATTCAAGTATATTCAAATTCAAGGGACTGAAAAGGAATGTCAACTTTTTTTTCTTTAAAAAATATTTGCCCGTAGTCGCACAATGTCTGAACATTTCATGATAATCCGATAAATGGTTATGGGCGATGTGCCCGTTACATCGATTTGATTAGACAGACTGAGAAAAACCGAACCTAGTTTGATCCTTGATGTTTGAAACGTAAAACGCGACTAGAAATTTTCAATACTGAAAACAATTTTTTAAACATCTCAAATGAATAAGAAGCTTCCCCATCTTTGGTAGTGAACAAGCAAAAATAATTCCACATCATCACAGGGTTTCATTCCGGACAAATGGAATTAGATGGAATTGCTTATAATGTTCTGCTTATCTACATTCCCCTTATCTCTATCTGTTCCAGAAAATTGATAATCGATCTAGTTAACAGGATTACAATAGTAATAAAATTCTTTCATCCTTCATTTTCGATGTATACGTTGATTGTAATCATAGGTGGCGATCTATGAAAATTATTGGAGAGGAGGACCGAGCTATAAGATCACGGAGTAGGGAAGGGCAGGGAGAGTGGTGATATTGTTTGGAATATATCCTAGATGCCAATATACAGTATGTAACATATGCCTATATGAAAAAATACTATCTCAGGCAGGTAATGAGCTGTTTCAAGCCCTTCCTGATAACAAAAAAATTGTACGTCACACAAAATATTTTAAACTAAAACAGTACAATTTTTTTAATATACGATGCCTTTTACAGCTCAGGTGAGTTTATGAATCCACAATAGGCCACCGTTAAATAAATTCTACTATACCTGCAAGTAGGTAGGTAGATACAGTCCGTTGTGATTGAATTGTAATATACACGATCGATATGTTCATGAAGTTCATACAATAGCAAACTGTTGGGATGAAGAGCCCCAACCACGGTAGCATTAGGGGGCTCAAACCCGGCGAACTCTACAAGTATTGCTTTAGATGACCTGTGTATTTAATTAATCAATTATTCAAATATTATTTGATCAATTTGAATGGTATTCATACTGTTTTCAAGTCAAAGTAGCATATATTTACAAAAAAAAAAAAATGTTATTTACAAAAATATTAAAGGAAAACTTCATCCAAAGCTTTATAACCAGGGAAGCGGTCCGTTTTTGAATAAAATTTCAACCACCAACTCAGAAGTGAGGAAACAGAGCGTTATAGTCGATAAATCGTTTTACTCCATTTAATCTGCCTTTCCGTATGTGATCTCGTATCAGCAAATTGAATATTTAAAAACAATATCGCATTGTATTATATCGAATCATCTTGCTTCTAAAAATCTTTATTTATTGCTAATTCTGGAGTGGCTTAAGCTAGTAAATTCTCTGTTTGAGGCGAAGAGACTGGAACTGAGGAAGGAAGCTATGAAAACTAGGGCCTTCAGCCGTAACGACACGAGCTGTGTGAGCTTTTATAGGAACTCCCCCTCCTCTACTTCCACCCTCTTGGCTTCAGCTTACACTCATCGTTCCGCGCGTTACTTGGGGCTTGAGTTGTCCTCAGCCGACGATAGAGGTTAAGTCCTAAAATTACGAACTAATTACCCATAATTAATATGATATACAGACGCGGTCATATAAATTACATCACTTAATTCTCTTGATTCTTAAGTTGATAACGTTGATTTTATGAAATGTTTAATAATTTTTCTCAGTTCAGTTTTAACTGATACCAGAATAAAAGATGCAATTATGACCAGTTTGAAAAAACTGTCATCTTCAGATATTATTAAATTTGTGACTTTACATGAATTGAAGGAATTTTCTCGAGAAATAGTAACGAGGATAGTACACTACCAATCAATGGTAATCATAGTTTTGAAAAAAAAAAAAATAACCCACCATGGAGCGAAAAAAAGAAAGAACTGGGAGGATAAGAAAAAAAAAACGATTTGACCGCTTAATGGTCTGATATAATATCGTTTTTCATAATATCGTTTCAAAATTGGCAAAGAAATATTACAAGATCTTGCAGATAGCAATCTGGTAAATAAATTAAAATTTTTACTGGATGATACAATTTCTATGACCGCGACTTTCAAATAAACAATCAGAACTAATAACAAAGGTCTTGCAAAAAATTCCAAGCGTAATAATTTTAAGCTAACAGAAGAAATCCTTGACAAAAAATAAAATTATTAAAAGATTTATTTATCTTTGTAACAGTATTCATCGTAGATTAATATCGGTTATTGCAGTTAGTAATTATTCATCTTATAAGAAATTAAAACATCTTTATTACTAACGTTTTTGCTACCAAAAACTATTGGGTACTTCTAGGTAAATATCCAATAAATATCATAGAAATGTTTTTTTATTTTCTTATTTTTATATGAGTAACGTGTTTTTTTGTTATTGAGTATTGAGTATATTTTTACGTCGAGAAGTTTTGTCCAGTCCTTTGTTTTTAATCGTTTTAATAGTTGTTTTTTCACTTCATTTCTTTTAATGTTTAAGTAATTAAGTAATCACTGTCTTATTCCTTGCAATGCCTTTTTTTTCATAAATGTTAATGAATTAAAGGTCTTTATAAAAAATATATGAATATTTAATTATTACTACTACTAATCTACTAAACATTTAAGATTAATTTATTCTTAACCTTCTTTTTTTTCTTTCAAAGGATAAAAGTGAGATAACATGTTTTTTATCGACATTTTGATATATTTTTAAAGCATCGTTATTATGCATACATTAAAGAATAATTTATGCGCTAGAAGTCATTTTTTAAACAGATTTATCAAAATAGTCAATTTGTTTTTTTTTTATATATTAACGTTTATATTTTCATTAATTAATTATTCGTGATGATTATTTAATTAATGAGGTAGCTTGGGATGAATGCTAATGGCTTTTCTTCAAATTCATATTGCATACAATTAAAGTCCTCTTAGAATTATAGATCTTAATTACATTCAGTTTTAATCATGGTTTTATAATTATATTTTCCTATAACTGTCTTCATATAACTTATAGGATTCGTATTAAGTAAATAATAATGAGGTTTCGCTCGTTCACTTAAGGTAATTCAGATCCATTAAAATTACAAACACTGACAGTAATTTAATTACATTATTCAAATTTAGGTTTTAAATCCCCTGTTAAATTTTAAAAGTGATAAATAGCAACATTAATACTTAGTCACTAACTATTAACGAAAGCGTAAGCTTAAAAGCAGGGTATTTGCAAAGGGAGGATAAAAAACTCATTGGATTCAACAAACCGTTACTAATTTAATATGCTCAAGAGCTTTTTAATTGTAAAATCCTGGAAAAAGAGGATTCATTTCATAAACAAGAACAGTATTCATGAATTAGAAAGATGCTAAAAAAATATGGAGATTTTTTTTTAATATTTCAAGTGAAGCCTGAAGAACTTTAATTTCCTAAGAAATAGAGATTTTAATTTCTTTCAACTCTTACCTTGATTCGATTTAACCTTAAAATATTTTATTTAAAATTTCAATATACTTCTGAGGAACTTAATATTTCTTTAATAACGAAACCCACATTTCCCATCAGCCAGAACATAACTAATTTATGGAGAGATATAACATTGGAGTTGTTAACGAATTTCATGAAGGTCTGCTGAGGCTAAAAACTGATTGATGGCCACATCTTACCATTTAACAACTAATTCGAAAAGCAATAGAGTATGGGACCTTACTACTTTGAAGTTTAAGATGGAAATCTAAGCTATTGATATCATGGGTTCAATTTTCAATGAAAAAATCACAAATAAGAATTCCTTTTTTACAATATCTGAATTCAAAATAATAATTCTTGTTAATTTTAATTGTTAAATAGAATTCAAGGAAATTGATACCTGAAAATTTGTATCAAATTAAACGTGCTGTTCTTAAACTTGATTCTGAAACAAATGTTTCCAATGTATTTGCAGAATCGAAAGTAGATTTTTTTTTTAAGCTGTAGATAATATTTGATTAAAATGATGCCTATTTCATCAGCTGTTTATTAATCCCTGATTCTACTCCAAATTTGGGTCAAATAAAACGAGCAGTTTTTGAGCTAAACTTTTAAACGTTTCAAAGAAATACGTTTGCACATATATAAGAAAAAGTAGCGGATGGAATTCAATAAAATAGATATAACGTAACTGTTTCACCAATACCAAACTTTTAATTAACGAGCCCTTTCTAAAATAATTTCTTATAAAAAAAAAGAAAAAGAAAGACATTCTAAATTAGTATAGCAAATCAGGAATAATTAAATAAAAATAATTTATCAGTATTTCGAAATAAATATTCAGTTAAAATTAATTTATAACATAAGAAAGTATAAATATCCCCTTGGTTTAGATAAATTGATGAAAATTGGAGAAGAATCAAATGAAGTTCTGAATAATTTATACAAACATGAAAGCTTAAAATAAAAATAAAAATATTTCTTATGAGAAAATATTTATACAAAAATAAAAAATAAGAGAAGCTGGAAATGAAAAAAATATAATAACAATATTTCTAGCGAGAAAAAAATAAGTTAATTGCAAACTGAAGGTACCTTATTTAAAACGTTCAACTGAACATGTCCAGATCGCTTGGTTTTCCAATAATTACTACTGGGTATCCATCTGACTGTACTCAGCGAATTTAACCCCCTCTAAACCATACATATTTTATTTTTGCAGTCACATGTGTATATATACACATGCATACTATTAACACAAACGCAAACACACATGTTTGTATTAATAACGTTGTAAATTCAATATTTGAGGGATGAATAATTTCTCCATGCTGCTCCCAGACATTTCAATTCCGCCCGATGGTTAAACTAGATATATATATATATATATATATATATATATATATATATATATACACATCCATACTATTAAGACAAACGCAAACACACATATTTGTATTAATAACGTTGTAAATTCAATCCTTGAGAGATGAATAATTTCTCCATGCTGCTCCCAGACATTTCAATTCCGCCCGATGGTTAAACTAGATGTGACGGTTTTCGATGCCATGACAATCGATGTATCGTTGCTAATTGAGCTGGTTTGATCAACCGTCATTTTTTTATCGGCTCAATTTCCCTTTAATCAGCTCATTAGTTTCTACAGTTGGTTGCACCTAAGCTTGGTTTCTGTTAAATGGTTTATCTGCCTGTGGCGGTTTTATTTTTCTCGTAATTACGGTCTTCAATTTATCATTCCGATTGTATCTTTTTAGAATAATTAATTGTATATTAATAAATAAAGGAAGTTTGTGCTTTTCTTTTTTTCGGGTCAATCTGTCCTAACGTTACATTTGGTAGTAGATATTAAAAATCGATATTATATTAAAATTACATATTATATTAAAATATATATTTATTGGCCCTGATAAAGGCCTGAACTTTGACCCGAAAGGTCAGTAAAAATAAAAATAAATATACTTATTTAATTTTCCTTTTTTTTTTTTATTTTACTGATCACTCCAATTTATTCATCTTTTATTAATCAATTCATTCGCCCAATTCATCATTCTTCTCTTTAATTATATATAAAATATAATTTAATCATTAATGATTATTATTGAGCGATATAGCTAGAAGAGAAATCAAAACCGTTAACGATATTACAATTCAACTATTATAAATCCAGAATTTTCAAGGATTCTAAAATTTTTTTACTCCATTTATGGTTGCAGGGAGGGAGGATATAAAAAGAATAGGATATAAAATGCATCAATTATTGGATAAATTTATTATACTCCTCCCACTAGGAGAGATCGCTTTTTCTCGACCCCATTTTTTAAAATACTTCATCAAAATTCATTGCCGGATTTCATTTAATAGCGAGTGGAATAAAAGATAAAAAATGAAAGAGTCATGATGTAAAATTTTATTGAGCACAATCAATACAGAATTATTTACATACAAATACAATATCTTAATTATTTAATACTATAGAATAAAAATGTAAAACTTCATTGACTTTTAAAAGACTTAAAATTATGACAAACCACAGAGGGATTATGTAGTTAAATCAGGTAAATAACAAAAGTCAGCTTAATGTATCTAGTTTTAGAAATACTTAAATTATTTCTTACAATGTATATGTTATAAAAATCTTTAAAATAATGTAAATATTTTTGGGGTACTATACAAAGGATTACAATTGCTTTCAATCATTTCTTGAGCATATTCCTTATAAGTATCGTTATAACGTTCGTTATAACTTCGTTATAACGATGGTTATTTGTGAGATGTCACAAAAAAAAAAAAAAAACACGAAATAGCCGAACGATTACACAATATTTCTCTAATTGAGGAAAAAACATGCCCTAGGCTTTGTTAGGTTTCAGTATTTCCTCAAAAGCTGAAAGCTACAGTAGATTGGATCTTGCTAAAAAAGGTTTTTGAGAATTTCACATCATCAGGACGTGGAAGGCTTTCATGAGACCGACAATTGTGAATAGTTACTTTCAAAGAATTTGGTATCCTTTTGTTCATTCTGCCATTTGGGATGCCCAAAATGTTTAAATTAGGGATTAACCAATAAACCAGTACCTTTTTCTTTTTTAGCATAAAACATCAATGATTTTTGTCACCTAGTTTGATTATTATTTTTACCCGTTATTGCACTCAGGTTCTGTTTTTTTCTTTCAGGATATATATGTTTATACTCGAATGTATGTAGTATATTTTTTTATGTATTTTTCTCTATTTTCTATTTCAACTATGATCCCGCTTGAGAAGATTTTGGTTAATTGTTAACATATTATTATTTAAATTGCTATTATATACAGTATATATATATATATATATATATATATATATATATAATATATATATATATATATATATATAGAATCTTTATAAGTTATTTTTTGGCCAGTAAGTATGTCATCATTGTTATTCTAAGGGAAATTAGTCCTAGAATAAAGTATAATTTTCTGTTCTATCTTTTAGCTTCAGGAGGAAAGATATTTCCTCAAAAGATAAATGTTATGCTTTAATTTCTCATGATTTAGATGCACCATTAATGTCCAAAATTTTCAATTTATTAAAATAATTTATAAATCAAACTTCTAAACCCCTATTGAGAAATAGGCATTATTTAATTAGAGTTTCCAGAATAAAGCCAAATACAAAATATTTGGAATACTTTAATTAAAATACTATTTCCTGGAACAAGTTACTAATTGTGAGTTAAAAATGAAGAACCTATTAACAGTGTAACTAGTGGTTGAAGCCGAGGCGAAACCTAATTTCATTTTCTCTCAATCAACCCACCGAGGCTCATTAGAACCACAAGAACCAACTTTAAAAGATGCCTAGAATTTCCCACTTAACTAGCTGAGGTGGTTCAGACCGGAAATTAAACTTTAATTTATAATACAAAATTAATTTGGATTCTGTGGTAGAATTCCGTTTTTCAAAACTCGTTTGATATAAAATTACACCACACATAAAACGATGTTTATTAATTTTTTTTAAATACTTTTTTTGCTATCTCGTATCAAGTTTGAATTTTTCAGTCTCAAAGATCAAATTGCATATAAGGATTACATTCCATGCTCTTTTAGTTAAACATATAGCGGTTCTGAAATGTGATAAACAGCGAACATATTATAGGGAAGTTATATTTATACTATAGCTTTACGTGTTTATAAATGTATAAACTCTATGAGCCTAATAAATTGAATTTTATGAAATTTCAAGGCATTGTAAGGGTTAATACAAGGTCAGTGCAATATAGATTTTTATCCAATCCTACAATTTTCTTTTCTCACATACACGAAAACGTGATAAATATAATTTATCATGCAACCAATAGAAAAACTATGAGAAACTATGAGTTTACTTACCCTACTTTTTCGACATTTTTTATAAATGTTAATTGAAAGCGAGAATAAAAATGAAATAAAGAATTACCATAATTTCTTTCTATTAATAATAATAATTACTAATTATAGACAAAATGTTTAATATTCCATTCCGCAATTTTATTTTATTCTAGATAATTCCCGAAGGCAGTGGATCAGCTGATGCGAAGGTTGTCTCCTCAACTCCTCTCTCAGTTTTTACCAATTTTATAGCGGAATCTCTCTGATTATTCACGTGATACAGTTAAAGTGTATATCAGAGCAGTTGATATTTACTGTCGGCATCTTTTTTTTTTGTTATTTTAAGAAAAAAAAATTTTTTTTTTTTTTTTATTTATTTATTTGTTTTCTCTTATGATATGCGGTATGATCAGCAAGTGATGGCCAGTAAGGTGCCCAAGAGGTCTCGGTCAGACGGAGTTAGCTCACCAGCCAAACAAAGGACTCGTCGCTGCCTACGAGAAATACCTCCAGTGACCAAAATGAACACTTCAGAACCAGAACCTCAGCCCCAACCAGGTACGTCTGCACAAGAAACGATTGAAGAATCACCTTTCTTTACTCCAAACCCCTACCAAGTGCTTCAAAATGACAGAGAAATAATGGAGTCTGCAGCAATACCCAGAGAACCAAAGCCTCCTCCGATATTTGTGAAAAATATAAAAAATTTCCAGATGTTCTGCACCCAACTAAATAAAATCTGCTCTGGCAGTTATTCATGCCTTAACAGGACCAATGACACCAAAATAACACCTGATTCTGCAGAAGCCTACCGAAAAATAGTGAAGTACTTATCAGAAACAAATGCGAATTTTCACACTTACCAGCTGAGGCAGGAAAGAGCTTTACGAGTAGTGATAAGAAATTTACATTCCTCAACCCCCACTGAAGTTATTAAAGAAGAACTAACGACGCTTGGTTTCAATGTACGCCAGGTAACAAACGTTTTGAAGGAGGACAGGGAGCAGCCAGGATTACGAAATAGGATCCCACTACCATTGTTTTTCGTGGACTTGGAGCCATCACCAGGTATCGAAAAAATATATGATATCACAAGAATATACTACACAATGGTGAAAGTTGAGAAGCCATATCCCAAGAGAGACATCGTGCAGTGCCATAATTGTCAGACCTATGGCCACACGAAGACATATTGCCACCATCTGCCGCGTTGCGTGAAGTGCGGTGAACAGCACAAATCTGTAGAGTGCACCAAACCTATACAAGATCCAGCAGTATGTGCCCTATGCTTGGAGGGACACCCGGCCAACTACAAAGGCTGCCAAATTTACAAGAATCTCAAAACCAGACACCAGAAAAACCGGATTCAAGATGAAGCACTAAGAACAAGAAGAGAGAGAGAGCCTTCCAGAATTGTAAACAATGATGTATCATTCTCCCAACTACTTAGAGGTAAGACTTTAACCGATAAATGTCAAGCCCTGCCACAACAACAACCTCAACCCCAACCTCAAAATCCTCTTCATCCTAATATACCTAACCACCAACAACAAATTCCTCATATTCCTCCTCCTTCAAATGCAACAGATCTCACAAGTTTGTTAGCATCTTTCCTCACCGATTTCAAATCCCTTGTTACTCCACTCATATCACTCCTCACGAATCTCGTATCTCACCTCATCCCTCCTTTAAAAAATCCTTAAATGACTCACATCCCTAAACCCATATCCATTCTCCTTTGGAATGCGAATGGTGTTAGAAATCATACAGACGAACTATCTACTTTACTACTTGACAAGAACATTGATGTGGCACTAATTACTGAAACTCGACTAACCACTAAACAGCACTTCAATATACCACAATACCTGACATATCGTACTGACCACCCTGACGGAAAAGCACATGCCGGTACTGCTGTAATTGTACACCAATCCCTCTCCCATCACGTACTCCCATTACCAATACATGATTTCCTACAGTCCACCGCTATCGTGATAAAAACCTTCTCCTTTCCGGTTACTCTTGCATCAGCGTATTGCCCTCCTAACCGATCCATATCCAATGCCCAATTCAGTTCTCTCCTCGACTCCTTAGGACATCACTTCATCTTGGGTGCAGACCTAAATGCCAAGCACCAACAATGGGGTTCCAGAACCACGAATTCTCGTGGCCGAACCCTGCTGTCTGCACTCAATTCCCAACGTTTTCACCTCCTTTCCCCCAACTCTCCTACCTACTGGCCCACAGATCCCAACCGTAATCCTGATCTTCTTGATTTCTTTATCCACAGCGGCTTAAGTCCCCTCAATTGTTCCATTACACGTCTAAATGAACTTTCCTCTGACCATAGTCCTCTAATCCTTAATGTTTCACTTGAACCCGTTCCCAAACCTTCTCCACCGTCATTCATTAGGGGCCCAGTAAACTGGGACCTTTTCCGCCAAATAATCTCCGATAATATTGATCTCAACATATCCCTCAAAACTCCCGATGACCTTGATAGTGCCGTAAATTCCTTTACTACCACAATCCAACAAGCCGCCTGGACTGCCTCCTTCCCAAAAGACTCCTCCAGAATTCCTATAAAGACCATTCTACCCCAACACCTCCTTAACCTAATCCGCACCAAACGCCGTGCCAGATTACTATGGCAACGTACCCGACATCCTATAATTACTACTGCAAACAATTAAAACTGGAATTAGCCACCTTCAGATCACAATCCTTCAACTCCTACCTATCCTCCCTCTCTTCTCCTCCCGTAAAGCTCCTGGACATGATCTCCTTACACCTCAAATCCTTCGACAACTTCCATCCAAAGCATTCATATTCCTTACATATATCTACAATTGCATGCTCGCGACCTTTTGTAGATTGTATAAATTAGAGTTCTGGCAATGGCCAGATTCTTCACTCAAGACATGTGTGTATGTGGCTAAAGTGCTCTCGACCAATCTCCGCTGGCTTTAGTACCAGTGACGCGGTTGGGAGAGTAGCGCAGGATTCTCCTGGAGTTCCCTCGCCTGATTGTATATAGGTATGCATGTGTTTTTTTTTTCTTAGTTTTAATTTTCTTATTTTTTAGGTTATTTTATTTTATTGTCTATTGTATATACTTTTGATTATTATTTTGTTCTATTTATTTTATTTTTTTATACATATGGTGTGAATGTCATCCAACCTCACTATAACCAATGTCCAACAGACAGATTGTTATAATACTCAATAAAAAAAAAAAAAAAAAAAAAAAAAGATAATTCCCAGATCCTTAGACATCTTCTAAACATTATATTCGTTACATACCGATATAATTGTATCCTCCGCGCCACCCACTTTTCTCTGATGTGGGAAAACTCCACAATTATCATCTTTCCTAAACTAGGTAAACCTATCAATAATACCATATCCTATATACTAATAAGCTTAATCCCGATCATTTAAAAAAACTTTGAAAAAATTCTTCTCAAGCCTATCCTGCCCATAATAGAATCCCAAAATATTCAGTTTGGTTTTCGATCACAACACTCCACAGTTAAACAAGGCCTACGTCTTCTTGATCACATATCCTTTGTTCACGATGGTTTGCTTTTCAAACCCAAAACTCTCTTACCCCAATCCTGGTACTTAAAACTAAAATCCTACCTCACCAATATTTCCTTCCGAGTACGCTGTGGCGCAGAATATTCTAATTGTTACACAGTTGAGGCCGGCGTCCCACAATGTCCCACAGTATCTTAGGTCCTATCTTATATATTATTTTTACTGCTGATATTCCTACAGATCCCGCCCGATACCTACCTTCCTAGCAACATTTGTAGATGATACCGCCTATACAATTTCACCAGAAGCTTATTCACTATCCCAATTCTCTAGCTCAATATCTATCTAGCTCCAACCATCCCTATAATCATCCCCGGAGATTGAAACGGCAGTGGCCTCGAGACCTTTTGTAAATCCACATGTGAAAGTCAAAGCCTCGGAGTCTCTTTTGCAATTGTAAATATATGAAATAGAGCTTTAGAAGAAGTTTATTTTTTTATTATATATTTTTTTCTTATTTACCTCAATTTATTTATCTTATGCGTATATATTGTATGATTGGATACTTTTAGCTCTAATGCTTATTACCCTTGAATTTGGCAGATTATATTAATATTTAATAAATATATATTTTTTTAAAATCTTGATGAAGTTGACATTTCGGCCTTTAGTCACCATCAGTATATCTGAAAAAAAAATATTTATACATTTTTGCTTAAATAAAACTAAATAAAATAGATAAAACATTCTCATTAAAAAAAAACTGTAACAATTTTCTTTTTTGACATTTTATTTATCAATATACAACGGTCACTATTTTAAAAAAAACATCGTTTTTAATAGTTTAGAGCTTATAACTCAAAAAATAATTTCATTAAAATTGAACTAAAACTAACATTAAATTTCTATAAAATACTGAAAACAAATAAATATAACAATTATTGGTAGACAAATATCAACTTTAATTCTTTTAAAATACCTTTAACTATTATATGCTGTTTTATAACCTGTCAGTTTAACTGTAAAATCAATCATTTTAAACTAAAACTTTTAAGTTAATTAATTAATTTTAGTAACTTATAATTTATACAATATAATAAATTGAAATGCACTTTTTAAAATTTTTATTTACAAACATTTTTAACCATAAAATTTAGAGAAGGGATATCTTTTTTTTGTCTTTTGATACTTTTATTTTACTGAATTATTTTAGAGTTTTTATTTGTATATAATTTTAGAGACAATTTCTAAAATTGAAAGAAATACTATTGCGATCTTTATTCTATTCTATTTAATTTTGTTTATATATAGTATTCAGACTTGTTAAAGCTATGGAATCATTTAAAGAAGGATCATTTCAAGTAATCATTGCTGGAAATAACTTTGGGGCACGTAGGTCAAAAAGTAATAAGACTCCTTAATTAATTTCTAGCTGTACCACCTGCCGTCAAAACGTTATAACTTTTCCTTCACAATCTGGAAATTAGACTTTTTCATTTATTGAAGACTATAAGATTTTTTTATATTTTTCTCTTTAACCATATTTCTTCAATAAATTTCTCATTATTTTGAATTACTTATTTTTTTTACAATGATATCACACTTATTATTAGATGATTTGGATGTTAAAGTAATGTGACTGGATATTACTTATTCGTTGAGGACGTGATGGACAAACGGGGTAGGGCGTTCTTTCCACGCTGAACTTTACCTAACTTCCATTAAATAGGTAATGGAACATGTTATTATAAACAGTTACTGTTATTATAAACAGAATAATGTTACTGTAAACAGTAACTAATGTTATGCATCTTTGAGCGTGGTGAGTACTTGATCGGTGATGGGTGACACACCAGAGAAACCAGGCGGGCCAGATATTGTCCCGACAATAATTGTTGATAATTATTATCGAACATTGAATTTGAAAAACCTGCCTTTCTAAAATCTTACAGGACTTAGCTCCGGTCGGGTGTAGGCTGAGAAACAAACATTGGTCGTCGTGCGACATACACTCTGAACAACTATAAACGATATATTCAGACCGAATTTTCCCTTCCATTGAAGCCGAGTAGGTCGGTTGGGTAAATTGGCAGTATAGAGTTTACTATACGCTAGGAGTGCCCATCCCCTTCCTCTCCCAAGATATTTATTGCTCATTTTTCTTTAAAACAGAGCTAGGGAAAGAAGAAATAGGAAAATCGTAGATCGCACACAATTACACTTGCTGTGGTCTGTTCTATGTTTTATCCTTGTATCTTATTTTGAAACTTTTATTCCAAAAATTCATAAACCCCTCAAAAATGTTTATGGCACAGCTAGCACCATAAAACCGCCTTCAGGGGACCTCTACTATACACAACGGATCGGTTATGAAGTAATGCATAGTCAGCTGCTGCACACGAAAACCATGATTCCTTTTTTTTTTTTTTTTTTATCTATTTATTGAATAATAATACAATCAGCCACTGGAGGGCTATAAGTATTAGGGCTAAGAGTTCTCATTCAAACAATATATACAAATAATAGAGAAATAAATATAAATATAAAAAGTAAATAAATAATACTGATGAAGAAAGAAAATAAAAGAAAAAAAAAAATAAACAATAACATAAAAAGAAACTTATAAACACAATCATACCTATATACAATATATACATTCGCCCAAGAATCTCCGAGCCAGGCTTTTTCCCCCACATGTGGAAGGCAAAGCAAGACTCCAGGAGATTCCAGTGCCACTTTTCCAGCCGCATCACTGGTATTAGAAGCCAATGGAGACTGAAAGAGGGCACTAGAGCCACAGACGCTCGGGACATGAGTGGAGAAGCTGGCCATTGCCAGGACTCCAGAAGCATATTTACAAGAGATCTCTGGGCCACTGCCGTTTTAACCTTCGTGGAGGATTGTAGGGATGAAGGGAGCTGGATAGGGATTGAGCTAGAGGATTTGGATGATGGATAAGGTTTTGGTGAAAGTTTGAGAATCTGGTTGGGATGATGTCGAGGACAAATGGGATGTTAAGGTCATGGTGTAGGGTCTTGTTTGTGACATAATATGGGGCATTGACTATTGTTCTAAGTACTTTGGACTGGAAGGATTGGATGCGTTTGATTTTCGAATGTTTAGCAGTTCCCCACAGTTCAAGTCCGTAGGTCCAGATAGGTTTCAGTATGGTCTTGTAGATTAAAAGTTTATTTTCAATCGAAAGATGGGATGTCCTATTTAGTAATCTATACAGCTGGCCATATCGTCGGTTAAGTTCTTGTCTTTTAAGTCTGGTATGTGGGTTCCAAGTTAGTCTTTTGTCAAGAAGGAAGCCAAGGTAACGGACTGTGTCTGAGTAGGGAAGTGGAATTGAATTAAAAAGGATTGACGGACAGGATCTGCGTCGCAGGGTAAAAGTGATATGTTTGCATTTTGATTCATTGATTTTGATGCGCCAGTTGTTGCACCACTGCTCAATCAAAGAGAGGTGAGATTGTAGGTTTAGAGATGCTATTTGAGGATCTGAGTGGGAAGATAGAATGGCAGTATCATCAGCAAATGTAGCTAGAAATGTATCGGGATTGGAAGGGATATCGGAAGTGAAGAGGATATAGAGAACTGGGCCCAAGACACTGCCTTGTGGAACACCAGCCTCAACTGGATAGTAAGTGGAGAATGCGGTGTCACAACGGACTTGAAAGGAACGATTTGAGAGGTAGGATTTGAGGACTAGGTATAAGGATTGGGGTAAATGGGTTTTGAGCTTGAAAAGCAAGCCATCGTGCCACACCCGGTCGAAAGCTTGTGCTACGTCCAGAAAGGCACCAGTGCAATAGTGCTTGTTTTCAAGTGCAGAGGATATATGGTCCACAACACGAAGGCCTTGTTGGACAGTGGAATGTCTTGAGCGGAATCCAAACTGATGAGAAGGGATGTTGTAGGATTCGATTATGGGTAGGATGCGTTTGAGAAGGATTTTCTCAAAGATTTTTGAGAGGATCGGGAGTAAGCTTATCGGTCTATAGGATGATGTGTTATTAACAGGTTTACCTGGTTTTGGAAACAGGATGATTATGGAATGTTTCCACACCAAAGGAAAGTTGGTTGTGCGAAGGATGCAGTTGTATAGATAGGTAAGGAATATGATTGCTTTTTTGGGAAGTTGTCTGAGGATTTGTGAAGTGAGGAGATCATATCCAGGGGATTTTCGGGGTTTTAATTTGTTTATAAGGAATTTGACCTCAGAGGGGTTAACAGGTTTTGGAGGTAGAGAGAGAGGAATTGGTGAAGAGAGGAATTCTTCAACTTCAGCAGTGTGGCTGGGATGGAGTTCGGGGTGAGGGGTGAATGTGTAGGATAAATGTTTAGCAAACTCCTCTGCTCTATTCGCATCTGACGAAGCCCAGGAACCATCATCACGGCGAAGTGGATGGGAAATGGACTGGAATTTAAGGATTTTTTTGGTTACGTTCCAGAGGGATTTATCACTAGCGGATAATGAGGAGAGGTAGGAATTGTAGGATTGGGTTTTAAAAGTTTCCAGTTTCTTTTTTACCTGTTTGGAATAATAATTATACGATTTCCGGTCATCAGGATGCCTAGTTCTTTGCCAAAGGGTCCTAGAGCAACGTTTGCTATGGATTAGGTCCAATAGATCTTGAGGTAAAGGATTTATGTTATGGTATTTTTTGGGACGATCAGGTGAGGATACAGTCCAAGCTGCTTGCTGGATCAGGGTAGTGAAGGAATGCACTGCATCGTCGAGGTCTTCAGGTGTTTTTAAGGAAACTCTGAGGTCAATATTATCTTCCAGTATTTGACGGAAAAGGTTCCAGTTAACTGGCCCCCTGATAAATGAAGGTGGGGATGATTTGGGAATGGGAGATTTGGAAACGGTTAGGACTAGAGGACTATGGTCTGAGGAAAGATCATCAAACCTTGAAATAGAACAGTGTAGTGATCCTAGACCTTTGTGGAGGAAAAAGTCTAGAAGGTCGGGATTGCGGTTGGGATCTGTTGGCCAGTATGTGGGTGTTTTAGGTGAAAGGATGTTGCTGCGATGGGAATTAAGTGCAGATAGCAATGTTCGGCCTCGGGAATTTGTGGATCTGGCTCCCCATTGCTGGTGTTTTGCATTTAGATCTGCACCTAGGAGGAAGTGGTGTCCTAAGGAATTCAGGAAGGAAATTATTTGAGATTCGGAAATGGGTGTTTTAGGTGGGGAATATGCCGCAACTAGTGTTATTGGGTAAAGGGGTGTTTGGATTATTACGGCTGTGGATTGTATGAAATTATGGCTTGGTAAGGGAAACAAATGATGGGAAACGGATCGATGGATAATTATGGCAGTGCCACCATGTGCTGTTCCATCAGGATGGTCGGTTCGATAAATATTGTAGCCGGGCACGTTGATTTGTCGTTTGTTGGTTAGTCGAGTTTCAGTTATTAGTGCTATGTCGATGTTTTTGTCATGTAATAAGATTGTCAGTTCGTTGATGTGGTTCCGAATACCATTCGCATTCCAGAGGAGAATGGAGAGGAATTTGGTTGAGGACATTTATGGATTTCTTGGCAGTGGAATGAGGTTGGATATAACATTGGTAAGTAGCGAAATAAGGGGGGTAATGAGAGATCTAAATTCGGAAAGGAAAGATGTCAATAGGCTTGTGAGGTCAGTGGAATTGGAAGGAGGAGGAATGAATGTGTGAGTATTTAACCTACGTTCAGGGATGGAGGGATATGGGTCTTGAGGTTGATGTGTGAATTCTTGAGGTTTAGATTCTTGTGGCAGGGCCTGAGATTGAGTGTTTACAGTGTCTCCTTTGAACATCTGAGCATAGGACACTCTTCCGTTCACTGTTCTATAGGGTTGTCTTGGTGGCCTGGATGTCCCTTCTTCTCTAGGCGTTGCGTACATTCGTGTTTTCAAATCTTTGTAAGTTTGACAACCCTTGTAGTTGGCTGGGTGTCCTTGGTGGCATAAAGCGCATACTGCAGGTGAAGTTCTAGACTTCCTACAGTCCTCTGTTTTGTGTTGCTCACCACATCTCACACATCTAGGAATGTGATGACAATACCGTTTCGTATGGCCATAAGCCTGGCAGTTATGGCATTGAACGATGTCACGCTTGCTGTAGGGCTTTTCTACAACAACGCTTGTATAATAAAGGCGTGTGACCTTGTAGATGTTTTCGACATCAGGTGTTCGGTCAAGGTCAACGAAGAATAGTGGAAGAGGTATTTTATTTTTTATTCCAGGCTGTTCTCTATCCTCCTTAAATATGTTCACTATCTGGCGAACATGGAATCCCATACCCGTGAGCTCTTCTTTTATAGCATCTGTTGGCGTAGATGGGTGCAGTCTTCTGATAACGACCCTGAGCGCCCTCTCTTGACGCAGTTGATAAGTGTGGTAATCAGCCTTGGTTTCAGATAAATATTTTATGATTTTTCTATAGGTTTCTGGAGTGTCGGGCATTAACTTAGTGTCATTGGTGCGGCTTTGGCATAAAAATTTTCCTGAACCTACCAGATTATTCAATTGATTACACATCAATTGAAAATTTTTAATATTTCTAACAAATATTGGTGGGGGTTTGGGTTCTCTGGGGATGGATGCTGCTTCCATTTGTTCGTTGTTTATATTTGAAAGCACTTCAAATGGATTCGAAGTGAAAAACGGCGATTCTTCACCCATAGCTTGAGTTGTCTCATAATTATTGGGTTGTTGTGAGGAGCCAGGTTGGGGTTCCACTTCTTCTATGGAGCTCCCTGGTGTGGCTGGTGGAGTGTTTCTTTTCGAATGCCTTGTCTTTTTTTTAATGGGAGAACTAATTGTAGTATCCAGGCTCCTGGACCTAGTGTTTTTGCCCTTACTCGACATTAGCATGTGATAATATCGCATTTCATATTTATTTTTGAAAGAAAAATTGATAAAAGTGAAGAGAGGAAAAAAAAAAAAATTTTATTGAACACGAAAATATAGACGCGCTCTTGGAGAGCACAGATCTGCCTCCGACGGAGGGATCTAGCCCACTGGTATTAACGACTGTTGCAGCTTATGGCTGGCCGTTATCTAACTAACCTAAGGTCTATTTACACTGTTCACTCTTGTGTTGTAAATAAGTGATTACTCACCTTATTTTTTTTTGTCCAGTATCAAACGTAATTGTTAATGTAACTGATAACACTAATTGTTCACATTAAACTTGTATACTGCCACTGATAAATGAGATTTTTATAAGAGACGACCTGACGTATGTTTAACTAGGGCTAACGCATGCGCAGAACTCACCATGATTCCTAGAGGTTATCTTTTTTATTCAAGTGGACATAGAAAGTAGACATTTCATCATACAAATTAAAAAAAAAAACTTTACATAATATTCTTGGGTTTAGTACAACTGTAAGGAAGTTACATTTCTAGGTGGTTTGGCCGAGTACAGGCTCGACAACCACGTTCCCCCTTTGATTATTTAATTAGGTCGGTAGGTAGGAAGAGTGTTTATTGTTAATCAAAATAAAATAATGAAGATCTTACAAATATTTAAAAAATAAATACCAATTTTCTTTGTGAATCTCTCTCTCTCTCTCTCTCTCTCTCTCTCCTCTCTCTTTCTCTCTCTCTCTCTCTCTCTCTCTCTCTCTCTCTCTCTCTCTCTCTCTCTCTCTCTCTCTCTCTCTCTCTCTCTCTCTCTCTCTCTCTCTCTCTCTCTCTCTCTCTCTCTCTCTCTCTCTCTCTCTCTCCTCTCTCTTTCTCTCTCTCTCTCTCTCTCTCTCTCTCTCTCTCTCTCTCTATATATATATATATATATATATATATATATATATATATATATATATATATATATATATATATATATACATACATATTTTTAACATATACGACATGGACTATTGTCCGTCCGTCGGGTCGCTTTTCATGTTTAATCATAATAATAATTATTATTATCTTTTATTTTTTTTCCAAGTTACAAATAGATTACATAATAATTGTAATTATACAAACAAAATTGAGAAAACATTTCACTCAACAACACTACCAACTACTATTGAGTGACAATGACAAACAACAATAAATCTATTACTAAGCATTTGCATTTATACTACCCATAACATATACACTATTCAAAATTACGGCTAAGAAATAAATAAAAAACGAGTAATATATAAAGTGATAAATTCCATATTTATACATATCGAGATCTAGGGTTCGATTAAAATGAAATTGTTCGACTAAGTATTTCCTGTACTTTAAGGCTTGTACTGTATACGCATAAAGTGAGAACCAATTTTTACCGTTAAGAAGCTCTATCATTTCCTCTCGTGTGATAGTGGTTTTTGATGGTGTTGAAATCATTAGGATCGGACAAACGGCAAGGAAATGGTAGGTATTTTTTTTTTCCTGTTCTTCCATACCTCGCCTTTTAGGATATACCGAATTTTCCCGGGCCGGAGGGTGAGGGCGGGGAATTTAAAATCCCTTCTGGCACCGGGACCCGAACTCGTACTTTTTGTTTTTCAATCTCAAAACTTGGTTGTCTGGTTGCTGGGCAACTCGCGGTGCTATGCAAACACGTTAGCCTATTAGGCAACCCCGCTTCCAAGGAAATGGTAGGTGTCTTCAGGGGTAATCATATTACATAGAAAGCACGTGTAAATTCTATTGCATCGCCAGCGTTGACAGTTCAAATCTAAAAGTTCCCCTCTTGCTAAGAAAATTTTAACATATGGGGTTGATCATTTGTTACATAATGTAGCTGGACATATCCACGATTAAATTCTGCTCTTCTTGCTCTTTGCAAATCATCCTTATTACGTTTTTAATTGATTTTATTTCACAGATCTCGAATGGTCTTCCTATCAAGTTTTGGAGTACTTGAAGTCAAATTAATCCCCAAAACTCGTTCCAAGTTTATTGACTTTTTATACCAGTATATTGTTATTCTATTATTATTTTTGCTGTAATGTTGGTGTATCTCTCCGGACCATGAAGGTTCAACACTTAATTTATATACCTCAGCTGTAATGAGAGGGTATTTTGGTACAGCCGCTTAAAACCTGTCTCAGTGTAGAGCATATAATTATGAGTACCAACCGGTAAGTTAATAATTTTCGAATAAAGTACCTATTGAATTTCTCTACCTCCTCCACATATACAAAGCCCCAAACTTGGTATGCATAGCTTTCAGTTTGAAAAAAATATAACATAGGTTCAGTTGAATAGGATTATTTAATTATTCAAGGGCAACTTTCTTGAAGGGAATGGATGTTCCCCGGGAAGGTCTTCTGTCTCCAAGATCGTTTCACTAATGATATACCAGGATAAATAATTATCAGAGTCGAACTTTAATCCGAGACCAAGAGAAAGGAGAATGACACTCACTCATTGAGCTACCGTACTCTATATGAAGTGCCAATATAAAAATACTAAATGTGTGCGGATTTATTTTGCGAACCATCTTGGAATATCTCTTAATTAGATAAGCTACAGTTACAACTCTTTAAAACAAAATAATTATTCGTTGTGGTCTTGTTGAAAAATCCCAATCATTTTATTACATGCGAACAATCACTGAAGTCCTTTAAAAGACAATTTACAAAAATGAAACTGATATAAAAGTATCTCCATATTCACGAAACGAAACTCATCCGTTATACGGTATCTTCAGAGAGCATTCAGAAAATATTTAGAAGAGTGGAACTTAAAATATGCACATAAAATTTCACGAGACAGCTACTTTTGAATTGTTTTGCATGATATAGAAGCTCACAATAGACCCCCCCCCCCTCCTGACATCAGTTCGGATCCCATTCTCGGCGATGTGTATTCACAGTTGAAAGCCCCTCCGCCAGGATTGCAGCACTCTCCCGTCTGTTTTAGTTTGTCACTCTTGTGAAATTAAAAAGGAAAACGAAAGCGATAAAGTGACACCATTTTCTCCTTTAATAAAATATTAAACATTCGTTTAGAATGAAAACTTTTAATAAGTCCATTTACGCTTCTTCATTCTTTATAGCGAATAATATTACTTTACCGCATTATTAATTTTTAAAACGCTTAAATTAACTCTGAGGCATAAATAATTTATTTTTAAAAGCCCCCAAGGCTAAGTTTCTTCTATGGTCCACCCCCGTTTACAAATTCGAGTCAAAACATAAAATTTTTGCAGCAGTTTAAGGATAAATTTATTTTCATGGCAGTAGTCAGTATTATATATCTCAAGCGTCTATTACAAAATTTGCATGAGATAATTACTAGACTCAGGTTAACCGAATACTTAGGATGATTCCGTATATCCTGAAAACAGATGTGAAACATCAAATATAATAAAAATATTCTATTTGAAAAACAAAGTATTAAATATTAAACTATTTTTTATCAGTCCTTTTAAAGCGATTATTTGTTTAAATTCTAAGTAAAACTAATAAATTTTATCTTTATGAAGAATGAGAGAACATTGAGTAAGTTGAATCCTTTCAAGATAAGTGAAATTAAGTTCTTTGACTCAGCCGCATGCCTTAGCAGTATATTTTTCCTTAGTGGCTCCCAGCAACTGTTTTAACAACTACATATCTTCAAAGACTAACTCTAACAATCGAATTTTAAGTAAAAAGAAACATAGAAAAAAATGCTTCAAACCTCAGATTGTACACTGATTAACGGCAACGTCCCGAAATACGTCAAATTGGCTCATTTTTAATTTCCAAACTGATTTCATAGAAACTGAGTACATTCTTCAGACTTGGTCCCTTTGATGAACATAGGCTAGAGTGAACTAAAGATAAATATAATATAATAATTCGTGAATGAACTCCTATATCACTATAATTAGTATCCTTTGTTGTGGAAAATATAATATTTTTCGATAAAGAAATGTTCAAAGCAGATAAAATATCTATTCAGAAAATAAGATCATTAGGAACGATAAGAATTGAAAACGAGAATCAAACATTTTACGATCGAATCTGTAAAACAAGACTGAGAAATATCTTTTCCAGGATCACCATAATTAAAATGCTTTTGCCGTCATAAGGTAGATATTGAAACATTAAAACAGAATTACACTTGAACTTTGTCAAGCTTTATCACTAATACAATGTCAAGATCATAAAAAGGAATTTTAATATTATGGCTGGGAACAAGAAGCTTATAAGTCCTGAACATTAAATTGTAACATTTGGGTTTTGGAAGGATTTGTTGATTTGGAAGGACGGAAGTGTTATAAATAATTCAAAAAATATTATATTTTAATTGTAACAATTATTTTATTATTTTCCACACAACATTCTAGGCTCTTTGCTTATTACTTACAACACAGCAGAAATTTCCTTTTAACTAAAAACTTGTTACATCCATACGATCCATAAAAAGAGATTTTCAATTCAAGAATTGAAAAAAACAAAACAAGGAGTTTATAACACCATAATACTAAATCACATCGCAATTACGACCGGATAAGAAGTGTTATAAATAATATAACTATATGCAAATTATGATCCGGAAATGCTGCACTTTAGAGAGAACCAATTTTAAATAAAAGAGATAAATTTATTTATTTGAAATCCAATAAAGCAATACGAGTGCGTAGCAATGCATATTGCGTTAGGCACTTCTGCCATCATACGACTAACATGCAAGAACTAAATATCATAGCGATCTGAACGTTCCATTGGATTAATTACATTTAATAAAATAATTTTGGATGCTTGTATCCTGCTGTTATAAATTCAGTACTAAAATGTAATAAAAACGCTATTTATGTATTTATATGATTCATTTATATGATGGGAACCATTTAATTAATTCAAAACAAATTTGGATGGACGGTGCAGAAATTCAACCTACGCTAGACCTAAACCCCCAAAAAATCAATTTATTTTTGTTTTGTAATACAATTTTTCTAAACAAAACTCCTACTTCAATAATATACTATAAGATGCATTACATACAAACTGCGTGTTAATTTGACAAAATTAGCGCTGGTATTACGAGAAAAATACCTGATGAATTAAGGTATTTATTAAAAAATAATATTACTATAATTTCAACTAAGTCATTTATAAGTTCTAAAGCTGTTCCTTTAAATGTACCACTAGGGATATAAGCTTGGATAGAAAAAGAAACTCATCTTTTTAGAGTCCACGAACGTCAAAATCAGATAAAATGACGATGGAATATAAAGTTCAAAACTAAATTTTTCATTGCATAAAAAAAATCTTTAGTAACCTTGAAATCAACAAAGTATTTCTTTTCATTGGAAGAATAATAATACAATCTGCAACAATTAAGCAGTATTAAGGGGTATTAAGGCTCCATGTGTGCATTCATATTATACAAATTGAGAAAAAAAAGTAAATAAAAAGAAAACATGTAAGTAAAAAATATATCCAATAAAAGAATACCAAAATACATATAAAAATATAAAATACATATAGAAAGAATAAAAAACATTAAAAGGATAATAAAAAGAAAAAAATTACTTGTCACACATTCGTTGCTATATACAATATTTACATTCAACCTGAGAAAATCTGAAGCATGGTGCTTTGCCGCTCTCATATGAAAGGCAAAACAGAGCTCAAAGAGATCCCAGCGTTTTTTTTTTCTCCCAGCAGCATCCCTGATAAAGTTTTTGTTGACGATATTATAAACTTAAAAATTATTAGAATACTGAATCAAAACATGTCTTGATATCGTTTATTTAATAATATAAACGTTATTAAAATTTACTAGATCATGAAAAGAATATTTTTTAATGTTTGGATATTTCTTTTAAACTTACTGTAAAAATCGATTATTTTTATTTCGAAAACATCTCGATATCGAACTCGAGATATAAAATGAAGCAGCTTCAGTATTTTTTTGTTTCATTCTCTCCTTTGCATAGACAATATAAGAATTGTATTCGGCTCTAGAGAACTTATATCACAATATAACTAAGCCAATAATTGTTCATATATATTTTTCTTCTCCAAGAGATATGAATATGTTTCCAAACAAATAAAACATAGAAATTAACCGAACATCAATGTTTAAGAATGACTACGACATATTCTCTAATATGACGTAGTCCTACAAATATTGCCACACTAAGAATAAACACTGAGTTGTTTTCCTGACTTTGTGAATCTCCTCTGGTTTTCCTATGACATACTAATCTGTCTAAGCTAGATGAAGAACGTTACATGTTAAAAATTTGCTTACCTAACTTATTTTAAATATGTTTAATGAGAGTAAATGTTTGTTAAATTAGAGTAATTGAGAGTAAATGTTGTAAAAAAAAGTTTGAGTTTGTCTTGTCCGCTAAAATATATGTAACGCTTTTTTGAGCTAACGGCTATTTCAAGTTATTAAGTTCTATGGCTCAAATCATTGGGTTAGTTCCTCTGACTGTTAAAAAAAAATGTGCTAAAAATACTGACACGTGATTAAATAAAATGTGATTATTCAATTTGTTAATAGATATGTAACGATTTTTTGAGGGAATGGGTTGATCGATTTTAATTTTGGTTACTTAAATTATTAGGTGACAATTTTGAAAGCAAACGGAACTAGTTTTATGTGTTTGGATTGTTAGCTAAAATGTATGTAACGTTTTTTTGTGCGAGCGACTAGATCATTTTTTTTAAGTTCAATGACTCAAATCATTCTGTGAGATCCTTTGAGTGTTTCGAAACAATTTTTATTAAAAACACTTACTGATGATTGAATAAAATGTGTTTGATCCATTTGCTAAAATTTATGTAGCGATTTTCCGAGTGTATGGCTGGATCATTTTGAAGTTAGATTTCTTAAATTATTAGGTGAAATCTTTTGGATATCTTGAAAGAATTTGAGCTCAAAATTATGACAAATTGCTGTTTAAAGAGTGTTTAATTAATCGGCTGAAAGGTATTTAACTATTATTTGAGCGGATGGCTTCACCGATTTTTAACTTTGGCGGCTGTAATCATGGGAGTAAATATATTTACCAGGAGCAACTGTAATGTGTAGTGAAAAAAACCCAACTGCTTCATCAAATAAAAATATCTGGTGTATCCACTCACACGACTTTCCTACCTATTTCAGAAAAGTTTTTAGATCTTTACAAATGTTCATGAGAAAATAAAAACGAATTGAACTAGATTTATTTTCCTGAAAATAGATCAAACAAAAGAATTGAGTACGATTTATTTCATAAATTAAAGCAATGTAAACCCGCTTAAGGTAGATTAGTGTAAACATTTCAATGCCCTCTAATATTGCTGATCAAAAACTTTTTATCATAGCTTAGTATTGTCAAACAATAATTTCTGTTAAAAGTAGAGGAAATAGTGAAGATTGTGTAATGAGGGCAACAGATTTTCTTACCTTCACTTAGTCATCTAAAAATGACTTCTTTAGTCATATAAGAATAAATTCCCTCATTCACTCCTTTCTGACACTAGGATATAAACCCGTAATCTTACATTGAAAATTGAATAGCTGTAACTTCGTTGATAGTTGTCCAAAATGAAAGATTTTTATATGGCTTTGTAGGAAATTTCATTACCTTTCAAACGACAGGCTAAACGGCGTATTTTGTTTAGGCAGGAATTTAGTCGATATACGAAAATTGAAAGGATAGGGGTGAGAACATTATAGGAAAGTTTCATCAAAATCGTTAGAGCCATTTTCGCGGTACAGTCTATAGAAAAACATGTTTTTCATTTATTGCGCGCAAGCAATAGCGCATGGAGTACCGAATTTCTGTCACAGGCATCAGTAATCAATACCCTACAAAATAAAAAAAGAAGCAACAAAATCGGTTCAATAGTTCCCGAGAAAATCTTGGCACAGACAGGCAGATAGACAGACCAATGGCTAAAAATGTGTTTTTTGGACTCAGGAGGCTCTGAAATGTATATATCCTTCGAAAACCGCATATCGGAAATTTGACCGGATTGCAATATTTTCCTTACCCAGTATAGGTAGGAAACTAAAAAATATGTAGATTATTTTAATTTTATTTATGTAATTTTCCTACTAATCTACTAAAGTTTTTATGCAGATATGAAACTGCATTCCCTTAAGTATTGGATTTTCTGATTTCTAGGGTCGAGCTTTTTTTAAGTGAATTTTTCTTTCTCCTTACCTTATGCTAAATGTTTTCTCTTGAGGAATAACATCAAACATCAAATTGTTATGAAATGAGTTAATATCGGTTTTTATTTACAGTTTGATCATTAAATTAAAATTTGATTAAAAATATAAACAGGAGCCAAATAAACAATTTATTTTAAAAGGATAATTTCCAATAAACTTTTTATAAACACGTTTTTAGTTTCTTAGGCCTTTTTTAAATTTAAATTATATGATAAATATCTTTTTATGAAAGTATAAAATATTTAAATGTACTTTAACGATAACATATAATTTTATAATTTAACTGTTGAATCGTTTAATATTAACGTAGTATAAAGGCAATGTGTGTAGTTTTATTTATGTATAGGGGCCTAAGAAAAGTTCTAAGAACCTTTTCCGTAAGTTGTTTCCGTTATAAGGAAACCCATGTTCAAACTTTTGCAAGTTTCAGCAGGGACAAATACGGTTTAATATAAGCTCTACATTGAAGAATTAGATTGCTTGATTCTTAATAGTTAGTAAAAATGTTTTTCATTTAAATGATTATGGACAAATAACCAACAAATGATGGTTTACGTTTTATTAGAACGAAAAAAATATAACATGGAGAAATAATATTAAAATTATGACGACAGTGATTAAGAAAAACTGCTAATTAAAGTCATTGCAGGTCTAAGATTTAAAATTAAAATAAAATACCGTCTAGGTATAGGCATCTGGTTAGCCATATTTTCCGTCCAAAAAATTGTTTTATTTTTTTAACTTTATCAATAGAGACTTCAGTATTTTAGAAATAATGTTTATTTACTTTTAAAGGAAGGAGATGGTCTGGGGTGGCGGTCATAAATAGGCTAAATAGTGGCAATACTATTTTATTAAAATCCAACGTTTCGATCCGACTTTGCAGGTCTTCTTCAGGGCTAGAACGGACAAGATACAAAAAGATAGAGAATTGTGGAAGTTACATAATATTATAACAACAATTATAAACAATGTGAATAAGCTGATTAAAATTATAATCAATAAGTACATTAAAATATAAACAGATTGAGCTAAGTAACAAGATCCTAAACTGAAGTAAATAGACGGTAACAATTGTTGTAGTGTAATGTATAATATATGCAAATGCGAATATACTTCTACAGATCCACAGGAGAGATTAAAAGAAAAGGAAAAAGGATATATTATGAAATAATAGACACAATGTAATGTGGTGAAAGAAAAGAAAAAAGAAAACCAAATAATAAGTAAATCAAATCAGAATAATAAAAATAGAGACTGACAGGTGTGTTCAGCTAGGAGTTTCACTTAGAACAGGAAAATCAGGGTAAGGGCAGGTATTGGGGAATTCCTTTGTGTCTATTATTCTATCCACTCAAATTCTATCCACTACTCCAAATAAAAAATACTTCCGCTTTCAGATCAGGAAATGTATATAGTTTGAAAATGTGCGTTCGATTTGAACCAAACTATGAGGTAATTTGGAAAATAGTATAGAAATCACCCAGCATCAATTTCATTGAATTCCATTTTATAATTAAATTTAATATCAATAATTGTTAACAACAGAATGGCTGTACAATGTGGTAGACATTAATCATCTGGAACCGGGGGTTAAGACAATATTTTTATGGGGTTATAAATTTTTAGGTTTTATTCGAAAATTTGATATATAATGTTTTTATGTCGACTCCAAACGTCACAGGCATGATACTTACTGCCGTTACTTAGATTTCATGTAACTTTCAGTAAATTTAAATTAATTTTTTCTCTAAGTTTGTAAAAAAAAGTCTTATTTGTGATTGTGTTTATTTCTATTAAAGTTTAACCAACTCATCGTTGTCTCGATTTCCACCTTAAATATCAAAGTTGTGTGAGCTTCAAAAATATTATGATATTTCAACTTAATTAGTTTTGTTCTGATTGAAAAAATGTATTAGTACCTCCAAACAAACAAAAAGTTGAATTTTTCCTATGGATTTTTTGTTCTTTCCATTTTACGAGAGAAAACATATCTATCAAGTATACATTACAGCTGTTAGTGCAAAAGGTCATATATCGAAATTTTCAACTTTAATTCTATTTGTGCTAAAGGTGATATTTTGGAGTATGCAACTGATGTAAGCAGTCTACTACGATGGAAAAATAGCAGAGGGCGATAAAATATAAAATTATACTAATAAATCATAAAGAAAAAATTAGTTTTTATGCTCTCATGTCAAGCACTCAATGCTTTTTAATATTTGCTGATGAACAAAACCCGTGAAAATGGAACCCGTATTTGCCGAAAACGGCTTCTCCCAGAGATTTCATTCCAATACGAAAAATTTTAGATCTTGTAATACAGATATTTTCCAGCCAATGAAAACGGCGAGAAAGCTATACTGACTTTACTTGGCAGACGTTTTTATTTGGTGTTAATAAAAGTTTAATACAACAAATATTGATTACACTTCAATATAACTAAAAGGACAATGATGAATGGTTGATTACTTTGAATAATCATTCTTCTATAAAATGAGCTAAGTTTAAATAAGTCAGTAAAGTTTGGCAGAAAGTTATCTTTAAGCTCCGACTACTTAGCGATGGCATAATAATCTTATTTGAAAGTTATTACTACTTCAATTAAGTACTTTTTTAAATTTTGTATCAAACCTCGGTAAGTAATGAATATCAAAGAGGTTTTACCAACAAAGGCACTTAATTATTAATAAGATTAAGAGCTGTGCTGTTTTGACTAATTATGTATATTTTCTGAAGTAGCACAAATGAAGATGATTTGGATATAAATAAGAGATGTAGATTAATGTGCACGATAAGATTGTCTTTGGTTCCACCAAAGGGCATTTTATTACTAGCGTAAGGTTTATTTTGTTGACATGCTTAAAGAAACCCTAATTGAGTACTTGGGCACCTCTTAAAAGTTGAAAGCTAAATGCTGATAATCCCAAGAATAGGGAAGACCATAAACAGATTTGACTTAGATACTTGATTCGTTTCCTAAAACGTATCTTTAGCTAATTAAAAAAATAGATGAACTAAAAATTTCTAGTACAGCTTAGTATTGTTAATTAATGCAGTGATTCGACTTTAACTCCGTCAAAAATACACGCCGTTTTATAATTCAATCTTTTCAAATTTTATTTTAATTAATGTCACATTTTTTTTTCAATTAGTCTCTATAGAAAATCCTGGTAACAGCAATAAACTAATATCTTAATTTATTCGCATATCGATTACATATTAGTAATTTATATTGTCTCTAATAGAAGTATATCAAAAGTTACCATATTTATTATTACTATTTTCTCATGAAAATAATAGATTGAAAGTCTAATTTTAATTTATCATTTAATTGATTTTTGACCAAGGGTCACCAAAAATTACGTATTTATTGTATTCCTTTTATTACAGTTTCGGCTTCTTGAGCCATTTTCGAATTTACGATAAAGATATTAAGAAACTCGACATTCTTTGCTGATATAACTAATTATATACAACTTTTTTAAAATAGGATTAATTAGAAACTGTTGGTTATAGCAACTTTTTTACTTCATATAGTGTGGACCACGGGTTGATGTTAAGTATGCATGATAATGTCTGATTCCAGTATATCTAAGAAAAATAAGTTAACAATTTCACAAAGTCGCACCCAAAATTAAAGTATAAGCCAGATTTTGATTTCTATATTAAATTTCCAAATTCAAAATTTTATTTTCAACTGTGGATAAAACAATATCAATGAAATTATCTTTATTTGTAAATTTCCAATAAAATGGACCCTCACCTCCAAGTACAAAAGCTAAAACCAAGCTGTGAAAATGCTGCATTTAAGAAAATGAGAGAGGAAAACAAGAAGAAATCGAGTGAGAAATACTCTGATACTCTATCTAGTATCAGAACAAACCTGACAGAACTGAAGCCTGCAGAAGAAATAATCCAAGAGAACCAACTCAGGTGGTTTAAGCATGTCTTGTGAGAGGCTGAAAAAAGAATTGCCATGGCTACTCGTCAAAGTGGAGGGAAGGCGGCCACAGGGAAGACCAAGAAAGACTTGGGAAGATGGAATCAAAGAAGCCTTTGACAGGAGGGGAATGGACTGGAGGAGGACAAGGCAGCTGGCGGAGGACAGAGGTTCTTGGGTTAGGTTCAGCGTTAATAGTGGACTTCATCAAGTTAGTAAGTAACGGAAAATAAAACAATGTCGAATAAATTATCTTTGTTAGCAAATTTTCAATAAGAAATATGAATACTAATATTTTTATTGAAATTAAAAATAAATATGGGCATAAATTAGAAAATTAGGTAAGATTCATGAATTCAAATACCTTGGTAGATGGATAACTGAGGATGGAAGCTACTGCAAGGACATCATGGAAAAAATCATAAGAGGAAGGCTGATAATTGGTACACTAAATTCTTTATTAAGGAACAAGCAGGTAAGTCTACAAACAAAAAAAGGCTATATCGTTCCTTTTTGGAAAGCGTCTCTCATTACACATCTGAAACGTGGATTATCACAAGAAAGGACTTTTGGAGGCGCTGTTGTGCCAATTCCAGGCTGCAGCATTTTCCCAACAAAAATATTAAGCGGAATGTTCGGCGGGAAACAATTATGCCCTACCACATAGAAAAAAAAAAAAAAAAAAGGCTGAAATGGTATAGCCATTTACAGAGAAGACGGAGGACCGATGGACAAAATTATCCTTTCTCTATCAACCGACAGAAAGGCTAAAAAGAGGACACCAAGGAAGAAATGATTGCAGGATGGGGAGGAACAGGGGTGTCCATCCCCCCAAGGTCGAGGGCGCATGAACCTTTTCCCACCCTTCCCAAGATTTATTGCTCTCCTCTTCTTAAAAACAGTGCAAAAAAAAAGTAGAATCTAAAAATTCGTGGATTACATATAATTAAAAGTAATAACAGTCTGTTGTATGCTTCCACTTATCTTTTGATTTAAGCCTTTTAATTTCGAAAATTCATTACTCCATTGAAATTTCCCTCCCCCTTCAAAAATTCAAAATTATGTCAAAATGTGCCTCCTTAAAAAAGTTTAGATGACGTAACTTGAGCAATGAAACCTCCTTCTGGACACCGTTGGGGAGAAAGACATGGCTGCCAGAGGTCTTCGACAGGGAGACTGACTAGACCGAAAAAAAGCGGCAAACAATTTTGAATAAGATAACAACAAATTATGAAAAAATAAGTCAATAAAAAAAATGAATACGTTTTTATTCTATATATACACGTTTTTAATATATTTTTAAGTCGCAAATGAATAATGAATGATTATGAAAAACATAATTTTTATTAATGAATATGCTTAATTCAAAACGATGTTCATAATTTTTTTTTTTATTACTAATGCATTTTTAAGATTTTATTTGAGATTATATCTTGAATCTATTAAAATAGAGGTTTAGATTTTTTTAAATTTATTTAAATCATAATATTATAACTAACATGAATCATTATTTTTTTTAAAAAAACATATTAATTCAGAACAAAACGTTTGGCACTTGCCACTTTAGATGAGCGATTTTCCTTCTGGCTTGGCTAACCCTGTTATCTGAACTCAGCAACATCTGAACTCAATTCTCCACCTGACGATCGCCTGCCTGTTGCACTTCCACTTGCGATGAAAATTATGTCTGTACCTTATTCACTTGCCTGTCATTATTTTGTTGACATGGCTATTCAATCGTAATTTTAACTTATTCAATCATATTATATATGACAGATGAGGATCTTTATAAAGATCATATAATTATTTTTTTTCTGTTTTTTTACATCAATTTCTCGTGTATACTACTAAAAAATTTTCACAGCAACTTTTTTTCGACATGTCTTATATAGTATTATTTTGTATATACTGCTGCAATCCTTCGTATAACTTCTGATTTCTTGACATCATTTGTCAAAAGAAATTGTACCGAAAGACCGGCAGTAATTAAATACGTTATTTCGCTTCATATTATTCATCTGAATGAACTTATGGGTAATATATTAAATTAATAATTATATCTGAAGGAAATAATTCCCAACATTTTCAATAATTATTCCTGAATAAGCGTTTAACAATGATCAACATTACACAAAATTAAAAAATCTGGTGTCGACGACTTTCCTAACTATTTCAGAAAAGTTTTTATATCTTTACATATGTCCGTAAAGAAACTAAAAAAAAATGAATTTGATGTATTTTCCTGAAAATTGAACAAAACAAATATTTGAGTATGATTTATTTGATAAACTAAAGCAATGTAAACCGGCTTAAGGTAGATCAGTGTAAAAATATCAATACCCTCTAATATTGCTGATCAAAAACTTTTTGCCATAGCCTAATTTCGTTGCCATAAACAATAATTTCTGTTAAAAGTAGAGGTGTGAAGCTTGAGTAATGCGAAATATAGTGTAGTATAATGAAATATAGTGAAGCTTGAGTAATGCGGGCAACAAATTTTCTTACTTTCCCTTAGTTATCTTTTTTCTCTCATTCATCCCTTTCTGACACCAGGTTATGTACCCGTAATCTTACATTAGCATTTGAATAGCTGTAACTTCGTTGATAGTTTTTCGAAATGAACGATTTTTATATAGTTTTACAGGGAATTTCCTTACACTTAAAACTAAAATGCTTTTCGAAGTAGCCAATACTACAGAATAAAAAAAGAAGTAACAAAATCGGTTCACTATTTTCCCGAGAAAATCTTGGCACAGACAGACAGACCAATGGGTAAAAATTGATTTTTCTGACTCAAGGAGCTCTGAAACGTATAGTACCGTCGAAAACCGTATACTGGAAATTTGATCCGATCACAATACTTTCCTTACCTGGTATAGGTAGGAAAGTAATAAACGAGTTGATACTTGTAACAATGTTGCATAATGTATCTGTACAATTTAAAACATATGGCTGATCATTTGTATATGATATGATAATTTTAAAATAAGATTATTAAGTTTAATATGTCTGATTAATGACAAATATTTGGGAGAGCTAATAAAAAAAAATGACAAGACGGTATCTATTGAATATAAACGATTTATTGTTGAATAAACTGTTTTTGATTACTCTACTTTACAGGGCCATTGGCAACAATTTGCCTTAGAATCGGTAATATAATTTTACTATTTTCAAGAATTGGTAATTTTTTTCGTCATCCAAACAATTTTTTTCTTACAATTTATAAAAATAATAAACGTCTGGAAGAAGTTATCTAAGAAATCAACATTTTGAGATATAGCTCTACTTTAATTTATATATAAATCATCAGATTTGAGTAAAGTCTTGCTAACAAAGGCATCATAATTTATTCCAAATTAAGCAACGGACTTAGAGGACCAATTATGAAAGGTGATAACTAAGCGGGTTTTGTCCCCAGAGGTGGGTTGTCCCTCATTACGTTTTTAGTCAATTAATTATTTGAAGTGTTCATTGGAGATTACAGTCATCGAATTTACTCTTATAATTTAATTTCCTAATTGAAGGCACTTGAAAAAATAATAGGATGCTCTAATTTTTCCATATCACTTGAAATAGAAGGCAGAATTAAGATTCTCCATCTGGAATACTAAGACAAAAATATTTTCAAAAGCTAGCGATGTCATCAAGACTATTTTTTTCTACAAACATCAATATTTTCTATGTAATATAATGTATGACAACAAAATCATGAAATATTTAGAGCTTGTTTGCATAATAAAAACTAATTTTAACGATTTTTAAAGGAAATATTTAGAATTTATTATAGAATTAAACTATAGTTTACGTTTGTCCGTCTGCTACCGAATAAAGTTCGTCACTATATTTAATAATTTAATTTCAAGACAAATTATTAAAAATAATGATAACGATGACGGGTGCTGTGACATATGGCCTCCTTAAAATGTTCACTAGCAGAAAATGAAGGAAATTAGACATTTTTGTTTGTGATTAAAATATTTTAGCTTATTTCTTGTAAGTTCAAATTATGTATCGTTGTCGTTGTTTCTATCAGAGGGCTTTAATGCATTGTCATATTTTGAGAAGGCGTGATGGCCAAATAATAGATACGAATAGGAAAACTGGAAAGTTAGTTCATTTAACTGGAAATATTCCAATCCTTTGCCCCTGGAAAAAACAATATTCAGGAAGGACTATGAATCATGCAACTAGGAATTTAACATAATATTAATTTTAATAATAATATAACAACAGGAAAAAAAATTGTCATTTAAACATTAACATATTCACTGAGGCATTGGTGGCAGAACTTCTTAGACTGTTGCCCGTTTCATCATTCTCGAGTCTAAAATTATCAGTTCGAATCCAGTCGAGACACAGTGTAAAGAAAAAAAAAACATACTCACACTTCTGTAGTCAGTCAAAAGAAGAAATTATAGATATTTTTTTCTTTATTTACGCTGAAGATAACCATGCTAAGTTGCTGAAGTTTAGAAAAAAAAAAAAAGCATTACTGTTCCTCATCACACCAATGAAAAACAAATGAAAACAAGACGTCGAATGAATAAATACAAATGAAGGCTACATGTTGCTGCGAGTCGCAAACATACATAATAGGGAACTTTTTCATGTAATTGCCGGAATATTCGAAATCGAGCGTAACTAATAACTTTAAAATGTCAACACAAAGGTTTATGGCAATCAAGTAACAAAAACGAAGGGCCAAGAAGGCAGCTTTCTCAGGGTCCCGAGACTTAAGAGGCGCCTAATTCTCTAGATTTAATTGTTATTCTGTTTGGTTTTTTTTATTAAAAAATGTTCCAATCGATGGAATTATTTAGAAACTAAACAACGGGCTCATTCATGCCTGTGTATTTATAAAATTACAAGGCCTTATTTTATCGATAATATCCCACCATTACTCTCTTGTATCAGGGGAATATGGAGGTTCTGGAGGGTGAGTTAAGGGCTCAAAGCCACAACCACTTAGTAAATGAGTGCTAAAGGAAGAAGAGATTCCATTGTCATCTTCAATATTAACTAAACGAATTATAAAGATATGTCAAAGTACAAGATGATTTAGATAATTTAAAAAGTTCTCATGGACTGATAGAATATTTATGGTATATATTCTTTTTATTTGTTACTATCGTCAATATGATTGATATCTGTAATTAGAGAAATCATTAAGTTAAATCTGTCTCACTCGACTGCAACATTTGATATCGCATTCACACATAGCATTGGATTGATGGCATCCATTTGTTATCCAACGGAGCTAATTACCTAAGCAGTAATAGGTATAGCAGTCGGAGGTATCATTAGAAGGAGAGGGGGAGTGTGCTCTGTATCATGCCACCTTCTCTGTCTTCTGTTTCTAATTACCTCTTAATGGCGGCTATAGATGCTAATTAATAAAAAAAAAATTCGTATCTTTCAAAATTATATTATATATGAAAAAAAATACTATAAAAATATAGTGATAATTGGTCAATAAATACATTTTATTTTAACAATCAATAAACTACACACCACAAAAGAATATACCCAAGAAGGGTATACATGAATACAATTTAAGATACACGAATACTCAGATTTCAGTTCACAAATGACTCATATGGAAAAAAAATAACTAGGAGATAAATCTATAGTTGATGAAAAAACTTTTAACTTTATTTATTATTTATTTTGGCCTTCCCTTTCTCGTATTCAAGGTTATACGTGGTGTTCCCGGATTAAGGGTGAGGGCGGGGGATTAATTCCAGATTTAAAAGTCCCTCGTCCCCTCCACGGCACCGGGATGTGAACTCGAAATTATTTTATCTCTAAAACAGGTTGATAACCGAAGCATAAGCGTGCTGTGTACACGGTCGTGGTATCCTATACCAAAAATAAAAAAAAATAAGTAAATAATAAGGTAAGAGAATATACCCATGATACCCATGATTATTAACAGACCTAGGCAACATTGATTTTAAAAATTATTTTCAAATACAGTATTTAAAACACCATGTGTTTTGAGTTTTTAAAATACAATGTATTTTAATTTCAAAATATTTAAAATGTTTTTAAAAAAATATTTCAAATAAAAAATACTAAAAGTATTCTGTGTTTTAATTACAAAAAATACAGATACAAATTACTTCCTGGTGGTTTATTTTGTGTATTTAAAATACAAAATAAAATACTTTTTATTTTAATTTTAGTATTTTGGAAATAAAATAGGAATACATCTTTGTAATCTATACTTTAAAAATAAAATACAGTTACTATCTATTTTATATTTTACTTATTAAAATACGAAATACAAAAAAATCTATTTTATTGATATATAAAAATACTTTATTTGAAATATTTCTCAAGTCTGACCACTAATAAATAAAGCAGCATGTCTGAAAGCTTTGCAACATAAATAAGGAAAAACAGAGAGGAATAGAGTATGTTATGTAACCCTAACCAATCAGAGAGCTTCAACAACAATAGCAAGCATATTGTAAGGGGCGATGCGTTCCCCAAAGGCAGCAGCTCTATCAACAAAATAAACAATGTTACCAAATATACATATGCGGCAGATTGAAAAACAACACTTCGAGATAGAAAGGTCTTGATAAATCTCGAAGCGGTGGCATATATCTGACGCGTACAGCTGACAGAAAAGAAATCAACCTAAAAATATAAAATAAAAATGTTGAAAAAAAAAGTGTTGTAGCAATGAAGAAAAATGTACACCTCGTTGTTTATATTAAATTGGTATCATAAATTTGAAGCGATCTAAATGCTCATGGTCACCTTGATTCTTTCTATCCATCATTTAAATACAAGGAATCAAGCTATCAATTGGAAATCCATTTGCATATAACAGTTTGCTTTGAATAATCCTTCGTCATTTCCAAAGTTCCTTCCCTAATCTCATTTTAATATTATTTATAGAGTGCTACCAATGGGTAGTTTCTCAACATGTGTTCCATGTCATTATATCCATGTGCGAATTTACCAGATGTATTTTTTGTATACAGTTGTAAATATCATATAAATAAATAAATAAATAAAAAATTATTTATTTCTCCATCTCTTCTATCATCTTTAGCACACGTGTAAAAAATAAATACATAGTCAATTTTATATTGTTTCTGCAGATGTATCTATTTAAATTAAATTATATTAAATTTATTAATATAATTTCCAATTATTTGTCCTTTAATATATGCTTAATTTAAAGAAAGACCCTATGATAGATCATTTCTTGTCAAATCGACCGATGAAAAATAACTTTTGGTGCTGCTTGTTTGTGTTTTATATGTTTTTTGTCATGTTAGTAATTCACACTAAATAAATATCAATTTTATTTTTTCTTGATTAGTTATTTTAATATAGATTTTTAAAAACTATGAAATTCAATACGTTTTTGATAGCCAAAAGTTTCGTAAATTTCCGACCAATGGTGCAAAAAGGATATCTGATTTGCACCCAAAACAAGATTTTTTTGTTACCTTTTTTTTTTTAATTTCAAGATATGTCATGCTAGATTTTTTTTATAAAAAGTTTATTTTCTATTCAGACTTATATTGATAAGATTTATGTCAAATTCCATGATGGAGAAATGACAAAAATGATCATTCATTTTATAAAGAGCAATCTGATTTTTCCTTTATATTTTGTACATTCGTTCAGTGTTATCAAATAAAACATTTTATACAAATAAACAATATGAAGCATATTATGTTATGAAATTAGAAACAAGATACGACAACATAAAACAAGATGGCGAAAATGGTAAAACAAACATTTTCGAAGTTATCGAAAAACGTCCCTCAGGTAGTATTGGTATTTAAAAATAATGTCTGAATAGACATTACTAAGAGAGGTTTACTTTTGGGGAATTGGCGGTAAAACACTAGGTCTATCCAGAAGAACGCGGATCAATCCCAAAGAAGATTCTATCTATTCTAGGATATATTTTGAGAGGTGAATTAATTCTAGGTATGAAAATATGGAAGCAGGCTTTAAAAAACCCATTAACGAAACACATTATCCTAAAAAATAAAATAAAAACTATTTGTTTTATCATAATGACTTCACATTATTGAATACATTTTTTTGCATTGATGAATAAATAGCCAAAATTCGATATCAAAGAATTCCTAAGATATGGTGAAAAAATATAACACATGATTAACATTTATATTTAATTTATTCGTAATCTCAAAATTTCACCGTCTTGAAATTTGATATAATTTACTCAATGCATTTTGGAATGATCTATGTGTTAATGTATGTTATCGTTTTAAAATATCTAGGATAGTATTTACAATTTCAAATGCAAATAAAACAAATTCCTTGTTTCAAATAAATATGAAGCAGCTTGTATAAATATGCGTGGATATATATGTATATACACCTTCTATTGAGGCATTCACTGTTATGTAGAGGCTTCCAGACAGATTGCTACGAGCTACATACTCCGCCCATCTTAACCCCCGTGCCTCCATATCGTGGGATATTGATTGACCAGTTTCTGTAAGCATTTCTTTATTGCCCTTTCTTCTCCACGTCATCGTACTTTGATCCCAGATCGCTCCGGTTATTGTGCGAAGAATTTTCCTCTCAAATCTTACAATACTTTTTTCTTGTATGCTGTCCAGGGCACACAGCCGGATTTCGCATTACATTTTTCAGGATTTCAATACCTTTGAGAGGGAGGAGAAAGCTCTGTTACAAGCTCTGTTTCATTTACTTGTATGCCGATCTGCTCTGCCTTTCTTATCCGTGTTGTGTCGATTATATATATATATATATATTCTATTTTACAGAAAAATAATTTAAAAGAAAATATTTTGTCAATCACATATTAGCAAGAAAACATTCTTCATATACGGAATTAAAAGTTAACATTCGTATATTATTTATTTGTATACTATGTGTCATATAACATCTAGTTCACATCTTCATTTCATTTACTCACAATACCTTCAATACCTTAAGAAGCATCATTTCAATACCACACGATGAACACTTTTTTTTCTTTAACATCAAGTTAACGAAACTAAATGAGTGTACAGTTTTAGAATAATAATCGGATGAATAGCACCTTCTTGTTAGGAGATTTTGAAAATAAGTAGCAACATACGAGTGGGTAATGTTGGAGTCCGAATTAAAAATTGAAGAGGTTGCCAGGGATAGGGATCGGTAAATGAAATAAAAATGAGAAAAAAAGCAGAGGATTGCAGTAGGAGGGCGAGTATATCCCTGGAGAAATACCTAAAGAAGGAACGCCCGCCTATTGACGGGGATTTTGTATTTCACGCTGGTTACGAGATGGTCTAAGGGCGATATCCCGCAAGCTGAGTCTTCTACTACGATCTAAGAGTCCTAGTATCAGAGCCTTAGGTATAATTCCAAAGAATATAATTGTTCGTAAATATCATAATGTAATATTCATCATACCTGTATTTTCCTAATAAAAAAATAATTTGATTAAAAAGAATCGTCTACAGAAATTGGGAAAATCCAAGTAGTTCCATATCTATTCAACCATCTTTGTAGATTGAGATAAGGGAAACGGCATCTACGAATATTTAAACTTGATGTAATAGTCAGGTGCCTTTCAGTACACATTCAGCTTTCAGTCAAATAGATTTCGTCCCATATTTCGGTGCAAGTAAATATTCCTGTATTGAATTTTGTTCGCAGGTGGTAGGCAACCGCTTTTTTTTTTCTTGTTCTTTCCTACCTAAGCCTTTTAGGCTATACGGGATTTTATCAAGCTGGGGGGTGAGGGCAGAGAATTTAAAATTCCCTCCGGCATCACGACGCGAAATCGTAACCACGCGAACGATTCAGCTACTCCATTCAGCTAGGTAGGCAACCGACTACTACACGAATTTTGACCAACACAAGTTTTGATGATTCGTAGACGAGAATTTCCATATTAATATACCTAGATTTTAAAGTAGATACGGAAGTATATTCCCTAAGAGTGGATAGAATTTCCCAATCTCCGGAAGTCGAGTTCAAAAAAATAAAACAATATAAGCTTTTCAGTAGAACATATAAAATTTATTTAGTACAATATTTAGAACCATATCTTTACACCAAATGGTCCGATTTCGATGATGTTTTTTTTAGGATAAATTTCTAAATTTTTAGAAAACTATATACAACAATCAAAAAGTTTATACTTCTTGAGTTATCCGGAAATCTTATTTTACCACCCCTCGTAAGTTTTTTCAGCTTCTTTCGTTGAAGTATGTTGTATATATAAATTTAAAGGGTGTCGAGGAGAATAATTTAGCCATGTTTCATTAATATCGGTACATTTGTTCAGGCACTACATTCAATGCCTATACAGGTTTTTCGGCTGCCATCTTGAAATTAAAGGGCAAATGGTAATGACGAAGTAGGAGGATCATTCTCGGGTGCCCAATAAGATTGGCCCATTTGTACCAAAGAAAAGCCATGGACGGAATAGGGCGTACCATGAAATGTAAAACCTTAAATTTTGATGGGGGTTAATTTTTTTTCGGACGATTACAATGGTCCATTATTGAAAATAATAAACTCAAATTTGTATTAGCGCTTTGTGCTCAAATTGTTTTAAATAATTAAGGGGATCTCATTGCTTGATTACAGCCATAAAAGTTAAAAATCGGTCGAGTACTTAGAAAATCGTTACAAATATTTTAGAAAATTGATTTTTTAAAATTAGGAGTCATTGTTTTAGCTCAAATTGTTCCAAAAAAAAAACTCTTAGGATCTCACCAAATAATGTAACATTTCAAAATTAAAAATCGAACCACCCGTTCGCTCCAAAAAGCGTTGCATAGCTTTTAGCGGACAAATCTAACACATAACCTTCGTGTCGCTTTGTTTAGTCGGGTAAAAAGTTAATTGATTTATAATCAATAAACAGGGCTCTTTTTTTTACAATAAAAGACACAAAGCAATAAAAATCTTTATTAAGTTATATCACAAGTTTACCTATTTGAAACATTTCGGCCTTATTTTGGCCATTTGCAACATATCATCTTATTAATTCAAACATTCCATTAATACTGTTTATAATAGTTTACCCTCTTAATGTACACTTTTTATAAAAGTTATTGTAAAAAAAAATATTTTTAGTGGCATTTCTATGCTGAAAACGAGAAAATTTCTTTATTACTGAATTACATATTTTTATCTTAAAATTTATTTCAACTAAGAACTTCGGTTAAAACAACTATTAAGATGAGTTGAAACTCAGATTGTAAAGTAGTGAATTGTATAGTCTAAACGTAGGGATACAATCGGCATGTTTAATGAGTGTGATGAAATATGATGTAGATAATTATATTTTCGAAATTCACTGACCAGTCGTTGTAAGTTAAGACTTGTTGGTGGCAGAAGAATAGAGCAAACTTTTTTTATCCCTTCCTTTAGCAAAGGTTCCCTGAGAGGGCCTTATTACAACCCCGGCGCTGGGAGAACAATTTCACCTTCCAGTTCAAGGAATTCTGCTGCCCAAGCATTACTTTTGTTCTTAACCTTCAATTGTATAGAGTCTCGCCAGAAATTTTTAATTGAATCTCCACTTGATTTTAGTTCATTTATCGCTATTTCTTATTGAGATTTCTTGAATCGGACTGGAGTTTCCTATAAAAGGACAGACACGTCCTTTCATTCCGGTGTAATTTATAATAAGAAGAGATACGCATATAACCCATCATTACACAAAGTTGAAGTGGCTCTATCCATTTAACCGTCGTGTGTACTTCTTTGCTACCTTTCTATACTATGCCATCAGAACTTAGCGAGCTTCCTATATTTTTCACAGCCTACAATATTCCATTCAATCCCGTCCCACTACTTCCGACCTCTATCCACCTCCTCACCGAACTGCTACGTTTGACAAATCCTTTATAATTCAAGCCGTCTCCTTTTGGAATACCATTCCTCCCGATATCCGACATGCACAATCAGTTTCCTCATCGAAAATAATAAATGGTTTTGAAGTTAAATACTTCTTTAAGAGCGTTTTGCACTATTTTATGGAGAGTGAATTAGATTGAGTTGTCAGATTTCCGATGTGTAACGCCCGGGTAAAGTCGGCTGGAGTCGACTAATATAAGTGTTTTTGCATATGAATTAAATATCTCAAAAACTAAATATCGTACTTGCATACTGTAAGCTAGGTAAATTTCCATAATTTAAGCTTACTTCCATATAAGCTTGTATAATGAGCTATAATTCAAAATTGTACTTAAAATATCTCAAAAGTATACCATAAAATATACCATGGGGAATTCAGAAACCAATTATGACAGAAACAAGAGTATGATACAAATGACGATCAATCAGACTTGGAAAAGTTTACTAGAGTATTTTATACACAATTATTACTGTATATATTGTAAATTATATTACTTTGTGAATATAGAAAAAAAAATGTATTTTTCCTATTATTAATGTTCCTTGTTTTAATTTCACATTCTATACTACTCTATGTGGAGATTGTAATTTATTTTAAGTTTCACGCTCAAGCTGTATTAGTCATATTAATATTGCTATAGTCCAGTAAATTTAGTCGAAATAAAAGAAAAATCCATCGATATTAGGTGCTGATCGGATGGGGTTTATATATAGATAATTTTTTATACTTTTCCTGAAATAATACGGTAGACATTTTCTTTAGACAATTTTTTTTTGTTTTTTTTTTCTTTATGACATTTACAACTGTATTACATAAATACATCAAGTAAATTTGGACATAATTGATATAATGACATGAATACACTTGCTGAGTAACTACCCAATGGTAGCACTCTAATGATATGACTACATTAGGAGATTACGGGGCCATCTTCTTTTCAGACGCCTGGAGGGTTATCAGGAATTGAAGAGGAAGCAAGGTTAGAAACGAGAGGGTTGGGATGATTCTGAAGTTTATTATGGAAGGATAGGTATCTGGATTGGGCCAGATCTGAAACATAAGGAACATTAAGATCTTTATGGATAATTTTATTAGTGACAAAGTAAGGAGCATTGAGGATTTTACGAAGGATTTTGGATTGTAAGGATTGGATGCGAGAGGAATTCGATGGTTTAGTGGAGCCCCATAGCTCAACTCCGTAAGTCCAAATAGGTCTTATTATAGTCAAGTATATGAGTCTTTTGTAATTAATGGGAAGTTTAGAGCGTTTGTCTGTAAGTGCTGAAGTAATCGGAAACGTCGAGCGGTTTCTTGTCGTTTCAGTCTAGTATGAGGATTCCAAGTTAGTCGTTTGTCCAGGTGGAGTCCTAGGTATCGGATTTGCTCAACAGGGATAAGTGGAGTATTGTTAAAGGAAACTGTAGGACAGGAAGTCGTTGGTTTACGACGAAGGGTAAAGGTAATTTGGTGGGATTTATTGGAGTTTATTTTAATTCTTCAGTTTTGACACCATTCTTCTAGATTTATGATGTGTGATTGAAGCATTTGGGATGCAATTGCTGGGTCATTGTTTACTGATAGGATACATGTGTCATCGGCATATGTGGTGATGACAGTGTTGGGACAGGTAGGGATGTCAGCTGTATAAACTGTATAGAGGATAGGACCTAGGATACTACCTTGAGGAACACCAGCGGACTGGGACTTTAGACAATTAAATAAGGTTAAATGTTCTTTAAAAGGTCAGTTATTTTTCTTTATAAAATGGATAAAATGAATTCGGTGAAATAGTGAGTTTAAAAAGAATATTTTTGCCGTTCGCATTCCAGGCTAAATGACGTTATTACAAGACAGTGTTGCTATTGAGAATGCTATTATCAGTACTATTCTATCAGTTCAACATTCATTGCATTTACCTATTTTCTTATTATGTTATTACCATTAGATCAGGGAGGAATATATTAGGAAGCCTCTACACAACAACGAATGCTACAAAAGCAGACAAGAAACCACACGGAAAGGCTAAAACCAGATGAATACTGAATCTGCAAACATGCAATAGAGCTGCTCGCAGATAACTGGAAAGAAATAGCACAATATAAGAAGAGATAGAGAAGGCATGTGTACAAGATCCTTAATGCCAATAGGAGCAAAAAGTAGTTCGTCGTATTTTGGAATATGTTTTTCATTGCGAAGAAATAAAATAATAACCGCCAAATGGGTATTGGTGATTCTATTAGACATAATTTTCAATTACTGCCGTCTAATATTATATTCCTTTTGAGTTTAAATTTATTCATGTTTTTCGAAGTGTCGATGTTGGCATCAGCGGAAAAGGTAATTTTTAAAATGATAGCTCGATTATTGGTTTTGATGTAGTATTGGGAAAGGTTTTGGCTTCTCAGATATAATATATTAAGATAAAATGATCTTAAAAATATCATATCACATTATAATTATACTGCTAATACTAAGCAGTACGCATACAATTATTTAAGTTAGTCATTCTTTCATAAATGAAATGTTATGTATTCTTATTTTTAAAAATGGTTCCTTCGCTTAATGGGAAAACATAAATCATGAAAAAAAAAGTCAATCCATTTCGTGCTTACGATACCAGTTATGCGACGACTTCGTAGCATTTAATCAAAAAGGTTGAAATCTATTGCTTTTCATGAGAAAATGGTAGAGGAGAGGGTGATATTATGGAAATATAGTACAGAATCAGATTGAGTCGGAAATATTGTGTTATATAAAAAAAGTATAACTCATAGCCTCCGGATATTGACAGGTTTGTTCAGTCAAAGAGTCGATTCCTTCTATTTCATTACATCTGAGGATATTTGATTTTTAAAAAATGTATCTATACTCAGAGTATAATGAATCTAAAACATTCATTTTGTAACTTTTTTAAATGTAGGTACTCAGTTGCCAAGTCGGCAAAATTATTATAAAGTCTATATTAAACAAACAACGCTCTAAAAAAAAAAAAACTTTTCTGGATAACGTGTGTGTTACAAAACTAGCTGGATTCATATTTATTTCCGTATTCGCCAAGATTTTAAGAGGTAGATGCAATTTACATTAAGTTTTGTTGAGATTAACCTAAACCACTTATCATTAACAATAACAATAACAATAAATTAATCGCCAGCATGGATGCATTTTTTTTTATTATACTAATATTTTATTGAGAAAAAAATACATTTTGCCTCAATTAAGGGCATTGAGTATTTAGGATGTATGAAACACAAACATATCATATATACAATAAAAGAAAAACAAGATTATAACAAAAGAAAAGGAAAGAAAAGAAAACTTGGAATAACAGAATAAATCAAACATGAGACAACATTAAATAAAAAAATAAAATCAATAATTAAAAACACATTCATACTTATTTACAATATTTACAGTCAGCCGAGGTGCTGCGAGTCTGACCCATTCCCCCACGTGTGGCAGATAAGGCAAGGCTAGAAGGGATCCCAGCGCTTCTCTCTTAGCCGCATCACTAGGATGAGAATCCAGTGGAGACTAAGAGAGGGCACTAAAGCCACATACGCTCATGACTTGTGTGGAGAAGCTGGCAATTGCCAGGAATCCAGTGACGTATTTACAAAAGATTTGTAGGCGACTGCCGCTTCAATATTCAAGGAGGATTGTAGGGATGACTGGAACTGGATAAGGATTGTGTTAAGGGATTAGGATGATGGATTAGGTAGTTATGAAAATTGAAAATTGGGATGGAATAACGTCAAGGACATAAGGGATCATAAGTTCATGATGTAAGGTTTTGTTAGTATTATGATAAGGACCATTGACTATTATACTGGAGGGATAATCTGTTTGTGTGTATATATATATATATATATATATATACAATTTATCAGCATATTACCAATAAATAAATCTTTTTTAACAATCACCATTAATGAATATTGTTTTAAATATCCAAGGTGAGTGAAAGATCTCATGTGGTCCTTTGGTCTTTAATCAAGTCCCCTGTTCCATTTGGCCATTGGGACACTGCCCTTCTCCATAGTTGAAATATTAATATCACCACAACACAAGTAATTACCAGCCATATAAATTACATGCGTGAATAAAGTGTTAAATATTTTTTTCTTTTTTAATCTTATTTATTGAAAAATATTACAATCTGTCTCAAGGACATTTACAATAATGTTCACAGATCACATTCACACTCTATGTGCAGTAAATAAAATAAAGTTGAATATAGACAACAAAAAGAAAATAACTGAATATTATATCTTTTCACTGTTGCCTACAAATCCAGAATGACGGAATAACTTTTTGAAGTGAAAACTTCTCTAGGAGCGTTTTGCACTTTTTTGTGGAGATTGAATTAGATTGAGTCCTCAGATCTCCGATGGGTAACGCTCGGGTGAAGATGAGTTGACTTATTGAAGTGTTTTTGCATATGGATTAAAATATCTCAAAAACTACAAATCGAATCTCGGTATTGTTGGTGAGGGAAATGTTCATCATTTCATCCTCTTTTTAATGAGCCATTATTCAAAATTGTATATGAACGCGACGGCGTGTTAGTGAGGCTGAAAGGAAAAAAATAGTGTAGAAAACCAAATGATAGCAAGTTTTATTGATGAAAAAGTTAAAATATCTTAAAAACTAAAAATCCAGGATTTTTGAGTGGAAGGATTGGATGCATTTGAAATTCGAAACTTTAGTTGTCCCCCACAGTTCAAGTCCGTAGGTCCAGATGAATTTCAGTATGGTCTTGTATATTAATAGTTTGTTGTTAGATTTTCTGTTAAGTAGTCTGTATAACTGGCCAAATCGTCGGTTAAGTTCTTATCTTTTAACTCTGATATGTGGGTTCCATGTTAGTCTTTTGTCTAAAAGGAATCTAAGATACCGAATTGTTTCTGAGATGGGAAGAGGTACTGAGTTTAAAAGGATATGTGGACAAGATCTGCGTCGGAGGTTAAAGGTGACATGCTTGCATTTGGATTCATTGATTTTGATGCGCAAATTGTTGCCCCATTGCTCTATTAGTTAGATGTTTCTTTGTATTTTTAGGGATACTATTTTAGGGTTTGGGTGGGATGATAGCATGGCGGTATCGTCAGCAAATGTTGCTAGAAGGGTATTAGGATGGGTTGGTATGCCAGATGTGAAAAGGATGTAGAGAACTGGGCCCAAGACACTGTCTTGTGGAACAACAGCCTCAAGTGGATAATATTTGGAGAATTCGGTGTCGCCGCGGACTTGAAAGGAACGATACCCCGAAATTAGAGTTCATGGGTTATTGCTAAGAAAATTAACTTAAGCCAAACGTTTTGTTAGGGTGTGTAGGTTTAAATAAAAACTATTTATTAGGATGTTAAAATTTTAGTTTTTAAAAATAGCATATAACAAAAGTAAAATAAATTGAAACTGTTTTTCTTATTACCTTGCTTCAGCATGAAGATTACAAAATTTAATCTTTACAGATATTTTTTCTACAATTATTTTATTCATTTTTAAAAATTGTTTGTGATATGTTTTAAAAATACACTCTTCTGTCAATAGATAAACAACTAAAAATAAAATCTTACACAAAATTAATAATCACTTTTTACCCATAATTTCTCTCATAATCGGCAAACTTTGTTGAAATACATACTTTTTCTAAGTCACATTAACTGAGTAGTGGATCAATGAATTTTACATCTTGTTCACGCTTGGTGAAATATTTAATTTTTTTAAATTTTAAATGTCAACCCAATTATTTTATCATTTCTTAATAATGAAAATAAATTGCTATATCTTTAATCAAGGGAAGTTTTCGCAATACTTATATCGTAAAAAAAGGTGAATAATTAATTCTTTACGATATGTAATCAGAAAATGCTTGAACAACGTATTAATTTTTTTTATATTGAGAAAAAAAATACATTTTGCCTCAATCAAGGGCATTGAGAATTTGAAATACAAGAAACTTATTCATATAATATATGCAACTATAAAAATAATAGAAATTATAACAAAAATAAGAAAAAGAAAGCCTAGTAAAACAGATGAAACAAAATATGATACAACAGAAATTTAAAAAATAATGAATAAATAAGAAAAAAAATATCAGGGAGCTCCAAGTCGGGCCCTTTCCCTCCCGTGTGCAAGATAAGGCAAGACTCTAAGATATCCAGCGCTTCTCTCTCAGCCACATCACTGAGATGGTGATTCAGTGGAGACTGACAAAGGGCACGAAAGCCACATGTGCCGTATTAATATATGAAGACAGTTTGCAGATTAATGCTGCTGATGATTCTCATTTCCTCACGTAAATAATATCCTAAGATAAGAGAAACAAGTTAGAACATTGTATTGAAAAGTTTGAAATTTCAAAATTTCATTCATAGAAACCAGAAATACCAAAACCACATGTGATTAGAATTCCAGTGCTGTGGCGACAAGGCCCAAGGCGCACGGTAAATGTAGAATAGTATTTAGGCACACATGGGGGCTAACGTTAGAACTGGGGCAACATTTTGTCGTGCGTTATCTCGAAAACAGTGAATTTTATGAGTTTGAAACGCAGAGCTCAAGTCTTGTAGTTGGCACAAAAATTTTTAAAACCCCGATGTTCTCATCTCTATCCCCCGAATAAACACTGTCAGAAATTTGAGGACCACCTTTATTTTTCGATTCATTCATTTCGAATTTCATTTGTTTAGAAACATCATTAGCCAAAATCTATCATTCCAAAGACGAAAAAGGGATTATTGGGATAATGTGACCTAAATGAAATAAACATCTGTATTTTTTACTAAATAAACAAAAACAAAAAAAAGTTAATTCTATAAACAAAAAAAAAAAAATTAACCAAGTTTGGTAACTTAATAGAAAACCAAGAAAAGAAGTTTGGTGACATAATAACAAACCAAGAAACGAAGTTTGGTGACATAATAACAAACCAAGAAATGAAGTTTGGAGACATAATAGCAACTTCAACTCACCGATGTACTAGAAACATCAACAGGCACAGTCTAAGGTGCAGCCAAAATGCCACCCTTCTAACAGGTTACCAGCCACTACTTTAGCATTCACTATCTGTATTTATCAACTCACCTGTGTTATCGATAAGCATGGGAATAATAATGATATAAATGGAAAATCCGAATATAATGTAAACCACTACGTTTGTAGGATTACCTCTATATTTACAATTTAAATGATTTTGGTATATTAGTGATGCCAATTAAATATACCTATTTTATAAATCTAACTTTTAAATGTATTTTTTGAGAAGTTTTTATACCGATTTTTAAAAATATCCATACAAAAAAAAACAGACGAATTTAACCATGCTTTCAGGGCACAAATGCTCAATAATTTATATCAGATGAATGTTTGAAATCTCCTTTTAAAGATTGGCGTAAGGAATTTCATTTTATAAGAATATTTTTTTGGGTCTACCCCTTCCTTGTCTTTAAGGCTATACGGGGTTTTCCCGGGCCAGGGGATGTGGTCCAGGGATTTAAAAGACTCCCCTAGCACCGGGACGCGAACTCGTGAGTAATTTTTATCATTTGTATGATATATCGAGTTGCCGGGCAACGGTATAATTCTTTTTAAAATACCTCGGTTCATCAAGTACGTTTTTTCAATTTGTCTACTATTTGAAATCACAAACTGGTGCATTCCATTTTGATATTATTCTCTATTATTTATTTTAATTTTACCCAGCTTAAATATATTATTTTAAATAATACCATTATTGTTTTTAATGAATTATATTTTTTTTCTCTTTAGTATGTACATATTGTAGCCCTAATTCTTGCTATCCTTCAATGAAACAGATTGTTTTATTACTCAATAAACACGTTTTAAAAAAGTACCTAAAGCTCAAGAACCGTCGTTTACTTAAAATAAATATATTTCCTGTCACTTATATTCTTATGCTTTCAGGGCATAAGGTAAGAAAAAGTTGTCTGAGATTACTTATTCAAGTTAACGAAGTACTCGAGTTTTTCTGTTTTTATTTATTTTGTATGAAGCTATGCTTCTTGATATTGGTGAATTTTTATCTACAGCAAATGACGAACCATTCATGTATCATGTAAACCAGTTAACAACAGTTTCTTTAATTAATGTGTTCAATATTAAGTGGATTAAAGGTTGCTCTAAAAATATTTCGTAGTTCAATCTGGAGATTATTAAACTTTGTCTATTTAATGTGGTATTAACAATTTATGAACATCCTTTTTCTATCCACTTAAATCGTTAGATAAGATAAATATCGTAAAAATTTGTTCACAAAATTGAGGAAAAACGTGGCCTACTAAAATATTTGACCATTTGGCTTGAACTTTATCTCTAATACATCTATGTGACGAGATTATTGGACGTTTAGACAAATACTTTTGTAGACAATCTTTTTTCTTGATTTTGAGATCAAATTATCTTATAATTTAAAAGGAAAGAAAAAGGATATTCGTGAGTTATTATTATTATTGTCGTTGACTCCTGGTGGAGAAAAGGGCATCTACAAGTGCACTCCATTCTGCTCTTTTTGCAGCAATCACTTTTGCTTCTGGCCAAGTCTTGCCACCCCAAAATGACACTCCGCTATGTTTTTCTAAGTCTTTCTCTTCTTTTTTTATTCTTGGGGATAACGTTTAAGAGCTTGTTTTTCGATCACACTATCTACTTTCTTTAAAGTGTGTTCGACACATTTTTACTTATTTTTTCCTCACTTCGAGGGCTACAGATATGACGTTGTTGTATCATTGTTGCAAACTACGAAGTTTTCTTAAAGGTAAAGAGATTTTTGATGGATAGGAGCCATATCTTCTTATATCTGACACCTAGAAATAAAATTGAAAGTTCTGCATGATGAAGTTCCTTAATTAACTTGTTTACTCAATCTTCCCAGAGGCAAATATCCAATGATGATGAAGATGTTGTATGCTGCACTAACTACTTGACAACAGTAACGTAACTTTGTCACTCAAGTTAAGAACTCTATTTAGCACTGACTGAGGATAAGTCAATTAGCCTAGAGTGTTGCTCCCTTCCTAATTAACATGTCTTATTTTACAATTTTCATCAATTTATTTCATCCTCTCAAGGACGAAATTGCAAGCTCGTGTCAAATCAGAAGAAATATGAATTATATTATTATTATTAAAAACACTTTATTCAGAAATATTACAATTTGTCACAGTTAAGGAAACTTATAATAGAGTTCAGAGATTGCATTCATACCGTATATACAAAAATATAAATAAATAAAGTAATAACAAAAGAATAAGAAGAAAGAACAAAAGAGTAAAGAAAAAAAATATATATATACACATAAGTAAATAAAAATAGAAATAAAAGTAACACAAACACCTTATATAAAACATACATTATTTACAATTTGCCAGGTGATCTCCGAACCAATCCTGTCCCCTCCACATGTGGAGGGAAAAGGGAGGCTTAGGAGATCCCTACGCTTCTCCCTCAGCCACTTCACTGGTATTTTAAACCAGCGGAGGATGAGTAAGAGCGCTACAGCAACAGACACTCATGACTGGAGAATCTGGCCATTGCTAGAACTCCAAAATATCCAAAATATGAATTAAGAAATTAAATATTCTGTTTTTGGACCATCTTCAATTCACTTAAAATACACCACTCTTTAATCACGCATCACAAACCTTGAAGAGTGGTATAAAAACTGGATAAATTTAAAATAGATTCCAATAAATCCCATCAAATTACCTTTACCCTTCGTTGTAAACCTATGATAAACTTATGGCTTCTTGTCCTACAGTATCCTTTGATAATACCCTACTTATCTCTGTTGAACAAATCCGATATTTGGAACTTGACCTGGACAAACGTCTAGCTTGGAATCATCTTGACAGAATGAAACGACAAAAAACAGCTCTACGTTTCCGACTTACAAGACAAAACCTTATAAACTTACTAAACAAATGCTCTATGCATCCATTTAATTACAAAAGACTCATATACATGATTATAATAAGGCCTATTTGATATACCAGAGCTGTGGGGTCTCCACTAAACTATCTAATTCCTCTCATATCCAAACCTTACAAATCAAAATCATCAATGCTCCTTACTTTGTCATAAATAAAATTATTCATAACGACTTTAATTTTCCTTATGTTTCCGATTGGGCCCAATACAGATACCAATCTTTCCTCAGTAAACTTCAGAACCATACGCACCATCCCGTTTCTAATCTTGCTTCCTCTTCGATCCCTGATAACTTTCAAGGAGTCTGAAAAGAAGATGGTCCCCAGATCATCTAATATAAATGTTTTATTACAGTTCTACCATTGCGTAGTTCCTCAACAAGTCTTTTCATGTCATCATATTTATTTTTTCACATTTACTGAATGTTTTTTTATTTTAATATAATTGTAAATTTCTTGAATAAAAAAATAACTTTACATTTTTGATCAATTTCGAAATTATTATATTATATTGTTATTTTCGTATATATTTGTGATTGGTAAAAGTCCACATCTAATACGATATTAATATGAAGGTAGTCGGTTATTTCTAGTTCAGGAAATGTGCATGTTTTTCTTTTTTGTTTTTTTTTCGTTGAAAGGAGAATATGAAAGGCTTTCGTACAATACAAAAGCAACTGTTGATATCTGTAGAATTGTTATTGAGGGAACAGGGCTAAGGTTCTTTGTGTGTCTTCCAATGTTATACGTGACCTGAACAATTGACGTATATAAAAGCAGTATCTTTCGTTATTTACATTGACAAATAATTCAAAAGATAATACATTTTTTAAATTGTCGGAGAGAATATTTGGTATTCTGGTAAACGAGGTTTATAAAATATATATTTATAGAACATTTTTACAATTAATTTGGTTTTACATTTTGTTGGAATATTGAATAAATAAATTATTTATTATCCAGATAATAACCTAAATAATAATGAAAGACGATAATGTACTGTTTGTAGACAATAATGTACTGAAAACAAGAGCCTTGTGCATTATTTGTTCAATAATCAAAATGTTTTGTTATTATGTTTATTTATATATTATTGTGGTAGAAAAAACATATTCTCCTGGCAGCCATAAAACAATGCCGACTTATGCTGGCAAAATATACCCAGAAGTGGTACACTATTTAAAGAGATGGTACTTAATTTATCAGTTATTATCTCGTATTTAGTTTCATTCAAAAAGCTGAAATACTAACAACTAAGCTGCCCCTGTTAATATTTGTTTGAAGAATTTATTTATATTTAGCATTCAATTTTTAGAATAGATTTAGCCCGAGCCAGATATCTATCTTTTCATGATGAACTCTAGTCCCATCCAAATCTCCTTGTTTCTACCCTTACTTCTTCCTCGAATCCTGATAATCCTTCTAGGGCTTTGAAAAGGAGATGACCTAGTGATCTTCTTACCTAGAATTATTTAAGGAGTGCTACCACTGGGTAGTATCTCTTCAAGCCTGTTCATGTCATTATTTATAATTTGTGCATATTTACTAGTTGTATTTGTATATAGTTGTAAATTTCATTAAATAAACAAAAAAAAATAGAAGGAAGGAGGGGACAGCATCTACTTATTTCCCCCAGTATGTACGCATATATATTCCTAAAACTTCCGAAATTTCCTTACCTAAGCAAAGTCTGCACACAAGGAGGATATTAACAAAAACTGAAGTTTCGTTCAAGACAACATTTATAGTTGTTGATAACTATGGATAACTTTTAAATGGACAAAATTTAAATGGAAAAGAAGAATTTACAAAAAAAAAAAAAAGAAAATAGGACAATTCTTAGCAGAAAAGTAGGAAATCCAAGTTGTGTTTTTTTTTAAGTAAGTCATGATTTTTGATGAATAGGAAGCGATAACTAAAGAAATATCTAATTTAAGTAATAATCAATCGTTTCACTGTAAACTAAATAAAATTTTCTTTAAACGGAAATATGATTTGTAATTGTTAAAACCATTTAAAGAGGACTTTTGAGAGTCTAAATACAGCTAAGTTCTATTTTAAAAAAAAATCATAAATTATTGGCATTTTTTTATCATTGTACCAACTGTACCACAGATACCCCACTTTTAGAAAAACGTCTTCATTTGATAAGCTTCAAGTCCATATTAATTAAATTGTGGTTTATAAGGAACTTTCTTGAGATTCACCTCAAGTTGTGTAAAGAAATGTTGTGATTTTTCATCTTGTCCGCTAAAAATACCTGTGTTTTAAAAAAAAATGACTATAATTAACTGTAAAGCTTCATTTCTTGTTTTTCTATGATCTGGGATATATTATTAAAAAAATAATGGCCCAAATACACTTTTTAACATAAATAAAATAATAATAATAAAGATTTATTACATACTTTTGAAGTAAAGTGGTCACGAAAGTGTATTTTTCTCCTAGATCTCTGTCAAAGGAGTTAAGGTCTGCTATCGCTCCTATAAGCATTTCCCTATACTTAAGGAACACCGTATCGTCACCGTTTTAATCACCGTGCGTCACTGCTCTAATTAAAAATAACGTTACTTATTATAACGTTAACATTTTAATGTATTAAAAAAACGCTAATTCGTTTATATTTATAGTATCATACCTTTACCAGAGCTAAAACTACTTGAAAACAAAGGAAATATATATTACATAATTAATGAAAATTTTAAAAATGTACAAAGATAAATTTTACTAAATTTCAAGTTTATAAAATTAAGAAAATATCAAAGCCTGGAATTTTTTTATCTTTTTTTAAGTATTGATCTCCATCTCTAAACATTCCATGTAGATATAATTAAGTTAGGATACGATTACTTATTCATATTGAATCTAACATTAATTTTTTTTTCTCGAGCCAAATTAGCTAAAAGTATGTCAAAGCTCAATCTCACACATTACTTACTCGCATAGCAATTAAAATTATTCAATATTTTCAATTAATAAATTGATAAATAAATAAATACTAATTTATAAACACTTAATTTTAATTGCAACAATCTATACAAAGCAAAGGGAGTGTATTCAAACATTAAAACTAAAATATTCATGTTCAGGAAATCCAATTTCTATTATAAACCTGAACGATATAGACTGTACATACATAATATAGGATATGTCTACAAAGTATTTAGGTATACCCCTAGGCACTAAATTATCATGAGCATATAATATCGAACAAAAACTTTATTAATCTCAACCACTTAAAAATTAATTATTTTTATTTTCATGGACAGATATAGTTCATATACAACTTCATTAATAATTTAACCGTAAATATCAAAATTAACACCAATATAGGTTACCAATACATACAAATCCCCTTTGCTAATTGATTTTATAATTACGGTCATTACCACATCATTTAGATAAATTACTAAACTGGTACAAATTATGGAAAATTCAACTAAGCCACGATAAATTGAAACACATTACGTTTACACTTCGAAGTACCTGCCCTCAAATTTTTATCGAAAACAACAATCTTGCATTACCTTGGTCTTACATTTGACAGAAGGATGGCATGGGACCAACATTTTAAAATGAAACGGAATATAGCGACTCAAACTACTTAACTCATTTTTTTCCAAATTTTTAAAACTAGAATTGAGACAGAAACTAAATACATACCTATACTTACTTAAACCAATATGGACTTACTCCTCACATCTGTTATAGCTACATGTGTAGATATAGCTATATCTATACGGTATAGCTAAAAGGACACACTTACACAAACATCAAACTTTCCAATCAAAAATATTACGACTTATAACTAAAGCACCTTGGTACGTGACAAACAAAACAGTACATACAGGCTTTCTCCTCCCTACAGTTGACCAACACATAAGAACTTTTTACAAAAGATTTTAAGATAATTTACACGGGCATACTAACGTACTAATCAGAGACATGGCTTCAACTGGCATACCGATCAATATGAGGAGGAGACTAAACATGTGCTGGATGAGAGACACCCTTCTTTGACAAACCATCGTAATTGATTCAAGCAAGGGAAGAGGTACTGCTGGGTGCTATCCTTCCCCATGCCTGACATTTCAGTTTCATTTCTTCTACTCTTGCTGATTGTCAACAGATGTCGACAAGTGCTGATTGAAATTGTCTATGCAAGATAATGTAAATTATTCAATTTTATAATAGAAGACTAGCATAGTTGCAAGCATCTGTTCATCACAATATCATTTTGTTTTCATAAATAATGAGCTCAGAGATCCAGAGATTCGCTGGCGGTGCTACAAATCGTTAAATACCGAATCTTGTCAAAATCATGAAAATGAATCTTCAAGATAAACATGTTTTTCTAACTCTAAAATTTTAATCAGCACTCATTACAATTTTTAAAAACTATTTATTTACCAACCACAAAAAAAGTTGAACATTCAATTAAATTTGCAATCTGCATTTCTTTGCAATCAGCAAATTTGTTGGCAGCTTCACAGGTTCCCATAGAGTCAGGGATATAAATCAGACCAGCAGGTCATTTGGCCAACGCTTACATAATCGTCGTAGTGGGCTGTACTGGTTTCTTTTACGTTAAAGGATTTCTGTCAGAGGATTAATGTTGTACGTCAGTCATAAGTGAAAGTTATTGTAGTTTTCTTTTGCTGTATATAAAACTCTCGGTACCTTTAAATCTTTATGTAATATATCTTTTGCGAGATAAAACGTTGCGTCAACTATCCTTCGCAACATTTTTGGCTGGAAGGGCAGATTTTTTTTTTAATTTTGGAACTTTTAGTAGAAACCCACAGTTATATGCCGTAAGCCCAAATTGGTAAAACTTAATAAAGGGTTTTATATTGTATATAGGTGTGTATGTGTTCTTTTTATTTATTTATTTTTAGGTTATTTTATTCTTATTTATTGTATATATATTATTTTTCTGTATAATTTATTTTACTTATTATATATAGAGTGTGAATGTGATCTGTGAACTCTATTGTAAATGTTCTAGAGACAAATTGTAATATTTTTCAATAAATAAGTTTATTAAAAAAATAAATAAATTAAGGGTTTGTTTGTTAGTTAAAGATTAAAGAACGTGAAACAAAAAACTAAACAAAAATTTGTAAAAAAATCAATATTCATATATCATAAACTTTGCCTTTCAATTCTATTAAGTACATCAGATTAAATAATATACTTCAACTAAATTAGCAGCCACTTTTCACATTCACCAACGATCGTAGGTAGGGTAGGGGGGGACGTTGTTCCCCCTCTCTAAAAAAATGTAACATAATAGAATACAAAATTTTGCCAAAAATCCAAGAAAATAATGTTTAAAATTTGTTGTTCTATGTACCTATACATAATTTTCTATATAAAAATATTTATAGGTTGTAATAAAAACAAACTTAATAATATAATATCATAGAGTTTGAAATCATTTATATACCGGACATTTTCTTCTATTCAGAGATTACCTGAATATGGAAGCCGCGTACGCTGCCTTGCATTCACCAAGAACAAATTTTTAGTAAATATAATTGTTTACCGAACAAGCTTAAACAAAACATTATCATGTACGAATTTCCATTCTAATTAAGCCTGATGATTGAATGAAACGCAAATGTAGCCAGATAAAATTATCTGATTTGGACTGAATTATATGTAATATATAAAACTGGTTCGGTAATGAAGTATTTCTTGTGAATTTGAGAAACACAGAATTATTTTAATGAAATTGTTAAAGTTATGAAAGTAATTTTGTCAAATTTATTCACAAAATTGTTACATTACATAATATGAACATTACAAGTCCCACAACTTCCATAATTTTATCCAAATCTCTACCATTTTTTCACAGTATTTTGTTATGTATTTTAAGGACCACATGTGGCATATATTTAATTATTTCAAATGAAGAAATATCGTCTAAATAATAATTTCTAACACATGTCCGGTTATCTGAGGGTGAGTGGCGACCCACTAGGGTCTGAGGAGCAATAAAAGACTTAAGGACAGACGTCTGTAACAACACCAAAGGATCGACACCTGTCTTACGTGGACATGTTTGGAGAGGATCGGAAGGTTTGTCTAAGTAAGGGAGAGAACAGAAACACCTTTGAGAAAGAGGAAACAGCCGTGCCTGCTGGAAACGGCCTAGGGGCGTAGTCATCCCTTCTGCTACAAAAAGTCAACCAATGAGAACCATTCTTGCCCCACCATGGATATTTCGGAAAAATCTACTGAGATGCATAGAGGTGAGGGTATATGTCGCTGCCCGGCTTGGAGGAGAGGCCTGATGTGGATATCCGGCCTTGAGGATGGGCCTTACACTTTCTTCTGGCTTGGGGACCGAAGTCTTGGCCATACATAGACCATGATGAGATGATATCAACTTCGCAGATGCAGCTACCAACTACACTACCAACACTACTACTACATCTACATCTGCATCTACCAACTACACCACTTCATATACAATAGGTAAGTTTTATTCCCAACCCTAATGTTAGAATATTTCATGGGGATATAAAAATCAAAACAGTCCATCTGAAATCATGCCTTCACAATTAATTATTAAATTCATTGATTCTTGTAACTATAATTTGTAATTCTTGTGAATATAATTTGTAAATATTGTTTTTTAACCATAGAAATAAATTAAGTTGGTTAGTATAAGTTATTTTAATCATGCCACCTTTTTATATCACTATAATCACATGTAAATGTTTGGTAATTAGAGAGCATGATAAACACAAACCAGCCTTTGAGAAAAGAAATCTAATTTAATTATTCTGGACCAACCAATATATTATAAATCCAAATTTATTTTAATAATTATCCAGTGGCATCCCGATAAATATTAAAACCCCAAAAGGTAACATGTTAGAATATTTGAATCATAAATATGAATCATTTATGAACAAAAAATCAAAATAAAGATAAACTTTTCTTTTCTCGTGTTATTTGATCCAAAAAGTCTAAGAACAATATATAAAATGTTATATTGGAATAAAATATTGCTTGGTTATTATTCTACAAAAAAAAAAACATTTTATTAGAATTTTTATACATAAGAAAACTCTTTTCATATTTACTGATCCAATATTCTATAAAAAATTAAGTATACGACCATATGAATAAAAGAATAAATATAAGGTTTTTAATATTGAAAGAGACATATTAATTTTATTGTTTTATTACAGAGGAAGAAAATATGCTTGGCTTGGGAATGTTGAGGGAGGAGGGCGAAACTGGAGCCGGTATTATGAGTTTTAAGGTGGAATTCGGATATGAATTTTCTGTAAACATTGCGTATTTAAAATACTTAAATTATAACATCTTATGCCACTTAATACCGCTTTTTAAATAACTAATAGTGCTACATTTTGCTATATTAATTCATAGACGTCAGTTTTTCTCCTGGCGAAAAAAAATGTTGTGCCTATGGAACTGAAACAAGAATCTTCTTAATAGAACTGTTACGTGATTCCACAGTAGGATATGTTTGTAGGTCTTTAAACGAAAATAAAATGTGAGGAGTATTATAATGAGAAGTATATCTTTGTATTATATCTGTTGTGGCAAAAGTTAAAGTAGTTATTATAAATTACATATGATAGTTATAAATTCAATAAAAAATAGATACAACTTCTCACTCTCTCTAGAGGCACAGTAAAATGTCCGTACGGCTAAATATGATCGTGATCGTGGTGACCTTTTGTGTATCGTCCAAAGTGGTAATGCAGCACATTTATCTATTTAACTGAAACGGTTTTGTGAAGAGAAAGCAAGAACTGATACAGATCGATGAAGATGCCAGTTCCTCTAATTCTTCGGGTCTTGGTTCTCTCTTGACACATTGGAACTGGGAACTGAAACAACGGTTTCTAATTTACCTACAGCTAAGTAGGTTGTTACCGTGACCTCGATCAATAGTGACATATCAGCCAAGTAATGCACATTTGAAAAAGTGTTGCGAGGTAAGTTCAATTAAAGGACTGTTCGTTTGTATAACTAGCACATGTTAAATTTAATTTTTTATAATAATAAATAGTAAATGGTACTAGACATATTTCTTATTTTTTCTTAAATATAAGTCTCTTGGTGTACTCTCAATTACGAGTGACCTAAGGTCTATACACTATTTCTTTTCAGTGTCATACGATTATTATTTTTTTTATTATAACAAAACGCACGATCATTCAATAGTTTCTTCCATAAACCAAAATATGAATAATATATATGTTCTACTTTCCATAAGTGCATTGTATTCTAGAGCTTTCCTTGAATAAATACTTAATAAATTTTAGATGGGAAAAGGCTTAGTGCCTATGTGGGTGCAGGATGATAGAATTGAGCAAAGGATTGGACGCAACTATCGACGCAAACAACTACTAACAATATCCGATGAAGTATCGCTCAACCGAAGAGGCGATAGCGGCCAGGTTTGGAGTGGCAGTTAAAAGTTGTGCCAAGTAAACGTCTTCTAAATGGCGTAAGCGCGGCGTTTAAATTAGTTAAGGCTAGTTGAGGCAACAGGACCCAAGGGCACCCAAGCAACTGTTCATCTGATTTGGAATTCCGTTGACCCTCGCTGGTTACCAAACAGCGCCCGTCGCCTTAAGTTAAGAAATTTATAATTTATTACCGGTTTTAGCCATAATAACAGTGTCGAATCGCATTTAAAAATTAAGTCTTTTTTTAAGGATAAAGATAAAAACTAGAATCTTGGAAGAGGCAACATAAAAACACATGTTTTTCATTATTATTATTAATGCCGTCGACGCCTACTAAAATATAACGCATCCACGAGTGCTTTCCATTTGTCCCGAACAGCAGCAATCCTCCTTGACTTACCAGCCCGTTCAAATTCCTTCTCCACGGACAGAGCCACGTCACTGATCTGTCTTACCTTCTTTTTCCAAAAGATTAATACAACAGCAGGTTTTCCATAGTCTCGTCTGGTTTTCCTAGAGTGCTCAATATCCATTTCAATTTTCGTTTCCTTATTTCCAAATGGATCTAGAAATAGTTGGTAGCTTACCATAGCTCTTCATTCAATACCCTTTCTGGCCACCCAGTATTCTTTGGATAAATCAGTTAACGAAAGACCTTAGTTGACCAGTTGTGTTTTCCGTGGCTTCCCAGGTCTCAAAGCCGTAAAGCAGAACTGATTTCATATTCGTATTGAAGAGGCCTATTTTCTTATTTCTAGAGAAGTTTCTGTTCTTCCAAAATAGCTATAGTAGCATATAACAATGGTTTGGGAGCTAGAATTAAGTTGAATTATGGATATTAATACCGAACGGGATAAAATGGATGAGCTTGGTAAATGATTACTTGTCTTCTCATAACCTCATTATCTAAATATTGTCATTTCTCTTTTCACAAATCAATGTTACATTAAACTTCTATTAATTTATCATTTCATTAACTTTGCCAAATAGGGAAAATCAGTAAGTTCTATTTCTAAATAATGATTTTTTTTTTTTACTTTGCGATTGATTTTTATAAAATATTTAAATATATTTTTCTCATTTTAAAGAAAAGTTAGTTTGTTTCATTAAATTTATTTTGATATTCAGTTTATCTGCTTTGACTGCTGTTTCACCTTGCTTTTGTGTTTTTATTATTTGAGAACTAATTATCAGCTCAATGACTTCTAGTGCAGAAACAATAATATATTAAGCATATATAACTCATGTGATTCCTATAAACTAATCAAGGAGTATGCTTAAAACTTTTAGATATTATTTTGCTTGAGTATCAAATACTGAAAAAAAAATGAAGTACCATGATTGTTCGAATAAAAACAATAAACTGTCTTCTTAAAATAAAATAAAAACAATAAACTACATTCACATGAAAAACCCTAAATACGTGTTGTCATATTCAATAAAATAGAAACGGTTTGTTACATGGACTTACTGTTCACCATAGTTTTCCTTGATATAATACTTAATGGGGCATTTCTAGTTATTACAAATAGAAAAAATGTAGGAAAGCACTACTGTAAACATTGAAAATCCATATTTATGTGAATGATCAAAGGTGGTAGAACGGAAATTCATAAACGGAAATTCCATTGCCACACTTATTGAGGATTGTTACTCTATTAATTGGCGTTAATTATCTAACGTTAATTAGCAAATGAGACTTTTGACAAAGTCACAGCCGGTATATAAACATTATATAAATATATAATGTACGGTATATAAACACGGTATACAAAGATTTAATGAAATGCAGAATAAAGATCATTTTTTATGTATTCTCTTCCATTGCGTCTTATTGATGTAAATTACAGAGTTTTGGGGGAAAATATAACTCTATCACCTTCACTATTTTGTCGTCCACTAAAATTCATATCTGCTAAGAGATCTTCTTTATTGCTTGAATCTGAACTTTACAAAATATAACAAATAGTGACAAATCAAATAACAAGCAAAATAAATGTCGACAGTTGTACTCTGAAAACATCTCTTGAAATGGATTTCAGTATGATTGACAGTGTTTGGAACAGTTTAATTGGGTCGAATTCTATACAAACATGTAAAGTTTATGGCTCTACATCTCTGCTCATGAATAAAGAGTAAACCTATCATTTATTAGCATAAGCAGAATAGCTATTAAGCTATTAATAACTATTTTGTCAACCGATGTTATTGACATCCTCTGTTACTCAGCGTATATTAAAATTAATTATAACGATTACCAATACTTAAAAAGTAAAAGTGAGTTTAGGAAATGTTCTTAATTATTGTGATTTTATAAAATTTATCGAGTGGGGTTGGTTATTAACTTCCAAGATAAATGTTTATTCTGTTACATTTGTTACATACCTGTTACATGGAGTCTGGAGACATTCCGGGAGCTAGCCTCTATAAAACTATTTTATTTACGAAAACCCTTGGAATTGGGGCGTTTTCAATCTGGAGGGGGCAAACTTTGTCTATTTCATTAGCTACTAAGAAACTCCTAAATACTCAATTGCGTTCTACTTTGATCATAAGATTATTTGATCACCAAATCAATAAAAAAGGAGGCATACAAAAGTATTGGGCCGTTTGTCATATATAGTCTCGTTATTTTAAAAATTTAGGGGTGTAGGTCACGCCAAACGGCTCAATATTTTAGGGGATTGGGAAGCATTTAATTCACGCGAGAGGTTAAAAAAAAACGTGTGTGCTCAGAATAGAATATGTCCACTCATGTTTTACGTTTCAGACAATAAGGATTAAATTTGATTCGGTGTCTTCTTTAATCAAATCGGTGTAACGCATATAACCGACTTCTGTTTATCCAATTTCATTGATATTTTGTGTCTAGTTGGTCCCGTATCAACTTTATCAAATTCCATTTTGCTTACCACCATACACAAACCCTTTTTTGCAAATATACCAATATTTTCGAAATTTCTCATTTAATTCAGCACAAAGTTGGATAAAAGATAGATGTTAGTGAAAAGCTTATATACGAGGGAACATGTTTTTATTGATTTGTCTATATCCCTAAAACCGCACGTTCGATTTGGCTCTAATTTGGATGGAAGTTCTAAATTAGTAAACAGATAATTAACTACGTATGGATTTTATCCATTACACACAAAAAAAAGTATTTAGGTAACCCAACTTTGGCAAAAATAGTAATAAATATGGCCTACCGACTCTATGGAGTAGGACGAAATGCTTACTTCACATTGCTTACAGACTTGCACTGCAAACATCACAGAAAAAGGTGCGAAATAATTTTTGATTAAAATAATAAGATAATATATGTACATTAAATTTAAGAGAAAATGGGTTTATTAATATATATGTCAATACCTGTTTTTGTTTAAAAACATGACGATAAACTTAATTTAAAATCAATTTTGACACGATTTTAAAAGTACTTTCATGGATTGAATTAGTTAATATTCTGAAATTTTCCTAATCAATTGTTGAAACCATAGATTTATGGTTGTGTAATTATTATCGGCGCTACACTACATGCAATCTCATTGCACAAATGACTATTATATGGATCTGACTTTATTTATTCCATTGCACAGGACAGTTTTCATAAATAATATCAGAGGGTCGACACGAGAATGTAATATTTTTCGGAGAAAACCCATACAAGGAAAACGTCTCGTATCGATTCCAATATGGATCTAATGAAAATACATTTTCTGTCAATAGATCCCTTATTATAAACTTTTCTAACAGCAAACATTAAGGAACATGAATCAATCGATAAGAGTTGTTGAATTGCCTATGTTTAAGACAGGTCGTTTGTTTAATCGGGATCTCAAGAAGAAACAATTTATTATAATATAATAACTTTTTTTTTCACAATGCTGTGTTGTTTAATAACTCAAGGAATTAAAAACCAATCCAATGACAAAAATAAAATTTTTGAATTCTTACTTATGTATTTCCAACACTATGTAAGTTATAAAAACATATAAATTATGACAAACAAAAAGTTAACAACTAAAAGTAACTTCACAAAACATGTGATGGGATTAAAAAGTAAGGTTACAAATTGGATACTAATTATTTATAAAATGGATGTGTCTGCTTCACTATTAACTTCTAAAATCTAGCTTAATTTCATATACAATTTATTATTTGTTCTTTATTAAATTAGGTATAAGTTCGACAATATGAAATATACTGAACATATAGATTAGTATTTTTAAGTCGAACACCATAGTTAATGTTTTAAAAATAGCACAAATGCTGAACTGTTTTTTTGCAAGGGCCATAACATGTATCAAAACAATCCCACTCGCCCCTAAGGATTTTTCGTTGCTGAGTTATTATTCCATTTCCCTTCGATAGAAATAAAAGGAAATTTGCTTCATATTTCATCCCAGCAAGTTTGCTAGAAATAAAAATTTCCTGTATGTTTTCCACTCTTCTTACCAAACGATATTACTGAGAATAAACTTTACCAATTTCCCAGTTCGTATGTAATTTTGTTGTAGAATAAATTAAATTATATGTAAATGCATGTTTTAACAGTTGAATACGACTGTGTATTAATTAGTAATGTATACATACTAATCGATCAAAGAAGAATGATATTAAATATGATGCTAAATAATAGCTAATGATGCTAACAATGTAATAATATCATTATTGTTATAGTATTGTGATATTGTACAAAGTAATAATAATATTATAATAATAGTTAATGATGCTACATTTATAATAAATAATATTTAAAATTTTGGCTAACGGCTACTAGTTAAAGCCTTGTATAAAATAAAAATAAATAGATCAAAGTATAGCATTTTTTATTTTATATTGATTTACACAGTAAAGTTGATTAACTTTTATTATGTATTTTTATTATATTACAGTACATAATATATTTTTTTAAGTGTTAGGGAGTAATCATTTTTGAAAACTAACGAAACCTGGAATTTATTTACTTCATATGATTCCATACGATAATTCAAACTTCAGTTTTTTTAATATAATCCGAAAAACTTTTAACGTAGCCTGAATAGTCGTAAAACCTGAGTAAATTGTTCGTAACATTTGTGAAACCACTAATGATTTGTTTGTAATAAATTCAAAAATTTAAAAAGGTTGCCGATTGTACTCCTATTCATTTTTTTGTCCCAATAACATCTTCCGACTAGCTAGAATCTAGAAACAAAAGAATAACATGGAATTCACATACCAAACATAAAAGAAAAAAGCTTTATCAATGAATCGGCCAGTAACAAAGTAAATAATTTATAAATCTGCAATAGCAAGCTTAAGCCTATCTTGGAATATTATATTGAACTCTAGTGAGCATAACAAAATTTTAACACCAACATATCAAATCCTTTCAATCCAAATTCCATCAAACAATAGTCAATGCTCCATTCTACGTAATATCCAATGAAATTAATATTCCATTCGTACTAGATCTTATCCCAGAGAAATTCTTCAAATTTCACTAGAAAGATACACATCATCGAAATACCCAAGTACATACGTGGAGATTGATATTTAATTATTTAAGTAGCGACAATTTGTATGTGGGAATATGTATTTAGTATAAATAAAAATAGAAACGGTAAAATATTGTAGTGGCCTCAATTAGCAAGAGCTAACCTTACTGCGGCCTTTAATGATAAAAAGGTTCCCCCACCTATGCCCTAGTAAAATCCTTATCAATCTTTATTCATCCTTGAAATCCTCGTCGAAGGTTGAAACGGCAGTGACTCCACAACCTTTATACATATGTCGATATTTCATTTCCTAAAACGGCCAGATCATATATAGATCCTATATTCAAGACATGGGAAACTGCGGCTAAAGCGCTTTTGCTCAACCATCACTGGATTTCTGTTTTTTTCCATTGGTGAGGTAACAAGCCTGGTTCGGAGTTCTTCTAGCTGATTGTAAATAGGTATGTCTATATTTAAGATATTATGTTACTTTAATTATCATCAAGTTCATTTTATTATTTTTTCTTTAAGTATTGTTATTTAGCTACTAATTTGTTTTTACTTTACTTGTTTTATACATATTCTCTTTATATATGAGGAGAATGAACTCTCTCTATTATAAAAGTTCTATATTGTGACATAATGTACCATTTTTCAATAAATAAAATAAAAAAGGAACCTAGAAGCTCACTCAGAGAGATCAAACTTGACTTGACCTCTTTAAGAAGTTTACATAATTCTAAGATGTGTATAAAATATCAGAAAAGTAGAATATTCTTCACTTCAGTTCAATTTATGTCACTCACTAATTTTAAGTACCAATATATTTTCAGTAATTAATTAATTGATTGCACACTTACATATTTTTATAATAGTAATTTGTCAGACACTATGGTCTTATTGGAAGAAATGAGTAATGAGATTCACTTTTTCTCTCAGAGGTCCCTTCACCATGCTTGAAAAATATGCATGAAATATTTAATTATATAATTGAATACAAAATTTATTAGGGATTAATAAACAAACCGGTATGTTTTTTTAATTAATTTACAAATGATCTAGATTATAACTCCAAAATATGGTCCTAAGGTTCATTTTTCCATTACATTTTTCTTTAAGTCGCCATACCTGATGGAACAATAATTATCAATAATCCTGTTACAAATTTTCTATTCGTATAGATATTCAATTTCGTTTAATAATTAATTTCTATATAAGATTAAGTGATGTGAAGGTTGTGTGATGCAACTAATCAAATTTTCCTTCATTTCAGCTAATTAATAGCGTATTTAATTTAAGTTTAATTATTTCTTGTACTTGGAGTTGAAGGAAATGCTTTTAACACTTCTTTGCAAGAGAGACAAATATGTGTTAAGGAGATTGAATATTTTCCCCCAAGGCAAAAAGACTTTTTCCAATATTCTTTTTATCATTTCTTGACATCCACTTATCTTTTACCCCATCCCATTATTACGGTTGAAAGAGCGTACAAAGTCGCTCAACGAGTTTAAATAGCTATTATGTATGCACGTCGAACAACGGCAGGAATATAAAATGTCTTTCAATGACGAGAAAATTTAGTTATTATTTGATTTTTATTTGTAACTTTTTCTTTTCTTTATTGTAATTTTTGATTAGACGTCATGGAATACTTTTCGTGCAAGCCATTAATTATTCCAACGGGACCAATTTAGCGAGTAAACTCATATTTTTTTATTATTTATCATTCGTTCTTATTTTATAATCTTAACGAAGCCGGTGACATTAAATTAACTGTAAAATTCGTAACATTTGTTGATATTCCTTATTCAATAACGTGCATATTCAATAGGAGGATTTCTCTCTCAACCAACGTAACAGAGTTTATGTACAAGTTACTTCGATTAAAATTCAATGATAATTGATATTTTAGGTAAACCCAGGTTTGTGACCAGCTTTGCAATCTATTTCTTATCAAAATTTCAAAATAGGCTCTGTTCACTATTTTAATTTCCTTATTTTATTTTTTTGTTTTTAGGATGATGAAACAATATCTAATTTAATAAATTAATATGTTGTCTCCTTATTAAAACGCATTTTAAAAGGTATATTATTCGTACAAAGAACCTAGTCTTCCACAATTTAGTTAACCTATGCTACTCAAAAGTAGCAGTTACATTTTTTTTCTTTAATTTACATTTAATTGATTTTCGTCATAATACGCACAATCAACGATATTTAAAATCTATACGACTAGTGTACACAACATTGTTAAATATTAGTCGATAAAGATAAAATTCTAATGTAATTTGCTACTGTTTGAGAGTATTTGTTTTTCAACACTTTATTAAAAAGTTGTAATAAATGAAAGTAAATTCCTCTTTGTAGTGTAAAACGACACAACTTTATTGAATGTAGTGATGTAGTTATGTAAAAACAAGTAGTGTCGATTGTAAGTAATTGTTACACAAGCATATTTTCCGTTATTTCAAAAAGTAATATTTAAAAAGATGAAAATTGTTTTATAAATTAAATATAGCCCAGAGAATATATATCATCAACTGAGATTTCCAAGATGTCTTGATGGAAATTTTTATAATGTCACGTTTGATTTACTTGATTCATTGTCATTTAATTTATTTGTTTTCGAATACCTAAAACTCAATTTTTTTATGTAGAAAATCAGTTCATTAACCACGGCTACAATTTTATTATTACTTGCTTAGAGCAGCGCAGGGATCCCCTGAAGTCCTCCTTTTTTTCCATAGGTTGAGGGACAGGTGGAAATTCGGAATTCCCTTGCCTGATTGTAAATATTGTATATTGGTATGTGGAGTGGTGGAAATTTATTTAAAATTGTCCCACAAATATTTTTAATGGTCTCGTGTGTTCATGGTACTGTACGAGCATATGTTACATATTAACAAATGAAAATGAACAATTAATAATTATTATTGTGGGTAAATTTCTTTTATAAATTCCTGTTATCCGTGTTTAGGCATTAACGAACCATAGCGAGCGTTTAAATGTGTTGTGCATGGCTCACACATGTTTTTCCGTACGACTTCAGATATAGGAATGTTACTAGATCTCTATAGTGAGGGTCTGACGTATTAAAACATTATTTTTTTTTATTTAAAGGGCCTCATACATATGTTTTTAGAATTTTAGATTAAGTAGATATTTATTTAGATAATTCACAAAAAAAAAAAAAGTTGTTCAAAATACCCAGAAACTATAATGTTTGCAGCTTCCTCGTTTAGGACAAGTATAATAATCAGTTTAAGATGTTCTTTCGAAAATTCGTTTGAGTATATTTTTTTATTGGTGTTTGTATTGGCGTAGCGTCTAGGTCGCACGTGCTCCAACTAAACATGATATAAATTGAAACGTCTATAAAAGCACTGTTAAAACTGTTGAGATATTTGTTCTTCTCTTTTCAAACTAAAATAGAAGATTCTGCCTTCAATTAGATTTTTATAATCATATAACTGGTAGTAAAAATTATATGCTATTTGCACCTTTGCAAAACTTATGCTCATACTGAGGCCGATATTTGCTTTAGGAAACAACATGAAATAAAACCCTAAGTCTGTCCGCATTATTGCTCTGTCTTATGTTTAAGGATTCTAAAAAAAAGTATCGATAAGTCTGGAACCGTGAGTGATGCGCAGATGTACGATATGAAATGTTTGAGCTTCAGGCAGTAAAAAACAAATTCATTATATGACAACGAATCAAGCAAATTAAGCTGAGATTAAAAAAGTTTTGACTTCCTAACAAGACATCTTGAAACTCCCGGTTCATATCTTTTCTCCGAATCAGATTTAATTTAGAAGAAAAAACATTCCTGTTTGTAAATATTACTTTTTTAAATGATGAAAAATATGTTTGTGGAACAAGTTATGAAGCGAACATCCTTTCTTTTCATAATTATTTTACAGAACTCAATAAAAAATGTTGAGTGTCATTTTGGATTATAAAGAGGAATATTTTTATTTATTTATTTAGATATATAATATCCTGTCTCGTGGACAATAATTATAGTGATAAATGAATGCATTCACACCATAAAGAGGAATATTAAATATTAAAAATACAAATTCAACATTTTAATTATTTTAAATTTGATCGTATTAAATATAAATAACTATTTGTAGCGAATTAGTAAATTGAAAACCAAAATAAAGAACTTTTTGTTTTTATATCCATAACACTGAAAAGCCTTTGAGGTAGAATATTTAATTCATTCTCAAAGCTACAAAATAGTCAAGAAATCAAAATGTTAGAAATAAGAAATAAACTTAGATGGAAATGGTTAGATGGATTACCTCTAGTCTTAAAACACAAATCAGTCTTAAAAATACAAATATTAACATATTTAAAATTAAACCCAAGTTATTAAAACAGAAATTGTTAAAACTATCTTCAGTTCAAGAGAGACTAACTAAGCAGTAGCTAGAGACTTTACAATCAGTCAATTCTTGAGTTGCAAATTCTTAGCTTTTGTCACCAAGAGCTATGAAGTAATTAAGATGTAGAATCCTACAGTTCCAACATAATATAATAAATAAAATTTCATCATTACTAGAATTATGAATTAGTTGATAAAGCAGTTACCACGAGCCACTCATGTTTACCGTTAACGCGACCAAAATTGTGCCAGGAATGCATATGGTTAGGATTTTGATATAATCTTAATATAAATTCAACAAGTCTTGGGTTATATTGATAGCTCGTTAATCATTTACCCTGGAAGGAACTCAATTTTCTGCACCAACCGAGGGCTTACCTCGGCTTAATTTCTTCACCCCGGTCGGGGAAGGTTATGAAAATATTCCAATAGCCTTTAGAGCACCAATTTATTTTTATTACGCTGAGGATAATCGCATATATAGTATACAATAATACAATATAAACATGTAATAAATTCCTTCCACTGCCCGAGGGCATTTTAAGGATTGGGGATAGCTAAAGGTTACATATGTGGCAGAAGGCCTTGTGACTTTGACATTGAACGGGGAAGGACCGTTCTGCTAATGTTTTATTATTTACAATATATACAAATTAATGAGTTTGGACCGCAGAGACCAGACCACATCCTTCGGCGAGTATGTCCACCAAAGGGAGTTTACCTTGCCACCTCCCAGGTCTGGGTGGTGGTGAGATCTCATTGAACAGTGGGTTTGCACAGGCCTTCAGCCCATCAAAAAATTTGATGTGCCTCCGGCCTATGAACTCAGGTACCGAGGGGAGCTGGAGCTCCTCGCGTATTGTTTGATTCTTAGCCCTTTGTAGGGTGGTGCCACGGACAATTCGCCGAAGGATAGAGTTCTGGAAGCCCTGTAGACTCGTAAGCGTGGATTTATATAGGTATCGCAGGAGAGGGGCCCCGTGGAGCAGTGTTGGTCTTATAACAGCTTTATAAATTTGGAGCTTGAGTCTCAGCGAGAGCTGCGGCGACGTCAGTAGGTGGTAGAGCCGGTGCGACTTCTTTCGTGCCAGCTTGATCCTCTGCCTAACGTGATTGGAGAAGGTCAAATGTCTATCTAGCGTGACGCCGAGGTAGACAATCGAGGTAGAAATTTTATGATAAACTCCTCCAACGGTGAATTGTGTGGGTAGATGCTTCTTTCCCTTCTGAAACGACATGACAATAGCATCAGTCTTCGCAGGATTCACTCTGATACCGATCTCTTCTAGCTCTTCAACAATTGTGGCTGAAGCATTCTGTGCCAGAGTGAGTGCAGTCTCCGCGTTGATGCTGGAAGCATATATGCCAATGTCGTCCGCATAGGCTGCTACCACCGCCTTTGGATGCTTGAGTGCCACCACTGGCGCCGTGAAAACGACGAACAGTATTGGCCCCAACACAGACCCTTGAGGTACTCCGCAGGTGGTATCGACTGGGTTTGAGTAGTCTGTACCAACTCGTACGACGAGAGATCTTCCGCTGAGGTAGCTTCGGATCAGTCGGCATAGAGTGGTAGGAAACCTGAACTCTTCCAGACGGCGAAGTAGATGCGTGTGTGACACGCAGTCAAAGGCCTGACTGCAGTCCAAAGAGATGAGCGCCGTAGCTCTGTTGAGACTCATTTCATCTATTGTGTGGGCCTGAAGTTTAGCTAGGTGGTGTTCACACGCGACCCCTCTCTGGAAACCAGTCTGCTCTGGTGGTATGATGCTCTCTTTCCAGCAGTGCTTCATAAGCTGATGGTGGATTAGCCTCTCGAAAATCTTGCTGATGTGCGAGAGGAGGCTGATCGGACGATAGTGCTCAGCTGAGTCCCCGTTCTTCGCCGGCTTGAGTAACGGTACAACGATCGCTTGTTTCCATGCGGTAGGAAAGTATGAGATTCGAAGACATGAGTTGAATATGTTCAGTAGAAAGGCTTTACCCTTCCTAGGGAGCATCTTCAACAGTACGTACGGAATCTCATCCAGTCCAGACGCTTTGTTTCCTTTGGTGCGTCGTAGCGTCGACTCCAGCTGGTTGAAGGTAGAGAAGACGGGTTCTTCGTTGGGACTGGGCAGTGGTCCTTCCGGCATTGGTGGTGCATTTCTCGTCCGCTCAGCATCCCTCGCTTCATAGCTTTTGGCCAGGAGTTCAGCCTGTTCCTTAGGTGTCAGCAGCTCATTCCCCGACGTCAGGTGGACAGTCCTCTTCTTGTTAACGAACGTTCGGACCAGTCTCCAGAACTGGCGGTGGTCATTATGAGTCCTCCGGAGCTGGTCATGCCAGAGTGAGGTCTTCCAGTCTCGCATGAGGCTGGCTATCTGCCGGGTCATCGCATTGATGGCCGGTTTCAAGCTGTAGTCACGCGTGCGCTGAAAGATGTTCCTCAGGTTGTTCCTCTGACTGATCAGGGCGAGGATGTGACGTGGTGGTCTCCTGATGGCGTTGGGCTGCGGAGCGAACCTAGGGATGTTCAGGTTGGCTGAATCCTGGATAGTGGTGGTGATGACATCCACCGCCTCGTTTACCTCTTCTACTGTCTGGCACGGCGTTACCGCCGGTAAAGTGGATTCAACGCTAGACCTGTATCCTTTCCAGTCGGCCTTGTGGAGTAAGTATTTACTCGCCGGTGGTTTGGCGGGTGTGCCCTCGATCGTGTAGAGCACAGGCCGGTGATCCGACGGTCCATACGGAAGCGCTTGGCAATCCGTAATGATGTGCAGATCCCTGGTTAATAGCAGGTCCAGCGTTGATGTCCAATCAGGTCGGGCTGAATGCCGGAAAGTGTGTACACCTGGGTGAAAGACGGCCAACCTAGTCTTGGTAATGTACTTCCCCAGTGGATTGTCGCTACCACACAGCCAGGAAGTGTGTCGAGCATTGAAGTCCCCAAGGACTACATGCCGACCCGTCACCTGGGCATGTTGTAGCAGCAGCTTAACAGATGTCAGTCCAGCCCTGGGTCTCCTATAGACACAAGTGAATGTGAACCGACTCTTAAGTCGCACGTCAACTGTGAGTAAGTGAGTTCCCTCGGTTGGTTCCACTGGGTTCGGGACGGATCTCGAAGGTACATCTTTTCTGACCAGGATGGCTACTCCCTCTCGAGACCCTGGTGCACACACCTCTCGGTATATAGTGTACCCCTGGAAGTATGGACGAGTCGAGGTGTGAAGCATGGTGTCTGTCAACGCCACCACTGAAGGTCTATGCTGCTGAAGAAGGAGCTCGATTTCAGCCTGCTTCTGGAAGAGGCCTCTGGTGTTGAAATTCATGACGAGATGATTAATCATGATGCTTCTTCGTCATAGCATCTAGCATGCGGGCAACTATATCCATCAGCTTGTCCATTCTTGTCAGCATCGTCATCACTAGAGACGTCAGGGAGGCATCGGTACTTGTTGAAGGCTGAGGCGATTGCGTTGGTGCAGTCTGTTCCTTGAACTGGGTGGCGTGCTGGTGGTGGGGATGAGACTGGTGGTGGGGAGAGGTTCCTTCTGATTGGACCGGCGCTCCTCCGCTTGCTGTGCTGTATGCCAGGCCCTCCTGGACCCACTTACTCTGTTTGCTGGTATTCGTTTTCGTCGGTGTTCCTTTGGTGATTTCCCTAATTTTCTTCACCAACTCCTGTCTCTTCAAGCATTCTTTGGAGGAGGTGGGGTGGGCACCTTTACAGTTTTTACACCAGGGAGTTACTGTCTTCGGGCACTGTTCAAGGGTATGGACACCTCCACACCAGGGGCACGCACATGTTCGGCCACAATATTTCATAGTGTGTCCGTATTCTTGACAATTTCGGCACTGTGCTGGGACCCCATCTTCTTTAAAGATGCTCACACGAAATTTACACTGCGATATATGATAAAGTTTAGCAATGTCTGTCAGCTTGACCGAGTCGTCTGTAATTATCTGGATCAGCTCGATAGGTTTTGGTGGTTCATTCGGGTTGTATCTCTTTGTGAGTCTTCGGGCGAGTCTGAATCCTGGTAATCTGGTTTTTAACTCCTCGACTATCTCCTCGACGGGGAAATCAATATCGAATCCGTGAAGCACATATTTTCGAGATCGCTTAGTGCCTCTGGGAGCAAAACTGTGGAATTGTACCCTATTGTCCTGGCGCAACAGTAAAGTGGCTTGAAAGTGGTCATTCTCGGAGTTGACATACAGCCGAGTTTCTTTTGATGATGAATTGATAGAGAATAATGTTATATTATTCTCGATCAGTATATTTTTCAGCGCTGCCTGGGCTATCGGAGGTGCTATGATGATTGGCGGCGGTCTGTTTTTCTCCGGTAGATTCACTCTCAACACGGAAAACTTGTTGGCAATTGGGATCTGGGAAGGCTTTTCCGGGACGGTACGGGCGGGAAACGTGTGTCGTTTGGCTACTGGGGCGTAGCCTTCAATATCCGATCCAAGGCCTTCGCTGTCAGTTTCGTGAATCCTCTTCCCACTTTTATCTTCGGAGGCCTCAGGCTCTGGAATCTCCATAGGAAGGTTCTCATTCTGGTTCGCCATCACGAATGAAGGAAGAAAGGAGGTCCGCTTGTCAGCGCGACGCTGCCCTCACTCGAGAGAGTAACTGCTGAGGTTTGGCCCAAGGGATAAGTATGGACCCCAACAGTATTAAAGGGCGCAAGCTTAACAAGCAGAGGAAGTTAATAGTGGTCTCACGTCACTATCAAAGATAGCAACGCCAAAAATATATAATCTGGGATAATCGGAATTCTTTAGATTGCTTTAACGTAAAATGATCAACATCAAGTCTCGAGAATCAAAATGATACTAGTTGTTTATTTTATTGTTATGGATAATAAATAAAACTGACATTTCTTGTAAATAAAGTTATTTCCTGACTTTTAGTTTGCTTTTTTTCACGTTGGATTCAATAACATATCAATCACCCAAAGTTTTTTACTAGATTGAATTTAATTTCTGAAACAGTAGAATAAAAACAATGTCAACAATTTTGCACGGTACTTCATTTCGGAAATCAAACTATTAGATAATTCAACTTATGTATCATTTCTTCCTATGAGTAGTTTTTTTTTCATCAAGGGGCGCAAGAATATGTAATATATTTGTCCAGTTTCGGCTTGGATGCCATAAATAACTACAAGCCATCCGTTACTCTACACCATGTATATATACAGCACAAATATTGACCTTTCATACTTTTCAATAAACCCCAAATCCGATACAAAAAAAAAAAAAAATCATTACTTAACTCTAGTAATTAAAATTTAAAAAACGTTTAGGCCCGATCAAAAGTGATTTGAAACTTATTAATTACAAGTTATAATTTTTAATATTTCCTTCTATCTCAGAGTTGGTTTTACAACGTTTTCCCTTAAATTACAATGTTTAAGCTTAGCATTAATCCATTATTTAAAAAATATTGTTTTGAGTCAATTTTTTAGGGGTACCATTGTTGTGCCAAGTATCGACTGATAACTTTTCCGAATAATACCGAAAAGTATTACCGATAACTTTTCGAATTCAAATATAACAAAATTTCTCATATTAATATTGATTTTATTAAATTTAATAATTTTTCATTTTGATAATGGCTTAATTACAATAAATCTCAGAAAGACATACCTTCGGAACAGTCCACCTGTTCTCCTATTGTTCATAAATACGATAACAAGCGTTAATTATTATATGAATATAAAATCAATAAACAAACAAACAAAACATCACCATGTAGTCCTATTATCAAGTGAATAAACTCATACCTAAAAATACCGAAGGGAAATTAGAAACAGATGTAATAATTTTGAAAACTATGACTAAAATGTTGGAAGACTTTACTGTATTGTTTGACTTTCAGTTTTTGTATAAAGAATAACCATGAGTGGAGTATTAGCCATGGTTTGTAGATAGAACTTATCGACTGCTTCGGCTTGAGGCTTTACTAATCGAGGCACGGACTTCTTGAGAACTTCCAAGCTCCTCACTTTATTAGCGGCTTCGGAAACTCTTTAATCACTACTATCAAACAATTTATTTAGACCGTTGACTAAACATGATGTATTTTACAATGAAGATAGTTTGATAAACAATATTGAACAGACTCCAAGCATCTCATAAGTATATTAACTTAAAACGATTCTTCCCTGTTTTTTTTTTCTAATGGATCAGAAAATAAACAAATACAAAATTCAGTATTTATTTTCAAATAAGCATATTTCTATCTAAATTGAATTTTCACATATGTTTATAAAGTGATAGTAAAAAATACTTTCTCATCATTTGGAGATGTTCAATTCTTGGAAGGTACTATAATAAAGAACACCTGGGACAAACCAAACCCAATATTAATTTTTTTTTAAATCTTTTTATTGAGAAATAATACATTTTGCCACATTTAAGGGCACTGATTACTACAGCTCAATGAGGCCCATTATTACATGATCCATTTTCAAATCCGTTATCCACAGTACGACATTATATCAACAATTGATTTAAATATTTTTTTTTTTAAATAACAACAGTTTTTAATGTCAGCTCCTTGGGTGTGAGGCAAACAAAGAAAAGTGAAACAATAGTGGTATTATAGTTTTTAAAAAAATAATGCCTTTTAGGTTCAAACCACTTATTGAAAACCAATTAAGATTTTTTAATCTTTGTTTAAAAAAATAAATTAATATTTTTTTCTTTGAATCAATGAACTTTAGAAATCAAATAATTATGTTGTATGTCCTTTTCAATCTATCAAAGGCTTTGAAAAAAGTCTAACCAAAGTTTTTGGGTTAACGTAGTTTTAAAAAGTTTACTGGCATTCATATTACGTAAAAAAGTAAAAATTTGTACGAGTTACATTACCTGTAAATATGCTCATCTTTAACCTTTCTGGATTTTCTAGAAGTGACAGCTATGTACTGGATAGCAGGTTCAAAAACACACAAAAAATGTCGGTAATTGTTCCAAAGAGAATATACAAAGAAAATACTACTGAGAGATCTAGAAAAATATAAAAGAAAAAAATATAAGTTCATCAGATTCATTAAGTTCATTCTTACAGGCAATTAGATTAAAAATATAAATTGTTCGACGAAATGCATTAAATATCAAGAACATTTTGCGCCGGCATTTATCACCTCTGCTGTGAATAGCTCCCTAAATAGATAAAGTTTATTAAGGTTAAACTGGGTGGTTATCCCTCCGGTTTATAGCCTTGCCCGGGAAGGGTTTTGTTTCCGTTCCACGCTTATTAATATTTTTTGTCTGGTAAGATATTGATTTTTTGGTTAATCCTTCTACATAATCCAATATCTACATTGTGCTCTAAAAATTCGTGAGCAAAAACTTTCAAGTGTAGTTTTTTGGGGGAACCTCTATCAACTATATGGATGTCCGTTTTTCTGGGGCATTTAGTGGCAAACTTTTGGATCTCATCCTCAGCAGTATGAATACAAGCAGATCGATATGAATTGATGTCGATAGCGAAGCCTTGCGGAAACTTGTTTTCTGAAATCCAAATCATTAAGGATTCTTAAAGAAATTGATAACATTATCAGCAGATAACAGTTTAATGCTGCTATTGATTTAATATTAATGCAGCTTTAAATATCATCAAAAATAAGTTCAGTTTAAATTGGCTCCAAAATGTTTAGAAAGCCGACTTAACGTCTGGTGTTGTCAAAAGGCAGCGGGACAACTTAAGTAACTCTGACTAACGTTCTTATTTTTAGGATAATTATTACAAAAATAATCAATTCGTTAATAACCGTAGAACTTGCATTTGAACCATGACAGAAATCCGCTTGCTAGTTTTCTTTTCCTTCTCTTGGTTTTTTTTTTAAACACGTTGAAAAGAGTTGTTTTTGGAATATGCGTAGGCTTGGTGAGTAGGTTCAAAGAAATTTAACGAAGCCGAAGCTGTTCAAAGCCTTGGAAGACGATGGGGTAACTAAGAATAACAAGGCGCTAGGTCAACTACTTTTGGTATTCTATAAAAGCTCCAACTTGCATCACCTCTACCAAAATCGATGTGAGGAGTATTTGGATAGATTTTAAGATACGAAATAAAGGTTTGTTTAGGAGTGTTGGTAATGATGGCCAGTAATAGTCCGTGGTATAGACCCCTTTTTATCGAATTATTAACATCCGCCTGAAACTTCGTAAATAGTTTCGTCTCATCGTAACCTACAACTATTTTATTTACGAAAACTCTTGGAATTTGGGCGTTTTCAATCTGGAAGGGGAGGGGAGGGCAAACTTTGTCTATTTAGTTAGGTACTAAAAATTCGTAAATACTCAGTTGCTTTCTACTTAGATCGTAAGATAATTTGATCACAAAATTGAGAAAAGAGGTGTCCTGCAAAAATATTGGGCCGTTTTTCCTACATAAACTCGTTATTTTGAAAATTTGGGGGTGTAGGTCACTCCAAACGGCTTAGTATTTTTGAAGTCAACCTTTTTCTCGATTTTGTGATCAAATTATCTTCGATCTAAGTATAAAGCAAATGAGTGTACGAGTTTTTAGTATCTAATTAAATAGATAAAGTTTGCTCCCCTACAGATTGAAAACGCTATAATTCCAAAAGTTTTCTTAAATAAAATAGTTGTAGGTTACGATGAGATGAAACAATTTACGAAGTTTCAGGCGGATGGTAATAATTTGATTAAAAGGGGCTGTACCACGGACCCCACGGATAGCCAGTAAACTTTTTTTAGACAATCAGCAAATGTGCTGGAGATATAAGATATAAATAGCATGGAGAGGGAAAGTACGCAGCTGCACCTCTTCCCTAACTGGTTTCAATTACTTAAGTTGTTTAAGGAAGGAGATCTCTCATACAACGCCTTTTTAGTCTCCTCCTCATGTTCTGGGATATGTCAGCTGTGGCCATATCTCTTATAATTCGGTTGTGATCTGTAAAGGTTCGTTATCTGTTGGTCAAGTGTTGAAAGGTGGAGGTCAGTATGTAGAGATTTGTTAGTCACGTACCAAGGTGATTTTATTATGAGTCGCAATAATTTCGGACTAGAAGGTTTAAAGTTTTTGTAGGTGGGTCTTTTTAGCGATAGCGTATATCTGTGATGAATCTGTCCATGTGGTTTTCAGTAAGTAAGTATATGTATTCAGTTTCTGTCTCAGTTTCAGTTTTAAAGATTTAGAAAATAGAAAGACAAATATTTTGAGTCGTATGTTAAGAGTCTTACGTCTAAAGTAAAGTACCGTTTGAGTTAAAATATGAAGTTAAAATGAAAAATATAATATATGTGCTAAAAATAAAACAATTAAAATATACACTACTCGTATATAGATTTAGTGTGATCACTGTACACAATAAAAAAAAAAGTCTGCCAAGTAAGGTCAGTATAGCTTCCTCACCGTTTTCGTTGTATATTACAAGGTATACAATTTTTCGTGTGAGAATAAAATCTCTGAGAGAAGCAGAATCGGAATAGCCGATTACAGTTACCCTTCAACATTCAACAAAAGAGTGTCGTATTTGAAGATTCCATACTTGATTATGCTTAATAAAAAAAAAAAAAAAAATGCATATTGATCATGAATTTCCATATTGTTAGTGCAAGAGACCTTACGTAGAAATTTATTTATTGTTTTACAAGAGTGCATAAAAACTCATTATTTCTTTAAGCTTTATTAGAATAATTTCATATTTTATTGTCATCTGCTATTTTCCATAGTAGCAGACTACTTATATCAGTTGCAGACTACAAGATGTCACCATTAATACACATAGAATTAAAGTTGAAAATTTTTACATTCGAACTTTTGCTCTGATAATAGTGATATAAACTACCGGATCCAGATTTAATTTTAGGGGAGGGACTTCAGCCCGAAAGATTTTATATATATATATATATATATATATATATATATATATATATATATATAACGATAATTAATTTATTAAAAATCCTATGCAAATTATTTCACTATGGTATTATTTCCAAACAATTATACATATAAAGTAACATTAAATTCCTAACTATAAACAAAAAAAAATAAAAGGTGATTCCAATTATTGGACTAAATTTTTTTTAATTATTAGTAACATGCTAAAAAATAGCATTACTTCAGTAACACATTCAAAAATCAAAACAAAAGATAAACCTTTTGCAATAACACATCTAAAAAAAAAACTAGAGACCATATCTTTCCTCCTAATTGTCCGATTTTAACGATTTTTTTTTTGTTTTTTAGGAAATTCCGCAAACTTTTAGAAAACCACACAATATTCACAAAAATGTATACTTCTTGAGTTATTCGGAATTTAATTTTACCATCCCTCGTAACTTTTTTTTGAGCTTCTTTTCGTTGAAGTATGTTATATTGATAAATTTAAAGGGCGTAGAGAAAATGACTTTAGCGAAATTTAATTAAAATCGGTACATTCGTTTAGGCGCTACAGTCTATAGCAACGCAGGTTTTTCGGCCGCCATGTTGAAACAAGAAGGCGAATAGTAATGTCGTTGAAGGAGTATCATCCTCTGGTGACCTCTGATTTTATATCCAAATTCGAAAAAAATCGGTCCAGTAGTTTCTGAAAAATTGCTCCGACGGTGGACAGTGGACTAGTCGTGTATATATAAGAGAAAGTGGTGGACAAAATTCAATAAAATTGACACCACGTTATTTTTTCACCAAAGCCTACCTTGTATCTAACTTTGAGCCAAATCGAACGAGCCCTTTCTGAAATATTGTCATATCTAAAAATATACGTTTGCGCCTGCGTAAGCGGAAGTGCTGGATGGAATTTGATAAAATTGATATGGGACCATCTAGGCACCAATCAGCATAATCCCTAAAAATTTCATGAAGATAGGATGAACAGTACTAGGTGATATGCCCGTCACATCGATTTGACTACAGACAGACAGACACCGAACCAAATTTGATCCTTGATGTCTGAAACGTAAAACCCGAGTGAAAATTTTCGATTCTGAGCAAACAATTTTTTTTAATCTCACGCACGAACACAATGCTTCCCTACCTTCGGTAGTGAGGAAGCAAAATAATTTCGAACTTATTTTAAATTATTAGTAATATTAATTAATTAATTAATTTAAAAATAGAAAATTAACCCGAAATTTCAAAACTGCTGTCTATTCATGGGCACACCAAAAAATATTTCAATCTCGAACAGTTGAAAAGGATTGCAATTGCGAAGTTTGTTTAGCGCCAGAAGACCTACGACACAAAATATTTAGATGCAGGAAATATAGAAAGGAAATACTAGAACCAGAGGAAGACACAAGATTTCTAACCAGCTTAAATTCATAAAAGATCAATATTAGGTTTCAGAAATATGACGAGTAAAGGTGCGTTTAGACATTTCACAAACTATAGGAAACACAATTATTTGACTTAATTAACACCGAGATTAGCGCTAAGCCCAACTTTTTTTTTATTTATCCTTTTATCAACAGCAGATGAAAAAAATCATGGGGAAATAACCCTTTAGATTACTTTGTTTACCATAGTTAGTGAAATTTCTAAGTGCTCCTTAAAATTTAATGAAGTAGAAATCTGAAGAAATCTTTTATTTCATATTCAAAGCAGTTGAGACAGAAGAATATCTCCAAAGTGTCATCTTGGGTGAAAGAGCTCCCTGGGGACTGTATAGAGATTGGAATTGAGTTTCTGAACTTGCCAAACCAGAGATGCGAAGAAACAAGACAGTGTATGCTAGCTGTAGAAATGTCAGAAAAAAAGCATTACAAGAGAGACTAGCGAGGGTACGATTTCACTTGATGGTATAGTTATATTGTATAAAACTTTAAAATGTGAAATTCATATATCAGCGATGAAAACAGCTTGCACATGATGAGTACTGTGATGAGACGAGAACTGAAACGCTAAACACGAGCCTAACACTAAACCCTGGAGCATAACACAAAACAGTAAACTCTGGAGCCTAATACTAAACACTAAACCCTGGAGCCTAACACTAAACCCTGAAGCCTAACACTAAACACTAAACCCTGGAGCCTAACACTAAACACTAAACCCTGAAGCCTAACACTAAACACTAAACCCTGAAGCCTAACACTAAACACTAAACCCTGAAGCCTAACAATAAACACTAAACCCTGAAGCCTAACACTAAACACTAAACCCTGAAGCCTAACAATAAACACTAAACCCTGAAGCCTAACACTAAACACTAAACCCTGGAGCCTCGATGATAGCGCTAACTGTTCCTTGTGCAACCTCGGGAACCCAAGTGATATTTTCAATTTTTTCGCATTGACCAGAGAATGGAGATGGCATATATCGAGGAAGAACGCATTGCATGAGGGTGAGATATGTTGAATGTAAGGAACCATAATTTACTTTACAATTATATTAAAAGGGCTACAACTTTTATGTACGATTACTCATAGATGTTAAGCAATAATTATTTTTTGTGCTTATTTTGTCTAATTATTTTCTTAAAAAATAATATATACCAAACCCAATTTGGTGCAATCGAAGACTTTTTGTAAATGTACTTATTTATTTGTATATATGTAGGTATATACGTGTTTTTTAAATATATTTACCTATAAGTTATTTTATTTTATTTATTGTATATATTTCTTGATTATTATTTAGTTATTATTTTGCTTCTCTTTATTTTATTTTAATTTTTGTACATATAGTGTCAATGTGGTCTTATCGCCCTATCATCATTATAAAGGTGACAGATTATTATATTATTCAATAAATTAATGAATTACTTAAATTTAAAAAATAAATATTTGATTTTGCTTTTGTTTGTAAATATGAAAAATAAAATTTACTTTATTTATTCATATCCACTTGTATTTTTTCAAAAAACTATATTGACAAAATAGGATTCGGTTAAAAATCTAGAGGGCCATTTTGTGATAATATATACATACAAAAATAAAGCAAACTAAACTAATTTAAAGCAAACTATCAATAACATCATTTCACATTCATTAAACAAGATAGCATCTACTCGAAATGAGATATGAAAGATAAGAGAATTAAATTGGTGCTAGTGAGCAGACGGAATGGGAGCTTCTGCCAGATTTATTCGACAATCTTTATTATTTTTGGCAAATTGGTTTTATGTCCAATTCTTTAAACATAACACAAGTTTATAAATAATAGGAAAACAAAACGAGATTGTGGATGACAAAATATAGAAACGAGCGCGTAAACGATTTGAAAAAAATAGCATCTGATTAATAATAATAAAACCTAAGAAAATAATAAGAACCAGTTGGATCCGTCAAGTTTTTCTGCTTTATATTGATCAATAAACAAGTGCTATATAGACATTTTTAAATACATAAAGTATAATGAAAAAAAAATTACCACTATATCCATGAAGGGTCTTGGGTTCAGTACTCTGTAAGGAAGTGCTGTTTATTGATCAATGGTTGTGCAAGGAAATGGTTTGACCGAGATCAGGCTCAACTACCAGATTTTTCTCTCTCAATCAACTATTTAATTAAGATTACACAGAGACTAGATGTACTCCAAGAATGTCTTACGACCCCAGGGTCGATAGACGACCCATGAAACAAAAAAAATAATTACCTTCTATCAGCCAGACTCAAACCCGGGACCTTGAGCTTTGGAAGTTAGTTCGTTACACACTGAGCTACTCCGCTCCCAAAATGTGTTATGAGAAGGAGGAATTAATTTTCATCCGAAATCATAGACCAAAACATGGGAGCAAGTTACAATTTATTGTACCTTTGTTAAAAATGGTCCGATTTTAACAATCTTGTTTCTACTTCGTAGAGAATTAGAGTATTTCTCTTATTATTGTGGTTACAATTAACCATTTTTATTTTAATGAAATTTACAACTGTATTACATGAAAAATACAACAAGTAAATGTGACATTGGTAACATGACATGTACAACATGAAAAGAAACTACCTATTGGTAGAACTCAAATTAAAGTTCTATATTAGAAGGTCTCGAGTCCATCCTCTTTTCAGACACCTCGGAGGGTTATCGGGGATCGAGGAGGAAGGAAGGTTTGAAACGAGAGGGTTCGAATGGTTATTTTTCTAATCTGATGGAGAAGATGATCTTCAAAACTATGGTTCAAGAATTAGCGAAAACAAGTGTTGCTCTTTGCAATTTTTATGTTATATAAAAACAAAAGTTCACGAGTGAAAGCTATAGATGTTTGTCATAAAAATGAATCTTATTTGAAAATTCAAACTTATTTTGGCAATAATCATCATAGTATTCATCGTTGAGACAGGTTGCTAAACTTTATGTAAAGTCTAATTAAGTTAAATACAAGTATAGTAAAGTTAAAATTAGCTTTAAATTTTTAACTTTTATAATCCTGTATAAAATTCTTTGCTCAGAAATACTCAACATCATATGAAATTATGGAGTATGATTATAAAAGTATCAAAAATTTTCATTCGTTATAGTGAGAGAAATTACAAAAATTAAATTTTTCATCAGCTCACTTTGAATTCCTCAAATCTGACTCTAAATAATTCCCAATGACTTGAGACTTAAAATATATTTTAATTTATAAACAGATTTGAATTATTCATATTGACAAATAAATTTAAAATTCATAATCTGAATTATTGTTCCATGGTAATGAACATTCTCTTACTATCGCTGTTAAATTTAATCTCTGTGTTCACACCACTTTTTATCCACATTATTACTTTAGTACTCTAAGGCCTATCTAATCACTACAAGACATTGTTGCTCTACAGGAAACTTGATCTTAAAAAAGAACTTTACAATTGCTAGTATTGAACATATCACTATACCAAACATTTATAAATGAAAAAATTAAATTTATGCTTGGATTTTCTTAGTGTGATGCACTAAGGATAATTATTTCCGACACTGTATTAATTAAGTTCTCTAGTTCAGTCTGCAAATGATTCCGAACCAAGTGCTTAGGAATATAAGGAAAAGATGAAACTTTTCTCTGTTCCAAAGGTCAGAGGGTCCTCATTATCCTGGTTCAATATATTTTTTTTTAAATGTTTCTTCCATATTTATGATATTTTAAAAATATCATTTATTATTAATATAAAAAAAAATATTTATGATAACTCAAAAATGATTAGAAACAACAATATTGGTTTAATACAGAAAAGGAATAATTGAGAACCTGAAGATTTTACGAAAAATATATTGTAATGTGGAGAAATATACCTATATAAGAAATTCAGCTCATAATTCATTCATTAACCCATAATTCACTTTTTCATAACTAGCAATAGAAATTTGGAAAACAGCGTCATCCAAATTTCCAAGAACCTCCCTATAATAACGAACTCAATTAATTTTCGGTACAAATATTGAAAGCAGAAACCAAAAATTATTGTTACATATGATCACTTCCTCCCCTCTTCAATGAGATTAAGGGGTTTCATTAATGATTTCGCCCCGTGTCTCAATGCTACGTATTACACCACTGCTCCTAGCCTTGGTGCAATGTTACAGTTTCTGATATTAGTTTTATATTCTGAACTAGTTAGGAAACAAAACTTCTGCGGTGATAAATATCTATTTTCCTCTATTCGAACTTCTAATCTTTCACTCAATAGCAGGAATCTTTCGGCTAAACTTCAAGAGCACAGTATTCATTGTCACTCTTCCTGTCCTGACTGTCATCATTCCTGTTCCATTCCACTGCATTAGGTATTATTCACCGTATACTTAAATTGAATACATAACTTGGTCTAAAAAATAAAATTATAAATCTTATTGAGATTTTTTATGTCATTAGAAAAAAAAAAGGTTCAAATCCAAGAAAAAAAATTATATGTGTTAATATTAAAAAATACGGCGGACGGCGGACAAACAAAAAAATGTATTCTTTTTTCGTATTCTACTTGTTCTGAAACGTGAAACCTCAAATTTCGAGGAGGGATTAAGTTTTTTAATTCTTTGTTCGATTACAATGATTCATAATTGAAAATAATAAACGAAAAATATTTTAAAATCTTCACTTATAGTGCTTTGTTTTCGATGAAACTTTCTTTATTTTTTAGGAAATTTAAATACCTTTGAAACATCTTTTTACAATACCACCAAAAAAGTGTATAATTTTTGACTTATTCGGAATCAAATTTTAACATCGCATGTAACTTTTTTTCCAGCTTCTTTTCGTTGAAGTATGTTATATAAATAAATTTAAAGGTCATCGAGAAAAAGACTTTAGCGAAGTTTCATTGAAATCGGTACATTCGTTTAGGCGCTACAGTCTATAGCAACGCAGGTTTTTCGGTCGCCATCTTGAAAGAAAAAAGTGAATAGAAATGCCGATGAAGGATGATCATCCGCGGGTAACCTCTAATTTTAAATCCAAATTTTAAAAAAGAATCGGTCCCGTAGTTTCGGAGAAAAAAAATTGTATTCGTTTTTCGAATTCCACATATCCTTAAACGTGAAAACTCAAATTTTGAAGGGGAGTTAAGTTTTTTAAATTTTTAATTCGATTACAATGGTTCATTATTGAAAATAATCAACCAAAATTACAAAAATGATAATATAATTTATTGATTGATATTACATAATCTCAAAATTTAAAAATCACAGCTATGTATCTATTTTAGAAATACGGCCTGTAATAATAATATTTCTGTCCATTCTAAATGAAAAACCATCTAAATATGAATAAGGTCTCGCTACATGTCTCTAGATGCCTGTATGTTTTACTTAAATCTCCCACACCAAAATACCTCAACATATGTATTTTTGAGGAATATGCTATACGAAACATTGTGTATCAGAATAATGCGGTTTTATACTATATATATATATATAGTATAAACATAAACAAATGCTAAAAGATGGAATGAGCCGTTTTAAACACTTTTTCTTTACCAATTTTAAAAATGTGTATCCCAGAAATTAGCAGTTCACTTATAGTTTTTTAAACTAAAAGTCGTAATGAATTTATCAGAAAAAAACAAGAATTGCCTATTAACCTTTCTAGTTACATTTTTATTGTCATACTCTGATATATAAAAATAAACAAACAATTAGGAATAGGTGATGGTGAACGAATGACATAGCTATTCGAATCGCATACATTCATCCACATAGGAATGTAAAAATTATAGTAAAATTAGTATATATTAGGATACAAAACAGTATGAAACGAAAATATTAAGTTTTTTAAGACATTAAGAATGAAGTTCCGAATGATCCATTTGTGAACATAGAATATTCAAAAATATATTTGAGTTGATAATTATGCACCGATGATTGAGGTTCTACATCCGTAAGTTCCAGTAAATGATTCATATTTTATTTTAATATTAACCAACGCTATCATAATGAACTGTCCAATTAATATAGCATCTAATTGAGTTACGAAAATTATATACAATTTCGGAATGAATTTAATACCCATACGTTTTTCTTGGAGTTCATATGTTTCTAATAACGTCTGCAGTACCAATATACTTAAACAAACATTCTGATTCCATTCAATCAATTGATTTGGGGATTATCCGTAGTCGAAATTAATTAACAAACCTTTATTTACTTAATTGAATATTAAAAAAATGTCTTTAACTTTTAATTTAATTTAATTTTAATTTCGCTATTGATGGTAATTTATAAGGCCAACCTGATAGTTTCCACTAATTTGGTGAATACAGGAAATATCTCTGAAAGACTGTGTTCGTTGGAGATTCTGTTAGGTGAGCCCACTTTACCACTGCGTGGAGTACATAAAAGCTGTAACAAAAATTAAACCTTCTGAGCTGAAAATAACACAAATTCTGTATTTTAAATTAATGGAAGCAGAATATAATTTTTTATTTTATTTTCAAAATACATAGTGTATGCTAAAACATAAAGTTTTCCCTAAAAACAAGTTTCTTAAGAATCCTATGGCGCACTGTAACAGCATTGCTTTCGACTTCCTGGATGTTGATATGAAAGACTTACTCATGATATTTTCCAGTCTAGCTCAAGTAAATTGTTCATTGGAATGGCCTAAAACGTGTCTGATAATAATATTTGATTGACTTGATATTCGTCAGTTTTTTACATCTTATGGGCTGGGTTGATGCTTGAAGAATTTCAAGAGTTAATTAACAAACGTTACCTTGTCTGTAGAGCATATATATATATAAAACTGAATACATCTTAGTTATTTTGATAAAACAATCTTCATTAGAACGAAAAGTTTATGAACATTTTTCTGTGGTTGAAGTATTTGACAATTTTAAATCTTTATGGTAATTTTTTTTTTCCTTTTGAAGTGAAAGTACAAATCTATTTAATTTTTTCTTTCTGATCATCTATAATTTTATTTTTAACTATTACGCATATAATATCGATTTATATTCGCAAGCTTTGTCCTTGCACTACCTCATGGGATATTATTAAAATAAGAAAACATTTTTGAAACTTCATGAAGATATTCATTTTCCGGGAAAGTATTTATTAAACAGCTTCATGGAGCAAATCTTCAAAAAATTTAAGTATTAATGAAACAAACACATATTTTGGAGAAAATATAATATTTAACTAAGTTACATCTCCGTTGTATCATCATAATGAATGAATACATTCATTGGGATGAAGTTGACGTAAAATTACTCTAGAAAAAAATTTTAAGGGATATTTATCACAAGAAGCCAGATGTTCCGTTAAACGAGGCAGCATTTTTCCTCATACTTCAAATTAAAAATTACAGTTAAAATAAATGTGTTTGCAAAGACAACTTATTTTGATGAAATTTTGTGTACATATTTTGATTTGTTGTTTCCATTGTTTCCATACTGGTCCTGCCGACCACTATGGAAGGAATCAATAAATATTTCTAACAGTTGTATACCAACGTTCTTTTTTCTGTTAAATAATTCCCAGCTTCCTTTCTGGGTAGCCCAAATATTTGACCGGAAAGTAGACATTTTGGAAAATTGATACCAACATATGCTTTCAACAATTCTATTATTCTATGAATAGACGATAAAAAATTGTTGATCCACGTAAGTATCAAATTGTAACTTCTTAAGAACAGTTTTTTATTATGATTTTTTTTAGGTACTAGCTACGCATGTTTAATAAAATACACAATATTAATTGGTAATTTGTGAGTATATAACTTACTATAAAATAAAATAATCCTGAACAAATACATTTGTACATGTTGTATCCAAAAAAAGTTTTTTTTTTATAGGTAGTTTCAAAACCATCGAAAAAATCTTTTTTTATACCACTTTATGACTATTTTATACTTTTTTAAACACTTAAGCTTTCTTTGTTAAATATAAACAAAAATACTATCAATATATGATAAGTGATAACATTTCCTTCGGTAAATATACAAGCCCTAGAAGTACAAATGATGGATTAAACATTATCAAATATTAATTTATATATGTCAGATGCCCGATTAAATTCCAATATAGAGTTATGGTTTAGCCAGCACAAATATTGAATGATAATATTTGCGCGCCTAACAAGGAGTATATAGAAGATGTGGAGAGAACCACGACTGGTATATTGAGGATGTATAATTCACCAGAACATGGGGAGCTGCTTCTCCTCAGTCAGGTAAGCACTATCTTGTTTGCCCCTACTCGAATATTATATCATCAACAAGATGCTCTAAGATAAGAGAAGTGTTGCTGGCGAATTCTTCTTTATACCTCCGGGAAAAAAAAGGTTCCTATCCATGTATATACTTATCCTTTACTGTATATTGTAATTTGCTTGTAAATAAAGTTTCCGGGGACGTTAGGGGGAAAAAAAAATTACGAATTCTATATTTTGTAGTAACAGAGAAAAACATTTTGTTCTATATAATGAAAAGGTATTGTATGACTGAAATTCACTCGACAATGGAATAAATATGCCCTAGTATACTTGAGGGAGAGCTATCTCTGGCATTAGAAATTCTTTCCCCTAATATAGGGATCCCCAACCGTTTTTCAGCAGCCGACGCAGTTATAGGTCTGAAGTGGAGGGTTCGTGTTTTTGTTTATTGTAAATTGCAGATAGGTTACTGTTTATAAATTTAAAAAGAAAATGTAAATGGTAACTTTTTTTTTTATTGAATATTAATACATTCTGCCACATTGAAGGGCATTAATATTAAGGCTACATGATTCATTCACACAATATGTACATACAATTAATATCAATAATAAAGAAAAAGAAATATAAAAAAAAAATAAAATAAGTAAATTGGTATGCTTGTGTACAAAAAAAATAATGAAATAATAGATAAAAGCTAGATGAAATTAAAGTAAATAAATCACATTCACACCTGTAAATGGTATCAATAAAAATATATATATACAATAGTAGGGGACATCTTTATCATTTCTAAAACTTCGGTAGAAATATGTTTCATTAGTTTCGCGAAGTCGAATGATAAGTCGAAAACGCGAAGTACAATGATTGTATTGTATTTAGTGTTGCCAAAATGCGAGACCGAGACGAGTCTTGGTCTTGCAAAATCAGTCTTGGTCATGGTCTTGGTCTTGCACAAGATTAGCTACAGAGATATTAGTGTATTTTTTTAGATAGGAGAAACCTAAATAAGCCCGAATGAAAAATTAAAGAAGTTGAATGCAAAAGTATATTAGTTATATCAGTTATTAACATACAGTAACTAAGATTGTCAAGTATTGGTAACTTTTTTAAATTAATTTTTATTAAAAAAGGGTTTTTTTTTTTATTTCTTTATGACATTTACAATGTATTACATAAATACATCAAGTAAATTTGGACATAATTGATATAATGACATGAATACACTTGATGAGTAACTACCCAATGGTAGCACTCTAATGAAATGACTACATTAGGAGATCACGGGGCCATCTTCTTTTCAGACGCCTCGGAGGGTTATCAGGAATTGAAGAGGAAGCAAGGTTAGAAACGAGAGGGTTGGGATGATTCTGAAGTTTAATATGGAAGGATAGGTATCTGGATTGGGGCAGATCTGAAACATAAGGAACATTAAGATCTTTATGGATAATTTTATTAGTGACAAAGTTAAGGAGCATTGAGGATTTTACGAAGGATTTTGGATTGTAAGGATTGGATGCGAGAGGAATTCGATGGTTTGGTGGAGCCCCATAGCTCATTAAAAAAGTTGATTTTTTTTTTACCAGTCCTGGTCTTGGTCTTGCAACAGCTAAGCGGTCTTGATCTTGGTTTCGCAAAGTGCAAGACCAAGACCGATTTTGGGCAATACTAATTGTATTTATATAGTTTTATTTTATTAAATCAACACATTTTTAATTTTTTTTTCTCTTTAACTATTTATCCGCACCTGTCATGGTATTGAGATGGGTTGTGATGATGAAGATTGGCATTATAGGCATGGCGAAGGGTATTACCCACAGAACCTTTATTTACTTCTTTGATTTAGTTGAGAAGAACTCTCATCCAGCTCCTCTTTAGTCTCCTCCTGATGGGCATGTCATTCGTAGCCATATCGTTTATAAGTCTGCTTGTGTGTCCGTGTAGTATGAGATGAAAACGAGAGTAGAGAGTACGTATGTGTTGGTCTATAGTTGATTGCCATAAGTCGTTATGTAAGGTTTGTTATTACGTACCAGAGAGCTCCTTTTATAAGTCGTAAGATTTTGGATTGAAATGACTGTAGTTTTTGTAAGTGCATCTTTTTTGCCGAACCGTAAATCGGAGAGGCGTATGTCCAAATGGGTTTGAGTAGGTAAGAGTATGTATTTAGTTTTTATCGAACTTTCAAATTCGATTTAGAAAAACGTGAGTATAGTATTTTCAGTCGCTTGTTTAAGATCTGTCGTTTCATTTCGATGTGTAGGCCCCTGGTCATCCTTCTGTCAAATATTAGTTCCAGACAACGTTCTGTGTTTGTCTGAGGAATTAAATTATAATTGAAAATCAATTAATAATCCGTGTCCTATAACCATTCATAAAATGAGTTACATCCAACGCTTCCAACAGTTTCATTCATTTTTTCAACTAACAAAGAAAGAGATTAATCGAAATAATAGTAATGATACTAATCGATATATGAATTATTATTTTTAAATAATTATTATTACTATGTAGGTATATAATAATCATTATTATTATTGAATTTTACATAAAAAAATCTTTATCTTTATCTGATCATTATCTGTATAGTTATCTTTATCCAAATATTATAACAATAAATCTTTATTAGATTTATAAATATTCATATATTTAATAAAGGAATTATAAAACATTTGAATTGAAAACTGGTCTATCGGTAGTATGCCACGTGAAAAAATAATGAAATGAAATGAAAATATATTTTTGGGACTCTTGTCCCTTTAGAACAAATTATAAGTACAGAATGCATGTCGCTGTGGTGATAAATAAATTAAATATTTATAATTAAAGTTAATTAAAAGTAAAAATGATTAATCAAATTAATATAAAATAAATTACAACACTCAAAGTGAGCATTCATACTTACAACTAAATATTAGCTATTTATTAAAATAAATATTCAACATTTAATAGAAAACTTTCCGATCTGTTGCAGTAAAACCGTAGTCAAGGCGATAAAGGTTATGTTAGACATGGGCGGGCACAAGTGACGACACGCATGCGCAGTAGTGCCCGCGAGCTCTGTGTTGGGAACCCTTGCCTTAATACATACATTTCACGTATAAGCTATATTATGGAAATACTTTTGTTTATTTTTTTTAGGCTCTACCCCAAAGATATTTCGTTATAAGTTCTTCTTTCATAATGTAAGATATTACTTTTTTTGAAACAATGATGATTAAAGTTGGATTCTTAAAACAAGGTGCAAATTATTAAACGTAAATTCCAAATATGTTCTATATGTAATTTAAATGAGATAGAAAACATTCATTTTTTAGCTCTATGTCCCATAGTAGCTGAATTCCGCAAACATATTTTTAAAAAGAAGTACTGGCTATGGAAGATGTAATTGAACAATTAAATAATAAAAACATTCGTACTTTAATAAAATATTAACAATTGGCCTGGAATTGTCGAGATAGATTGGTTTGGGATTTCAATTATAGTTGATTAAGTGAGATATATATATGTAAATAATGGATATTCAAGGTAATTTGTAATGTGTTTATAATTTATAGCTGGGAATGTATGTGTTCAATATTTTATTTATTGTATTACTGTCAATTATATCTTAAGAAATATCATTTATTTAACTATATATTGCTATGTATTGAACACGGGTTTTTAAAAATTATTATGATATGTCTAAAACAAGGTTGAATGAAATCGACTTCTGAGATCAAAAACAGCGTCAAGGGGGAGAGAACAGGTAGATAAGGACAGACCTACACCTGGACCCTGGGGAAGGCTTAGAGTAAGAACTAGTAACGGGCTAAGTAACTGGTTCTTTTAAATATAATTTGTTCTTATAAATATATTTTGTTCTTGTAAATATAATTTGTATATATTCTTTATTAAACATAAAATAAATATAAGTTTTTTAGTAAAAGTTATTTTAATTCTGCCACCTATTTATATCATGATGATCACAGGTAATGTTGGTAATTAGAAAGCATGATAAACACAAACCACCCTTTGAGAAAAGAAATCCAATTAATTAATCATGGACCAAATTTATTATATATCCAAATTTGTTTAACTAATATTTTATTGCCAATTATTATTAAATAATTCTGGATAATTAACATCAATAATCCAGTGGCATCCCGAATAAATTGAAACACCCCAAAACGTAGCATATCAATATGTATGTATATTTATGTGTAAATATCAATCATTAGGTGGCGACAACGGGCTCTGGCTTACGGTCACGTGACCAATACTATCTATTTTACTATCTAGTATTTATATTTAGTTTGATATCATATACACTGTTTAATCGATTTAATTTTTTTTTTTAACTTTTATTATGATACTTACAACTGTATTAATATGAATCCATCAAGTAAATGTGTACAGAGGAATATTATCACATGAAACACGCTTGGTGAGAAAGTACCCATTGGTAGAACTCTAATTGATTTTATTTAAGTTGTAATAGTAATTTAAGGATTTAATTTAAGATTCCGATTTAAGATTAATTTAGTTCTGTATCAACGTCCTTTATTTTGACACCCCGTTTGTCAAAATCTGTATATATATATATATATATATATATATATATATATATATATATATATATATATATATATATATATATATATATATATAGTGGATTATATAAGACAATCCTTAAGTCATTTGAATTATACTTTAAAATAATAATAATTTTTATAACTTCAATACAACACATATATTTATGACGACTCGTAACAAAAGCACCTTGGTACGCGACTAAATAAACTCAATATATTGGCTTCCACCTTCCAAATGTTGAATAGTATATAACTATCATACCAACGATGTTATACAAATTTAAACGGATTTAACGACACATTGATAAGAGACATGCCCATCGTTGATATACTGCTAAATATAAAGAGGAAACTAAAAAGGCGTTGGATGAGAGATCGCCTTCTTTAAACGACTTAAATAATTCAAACGAGCTAGGGAAGAGGTCCTGCTGAGTACTGTCCTTTTCTATACCTAACATTTCATTATTTCTTGTATTTTCAGCACTGTTAATATATGATTATCAACATAAATTTGACATGTGAACATCATTTTTTAAAGCCAAAAAAAAATCCTAGGCATGGATGCTTGAACTGCAACATTACGTATGCCTTTGATAGTTAAGTCAATAGGACTATCAGTATATATATATGTTTTTTTATATTATACTGACTGGTCGTAACTTTTTGATTGTATAGACAGACCAGGAAGAGCAGTAAATAGGATTTAGTATAATTGAAGGGGGTGGTGTCGAGGGAGTGAGATTTATAGTTAGGATAGTCTGGAGGTTACTTCCCGCCTTGTGGAACAATGGAGTTGGAAACAAAAGAAGATATTCAATCCTAATAGATAAAGGGCAAATAATACTGATTTGTATATTCGATATAATTTAATTAATTCCAAAAGTTATCCTGGTAATTTTTGTTTTGTATTTTTTTATTAAATACCTAATTCGAAAAATTCTGGATTGTAATCGTTCCCAAACTAGGTTTCTCATGACAAAATAGAAAATACATGGTCTGGTCCAATTTTTTAAAAACGTTTTGACATGGGGTTTTTAAAATATTATTTTTGCTAAAAAAAAAATAAAACAACCCTAACATAATGGAAATGTAATTCATAACAAGAGTTTTAAACTGGCAAAATTATGATTTTTTGGTTGGATTAATTTTCTCTATGGATTCACATTCATATGAATTGATACTCATAATGGATATGTTTCATTCTTTCGCTCGTCTTCTGACAAACATGTCCATCGATTTGAAATATAATTGAATTCTCTACTAAATTATGAAACTCAACCGTCGAAAAGTGAAAAAAAACTTTATTGAGAAAACAAATCAAACAATGAACATTATGACATGCTAAGTACTACTGATACAGATATCTTGCTTACTGACTAGCCTAGGATTTTATGGGGGTATATATAGGTAGAGGAGAGGGAGGCTGCTCAGAATGTCAAGTCAGCATAGTTCGTTTCCATAACTATTCCCCCCTTAAAAAGTGAGGTCCTCCGAACTAGGATGCTTGTTTTTCGGTAAGGTAGGAATGCCACGCTCTAGACCTGGCGTCGCAAAAGGATGATAGCTCGATGGGATTGCTGATAGGTGGGTGATCAGGAGTTACAATGTTTGTTAGAGGTGTGGGGTTGTTAGTCTTATTTTTAAAAATGTTTTTAAATTTATAATAATAAAATAATATATGGTGAATAAACAGATATATACATATTATCAAAGTAAGATATAACATAATGTCAGAATGAGTAATTACAGAATAATCTTCTAAAGGTTCTATATTTAGAGTTCCTAAGTCTAATTTATTTACATCATCGTAGCTATAATTAGTAAAAATTACAGTATCAATATTATGCATAGATATTATGGGTATATTTACATGTTCTTCGTATCGAATAACTATAGATTTATTTACAAATATTTCATTTCTGTCAAGGCTTATTAAACCAGTGATTGGTAAATGATATAACATGGTTTCTGTTATGTTAGTTTCAATAGTAGATAAATTAAAAGTGAGATATTGATTAAGGCTAGGTATAAGTTTAATAAATGGTTTTTGTGAAATTCCTATTATTTTACAATGTTCTAATTTTTGGTTGTTACTTAATTCTAATATACACTTATCTTCTACTAAACTAAGACTTTTGTAATTACAATAAAAGTTAGAATTATATTTTAAACATTTTCCCTTATAAAACTGGTTATTATTTCTTATAACTAAAGTATTTTCAACTGGAATAGTTACAATGTTTTCCTTATAAATAATGGGATATGACAGTATGTAATATGTAGTCGAAGGGGCAACCCTTAGTGGTAATTTAATAAAGAAATAAATCATTCCCGAATCGGACATTGAACAAATTGCTTTACTTAATAACCAATTTAATTCTACGTCTCTTGTTAGTAAATTTTTATATGGAGTTTTGATGTTTTTAATTTCGTCATACGATAAAATGCTGGGGTGTGTCATGCCTAGTTTACATTGTTCTAATGCGTCTTCTGTTTCTTGTAATTGTGCTTCTATGAGAGTTAAATATGCTAAAAGGTCATGATATGATAATTTGATGATTGTGGAATCTAATACTTTATTATTGGTTTCTATATTATTTTTGAAGTTATTTAAAATGATAATATCTTTATTTAATTCTTGTGTTAATTTCCGGTTGAGGCTAAGCCTAGCTTCCTCGTTATGTTCTATGTGATATAAATTACTTTCAACCTTTTGTAGGATGGTGTCATATTTTTCTTTGTCATCTGCATCCATAGTTCCCGTTAACCAACTGAGAGCAGATCCTAAACCATTAATTATACCACGTTTTTCTCTTTTTATAAATTTACGCTTAATAAGGTGGGTGATTTGGTTTGTTATTCTCTCATACCTCTTATCTAATATTTGATGCAGCATTTTAAATTCTTTTTCTGTCTTCAAACTATTAATATGTGTTTTTATTGTTGTGATTTCATCATTTAGTTGAGATAGATTCTTGTAATGTAGGAAAGTGTACCATTCCGTCATCACATACGACGAATTCATTTGAATGATCGAAGCCCCAGGGCCATTCGACAGCGTCTGGATTTTCAACGTTTCTACCTGGAGGGTCCGAGCCAGAAGAATTAAGATCAGAAGAAACTTGAAACAGTCCTTCATCTTCAAAATCTGCAACAGGAAGATTATTGGGATTAACCCTCAAATCCTGAATTCGTTTTTCGATTTCTTCATTTAATTTTTGTGCGTACACATTATCTGCTAGACACTCATTCTGATTTGTGCCTTGAATGGTAGTAGGTTTTCCTGAATCGTTTTTCTTTTTCCTGGGCCTTTTTATTTGGCTTGCATGTAATTTTTTCTTTTTACCCTTAGCGGTTTCAAATTTGCCATTAGATTGTTTACCTTTTTGATATTTTGGATCTTTTTTATTGGAACTGGGTTTTCTAATAAAAACTTCTTCTGGTAATTTAGGGATATCTTCTCTAGTTTCATTCCTTTTGTTTATATATCTTTCTTTATTTTTTTCTATGTTTGCTTTTATAGCTTCTCTGGTGTTTCTAAGTTTTTCATGATATTCTTGAACCAAGTATTCCTGAACTTCTGGATTTTCATTGTAGTTGTCTCTACCGATTCCAAATGTTATTTCGTTCGGACTTAATTTTAAGTCTTGGTTCATTGAATTGTTATACGCGATTGTTGCTAGTTCTAATTTTTCTTCTTCAGGCGCGGTGGATTGAGTATTTATTATTTTGATTAAGTCTATAAACGTTGAGCTTGCTCTATTAAGTAATCCTAACGAATTTGGATGGTTAGGTGTTGTCTCATGTTTTTCAATTTTTAAATATTTTAAAAAGTCTCTAAATAAATTATTGTCGTATTCACGGCCATTATCTGTCGTGATTACTAATGGTTTTGGGAAATGGACCAAATATTTCCTCAGTGTTGCCATTGATTCAATAGCGTTTGCTGTCTCGCTATATCTTGTGAATATCTTTTTTGAGAAGGTGTCCGCTATTATATAAACGTAATAATTTCTCATATGGAGAGTGTCCATCATAATTGAATCGAAAGGTTTTTCAGGTGTTGGTGTAATCATAAATTTAGGTCTAATAGGTCGTCTGTCATATTTAATTGAATTACATGTATCACAAGCATTAATGATATCGGTGATATGGTCTTTCATATTTGGCCAATAATATTTTGTTTTCAATTTTAAATATGTTTCATTTATTCCTCGATGGCATGATTTTCCGATATGCTGATCTAAAATCAATTCTTTTTGTTGGGTTTTGTCAGTTATGTCTGGTAATAATAAAGAGTATTTCTTTATTCTATTGGTCGGAAATTTTTCTCTGATAATGTCTGTGACTTTATTATACAATCCTTCGTACCAGTTAGTCTCACTCTCAATTCCTTGGATTTTGGGAAGACAATAAACGCCATAAGTTGTATTGGGTTTTAGTATTTCCAATAACTTCTGTTCTAGTTGTTCTGCGTTTTGGTTATATGGATAAGTTAGTTCTAAAATAATTCTATTTTTATTAAATACTTTTTCTATCTTAGCCTCATTAAATCCCTTCATGATGACTAATTGATTTTTCTCTACGTTGACAGGTCTTTGACCATCGTCGACGATAAGGATCCTATTATCTGAAGACTCGGCAGAGTGTTGGGTATCTAGAGATGAGTCATCCTCTTCTGCGATATGATACATGTCGAACTCGGGTGTCTCTGAAACATGCTTGTCAACTGGATGTCGCGACAAGTGGTCAGCAACCTTGTTCGCTTTACCCTCGATGTGCTTGATATCATATTCGTAGTCTTCTAGAAGCAGTTTCCACCTGATAAGACGGGCGTTTTGTGTTTTGCAAGTCTTTAAGATATTCGAGTGGCTTATGGTCAGTGTAAATAAAAAATTTTCTGCCGTATAGATAAGGCCTAAAATGGTTACATGCCCAAATTATTGCTAGGCACTCTTTTTCTGTTGTAGAATAATTTTGTTCGGCTTTATTTAGTGTTCTAGATGCAAAACAAATTGGTAATTCTTTACCATTTTTCTTTTGAGCAAGTACCGCTCCTATGGCGTAATTACTGGCGTCAGTTGTTAAGTAGAAATCTTCTTCAAAGTTGGGTACTTGAATTATGGGACTACTACATACTAAGGTTTTTAGTTGTTCAAATGCTTCACGGTAGGAATCAGGGTTTATTTCAGTTTCTTCCTTACGTAGGCATCTTGTCATAGGTGAAGCTATTTTTGCATAGTTAGGTATCATTTTCCTATAGAATCCTGTCAAGCCTAGAAAACTTTTTATTTCTTTTTCTGTTTTAGGTAATTTAAATTCCTTGACTGCTCTTATTTTATCTGGATTAGGTTCTATTCCTTTTTCACTTATTATATGGCCCAAAAACAATAGTTCTCTTTTACAAAATTCCGTTTTGTCAAGTTGGATTTTAAGATTATGTGCTTTCAATTTTTCTAAAACAGATTTTAGGTGTTTTAAGTGGTCGTTGAAGGTTTCAGAAAATATAATAATGTCATCCATGTATACCAATACATGTGGCATATCCGAAAATATAATATTCATCGCCCTTTGGAATGTTGCAGGGGCGTTACATAACCCAAATGGCATTCTTAAGAATTCGAAATGTCCTTGGTCAGTACTGAATGCAGTTTTATGAACTGAATCCTTATCAACCTTAATTTGATGAAAACCAGAGCAAAGATCCATTGCTGTAAAAATAGTGGCTTTACCTAATTTTCCGAGTAAGTCTTCAATATTCGGCAGGGGGTATCGGTCTGGGATCGTTTGACTGTTGAGTTTTCTGTAATCGATCACCATTCTTATTTTCTTCTGCCCTGATGCATCGGCTTTTTTAGGAACTACCCAAACGGGTGAATTATAGGGTGAGTTACTGGGAGTAATTATTTTGTTTTCTAGCATTTTATTTATTTCTTCTCTTATTTGTTCCCTGAATTGCTGCGGGTATCTATAATTTCTAGAATAAATTGGATCATCCGTTTTGGTTTTTATTTGGTGTTCCACTAGATCCGTCGCTGATAATGCATCTTTTTCTGTTTTAAATATGGCAGGATATTGTTCCAACAGTTTTAATAATTCAGACCTATGTTGCGGAGGAATATGTTCAACTCTAACCAGCTCGTTTATATTTTTGTCTTCCTTATCTATTGGTGGGTTCACTATTTCCACTTCTTGGAAATGCATTAGAGGCAATTTGACTGTTCCGCTTTTATCACTAATAATTTTTATTTTATCCCTATATATTCCTGGGGGTATTTCCAGTCCGTCCGTTTTATAATCTATATAAAAATTCTTTCCCTTAGGTATTTCTGCTATATTTTCTCCTTTCTTGAGTTCAATCGGGAGGGAGTCCCTATTCAATATGAAGTTAAATTCACTATAGTCTGATTTAATGTGTCTATTTTCAAAATCTATTTTAAAGTTAAGGTCATCCATGAGTTCGGAACCAATCAGAACGTCATGGTTTGGACTAAAATTTAGTAAATAAAATTTAACTTTAGTGGGACATTTTAAAAACGTGTTTTTGATTTCGGTGGTGATAGTTTCTGTTCCCTTTCTTCTCCTGCGGCAGTTAACACGATGAAATTTTCATTTTCTCTTTTGACTCCTGCAGGTACTATTTTTGGATTTATATAGTTTTTTTGTGCTCCTGTGTCGAGTAGCCATTTACGGTCCTTTTTGTCAATTACATAAGGCAATTTATGGAAATTATTTGTCTGGAGTTCCTGAATTTCTATGTTTTGAAATTCCGATCTAGGTCGTCCTCTAAAAAATGATCTTCTGTTGTATTTGCGGTGAGCCTCTCTAATCGTTCACGAAGTTCTCTTATTTCTTTATCTCTCGGGTCTTCTTCTTCCACTTTATATACTGCGTGTCTTGGGTTATTTTTCTGAAAACCGCTCACGGTACGCATTGAGACTGTGTTTGATGGTTCACCTTTCTCTGCGGGCTTATTATTTTTAGATTGTCCAGAGCCTCGAAAATACCTTCTTTGGTCTTCGGGCTTCCACTGCTCTTTGTGAGGTTGGTAGTCTCTCCTTTCATGATGATTATTTTGATTACTGTTATGGTAATCTTGGTGGTAATCTCTCCTTTCATGGTGGTTATTTTGATTACTGTTATGGTAATCTTGGTGATAATCTCTCCTAGGGGAGTGTCGACGTTCATCATTTCTTGATCCGTAGAAATTTGGTTGGTGATAGTTTTTATTATGATGTCTTTTATCATGTCTCTTATCATAACCTCTTCTGTTTTCTTCCTGAGCTTCCCCGGGCTTCCTCATATTCCCAGAATTGATCAAATCTTCAAATAGAAGGTGATTTTCATTTTGTATAAGATTCCGTAGGTCATCAAGAGTTTTTAGACCGGCTTTAGTCATCAAATATGTCCTAATATGTAGAGGCATATTTGTGAAAAAGTGGTATAATATATTTTTCTCTAAAGCGGATACTATAGTTGCTCGTTCCGGAGTGTTCTGAATTCGGTATTTGGAAATGATTAGTGTTCGACTTCTGTCTAATCGTTGAAGGAAATCTAGAGGGTGTTCTTTATGACGAATTCTTAAATTGAAGAGTTCAAATGTTAGTTGTTCAATAGAACGAGAATCCCTAAAAGTATTTTCTAAATATTGTAAAAGTTCAGTGACCCCAGTGAATTCACACGTCGTATTAATGTAGTCAGCGTCTCCTGTAAGTCTAGCTAGGATTTTACTGAGTAAGCGTTGGTCATTCAGTTCGCGGAGGTTGTTATCGGGTTTGCAGACTATATTGTAAACCTGTCGGCAAACGGTTACAAATTTAAGCAAATTATGTGGATCCCCATTGAATGCTGGAATATGGTCATAATCAGCGGATTTAATTGCAAAAGTGGTTGCCATTTCGTCTAAATTATTACAGTCGTTAATGCGAATAGATCTAATTTGTTCCAACCTTTCAGCTAATTTACTCATAAAATTGTTAGTACATATATGTTTATAACAATATAATAATATAAATGTTAATTTATATATATAATAAAAAAAAATTATATAATTTAAATATTAATAAACCAGAAAATAATAAAAATTAAAAAATTTAATGAGTTTTGATGATTTCAAATAAAGTTGACTCACAATTTTCTTCCAAGAGTTTCGATGTCTGTCGGGGTGATCAGACGATTTCAGTTCAGCAGCAGGTCCTTCTTCAAGATCTAAGAGTCAGAGCGGGGTGCCAGCCTCTTACAGGTGTGATATCCTCGAAAGGTAGATCAAATCTTGATTTCTGGTACTGCAGAGTTCGAGTCTAGAACCGCGATGAAATATGCATGCGGTCCCTGTTCGGGCGCCAATTATGAAACTCAACCGTCGAAAAGTGAAAAAAAACTTTATTGAGAAAACAAATCAAACAATGAACATTATGACATGCTAAGTACTACTGATACAGATATCTTGCTTACTGACTAGCCTAGGATTTTATGGGGGTATATATAGGTAGAGGAGAGGGAGGCTGCTCAGAATGTCAAGTCAGCATAGTTCGTTTCCATAACTCTAGATAAAATAGAAATCGTCTAAATCGAAGCAAAAACAAAGGATTTTTTACTTCGTTTCCGTGTTTTATTCAAATGTTTCCGTACCGTCATGTGTAGATGAAAATTTGAAATTTAGTACTCCATAAGGCTGTTGCCAGTGGATATTAAAAGGAAAAGGTAGAAATAAAATATTTGTGATTTATGCTGCGGGCAACTTTAAGTTTGGCATAAAATATAAAATATGATGAAAATTTTTCGACAGTTACATTATTTAATAATATTATTCAACTTTTTTGATCATGATGAAGAATAGCTCAATAATCATCCAAAGTTTAATAGTTATTCCATTTAAGGCTGTTATGAATAAGAAAACAGTAAAGAACTAAGCTTAATTACTTCCTTTAAACCCAAATCCTTTAAGCTCCAACTTCAGGATATTAAATATTATAAATACATTTAACAATGATTCAATTATTATTATAGTGTTTCTTAGATGAATTCATTAGTACCTATATCTTGGTTCATCAAAAAATACTTTCATTTATATTCCTAACCAAATACAACATCTTACTTTCATTCATATTGAAAATGGAAACAATAAATTCGTTACTAAATCTTCAAAAGCTGGAATTAAATCAGTTTCATTCGAATGTGGATGGATCTCCAACGCTAAATCTTCAAAAGATGTTAAAGTTCTCTCATAAAACTCATATAGAGATAAATATATAGAGTTGCTCGTTAAATATTTCAAATATTGAATAAGGGTTCCTTTAATAAGATATGATAGACATGTGAGCAATTTATCTTATAAAAAATTGTCTGATAATTTCATTTTATATGTATTCTTAAGCACCAAAATATATGTTTTTAGCAACATTTTTTAATGTGTCGAGAAATTGTTTTTGGTCTTATTTTTAGCAGTAATTCGGATTCTATTCAAAAAGTTCAAAATGGATGTGTGTCGTCCTTTGAAGTTCACCAGCCATTGGCTAAAGGGCGAGTCCCTTCAAAGAAAACGAGGTGTTCTATGACTTGACATCTCGCAGCCTCTCGAGCCAGCTAAGAGAGTTGCTACCCAGCTTTGCGGCCGTAACCCGTTACTAATTACATTCAATGAGCATCCAACGCTGTTGGTGTAAGAAGGACTTACCACAAACTAGCAAAGGTTCTTTTTTTCAAATTTTCTCTTCTTTTTTTTCAAACATAGAAATGCTAAATTTTGAATTAACAAATATTTTCCTTTAAAATATTGCTATGTTTCGTTTTGTTTTTTCGTTACATAATTTTATTTAAATTTAGATTAAATCACAGCACATAAGTAATATTTACGCTTCGACGAGAAACATGCCTACCAGTTTATATCAGCAACAATCCAATTCCTCAGACGGACACTGTACGCTCTACCTCGGACTAATATACGACAGAAGGATGACCTGGGGCCCACACGTCAAAATGAAAAGAAAGACTTTGAACAAGAGACTGAAAATACTATACTCCCTGTTTTCTAAATCAAAATTGAAAATTAGACAAAAACTAAATACATACACTTACCTGCTCAAACCAATTTGGGCATACGCCTCACATATTTACGGTTCAGCAAAAAAGACACACTTACAAAAACTACAATCCTTTCAATCTAAAATTTTAAGACTAATAACTGCAGCTCCCTGGTACGTCAACAACAAGACTTTACATACCGACCTAAGACAACCAACCATTGACTAGTACATGCGTACTCTCTACTCCCGATTTCATTTTAAACTACACGGACATCACAACGACATGGCCACGGCTGAAATGCTCATCAGGAGGTGACTGAAAAGAACCTGGATGAAAGATCTCCTTTCCTGATTTTAGGATGTAAACAGACCAGGGAAGAGGTGCTGCTGGGTTCCATTCTTCGTCATGCCTATCATGCCATTTTCTACCTGACCACAAATCTGCTAATTGTCACTACCATGACAGGTGCGGATGAAAAATTAAGGACAAAAAAAAAAAGAATCTATTTATAGCTGTTGATTGATATTCATTTCAAAACATTTATCTGTCCGAAAGGATCTTTTAGATATAATATATTATCTACACTCGAAGGCAAACGATTTTGCACTAGTCCTCATCACATCCGGAGCATCGGGACGAGAACTCATCATTTTATCGTGTTATATTCAGTTTATTTGGTTGGTGAGAAACGTTTGCCCACTCTGCCATCTACCCTACCACCTTTCGAATTGTAACTCAAAATGTCTAAAAGCTCCTTGCCTCTAAAAATCAAAATATTTTATTCTCAAGACGTGCGTAACTCAAAATATCTCATCCCCTCGAAGTTCAACGATAGCTGACTCTTTAACCAAAAAATGCTTGTTGAAAAATAAAAAAAAATACTGGGTTACCTCAATATTAAAAGATGATAGATTTTTCCATCACAAAATCAATATTGATTATTAGAGGAGTTTAAAATTTAATAAAGCCTGAAGTAAAAATCTAAGCGGTATATACTGGACACCAGTGTCCGCTTTGTGTTTTTTTTAAGTTATGAATACCTTAAATGACCAATTATCAATGACATGAAATGATCAGGGTATTGCAATAAATGGAACACTCGTCATTTTTTGGTCAGGACAAAACTGTTATAATCAATAAAATCAAAGTCTTTTGGCTTGATTCAGCGTCTTAGTGACAAAAATGTGGAATTGTTATACAACGAACATCCTTCGTGATGGGCATAGCTAAGGAATGTTTTTTTGGCATGTCGCTGAAATTATCATATTTATAAACTTCTTCGTTGGACATTTAGAATTCCTATGGTCTCCTTTTTTCTATTTAACACTTCAAAATAGAAAAAATATACAATTATTCAAGTATAGTCTCTATGTAAAAAAACACCTTTTTGCACTAGTTATGGGCAGGGAGTCGGTACCAGTAAGCTACATAATAATAATGATAATAACAAGGCTTAGCGAACCTTCAGGTTCGAAGCCGATACCACCGACCGATGTCCACATTCTTCCATTCACCAGGCTCTGTCTAAACTCAACCCCAAAATATCAGCCTTAACGCAATCCATCTACATTCGCTTTGGTCTACCCCTCGGACGTTTGCCAGTCGGTACAGCGCATATTAATTTTTTAGGCATTCTTTTTGGGCGTTACTAAGCCCAGCGATTTTACGTGTTTATTTTATTCGCCCCATCTTAATCACCTCAATTATATTAACCGGATACAGTTCACATTCCAACATACAATTCAGCGTTGTGTAACCGCCTAGATTATCCGGTTGGCTCGTACTTTTTCGGTCCGAATATTCTGCTCAATACTTTATATTCAAAAACTTTAGGACTTTTCTCATCCCTTACTATAAGCGGCCACGTTTAGCATCCATAAAAAACCGTAGGAAGGATAATGGTTTTGTAAATTCTAATTTTTAAGTTTTGGGACAGGGGCCAGTAATAGACTTGCCTCAGAAAAATTCTAAAATCTTTATTTAACTATAGAGATAAGATAAAATAAATGTTTAACCTACTCTTTGCAAAACTGTTAATAGAAGATTGTTAAACACAACTGATCTCAATAGCACAATAGAAACAACAATACTAGGCATTTTAAAATTGTCTTTTGGTAACTTTGTTCATACAGTTGTTGATAGAGGATAGTTCTTCAAACTGGAACCTTTAAATCGACAAGGAAGCTTATTATTTAAATTTAAGGTCCAACCTGTCCATAAACTGTTACGTTCATCCTAATTTAAATTATCCTTAAAATTTCGAAATTGTATTCTTCTATTTCTCTGCGAATCGTTGTCTGTATCCGGCGAAAATTACAATAGATTAGTTGAGACATTTTTTATCTTAATACGTTAAATGGAGAAAGGAACTGGAAAAGTGCCAGGACTGCTGCCTTATTTATCCCCCTGGTAACCATTAGGCTATACATTATTCACTTAGGTTTATTCATTCAACTACTGCTGTTATTCCACGGAACAGATGTTTCCTCTTGAATATTTTGTTAGTAAAGGATATACGAGAATATTATTTCGTAAATAATTATTTCCATACAAGACATTTTACCCTTGGCTTTGTAAGTAATAACTTTGCATGACAAATGAAGCCTTTATCACATAAATATCCCTTATATTACGAGATATAGTGTAAACGAAAACATGTATGAATGTTAAACATGCAATATAGATCGTGGTTCAAATATAAAATCGTGGTTCAACATTCTGTCTAGCAGTGAAGGAAGCAGTTATGAATGATAGTGTTATGGATACCTACTGGGGAGTTTATACTCAAAGAGTCACTGGTTTAAACCAATATATTTTTTTTGGTCATTCTAAATCGAATAATATTATAAACATGTCCCTGTGTTCGTTCCAATGGGCCTTAGGAGCCGAGTGAACTTAACTCATCAGGGGTTTTCCCGGGCCAGGGAGTGTGGGCGGGGATTTTAAAAGGCTCCCTCGGCACCGGGACGCGAACTCGTGAGTGCTTTTATATCTTTTGATTGATATATCAGGTTGCCGGGCAACGGCGGTGCTGTGCACACGCGTTAGCCCATTCGGCCACCCCGCCCACAAGGACTTCTCAAAGTCAACTTTACGGACTTTAGATTTGTATCATATAGTGAAGTCTAAATATCTGAAAATAGTAGTGTGTACCAGTGTAGTCCTCTTTAAATTATCACACTTTTTACTAATTATCCTAAAAAAAAATTAAAAGAGTTCAACCATGGTAAAACTTTTTGCGAAACATTTTTAATGTTGATTGAGCTTTGGGGCTCCACTAAACCATCGAATTCCTGTCGTATCCAATCCTTACAATCCAAAATCCTTCGTAAAATCCTCAACGCTTCTTACTTTGTCATAAATAAAATCATCCATAACGATCTTAATGTTCCACATGTTTCAGATCTGGCCCAATACAGATACCTATCCATCTATAATAAACTTCATAACTATCCGAATCCTCTCGTTTCTAACCTTGCTTCCTCTTCGATTCCTGATAACTCTCCGAGGTATCTGAAAAGAAGATGGTCTCTTGATCTTCTTATATTGACATATTAATAGAGTGCTACCAGTGGGTGGTTTCTCAACAAGCGATTACATCTTATTATATTCCTGAGTGCAGATATACTGAATGTATTTTCTTTTAATATAGTTGTAAATTTCATAAATGAATAAAAAAATTAAATAAAAAAATAACGAAAAAAAATTAAATAAAATACAGAAATTCGCAGTAAAAATAAATATCTTATAAATGAAATAAATAAATATATAAATAAAAAAATAGATTAAAAAACATTCATAATTAATTACAATATTTACAATCAGCCGAGGAAGCTCCGAGTCCAGCCCTTTCTCCGGCGTTATTGAATTTAAGAAATACGATTCAAACCATCCATGAACAAAGAAATTCTGACGGAAAATTTCACAACAGTTACACTAGTGGAGGCAAGGAGAAAAAAAGGATTGTACATTTATGAAGTGTGGTGTAGAAGAGAAGAACATGGCCTTTCCTAAAAATACTTACCATTCCTTCACACACCCTGTCCCACCTCATGCATTATTTAAGTGCATTAGTTAAATTAGGCAGGTTGGAGGCTCATGTGAGAGGTATCAGCTGATATCCTGCTTCTTTTGAGCCATGGTGGTGGATCAAACTAAACCACCTCTCCAGGAAAAATTTTTGTTGAGAAGAAAATTCCTGTTCAAATTTAATATTAAATAAAGCAGTTATTTATTTTTAAGTGAAACTTTACTAATAGTACAGAGTATGTTGAAATACGAAAACATTTTTTTTTTCATGTATTTGATGATCATTTGCAGCTTACGATTCTCGTGTGCTCCTTAAAACTATAAATATGTTGCATCAAGATAAACACTTGATTAAATCAACATTTATTTTTAATATATATGTATATATATATATATATATATATATATATATATATATATATAATATATATATATATATATATATATATATATATATATATATATGTAGTTTTTATTTTTTTTGTTCCGCACTGTTATTCATAAGGGACCTCGTCCCAGAATAAAGTTTACTTTCAATCTATATATATATATATATATATATATATATATATATATATTATACATATTTATTGAGAGATATTACAATCTCTCATATCATATCATCAATATATATATATATATATATATATATATATATATATATAATATATATATATATATATATATATAAGATAAAGACCGGAGACCGGCGATATCAGCCTTAATGCCGTCCTGAATGTAAATAAACATATGAAATGTATATAAGGAGGATTACTAAAGGAATAAATCAGTATCTTTTCTGAAACCGTGAGTGTTGCATTTCAAGCCCTTTCCTTTCTTTTTTTTTATTGTTAGAGTCCGCCGACGCTTAACTGGTGCCGAAACCCGGGACTACGACAGGAGAACAGAGAAGTAATTTTTTTTTAAAGTCATTTTTTTTCTCTTGGTTTTTTTTTCTTCTCCTAGTCATAAGGAAAGAGTGAAATGCCAACAGAGGGCTTAATCAGGCCGGGAGTGTTGAGCGCCCCGGAAATCCCTCAACCTCAAGAAATTCCGCAGATACCTCAGATCGCGCAGGCCCCTCAGGTTCCTCAGATACCTCAAATACCTCAGGTACCGCAGATTCCGCAGATCCAGGAGATCCCTCCCTTACCGAGGGACACATTGGCAGAAGCGCACGCTAACGCGCTGGAATGGATGAAAATAAGAGCGGCGACCACGCAGGACCTACGAAGAGCCATTGCGGACCTGGAACGCTTCGGTGGCGAGGTAGGTGAGCTCAACCATTTCCTGAAAGGCGGAGACCGCCTCATGTCTAGAATAGAGGTAAAGGTGGCGGAGGACCTGGTAAACCTAGGGGACGCGGAAGCGTTGAAAGCGGCTCTGGTGTGCCGAGTAAGGAGGAGCATCCTGAACCAAATTCAGGCGGACGAGGAGACACCATGGCCGGTGATTAAGGAGCGACTGAAGAAGGCCTTCGGAGGAGGCAGATGGACGCCGGAGGAAGACATCTTCCAAATGTTTAGGGAGCGCCGGTCCCAACGTCAGACGAGGGGCCAGTATGCGGGGGTACTAGTGGCAAAGTACAACCGCATAACGGAGAAAATGCGCGAAACAATGAGTGTGGGAGAGGTGGAAGCCAGGATGGAGTTCCTCTCGACGATACTCAAGGTCCAGTTGGCGAAGGAAACGGGAAGGAGAGACGGATTGCCCAGGGAGAGATCATTCCTCGAGTGTGCCCAGGAAATGATCGACCTAAGCGCAAGGGAAGAAGAGACTCGGATGGACGTGGAAGAACCAGGGTGGATCCGGGTGAATGACAGACGACCCCGGACAGCCCCGATGGGTTGGAAGAGGAGAGAAACGGTACAGCCGAGCGGAGAAAAGGTCAGGATGGGTGAAAAAAGATCCGGACAGGCGAGGCCGAGGAATGGACCCCGCAGGGAAGACAGGAAATGTCATGGGTGCGGAAAGCCAGGACATTTAGTTGCACAATGTCCGCGCACTAGATGTTTCGAGTGCGGTACCGAAGGGCATATTGCTAGGCAGTGCCCGTACATATTCCGGAGGAGAGAAAGAACTCAAGACGAGCCCATGGAAGTAAACACGCAGAAGTTGACAAGACGGGCTAGGATGCAGCGGAAGGACGGATCTTCGGGAGAGGCAACCGAGGAGTCGGGAACTTCGGGGACAGAGACGGACGAACCAGGTAGCAGTGGAGGCGAAGGAGGCAGGAGCAGCCAACGGACCGAGCAGCGACGAACGGCGGCGGGGAGGAGGAAGCTGGGCGGCATCTGAGGAGTGTGGCAGCAGAGAGGCGACCGCACAGCAACATGCAACAACATCCGAGGTAAGCCATGCTGGTTGCCAATTATCGAGGTAGACGGGGGAGTAAAGTGCCTCGTGGATACCGGGAGCTCGAGCACTATTATGACCAGAGGGGCGTTAGGGAAAGTGTGCGGGAGTGAGAGGGCACTCCGGATCCAAAAATGCGATTGCCAGCTAATCACTCTGGGTGGCCCCTGTAGCGTAGAGGGAGAAGCGACAATAAGACTTGATCGGTGGGCAGGAAAAGAGGGCGAACTGAAGGTACACGTAGTAAAAAACATGACTCGGGAATACCAGGTCATAGTAGGGTGCGATTTGTTAGGGCAGGTAGGGGCGAGCATTAGGAATCGTAGAGGAGCCTGGAGTGTTAGGTTGGGAAAGAGGAAGTTCGGATGTATAGGGGTCGCGAGAGAAAGAAGGGTGCGGATAGGGGCGGTGAACAGAGTGGAGGACTGGAGGAAGTTGCTACAGGAGGAGTTTAGGGACATTTTCTTCAGGGAAGGTGAGGTATTAGGGGTAACAGGGAGGACGGTGCATGAAATCCCACTGAAGCAGGATAGGGTAACTTACGTGAAAGAGAGAAGATACCCGCAGGCGTTGAGGCAGCATATTCGAGAGGAGCTAGATAGTCTAAAAGAACAAGGGATCATAGTTGATAGCACCTCACCATTCAATAGTCCCCTGTGGGCGGTGAAGAAGAAGGCAGCACCGGGGGATAATAAGGAAAAATACAGGGTGGTAGTAGACTATCGTAAATTGAACGATAACACGGTAGACGAGAAGTACCCGATCCCAAGATTCGAAGATATACTCGATAGGTTGAGTGGGGCCGTGGTCTTTAGCACGTTGGACCTTAAGGCGGGATATCACCAAATACGGATGCACCCGGAAGACCAACACAAAACAGCGTTTACATTCGAAAGGGGGCATTATGAATTCACCAGAATGCCGTTTGGTCTGAAGAATGCGCCCATAACATTTCAGCGTCTGATGGACGAATTTTTGAGGGGTATCGATGACTCGGTATGTCAGGTATATATGGATGACCTGCTGATTTTTAGCAGAACGGAAACCGAACACGTGGGACATCTGAGGTCAGTATTCGAGAGGCTCCGGCAATTCGGGCTGAAATTGTCAAGCGAGAAGTCTCTGCTGGGACAAACGCGGATCAATTTTTTAGGCCACACTATCTCTAGCGAGGGGGTCAGACCGGATGCGGCAAAGGTGGAGGCAATCACAAGGATGGCGGTACCACGGGACGTGAAGGGGATCCGTAGGCTTCTTGGGACGCTGAACTACTACCGGAGATTCGTACCTGAGATGGCAGAGTATTTGGTACCCATTAACAATTTGCTGAAGAAAGGCGCGAAGATTGTGGTGACACCAGAGATGGAGAATAATATCCGAAAATGTATGAATAGGTTGCTGACAGAGCCGGTGTTAGCGTTCCCGGATTTTGAGAAGCTCTTTAATATAACCACCGATGCGAGCGAATACGCGTTAGGGGCCGTTTTGTCCCAGGGGGGGAGTGAGGGTGAACGACCGATAGCATACGCGAGCCGTCGGCTTACGGGTGCGGAATCGCGATACAGCGCTTTGGAGAGGGAGCTACTCGCGATAGTGTGGGCTATCGACCATTTCAGGCCATACGTATTTGGGAGGAAATTTCGAGTCCACACCGACCACAAACCCCTGCAGTGGGTAGGGAAACTTAAAGAAACCTCAGCTAGGGTCACGCGATGGAAGGAAGTCCTTAGTCAATACAATATAGAGGTGGTGTATAAGCCGGGAAAGGAGAACGTGGTGGCGGACTGGCTCTCTAGGGCCATCATGATCAACGCGGTAGAAGAGGACGGGGGAGGACCATCGCGAGACGTGCGCCAATTCTTGAGTGAATGGACTCCCGATGGCGAAGGAGCGGATGATATCGTCGGTATAGATGACAGGGGAGAGTCCCCGGAAGAGGAGAGCTCAGCGGAGGAAAGAGCAGTGGAAATGGAGGAGATAGACGACATCATCAATGACAAGCATCGTCAGGTAATCTGGAAAACGAGAGTAGCAGGGATGATGAAAATAGATTATCGAAGATATGGGAAAAGCAAGATTCGCGTCATCTGGTCGCAACCCGGGGTGAGTGAAGAGCAAATTTGTACGGCACTGAAGGACGCCACGGAACCTGGAAAGACGCACCATCTCTATGTTGGGAATAACACGGTATGGGATAAAATAAAGCGGATGTGGAGATCCGAGCGAATTGGTGTGGACAGAACACTCATCCGTTGCAAGTACGCAGTGGAAACTATACAGGATGAGGAACAGCAACAGGCAGTCACATTAGCTTATCACCAGGGGAAAACCAACCACCGAGGCGTGAACGAGACGCTGCAGGCATTACGTCGAAAGTATTTCTGGTGGGGCATGAAAAAATCCATCCAAGAGGTCATAGGGAAATGCGAGGTGTGTATGCGCACGAAATATGATCGACACCCCCCCAGAGGGATTCAGGAAGAGACACCGACGGGGAATATGCCACTACAGGACCTCCAGATTGATACATTTACCTGGAGAGGGTTCAAGTGGGTCACGGTCATCGACGTCTTTAGCAAGGTAGCTATGGCACACCAGGTCATGGACAAGTCTGCCAACGCAGTTGCGGAAGCCCTACAAACCTGGGTGCAGTTCTACGGGGTCCCCGAGAGGATCACATCGGACGGTGGTAGGGAGTTTGACAATGCCGCGATTAGGGAGGAGGTGAAACGACTAGGGATTCGTTGGCATTATAACACCCCGGGACATCCTAAAGGGTAGAGGCGGCATTGAGCGGTTGCACAGCACGCTGAGTGACCACATCCGGGTGTATCAGGGGGAAAAAGGGTTGGAGCCGGATGTTGCAATGAAGAAAGCGGTAACAGCCTACAACCACTCGATTCACTCCGTCACGGGATTTTCGCCCGTGGAAGTACTATTCGGGATGCGCAGGCCAAGGCGAGATTGCGGGGAAACAACGGTTAATGAACCATTAGTCGAGCAAATCCAGAGCAATAGGGTGGAGGTGGAAAAGACGTGGGGAAGAGTAACGGCGAAAATTAAGCGGGAAAAGGAGAAGCGGGTAGAGAGGCAGAATGTTCGCGTACGTGACCAAATGGGTGATCTAAAGATCGGGACAATAGTGTACCGTAGAGTAGGAACCAACAGAGGGAAACAATTGTTACGATACGAGGGTCCATTCAGAGTGATTGCTATTAGGGAGCATAATCTACTAACGATCGAAAGCGTTAATGAACCTAGAAAGAGGAGAACGGTTCACATTGAACAATTGAAGCTCCCAATGATAGAACCGGAACAAAAACTAATGGATTCGTAGTACCCTCACCACGGTTTATAACAAATATGTTTTTTTTTGGTTGTCTAAGCAAAAATATGGTGTATTTTTTTTTTATGTGTAAATAGAATCATAGCAATACAGTAGAGGAAAGTGTATTATTTTTTTTTTCTTCTCTGTTTTTTTAAGGGTATTAAGAGTTCTGTTTTTGGAAGCAAGTGTTGTGTTTAGTTCTGTTTTTTTTTATTTCTTTGTATTATTGTATGTCTCGAGTGAGTTTTACTTTCTTTCAACTTTATACTTGTAAAAACAATTGTAAGGTGTTAAGACTGATAATCGTTAGCTCCGATCTAGGAATATCTAAGTTTCCGAAAAATCCTATTCGTAAACTGGTGGGGGGGAGATAAAGACCGGAGACCGGCGATATCAGCCTTAATGCCGTCCTGAATGTAAATAAACATATGAAATGTATATAAGGAGGATTACTAAAGGAATAAATCAGTATCTTTTCTGAAACCGTGAGTGTTGCATTTCAAGCCCTTTCCTTTCTTTTTTTTTATTGTTAGAGTCCGCCGACGCTTAACTTATATATATATATATATATATATATATATATATATATATATATATATATAATATATATATATATATATATATATATATATATATATATATATATATATAAATGTACTATAAATAAAATAAACTTAAACAAAAAGAAACTAAACTAATAAAAATAACTATTATTGATAATAGTTAAAAAATAACTATTATTGATAATAGTTAAAAAATAACTATTATTGATAATAGTTAAAAAATAACTATTATTGATAATAGTTAAAAATAACTATTATTGATAATAGTTAAAAAATAACTATTATTATTAATATTATTGTTTATTATTGAAAATAATTAACAAAATTTAAGTGGTTAACGTTAGTTTTAAGCTGTAACACTATTCTCAGTTAAACAGCTGTTCTATACTGTCATAGGTTCATGAATCGACTGTTGACTAACTGATGTATTGGGTCCATTATTTTTGGAACTCTTCGATGAATATATTTTACTAGGATTTTAAAGTTGTTTCTCGAATTCCCCACCTTTTTGAACTTTCAAAATGTTGGAAAAGTTGACACAACCTGACTGAACCCTAAGCTCCTCTAATGAGAGTTGATATATCTTTAAATGATTTTTACATACACACTAATATATTTTTTGTAAGTTGCCAAGCAAATGATTTTATTTCTCTTTTCTGTTTCATTTACTTAAATTGAAATAATAAACTTATTTATTTAAAATAATTAAAAATTTTAATCTTATGGTTATTAATAGTAAGAGGATATTGTACAGTTTCGAGCATATCTTTTCTTCTTTTTACCTCTTTTATTACCGACTTCCACAAATCAATTCAACACTTTTTCCACCACCATTATGCTGACGACTCCAAAATCTATTTATCCTTTCCTCCTTGTGAGATATCTGAGGCTTTTTCCGAAGATTCAAAATGATCTAAATTGAGTCAATGTCTGGTCAAACATAAATGGATTAAAGTTAAACTCTGCTAAAACTCGGGCAATAGTCATTGGTCCCAAATCCCCTCTTAGATTCAATATCATTGTTCCCACACTATACCTGAATGACATTTTGTTCCTCAGTTAAAACTAATTTTTTATAACTTATCAAACGCTAACATACTTTTTCCTTATCCACATTTAAAACCCTCCGATTCCAATTCTTCACGAAACAGTCAGACACAAGGTAACCATGATTTATGTAATGAGGTATTATTTTTATAATTCAAATATTACATATGAACAAGAACTTACATTTCCAACGATTTAATGTTAATAATTCATCCTATTTATTTTCTATATACATACCTTATATATAGTACTCAATATAAAGCATACTTTTATTAGCTTACTTTTATTTAGTATTATCTTATATGATTACCATAGTTTTCCTTTTTTTTTAAATTTAATTCTTTATTTCTTTTGCATACGGCTGAGTTTATTTATTTAAAAGTACGTAAATAATACATTCATTCTTTATTTATTTATTTTTTACATGATTAATCCTCTTTTCCACCTAATAGAGGAATTGTAATGCATTTTTATTCCTAGGAGCATACACTGAGTATTTCAGGGTTAAGCGGCCAGATTCCAAAAATAAACTAAGGGACTCAAAACAAGAAAGAAATTTCCTCTGAAGGTATGTCCGCAAATGCTTTGTTTAGGAGATATTCAAACCTAAAGATTTTCGTTGTTATAAAATACTTTCTTCAACAGCAGCAGTTGCAGAACGGCACTGGATATGTGTTATTGTTTCACAAGATTCAATTATCCTTCTTCGTAAGCAATTAAGGTCATTAACTGGACTAGCTCAATCATATCGCATATCCCAATCAATGAATTGGCCGTGCCCGACCAGTGGCTTGGCCTGCACGCTTTTCATACCTGACACCACTGGATTTGTTTGTTTGAGGTGACATTAAACAAAAAGTCTATGAAAGTTCAGTCAATGACCTTGATTCTTTACGAAGAAGGATGATTGAATCTTGTGTAACAATAAAACATATCCAGTGCCGTTCTGTCACTGCTACTGTTGAAGAAAGATGCCGAACGAATTAATGGTCTAGGAAATCACTTTGTACATTTAATATGAATGTTTATTTTTATATTTAATTAATAAAGTAGCTAGAACAAATACATAGGTTTTAGTTATTTCATATAACGTAAATAATTCATAAAAACGAAAATCTTTTGGTATGAATATCTCCTAAACAAAGAGGACCTCATTTTATTTTTTAAGTTTGGATATATTTTACCATTTTTCATTTGTTTTAAATATATTTGATAAATAAAAAATTCTAGATTGATCATTGAGCGTTTCGAAAGCAGATATTATAAAAAATATCTAAACGAATTCTTAAAAATAAGAAAGGAGAAAACAATTTTGTGCCATTTTAAAGAGTTCGATGGTTTTGAGGAGTGGTAGATATAATGGAGAAAAACATTGGAAAGTAAAGGACCCTTGATTTTTTTCCCCTTTTAGTCCATTGCCGATAATGAAAGCCATCCACCGTTTTATTATTGGTGACTTATGGGCGGCTAAATGGCATTAGCCAAAGCTCGCTCCCTAATAATCCACAAATAATCTCCTATATTGGTGTCCCTTTAATGACCACTATTTCTTTTTCCAAATTAGAATCAACGAATATTTTTTTCATGTCTCACAGTTATAAATTTGATCCTCTTATGTTTTACTGATGATGTTTCTAGGACGCTCCACGGAGGTTGTGATTATTATAACGAATAACCTGCAATAAAAACTTTATTGACCTTACAATAACCTTGTAGTCTACAACAATGTGTTCGGATTTTGATGGCATTCGCATCGCGAGTTAAATACGCCTTCGACTTCGTGTGCTTTAACCGTCTCACATATTACCGTGTCTACATGCGGTACATGAAAAATTTAATGTTGTTTCAAAGTGACTATAATGAATTCCTTTGAGACATACATAGATTATGAGTATTAGGATAAAACCGATGAAAGCATATATTTCTTGTGAAATGAGGAAACAATCATCATGCTCTAACTCCTCACCCGTTGGTCCTACATAAAATAAATATGTTTAAAATTGCTAGTAAATTGTATCTTCTTTAACCTTGTATCCTTAGTAATTTCGATAAAATGCATTATTTCGGAGTCATTTTTTTTTTTTTTGTCCTCTTTTAGCTTTAAGACTTGTAAAAGCAAGTCCGATTTTGCCAGTAAAATATTTTAATTGTCACAGTAAGATAAAATTACACTGGATATACATTAATTATTTATAGTTAGATGATCACTGAATGTAACTTATATGGAACTTGGATATTAGATAATATATTATTAGATATTAGATATTACATATTCTGGAAACTAGGAAGAATAATAGTTAAAACTGAGGTAATTTGTTAAAAAACAGTTGAAATTAGAATTACAATTAAATGAGAATAAGAGGTGAGATTTATTTAGGAGGCATGTCAATGCAACTAAAAAAAGTGAGGAAATTTCGCTGGTTTATTCATATATCTTGGAAGGCAATGGAAAATTTCGTTCGGGAACTTCACTTTCAAATTCAGTATTACGAGAAACATAAAAACCGACTATTAGATTTTTTTCTTTATCCAACTACCATCCGACTAGACTAATTTGATGACTTTGAAATCAATTATTTACCGTAAAATTATTTCACAATGGTTTATTATCTCCAAACAATTAGACATCTAAAGTAACATTACCTTCCGAGTTACAAAGAAAAAAAAAACAAAAGGTGATTCCAATCATTGGAAGAAACTGTTTTTCTTTAATCATTAGAAATATGCTAAAAAAAATAGCATTAGTTCAGTAACACATTTAAAATTTAAAAACCAAACCAAGAATATAACATTTGGAGTAGAACACATTAAAAAAAAACGGAAACCATATCTTTCCTCCTAATTGTCCAATTTTAACGAATTTTTTTTTTAGGAAATTTCGTAAACTTTTAAAAAACCAATACAATATCCACAAAAAGTAAAAACTTTTCGAGCTATTCGGGATATAATTTTACCATCCCTCGTAACTTTTTTCCAGCTTCTTTTCGTTGAAGTATATTATATAGATAAATTTAAAGGGTGTCGAGAAAATGACTTTAGCGAAGTTTCATTGAAATCTGTATATTCGTTTAGGAGCTACAGTCTATAGCAACGCAGGTTTTTCGGCCGCCATTTTGAAAGTTAAAGGCGGAGAGTAATGTCGATGGAGGATCATCCTCGGGTGACCTCTAATTTTATATCAAAATTTGAAAAAAAAATCGGTCCAGTAGTTTCGGAAAAAATGCGCGGACGGCGGACGGCGGACGGACAAAAAAATTTTTATTCGTTTTTCGAATTCTGCGCGTCTTGAAACGTGAAACCTCAAATTTTGAGAGGGGGTTGTGTTTTTGAATTTTTTGGTCGATCACAATGTTTCATTATTGAAAATAATAAACCAAAATAATAATTGATACTTGTCTATGAATGACTTAATAATGATGAAATGTGAAATGAATCAGAAAATCTAATGCATATGAAAGCAGCACAATAAAAATATTCTTTATATTTTTGTCCCCGATTCGGTGCCTAGTCCCACCCATGGGCGACTGCTCTATTCTAGACATCTATTTCCCCTTCTATAACTTCAGATGATCTCCTAACCACAAATCGTTGGAAATAATTATTCATTAGCCCACTCCGCTTTTATAAAATTCAATTCCATTCGTTATTTCCCGGATCTAATTAACTTAACCAGCCATAGGTACTCTTCCGCTCAGGTTTTTTTTTTTTTTCATTTCATAATTGGGCCAACAGACGCTTGTAGCGGTCCATGGCCTGCTCAATTCCCTTCGCCCAATCATCTCTGTTGGCTGCGTACATGATAAATATGCCATTTTTTCAAATCTTCTTTTACGTTAACTATCCGTCCTGCCTTCGGTCTTCCCCTAGACCTAATTCTCTGTAAAGCTCCATGATAAAGCCTGCTCGCTGTCCTCGCTTAATCCATTCTCAGGACACGTCCTAACCGTTTCATTTGCTGAACTCGAGCGAATTGGGAGATAGACAGATAGCTGTACATTGAGTAGAGGAACTCATTCCTCCAGATTAGGTCCTATTATCCACCTTACGTTTTTTTTTCTTTTTTTAATTTAGGAATTTAGGACTAGACGCTCACCGTTGATTCGAAATACCATTCCAAGAACGTGCTGTGTTTAACAATAGAGAAGTCGGATCATTTGAAGCCAGGAAGTACCAATAACTCCTTATAATAAAATTTGCCCATTCCCAAATTACAATATAAAACGGATTTTTTTAGTTCAATTGAATTCTCAGTATAAAATAAATATAAAACTTGCGAAATATAATTAACTAATCAATAAATTAAAAAATCTTGTTCTAACCTTGGTCCGCGTGGAGCTTGCATGTTCTCTTAGAAAAAATACTTTTGACTGTAAGTCTGTTCTCCGGTATGGGTTTCTACGAGCAACTAATGCTCATATACTAAAACTTTAAAAAGATGATTTAGGTTAACATGTTAATTAAAATAGTTTAAAAATAATTCTTAGTCACGATTATTTTATTTTTTCTAAAAATGTAGTACCCAGTGTTTAGCCAAACTTTGTAAAATTCGTATTTATTTATGTCTTTTGACATGTTATATAGGAATCAACAGATTATATATGAATAATATAGCTATTATCGTATATATATATATATATATATATATATATATATATATATATATATATATATATATATATACCTCTTTCCTCATGCATTCCACGTATAGACGAAACCTTTTTATTCTAATATACGATTTCTTATTTTTAAGATGTTCTATTGAGGACTTAATTAGTTAAGCAGTAAGACAGAGCTACTCCATAACTTACACTAATACATAATTATATTCACTGAAGACCTAATTGTTTGTCGTAAAATAGCGTTTCTTTTTAGATTGTAATCTTAATAATGCACAAGGTTTAAAGAGCTATTATTATTAATATACCTTTTTCTCTATTATCTAAGAAAGTTTTTAGTGACTTTCGTATTTTATTTTATTATTAGGAGAGTAATATATAATAGGAGCTCAACTTTACAGCTCTCCTATGTCGATTATTTTACAAATTATATAGCTGCTCATTGAAATGCATATGAGTTTATCTTCTTTAATCTGCTATTCTCCTAATACAAAATGATGTTTTTAGACTAAAAATGTGTTACGGGAAATGGTATTTATCTGGAGGTGGTAATTTGATGTTTCCTAGGCGATAGTAGTTATTTTTCGATCTAGTAATTTCCCCTTGAATACAATATCTTAATTTTTATATTATATATAATATTATTTATATTAAATTGCGATATAATTACAATTACTATGAAATAAAAGAAAGCACTATATAAATAACGTGCAATGGAAATATTTAAAAAAATTCAAATTATTGTTGGAGTTACATGAAGCTGGACTAGCTGAACATATATTATGGTTACAAATTGGCAATAAGAATAATTATATAATAATATAAATTTGCAATAAGGCGCAATGTATAATATAGATTTTTAAAGAAATTTTTCCGAACTGTCGTTGCGTTCAGTTTTTTCATGTCGATAAAAACAACTGATATACCATAACTTCTGTTTTTTTATAATAAGAAAGGTTCGTTTTCCAATGCTTCAATTTAACAAAAACAAACATCCATAAAGATAATGACCTAAATCTATACCGACCTCCTTTGCATTGTTTGATTACATATTAATTATTTTCTTTGAATATTTTGCAATTCTGCTTGTCAGACTTATTGTAATTAACTACTTAGAATAGAAACGGGTAATAATTTCGATATTTAATTACAACTCCAGACCGCTCTCAATTTGCGAACCGGATGGAATGTGTCCACAACACCACAGGGGACAAACACCATTCCGGGTGGTACTTAGTATGGACTATGTATCAAGTACTGAATGGCAGTTCTAGACCACCTATTCATTGTCCTTGCATATACATAGATCTGCAGAATGACCAGCGAATAACCGTTACATTAGTATCTTAATACCGTTTTCAAACGATCATAGTTTATCGTCTATATTTTGAAATGAAAAAAATTACATAACATCCTCATGGCTTAATTCAGAAAAAAAAAATCTACTTATTTATTTATCTTCAATTTTCTGAAGTAATGTGTCAACGACCTGATATAAAATAAAATATAATAATTTGTGATGTTTTATATGAAGTGGCTAATTATTAGATACTGTGTTTTTAGGGTTAATAGTACGTAAACACATTTTAATCTTTCTTAAACAATAATTAAAAATCTGAAACAATTTCCGATCTCCCGACTATCGATATACAAGAAGGATTGTGACATAGACATCATTGTTCAGCTCTTTTATTTTTACTTTCACTTACCTATATATGTAATATACAGTAAGGGTAAGTATTGCGATCGTGAAAATTTTCGAGTCTGAGTTCTCAACGGAAATATAAGTTTTGAGGTCTCCTCATTCCAAATAACAAAGTCCCGCAAAATGTACCTATGTGTGTGTGTGTGTGTGTGTGAACAGTCTAGCTTAAAAACAAAACGTTGTACGGAACTAAAATTTTGCATTCGAGATCTGTATATGTTTGGGATGTCCCTGAAACTTTTTCGTCAAAATTAGAAAACCAGAAGTGGCACTTTATATAATCGATGTAACACATTTTTACGATTTTCTCAAAAACAGCTATAACGATTTTGATTAAACTCTGGATATCATTGTATAATTAAGTGGTCTTTAATATCAATTAGGTCTTATCCTCGTTGATGTCCCTTTACTGGGCTTAAATGCCCAATGTTCATATGCGTCTTCCTCTAAAGTACCTTTAATATGGTTTATTTTAAATAATTAATCATCTCAACATTATTTAGAGTAGAAAAATGCTAAACTTTTGAAAGTATTTAAATAAAAATGCTTCTCCAGTTCGAAAATGAATCTCCGGAAATAATTGTCAGAAGGTATAGCGAAGTAAAGCAGAGAATTTTATAAAAAATAATATCTAATAAATAAAGTTCTAGAAGGTAAAATAGAGTGACGAAAAAATATAAATAATAATTTATAAAAACTATTCCAAAAATAAATTCTCTTAGTGAAAATACATAATACACTTACAATTAATATGACGACTTTTGACGATGGTATATTTAAAACAGCAAGTAACTGTATTTTGGAAAGTTTTCCAAGGATAAAAAATAAGAATTTAAAAATATGTAAAAAGTGATAGAGATTTAGTAACTTTCAAATAGAGATTTAGTAATTCTTAATCTATAGAGACTGGATTTATGAGTTTTAAGTAGACTGATGCCGTTACATCTAAGGTTTTTAAAGGCTACAATCGATATTATAGATAGAGTTTATGTTATTTTGACGGTCTTAATGAGTTTCTGTACTGATGAATATGACCGAAATTCAAAAATACATTGTTTAAAGTTAAGCTGCATTAAAAATACGCTTCTAACACTTCTTTTAATAGCCTAATTTTGCCAGGCAAGAATTGCTTTTTGAAGAAGAGCGGTAAGTGAAAATTGTGTGATGCGCTCACCAGATTATTCTCAATCTGATGAAAGATAAGATATCGTATTTATGGGAAGTTTCTCAGTCCTCTATGGCCCGAGAAGACCCGTCACTTATATAACAGAAAATTAATTTTCTGGCGAAATCTTGATTCGAATTAATAATTCAGGTAGTGCCATATTGAAAGAGATTAATTTAATAAATATAATAAGTATATCTGTCATAAATTAAAAAATAATAATCTTAGATTTAAACCGTAAATCAGACGCACTACAAGCAACAAAAGAGCTAAAACGATTTTAATGAGAAGTGGCTAAAGTCTTCTTCTTAATGCCCTATTAATGTATAATAACACCATACTTCCCCGAAAAGAGGCTGAACAATAAAATAAAATAAAATATTCAGAATTTTGTTCGAGAATAACTCGAAATGTAAAAAATTTTTAGTTCATTAAACCTACGAGTATTTGAAACCTTCCTAAATCCTTTCAAAATAGAAAAAAATCATCGAAATCGAAAAGAATCCTGTCTAAGTTACCAAAGGCATAAGGATAAGGCATCAAATGAAGTTTTTTTTTTTACATTTTGTTCGGTTTATATTTAGAAGAGCTCTATTGTGACTAATTTATGTTTGAAAAAAAATTATATATATATATATATATATATATATATATATATATATATATATATATATATATATATATATATATATTTATATATATATAAGTATAACATATAAATGAAACAATTTGTACCAACCGAAGGAGTAAGGTGGTTTTAAATATTTTTTTAAGGAGAAACCAAATTGAGATTGGAATTCCCACCTCGAAAAACCCTCTAATGGGAATTTTGGAACCTAATGATAACAAATTATTGCATTAAATTTTCACTGAGTAAGCAATGTAGGTTCAAATATTGTTTTAAAACAAGTTACGGAGGATTAACATATTTATTTGCCTATAACTCAAAAAGTATACAAATGACACTGCACAGTGTTCTTTTGTAAGTACATATAAAAGTGAAGGTACGAATATATAGGAATAGAAAAAATGTTGGAAACATTAAAATTCATTTACCTTTTCCTCAAATGTTCAACAACGATTATGGTCGAATTTCGACCACTTGCCGAAGATTAGTTATAATAAACCGGAAATTTTGAATAATAAATAGCAACTGGGGGAGGGGAAAGGAAATTAATGATTAACAATAAGTCCCTTTATAAAACAAAGGGATCGAAAAGCCGTCAACAACAATTGGCGTGTTATTAAGTTGAGATAGGGCTGCCAAGGGAACACAAAGGAGACGATTCCCCGACAATAGCTTTTATCCCAGTCATATAATGAGCAGCTGGCGGCTCTGGAACAAAAGTCCCTCTTTGATCAGTCTCCTGTTCCTTGAGGGGGAGGGGGGGGAGAAGTGGAAGTGAGGGGTACTGTAAGCCCTTCTGGAGCAATCTTAGCCCTGTTTGTGTATCTCGTCAGCGGAGTAATCTCTTAATGGTTCACATCATAAAGAACTTCTGAATCCTTAATTCCAGTAATTAAACAGTCCTTTAATAAATTAAGTTCAGTCTTTAAGAAAATCAATACGTCGCAAGTAACTCATCACTAAGCAGCCACCACCAAATTGTCAGCATTGCAATAGCCTTCTCACAGTCAATCATATTTTCCAAGAATGCACTTATTATACTTCGAGTCTAAATCGATTATCTCTAAATCCGGATATATCGGCAGCATTAAGCAGCAACGAATCAAACATAAAAACAGTGATAAAATTTCTTAAAAAACATAGGCTATTAAATAAAATATAAAAATAAATATAATTTTTATTTTATTGTTCTGTCTTTTTTTTATATTTATTTTAATATATTACATTTCTTATATGTTTTTAAATATATTTTTCATTTATTACTCTATCTATTAATAATTATTAATTCTCCTCTAAAGAGTTTACTAATATATATATACCGACACACAGGCATTGATGACCCTAGGGTTTTACGCCTTAAAGCCTAAATAAACAAACAAACGTAGCAAGTAATATTTCGAATATAATACGACCAATCAATTTGATTCCTCGACAAAAATCTGAATTTTACATCAAAATTAAAATAATATTTGACTGTAAATAAATACAATAAAAAAACTTTGGATATCGCTTACTTGTTGCCGAGTTCTTTTGTCACTCAGCCATACGGATTGGGGAATAGGTATTGCATGCAACTGAGTTAAAGTAAAAGCTACTTTAAGATTTTATAAGATGGAAAAATAATCGATTTTTAAGTTTGATAGCTCAAATTTATTTATTTTTTCTTTGGCATCTCTACCCCCTAGGGTTTTTCTATAATATAAATCTTCGGTTGTATTTCTTTCAATATTTTTTTTTATAATAATAATAAATTTATTTATTGAGCAATTAGCGAATCTCCTCTTCGGGATTAGGGTGAATGTGTGATTGGAGAAACCTCCCAGTGAAGGCACTCCTGACGTAACTCTTAATGCAGCAGATCCCTGCTCCAGAGGCGTTTCAGTCTCCTTGGTGGATTCTGTGGCAGTGTGTCTGTTAGTAATGTTGGACCAGTGGATTAGGATGTCCAGCTAAGGAGTCATGAAAATGTTTGTAATATTTTTAATTACATAATTCACTTGTCGTATTTGTAGGTCTTTTTCAATATTTTAACATTTTTTTTTTTTCAAATTCTATTATTACATTTTTTTACACGTGACCGCTTCAGAGCTGTCAAGGTAGCCTGAGTAAACTGGGAGTGTCCAAGCCTAAGGCGGTACAGCAAATTTTCTTCTCTCCAGGAACTTCTGAAGCTAGGGGGCCATTCACCACAATTAGGTTTCACTTCTGTCAATTTACACTCTTTGCTTTTCCATTCTTCCTTCTATTAAGTTAGTTGTGATTTCTTTGTTTGGTGTACTCAGTCTTCTAAGGCAATCTTTTTCAATCAAGTTACCCACGCTTTTTCTCCGCTTCCAGCCAAATGGGCAGATGAGCAAATCAGCAGAGCTTTTTCATTCTCTAAAATTCCGCTGTGATCTTGAACACAAATGAAGACTACTAAAGTTTCCTTGTTTTGTATCCCTCACCAAACGTTTAATATGATTATTGTGGCTCAAATTGTTGAATGAGACCCCGTAAGTCTTTTGAAACAATTCAAGCTAAAGAAACCTGATTGAATAAATGTGTTTAATCGATTCTTTAAAAGATATGTAACGATTTTTTGGGCAAACGGCTGGTTAGGTTTTCAAATTTGATACCTAAAGATATTCAGTGAGATCGCTTGAGTATTTTGGAATAATTTAACCTAAAAACACTGTTCTTTGATCATATAGAATGTGTTCAGCCTATTTGCTAAAAGATGTTACAATTTTTTAACCGAACGGTTGGAACAATTATTAAGTTTGATGTATTAAATTATCCGGTTAGATCCCATGAATGTTTTGAAACAATTCGAATTAAAAACAATGCTTGAAAAAAAAATATATCAATTCAGTAAAAAATATGTTGTGAGGGAAGGGTCGGTTCGTTTTTTTTTTTTTTTTACCTTTATTTATTTTATTTTCATAATTCCCATTTCTTTCTATTTGCTTTTCTATTCCTTTTTCATAAAAGTGTCTGATGATGAATACAATTTAAATGGTCCTCTCACGCTAATATCTGACCCGATCTGAAAGTTTAGTAGAACTTGGTCAGTGGCAGGAGAGCCGTTCCCTCGCTTGTCGCCGATCTTATTTTTTCTAGGTTCGTGAAGTTTCGATTCCAAGCCGAGGTCGCATATCTCAGGATACCCAGGATACTAGTCCATTATAATCATCGTTGGCGGGAACCTGAGGTCTCAGCAGGAACTCTAAATGTGACATTCCATTGAAGGCTAGGATCATCCAACTTCTCAAATAATCCAAAAGTAACATTGAGTTTTCTACTGAGCCTTACTCCTAGTTTACCTCCTCGCTCACTCACCCTTATTGTGTGCTCTTATAACTTGTATGTTCATGACAACAGAGCGAGTCGTTATTCTGAAATAATGATTGTGTTTTGCAATCGCCACTAGATGTTATCAACAGGTCGTGCAGAGGACTGCTCCTCTTCAAACACTCGCAGCAACTCATCCAAGAATAAATTCTAAAGGGAAGGTCCAAAGACAGAGCCCTATGGGCATCCCCTCTCCACGCTTTCTTCAACTTCGTAGAAGTTACCTCGTATCCTCAATCTGCGATCCTCTAGTTAACATCAGGGTATCTCAAACTTTAGTAGAATTCGTAGCAAAATAATATATATAAATAACCAATGAAATTAACGTTAGGAAAATAAATCTTTTTATTACCATAATTACTAATAATATTTTTTTATTGAGAAAAAAAAAATTTTTTCATCAATTAACAGCATTGAGTATTTAGAGTGTATGAAACACAATCATACCATAATGAAAGAGAAACAAGATTATAACAAAATAAAATAAAACTTGAAATAACAGAATACATCTAACATGAAACAACATTAAATAAAAAAAATTAAAAACACATTCATACTTATTTACAATATTTACAGTCAGCAGAGGCATCTCCGAGTCCGGCAGTTTCCCCCACGTGTGGAGGATAAGACAAGACTCAATGAGATCCCAGCGCTTTTCTCTCAGCAACATCACTCCATGGATGGGAATCCAGTGGAGACTAAGATAGGGCACTAAAGCCACATACGCTCAAGACTTGTGTGGAGATGCTGGCCTTTGGCAGGACTCCAGTGATGTATTTACATAAGATCTCGAGGCCACTGCCGCTTCAAACTTCGAGGAGGATTGTAGGGATGAATGGAACTGGATATGGATTATGCTAAGGGATTAGGATGATGGATTAGGAGAATCTAAGGCAATCTTTTTCAATCAAGTTACCCACGGCTTCTTCTCCGCTTCTAGCCAAATGGGTAGATGAGTAAATCAGCAGAGCTTTTTTTGGGAGTAAGCTTATTGGTCTTTAGGATGATTTTTTAGTGATGAGGATGATTATGGGGTGTTTTCACATCAGAGGAAAATGAGTTGTACGGAGTATACAGTTGTATAGGTATTTGAGGAATATGGGTGGACATTAGTTCAGTGTGAGGAGTGAATGTGTTGGATAGGTGTTCGGCAAATTCTCTAGTCTCATCTGACGAAGCCAAGGCCCCATCATCGCATCGGAGAGGGGGGGAGGAAATAGAGTTGTATTTAAGGATTTTTTTGGTCACTTTCCAGAGATTGCCATAATTAGATCTAAGAATTTTTTAATGGTAAAATTGGTTATATTTAATTACTAATGTTTCCAATTCTCCGAAGGATTTCTAATTTCTCAAAACAGGAAACAGGATTCCAAAATGAATTGCCATATGTAATAATGTCCAGTTATAGAGTTAGGAGTTTCTTATTAATTATTAAGTAACTACGATTTACATGTTTGTTCTTGGTTAATATCAATTTAGGTGAGCTGACAATGGAGCCGGTCAATGTGAAAACTTTCCCGCCGCAGTTTAATCCCACTCCCTTGTTAGCTGCAATTTACAGAACAAGTTTGGAACTGTACAAGGATTCTATTTTAATAGCAACTTTAGCAAACTCTGCTTTATAGGGGACCAAGAGGTTAAATAGTTGTCAAGATGGTGCCGATTATTTTTAAATGTGCCATTACACTTAGTTCTTTTAGAGTTAAAATAACAAAAGTGTACATAAATACACCTAAAAAAACAAAAACAAAAATTTTTTATGTGACTGTACACAAGACTAATAACTATAGATTGTAGAAAGCAGCCCAAATATATAGCTCAGAGATTGGGGTTGTGTGGTTTAAAAAAAAACTGATGGAGTAACGAAATTTCATTGCCTACCATTGATATAATTAATAGGATTTTGTTATTTTAATGGTCCTTATGTTTTGTCATCTGTAAGCTTTAATCTGAAGCTCTGTTAAAAATACATTTAAAAAAATTTATAATAGTCCACCATTGCCAGAAAATAATTTTTATTCAAAACAAAGCATTAAGTGAAAGTTGTGTGTTGCGCGCACCAGATTTCTATTACTGTATTTTGAAAGCTATTACACGTTCTATATCAACTTTGTGTTTTGTTTTTACTTGAAAAAAAAAATGAACCGCTTCATTGTTTTCAATTTATGAACACCAATACAACACTAATTATAAATAACTGCACAGTTTTTTGTTTTTTTCAATGAATGGCGGGACCAGAAAATTTAAACACAAAAAATTAGTCAATATAAAAAGTTTAAGAAAAAAGAAATTCAAACAGTAAATTGATTTCAATTCGATGCGTAATAGCGAGACCATCCTTGCGAAAAAAAAATTTGAAAATACTGTTGCTTGTTATTAATATATTAAATTAAAACAATTTCTAAAATCGCTAATTATTACCCTTGAGCATTTTTTAAAGGATTATTTTTATTTTCCTACCTATACTAGGTAAGGAAAGTATTGCAATCGGTTCAAATTTCCGATATGCGGTTTTCGACGGATCTTTTTGAAAGGTAATTAAATTACCAACAAAAAAAATACATCGGAACCGAACCAGTATTAGCGATGATACAGCTTATTCTATTTTTTACACTTATTTTATTACTTTCCTACCTATACTAGGTAAGGAATGTATTGCAATCGGGTCAAATTTCCGACATGCGGTTTTTGACGGATCTATACGTTTCAGAGCCTCCTGATTCCGAAAAAAACATTTTTAGCCATTGGTCTGTCTGTCTGTCTGTGCCAAGATTTTCTTGAGAACTACTGAACCGATTTCGTTGCTTCTTTTTTTATTTTATATGGTCTTGACTGCTGATACCCGTGACAGAAATTCGGTGCTCAATAGCTCGCGCGCATTAAATGAAAAACGTGTTTTTCTATAGACTGTAGAACGAAAACGGCTCTAACGATTTTGATGAAACTTTTCTATAATGTTCTAATAATTGTCATTTCAATTTACGTATATGGACTAAATTCCCGAGAAAATTTAGGAAAAAGAGTGATAAAGAAAAGAAAAATGTTATGAGGCCTAACTCCCTTAGTATATATTATACTGTAAAATTTATAATAAAACATTTGAAAGGTAATTAAATTACCAACAAAACTAAAAAAAATCATCGGAATCGAACTATTATTAGCGATGATACAGCTTATTCTATTTTTTACACTTATTTTATTACTTTCCTACCTATACTAGGTAAGGAAAGTATTGCAATCGGGTCAAATTTCCGACATGCGGTTTTCGACGGATCTATACGTTTCAGAGCCTCCTGATTCCGAAAAAAAATATTTTTAGCCATTGGTATGTCTGTCTGTGCCAAGATTTTCTTGAGAACTACTGAACCGATTTTGTTGCTTCTTTTTTTATTTTGTAGGGTTTTGACTACTGATGGCTGTGACAAATTCGGTGCTCCATGCGCAATAGCTTGAGCGCAATAAATGAAAAACATGTTTTTCTATAGACTGTAGCGCAAAAACGGCTCTAACGATTTTGATGAAACTTTCCTATAATGTTCTAATCATTTGTCAGTCTTTTCAAATGTAATGAAATTCCCTACAAAGCCATATAAAAATCGTTCATTTTGGACAACTATTAACGAAGTTACAGCTATTCAATTTCCAATGTAAGATTACGGGTTCATATCCTGGTGTCAGAAAGTGGTGAATGAGAGAAAAAAGATGACTAAGTAAAAGTAAGATAATCTGTTGCCCGCATCACACAATCTTCACTATTTCCTCTACTTTTAACATAAGAGATTGTTTGACAACAGTAAGCTATGGCAAAAAGTTTTTGATCAACAATATTAGAGAGTATTGAAATTTTTACACTGATCTACCTTAAGCCGGATTACATTGCTTTAGTTTATCAAATAAATCGTATTCAAATCTTTTCTTTGATAAATTTTCAGGAAAATAAATCTAGTTAAATGTTTCTTTGTTTTTTCATTAACATATGTAAAGATATAATTTTTTTTTCTAAAATAGGTAGAAAAGTCGTGTGTGAGGACACACCAGATTTTTTTTTTAGTTTGATCGCTCTAAATATTCTACAATCTTTACGAAACAAGATATCTAAAATAATATTTTTTTAATTTTAAATATCAATTTTAATGCTATATGTAATAGGATAATAGATTAAATTATAAAGCAGTTGTATATATCTTAGAGACAATAGTAAAAGAAGTCCAATCGAAAAAGTCTTCTATCATATTCAAATTAACCGTTCTTTTCGACTATATCAATCACCTCAAACACCTGTATGAACGACAAAAACAAACAATCCCCCATTGCGTTATACAATTTATAGGTTTGGGTTGAAAAGGGTTTAATTCCGTAGTCCTTTGGAAAGATCCTAATGTCAATATTGAAACCGTTAGTCTCAAGATCAAAGAAAGCTCTCACTTACTCTTATTCAAACATCAAACAGCCTCCTCTTATTTTATTGATTTAAGTCATTTTTTTTTCAGCTATAATTCAAATTTAGACTGCTGTGAGTCCTAGAAAATATTTTAAACTTCATAAAATATTAGCTTGTGTGCCTCAGTAATTTTAACGAGCAATTATTGGAATTTAAGAATATTTATTTGGATGAATTAAACTAAATTATTACACTCTTTCATTGTATATACAAGTATAGTCCATGGCATAGACTCTGTTTTATCAAATTATTAATATCTGCCTGAAACTTCGTGGATAGCTTCATCTCACCGTAACCTACAACTATTTTATTTACGAAAACTCTTCGAATTAGGGTGTTTTCATTCTGGAGATCGGCAAACTTTGTCTATTTAATTAGGTACTAAAAACTTGTAAATACCCATTTGCTTTCAAATCGGATCGTAAAATAATTTGATCTCAAAATCGAGAGAAAAGGTGGACTACAAAAATATAATATCTTACGAACCTAATAAACTAGAAAAAGTTTGCCGATCTCCAGATTAAAAACGCTCTAATTTCAAGAGTTTTCGTAAATGAAATAGTTGCAGGTTACGATGAGATGGAACTATTTACAAAGTTTCAGACGGATGTTAAAAATGTGATAAAAAGGGACTGTACCATGGACTTGTAATGTACGCCATGTTTATTTTCTTTTTCTTCACCGGATAACTGTTTCATATTTTATTTCAAACACATTAAAGATATGAACAATTATCTACATTAACAGTTTGAATGATTCTTTATCATTTAGATTCTTTTTCAACGTCCTGAAAGTTTTGTTTTCATTTTGTAATCGAATGTAAATGATACAGTAATTGTAATACTTGTAATTTTTATTCACAACTGTCATAATAGTAATGGCAATCAGTGAATTAGATGTTCATTAAAAAATATATGGGGAGCGGATTAGCTCAGTGAGTTAGACATAGAGCTGCCGAAACTCATGATCCGGCTTCGAATCCAGCTGATGTCAAATATTTTTTCTTCAGATATAGATTGACCCTGGGGTCGAAAGATTCTCTAGCGGCACAACCACCCTCTGTGATCCTGGCCCTATAAACTTCGGAAGGATGAACTCACCTCACAACTGTTGGCATTAAAAGAGTACTAACGAAGTACTGAACCCAAATCCCTTCATGGGTTGTAGTGGTACAGGTTTTATTTTATTTTTGTTTACAAAATATAGTCGTGTGAGAGGCATGAGGCGCAACATTACGGCACGACCTCCTGGTATTATATCTACATTAATTGTTACGCGATGACGTCTCTCATCCAGCTTCTCTTTAACCATCTACGGGTTTGTGTGGATGCGGTCATGTCATTTATGACTATATTATGGTGTCCTTGTAATGGAATCGTCTGTTATGGAATGTGTTCGTTAACTGTCGCCATAGGAAGGTCAGTGTGTAAGGTTATGGTTTTATAAACCAGTATTGTACACTAGTACTCTTCAGGGTGCCTCAGTTTTTAATGGCCAAACTCTGGGGGGGGGGGAGGAAGAGGGATTGATTCTATACCCAATTTCCTACAAAAAAGTTTATTTGATGCTTGGGGCGATCCCAAACGGAAAAGGAGTTATGATCAGTTTTATGTTTTCCTTGAGGTTGTTACGTTTTTTATTGAATAACAAGAATTTGCTCAAAAAATGTTCAAAATAATTAAGTCCTAAGTACAACATCGTAAAGTAGACAAGATTTTATAAAGAAAAAATTGATTAAATTTACTGAGGTCGATGACAAAGGAACTTTCAGGTCTCATAGGGCCGCTTCTAAAATTACAGTACCTATACACTCATAGAGCCCGTATTAAATCTGCTGAAAGTTCCTTATATCATTGACCTTAGCAAATTTAATTACTGTTTTCTTTATAAAAACTTGTCTACTCTACGATGGTATACTTTGGATTTAATTATTTTGAACAGTTTTTGACCAATCCTTTGATATTCAATAAAAAAACATGACCACCTTAAGAAAAACACAAAATTTATCTTAACTTCTTTTTCGTTCGCAATCGGCATCTAATGGACTTTTTTGTTGAATATTTTGTGTGGAATCGTCACTCTGGTATGGACATTATGGACTGAGGCACCCTGTATATTTACATTAGAAACAATTTTAGAGTGTATTATTGATAAACGTTTATGTTTCTCGCTCACAATAATAAAGACCAGAAAAGTTTTATTAAAATTAATCAAGATTCACTGTAAATTAATTTTAAAATATAATATTTAAAATTATGAAACATTTTTCCATTGATATTGTAAGTTAATATATAGAATTTTCTTTTGTTTTAACTTTTTTGCGACATCGTTAATGGATTAAGTATGCCATTTTAAATTTAACTTAAATTAAATTTAGTTTAATATAAAAAGTATTCTGAAAGCAAGAGTTGCAGGCCAACTCATTTAGTGTTTTTTGGGAAGAGGGGGCGAGAAGAGAGGGATTTTTAACAAAATACTTCTGAGTGAACTTTAGCCTACAAATAATAAATTCTTATTATTTCGAAATGAACTTGAACCAGGGCGGGTAGGACTACATTTACAGTGATAATAAAAGGGCTCTCAAGAAAATACAAGAGAAATATTTCAGGAGCGGTAATCATGGGCCAAATCAACATCTCTCTTCTCCATCGTTTTCTCTTTAACCCTTTATCTAATTCTAAATACAGCAATGTCTCAATGGTTTCTTCTTTAGTTCAATTAAGAGATTACATAAAACAATAAAAAATAATGCGAATTTTTCATTTATGGTATTAGTGAACTTTGCGTTTTAAAAAGAAATTAAACAGTAGAAATCAACAAACACCTTATTAATATTATAATAATTTAAATTTGAATTTGTTAAGATCGGCTGTCGACATTAAACGATTATATTAATCCGACTTTTGTATATAATTAATGTAGATTATATATATTTTGGTTTATTATTTTCGATAACAAAGACCAAAAAATTAATAAAAAAAACTTAACCCCCTCACAAAATTTGAGGTTTCACGTTTCAGGATACGTAGATTTCGAAAAACGAATACAAAATGTTTTTTTCCGTCCTCCGTCCGCTCATTTTCTCCAAAAATCCTGGACCGATTCTTTCAAATTTGGATATAAAATCAGGGCTCACCCGAGGATGATCCTCCTTCATCGACATTACTATCCGCCTTTTAGTTTCAAAATGTTCGACAAAAAACCTGCGTTGCTATAGACTGTAGCGCCTAAACGAATGTACCAATTTCAATGAAACTTCGCTAAAGTCATTTTCTTGACGCCCTTTAAATTTATCTATATAACATACATAAACGAAAAAACTGGGAAAAAGTTACGAGGGATGTTAAAATTAAATTCCGAATAACTCAAAAAGTATACACGTTTTTTAAAACTGAATTTCTTAAGAAACTAAAACAAATTCGTTAAAATCGGACAATTAGGAGCAAAGATGTGGTCTCTAGTTTTTGTTTGGATGTTCTACTGCAAAGGTTATATCCTTTGTTTTGGTTTTTGATTTTTGAATGTGTTACTGAAGTAATGCTAGTTTTTTTTAGCATATTACTAATGATTAAAAAAAAAATTTTGTCCAATAATTGGAACCACCTTTTATTTATTTTTATTTTTAACGAGGAAGGTAATGTTACCTTAGATGTATAATTGTTTAGAAATAATTAACCATTGTGAAATAATTTGCAGCGTTTTTAAATTTATTAAATTTTAAAAATAATAACAACACTAGCCCTACAGATTAATCAAATAGATGTATAGTAGAACATCGCTTGTGAACAATTAGACGTCTACTTTGTACCAGTAACATTTACATGTTCTACATAATAAAGTGTCATTGTACTCTAAACATGAAGTGGTAATTCTGGAGTAAATACCAACATTGCATTAGACTTCGCAAGTACAACCTCTAGTCTACATTAATGCGAATTTGTGGCTTCAGTTCTGGTGGTGTGGTAATAGGTGAAACGTTTATTGCTAAGTTATTTCAGAGCCTAATGTATTTAATTGTTATCTTCTAATAATGGCGTATTAATTAAATAATTAATGGCAATGAATGTTTTGATTGTTTTTTTTTATCTAAATAATTTGATTTCTAATAACTTTTAAGTTTATGGTAATTGTGGTGAACAAATAAAAGAGAAAATAATAAAAGGAAATTGAGTGTGTAGATGATTTTTAAACATTTTTGACAAATATATATAATTTAATATATATATATATATATATATATATAAATAAACTTACGCAAGTACTTACGGAACATGGGAATACAAAACAATATCTTAAAAGATTCAACATTATACAAACAGACTTATGTGATGAAGACGGACAGGTTCAAAATTTTAAACATATAATATATGAATGTAAACGATTTGACAGACAGCGATTTGAGTTAATAAAAAGCATAATTATCAAAAGAGGAAATTGGCCTGAGACGGAACAAAAGTTATTTACTGAATTCAAGACAGACTTTCTTAGATTTATTAGATCGATCGACTTCGACTTACTAACCAGGGATGGGCAGCGTGGGCTATTTCTTTTTGGCTTTGTTGGATTAACTTTGTGTGTTTATTCTTTGTATTTTTGTTTGTTAATGTATATAAATTTGAAGTAAAAATGTATATCATGTGAAACTAGAAAAAAAAACAATTGTAAACAAATGTAATTCATGTAGTATGTCTTTAAGGCATGGAGCATGAAGGGAAATCAAATAAACGATTAAAAAAAAAAAAAAAAAAATATATATATATATATATATATATATATATATAAGGGAAGGAAACCCTGAAAGAAAACTCTGGTCCTCCAGTTTAGGGGTTATCATTTCAGTGACTCAATGATGTAAAATTTATTTTGATAATAACAGTCAGAACAGAGGCTCTGATTCGGAAGGATTTACGGAAAGAGACTCTGGAAACCAACATGGACCTGACATTTTGGAACATGGAATGTACAATGTTTATCAAGTAAGAAACAGAAAGTGCAAAAAGAAATTTCTAGGACTCAGCTCGTTATTCTCACGGAGTTCAAGCTAAAAGGAAAAGAGAAAGAATGGTTGGAGGATTATGGTTGACCTCAATCTCTGGGGCAGATGTGTGATGATTATAGGGATGTATGCACCGGGAAACCACGAACCTCAGGCGAGCAAAGATGTTTTTGAGGAGATATTGAGGGAAACCTTGGAAAAAGTGCGGCCTAATGCAGAGATCATCCTTGCGAAGGAATTCAATGCGAGAGTAGGAAAATCGGCAGCAGGGTGGTTGGACGCTTTGGTGAAAGGATCGGTGACGGACAATGGTAGGAGGCTCATAGATATCTGTGAGTATTTCGATCTACAAATCCAGAACACTTTTTTCAGACATAAGGGGATTTATCAAACCGGATAGAGCAAGCGGGAATTCTAACCCTTGATGGATTATTGCATTACGAGGCAAAGGTGCTCTTTTAAAGTAGAAGATGTGAGGATCTTCAGAAATGGGGGTGTGGCAGTGACCATTATATGTCTAGAGCAAAGAATCTTCTCTAAATCTTCCCCTGGAAGATTTATGGAACTATACAGGAGAAACGGAATACTCTTGTTTTGGACACCCCAAAATACAAGTTACAGCTTCTCGGAGATATGGGTGTCAGAGATGAGGTTGGAAGAGAGGATAGACTTTTCCAACGAGCGAACAGCGAAAAAAGCCTTCTAAGCCTTTTCATGCTATGGTAACTCTCTTTAAGATATACTTGCACGAGGCAGCAAAGCTGTGGTACGAGTAATGAGGGGACGCTGGGCCATTTATTCATGACGAGCCATTGCTGTCCTTCTTTTTCGCTGATGACCAGGTTGTGTTTGCGAGAAGGAAAGTCTATCTCGAAGTAATGGTGTTTCAGCTGAAGGTCTGTTACGAAACAGCTGGATTAAAGATCGATTTCGAGAAGACCGAATACATGGCCATAGGCGATAACTATTCTGATGCACTTCTAGTGAACAAAGAGACCTGTAAAAAAGTTAATATTTTCAAGTACCTCTTATCTCGACGCTACAGGGTGGTCTGAACATAACGTCAGAACGAAGGTGAAGCAAGCCCGTAAGGCTACTCGAATCCTACATCCAGTTCTCTGAAACACGCAGCTTTCCACCCAAGAACAAGCGTTGAATATTTACAGGTATAGTGGAAGCTATTCTTACTTACGCCCAAGACACTGGATAAAATTAAGAATGAGGTAGTTCGACATAGAATGGATGTGGGTACAGCGGTTAATGAAAAGATCGGAGCACGCTGCCTAAGACGGTATGGCATGTGAGAAAAATAACGGAGGAATGTTGGCCGATCCGAGTCCTGGATTGGGTTCCTCCAGGGAAGAGAGGGCGTGGACTGCCCAGAAGCAGGTGGTTGGAGAGGGTCCTGGAGAAAATGGTGGTTTGAAGTCTGGAGGAAGATGATTGGCGAGATAGAAGCACGTAGAGCTCTGCGCTGACTATATGAGGCAACCCTTAGATGGAACGCCTATAAAATAAAGTAAAGTATATTTTTTTATTAATTTCCAGCTTGAACAATATTCTTGAAGTTTGAATAAATTTCGAAGGTATGTACGAACGGTTCTTCGTGTTTTTCCTATAATTATAATGTATTTTCTCAGTTTTTAATGAAATAATAAAATCGATTTTTATCTTTTATTCAATAAAAATATAAATAATAGATGATAAGTATTATATAATTAAGTAACGTCGATCTACTGCTCATGCTTTTTTTATGTATTAACTTCGACACACAAAGTTGATACCAGATAAAAAATGCAACGAGATACATCTACGTACACAACAACATGGTAACACAGCTATTCTAAATAATGAAGGATATAAGTTCTAAAGCAAACAACACCTACGTTAAAGAGCTCATTCGGAATTCAAATTCAGGAAGCTGCTTCCGAAAAGAGGATTACATTATACCTCTTCCCTATTAGCTATTCAAAAGGATGGGGGCGAGAGGCTAATATATTTCCAAGTTGCTATGCTCTCAGATTATTTTCAAAGTGCCTTATTCGTTTAACCTTTCATCTTTCAATTTAACTATGATCGCAGTTTTAAATTAATATACATGGAGTATTCAACAAAATACAAACATACAGCACTCTCAAGACTACCTATAAATGATGAACCCACCATATTTTTGGCCAGTTTATTTACTTTGGGTCATCAAGTATGAAATCATTTATCATGTGCAATCTAATACGAAAATTTGAAGAAGATTTACTTAATACAGTACCTCACAATCGCAAACTATTTTACACGAATAAACATTGAAGAGGAAATAACTAACACTAAGGACTATTGGGCAAAAATGAAAAGAACTTAAGCCATAGAATTATTCACATCCTGAACTAAGCAATTTTTAATTACCGAAAAACATGATCATGAACTTTTTAAAAAGACTTAAATACACTTTACTTCCTCATTTGAGTTGCCATTACGCTTACTGCGCTTAGATAGAAAAATATATTCCTGCTCCAGGCAGGATTTTTGTAGTATAAATTGGTTTCCAATGGGTATCAAACCACTCTAAGCTCTTTGGGAATGTAGAGACAGATATATTGGCTAAGAAAGAATCCAACATTCTTCAACTATCAATTAAATATGATTCTGAAAAACGGGCAGCAAATGAAGATAACACAAAATATATAAAGGAGCATTACTCAAAATGTAAGCAAAGGGAGTTCCTTGTAAATACGAAGAATACAAAGCAACCTTTGCCTGAAGGAAAATATGTTACTTCCTTCAGGATGCTTCAGGATATGACTACCTTCAGAAGTAGTTCCGAACTCGAGTCACAGTAAGCTCAATTAGCTCCTTACGCTATGAAGTAGTAAGCTCACCATCTTCAAGTAGGTCCTGTCATGGAAGACATAAAAAATTCACTGGGTTTAATAGAGAAATGCTTGAGAAAATCTAGTTAATAAATACAATTGCAAGAAAACATGACGGCATATTGAAATCAACTATGGTTTAATTAATTAAGAAATAGGGTTAAGTTTTTGAATTTTTTGTTCGATCTTAATGGTTCATTATTGAAAATAATAAACCAAAAATACTTAAACATCGCGATATCTTTACTAATAGTGCTTTGATTGATTGATGAAACTTTCTTAATTTTTTTAGAAAATTTAAGCACCTTTGAAACATCTACACTTTTTGAATATTCGGAATCTAATTTTATCAACCCTCGTAACTTTTTTTCTAGCTTCTAAGTATGTTATATAAATAAATTTAAAGGGCATCGAGAAGAAGAGTTTAGTGAAGTTTTATTGAAATCAGTACATTCGTTTAGGTTTTTTTTTTTTTTAGAAAAATCATCTTTATTCTGGGACTAGGTCCCTTTAGAATAACAGTATTGTTCATATATATTAACTACAAATCTGGTCAAAAGACTTATTACAATAAATAATGACAAAATGCATATAATACATTAAGTATTAATTAAGCTCTTAGGATAAATTAACGAGGACAGTTTGGTAATAGGGGTTCAGTACTACAATATTGGAGCTAAAATAATTGCATAATAATCACTGAATGAAATTATAAAGGAAAGTAAAATCTATTTTAGATTTTTATTTTAGGTTCTATAGTCCACCGCAACACAGGTTTTTCGGTAACCATCTTGAAAGGAAAATACGGATGGAAATGTCGATGAAGGATGGTTATCCTCGGGTGACTTATTGAAATAGTGGCAAAACTATTATATTAATTAATAAAAGGCAATATTAATAATATTAATTAAAGGCAAAACTATTTATGACCGCCGCCCCGGATCATCTCCTTCTTTTATAATGTAACGGTCAACTGTTAAATATTCAAAAAATTGTAATTCGTTTTTCGAATTCTACGTATTCTGAAACGTAAACCATCAAATTCTGAGAGGGGATAATTTTTGAATTTTTTTTCGATCACAATAAATCATTGAAAATAATAAACCAAATAACTTTCCATATTAAAATGACATTTTACACAAATAGCCATTTTAATGCCTGCTACTTAATTTGAAACAGATTCTTTACACTACATTGACCGTATAATTCAAATCACTGGTACTATCACTTGTGATTTATGATCTACGTTGTTATTTCGCATTTTGTTAGTTACGGTAGTGAAGATCTCATTTGTATACTCCGTTTTCCATTATTAGGAAACCGCTGCACTGAAATATCTATATTAACTTATCTATCTAACTTATCTATATTAACTTCTTCCATAATACTATTAAGAGTTATACTACTGATAAAAGAAAACCGTTACGAAAAATATTAAGTGTTAAATATTTATCCAGTTGACTAAAACAGCATTTAATAACCATTGGATTTTGAATACATGAATATTAAAAGTGTCAAGCTGCTGCGGAATCCCATTGACTTATCGAGAGAATACAACGCTGAATATGTTCATATCTTTCTTATAATATGTTCATATTGGTTTTTTTCTTCAAATTCTCTATCATACAAGATAGTTTTCTAACAATTGTATATGAGAGAGCACTGAGAGTAGTGGTAAGAGGTCTCCACCCTTCAACTCGTTCTGATGAAATCAAAGAAGAATTGATGGCTTTAGGCTTCAATGTCCGCCAAATCATCAATGTTTATAAAGACAATAAAGAGCTAAAAAAAAAATAATAATAATAATCAAGAGCTACTTATACGAATAAAGAGCTACCAGGCACAAATAACAAAATAGCACTACCAGTATTTTTTGTGGGCCATTCGTCATAAATATTTATAGACTTAATCGTTTGTACTAAACTGAATAGTGGTTGAAAAACCATACAATAAAAAGAGATAGTGCAATACCATAATAATTTCATCTCTTATCTGTATTGTATTGAAGATGCTGATGTGTGAATTGAAATATATTCCAATAATAAAAATATATAAGAGTCAGTTTAGGGAGAGGTGGATTTAAATATTGCCAACATAAAATATTAAAAATAAATGTCAGATAGGTAAAGATCTGAAAGGGGTACTTGCTGAGACCAGGCCGTGGGATGCAATATAAGAGAATCTTAAGATAATATTTTGGCTATTTGAAATATCAAAATAAGAACCAGACTGTTTTCAAATTTCTATAGACCTGGACGTCTACAGAAGGGATAGTCCCTCCAAATAACAAAACATAGACTAATATAAAAGACCGAAAAACAAGAGTGAGATGAAAATATTTTTAAGAGCTTGCAGGCTGGATGTTCAATGCAGCGAACAATTAAGCAGTGTCTAGCAAGAAATGAAAAACTGAATCGCTGGGAAAATAGGAACAGTCGAGAAGATACATCAAGAGGACATTAACGCCACCAGGGACACGAAGAAGCAATAAGCAATTTTAGCCATCTACAAAATAATACAGGGATTAGCAATACCCACATCAGCATCCTCAATGCTATATTTACAATGTATTCATGGTATTTAAAATCGATAATAGACTGTTTTGATTAATCATGATTTTTAGACTTTCTTTTTGGCATGCCATCATTTAGATATGCTAAATAAATTAACAGCACGATACCTTTAGAAAATAATCCGATATAAAATCTAATTCAATATAATATATAACAGCCGAAGGTACCCACTTTGTTTTTTCTATTTGTACAATTTTGTTATTCTAAAGGGACTTTGTCCCGGAATAAGGTTTTCTCTTTCACTCCCTCTCTCTCTCTCTCTCTCTCTCTATATATATATATATATATATATATATATATATATATATATATATATATATAATATATATATATATATATATATATATATATATATATATATATATATATAAACGCTCCCGTGTCTCCCACCACTACACTGAGTTAGGGTGGCTCTTCCCTTCCTTAAGAAGACAATATTTCCTAGGCACTTTCCTTTATCAAATCATTACCAATCATCGTCGTTCTTATGCCTATAACCTTCTCCAATTTAAGTTCTCATTCCCTTACTACAAGATCCCGACCCTCTGACCTATACATCCCTTCTCATAGATCTGCCTCATTCCAAAATTCCTTTATAGCCCGCTCTGCCAACTTTTGGAATTCCCTCCCGATCAAAATTCGACATGCCCCTTCCCTATACACATTCAAAAACCTGCTATTCCAATTCCTGTTCCAAAAACAGTCAGATACCAGCTAACTATTAATATTATATATGTATTGTGTAGCAATCATATAATCATAATACTAGGTAAGAGATAGTACATACATTTCCTACTATCGACGTAGCAATTTCAATACATACATTTTTTTTTATTCAATTATAATTAACTGTTTATTTTTATATATATATATATATATATATATATTCAAGTAAAGTGTTTTTTTTTTCTTTTATGAAATGAACTCATTGTATCTCTTTTTCGTTCTTCATTTCTCAAAGTGTATGTTTATGTTGTTCAACCCTTATATATAATTTTGTTCATAGTTCAAGTGATGCGTTCATAGTTTTTTTTTTTTTTTTTGTCTATAAAATATATAATTGGGCCTGTCAATAATAAGGTAGTTTTAATTGTTTTGTTCATAATTTTAAATGCTCTGTAGATAGTTTTATCTGTATTGTATATAGCTTGTGCACCTAAGGTTTTCTTTACCTTTTATTTTCTTTTATCAATTTTATTTATTGTTTTAAACGTTTAGGCCAGTAATATTCTATTATTTTGTACATTATTGTTATTCTGAAGGGACTTAGTCCCAGAATAAAGTTTTTTTTCTATTTATCTATATATATATATATATATATATATATATATATATATATAATAGAATAGAATAGAAAAATCATCTTTATTCTGGGACTAGGTCCCTTTAGAATAACAGTATTGTTCATATATATTAACTATAAATCTGGTCAAAAGACTTATTACAATGAATAATAACAAAATACATGCAATACATTAAGTATTAATTAAGCTCTTAGGATAAATTAACGAGAACAGTTGGGTAATAGGGGTTCAGTACTACAATATTGGAACTAAAATAATTGCATAATAATCACTGAATGAAATTAGAAAGGAAAGTAAAATCTATTTTATAGGTAAAGCATTGTAGTGATGGAATATAAAAATTAAAAAAATTATAATAACTGTTAATATGTAGGGAAAGAAATTGTAAAAACTAAAACAAAAAAAAATATAAAAAAACAAATAATGATTTTTGTTAATATTTTGTTTGAAATAATAATAATTGTTGTTGTTGCAATTATATATATATATATATATATATATAAATATATATATATATATATATATATATATATATATATATATATATATATATATATATATATATATATATATATATATATAATTAGTATATTTTTAAATAGATTATTTCCCTTCAGAAACCGATAGAAATAGAAATAATATTATAAGAATATAATAAATGCACATAAATTTCTGGAATCCTATATAAATCCTATAGTTACAAACAAAGCATATTTCAGTTACACCTTCAAATTTACCAATTATATCAAACGGTCATTTTACTTATTATTGCTACATTTTCAATTTATTGTACAGTTGATATATCCCTGTCATATTTTGGTGGGTTGAATATTTTCGTTCACCCATAACCTTTTCCTTTCCTTTCAAAATATCAATTATTGCAAACTCATTATTTAAGTAATTATTTCTAGTCACACACTAATCCCCTGAAGCTTAATGGCCTGAAACAACCTTTAGATAAGATTTATTGCACATCACATTAAGAGCCTAGGCTAGGGAGGAGAGGAGGAGAGCCGGAGCGATCTCGAGGGGAACCGTGAAGCGGAACCGAAGCAACAAGTAGGTCTCATTACCTCCCTCCCGGCCCACCTCCATCCCACCTCCCGGCAAATCCTCTTCTTTGTGTTCCGCCTCAGCCTTATTTTCGGAACAAACACTCCCTTAGAAATTGTAAAGTGCCACCGACCCGAAAATATACCTGCAAAGGCAGACCGCTATCTTGTACTATATTAGCATGCGAGGGGATACAAGCTGTCTTCCTAATATTAGGGATTGTTTTCTCTTAGCCTGTAAAAGAACAGTTAATTCCATTTTGCAGCATGATTTTTTGCAAGCAATTTAAGCCATATACAGGGCCACAGAAAATAAATATGAGACCAAGTTAATAGAAGTTGTAAAATAATTGATTGCCGAAGATTACTTGAGGCTTTCATAAGGTAATGATCAACTAAAGAGTAAACATAGTTTAAGTTTATTTTGCGTCAGATAATTTTAAAAAGGAACATTACTAGTATTCTTAGGTGGTCTATTGATGCAAGATGTGCAATCTATCAAAATGACAACTTAAACACGAGCATACTTTTATATAATATTTACAGAATCCATTAACTCAGGGTAACTCCAAGCCGAGCCTTTCTCCCCAATAGTGTAAGGAAAGGCAGGACCCCAGGAGATCCCAGCGCCTTTCAGTCAGTTGCATTACTGGTATTAAGGACCAGTAGATGCTGATCAGAGGTGCAATAATCATTCATGGCTTGAGTAGATAATGTGGCCATTGCCAAAACTCCAATATACGCTTAATCACAAAAGATCTCTGGGCCACTGCCGCTTCATCTTTCGTGGAGGATTGATGGGATGAGTGGAACTAGATAGAGATTGTGTAAGGGATTTTAATAAAATTTTTTTTTTTTTTTTTTTTTTAAATTTCTTTATTGAGTATTATAACAATCTGTCTGTTCGACATTGGTTATAGTGAGGTAGGATGACATTCATACCATATGTACAAAAAAATAAAATAAATAGAACAAAATAATAATCAAAAGTATATACAATAGACAGTAAAATAAAATAACCTAAAAAATAAGAAAATTAAAACTAAGGAAAAAAAAAAAATAAATAACATGCATACCTATATTTAATAAAATTAAAGGAAAAAAAATAGGATATTGTTTAAAATTATTCATTCTTCGCCACCTAACCCGAAAAGCCGTTCCTTTTTTTTACTCACATCCATAATGATATCTCTTTACTTTCGTTCTACTTCAGAACGTTCTACTATTAAAATGATTCCAAAACCTTCCAAACCCACCCAAAATCCTCATCCAAATCTCATAGTCCTATTGCACTCCTACCTATAATGGGAAAAATATTCGACAAACTATTTCTTCTTAAAATAAAGCCAATCCTTGAAAGTCAGGAAGTTATACCGAACCACCAGTTTGGCTTTCGTTCGTACCATTCCATCGTACAACAATGCCATCATACAGTGAAATCTATCTCAGTCACCTTCGAGAATACTGCTCAACGATATTCCTAGACATTGAGAAAGCGTTTTATAGCGTCTAGCACAAAGGTCTATTATGGAAAATAAAACCGCACATTCCTTCTAGTTACTTTCTTATACTTCAATCTTTCTTCCTCGAGAGCTTCTTCTCTATTCCTCTATTTCTTCCTTTCTCCCTCAACTTGTGGGTTTACCACAAGGTATTGTTTTTTAAGACCTCTTCTCTTTTTTCTCTACACATCTGCACCATAGCTCCACGCTCTATAGTTTCGCTGGTGACACTGCAATTATTGTACCCCACAAAAATCCTACTGTTGCTTCAGTTGCCCTTAAAAATCACCTTCACGACCTAGAAAAATAGTTCAACAAATAGGGAATCAAAGTAATGGCGGCAAGTCGATCCATGTTAGCTTCTCCCTGAGAAATATTTCGTGCCCTGTTGTTTTAATGGACAACAAACCTCTTCTCTCAAAAATTCATGTTCGATATCTCGGACTAAAAACTCATCTGAAACATACACACCAAATTTAAAAAAAACAAAACAAGAACTGGCCAGACAATACAAATAACTGTCATACCTTTTGGACTACAGATCTGCTCTCAACTTCCAAAATCAGCGATTAATCTAAACCACCATACTACGACCTATTTGGACATACGGAGGAGAACTTAGAGGTTCCGCTAAACAAGTCCACACAAACAAAGTACAAACTGCCCAGTCCAAAATACTTCGACAACTCGTAAATTCACCCTGATATGTTTCAAATCACACCATACAGCAACATGATTATTTCAACAATAAAAATCTACATACATAATTAATACACCACATTCCACACTTCAACTACTAATCACCCTAATCCACTTTTTCTCTCTGTTTCTTCCTTCCTGATACCAGGGGAACCTCAAAGAAGACTAAAAAGGCAGTGGCCTCGGGATCTGCTGACAATATGAACAAATTTTCATGATATAGCAGACAAAATGAACGACAGCACATTTGCTAGATACGTCCAAAAACGCAGTTGTAAATATAATATAAAATTAAATAAATAAATAAAATTATATAAGCTGGCACACATTTATGTACCATATTGCAGTAATTCATATAGATAAAGATATTTATTTTATTACGAGGCCAATATGAATTGAAGAAAAGAAATTTTATGTTTTGCAAAACAGTGAAAGAAAATTTTATTTCAACACAAATGCTTCGAAATCTGGAGACTATGTGAATTGTTAATTTTTTATTGAATACGGAGAGATTCTAAACCTGTTTCCTGGGAAATGCTCTATTTCTTCATTGGAGAGATAACCATCATAAAAGAAGCTCTCTTACACACCTAACTCACTTCAAAAGTTAAGCCATTGTCACAGATTCCATGAGTGTTTTAAAATTATATGAAAACTCGAGGACTAAACATCCCGATAAGAGAAAATAGCCATTTATATCGTACATTAACTTAAGGACAGAAAGATGTAGTTCTCATTTCGGTAACATCCTATTGTGGTATCCAAGGTAAGGAAAGAGCTGATACTACTGGCAACTTAGCTCGTCAACAAGACCTTCACCTGGCCACAGTAATTGATCTCATCTCCAGCACTGGCGGATCTAGGATTTAATTTTTTTTGGGAGGAGGGCTTCAGCCTGAAAATTTTTTTTCTCATAAAAATAACGATAATTACTTTGGAAAAAAAAGAAAGGAACTAACTACCTTTATGAAATGGTGTTTAAGTGATTCCTAAAGCCCTTTTTAAACGTAATTACACAAACAATAATACTTTGAGACATAATTTTTTAATATCTTTTTCGATAAAACATGGTTATATTTTCCAATTTTGGGGGGAGGAACTTCAGCCCAAACCCCTCCCTCCCCCCGTAGATCCGCCCGATGTCTCCAGAGAAGGCTGAATATATATCAGTGTGCCTCATCGTATAAAGAAAGTTGCAACAGAAAATAAAGAATGAGTTCCGCAAAACGATTAAAAATAAAGAAAACCTTTGATCCATGGAAAACTGCAAACCGAAGATCAAGACAGTAAGAAGTCTTCCTATAGGTCACTGTGAGTTTTCTCAGTTAAGCACATTCTTTGTTAAAGTCGAATGAAATTACAAAATAAAATGTTATTACTCTACTTTACAGCTCTATGAACGTCACTTCGCATATTATGACATCACGTGTTGTGTGAATTCAGCCATAATCTGGGATATTGATGGATAACAATTGTATAAAAACAAATTATAAGATTATATTTCACCTATTGACATCTTGGGTGACTTTTCTTAGCACAAAAATAGCGTGTACGCATTCGGCACTGATCAATATAAACCAGCGAGGAAGTTACACAGCACCTACGCCCTAACCGTTCGTTTCATTGATTGATCGGGTTCCAGGAGACCGCTCTCTTCCATTAACTAATTAATTGTAGTTGAGCGAATTATAATTCTAAATTATCCCTTCGACCTTCAAGCTTCCTCACCTATTCACCATAGATCCTGCCGGTCAAATTAATATCACAACATACCTTAACATAATGGAAATAAAAACCTAACTTAAAATTTATACATAACTGAAACATAATGAGGAAAAATATCAAAAATAAATTCCATCAATTTAACTTCGAACTCAATCATCATTGGTTTTTTGTGCTTGAACTAATGATTTAGCCTATATTAATCATTGCACAACGCTATTTCTGGTTTTCAAATCGGTCTTATTATTGAAGAGGAACAAGTCAAGAAAAAGTAGTTTTAAAATGATTTTTTAAAAGAGTGATTACAAATATTTTAAATTAATAAATAATGATAATCTTAATTAGCTTTGATATTGCCTCCACAAAGTTACCAAGAGAAGCTCACATAAACCTATAAACTAACTTGCCCATATCAGAAAGGTGCTCAACGCAAATCACAAACTTATGTCTCAAACACTTACCCGCAGTTTTGGAAGTCCAACAATAGCAATTAGAACCTTGGCTGATAACGATTCCCAAAACACATGAAGTCTAATGCATCAAGGCCGTTGTGTCGATGTTTTTTTTTTTAGATTGATTATTTGTTTATTGATGAATATTACAATCTGTCTCAATAAAGGACATTTATAATAGAGTTCTGAGAGCACATTCACACCATATTTACAAATTAAACACAAAAAATAACTTCAAATAATATAAAGCTACAAAAGAACAAAATAAAATATCAGAGTGAAGGAAGAAGATATAAATAATAGTAATAATAGAATGAAAATAAATGAATAATATAGAATTAAAATTGTCTTTAAAAAAAAAAGTAATGAAAATAAACATCTTAGAAGCAGACATACCTATTTACAGTCGGCCATGGGAACTCCGAATCATACTTATTCTCCCACATGTGGAGGGAAAGCAAGGCTATGTCAAAGTTAGGATTAGCAAAATTCACGGACTTCCAACTAAAACGTTCCGATGGGAGATATGTTTTATACAGATTTGTCAAGAACCCAAGATGTATTTTGAAACAGTTTCTGACAATGTACTAATTGTCTCCATATTGTACCTATTGCTATGCAGAATTGTAAGCAATTAATTGTATTCTTCATTATCTCAACTTCAATAACTAGCAAATATGTATTTCCACAGATTCAGAATCTATCCTTGAGGCTACAAAAATTCAATTTCAATCAACCCATTAGTTACAGAAATAGTGATAAATTAAAAAAAACAGGTGATTGTTGGACGTAAGGCACAATTTTAGGGATTTTTGAGTCACTCTAATATTAAAAGGAATGAGCTAGCCGATATCATAGAAAGAAAATCAGTGGGAGATGAGGTTGTAATAAAAGAAGCTTTCAAAAAAGAAATAATAACTTGGATAAAAAAAGGCCTTGAGAAATGGCAGAATCTTTGGCATGATTTAAGAGAGAATAAATTAAGAATGGTAGATTCCTAAGTTGGACCAAATCGAGTGGAACTCCAAAAAAAAAAAAAGAAATAGAAGATATCATACAAACGCGATTAAGAACCGGATACTCAAGGATAACACAAGAATATCTTATGACAAAGTGGGCCCCCCTTAGTATATTTCCTGTGGGATACAGTTAATGGTATCGCATATTTTAACCGAGTGTTGTGCGAAGGAAGCTCATTGGAATGAAGTTAAGTTAGAAAATGATATTGGTAGAATTTAGAAAAAACAACATGTAGTTGGCACCAAATTGTTTTTATTTCTTTCAAAACTCAACTATATTAATTATTTTTTAAATTTTTTAAAAAAATTTAATTATTTTTTTTTAATTTTACCTTTATAAATTTTTATATTTTCTATTTTTTTTTCGCACCCTCTTCGCCTCTTAGACTATATGTTTTTTTTTTTTTTACCGAGCCAGTGGAAAAGACGGTGGATTGATGACGGATTAAAAGCCCTCCGGCAACGAGACGTGAACTCGTAATCATTTTACCTTCTAAATTTTGGTTTATCAGTATTTGTCGAACAAAGCGTGTTTTACAAAAGCGTTAGCCCGCTCGGCCACCCCGGCTCCTTCAAGTATATTGTAAATTTTTATATTGTGTAAGAACCGAAATGAACCATGGTTGAAAAATCCCTCCTCGTTATAAATAAATAAAAAACATACATTTATTGACATTTTTAACATTTAAAAGAATATTACTAAGAAACAGTGAAACAAATCAAATTACTTAAGCATAAAAAAAAAATTAAACAAACAGTTTAACCGAAAATCAATATCGAATAAATTACTGAAAACATATTAGCATTTATTATTAAAAAGATTATTAATGAGAAGAAGTTAAAAATGAATTAAATTGTTCGGAATAAAAAAAAAATTAAGATAATCAAAATTGGTAAATAATCACTAAAACCTATAAAACTTATTATAATCTTCATTATAAAAAGAATAATAAACTGAAAATATCAATAAACATTTTTATTTTTACTTATTAAATTAATAATGAAAATTTTAATATTGATATTATGATTTAATGAAATAAAACTATGAAATAAAAATATCGACAACTTTTTATTAATGGCCATCGACTAATCAATTAAAATCGATAGTTTTTCAGCATTGTTAGCTCCTCGTATTCAACCGATATTAATGCCTCAACGTACTGGCATTGATGTGCCTTAATAATAAGATCATTAATAGCCATTTTCAGTTGGATGTTAACAGTTTCTTCCATATATTTCATAATAAAAGTCATTTCTAGTCAGTTACATGTATTACTGATGCATGAAATAATCCGACCTCTACTGCTATAACTCCAGCATAAGAACCTGCATGGACCACAATTTGCCCAACAACAGAGTACGTGAAGTAACGAATGAGCCCATTCATTACGGTGAATGGGGCCACATCTCTCTACCAAATAAATTACGTACTCTTAAATTATCAGAGACACCGATAACTGATTCTATGACAAACTGGAGTGAAACCTAATTTGAATTAGAGATGTTTTAAGATAATGAAGACTCTGACTGACCTAGTTATAAGAAATTAGTTCTGAGAGTTAATAATCATCGAAATTTATTCGCGAAATTAAACTTATAATTAGTTTTGTTTAAACTAATTATAAGTCTAATGACCCAATTATTAATAAATACTCATGAATATCATCCACTTCCTATAATTTTATTAAATGTATTTATAATGATTTCAATAACGCTGAAACCTATTATTTCCTTTATCTCTAAACCATGATTGAAAAATCAATATAGTTTCCTGTTACTTAATGAATCACTGAGCCGGTCACTCTGAATCTATAATCTTAAAGAATTCCTGGACGTGTCACTCCAACGGGTAAGCGCAAAATTAATCTCAAATAAGTTTTCGTGAGAATAAATTCTGACTCATTAATACCCTAAATCCTAGCGACAATTCAGAAAATTATATTTGGTGGTTATTTTTAAGAATATATTTATTTCAAATCCTGTAGACAAATCTGTAGAGACCTGTAGTTCTGTTTATTGGCCGGCAAAGAGAATAACGTATTCCTCCAGAAGGATTTTTCTTTAACTTTTAGATTAAGTTCTTTTTTTACCACAGAAATCGAATGGATTAATCTTCCATCCCCTCCTCTCCTAAAAAGGAGGAAAAACTGACCGCTGGGAAAAAAATTAAATGAATTTCATGTCATTAAACTGAACTAACTACCACCGTTATTTATTCCTGCCAGATCTTAACCAAAGAAATGTTGTTTTCTATCTAACATTCGGAATATATTATATTTTCTATAAATGCTACTGTCCTTTCATAACTGGTGGATAATAACCCACATAGAATCTCAAAATCTTCCTTCAAATCATATACTAGGCTTAAAAGACAGGAACTTAACCGACGATATGGCCAACTATACACACTACTAAATAAAAAATCTAAACTTTCTATTGAAAACGAAATACTGGTCTACAAAACAATACTGAAACCTATTTTGACTTATGGACTTGAACTGTCGGGGACAGCAATTTTTTTTAACATCAAATGCATCCAATCCTTCCAGTCCAAAGTCCTTCGAACTTTCTTACTGATTTTTTAGTTTACTTTTTACGAACTTCTTACGTCGATACTCCTTTCTATGTAAAACAAAACTCAATATATCTTGATATCCCATTTGTTCTAAACCTTATCCCAGAAGTTTTTTTTCCAAATTTCACCAGAATCTTACTTATCATCCGATCGCCTTGTATAATCCATATTCAGTAACACCCATCCCTATAATCTTCCAAGAAGATTTAAACGGCAGTGACCCGCGACTTTTTATAGTTTGTATATATTGGAGTTCTGGCAATGGCCAGATTCTCCACTCACAACATGAGTGTATCTGGGGTATGCTCTTCACTCAATCTCCACTGGGTTTAGCCCCAGTGACCCGGTTGAGAGAGTAGTGTAGAGATTAGCTGGAGTCATGCTTTTCTCTCTATATTTGGAGGGACAAATCTGGTTCGGAGTTCCCGATAGTGTATATAAGTATGTATCTGTATATGTATATGTATATGTATGTATGTGTATGCGTATGTATGTATGTGTTCTTCCTTTTACTTATTCATTTTTGAGTTATTTTATTCTTATATATTGTATATATATATATATATATATATATATATATATATATATATAATATATATATATATATATATACAATATACAATATATATATATATTATTTTTCTGTAGTATATACAGTTTGAATGTGATTTCTGAACACAATTATAAATTTCGTTTGGGACAGATTTTTATTTTTCTCAATAAACAATTGTTAAGGATGTTGATGTTCCTCATGGTCAACAAATATGTAAAAGCTATATAATTTGTATATATAATCGTTCTGTTTTATTATAAACATAGTTCTTAGCCGAATAAAAAGAATTTTAAAACAGGAATGCTGAGTTGATTACTGTAGCTACTGTACGCCTTTAATTTCGTGCCCTTAAACATCTGCTTAATCCTTTTACATATTAACATATCTACATGAGCTATACAGAAAATTTGATGTTCTTTCAAATTGGTCATAATGAATTTCGATGATAGATGCATAGATTTTCGATAGAATCGCCGAAAAAAAAAAACACCTATTTCCTGTGAAACAAGCAAACAGTCACTTCTAATAACTCCTCATCCGTTGGTTCTACATTAAAATTCTGCGTATGAAAATGATGTTAGATTTCATACTCTTTAACTTTGGATAGACTAATAATTTAGATAAAATGCATAGTTTTGGAGTCATGTCCAAAAAAGTGGGAACATTTTGCTGTTTTATGCATATATTTCGGAATGTAATAAAAAATTTCTTTTTGGAATTTCGAATTCAGATTCAGCATCTCATAAAATATAAAATCCTAAGAGAAACTGACTATTTGAATTCTCGCCATATTCAACCATCATTTGACTCAACTAATTTGATGACTTTGGCTCTTTTTCAAAAAGTTTTGAAAACGCAACCGAGTACATCGTCAGTTAAGGGCAATTTTCTTTTAGGGACATATTCTTACATCACATCACAATATTAACCGTCGGTCCGTTAAATGAACCGTTGAATTTCTCCTCTTTAATTTAAATTTTCTTATAGAAAGCAACGGCTTTCAACCGACTGATCGAAATTGTATGTTCAGATGAGGTTTACCCCGAATCTAAAATGGTTATTAGCTATAAGTCCTTCAGTTTGATGAAATGGTCGATAGCTCCTGGTCTTATAGCGATTCTCCGATAGACCAACTTTTAAACTTCTCATAGTCGATCTCTAATCCTAGTTCTTAAACCTAAATCATAACTAGGCACTTTAATATTATTTATAATTATTGATAATTACAATTTAATTGATAATTTTTATTGAAAAATAGTATAAGCATCAGGGGTGCCCATTCTTCTCCCCCGAAGTCGATGGCACAAGAACCTATGCTCCTCACTCCTAAGATATTTTATTACTCATCTTTTCTTTAAAACAGATTAAGCGAAGATAGAATTAGAAAAATCGAAGATGATATACAATTGCATTTTCTGCAGTCTGTTCCATGTCCTTAATATGAAACTTCATTCCAAAAATTCATAATCCCATCAAAATGTGTCCTCATCAAAAACCCGCCAAAATATGCCCCCGTTAAAAATTGTTCGGTGAAAATTATTGTAGGCGCCATCAAACCGTTTTCTGGATACTTCCGATAAGCATTAATATATTTGGCTTGAAAATTGCTCAGAACCACCTAATATCATGTCGGCCACAGTAAGAACAATTCTGAAATAATACCCCATAACAACAATAAATTTTTCCTTCAAGTATCGTAAATATCCAAAAAATCCATTTCGTTAGCGTTATATGTTTATTTTTGATCCATCCGTTGCGAAGTGTCCCAATGTATTAAAATCGACATTAATAAAGTTTTCGGCTGAACATATTACGATAGCAATAATTTTGATTTCGGATTAATATATGTATGTATGTATGTATAAGTGTCCATATATATTAAATATTTCAACAAAATGGAAAATTTTTAAAAAAGATTATTGTTAAAATTTAATAAATGGGAACAAATATCCCGAATGATTGATGCAGGAAAATCATTATGAATAAGCTCATCTCAAATTAATTTATATTGTTCCACGAAGGGAAAAGGTATTGAGCAACGTTTATTTTTAATCACCGAAACGGCTGCAAGTGATTACTCCTTTTTTCCTTGAAGGGATGGACGGGAGTTTTCAGACGACTTTCATCTTTTTTTTTTCTCTATTGAGAGATTTCACTGAAAAACTTTTTTTTATTCGGAAATTGGATCCAATAAAAAGTTTAGAGCTCTTATTGCTTCAGGGCTTGGGTTAATCTCAGATTAATAATTCACGGTTACGTACGATTGGGGAAGATCCAAGTATGAACTTATAAAATATTTTACTTAAAGTGCTAAAACTTCGTTCTGCAAACTACATAACAGCTACGTTGGTAAACCTATTAGAATCCAAGATTAATTTTTGAAAATTGAAATCTAAAGATACTTCGAATTGCGTTTAAAACAATTTACAGAAAAAAATCAATGAACTATATTTTAAGAATAATTGAAAATTTACCAAATTCGTATTAAATTATGTATTCTCAGATAGATCGATTGATGATTAGAAACATTTTCTTTATTTTTTTGTTCACAAACATATATAAAACATAAATCCATTACTTAAACTGTTGACCATAATTATACGATGATCTTGATTTGTACAGATGATCGTACTATTTACATTTTAATATAGCAGATTATTGTAATTTTGTTATCTCAATTAACAAGTATCGTGAACGTCGTAAGAATGAAAACGTGATGTGATACATAATTGCCATAAACTATAATATTTTCTAGTTCTATTTTCGAGTCAATGGAATGACAATATATAATAACATTTCATTTTTCTCAACTTTTGGATTCTTTATCAATATCATAATATTAGTTTGAAACTAGTCTTTCAGGCAGAAGCCCTATCTCTCGAAAATAGAAAAATAATTTAATTTTTTCGTAGGTCAATATGTATTCCTGTGATATCAGCATATATATTAAATGTTAATGTTAATATATACATTAAATATATTATATATGAATTAAATTTGAATACCTATTAAATGTAAACACATGCCAAGAACTTAACCATCCTTTTTTAACCATCCTTGTTTCTATTTTTAACTTTTTTATTTTAAATTTTGTTTATTAGTTTTTATATTTGAAATTCTAAATCCGCTACTAGTACTAAGAGACTGGATTTGTTCTACATTTTATAAAGTTGTGTTTCTAAAAATGTTTGGTTATTTTTCAGGTTCAAAAAGATAAAATATCATATTTCAATTCTAAGAGTAAAAAATCATTGTTGGAATTACAGACTTTTTGAATTTTGTGCTTAGTAGATTTAGGAGGCATAAGAAATTTAATAGCCTTTGAGAGATGTACTGTCAGAGTAATCAATGAAACAATTTTTAATTTTCAAATAATTTTACTAGCCCATTTGATGACAATAAAATTCAGCTGAACATTATAAAATTGAATTGTGACATATTTAGGAGACCATAAAACACGGAAAAAATAACTAATTAATTTATTAGTGTTTTACTACGGTTTCTTTTTCTTATTTTTGTTATGATTTATATTTATTTCTGTAATTGTATATATTGTACAAATAAGTTTCTTATATATCAAATTGAAGCAAAATGTATTTTTTCTCAATAAAAAAAAATTATTAGAATAACCTCTATGTTGCATAATATAATTGTAATCGATTAAGTTAACGAAATAATAATATATAATACAAAAACTTTTTTGGGGGCCGCTATGGCAGAAACCAAACAATCTATCTGAAAAATGAATGAATGAGCATTTATCGGCGATCGCCGACGATGTTTCCATTTTTAGAGTCACCATACAATAAAAAGAATACGATACCGACCACCAACTACCGTTCCCTCCCTCCGATATAGAGAATAAAATCATTTTACTGCAGTCCCTTTACAGATAAGAATGTACCTTTTGCGAAAATCAATAGCCATTTCCAAAAGCGGTCACAAATATTATGACAACTAATGCGATGCGCCGCGGTACCTTATCTGATGAGTGCTGGCTTTAAGTGAAAAAATAAACCACTGTTGAATCTTAGCAATCTTCTTAGAACGAGTCCCAATATTAAGGCGCAAACGAAAATACTCTCTGTAGTGCGATTTTAATTGAATTGGACCGAGAAGCAACTCTTTTTTTTTAAATATTATTTTGAAAAAGCTTGTATTGTTAAAACTCACTTCCAGGATTATATAATGAGTTAACAGAAAAAAAAATCTATATTCTAATTTAACATTGCTCCAAATTCATGAACCCATATAACATCACCTGTTACTTTTCACATACTTAATAGGAACAGTTTCGTCTTATCATCAACTTGTTAAAACAATAAAATAAAGAGATTGAATGCTATCACAGATACTAATACTAAATTTTTTACTTTTAAAATATAACCAAGCAAAACCGATTTGATAGTTTTATCATTCGTTGCAAACCCAAACACCATAAGTATCTTTCACTTCATGTATTTACTTAAATAATATTAACTTATGCCACTATTTGAAAGGTTTGACTGGAACCAGGGTACCGTGGTCCTGGGGTTCAAGATAAAGATTATAAGATTATATTTATTATATTACAATTTGCTCAATTACTACACACATAACAAAACTACACCTAAGAAATACAATTTAAAGTTTGAAAAGTTTAGAATAGTTACTGATGAATATGATAGTACAATTGAATTAAATTATAAAAATTGAAAGGTAAAGATTTAAAAGTAGATAAGTTAACAAAGACAATAAAAATAAAGATTAATGATTTTAAAAACAAAGGCTAAAAAATACATTTTTAAATAATAAAAATTAATATTAATAGAAGCGAAGTTAAAGAGTACAGTGTAAATATTAAAAAGTACAAGAACCATTAAAATTAAATATTAAAGATTAGAAAAAGATAAGTTAACAGTTAACAAGAACATTTAAATAAAAGGTTAACGAGTTCAGGAATATAATCTAAAAATACGGTTTAAAAAATAAAATTAATATTAAAAGAAGAAAAACTGAAATAAAAATATATAAGATTATATAGTTAAAGTTTTAAAATTTGTTAAAAATGAAAATAAGAACCCATTGCACACCATACTAACATGCAGTAAATATGATAACCCGGAATAAATATCCCTTTATCCAAAACAATAGCGTTTTCCTCCAAGGGCTGACAGATCTAGATATGGATACCATTAAGTCGTTGTGAAAATTTTACAATATAACACGAGGGGCGGTATAGACTTCAAGTGAAGTCTTGGGCCAAAGAGAAAAAAAATACTTAAAATATTGAACAACATTAAACGAATACCGGACATCAATAACGGGCAAAGTGCCAACAATTTGATTTTAAGTCATTAACGTTTGACAAAAAACCCGACCATTTTTTTATTTATAGCATAAAGCAAGATTTATATTGCTATTGCATAATTTAAAAAAAAAAGTTGTTTCTCATATGTATGAAAATAAATCATTTATACTGAAACGTGAAAGACAAGGATAAACAGGAAGTTTATTATGTGTCGACTCTTTCAATTAAATATTAAACGAAATGTGATGGGATAGCGATGAAAACAATTCTAAAGACGGTGTGGCGGTCATAAAAATTTAAAATAGTGGAAAATATTAAAAGTTCTTTTTTTTTTTTATACCCCAGACCATCTTTTTCCTCAATATACTACCATAAACCATTGAGTATTCGATTCTACAAAACACATCAATTTTCTTACGACACCGCAGATAAGCAATGATTTAACTACTCATAAACAGTTTACATAGGCTTGTTGGACCTAGATCTAATAAGTATATCAGCATTTTTTCGCTACTTACCAATTTCAGTTTTCACTTAATAACTAGACCGTTATGAAAAATACAGAAATTTAAATTATCTTATGCATATATATATTCAGAATAGGATTTCCTATGTGGAGAGCTGTTCTTTTTCTCAGCAACGTTGACTTCATTGTTACTTGACACATGGGTTATAAGTGAATTCTATGAAATCCGAAATTTCATTTTAAAATATGTTATAAATAAGCGTAAAATATAAAGCAAAATAATATCTAAATACATTTCTCTAATAAATAATATATCTATTCTACTTCCCACCTCAGACACTGTCAGGTATCCCTGCTTCCTTTTAGACAAAAGACTGACTTGGAACCCACACATCAGACTTAAAAGACAAGAGCTTAACCGACGATTTGCCGATTTCTACAGATTATTAAACAGGACATCTCATCTTTCAATCGAAAACAAACTATTAATCTACGGGACTGTACTTAAAACCTATCTGGATCTATGGACTTGAACTGTGGGGGACAACTAAATTTTCGAATATCAAACGTATTCAATCCTTCCAGTCCAGAGTACTTCGAACAATAGTTAACGCTCCATATTATGTCACAAACAAAACCCTACGCCATGACCTTAACATCCCATATGTCCTTGATATTATCCCATCCAGATTTACAAAATTTCACCAGGACCTTATTCACCACCTTAATCCTCTAGTTCAATCCATATCCTAGCTCCAACCATCCCTATAATCCTCCCCGGAGGTTGGAACGGCAGTGGCCTCGAGAACTCTTGTAAATATGGTAATGGAGTCTTGGCAATCGCCTGCTTCTCTACTCAATATCTGAATGTTTGTGGCTCAAATGTCCTCCTAGTCTCTACTGGCTTCCAGTCCAGTGATGCGGGCGAAGAGAAGCGCTGGGACCTCTTACATCTAAAGCTTTGCCTTCCACAGGTGGAAGACAAAGCCTGGCTCGGAGTCTCTTAGGCAAATGTAAGTATTGTATATAATTGTCAATGAGCTTTAAAAGAATTTTATTAATTTATTAAATCTTTTGTTTTGTATTTATTTATTTTATTAATTATTATTATTTTTGTTCTTTAGTTCACTTCATTTATTTTTCTTGTATGTATATATTCAATGAGTGGATGCTTTTAGCTCTAATATTTATTGCCCTCGACTGTGGAAGATTGTGTTGATATTCAATAAATAAATAAATTTTAAAAAATGTCCGTCATGGTTAGCTTAATAATTTTAAAACATTTGAAGATGAGTAATATAACTAGATTGTAAATTAGGAATGATTAATATCGCTTCAAATTCATAAGAAACAGCTAACGAAAACAACAGGAAGAAAAGATATAAACAAGGAGATGGGCAAGAAAGCGTTTTGTATACCTGACAATAGAGAAAAAGTTTTTGAAAGGACTTACTAGCGCGTGACTTGAGCGCAACATTTATCTTCCCTCCATTGTACGCAACAGTACTTGGCGGGAATCCAGAGCTCAGATAGATAGATAAAATAAAGATAAAACTGCTAAGAATACCATCAACTCCACTTCCAAAGGTTACACTCGGATAACTCGACTACTGCGCCGGACACTCAATAACAAATGAAAAATCGGGTTATATGTGCCTCAAGATTTTGGTGAATGGGTTAGTAAAACCTAGACCATATATGAGCCTTTCAGTTTACAGAATTTCCAACTCCAATTTCAACATTTTTTTATAATTAATTTTAGTGATATTCCCAGTTAGAAAATGTATATCTTTATTCACAGTTTTATATTTCATCACTGCAATCGCCTACTCTAGAATCAACTTCCTCACTGTCTACTGATATTATAAATTGTCCAAATAGATATCATTAAAATCAGTATATTCAAAAATGCTGAAATTGGAGTTAGTCATTCTGTCAACTGAAAGGCTGACATAATACAGTAGAATAGATCCCTTTTCCGATTCTCAGGAGCGATATATTTTGTTTAATGAGATATTAAACGATGGGAAATTTAGTGGAAAACCAATTTCGATCATTAAATTCCTTTAACAACTTTAATAAAATTCATCGAAAAAAGATCATTGGGTTTCAAAATTCAGATCATTTTAATTTCAACGAATCAAGCTGGGATAAATTGTATTTAAAAGATTTATCCCACGGTTATCAAGACTATCGGGCCCTGCATTTTAAAGTTCAAAAATGTCCCGTTTTCAAGATAAATCGTAATTATTACTGAATGCCTCATAGGTAATATAATTCATATGGGATACTCATCACTTTTTCAGGTGGTGAAGGTTTTTTTAAATATTTTTTTTTAAATTTAATTATGATATTTACAACTTTATTAAGAAAAAATACATTAGGTAAATGTGATAACAGAAAATAAAAACATGAAAACACTTGTTAAGAAACTACCCACTGGTAGCACAATAAAAAAAAAAGAATTTACAATAGATATCGAGGCCATCTTCTTTTCAGATGCCACGGAGGATTATCGAAGAGGAAGCAAGGTTAGAAACAAGAGGGTTCGGATGATTTTGAAGTTTATTATGGAAAGTTAGGTATCTAGATTGGGCCAATTCGGAAACATAAGGAACATTAAGGTCTTTATGAATGATTTTATTTGCGACAAAGTAAGGAGCATTGAGGATTTTACGAAGGATTTTGGATTGTAAGGATTGGATGCGTGAGGAATTCGATGGCTTTGTGGATCCCCAAATCTCATGTTCAAATATGCCATATTGTAGTCATGTTTATGAGTCTTTTGAAATTAACTGAAAGCTTAGAGCGTTTGTCTAGTAAGTACTGGATTAGTCGGAAACGTCGAACGGTTTCTTGTCTTTTAAGTCTGGCATGAGGATTCCATGTTTCCGAGTGGAGTCCAAAGTATCGGATTTGTTCAGCAGGGATAAGCGGGGTATTATTAAAAGTTACTGTAGGACAGGAAGTCATAGGTTTACGACGAAGGGTAAAGTTGATTTGACAGGATTTATTGGAATTTATTTTAATCCTCCAATTTTGACACGATTCTTGATATGTGATTGGAGAGTTTGGGATGCAATTATTGGATCATTATTAACTGATAGGACACATGTGTCATTGGCATACGTGGTGATGACAGTATTGGGATGGGTTGGGATGTCAGCTGTGTAAACAGTGCAAAGGATAGGACTTTAGGATACTACCTTGAGGAACACCAGCGGACTGAGAAAAGATGGATGAATAAGCATTATCGTGATTTACTTTGAAGTATCTATCAGTTAAGTTGGAACGAATTATGAGGAAGTATGCAGGATCTAGGAATTTACGGAGGTTGTAAAGCAATCCTGGGTGCCAGACTCGATCAAAAGCCTCATTAATGTTTTACAAGTTAAAATACTAGTTTTTATATATTTAATAAATTAGTCTTCAACGAACTAGAAACTCATCATGAAAAGTTAGATGGAGGAGAATAGTTTTATGATCCCTTTGCCACTTCGGCTAATACAGAAAGAAATTTTTTGATATATTTAATAAAATTAAAATGCAGCCATGGCTTCTATATTCTCAGTAATAGCCTTCTATAATCGTCCTACAAGCCAAGGCTCTAATAAATCAAACAAATAAGTCTTGAGCAAGTAAAAAACTGAATAATAAGGAATCACACTAAACCTTCAAAAATAGATATAGTACAAATGAGAAAGTTACATTTTGATAAAAGGTGTGAATGCAGTTGGAATCAGTTTTAATATTTTGTTAGGAGTCTTACATTAATAAAAAAATTAATATTAGACCCATGATCGGCAGCGTTCAAGAGGTATCGATTACAGAATTTGTTTTCACTTCTTTTCTCGTGTTCTATTGATATAAATATAAGAAAATATATTTTTTACATGATGTATTTTGTGGCATATCTATAATTACAGAGAAAAATCAAATGTGAGAGGCCATGATATTACATTTTTAATTTTTTATCGTTGAAAATCAAATATTATTTTTAAGTTAGATTTAAAAGGTTGCGAATGAAAAAAAAAACAACAATGAAATTAGTAAAATATTAGGTATATAATATATTTAAATATTATAGTGAAAAAACATGATTTTCTCCCCTATTAATTACTGTGTAGCGGGCTCCCCTATAACAGTTCTACAGCATCGTTAACGTTTATTACTTAGTGTAGTTATATTTTTAATATTGGATTTTTACTCGTTTATGGTAAGTACATGTTGAAACCTTCAATTTGCATTTGAGGATGAACAATTACAGAGCCCTGCTAGCTATGTGGCTACGCCACCCTCTGTACACGACCTCCTCCCCAGCCAATGTCTCACCTCCCCAGCGGTATGGACATGCCTATTGATGGGGCATATTAATAGGGGCCGAGCTATTCAGTCCAGCATTCCTAGTAGTTACACTGCGGTATTAATCCATTGAGTCCTTGGCCTGCTCAGTTGGTGGTGGTCATCACGCACCAATGCATTCAATTCAAATAACATTATCTAAATCTAATTTAATTATACTACAAAGGAATATATCGTGGCTAACGCAAGTTATTTCAAATTACGTCATTGAATTTATACTGCAATTGCCCCTACATCCTCTCAGACATCCTAATGGTTAGTGGGCAACGACCGATGTTCGCCAAATCGAAGAAACATTTAGACCTCATGATGAGGTACACGACTCTCTATTACAATTGTTTAAAGTCAACTTAACGTACCCTTTCTTACCTATAACATTACCAACAAAATCAATTCATCCTCTCGAAGTTCAAAATTTATTTCAGAGCTTGCATATGAACAAAACTCCGATATTTGTGACTTAATTATGAAATTTATCTATAAAAAATGATCTGGCAATGGCCAGATTCTCCACTCAAGACATGAGCGTCTGTTGCTATAGTGTCTTCCATCAGTTTCCACTGGTTTCAAATACCAGTGACGCGGCTGAGAGAGAAGCACTGGGATCTCTTCCTGGAGTCCTGCCTTGGCTTCCACGTCGGGGAATAAGGCATGACTCAGAGTCCCCTGAGGGTGAATGTAAATATTGTACACAGGTGTGAATGTGATTTATTTACTTTAATTTACTTTACTTTAATCTATTATTTCATTTTTTTTTTTTTGTACACAGGCATACCAATTTACTTATTTTTTATATTTCTTTTTCTTTATTATTGATATTAATTGTATGTACATATTGTGTGAATGAATCATGTAGCCTCAATATTAATGCCCTTCAATGTGGCAGAATGTATTAATATTCAATAAAGAAAGTTAAAAAGTAAATAAATAAATAAGAAATGATCATGGAAAACAATCCTTTTCCACAAAATATATACAATCCTATTCTAAAAATCACCCATTTCCTAACCTCTGGAAATATTCTGAAGTTTTCATGGTAATAACACCTAAGAAATCTTCAGACTCTCCAGATTTCTATCGTCCGAACAGCCTTCTTCCTTCCTTTTCTAAATTATTTGAAAAATATATTATTCGTTATCTTGAATCTCTTGATATATTTAAATTTATTCCAAATCATCAATTCGGTTTCAGAAAGCATCATTCAACTATTCAACAATTACATCGATTAGTAAATTATATTTCTAATTCTTTAGAATCCAAAATTGATTATCCTGTAGTTTTTCTTGACATCAGTCAAGCCTTCGATAAAGTTTTGAATGAAGGATTGCTTTCCAAACTTAAAAATTTACATTCTCCATCCTATTATCTAATATAACTCTCACATCTAACGGATAGATATTTTGTAGTCAAAGTAGGGAAAAATCGTTCTGACATAAAATCTATTAAAGCAGGATTACTTCAAGGTAGTGTTCTTGGACCAATATTGTTTTATGTATATATCAGACCTACCGGAACACAATGACACTCTACTAGTTACTTTTTCAGACGCAATCCTCAGCTCAGATAAAAACCCTGTTCGAGTACCTACTACTCTTCAAAATTATTTCAATCATCGATATTGCTCATTGGGCCACAAAGAGAAAAATTAAAATAAATGAAAAAAAAAATGTGTATGTGGAATCACACAAATCATACACCTTCCCCCGAAATATATTTTAATAATATTGAAATATCAGCATCATATGTAATTAGATATTTAGGTTTTTAACTGGACCAAACTCTTACTTGGAGGACTCACATTAGACAAAAACGAATAGAATTAAACAGACAATACGGTATTTTTTCCAGATTACTTGACAGACGCTGAAAATTATCATTAACTAACAAACTAACCCTTTATAAAGTTTTACTTAAACCGATTTGGACTTCCTGCATAGAACTGTAGGGTTCTGCTAAAACTTCCAACATTAAAAAAATGCAGTCCTACCGGTAAAAAGTGTTGCGAAGGATAGTTCACGGACCGTTCTATATCGCAAATGATATATTACTTAAAGACTTCAAAGTCCCAACACTTTTAGATATTGCAAGAGAAAACTACAATAACTTTTACCAAAGACTGGCGTATAACATGAATCCTCTGACAGAAATCCTTAAACGTACGAGAAACCCGTACAGCCAACGACAACGATTACGTAGGCGTTGGCCAAGAGACGTACTGATCTATTTTTTGTACATCCTGAATGTGATTGTATACTCCAAAAAAAATTGCTCATTCAAAGAAATTTGTAGGTTACAAATTTCATTTAATGTTCAATTTATTTTTAATTAATAAATAAATAAAAAATTAACACCATTGATTTATATTTAAAATTTAAAAGAGATACTCGAACTTTTAAGACATTTTTATCTTTTTTAATTTATTTATAATTATTTTTAATAATTAGGCTGAAGAAAAAATAATCCCTTCTTGTCCCATCAAAATTTGAGATCCTTCGAATCCAAAACTTGAATAATTTGTTTTTATTTTAATATCTTTAATGAATTTCACAATAGTATTTGTACAAATAAATGAGAGTAAATACAAACTAAAACATGTTATGCAGGAACTACGAATTGGTATTACTTCAATAACTGCTCTAAAATAGAAGAATTGTGGTCACCTTCTTTTCAGATCCCTGTGAGGTTACCGGGATGGAATAGGCTGTTAGATTATGTAGCTAGTGTAATAGTGTGAGTAAAAATATTTGAATGACAGAGGCATATCTATTTTGAACCAAATCTGCATTAAAAGGAATATTGTGGTCTACATGTATAATTTTAAAAATTACTTAATAAAGAGCAATGAGTATATTTAGAAGAATTTTGTATTAAACGGATTTGATGCGAGAGGTGGTTTTATGGAGCCCAAAAGCTCAATTCCATATTATATCTCCAATTACTCCTGATATAGTAATTTAAATTCTGTGGTAAGTTGGAAGTTTTAATCGTTTGTTATGTAATTGTTTTAATAGTTGAAATCTACGAACTGTTCCAGTCTTGTGTGAACATTCAAAGATGATGGAGATACCGCAATCTCCTGGATAAGCTCCTAGGTAGCGAATCTGTTGGAAAGGGATTAACGGGATATTATTAAAGCAGAACGGGATAAAGCAGAACAAGATGATGTAAGTGTATGGGGTAAGATGAAGGTGATTTGATGGAGCTCTAATTTTCCAGTTATGACACCATTCTTAAGATAGTGACGGGCTAGCGTGTTAGAGCATTGCCTGAGCGGATTGAATTTTACCTCGTGACTGACCCATTGAATGAACCTCGATAGAATAGGTTCGGTAGTACTTCCAGAACAATCCCCCTTTCTCCCGTATGGTATAAATGGTGAGATAGGGGGTAAACCAATAAAAAAAAAGTTATGACAATTGTTCAAGGGCTGTAATGCGTGACTCAAGAGTTTGGGATGCAGCAGCTGGGTCATTATTTATATATATAACACAAATGTATCAGCATAAGTTAAAGGGACAACGCCAGGATGTGTTGGGATATAAGCTGTATTAATTGGGAAGATAACGGAGCCTAGAATACTACCTTTAGGGACACCGGCGGACTGAGGAATGAATCGTTGAATCGGAAATTATGAGTTACTTTTTTAGAAACAAAATCCCGCCATCCGCGGCAGATCAATAGAATAGAATGTTTTAAGATCAAGAGCCAAAACTTCAGGTCATGATGAAATAACTCCCTAAATCAATTTTAAAACTTTTGCATGACTATTTGAAAGGTCAAACTATAAATGTAAACGATGTAGAAATGGATGACCGTAATATAATATGAGAAGGAGTTGGTCGGGGGGGGTGCGATCAAATAAGTACTAAATCTTTACAACTGTATTTTAATGGTTAAGTCGACGTTTGTTCCCGACCCACTTTGTAGATCTTCATCAGGGCTATAAATGATACAAAATATAAAGCTATATGAGGAAAATAAAATAAAAACATTATAAGTAGATAGTAAATAAAAAACTGTTTAAGATGACATCAGAGATATAGTGGGTGGCCATATCTCAACTTTACTGTCACCCACTATATCTCAACATATAGAATATACTTAATATCTCAAATTTACGAAGTATTACATATATAAAAAATACAAACAAAAATAGAAAATAATGATGAAGATCTACAAAGTGGGTCAAAACACGAGCCTAGAGAGAGAGAGAAACACTTTTTCATATAAAATATAAAAGATTGCTGCCCAATTATATTGGGTTGCAATATACACAGCATACTCGTTAATCCGTAGGACAATAAAATACTATTGTAAAAATTTAGTATTTATTTGACCGCACCCTTTCCCTCCCCCACCCCATCCCCCGACCAATTCCTTCTCATATAAATATAAATACATTTTTTTTTCAGTTACCTTGTAAATCTCTGCTCGTTGGAACCAGTGTTCTCCGTCTCTGCCTATATTACTTCCCAGTTTGATGTTTGTAGCTCTGCAGTATCTTTCAAAAATCCATCGGCTTTTTGGCTTCGCGCACAGTCATTTGCTTACTATTTTGGTATTAATTAATTAATGGTAGAGGTTTCCTAATGATTTTATTTGATTTAAACGTCCCGCCCACCTTAAACTGTTCGCCATCAGGTTATGAGATATAGACTGATCAGTTTCTTAAGCATTGTTTTGGTTTTCCTGTTACATGCGTTTACTCTAATACAAATTGCTCAGAACTTCGTCTTTCAATTCTCCTTTCTAGTGTGCTAGAAGCCATAATTGTGGAGTCGAAGTGTTTGAATATGTTTATTCTCGGGAATGATTTTCCATCTACGCGGATTGGTTATATCTTCATTAACATGAAAGACGATACAATCGATTTCTCTTCTCAGTGCCTTGGCGATTCCCTCAAAACCCTCTTGACTACCTCTGATGACTGTTGGATGTGCATGTACATAACCAAGATTTTTAAAAGCATTCTACTGACTTTCTATTGAGGACCGGTGCCTTGTTGTTTGGTTTCATGACGCTTCGAAATCTCAACATTTTCAGGAATAATCCTGTGTAGACAATATTTTGCCTAAAATTCTAAAGAAAATACAAAAATTATAATCGGATCAACATTAGTGAAGACAAAGCAAAAAATGTTTCTGTTTTATTTTAATTAAAAACGGTAAGGAAAGTGGTGCGAGGGGACACACCAGATATAACTATTTTAAAATATTAATATAGTACCATTTGTGTTGTTTCATCAATATGCTTTCTGAAAATATATCGTTAAAGTTTAAATCATTCACTTATATAACATTGCTTCAAACTGGTTACTGACTTTTACATATTTATTGAAGTACAATATATATGAACAACTTTAATAAACTTAATTAATTTGTTTTTAACCAAAACAAAAAGATATAACGTTCAACTGTTTAGACAAAAAAAAAATAATGTTCAACTGTTTAAGCTACATTTGCTATAAAATTAAAAGTGAATTGGACGTTATTCTAGAAAAACATCGAGCAATTCTGGAGCTAGTATGAAAGTTTTCCAGATATAGAATTCTGGCATAATGCCAAATCATTCTTCCAGGAGACAGAAGTTATTTGTTTTGTTTTTTTAAACTAGTTGTTTAATGTAGATTTTTAAACTTTAAAATTAGTTAAAGATCTAATTGTTCAAATTTAAATATTTACGATGATATTCAAGTATACTTTTTTTCAAACTTAATCAATCCTACAAAACTCGATGATTATGATCAACGGAAAAACAAAAACCTAGTTGGAAAGACATTTCAGTCTGATCTTGAAAATTAAGAAATATTAAAAAAATTTAGAGGTGGTAGATTTAAAGATAAGGATTTTAGGGAGGGTGGGTAGCAGATTTTTTTTTAAACACCCAACAGCTAATGGGTTCGATAAGCTAAAAAAACTAATTGAAAATTTTATTTATATCATTCTGTTATATTTTTTCTGCTAATATATCTTTTAGAACCGTACGAAAAAAAAAAAAAGTAATGTAAAGGAATGAACTTTAGATATATTGCTGATTACGTGAAATACAACTCAGGCCTCTATAGAAACCTCAATCTTCCTGAACACCACATTTGTGGATGGGATTAGTGGGGAGGTATTTGCAGAGGGTAGAGGGGATGCCTCAGAATTTACTGGGTCAGTAGGAACTTTGCCCTTAATCCACACCCTTATGTCTTAAGACATCCAGCTCAGTAAGGCGTTAATTGTTAATTAAGCTGCAATTAACACCTTACCTAAAATTGGAATCATGACAGATATTTCTCCTTGTGTTGATGATGGCAGTTAAAATCCAAGTTGACATAACTTAAGAAATTCATAGTGAATTAAAATTAAGGCCTACACTAAAAGATATAGATATGAATTAGTGACAAGTATTTATTTCCTTTTTATTATTCTTTCAAAGATTTTTTTTCCTATCATTAATGTATATCTGTCTTCTTGAAATTATTATCAATATATTTATTGATTTTATGTACTCATTTATTTAATTTTAATTTTTTTCAATTTGTATTTTAGTTTGTATATAATAAGTATGAATGTATAGTCCGTAGAACAGCACCCTTTTTATCAAATTATTAACATCCGCCTGAAAATTTAGTGAATAGCTTCATCTTATCGTAGCCTACAAATATTTATTTACGAAAATTCTTGGAATTACGTCGTTTTTAATCAGCAGATCACTTTGTTTATTTAATTAGATAATAAAATACTATAATTAAATCTCGTAAATACACATTTGCTTTTCACTTTAATCGTAAGATAATTTGAGCAAAAACTCGAGAAAAATAGTGGCCTTAAAAAATATTAACCGTTTGGCGTGAACTATCCCCCCAAATTGTCAAAATAGCGAGATTTTTAAAATAAAATGAAATGTAAATGTATTTTATTATTCTGGTACTGTTGTTCCTTTATAACAAATTATGAGTACGGAATATATGTCTGTGTGAACATAAATATTTACCATGGTAGTTAATTAAAAGTAAAAATACAGAAGAAGAGAGAGAAAAATAAAATAAAAGTGTACATATATATATAAGACAAACAAATGGAACTACCATAGCATAAATAAACATGAAAAGTCTCTGGGAGTTCTTCGATAGTTCTCTTAACTATATTTCGTAATCAGTCGGATTGAGAAAATAATATTTGTTTAAAGAGGAGAGGTTTTTTTTTTTTTTATTATTATTTATTCATGATATTTACAACTGTATTAAAAAATTAAATACATTAAGTAAATTTGATAACAGAAAATAAAAACATGAAATGACTTGTTGAGAAACTACCCACTGGTAGCACTCTAAAAACAAAATGTATTTACAATAAGAGATCTCGAGGCCATCTTCTTTTCAGACGCATCGGAGGGTTATCAGGAATAGAAGAGGAAGCAAGGTTAGAGACGAGAGGATTCGGATGGTTCTGAAGTCTATTATAGAAGGACTGGTATCTGGATTGGGCCAAATCGAAAACATAAGGAACATCAAGGTCATTATGAATTATTTTATTGGTGACAAAGTAAGGAGCATTGAGGATTTTCCGAAGGATTTTGGATTGTAAGGATTGGATACGAGAGGAATTCGACTGCTTAGTGCAGCCCCAAAGCTCAACTCCGTAAGTCCAAATAGGTCTTATTGTAGTCATGTATATAAGTCTTTTGTAATTTACTGGAAGCTGAGAGCGTTTGTCTAGTAAGTGTTGGAGTAGTCGAAAACGTCGAGCGGTTTCTTGTCGTTTCAGTCTGGTATGAGGATTCCAAGTTAGACGTTTGTTCAAGTGAAGTCCAAGGTATCGGATTTGTTCAACAGGGATAAGTGGGGTATTATGAAAGGATACTGTGGGACATGAGATCATAGATTTACGTCGAAGGGTAAAGGTGATTTGATGGGATTTATTAGAATTTATTTTAATCCTCCAGTTTTGACACCGTTCTTCAAGACTTGTAATGTGCGATTGAAGAATTTGGGATGCAATGGTTGGGTCATTATTAACGGATAGGAAACATGTATCATCGGCATACGTGGTAATAACAGTGTTAGGATGGGTTGGGATGTCAGCTGTATAAACTGTGTAAAGGATAGGACCAAGGATACTACCTTGAGGAACACCAGCGGACTGAGAAAAGAGGGATGAATAGGCATTATTGTGATTGACTTTTGAGTATCTATCAGTTAGATAGGAACGGATAATGAGGAAGTATGTAGGATGTAGGAATTTACGGAGTTTGTAAAGTAGTCCCGGGTGCCAGACTCGATCAAAAACCTGTTCTACATCGAGAAAGACTCCCGTGCAGTACATTCCGCGCTCTAATGCAGAGGAGACAACATCCACCACACGATGGCATTGCTGGATAGTGGAATGGGATCTGCGGAATCCAAACTGGTGATCTGGGATTATGTGATTAGAATCTAGGATTGGGTACAGGTGTTTTAGGATGAGGTTTTCTAGGACTTTTCCCATGATGGGTAAAAGAGAGATAGGATGGTAAGAGGATGGGTATTCTGGTGGCTTTTTGGGTTTATGTATCATTTTGATAATGGATAGTTTCCAAGGGTCAGGAAAATATGTTGATCGGAGTACAGCATTATATATATATATATATATATATATATATATATATATATATATATATATATATATATATATATATATATATATATATATATATATATATATATATATATATATATATATGTAAGGAATAGAATGGCTTTCCGAGGAAGTAGTTTTAGGATCTGGGATGTAATTAGGTCGTGCCCAGGAGCTTTGCGGGAAGGTAACCTGTGAATGATGTTGGATATTTCTGAAGGATGAAAGGCTTTAGGAGGAGGGGTCATTTGGAGTGGGATATCCAGTTCTGCTTCAATACATTCAAGGTGATTTGGGTTAAGAATATCGGGATGTGGATTAAAGGTTTTAAAGAGGTGGTGAGCAAATATTTGGGATTTTTCTTCGTCGGATTTGGACCAGGTCTGGGCTTCAGTGAGTAGTGGATGGTTGCAGTCTTTAAATTTCAGGAGCCTTTTAGTGGTCGTCCATCGTGATTTATCGGCAGGTGTAAGTTTTTCAGCAAAATTTAGTAAATTTTGAATTTTGTATTTTCTTATTTCTCATTTCAGTTTGTTAGTCAGTTGGGTGTAATGCGCTTTATCTGTCGGGTATCTAGTTCGATGCCACTTCGATCTTGCTCTGTGTTTTTCCTTTAATAAGATGCGAATATGCTGTGGCAAGTTAGTATTTTGTGGATTGTTAATCTTATTGATAAAGGTATTATTATTTATACTGTCTGTTATTGATGATGTCAGTTTTTCTATGGCACCATTAATGTCTTCTTTTGTCATTAGCGGAATTTTGAGGTCAAGTTTGTTTTCCAAATCATCACGAAATTTGTCCCAGTTTACTCGTCCAGTGATCAGTTTGGGAGGTGATGGTTTAGGAGCAAAGTCAGAATGTAATGAAAGCAGAACTGGACTATGGTCTGAAGAAAGGTCATCCACGGATTTGATTATAGTTTGGGAGGAGGAAATCTGGGAGGTGATAAATATATCCAGGATATCGGGACGTTTTTGAGGGATGTTGGCCAATAAGTAGGACTCATGGGCGAGAGGATTGAATAACTATTAGAAGATGAGAGACGGGAAAGGATGTTACCGCGGGAGTTTGATGTTCGACAACCCCACCGTTGGTATTGAGCATTGTAATCGAGGAGAGGTTTAAAGAGGAAACTGATTGTGCGTGTCTAATAGGGATGGAATTGCAAAGGATTTGTCAAAAGCAGCAGTTCGGTGAGGAGGAGGATAGAGGTTTGAAGTACAAGATCTAGTGGGACGGGATTGGATGAAGTATTTAAATTGTAAGCTATGAAAAATATAGGAGGATAGATAAGTTCTAATGACCTGGAACAGAAAGGTAGTTAGGAAGAACGGAGGGCGATAGGATGGATAGATCCACTTCAACTCGGCCACGTCTTTTATTTTTTTTTTTTTATATTTTATTTTTTTATTGAATAATAATACAATCAGCCACTGTTGGAGGGCTATAAGTATTAAGGCTAAAAGTTCTCATTCATACAGTATATACAAGTAATACAGAAGTAACTATAAATATAAAAGTAAATAAATAATACTTATAAAAAAAAATGTAAATCAATAGAAAAAAAATAAAATAAAATAAAAAAAATAAATAAACAAAATAAAATAAAAACTTCTAAACACATTCATACCTATATACATTCGCCCAGGAATCTCCGAGCCAGCCTTTTCTCCCCACATGTGGAAAGCAAAGCAGGACTCCAGAGATCCCAGTGCCACTTTTCCAGCCGCATCACTAGTATTAAAAGCCAGTGGAGGCTGAAGGAGGGCACTAGAGCCACAGATGCTCAGGACTTGAGTGGAGAAGCTGGCCATTGCCAGGACTCCAGAAGCATATTTACAATAGATCTCGCGGCCACTGCCGTTTTAACCTTCGAGGGGGATTGTAGGGATGGTGGGAGCTGGATAGGGATTGAGCTAGAGGATTTGGATGATGGATAAGGTTCTGGTGAAAGTTTGAGAATCTGGATGGGATGATGTCGAGGACAAAAGGGATGTTAAGGTCATGGTGTAGGGTCTTATTTGTGACATAATATGGGGCATTGGCTATTGTTCTAAGTACTTTGGACTGGAAGGATTGGATGCGTTTGATATTCGAATGTTTAGCAGTTCCCCACAGTTCAAGTCCGTAGGTCCAGATAGGTTTCAGTATTGTCTTGTAGATTAAAAGTTTATTTTCAATCGAAAGATGAGATGTCCTGCTTAGTAGTCTATATAGCTGGCCATATCGTTGGTTAAGTTCTTGTCTTTTAAGTCTCGTATGTGGGTTCCAAGTTAGTCTTTTGTCTAGAAGGAAGCCAAGGTAACGGACTGTATCTGAGTAGGGAAGTGGTATTGAATTGAAAAGGATTGTGGGACAGGATCTGCGTCGCAGAGTGAAAGTAATATGTTTACATTTTGCTTCATTGATTTTAATGCGCCAGTCGTTGCACCACTGCTCAATCAAGGAGAGGTGAGATTGTAGGTTTTGAGATGCTATTTGAGGATCTGAGTGGGAGGATAGAATGGCAGTATCATCGGCAAATGTAGCTAGGAAGGTATCGGGATTTGGAGGGATATCGGCAGTGAAAAGGATGTAGAGAACTGGACCCAAAACACTGCCTTGTGGAACACCAGCCTCAACTGGATAGTAAGTGGAGAATTCGGTGCCGCAACGGACTTGGAAGGAACGATTTGAGAGATAGGATTTGAGGACTAGGTATAAGGATTGGGGTAAATGGGTTTTGAGCTTGAAAAGCAAGCCATCGTGCCACACCCGGTCGAAAGCTTGCGCTACGTCCAGAAAGGCACCAGTGCAATATTGCTTGTTTTCAAGTGCAGAGGATATATGGTCCACAACACGAAGGCCTTGTTGGACAGTGGAATGTCTTGAGCGGAATCCAAATTGATGAGAAGGGATGTTGTGGGATTCGAGTATGGGTAGGATGCGTTTGAGGAGGATTTTTTCAAAGATTTTTGAGAGGATAGGGAGTAAACTTATCGGTCTGTAGGATGATGTGTTATTAACGGGTTTGCCTGGTTTTGGAAACAGCACGATTATGGAGTGTTTCCACATCAAGGGAAAGTTGGTAGTACGAAGGATGCAATTATATAGATAGGTCAGGAATATAATTGATTTTTTGGGAAGTTGTCTAAGGATTTGTGAAGTGAGGAGATCATATCCAGGGGATTTTCGGGGTTTTAATTTGTTTATGAGGAATTTGACCTCAGAGGGGACGTCTTTTATTGGCTAGATTTTATTTGCCAAACGGCCCAATATTTTTATATTTCACCTTTGTTCTTGATTTTGTGATATAATTATGTTATGATCCAAGTGGAAAGCAAATGGTTATATACAAGTTTTTACTACCTAATTAAATAGACAAAGTTTGCCGACCTCCAGATTGAAAACGACCCAATTGCAAGAGTTTTCGTAAATAAAATAGTTGTAGGTTACGATGAGATGAAACTATTCACGAAGTTTCAGGCGGATGTTAATAATTTAATAAAAAGCGGCCTGTCCCACGGACTAGTACGGCAGTGTTGAGCTATAACGGTCAATGTCTCTGATTGTGGCAGATTGTATTAATATTATTCCCATAAAAATTGTATATCTTAAAAAAAGAATAAGACCTCGTACGCATAAGAGTGTTAAAATAATGTATTATCACTAACATTAAGGTATATATTATCACTAACAGACTTCGTAAAGATTTCTCAGAAAATAACAGCACAAAATTATATATATATTTTTTCAAAGAATATATAGAACGAATAGAAAGAACAAAAAAAAAAATTAAGTCACATTGGCTATGTTAGACTGTCAAAAAGCAGAGCTAACTGATTTGTTTCTACTTTTTTTTTAATGTTTAATTTTTGTGAATTAACTTAAGAACTTCGATGATAAAAATTAAAAGTCGAAACGAAATAATTTCGGCTTGGCATCGATTTAAAAAATTATGTACAGTTTATTTGAAATAGTTACTAATGTAAGCTTATATGATTTTTTATGTAAATGATTTATCTCTGCTGGTTATTCAACATTAGTAAGTGACCGTTTTGAAGTGTGATTTTGTTTTTATAAATTTTGGTTACAAGTGAAAAAATATATTCCCTGTAAAAATTACTCGATGGAAACCAATTGTTACCCGATCCATAGATAATTATGTTTGTTATTTTATATTTTTTTAAAAAGTAATGGTTTTGAACACTTGAAGAGGAAAAGATGTCTGAAATGATCGTAGTATTTAGAAATGTTGCAATCAAAGCTGACCTATTGAGCGAAACGTAAATTATGTTCCTTATCTTTTGAAATGTAAGCTTAAATAATTTCCAAACGGTAATAAATTCATCACCTCTGTGTTTGGCAAGAGAGAGGTTTCTAATTAAAACATGGCTAGAGCTTATTTAACGAATATGTAATTAACAGAACGTTAACTGAAACACCATTCAATCAATTGAAACAATTGTCCGATTCTCTGAAATATATATTATTGTATTTTACAATTTTTAGACTCGTTTCCAGTTAAAACTAACAAAACAATTGTTCATATCATTCTTAGTATTCCAATGCCTTTATAATCATAATATTTAATAAATACTGTAATTAGGAGTTATTTAGGTTTATTCTCATTTGTCCGGTTTAATATACACCTTTTTAGTGATGCCGGTTCGAATCCAGCCTGAGCGGGTTGAAATTAATTTCGATGCGGACTCACGGAATGAATCTCGACCATCCTACTGTGATTAGATTAGGTTTGGTTGAGCCTATACAACAAACCTCTCTCGTTCCCAAGTATGCCGTAAATTCGCGAGCTAGTGAGTAACCAAAAAAAAAGACATATACTTATACAAGCTTAGGTATATTGACAATAGTTGAGTAGATGGAATAATTAGAAATCAAGCTATGCCAACAGTTATTAATAAGTTCCATTTTATATCAACGCTGAAACACATTTTTATAATTTTCTCAAAAACGGCTATAACAATTTTGATTAAACTCGGTGTATCAATGTATAATGAAGTAATCTTTAATACCAATTAGGTAATATCCTCATTGATGTCACTTTACAGGGCTTGAATGCCCAATGTTTATATACGTCTTCCTCTAAAGTACCTTTAATATGGTTTATATTAAAAAGTTAATCATTTAACATTATTCAGAGTTACGACAAAATGCTAAATATAACTTTTGAAAGAATTTGAAAAATGCAGAAAAACCTGCGTTGCTATAGACTGCAGCGCCTAAACGAATGTACCGATTTCAATGAAACTTCGCTAAAGTCATTTTCTCGGCACCCTTTAAATTTATCTATATAACATACTTCAACGAAAAGAAGCTGGAAAAAAAGTTACAAGGGATTGTAAAATTAAATTCCGAATAACTCAACAAGTATACTCTTTTTTGTCGATGTTTTTTTTTAAAGTTTACGGAATTTCCAAAAAAATTCGTTAAAATCGGATAATTACGAGGAAAGATATGGTCTCTAATTTTTTTGTTTTTTTTTTATATGTTCTGCTGCAAAGCTTATATCTTTTGTTTTGGTTTTTGAATGTGTTACTTAGGTAATGCTAATTGTTTGAGCATATTACTACTAAAAAATTTAGTCCATTAATTGGAACCAACTTTTATTTTTTATTATTTTTAACTAGGAAGGTAATGATACTTTGGATGTATAATTGTTATTAAAAAATAATAAACCATTGTGAAATAATTTGCAGCGTTTTTTATATACAATACATATTGTTGACTGGTTTTTTTTTTGGTTTAATTTTTTTATTCACACCTGTCATAGTGGTAATGACAACCAATGAATGTGAGGTCGTTGGAAAAAATAATGTCATGAAAGGCATTACGGTGATCAGTGCCCAGCGGCACCTCACTCGGCGTGATATCTACATCAGGCGAGAAGGTCCCTCATTCAGCTCCTCTTCAGTCTCCTACAGACGTTATCTGGTATATTCGTAGTGGCCATACCATTTATAAGTGTATTAGGATGTCCCTGTAAGTTGTCATGGAATCGTTTGTAATGAGTTCGTAATGTAAGGTTATGCTGCTAACGTACCAAGGTGTTTTTGTAATTGTTCTGAATGTTTTTGCTTGAAAGATTTGAAGTTTGTTTAAGTGAGTCTTTTTAGCAGTTCCAAATATCTGTGATGCGTAAGTCCAAATAGGTTTTAGTAAGTAATTGTATGTGTTCAATTTCTGTCTAAGTTTTAGTTTTGAATTTTTCGAAAGAAGTGAACTCAGAATTCTTAAACGTTGATTTAGCGTTTTTCGTTTCTTGATTATATGTGGGCCCCACGTCATTTTTCTGTCAAATGTCAGACCAAGGTAGTGAACGGTGTCTGTCTGTGGAATCTGTGCATTGTCAAGGAAAACTGGAGGGCATGTTTCATGTTGAAGCGTAAATGTGATGTGCTGTGATTTTTCTTTATTTAGTCGGATTTTCCAAATTTTGAACCAGTCATGTAATCTTGTTAAATACTGTTGTAGAGTCGGTGAGGCATATGTTGGATTTTCGTGTCTTGCTAAAATTGCTGTGTCATCTGCATATGTCGCTGTTAAAATGTTGGGACTGCAAGGTATGTCATGGGTGTATGTGATATAGAGTAGTGGAGCGAGTATTGAACGTTGAGGTACTCCTGCTGAGATAGACCTGATGGAAGATAGTCATATTCATTCATATTATTATTATTATTCATTTTTAATGTTATTATTTGTTGTATAAATGAGCTAATGTCTATAGTAAGTCATCTGAAAGGATATTATATATATTTTTTTAGATGAAAATTCAAAATATATCGTAAAAACAGATTTTATCCCAGAAGAGGCTTGGTAAATTTTAATTTGGTAAAGAAAATTTGGATAAATTTAAATTATACTTTTTTAATTGCTGAGACTAAAAAAAGCTTTTTTCTAAAGATATTTAATAAAATATCTTTCCTAAGAACAGAAATAAGTATCTAAATTTATACCTTTATTACCATTTATATATTTCAACACTGCAATCACCACCTCCTGAATCAACTTACTGTCTGCATAGATAACTTTTTCAACTAAAAATATCACTAAAATGACATTACTTGAAAATATTGAAATTGGAGTTAGTCATTCTGTGGTTTATAAAAGCAAAGAAAGTTGTGTGGTTTATAAAAGCAGATGGAGTGACTAAATTTGTATTACCTACCGTCGATATATTAAATAGACATTTTGTAATTATAATGGTCTTAATGACTTGTTATCTGTAAGCTTTAAGCTTTATCTCCGTTTAAAATGCACTTCAAAAATTTTTATAATAGCCCAGCATTACCAGAAAGTAATTTCTATTCAAAGTAGAGCGGTAAGTGAAAGTTGTGTGTTGCGCGCACCAGATTTTTTTGTTTGTTATCGTGAAAAATTATTTTTTTCCAATCTCTCTCTCGAAATTCCCTATTCAATTATTTGTGATAGAAGCTTGTTAGAAAAGACAAAAGTTGGTTCACATACATACAAAAGCAAAGGCACAAGAAGTCACCTCAAGTAGCCTCCGCCAGTTGGCCCCATCCTGTGCAGCAGTCCTCCGGTGCCGCACCCCTAGAAGAGTCCTAGCATCTTCAGTCACACCGTCCATCCACCTTACGTTCGGTCGTCCGACTCTCCTCGTCCTTAAGATCTCATCTGTAGCCACTTTCTTCCGGATCTCACCATTGTCCATTCTGGCTAAATGGCCCATGACCAGTTTTATGACTGTGGAGATCTATCTTCTATCTATCTTCTTCAAGCTATCTTAGCTATCTTCAAAGAGCCCATAGGATTCTTGGTTCTTTCGTCTTCTCCATATGTAACCTACTCTTATGAGTTCATATATCCTCTTTTATATCCCTCTTTTGAACAACAAGAACCGTTTTTATGGTTAAAAGTTGGTTTATTTTAGAAAATATTTTTTGTACAATAAATACAATATAGTTTGAGAAAATTCATATAATCTATTCGCAAAACGCCTAAGATTTAAATGTAATCCTCGAATTTGAAACTTCATGGTGAACCATTTAATCCTCAAATTTTATTCTCATTTTTACTAAAATTAAAATTATTACATGTTTTAATAATTTAATGAAAGAACCTAAGGTTTTGTTGTAAATTTGTAAATCATGACGTTTGACCACATTTAAGATTTAAAAAATAGATGCGCTATAATTTGTGAACAGTGAGCTATTGTACATTTAAACATTTTCACATTAAATAGTGAGGTGAGAGATATTTATTAACAATTATGTTTAATAGTTAATTGATACCAGTTCGGTAGAGACAGCACAGCTGATCGGTAATTCCCTTAACGGGTCTTGCCCTATCTACGTAAGATACACGGCCAAGGCTCTATTTACTAACACTACTTCCTTCGAGTGATATCGAGTTCGTATCCAAACTGATAAACTATTTTTTTTTTTTTCTTTTTTCTTCTCTCTTTATTTTATTTGTTTATTTTACTCTAAGACTTTTACTTTGGTTTAATTATGTATATTACGATTTTTTCTTACTTTAACTGTAAATAATGTAAATAGCTTAGTTTTAAGAATTTATTTCGTAATTTTTTTTTTTTTTTTAGTGTTATAACAGGTACAGATTTTTTTTTTTTTTCTCTCATTATGGAACCTGACAATACGTCTGGTGAAGAATCGGAGGAAGAGACACCATTTTCCGAAGTCAGTGAGACCGATTCACAATATTTAAAAAGAAGGACTCTTCAAAAGCGCAATCGAAACTCTGCCCCGGTTCAGCGGGCAACTCACCAAATAAGAAAAAAAATAAATCGGCCAAATCAAAAAAGGCATCTGAAACAAACAAAAATACACCAAACACGCGTAGCAAAATCACTTCAGCCATCAAATCAGAATCAATTTCACCAAACACCTCAATCAGTAACTCTGTTACAGCCAACAATACTACAAACAAGATTCTGGAGCCAAAAGAAACTTGTGATCTTGAACCGCCACCCATCTTCGTCGCAAAAATTGAAAATTTTATGTCCTTCGGACAAGAAATCGCCGATCTGATTGGGCAGCCAAATTTTACATGTTTTTCCAGAGTCAATGATATTAAAATAAATACCAACTCTAAAGAAAATTACAAAATATTAATTGAACATTTTACTTCACGAAAATACGATTTCCATTGTTACCAACTGAGACAGGAAAAAGCATACAGAGTCGTATTAAGAGGGCTTCATCCAACTACTTCTATAAGCGCAATCAAAATGGGATTGGAAGAAATAGGCCATAGCGTAAGGAACATAGCTACCGTGCTTCATCCTAAGGAAAAATACCCGCTACCGCTATTTTTCATAGATCTCGAACCTGCAAAAAACAACCCGGAAATTTTTAACGTAAAACGTCTTTTATATTCAATAGTCCGTTTTGAAGAGCCCAGACAAAGACCTATAGTAGTGCAATGCACTAACTGTCAAAATTTGGGACACACAAAAGCCTACTGCCATCATCAGGCCAGATGCGTCAAATGTGCTGGGGCACATCCGTCTGATCTTTGCCAGAAACCAAGGCAAGAGGCTGCTATATGTGCACTTTGTGGCGAGGGACACCCAGCGAGCTACAGAGGTTGCGTAGTTTATAAAAATCTTCTGAAGCTGAGATCACATAATATGGCTTTGAAAAGCCTTAACCTTGATCATAAAAGTGGGACTGAGGCTCCCGCAATCGATGATAGAACAAATTTCCCAGCACTGCCGTCGTCACCTTCTCAAGTCATCCAGCCTCAACCATCCATCTCCACAGCTACGGACTATCCTCAACAGGGTTCGAGAAATTTATATCTCCAAACCACCATCAAGAACCAGCAGCCTCGACGACAGGCGCCTCAGGCTTCCCAATCCAAGCCTAAAACTGCTAAACCTCAGCCTCAACCTCCTCGTCCGCAAATCCCTCTTCACCAACTACCCTTAAGGGTCAAACTCCCGCCAGAGCATCCACCCCAGTTCCATCCGTTCCTAATCCCAATGTAAACATCCCATCACAAGCCCAACAGAATATAGATCCAACTCCTCGCATCCCACGTCGGGCACATCCCCCTTCCAGCAATCCTAGTCGCACAAATTACCCATCACATCCTCCTGACCTAAATCCACTTCACAGCCAAAAACCTTCCGACATCAATTCTGTCCTTTCAACATTCCTGATAGATCTTCAAGAGACTATCAAACCGCTTATTACCCTCCTCACCAGACTCCTTTCCGAAATCCCGTTCAACTTCCCCCGATGAATACAAAGCCCCTAGCTATCCTTTTATGGAACGCTAATGGATTACTCAACCACCGAGACGAACTAGACTTATTTCTCCATGACAATCTCATTGACATTGCCCTCCTGACGGAAACTCACTTCACTCAACGGACACATTTCTACATACATGACTACATCACTTACAGATCTGACCACCCAGATAACACTTCCCACGCTGGTTCCTGCATCCTTATCCATAAATCTTTATCCCACTCCCTTATTCCTTCCACTCCAACTGATGCCATTCAATCAACTTCTATAGTCCTTTCAACTCGCCCTTTCCATCTCACATTCTCAGCTGTATACTGTCCTCCTGGTAATTCCATCTCCTATAACCTCCTTGAATCCTTATTTCAATCCCTCGGATCGCGCTTTATTGCTGGAGGAGACTACAATGCTAAACACCAACGATGGGGTTGTCGAACATCCAACTCCCGCGGTAACATCCTTTCACGTATCTCATCTTCCAACAGTTATTCAATCCTCTCGCCCATGAGTCCTACTTATTGGCCAACATCACTCAAAAAACGTCCCGATATCCTAGATATATTTATCACCTCCCAGATTTCCTTCTCACAAGCCTTAATCAAATCACTCGATGACCTTTCTTCAGACCATAGTCCAGTGCTGCTTTCACTACATTCAAGCTATGCTCCTAAACCATCATCTCCTAAATTGATTACAGGACGAGTACACTGGGACAACTTTCGTGATGACTTGGAAAACAAACTTGACTTGAAAATTCCGCTCAAGACAAAAGAAGACATTAATGGTGCCATAGATAAACTTACAACATCAATAACAGACAGTATAAACAGTAACACCTTTAACAGTAAGATTAACAATTTACAAAAGACTAACTTGCCACAGCATATTCGTATCTTATTACAGGAAAAACGCAGAGCAAGATCGAAGTGGCATAGAACTAGATATCCAACAGATAAAACTCATTATACCCAACTGACTAACAAACTAAAATCAGAAATTAGAAAATATAAAATTCAAAATTTACTAAATTTTACTGAAAAACTTACACCTACCGACAAATCATTGTGGACGACGACTAAACGGCTCCTGAAATTCAAAGACTTTAATCATCCACTTCTTACTGAAGATCAAACTTGGTCCAAATCTGATGAAGAAAAATCCCAAATTTTTGCTCATCACCTCTTCAAAACTTTTAATCCACATCCTGATATCCTTAATCCAAATCAGCTTGAATGTATTGAAACAGAACTGGATATTCCACTTCAAATGACTCCTCCTCCTAAAGCATTTCATCCTTCAGAAATATCCAATATTGTTCAAAGATTACCCTCCCGCAAAGCTCCTGGCCACGACCTAATCACTTCCCACATTCTTAAGCTACTTCCTCGAAAAGCCATTCTATTCCTTACTTACATTTATAACGCCGTACTCCGTTCCACATATTTTCCTGACCCTTGGAAACTATCTGTAGTCAAAATGATAATAATAATAATAATAATAATAAGGCTTAGCGAACCCGAAGGTTCGATGCCGACACCACCAATCGCTTGTTACACACCTCCCTCCACCGTTCGCCGTCCAAACCCAGTCCCTTCAGATCGGCTTTAATGCAATCTTCCCACCTTCGCTTCGGTCTACCCCTCGGACGCTTACCATTCGGCACAGCAAATATTAACCTTTTAGGAATTCTCTCGTTACTAAGCCCAACAACTTTACAAGCCCATTTGATTCGCCGCGATGAAATTACATCAATTATATTACCCGGATACAGCTCACGCAATTCGGCGTTGTGTAGCCGTCTGAACTCTCCGGTTAACTCATCCTTCTTCGGTCCGAATATTCTACGCAATACTTTATTTTCAAAAACCTTAAGACGCTGCTCATCCCTTAATGTAAGTGGCCAAGTTTCGCATCCATAAAGAACTGTAGGCAAGATAATTGTTTTATAGATTCTAATTTTTAAGTTCCGGGACAAGAGGCGCGAACTAAGTAGTTTTGTCACAGAAAAATAACAAGCATTTCCCGCCTTCAGTCTAACTTTAATCTCTTCTTCAATTTCGTTTTTTCTAGTTATCGTTGAACCTAGATACCTAAACTTATCTACCTGTTCAAACATATTACCATCTATATCGATGTCACCAGTAGTATCGCCATTTTTGCAGCTAACCATATATTTTGTTTTATCCACGTTTATTTCGAGTCCTAGTTCTTTCCCGGCTTTCATTAACGTTGTCGTATTTAGTTTTATAGTTTCAACGTCTTCGCTTAACAGTACCAGATCATCAGCATAGCCCAGCACGGATGTTGTCCCGCCCAGATCCAACCCTTTCTCGGTTCGCATTACCTCCCTAATGGCATGTTCTAATGCCAAATTGAACAGGACAGGCGAAAGTGAATCCCCCTGTTTTAAGCCCGAACGAACCTCAAATTTTTCGGACAAATTATTACCGATTCTAACTTTATTGAGTGTCTCCGTCAAGCACATCCTGACTAGATTTACTAGTTTTTTTGGAATCCCCTGCTCAATTAGAATATTATACAGTTTCTGGCGGTCAATAGAATCGTAAGCCTTTTTAAAATCTATATACAGCTGGTGAACAATACCTTTGTACTCCAATTTTTTCTCTAATATTTGCCGTAAAGAAAATATTTGATCAATAGTCGAACGATTCCGTCTAAATCCGCATTGGTAGTCTCCGATAATTTCCTCGGCGTATTCCGTAATTCGACTGGTTAAGATTGAAGTGAATATTTTATAACATACCGGAAGGAGTGAAATTCCTCGATAGTTATTACAATCCGTCCTCGGACCCTTTTTGTGAATCGGAATAAGAATAGATTCTTTCCATTCTTCAGGTAATTTCTCGTTCACCCAGATCTTTTTAACCAACCGATGTATTTTAGAAACTCCAGCTTCCCCGCATGCCTTAATTAGTTCAGTAGGAATATTATCGATTCCCGCTGCTTTATATGATTTTAATTTTCCGATAGCTACTTCAACTTCCTCTTTACTTGGTCCTTCTATTAACGGTTCAGCACTCTGGTACTCAGAAGGAGGACACAGATCATAATTTCCCGTATTTAAAATATTGTCAAAGTGGTCCTTAAACTTATTCAATATGTCAACCGGATCGGTCAGAATATTGTTATTATCATCCCTAATTCCAGACGTTACGGGCCCTACATATTTACGTGATCTGTTTATACCTTTGTACATGTCTCTTACGTTATTTTCGATTCTATTAGTTTCTATTTCAATTATTTTATTTTTAAGATACTCCCTTTTTTTATTTTTGAGCAATTTTGTCGTTTCGTTCTTTGAGATTCGGAAGTATTCCAGATTGTCTTCGCTAGGATTATTTAGAGCTTTTAATTTAGCGGCTTTTCTTTTTTCGCACATGTTTAAGCAATCTTCATCAAACCACGGTTTGTTATTCTTAGTTTCCTTTTTTCCTAGGCACGAGTTACCGACCGCTTTTATATTATCCCTGATCTCTACCCATAACTTGTCAATATCCTCGTGGTCCTCGTCAGGAAGCTCTAAAGCTTCAAACCTATTCTTAACATCTAGCTCGAATTGGTTTCTAATTGATGGATTTTTTAATTTTTCCAAATTAAAATTCTCAAAATCGAAACGGTTTTCTTTTCTCTTTTTTATATTAAGTTTTTGTCGAAGTTTCGCGATTACTAATTCATGATCCGACCCACATTCTGCTCCGCGATAAGACCGTACATTGATTATACTGCTTTGCCAGCTGTGTTGTATCAAGACATGATCTATTTGATTTCGTGTTTGCGAATCCGGTGATGTCCAAGTATATTTATGAATATCCTTATGTTTAAACGTCGTACTTTTAATTATCAGGTTTTTCGAGATGGCAAAGTTTATCAGACGGATCCCATTATCATTACTATATTCGTGCAAACTTTCTTTACCAATCGTCGGAATATAAACTTCTTCCCTTCCTACCTTTGCGTTCGCGTCACCTACAATTATTTTCATGTAGTTTCGCGGTAGTTTATCATAAACCCATTCGAGTTTATCGTAAAATTCACTTTTGACTTCATCGTCACTGTCTTCGGTCGGACAATGTATGTTTATTAATGCGATTTTAAACCAACGTCCCTGAAATATAGCTACCGAAATTCTATCACTAAAGAATTGTACGTCGCTCAAAGCGGATAGTAATCTACTCCTAATTAGAAACCCGGTACCTAAACAATGATTCCCGCTTCCTCCGTACCAAATAGTGTACTTTCCTTCCCTCATCGAGCCCTCCCCTGGCCAGCGAACCTCTTGCAGAGCCACGACATCCAAATTGTACCCATTTACCTCATTCGCGACCGATTTTAGCCCCCCTGCTGTGTTTAAACTCCTTACGTTCCACGTACCAATATTTAAATCCCTATATTTCAACTTGCACCATGAATCCCCTAAAGCAGTCCCCACCCGGAGACCCGAACGGGGGACTAGTTTACCTCCGGATAATGAGCGTTTTACCTTAGGGAGATCCATGACTTTTTGTGGTGTTTGGTGAACTAAAGATATGTGAGTAGGGCGTTCAATCCTACGTCACACCCTCCAGCAAGTCTGGTGGGCCCCTACCTCCAGCAAGTCTGGAGGTCCCCTCCCTCCAGCAAGTCTGGAGGGCCCCTCTCATTGTTGGTCAGCGAGTCCATCGGACTTAGCCGGGAGGAACTTCCAAGGAATTTCCACCGACCATCCCCACATCCGCCACCCGTGGGACGCTCCCCATACGCGGTAATGAGCCCGCGCGAGGAGTCAAAATGATACATAAACCCAAAAAGCCACCAGAATACCCATCCTCTTACCGTCCTATCTCTCTTTTACCCATCATGGGCAAAATCCTGGAGAAGCTCATCTTAAAACGCCTGTATCCCATCCTAGATTCTAATCACATAATCCCTGATCACCAATTTGGATTCCGCACATCCCATTCCACTATCCAGCAATGTCATCGTGTGGTAGACGTAGTCTCCTCTGCATTGGAGCGCGGAATGTATTGCACTGGAGTTTTTCTCGACGTTGAACAGGCGTTTGATCGAGTCTGGCATCCGGGATTGCTTTACAAACTCCGTAAATTCCTTCCCCCTACATATTTTCTTATCATCAGTTCCTATCTTACTGATAGGCACTTCAAAGTAAATCACAATAATACCTATTCATCCGTCTTTTCTCAATCTGCCGGAGTTCCTCAAGGTAGTATCCTTGGTCCTATCCTTTACACAGTTTATACAGCTGACATCCCAACCCATCCTAACACTGTTATTACCACGTATGCCGATGATACATGTGTCCTATCCGTTAATAATGACCCAACCATTGCATCCCAAACTCTTCAATCACACATCAAAAGCCTTGAAGAATGGTGTCAAAACTGGAGGATTAAAATAAATTCTAATAAATCCCATCATATCACCTTTACCCTTCGACGTAAACCTATGACCTCATGTATCCTTTAATAATACCCCACTTATCCCTGTTGAACAAATCCGATACCTTGGACTTCATTTGGACAAACGTCTAACTTGGAATCCTCATACCAGACTGAAACGACAAGAAACCGCTCGACGTTTCCGACTACTCCAACACTTACTAGACAAACGCTCTAAACTTCCCCTTAATAACAAAAGACTCATATACTTGACTATAATAAGACCTATTTGGACTTACGGAGTTGAGCTATGGGGCTCCACTAAACCATCGAATTCCTCTCGCATCCAATCCTTACAATCCAAAATCCTTCGTAAAATCCTCAATGCTCCTTACTTTGTCACTAATAAAATAATCCATAAAGACCTCAATGTTCCATATGTTTCCGATTTGGCCAAATCTAGATACCTATCCTTCCATAATAAACTTCATAACCATCCGAATCCTCTTGTTTCTAACCTTGCTTCACCTTCGATTATATTTAGAAATATAATAATCTGTCACGTGGCCAATAATTATAGTGATATATGAACACATTCACACATTTTATTCATATATACAGAAAATATAAAATTAAAATAATAACTAAATAATAATCAAATACTATGTACAATGGAAAAATAAAATAACCTAAAGATAAGTAAACTAAAAACATAAAAACACATTCATACAATAAAATAATTAACTGAAGAAAACGAATAAAAAGAAAAACACGAGATAGTTAAAAAAGTGTTAAAACAAGAACTTCTAAAGTTTATTTAGAATTTGAATGACTGGATCGGTCCATAATGGGTAATTTTGTTAAGTGCACGTTTTAAGAGCATTTTTATTACTGGCAGTAATGTAGGGCATCACTATTGAGCTTCTAGCCATTTCAATCAGAAATAAAGTGCGAAGCCGTGGAATGGGATTTGTAACGGAGTGATCAAATTCAGTTTGACTTCAGCGACTAATTTTAGAGTATTATTTTAAATCGTAAAAGAGTAATCGAAAACAATAAAATTAATCATTTTTCACATATTTATCTTTTTCTCTTCTCCGCAGACCTTGCTCTATTTGAAACTATTCCATTTTCTAGATCTGTCAGAGTATGGTACTATGGCTTCATCTTAATAATTTGTTTCTCTGAAACCCCATATACCTGACTTAAAAGGCAAGAAGTTAACAAAAGAGTCAACAAGCAATTCCAAATACTAAGCATCTCCTCTCTAAAAACACCATACCAAGCATTAACCAATCGACAACAAACTTCTAACTCATAAGACGATCTTGAGATCTATCTGGACCAACAGATTCGAACTCTGAGGGGCTGCAAAACATTCTTACGTCAAACGTATCCAATCTTTTGAATCCATTATCATACGAACCATAGTCAACGCTCTGTAATACTTTTCGGACTAAGCACTTCATCATGATCGTCATGTCCTTTATATCTTGTTCTTATTCCAACCAAAACTTCAACATCTTACCTCAACCTTTCCGATCACCTAAATCTTTCGTTCCAATCCGTATGCAGCTCTACTCAACCAGATTTTATCTGGAAGGTTAAAATCACGAGATTTACTTTAAAAACAACGATGATCGAATCATCAGTGTGGTCATCCATGAATTCAGATCGCTCGTGTTTATTGTGTTTACGACATTACTGCTCTTACTCGGCAACCATTGGCTCATGCATTAAGAGTAAAGTTGTGCTGACTCCAATAAAAATGATGAATATTCCAATAAATAAAATAATATTTTAAAACATGAACATTGAATACTTGATCGTTGGCAGTGGTATATTGTTGAGTAAGGAGGTGGTCCAGGGAGCTGATCTGTCATTTTCAACAGAAACTCCATGCTGCATACATCCTCCTGAAATAGATCTGCAAAGTAGGATCGAAACGTCGGCTTGAAATAAAATAGTTGTTTTCATTATTTTAGTCTATTACCGCCACCCCGGACCATCTCCTTACTCAATAAAACATCAACAGTTCTTCTGCAAAACGTTTCTAATATTTCTCATAAGGTCAACTGATATATAAATAATTGATCAAGAAATATTTCAGTCATCGCGTTAAACAACTAATTTTTTGTTTTAATTGGCATCCGCAATGATCTAAATATATATATATCGATTGATTTTATCATTTAATGCAATGCAGTTATATAGACAAACGGCGAACTTTTTTAATATTCGTCAAATTAAATATCAAACAATACCTAACTAAACACAAACAAAAAGCCGAAACTGTTCTAATTTATCAAGATTAACAAACTGTCTTTTTATACCTAATACATTAGTATCTTTTATTTAATATAATATAAAAATAGATCTCATTTTATGGTGTCTGATTATTTGACCTCTCTTAACTCATTGGGTAACAAAAACCCAAGATATTGTTGAAATTTTATGAAAATTCAACTCCTTGATACAAAATGCGTACATTCAGATGAAATAATGAAATTGCACAAGGTTCCTTCACATGTGGGTATTGGTGAAGGATTTTGATAGCGCTGCAAATGCTACCATTATGAATAATGTCGGCGACATTGCATATAACATCGGTTTATCAACAATAAAAAAATAAATACAAATATTAAACGTGGATTTAAACATGAGAGAAAAAAACAAGGTCTGAGAAAATGTTGAAAGAATAAAACGCCTCGCAGAAGTTGTTTTGGCAAGATATAGTCGTGTTATAAAGAGTAGGTATAGGACTTATAGCCTATATCTGTCTTCTGAAGGTACAGTACCCACCAACACAGTGTTTCGCCTAGCATAAGTTAACTGGACAAAAACATTTTTTTTTATTTTCTCATTTCAGAGATTAATTATGTATTTTAAAACCATGGAAAACATCTGTTCTCAATAAAATAAAAAACTTAAGTAGGAAATAATAAAACTATATTTAAAAAATATATGTTATACACAATTTTATACAACATAAGTTATGCAATAAAATTTACACAAACCTTTTTTCTTAACAAAATTTTGTTTCAACTTATAGGCAACACTTTTATTATTATTATTATTAATTAATATCTTGACTTAATATTACACTCAATGTTAATAATTATCATCAAATGGCTCATCCTTAATCTCACAATCATACGATTACGTTCCAATTAATTTGCGTCACTTGAATGAACATCCTTTGATACATTTGATTGAAGGCTAGGCAATTAATTTCAGGAATTGATATCCACTGTTAATGTTTCGTTTCTCTTCACAGGTACGAAGGATGCCATCAAAGATATAGTTATTATATCTATATTCGCGGATATGCATTACTATTTCTTTATATAGTGTTCCCGAAATCTGCGGCAGCGTATTATTTCAGACCTCATTAGATTCTATCAAATGGTTCTTCCTGAAAAGAATGAGTTACCTGATTTCAATGGCAGTTCTGTTTTTGAAATCTTACTCAAATTCGATAAATTAATTTAATAATAACACGATTGGAGATCAACTTTCTTAACAAATTCCTCCAGATAATGAGGAAACAAAATACTGATGAATATTCTGTTACATGAGTCGAATCGAAATTTCGAAGAAAGCCTATAGTTATATACCGTTTTAATGCCATTATAGGCATTCTATTTCCAACAAAGATAAAACGGGGGCATAAATGCGAAATATTTTATAATTTCAAGATGGTTTCCTTCAAGCCGACAAAAAAACCGTACACTCACAAATTCCAGAAAATGTTGAAAGGGAGAGTCGCACCGGCAGACAAAATTCAAAATCCACGTTTTTTCACACGATAGTGTACTTTATAAAAGATCGAGGAATCAGCATTTCCTACGAAGTTCATTTTCCCTCTCCTGACTATTTTTGCTCCTGTTAAGAACGTACGTCGTTTAGAAGATTTACATGGTCTATAGCGCCAACCGGAAAACAAAATATTGTATGCAACAAATAATTTTATAATAAAAACCTTGAAAATCAAATTGTTTTTATTTTCTTAGCAGTTATAAATTTAACATTCCTTTTCTAGACATTTTGTGTGAGGTAATCGATGATAAATGTGTTAAAGCAACTTTAGAATTCCTATAATTCATTCATATTCATATTACAATTGTAAACATAAGTTATACCCCTGTAATTTTAGTTTTAATGAATACATCCTCTCTCGTTATTTATTTGATAAATCTAATATCTCCTACCTGTAGCCTCCGTTCGAACCATGGCAGAAACTTATCACCTTAATTTCGGAAGTGAACTAACTTCCTAAAAGCAGCAACAAACTTTTAGGCAAGGTAAATCAAATACGTGTACACAATCAACATCCTGTTATAACAAAGGTGCATCCGTAGCCACCTCAACTCCCTTGTTTTCTCAAACATTATACAGTAACAAGTCCGCAAAATATTAAAATATTCTTATAAAACTCCTAACCTATTATTCTAATATAGCATTTACACTTTAAAGCAGGCAAGTATTTTTAGGTCAGAAAAAAATAAAATGGTGTAAGAAATGGAAAATAATTTGATAACTTCAAATTTAAGAAATCTTATTTTTAATGCTATGGTAATATTTTATTAATAAAGGAAAGGAACAGAGGCCAATGACACATATATTAAACTGAGTATAGCTTATATTCTTAATCTATAGTCCTCATTGGGTAAAAATAGGATCGTCAAGTATTGCTTTCCAAAACAGGTGTTTTTGAAGACATTTTTAATCAAATAGGTCGGATTTTGATATTTTAAAAGCGAGTGGCGAACGACAGTGATTTTTTCTAAAATTTTCTTCTTCTAAAAGTGAGTAAATGTCAGCCGTATAAGACGACTCAGGATAAACTATTTCTAAAAATAATCAAGCAAAGTAACTAATTTAACTGTATTAATATTTCATCGATGTAAAAGTAATAAGATGTGCTGAAATTGGTTCTGACCATCTCCTTTTGATTGGAGACAAACAGATCTTATGACCTAGGAAGAAAAGATCCAAAACAAGAAGATTCACATTACAAAGCTACACATAGACTACATTGAAGAATGCAATTTTTGAGACTGCTGAATGTGTATGCGAAACTAAGATAGTCTATACCAAAGGTAAAAGGTATGAGTGGTGGAGTGATCTGGTGGAAGGAGTAATGTCAACTGCAGCCAACTGGAAGTTGTACTACAAGGAAGGAGGCAAAAATGGTTGCCCGAGTGGCGAAGAGGAATATTTGGGATATATTAGGTAGGAGTCTACAAACAAAATACTAAGATTTTCTGGAAAAGAATTAAATCAATTAAAGTAAAGGTGAGCTAACCCATTACATATATTATAGATGAATCAGGGCAAATAATTACTGGAGATAAAAAAATATTGCAGAGATGGAGAAGCCATTATTCTTCATTGTTCTCTGGTGGATCGGAAGAGAGAGTGGAGGCCAGGCAAAAAACATAAACAGGAGTATATGACGACGTGATCTGGGAGGGGGCTGTCATGTCGGCTACAGAGACAATCAAGACTGGCAAAGCAGCAGGCAAAGATGGTATTGCTCCAGAACGTATAAAATTTGGAGATTAAAATTACAGAAAGCTTAACAGGATCTGTTTCAGAATATATTTACTTCTAAATCTATTGCAAAACAATGGGAAGGCAATATCATAATACCGATCCACAAGAAAGGAAACTCTAGTGAATACTAAAACTATAGGCCTACATGTCTCTCTCCGGTAGTGTATAAACTTTGTTCCTCCTTACTGGTAAGAAAACTCAGATTACATGTTGAAGGCAAATTAGAAGAGGAGGAAGCAGCTTCTAGAAACCAACAGGACTACATCTTCCCACAGAGAACGATTATTGAGAAGTAATGGGATAAAGGAAAGGAATAATATTTATGAATGAAATACTGAGAATATGTAAGCGGAAAACAACAGGGATGGTCGTGGGAAAGTGGATATTGTCCTCATAGCCGATTCCAAAGTAAATCTACAGCAGGCGGTTACTGTGTGGGAAGCTGAGCTAGAAAGAAAGGACATGAAATTAAATGTTGTAATAAGCAAGGTGATGCACACTGGTCGGCAAGAGGGAAAAGTTTTGGTTCACTGCGGAGGATAAACCTTGGAGATAGCTCTGGAGTACACTTATCTCGGAGTAGTGAATAAGAAAATGGACCAAGAGCTCTCAAACAGGATTAAAAAAGCTATTTATGGAAGTCAGAACTTAAAAATAATTAATAAAAATAATTTTAATATATTGTCAAGTTGAGTGTACTGACTTGTATTTCGAATGGAGTTAAAAATATAGCGCGATATAATGCCATTTAACTGGTTGGTAAATGATTGTTTTCTAAAACGTTTTGTTTCCAATACGTTTAATATTGTTGGAAAATTCAACAATATACCAACATGAAAAACGTTAACAAATTAATTAATTAAAATAAAACTGTTTTATTTATTTGTTCGGACTTAAAAAAGTGAGTAAATAGCAGCCGATTACAAAATGACTCAGGATAAAACATTCCTAAAAACAAATAAAGCAAATGACTAAATTAATTCAACTGTACCAATATTTTATCGAAGGAAAAGTAATAAGATGTGCGGAAATTGATTCGGACCATTTCTTTTGATTGGAGACACTCAAATCCTACGACCTAGAAAGAAAAGGTCTAAAATAAAAAGAGCTGCAGAAGTAGTACGTATGTCAATATGGAAGGTAATGTTAACTATACATAGACTGCACTAGCGGATCCAGGATTTAATTTTGGGGAGGGGCTTCAGCCCGAAGGATTTTTTTTCATATATATAAAACGATAATTAATGTGAAAAAGAAAAAGAAAGAAACTAACTACCCATATGACATGGTGTCGTGGTTAGTCTTGAAGTCCTATTAAATGTAATCAGACGAAGAATAATAATTTAAGAGATAGTTTTAATATTTTTTTCTATAAAACATGGTTATACTTTACCATTTAGGTGGGGGACTTCAGCCCGATAGCCCTTCCCCCCCCCCGTAAATCCGCCTGTGATTGACTGCATTGAAGCATGCTAGATACAAATAATAAGAATAATTTCGAACATTGGTATATCCTCGTCATAGGCCATAATGGAGAATGATGAAAAAATTATGAATAATAATTGCAAAAAACTATTATAATTCGACATGATTTGTTTTCCATAATAACTAAATGAAATTTATAAACTAAAAACTTGTAAAATTATTTTGTAGTTTGGCCGACTAAAAATATGTATGCATCAAATTTTCTTACCGGCTTTTGTTTAAAAACTCTTTTGTACTTCTATGACAGAAGTGAATGCCGCTAAAAATATTCCAAGCATTATTTATGGGCTGATAAAATAAGTGGTTACAACAATTAATAACATTCATTATGATTGTATATTTAAATATTAAAAATTTACTAGATGTATTTATGTAATACAGTTGTAAATGTCATTAAGAAATAAAATATATATATATATTAAAAAGCCCTTTACAAGCTGAAATTAAATAAATGAATTTGGTTGGTAAGAGAAATACATAAGGAAAAAAAACAGATTTGAAAGTGGACAACAATCTCATGTCGAATGTTCATGTTACAGCTAGGGGGCTTGTGATAAATGAGAGATTAGGCGGTTTAGACAACATTATATTGTGAGAACACTTTGGACACAGTATTATCTTTTCCGACTAAGCCTATAAGTGTGTTAATACCAAACTCCGAGATCCGAGCCACCGTAGCCCCAGCCTAATCACAGCCAAAACTTATTTCATTTGACACTGCTCTTGGCCCCGGCAGACGGTTAGCCGGGTCAAAATTAAATGGTATAGGTATCCTTTGACAGTGGCTTACTGTAGCCAATAATGTAGCGGGGTTTAGTTGGTGTAATCCCACCTCCCTGCAGCCCCTCCCTACTCCCCGCTCCGTCCCTCCTCGCTAACCAACCCATGCTAAATAGCCGCTGAATAAACCAATTAGTTAGCCGTCGGTGACCAATCTCCAATCAGGGAAAACCAACATCTAAATCTTGACTACGGTTTCAACAGGATTTATCTCTTTTATAATTACCATTTTTTCAACTGGACATATCGTATAAGGCATAGTGAAAGGAGAAGAACGATGGATTATACAAATTCAACTAGTTATTTAAGGTAATTGTCGCAATTATTCGCAGTTATCGATCTTTGGTGGTGACAAGATTCCGCTATTTAAAATAATAGTAACTAGTAGGCCCGTACGAATACTTTACTCAGTAAATTGGTCAGTTATCAAATGGTAATACAAAAAGGAAATACGTATATCATAGCAAGAAGAAATTTATTTTTACTTGTACTTACTTATATATGAAATATTTAGGTAGCTATAAAAATCTTTTCCGGTAATAATTTTAATCTTCTTAATTGAAATAATTAAACATCTCGAAATTTTAGTAGTAATAAAAAAGTGGATAAAGATAAACAATGAAATAAATTATTAATTAGTCAATGATAAAATAAGGGCTGATAAGGTGTTACCTAGAAGCAACAACCAAAGAAGATTTCCCAAACCGTTTGAGCTAGGCCCAGAGGTTAAGATGGATACATAATGAACGAATTTCAAGTGGCTATATCCTTACTAATAATGGTCCGATTTCAATGATTTTTTTTTCGTTGTGTAGGTAATTTATAAATATTTGAAATTAATTGATTAATACATTCAAAGTATTTACAGTAAACTGTGGGATACTGCGGAACTGATCTGATTCCCATGGATTCTCATTTACTTTTCAAATAACAGAAAATTACACATATCCAGTAATATTTCAGTTGTCAATTAAAAAGCTAATCATATTGTATTCAGAGCTCGTCTTAAAATTTATTACTTAACAGTTTCCTAGTTTTGAATCTTAGTGAAATGTTCATGCCGATTTTATTCATTTTAGAAAGAAAAATAAATAAAAGAACGATTCGCTAACCTATCTTGAGATACTGAATCCAACGGCACATCATTCATGGCAACTGAGCTTGAAAGGGGCTAATATTTGATACAACAGCGATTTTGAGCATTAATATAATAATACATGAGGAGGTGAGGCTTATTTATTTTTATTGTAGGAAATTTAATTAGAATATCACTTTTATATTTTAAAAATATGAACTAAATGTAAAAAATAGGTAACACTTTTATTTGATACAATGGATTCAGATACTCGAACTACATATTTAACTTCACATGAAATCACATATTATAAAATTAATATCCTTTAATTTATCTCTAAACAGGTAAAAAAAATAATTAATTAATATCCATGAAGAAAAAATTCTCCACAAAGGTTTATATTATTTTAGAGTTAAAAAAAAAATAACAAAACAAAATTATTTCATTTTATACGCAAATAATTATGACAAAGAGCCTTTTTAAAAAAAAAAAACAATACTTCATGTTGAGAATGGAATTCATGGGTTATGATGGTCTTTTTTATATATATACACACATGTATATTTTTATTTTTTTTTTTTTTTTTCAGTTTACTCTAACAAAGGAATGCAGGAGAACAGCAAACATTTAACTACTATTGCTAACCCGATCATGATGAAATTTTAAATAATTGTGCGAATTTATATATAGATGGTTTGATATACATTTTAACAAATTTGCATCCTCTAATTTCACTTACTTGTGCGTTAAGGTAAATTTCCTGCTAAGCTTGATTTTGCTAAACGGTTCGTTAGATTAAGCCCGAATTTTGGAGAAAATTTACGAATTCGAGAAAAGATGATCACGTAACAATTTTATAAAATTTCATGTCCTATTTTCATTCACGGATACGAAAACGTATTTGCCTTGATACAATTCATGGATATAAAAATTAGTAATAATTAGAAAAACATTCATTCAATTTAACCCACATATGGTGGGAAATTGGGGAATAGTGTACAAGTGGTCCCTGTATCAATGTCATAAAATCCCATTAAACAACTCAAATTCATGTAATTGTTAAGAATATAATATAGGTTTTAAAAGATTTTTAATGCGATTCATTGACTTTTTTTACATATTTTATTCAGCTATAAATAAATTATAATCTTAAAGAATTGCCTTCTTTTTTTTTTCTTTTAGTAGTTTTTATTTTATGCAATTAAATTTTCCAAACTGAATTACTCCGTCCGGATTTCGGAAAATATTTAACTGATCGAAATAATTTCTCTCTAAAAGCACAAATATAAATATACAGTATTTAATAATAGTAGGGTGACAAAATTATCGTTTTATCATAATTAATTTGTTTTATTCTAATTGGGCAATATCTGAGGAAATTATGAGATAACTTGTTGGAAAGATTTTTGTAAATATATATTTGTTTATAAAAGCCACTGATACATTGTCTTATAAATTATAATAACTCCTAAAATCTCTTATTAATCAATAGAAGATGTAAAATTCCAATAATTTGGACTCAAAAGCCATGCTTGTATTGATTTAAATCGGAACTGTTAAGCGAAATAGTTCATACGATTGATTTTAATTACTAAAATATATAATGGTAACTAATTGGTAATTAATAATAATTGAATTGCTTTGTTGAATAATAGATAACAATCATTAATTAACTCAGGTTGCTCAAGGGCGTGGTTGCTCCAGTGTTCGGTGCAACAGTTGTAGAACGTTGCGGAACCGATTCGAATCCAACCTGCGGAGGCTCACTCACTTTTGCGACGGACTAACGTTACAAAGAATAGTTTACGATTGTAGTCGATAGGTTGATGTACTGCAGGATGATCCTGTTTGTAGTACACAACGGTTATCTCAACCAAATCAATCAACCTACGTTCAATTACTTTAAGTTTCATTATTAGTCTGCAGTGTAAAAAGTTTCTAGAATAAAAATACAACCGGCCACATTGAAGGGCAGAACGCATTTGGGTTATAAGTGTTCATTCATACAACATATACATACAAAATGGAAATAAATATAATTAGGGCAAGCGCACCAGTGATTGACATTTTTTGGCTTATGCTGCCATAATTACTATAGTTAACAACTTCTCCGTTGGATATTTAGAGTCGCTAGGGTCTTCTTTTTCTATTTAACGATTTAAAATTGAAAAGATATTTAGTTGCAGTTATACTGTCCATTTAAATTTTTTTTTAAAAAACACCATTTTGCACTAGTGTTGGAGACCCCGAAATTCAATTGTTCTAGTAATGGACATTCATCAGACAAATTCTAAAATCTGTAATTAACTATAAAAAGGACGATAAAGATAAGATAAATGTTCAACTTACTCTGAGCAAAACTGTTAGTAGGAAGATATGAAACACACTGATCTCAAGAGCAATATAGAAACAACGATGATAGTCATTTCAAAATTTTCTTTTGGGAACTTTGTTCATACAGTTGTCAATAGAGCTGTTCTCAAATCTAGAAAAAACTGGAACCTTTAAATCAACAAGGAAGCTAATTATTTATATTTAAATTCCAACCGGTCCATCACTGGATCCCCTGTCTATAACTGGTGCTATAGTATTATAGCACCTATAATTAATAAAAAAAAATTAAACATAATAATAAAAAAACAGTATAATAAAACAATTTATCTTTATAATATAATACGATAGTTTCTCGCCGTAACGATCTCTACCGGCTTTCAGGAGCGATGGATTTTGATGAATGAGGTATCAAACGAAAGAGTACTAAATGGAGCAGTGACGAATCATAGTAACATCCACCTGAAATTTCTGGGAGGAAAGTTATGAATGAAAAGAAAATTTGTTAGTGAATTACTTAAAAAGCATACATTTTTCTTGATAATACTCGTGATTATTTGAAAATTTACTAAATTCTCTACAAAACAAAAAAAAAAAATATCGAAATCAACCATCATTTACAAAGATACAGCCGATAGCAATGAACACGTGTTTGGGATTATTAGTTTGAATGAATTAATGTGATTCGACAGAGAAAAAGAAAATTATTTCTTCTCTATCATAATGCATATCATTAATTTTATTATATTTTTATATTATATTGTCAGATGTCAGTTGTTCACTGACCAATATTCTACACGAATTATTCGCAAGGGCCAACCAGTAAACATTATTAATTTAGAAGTATTTTTATATCATAATGATAAAATTTAATAAAATATTTTTCATTATCCTTTGATTTAGCGATACTATTTTATTTTATGAAAAAAAAAAATACTAATCGAAAATTATAAAAAACCTAATTAAAAACCATCCCTTTTCGTATTCATTTTACTGCTTAGTATTCAATAATAAATTCATACGACTATAAACGGAATTTCCATTCAATATAGTAACTTTAATAATATGTAGTAATAATATATACAGGCTAAATATTAATGAATAAAAAACAATTACAATTCTCACTTCTTGAGGTTGTTAAATTAGGGTCCGCATATCCTATGTAAATTCATTTTACATCCCCCGACTTTTCGCTTTTATTCAAATAGCTCGTTCAATAAAACCTCTACTGGTCAAGGAATTTTGTATTTGTAGTTATTTAACTTTCTATTAACATAACATGTCTAGAATTTTTATCGTGAAAATTTTTAAGACGGAATTAGTGGTTTAAATATCTTTAGGAATCCTTGTTCTCACATTTTTAAATTGAATAAAAAAAAAAGAAAAAAAAAGATAATATTATAATTGAAAATATTGTAGTGGAAGTTGGCTGTGGGTGCGGTCACAGATGGAAAAAGTTCAGGCAAATATATATATTTATATATATATATATATATTTTTGTGCTTCGACAATAATCTCCGCCCGTAATGGCTACATCAGAGCTGCTTTTCTGAAATTATTAAAATTTCAAAAATAGGACTTGATTAGAAAACTCCAGACGAGCAGCAATGATTAAGCCTTATAACTTAAAATAAATCATTTATGTGAATACTTTTTCATCCTTCTCCATACCTCCAACTAATTTTCTCTGTTAATTGAACTAGGAGGCTCAACAATATCCCAATTATTAAAAATTTTGTAGATTGATTGGGCACGGAGAAAAAATTTATGTATTTTTTAGGACAGGGAAAAAATATATTTTCTCTATTTGATTATAGTTTATGCTTCCCGTTTAATAAATAAACATTAAATATATTGAAAAAAAATTAAAGTATAAAACATACAATTTTAGAACTTTTTGGAGGGGACGAGGGGCATTGTTATTTTGGACACCTGAAAAATATTTTTTTGGCACATTAGCTGCAATTTCATTTCTTTATTTTAGAAAATATCATTTTTCGCTTGTTTTTAATAAGGAATTTCTTCATATGAACGTCTTAATTCATATACATAAATCAATTAACCGAAGTTAAAATCAAAATATGTTAAATTGAAAACAACAAAAAAAAACTTTAAGAATAATTCAAATGTATTCAATTAATTAAATAAGTTTTTAATTTTTTTTATATGTAGAAATATATTTAATTATAATTATAATAATAAATAGTTCTGTGCTTTTTTAGTGCTTAAGAAGTAATAATGTAATGAAAATAAAATATCCAGCATGATTTTTATAATTTTTTTTTTGTATTTTCTGTTCTATCCCATGCCCACAATTCTCACAAAAACGAGTAATACGGTTTAAAAATATTTGAATCTTATTTAAAGAAAATAAATTGTCAAATTGTTATGTTGGTTTACTTTTCCCAATGAATACATCAAGCTTTTTAGTACTTTTAAAAATGTTTTCCGACACAAATGATATTGTTTTCTCAATTACACAAGGATGTATTTCTACACCCTGTGTAATAAGCATTCCGAAAAAATCCGATGTTTTGTAACTATGCATCCATTTTGTTCTGAATTTCATCTGTAGAAAAACATTTATATGTAAATCCGTTTAGACCTCAGGTTTTTTCAAGATTTTTGATCGAAGGTGCTTACTCTATCAACACTATGAACTGTGAGTTTTTTATTTTGATGATTTCAATACTGTTTATCCAATACTCTAGCGGCATTTATCTTTGGAAGGAGGTATTTTTGGGTTTATATAATATTCAGTATATTTTTCTAGAATATATAATAGAATTCTGTGATATGATCTTTATCTCTGTTCATAATAAACTTTATTTAGGGAAAAAGAAAAAAAATCACAGCAATAAACTTCAATAATTCTAAAAAATATTAGGTGCTTATTGGAGGTAATAAGCTGTGAAACATCGCCAGATCATTTAAAGGAAAGAAATATTTTTATATTTTAATAAATATAAACAGAAAAAGGTAATTTTCCGTTCCTAAGTTATTTTTCTTATTATTCTTTTATATTTGAAAATAAAATTATAGAAATTTCATGATCTCGAGTTACGAATTAATGCTGACATTTAACTTTAATTTAAATTTATAAAATTAATGAACAACGCTTTCAATTTTAATTTGTCTGATCAACTTTAAACTACAATCTATAATTAATTTGCCCTTCAGTGTGGCAGACTATATTAATACGTAATAAAATACAAAAAATAAATAAATAAATAAATAATTGATTCGATGAATGTAACTGTAGTTTAAGTCATTGTCATAATAACTGATTAATGAATTATTGATAATTTGTGCTTTTAAATAATTTAATATGCATGAGACTGGCTATTTTCAACAAGGAAAGTTATGCTTCTTTACCAAGGAACGCCTATTATTATCACATGCCTACTTTTGTAGAACTTCCCCTAAGGTTTGAATATTTGAAAACTCCTGTTTTTGAATTACATAACTTTTGAATCCAACGGTTCAACAGTCATTTTCTGATACGTTTAATACGTCTATAAAAATCGTTACCATTTTTTATGATTTTGATTTTATTTCTTTATTGAGTCATATTGCACTATGTCACAACAAATGACATTAGTAAAAGTGATAATAGGGTTAAATAACACCATATTTATGCATCAATAAATCAAATGGAATAGCAGCGAAATAATAAAATTAAAAAATAAATATAAATATAAAAAATACAGAAACAAATCAAATTAAAAACTGCAACGTATTAAAGTTGAAAAATGTGAATAAGCGGAGAAAAATTTAGTATTGATTGAATTTCTTCACTTTTTATAATTAATGTGAATAATTAACTTCTAATTTATTTGTTAAAATAGAAATAATAGCTTCCATGAGGATTTCTATTGGTATACGAGTCAAAGAGTGGGGGTACATATTTTTTAAAAAATAACATGATTCGCAAGAAATATAATACATAACCAACGGAGTAAAGGTTTGATTTGCGACCGCTTGTAACTAGGAAAATTTTTAATCATATAAAATATCCCATCAGGAAATTATTATTAGTTTTATTCCCCAAAATGGCTATTAAGATGCGTGGCCGTCCGTATTAGATTTGAGGGAAAGGATAATATATATATATATATATAAAGGATGTAACCAATGCAGTGAAAGTTTGATTTGCGACCCCTTGATGTATATATAAATAATAATTCTTCGACTAATTATAATTTTTAAAGAATATAGTTGATGAAGACTAAAGGTAAAGAGACAGTAGAGGCATGCCTTGAGGATCCTTCAAGATTTTTTTTTAATTTATCATTCGAGCGACAGAATAGTTAGAAAAGGAAGAGAGAAGGAAAAAGGTAAGAATAAATGTTCCAATTTTATTAATTTTTTATCCTACAAACTATACCTTGGTAACGATGCCTGGCTCTTCACTATACAGAGTTGTCACTGGAGCGACACTATAGATACAACTATTGTTTTATATAGAGGGATATATATGAATGTATATATATATGTATATACAGAGGATGTTTGTATGTATATGTTGTGTGGAGGCGGCGAACTGAGAGACTGATGACGTGGGGCGGACGCCGCCGCTTCGGAGGGACTGCCCGGCAGCTACCTGTTGTTGCCAGCGCAGCCGCACGTCCTCTCCTCCCGGAGCTCGAGTACTCCCGAAACCTCTGCAACATAATAGATAGTTTTATTTTGTCATAGTTTATTTTTGTATTAATAGCTTACAAGGAGTTTTGCCATCTATATTCATTTATACTATTTACATAAAAAAACAAAACAAAAAAACTGTACCACTATCATCCATGAAGGGTCATGGGTTCTGTACGATGTGAAGAAGTACTGTTACAAGGCCAACGGTAGTGTAAGGAGGTGATTGAAACGATATCAGGTTCAACCTCCACGTTTTATCTCTTAATTAATTAATTAAGAGTATATACTTTATAGAGGCTGGGTGTCTCCCAGGAGGTTCTCCCGACCCCAGGTCGATCCACGGCTGATGAAAAATTACTAGTCATCAGGCCGGTTCGAATCTGGGGCCTTGAGCTATGGAAGTCAGTGCTCGCCCACTGAGCTACCCAGCTCCCTACTATTTACATAAAACTGTAAAAAATGTAGAATAGTACTATGTGAGAAAGTACTTGTAACAATGCTTCCTCACGTAGGACAGAATCCAAAACCCTTCATGGGTCGTTAGTGGTACAGGTATATATATATATATATATATATATATATATATATATATATATATATATTATATATATATATATATATATATATATATATATATATATATTCGGTTGGCTACAGACCTTTTAGATTTTTGGCCGCCTGAACCAGTCTTCTCCACCTCTGCCTATCTTGGGCCACTGCTTTCCAGTTTGCGGCGTGAAGCTCAGCCGTTTCTTTGTTTATCCTATCTATCCATCTGGTTTTTGGCCTTCCACGTGGTCTCTTGCCTACTACTCTGGCATTCATTGTCGTGTAAAGGCGTCCTGATGGATTGCTACGAGCTACATGCTCTGCTCATCTTAACCTCCTTGCCTTCATGTCATGAGATATTAACTGACCCATTTCTTTTAGCAGTTCTTTTTGTTCCTTCTCCTCCATGTGTCAAGATCTGGTCCCATATAGGTCCTCTTATCCTACGTAGAACTTTTCATTCGAATCTCTCAATTCTGGTTTCTAGTGTGCCAGTTAGAGCACAGGTTTCACAACCGGCTTAATCACGACGGTGTACACCCTTATTTTGAGATATCTGGAGATTTTTCTGGATTTCAGTACCGTTGAAAGAGAGAAGAAAGATCTCTTCTCCTCGCACTTGTTATTCGCTGGTCTATCTCTGTTAGTTGATCATTTATTGAGGTTATTGTGGAGTCGAGTTATTTGAATCTGTCTACTTTCGGGAATGACTTAGAGTCAGACAGATGATGTTATTAGGGTGGATGTTTCAGCTAACTATCATGTATTTTGTTTTATCTACATTGACCTGTAGTCCGATTTGCTCTGCTTCTTTTAATAGAGTCCGAGCGAGTCTCTCAATATCCTCTTGACTATTTCCGAGGACAGCCATATCATCGGCATATGCTAGGATTTTATGTTTCACTCCAACGTGCACCCCTCCATCTTTGCGTGATGTTATTCTTATTACTTTCTCTAGTGCTAAGTTGAAGAGCATCGGCGAGAGTCCATCTCCCTGCCTCAAACCCGTTCGAACTTCAAAGGCTTCAGATACTCCTCCTTGTATTTGTACCCTGCATTTAGGATCATTTGTACACGCCTTCGTCAACCTCACTAATTTCCCGGGAACACCCAGCACAGTCATGATCTTCCAGAGACAGTTTCTGTCCACGGAGTCATAGGCCGATTTGAAGTCGACAAATAATACGTGTACGTCCTGATCTACTTCTCATCGTTTTTCAAGTACTTGTTTTAGGCTGAATATCTGATCTAGCGTACTCCTCGCTCTCCTGAATCCTGTTTGATGGTCACCTATTATTTTTTCATAATACGGATATATCGGATTTAGCAGTATATTAGTCATTATTTTATATGAGACCGGAAGAAGTTCTATGCCTCTGTAATTGCCATATTCATACATGGAGCCCTTCTTAAGGATAGGACAGATCAACCCTGTGTTCCATGCTTCTGATATCCGTTCTTTCTCCCATATCTTCTGGATTAGATCTAACAGTTTGGCTCGGAGTTCTTCTTCCCCATCCTTGAACAATACTGATGGTAGGTTGTCTATTCCTGGAGCCTTTCTTCTTTTAAGCCTGCCGATAGCTATTTCAACATCCAGAATATCTGGTTTTTCAACCTCAAGTGAGTCGATGTCCTGAGTGTGGTCCATGTCTTCTTCGTTTTTGGGGTGCCCTTGATTAAGCAGCTGCTGGAAGTGTTCCTTCCATACATTTCCATATATATATAAATTTCTCAGAAGGTATGTCCGCAAACGCTTTTTTTTAGGAGATATTCTGCTATGTTCCTAGCCTCGCGTAAGGGGTTCCAGGAATCGCATTTATTTGTATTAAAATGTATTTAATACTTATAATTGTATTGAAATGTTAGATACCACAGACCCCCTACTGTAGTATCCTAGACTGAACCATATAATTTTTATTGGATTTCTTTTCTAAAGGTATCATGTTTTTAAATTTACTATTTGTAATTATATCTAATTGGTGGCATGCAAGGTAGAATGTAAAATCATCAAGATGGTTTACTAACTATTATATTTACAAATTTAAATAACCAAAACATATATACAATGATAATGAACAAACCTATATACATAATAATAGTTGAGAATCATACTATAGGAGAATGCTTGATTAGAGTTACATGTGTTCTATCGATTTTATTAATTAATGATTTATGGTTGCCAACACAAATTTACATCTGTATAACTAAATCAGGGTTATTACCTAGCTGGTGAGGGGTGTTGTCGTTATGGCTCTAGCTGTTCTGGCTACCTCTCTGGAAGCTCCGTCGATCTGGTCTTCGAGTCTTCATCTTGCTCCCTCCGGCTGTCTCTAGCCTGAGTCCCAGCTCTCATTCCCTCTCTTCCTCTCTCCGCTTCTCCTGATCAAGTCCCAGCCTGTGTCCCAGCTCTCCTCAGCTGAGTCCCAAAAAGAAGTGTCTTAGTCCTAGTCCTCTATTTCCCACCTTTCTTCATCCCCTTCTCTTTTGGTAGTCTTCTCTGATTGGCTGAATATTCCTAGCCTAAGGGATGACCACGCCCTCTCCCCCAGGCCAAGGTAAAGCAGCAGGTACGGATTTACGTATTTCTGGTGGAAGGTGTGAAAAAGTCTTTCGGGATCCTGTTTAAACACTCAGTTTTCGGTCTTGGTCGGTGGTTCTTAAGGGTTTTTATTACCACTTACAAAAGGTTGTCCTCGTGGGTCGTTACCCTCTCTCAGGTATCGCCAGATATGAGCACTTATGATGTTTATTTATTTATACCTTTAAAATAATTATTCCACCGGCGGTGTTTACAATACATAGCAATTCACAACTAAAGATTTTCGTTGTTATGAATTATTTAAGTTATATGAAATAAATAATTAATGAACTACTTTATTAATTCAATGTAAACATTAAAATTCATATTAAATATTGTTCAAAATAATTTCCTTGAGCATTAAGATAGGCTTGGCATCTTTCTTCAACAGCTGCAGTGGCAAAACGGCACTGGATATGTATTATTGTTTCACAAGGTTCAATTATCCTACTTCGTAAGGAATTAAGTTCATTTAACAGACTTGCATAGACTTTTTGTTTAATGTCACCCCAAACAAAAAAAATCCAGTGGTGTCAGGTTTGGAGTCGTGCAGGCCAACCCACTGGTCCTGCACGGCAATAAGAAGAAAATAAAAAGAAATGTTATTGATGTAGACATCTCACGAAACCATCCAAATACATACTGAGGGAAAGAGAAGTTTCTATTAACACAGCTAAGGAGGAAGATTATATTGAAGATTATAATCTGATCAGCAAGAATACAAGGAAGAAAAAAAAAAAATATATATATATATATATATATATATATATATATATATATATATATATATATATATATATATATATATATATACATGAATACATCCTGTAATTATATATATCTTTGAAAAAAAATTATGTTCAACAACTTTCTTGCTCATGGCTTTTTCGTAGAATTAAGTTGACTAGGCAAACGGAGATAAAAACGTAAGGCTATTTATTTTTTTCATATTACCGATTATTGAGTACGGATATCTCGAAAACTATGCGAGATAGCGAAAAAATAAATCGATCTTGTTGGAAATATTATCAGCTTTAATTTTGTAAAGAAAGTCTTTTCGCTAATAAGCATGGTATCCCTGATATATGAGCGTTTTGGGATGATGTTATAGGAGACTAAACATAGGAGATACGTATTACAAAAATATGTTAGCACATGATTTGTGTATGAAATCAAAATTTGGGGTTTGATTAAATTTATAGGTGGTCATTTAGAGATCAACCGGCACTATTTTTAAAAAAATCTATGACAATTGGATTCTCAATACATAAAACTGTAGTTGAAATGTTGAATTATGAAAACAGTCGTTTTTAACTTCCCGCACGAACACAATACTGCCTTCGGTATTGAGGGAACAGTGGTCCAAATGAAAACTACATTTTATATTGAGTATTATTCTGTTACATTCAATGGGTCTAGTAATAGTGATAAAGAAGCTTCTTTACACTAAATCTACAATTACAAAAAAATTAAATAGCAAAATAATAAACTAACAACTAAAGTTTGAATTTTTTTTTTTAACAAGTTGGATTGACGTTTGAATTTCCAGCAAGACTCAATGGTGCTTCGTAGAATGTGCTTGTTAGAGAAATTCTTGATAAATTAAAAAAAAAACAGTAAACAAGATATTAATTAATTAAAACCTGTGTTTAAACTTCTTGAGAAACTTTATGTAATACGGCTACTTTTTCCTCTGATGAACCTTTGGACGATGCAAAACAATTACAATTATAAAGAGACAAGGAAGCTCAAACACGTTAAACAATATTTCCACCAGTACCAGCCTAAGAACTTGAAAACTATTATTTAAAAACTAAATAATCTTTAAAAAAAAAATAAAATGAATAAACAGTAGATTTGACATCCAAGACAGCTAATTTAACCTTATTGTTCTAACTTGACCTTTGCCTTTGAAGAGAAAACGGGCAAATATTAGAAAAAAAATAAGAATTTAAATGCTTGAAAAATTATAATTTTATAATTTTTTATTTCAAGTAAATTATTATTTTCTCATAAAATTACTCGAGTATACTGACATTTTTTTTTTTTAAAGGGACTTAAATGTAATAAAACCACCCGAGCCATGGCAGTTGTTCTTGATAAAGATCTGCTCACTATTTGTGCAATATGTGTTTGTTTTTTTAAAGGGTTGATGTAAGTGTCCCTGATTTAAACATACTCTTTTACTTTGCTTGTGACCGGCTTCAAAGTAACTGTCGCAGCCAGAGCTTTATTTGATTTCATTTAATATTACCCTTTGGTTGGAGTTAAAAGAACCGTCCCTAATTAATCAGGTAATGTTTAAATACGGCCCTGTTACGCATATACTGTGACTCCAATTTTAATGTAACCCAGGGTTTCAAAGAGACCTTTGAAAAGTAGGAAACAGAAACAGATCTTGTAAACAAATTTAAAGAATGGAAAAAAAAAAACTCGAAAATTATCCAGCAATGTCATCGTGTAATAGACGTTGTCTCCTCTGCATTGGAACGCGGAATGTATTGCACTGGAGTTTTTCTCGACGTTTAACAGGCGTTTGATAGAGTCTGGCAGATTGCTTTACAAACTTCGTAAATTCCTTCCCCCTACATATTTTCTTATCATCAGTTCCTATCTTACTGATAGACACTTCAAAGTAAATCACAATAATATCTATTCATCCCTCTTATCTCAATCTGCCGGAGTTCCTCAAGGTAGTATCCTTGGCCCTATCCTTTACACAGTTTATATAGCTGATATCCCAACCCATCCTAACACTGTCATCACTACGTATGCTGATGACACATGTATCCTGTCAGTTAATAATGATCCAACAATTGCATCCCAAACTCTTCAATCACACATCACAAACCTTGAAGAATGGTGTCAAAACTGGAGGATTAAAATAAATTCCAATAAATTCCATCAAATCACCTTTACCCTTCCTCGTAAACCAATTACTTTCTGTCCTATAGTATCTTTTAATAACACCCAACTTATCCCTGTAGAACAAATCCGACACCAAGGATTCCAGCTGGACAAACGTCTCACTTGGAATCCTCATACAAGACTGAAACGACAAGAAACTGCTCGACGTTTCCGCTTACTCCAACACTTACTGGACAAACGCTCTGAACCTCCAATTAATTACAAACGACTCATATACATGACTATAATAAGACCTATTTGGACTTTCATGTGATTATATTCCTCTGTACACATTTACTTGATGTATTCATACTAATACAGTTGTAAATATCATAATAAAAGTTTTTTAAAAAATTATAAATAATAGCTCATTATAAAGAGGATACAGTATGCTGGTTCAATTTTTAGTTTCTGAGATATTTTAATTCATATCTTCTATAAAATTTGTTATTATTTGGGTTTTGAAACTATCTTTTTCCCTTTTCTACTCACTAACACGGTGTTAGGTTAAAATACAATTTTGAATAAAAGCTCATTACAAAGAAGATGAAAAGCTTAACATTTTCCTCTCTTACAGTATGCAGGTCAGTTTTTCGTATCTGAAATATTTTAATCCATATGTTCAACTAAACTCGTTATCATTTGGTTTTCGACACTATTTTTTCCTTTTCGCCTCCCTAACCCGGCGTTGAGTTAAGATACACTTTTCAATTATAGCCTATTTCAGAGAGGATGAAATGCAGAACAATTTCCTCGCTTACAGTACGCAGAGCTGATTTTAGTTTGGTTTCTGAAATATTTAAATCCATATGTAAAAACCTTTTAATTAATTGATTCTAGCCGAGTTTTTCCGAGCGTTAACACTGAGCGAAATCAGACGGATCAATCTAATTTACTCTCCACAAAAAAGTGCAATGAGCCCCTAAAGAAGTTTTCTCTTCAATAATTAAAAATGCATCTTCCAACGTGCTTATAGTTTCAAGCACTTTAGCTTGGATGAACAAGAATTTGCTAAGCATATTATTTTGTAAACCAGTTTTCATTGTAAACTTGTAAACCAACACAAAAATTCGGACTTAGATAAGGAATAACTAAAATATACCAAGGTTTTTTAGAAGATAAAAGAGCAACGACTACTACTAAATACATGTAGTACAGAAAAAAGTTGCTTATAATCTACTTATTAAAAAAGCATAGATATGAGCAATAAGAAAATACATTTGCAGTGGCTATCGAAAAAATTCAATATGAAAAATATACTTTAAAAAAGGAAGATAGAAATATCGTAGCAACGGGACAAAAATAATTTAGTACATTAGATGAAAAAAAAAAATGTCTAGTCAAAAGAAATTTAAAGCAACAAATAAAAAATGGCCAATGAAATAGTTGTTATCTATTCAACAAATATATATAAACAAATATATCAACAAATATATATAAACGTGAAAACATCAAAACAATCAACCGATTAATTTTATCTTTCAATCAAAGATGTATCACCAATAATAATTATTTGCTCGTATTATTAGTAAAAAATAACCTTACAATTGAAATCAATTATAAAAAATACCAATTAACATCTAACAGAAAATAATTGTCTGCATAAATCTTATATACAATATAAATAATAATACCCATTTAATGTCGAATTCAATTGATTAGCTTCATTAAACAATGTAGAGATGTAATGAAGAAATACAAAAATAATTTTAGTACATTTGATGAAAAAAAAAATGTCTAGTCAAAAGGTATTTAAAGCAAACAAATAAAAAATGGCCAATGAAATAGTTATTCATAAAAAAAAAATATATATATAACAAATATGAAAAAACTCTTCTGGTTAAACAATCAACCGATTTATTTTGTCTTTCAAAGATGTATCATTAATAATAATTATTTGCTCGTGTTATTAATAAAAAATAACCTTACAATTGAAATCAATTATAAAAAATGCCAATTAACATGAGATAGAAACTAATTATATGCATAAGTCTTACATACAATATAAACAATAATACCTATGTAATCTCGAATTCAATTGATTAGCTTCTTTCAACAATGTAGAGATGTAATGAAGAAATACAAAAATAATTTATTTTAAAAATCATGAAAATGAATCCAAAACAAAACTTGTTATCTTGCGTCTGATTCCATTTTAAGGATGGTTTTGCATATCCCGGAATTCGTAATAGAAAGAATACCTGGGGAAAGAGGTGGAGGGCAAAACGTATTGTCAAATGATGCAGTTCAATGGAAAGGTTAAAAGGTCGATATCTAGTGAACCGAGAAAGGACCGAGGACTTGAATTATGCAAAGGAGGAATTGAATTACACTTTAACGAACTGTTCCATGATAAAATTAATTTTCAACTAGATAAATAAATAATTAACATGAAAATGAAACATTAAATGCTGTTAAATGTATTTTTAAGAAGGTATAGTATTCAATCTACTAGAATTTAATAGTTCCTTTTCAAATCCAAAATTAATTCACTTCAATAATTCGAAGTGCACATAAATTTTATTATTAGCGAACTATAATTTTTACAAAGTCCACACTTTACAAATATGTCTCAAAAATCAAAATCTAAGATGTTCAATCAGTAGAGTTCTAACAAACAAATAAACGTTTCTGAAAATTTATGTTTTTAAGTACTGTTTCTGAATCTCTAAGTTTGCTTTCTTGACTTCATAACGTTTAAAATAATTTACAAGTGAAGAAATGATAGGTGAGAAAATAATGAACATAAGGTTTTATAGGTGATAAATATTCAGGACGCAGTCATTATAATTTTTTTTTATTTGTTCCGACGTTTTAACCCAAACATGTGGGTCATCATCAGGGTGTGGTTCGAGCACTGAAGGCTTTCAATTACTGACTCTATTATAAGGTTTTATAATTTTCTTTATGTCGTTTATGGCAGGCTCTCTATAAAATAATAGAAAAATAGTAATTAATGAGCTTATCACATCAAGAAAAGGATTTTATTTATAAAATGGTATATAAGCCCGCCTGGGAAAAAAAATAATGAAAGTTGTGAAATTTTTTTAAATACTTACCAAATTTCTTAAGTTGAATTAAGTTTTGCCTTCGAAATTTTCAAGCTGATATGAAAACGACGAACATTTTTTATATAAACAAATTTTGAGACTGAAATAGATGGATAACTCTAATCATTATCATCATACTAAGGGTTTATAATATTAAAATATCGTAATCGTAAGCATCGCATAAATAAAAATGAATTTATGTCTGTCTGTCTATCTGTTTGTCCTTTGTGCATTACTAAACCATTCATCCGATCGCCATAAAACTTTGGGAAGTTGGTCCGTACACTCCTGGAAAGGTTTCTGGCAGAGTACTTCTGTCTTACGATAATTTTATATATGTAAAAATGTAAATGTTTTTCTGTTCAAAGCCGCAAAAAAATGTGTCGCTATAAACTGTAGCACCAAAACGGCTTTACCGATTTAACGAAACTTGACTAAAGTCTTCCCCTTGAAACCCTTTTAATTTATGTGTATAACATACTTTCCCGAAAACAAGCTGAAAAATGTTACGATGAATTCAATATTTTATTTGACAATGACTAAAAAAGTACAGAATTTTTGAATGATAATACCCACATTTATTTGAAAGATTCCTGATTTGCCGACAAAATAAAAAGAAATCATCGAAATCGAACGGTTCATTGCAGAGTTATTGAGTTTTTAACATTTACTGCTTTCTCTTCAGAAAAGGCCATTTCCTTTTGCTTCCTCACTACTAAGCATTTTTTAGTAGTAGGCAAGCATTTATTTTTATTGATTAATCGAAAATCGAAATTACTACAGTAATTGAAATTATCATTTGAAGAGATTATATGATTCTCCTTATGTGGGTCAATACTATTATACGTACTTTATATTAATTTTTTATTTTAGTTTTATAAGTTCCACTCAGACTGTTTCTGATGCTTATGAATGAAGGCGTATTCACTCAGATGATTATGAATGTTCAATTTGAATCATGAGAAAAAAATCATTAGTATTAGTTTAAAATGAAGCCATTTTACAGACAAATTTGTTTCCCAACTTTTTAAAAATGACAGATGTCCTTTGCTATTTATCTACTCATATGTGCTTTCTATTTTCTTTCTTTTTCATTTTGCCAGGTAAGCCACAGCAGCGCGTGGCCAGGTAAAGCTAGTATAATTATAAATTATTGTACAAATGTTCCCATCTTAAGGACTTATTCCTCGATAGAACATTCTTTTCATGTAAATCCATATATCACTAGCCAATTATAATTTTTTTGTTATTTATTCATAAATATAACAATCTGTCACAAGGACGATAATTATAGTGATATATGAACACACTTACAACATATAAACAGAAAATATAAAATAAACAAAAGTATAATAACAACTAAATAATAATCAAAAATTATATCCAATAAAAAATAAAATAACTCAAAGATAAGTAAACTAACAACATAAAAACACAGTTATATCTATATATAGGCAAGGAACCCAAGCCAGGCTTGTCTCTCTAACTATAGAGGGAAAAACAGGATTCTATGAGATACCTGCGCTACTCTCTCAACCGCATCGCTGGTACTAAATCCAGTGGAGATTGACCGACAGCGCTTTAGCCACATACACTCTTGTTTTGAGTGGAGAATTGGGTCATTGTAAACTTCAACATATATACAGCAAAATGTCACTAGTCCACTGCCGCTTCAACCTTCGAGGAGGATTGTGGGGATGAGTGGAGCTAGGGATTGTACAAGGGGATTTGGATGATATTTAAGGTTGGAATTTCGAAGTGTGTGTCAGATTATGGCGCAATTGAACATTGGTCGTACATTGAATCAGCGCAGATCTGCTCAGTATAGCCAAATATTAAAAGGCTAAAACTTATCTCACCTGAAAAAGTTAAAGTCAAATAGTATAAGAACAACTTGAGAGTTGTAAGATGTCTTGGCACCGATATCAAAACAAGAAAAATTATTGTACTGTTTATGTTTATATAGAATAGTTACTTACGTTACTTGAAAATTAAGTTTGGCTAGTAAAATTATTTCTTATATTATAAAGATTATCGTACACCTCTTTAAAGTAATTTCGTTTTCTTTTTAAAGTTTCGAGTTCTTTTCGGAGTCTCTTGATGTGTTAGTTCTTCACCAACGAAGAAGCATGGTATCGATTCAAGCGGTCTTTAGAGGTGACATATCCGCATCTGAGGTTCTCATGAAAAGTTCCATGGGAGTGTCAGGAAAAATCAAATGGTTCTTGAAAAAAAAATTAATTGAAGCAAGGAGAGATTACCGGTAGTTGGGCCAATTGACGATGAAACAATTAGTGCAATAATAAAAGACCCTGATGCCTGTTTAGCTAAATAGTTAGCTCTAGTTAGCAGAGTACTTGAAGCTACACTTGATTACTGCGAGTTTGAACGACAGACTACTGGTGGGGCATGGAACTCTCCCCTCGGCTCTTGTGATCGACCTCGATTGCAGAAGTTAGCTCTCAGCCGTGTTGAAACTTTGTAGGGAATGGCCTCTTGTGGAAACGATAAGGTGACGCAATCTACTTATATAAAACATTATAACGTTCATATCAATATGATATTTATTTATTAAACAACAAATTTAACTAGTGTCAGTACATATTGAATTCATTTTTTTTTTAATTGTGGATTGGTGGTTGACTGTAGTGAATAATTAAAGAACATTTTTTTTTTTTGCCGACCTTTCGGTCCAAAGTCCAGGCCATCATCAGGGCCTATAAAGAACAGATAATAATGGGTATGGAAAACTATTAACATTAAAAATAAAATAATAATATATATGTGAAAGGTATAGCCTAAAACATGTAGGTAGAATAAACTTAAAGGAAATATAAAATAACGATAACAAAGTTAGAAATGAAAAGTAGCGGAAGCAAAGTCAGGATATATAACATAACGGCAAAAAAATTAGGAACTTATGAATAAAATAATAACATTAATAGAGAACTATGAAATAAATAATAACGGCAACAACGATAGGGACTAATGAAATGAACATAATGAAATAAGGTAACATAAGAAATGAAAAATTAATACAAGTGTTAGACATAGAATAAATTGGGTGACCTAGTAGCTAAAATATGATGTCGTGGTATATTAAAAGGAAGTGAAATTGGCATAGAATAAATAGAAAAATTAATTTTAAAAATTAATATTAAAATTAAAATTAATCTTAGTTTTTCAACTTACATCTATTATTTTATTTATATAACTTCATATTCCTTTTCTCTGTTTTACATTTTATTCTCTGCCAATCTCACTTTCTTTTAGCGTACTAAGACATCATATTTTAGTATCTACATCACTCCATTTATTCTATGTCTAACACTTAGGTTTTTAATCTCATCACATTTCGTTGTTAATTCATTATTCATTTCTTATTTCCTTGTTACCTTATTTCATTATGTTTATTGCATTAGCCCCTAACTTTGTTGCCGTTATTATTTACTTCATTGTTCTCTGTCACTGTTATTATTATGGTATTCATAAGTTCCTAACCTTTTTGCAATTATGTTATATATCTTAACTTTGCTTCAGCTACTTTGCATTCCTAACTTTGCTATCGTCAATTTATATTTCCTTTAAGTTTATTCTAACTACTTTCTTTTACTTTAAATTTATTCTACGTACATGTTTTTAATATATACTTGTTTCCTACATATTTTATTTTTAATGTTAATAGTTTCTCATACCCATTGTTATTTGTTTTTTTCTCAGCCCCGATGAAGGTCTGAACTTTGGGCCGAAATGTCGGAAAAAATAAAAATAATTTTGTTATTTTTTACTTTTTTTTTTGCTGAATGCTCCAACCATTTTTTTTAATTGACAATGTTTATCACTAGCATGTCGCAGGGATCTCTAATCTCTAACCCTCTTATGTGAAGTCAAGCGTATCCGTAGACTTAATGGTGCTTGCTTCAATTAGCTTGTTCCAGACAACCCAATGAGAGTCGGTAACTACTTTACGTAATCCGTTGTTCAACGAGTTTTTAATAAAATATTTGTCTTTCAAACATCTTACAATTCATTTGAACTATATACCGTAGTTCTTATTAAATAGCCATTCTTATTATAAATTTATTGGTAAAAGATATTAACAATATTTCTCTACCAATATTTATCGTTCGTTTTTTATTTTACTTTAATCGTGGTAACATTGCCTTCTATGTATTTTATAACTAGCTAAATTTTCGTCTCTTAGTCCTTTTTTTTTTGTTTTGTTTTCTTCGTTTTATCATTTGGATTAAAATATATCAAAAACTCAAATCCGGACCCGCATACTCTGTGTGACTATAATTCAAAATTGTATTTTGATGCGATGCCGAGTGTGAGTCGAAAAGAGAAAAATATATCGCCAAAAAATTAAATAAAAACTTTTTCCCATTTTGCCTTTCGGCTTCGCGTCAATTTTGAATCAAAGCTCATTATAAAGAATAATTTACCAGAGTAATTTATACACAATTATAATTTCATATGTTTAAAATATTATTACTTTTTGAATAGTGAATATAGAACAATAAAAAGTTTATGCAAAATTATTATTGTATATATGCGTAAATTTTAGTACACAGTGAATATAGAACAAAAGATATATATATATATATATATATATATATATATATATATATATATATATATATATATATATATATATATATATTTCATATTATTAATCCCATCGGATTAATGAGACAAGATTATAATATCTTTTTTTCATCTTGTGGTCTTAATCACACGTGGTAGTTCTTGTTTTTTACTTTAACTTACGTATATTTGTAATATATAATAAGGGTAAGTATTGCGATAGTGAAAAATTTTTAATCTGAGTTTTCAACGGGAATACACGTTTTTGGGAACTCTGATCCCAAATAACCAAGTCCCAAAAAATGGTCTGTGTATGATAGCAGTATATCTCAAAAACGAAAAGTCGTACGAAACTGATATTACGTATTTGACAGGTATACGCCTTAGATGTGACAGGAACTTTTTCCTTAAAATCGGTTAACCGGAAGTGGCACTTAATATCAACGCTGAAACACATTTGTACAATATTCTCAAAAAAGACTCTAACTATTTTTATAAAATTCGGTGTGTCATTGTATAATTAAGTGGTCTTTAATCATTTAGGTCTTAACCCCATTGATGTCACTTTACAGTGCTTAAATGCCCAATGTGCATGTGCATATGCTTCTTCTTTTAAAGTACCTTTAATAAGGTTTATTTTAAATAATTAACGATCTCTCATAATTATAGAGTTATGAAAAAATGCTAAATATAACTTTTGAAATAATTTGATAATTGAATAAAGGAGACAAAAATAAAAATTCTTATTCAGGTAGAAAATGAATCTCCGGAAATACTAGTCAGAAGGATACGTATGATATATCGTTGAAAAGCGGAGAATTTTAGAAAAAAACAATATCTTATATAAACTTGTATAAGGTAACGGTGAGTGGCAAAAGAATTATAAATAATAATTTTTGAAAACTAATATTTAACGTAAATCACATGTTTTCAAGGGAATTAAATGAAATTTAGTAATTAATTGTAAACTTTTGAAATATTTTTACGTTTGAAAAAAAGTATTTAAAATCCACCTAATCAAGGCAATGGCATTGTTTAAAAAACTATTTCATTGTACTTGTGTGAAAGGAGAAGTAAGATATAAAATCATTTCATGGATGAATAAAGCATATGTTTATAACCTCAAATACATTTACTGTAGTTTAATAATTCTAGATCTGATATTATATTTAAATAATTAGGTATCAACGTCTGTTTATTCCGAAATATTGTCATGTAACTTTTTTTTTTATTTTATTCATTACAACTGTATTATAAAAAAATACAACTAGTAAATGTGCACACAGTAATAATACAATCACATGAAAACGCTTGTTGAGAAACTACCCATTGGTAGCACTCCAATAATATATTTACATAAGTAGATCACGAGGCCATCTTCTCTTCAGACTCCTCGGAGGATACTTTTTAGAAAATAAAATTAGTGAATAATTTGATGAATCTTCCCTTCGTGATATTCCAACAGAATTCACTACTATTACATTAAACTGGTGTGAAAGAAGAAGTGAAATATAAAAATATTTCATAGATACATTTATAACCTTAAATATATTTTGAGTCTGGCCAGAGACGGCAAGCAGTTCACTTCGTTCCTATAGTTTTTTCTCTCTAACATTCGTACCCTCTGTTATTTCTTCTTAATTTTTATATATATATGTTGTGTTTTTTTTTTCATCACGGTCAAGCGAGTTTATTTACGTTCTTCATTTATTTATTTTTTTAGTCAATTATTCAAGATAAAGGTCGTGTTTCGCTAGCTGTGGATTGAGAAGCGGCTATTAATCCTTCTAAGCTTCCGAGTATTAAGGACCAACAACACGCATCTATTGACAAACACTCTTCTAGCGTGAGTAAATATTATTATATTATCACGAAAATGGTTCAGTGCTCTATTTGTGATAGTGCCATCTCTAGAGAGGACAAAACTAATATAAGCTGCAATAAATGTCAGGTTATCTTTCACGGTAAATGCTGCAAACTGGGTGATAAAGAGATCGAGACATTAAAATCTCAAAAAAAGGTATGGCTTTGTAAAAAATGTGACCAAGGCAAAAAGACATACCAAATTAGGGAAAAATCAGCCAGTCCACCAAGAAGTGAAATCAAGGAGCCGTCCGCAGCTGATATTCTCGGAGCGGTTAATCGACTTAGCGCCCAAGTCAATGAAGACATTAAAAATCTTAAGTCGTCATTAGAAAAATACGGGGAACTCAGCTTCGAGTTAAATGAAAGATTTTCAAAAATAGAAAATCATCTAGAGAGCCAAGCTAAACATCTGGAGGAATTGACTACGGAAAATAAAACGCTGAAATCCAGAGTGGGGGAACTCGAGGTACGATTAAACAGAGCCGAGCAGGGCCTACTCTGTAGATCGGTTGAGATCCGAGGCATTCCGGTACGTGCAGGAGAGACTCCTTCGGCCCTAGTTGCCAGTGTGGGAGCTGGTCTCGGTGTTAAGATTAACATCGAGGACATCGATTTTGTGGAGCGCCGTAGACCTAAAAAAGACGATCCTAGACCACCACCAGTTATAGCTCGCTTTGTGAGGCAGGCAGTACGAGACGAGCTGGTCCAAAGAAGAAAGGTCAAAAGGGACTTCTCAACTCGAGACATCGGCTGGCAGGAAAACGACTCCCACCGGATATACCTGGGTGAAGAAATGACCCCTGCTAATAGAAGATTGTATTGGCTCGCACGTCAGAAGAGAGCGGCTGGTAAACTAAAATACGTGTGGTTTTCGGCGGGTAGATTGCGCTGCAGAAAAGGAGATGGCCATCCCGTGATATACATCGACCCACCAGATGATCTAGATGTTTTCTGCTGACCTTCTGATTTACGTCAACCTACAGAATGCATCCGTAAACTCCCAATCTTCTATTGTATAATACAGCATCGTGCTGGGTTGCCCATCTACTACTATTGTTATTATTGTTTCTCTATTTTAACCAATGTAATTTTTTTTCTTTTCCTCTTTCATATTTTTGAACCTAACTCTATTTTGTTTGCAGCTTTTTTCTTCTCTTACAGCCATTATTTACTTCTTTCCAAATTTATTTTCACAGTTTTTTCTTACCTACAGCGTCATCCATCATATGTATACTTTTCTCCTTTCCGTTATGTCTAGCGTCTTAACTACTTGCCATGTTAATTCTCAATCCCTTCCTGCTCACTATGACGAATTTCTCCAATATTTCACCTGTAACTTCTACCACATTATTGCAGTCTCTGAAACATGGCTTAAGCCCTATATCCCTTCCTCTTCCGTTTCCTTACCTGATTATACCTTCATCCGTCATGACCGGGTTTCCCGGACTGGCGGAGGTGTTGGTCTCTATGTTCATAATAGCCTGAAACCCCGTATTCTAGATATTTCATCCCCTTCCAATCATCCTCACATTGAATTCCTCTTCGCTGAAATTTCTTGTAAAGCACATCCTCTCCTTTATGTGGTCGTATATCGCCCTCCTTTGACTCCTTTTGACTCATCCTTCGAATCAACCTTGTACAATTATGTCCCTTTCTATAATAACATTATAATTTCCGGTGATCTTAATACCAACCTCCTCACAGAATCCAACAACAAACGCTATTTGGAAAATCTCTTCTTCTCCCTCAACCTTTTTATTGTTCCTTTCGCTCCTACACACCATACTTGTTGGTCTGACACCTGGCTGGACTTGCATATCATCGATTCAGAGCAGAAACTCTTGTCCTGTTCTCAATTACCCGTTCCTTTCCTTTCTTCTCATGATCTCATCCAATTATCGTACGATATCCAAACTCCCACGTTTCTTCCTAAAACCATAACTTTCCGCAATCTTGACAACCTCACCCGTGATAAAATCCTACCGGACCTTGAAACCCTAAACTGGAACGATATTTATTCCTGTACCTCTATTGATCATATGGTAGACATCCTCACTTCTAATCTTATCCATATTCTTGACATACATGCTCCTATCAAAACCTCAACCTTCCGTCGCCAACCTGCTCCTTGGATGTGTCAAGAAATCCGCGACATGCAAAAGAGACGTGAGGCAGCCCGTAGACGCTTCAGACGAACTCGACTAGCAGATGACTATCAAGTCTATAGGGTACTCCGTAACTTGACACAAACAACGATCAGGAAAGCGAAATCAAACTTCTTTCACGAAACTCTCTCTTCTGCTCCTGATTCTAAATCAATATGGCTAACCCTTCGTAAACTCTCTCTTTGTAAATCCTCTTCCTCACCGTTCTACCCGGTATCACCCGATGAACTAAATTCCTACTTTATATCTTCCACCACCAGCAACAGTTCACCCACCTCTCACCAGTTTTCCTTATCACCCTCATTTAACAGTGATAATTTCTATTTCTCCAACATTTCACCGACCGACCTTATTTCCTCTATAATGAAATCACACACAAACTCCATCGGACTTGATGGGATACCAGTCAAACTATTAAAATTATGCCTTCCCGAAGTCGTTCCAGTTCTCCTTTTCATCTATAATTTTTCCCTCCAGAACTCAGTTTTTCCAACTGCTTGGAAAAAAGCATTAGTCAGACCTATCAACAAAATTCCCAATCCTACCTCTCCTAAAGACTACCGCCCAATCTCCATTCTTTCTAACCTTTCTAAACCTCTGGAAAGAATAGCTCAATCCCAAATCTCTAAATTCCTTGAAAACTCAAAACTACTCGATCCTCTCCAATCTGGTTTCCGACCTGGCTTCTCCACACAATCCGCCCTACTAAAAATTACCAATGACTTACATACCGCAATGGACGAAAAAATGTTAACTGTGTTAATACTTCTCGACTTTTCCAAAGCTTTTGACTCCTTAGACCACTCTATACTCTATACTAAATTAAAATCTCTATCCTTCTCCAACAGCTCTATCCTCTGGTTGCAGTCTTTCCTATCCGATAGAACTCAAGCAGTCAGCATTCCAAACCAACCCCTATCTTCCTTTCTTACACTGTCCTCTGGAGTGGTCCAGGGTTCGAGCATTTCCCCTCTCCTTTTCAATTCCTACATAAATGATCTTTCCAAATCCATCTACCACTGTTCACATCATTTATACGCTGATGACACCCAAATATATTTTTCCTTTCATCCTTCTGAGCTACTAGTCGCGTTCGCCAATATTCAGGCTGACCTAGATAGGATCAGTGCCTGGGCAAGTCTGAATAATTTAAATCTAAATGCGATGAAAACTCAGGCCATTATTATAGGTTCCAGTCCTATTCTTAAATCCATCTCCTTCCTTCCTCCTTTAGTCATCAACGATCATCCTGTCACATTCAGTTCATCCGTTAAAAACCTAGGAATCACCATAGACGAAAACCTCTCCTGGAAACCCCATATTGCCCTCATCTCCCGTAAGTCAATAGGTACCCTTAAGCTATTTCATCGCTCCCGCCACCTACTCCCACAACCCATCCGCAAGCTCCTTGTATCCTCTCTCATTTTCCCCCACTTTGACTACGGCTGTGTGGTGTACGGAGGCATCCCGATGGTACTCGAGGATAGATTGAAGCGACTCATGAATACGTGCTTAAGATTTGTCTTCGGTACATCAAAGCGATCTCATGTGTCCCACCTTTACGACGAGTTAAAGTGGCTCTTCCCTTCTTTCCGCAGACAATATTTCCTCGGATCTTTCCTATTCCAAACAATCAACACCAGACACCCTTCTTACATCTACAGTCTCCTACAGTTTAAACCCGTGGTCCACTCCCAGAAAACAAGATCCCGTGTTTCCGACCTTTATATCCCTTCCCATAGAACTAAGACGTTTGAATATTCCTTTATTTCCCGATCCACAGCCTTCTGGAATTCCTTGCCATCTGAAATCCGTCATGCCTCTTCCTTGTCCTCATTTAAATATCATCTTTACCAATTCCTTCTCACATCCCAAAATGACGTTATACAATAAAATAAATATTGTGAAACAGATTTTAACTGAGGTGAATGGTTGATAAAATTTATTGAGTCTTAATTTTAAAAATCAACCCATGCTTATTTTATTTTATTTTTATTTTCATTTAAATAATGTTGTTTTTTTATTTCGTTTTTTCTCAAAATTTTATTTTATTTTTACTTGTTTTAATTTAATTTCACTGAAGATACTGTATATATTCTTTAATATTGATTAATGTAATTTTTGGCCAGATGTAGTTTTAATTTTTTTGTTCATATCTGTTATTCATAAGGGACCTTGTCCCAGAATAAAGTTTACTTTCTATCTATCTATCTATCTATCTATCTATATTTACTGTAGTTTAATAACTCTAGATCTGATATTATATTCCAATATCTATCGTCCGTTTATTCCGAAAAATCATCATGTAACCTTTTAGAAAATTAAATTAGTAAATAATTTGATGAAATTTCCTTTTGTGATATTCCAACAGTATTCACTTATAATTAGGGTGACAACTTTTTACCTGTCTATGACAGACAATGCATATCGCAAATTTCGTTTTATTTAACTTTGCAATGGAAAGTTACAGCCGTTATTAATTGTCATACAATCCATAGTCAACGGATCGTACAATCCATAATCAACCGGTTATATAATAAATAGGACTTTTGTTATTTTAATGATATGTTTAATTTGTTAGCTGTATTTTTTTATCTTTAGCTCGGTTAAAAATACAATTCAAAAATTGTATAATAGCCCAGCTTGGCCAGAAAATAATTTCTATTCAAAGTTGAACGGTAAGTGAAAGTTGTGTGTTGCGTGCACAAGATTTTTTTAGTTTAATATCAAAATATTACTATAAAAGCGTCGTCATGTCATCAACTATCATTATCATTTAAGAAGAAGTTGAGGGAATGACAAATTCGATGTCAAGACTGTTCTTAATTAAATACATTTTTGATCTACATTATATGATGATAAATTGGAGCTGGTTAGTTTTGTTTTTATTTTGTATTTTTAAACTTTGTTTGCAAATGATTTACCAATAAATGGAAAGTGACATCCACAATCTATTTTTAATTAATACTTATAAGGATATGTTATGTATCTTTCACAGAACCAGCGGGTTCAGTATTTAATTTTGGGCGATTTTTTTTTGCTGTAATTTCTCTAGATGAAAGAGAAATAAACTATATAAAATGGTTTTTACGATGATAATAATTTTTGAAGTTAAAACTTCTTTCTGCGCGTTTTGCACGTTTTGTAGAGAGTGAATTAGATTGATCCGTCAGATTGCATTAACGGTATTAACGCTCGGGTAAATTCGGCTAGAGCCGAATAGTTAAAATGTTTCTATACATTGGTTAAAATATCTCAGAAACTAAAAATCGGACTTGCATATTGTAAGTGACATATAATGACATACACTCTTTATAATGAGCTATTATTTATAATTTTTATTTTTATTTATTTTTTTATTTTTTGTGGGGGGTCCTTCCCTTCCTCGTCTTTAAAGCTATACGGGGTTTTCCCGGGCCAGGTGGTGAAGGCGGGGATTTAAAAAAAAAAACCGTCACGCGAACTCCCGACTATTTTTATCCTGTTATCCATATATCAGGTTGCCGGGCAACGGCGGTGCTATGCACACACGTTAGCCCGTTCGACCACCCCGCCCCCCATTCAGTAGCTGTATATGAGTTATAATTTAAAAAGTATGGAACAATAAAAAAAAAGTTATTTTCCTATTTTGCGAACTTTAGCCCGAAAGCCATTTCCCCTCCCAATCCTTCCTAGATCCGCCATATAATATATTTATACATATTTCACATATACATTGAGGCCTTTAATGTTAGAAACTATAAAAAAAAAAAAAAAAAAATTAAAATGAAAATAGGTGGATATATATATATATAAATAAACTAATTGTGATGTTCTTAAAATGATTTCTTATGTCCATACAACACCTGGTTTATAATAACCGAAATTTAAAATCCGTTATAATAATAAATATAGCTTCTATGAAATATATAAATTAGCGGATTCTAGAGATATCAACTGAACTGTTTGTAAAGAGAGAACAAAACAGACGTTTATTTATTATCTCTAAATTGAGCCTAAACGGAGTGCTCTCCCATAATGAAAATAAATGACCCCGTCAGTTCTTCCTCAAGCTCCAGATCCGCAGGATAACAACGGATGAACAACTGCTGTATTCCAAAGGATTTGTTATGAAATACTTCCTTATCATTTAGATAATCCTTTCTGATATATTATATCTCAAATTGAAGTTAGAATTATACGGCAGTTACATAAATAATCACTCGGACCAAACGTATTTGGAAATGTCACAATAGCCACCTGTTCCATTTCAAACATTATTCTACATAATATTGCAAAATGAGCTTAATTTGCTAGACTAATGAGCCTTTATAACTTTTTCAAATGTCTTTACGCCTCCTATTTGTTGGCCATCTATTGATTTTTTAAAAATATTTTTTATTCCTAACTTCATTATACATTTTGGGGTTATCTAGTTTAAGGCTTGAGAAATTGTTGCACTATTAATCCTATTTAGACCTAGGCAGACCAACCAACAATCCTAACGTATATCCGTCTCTAGAGTTTTTACCTACACTAGGTTTTTATAGGTAATTCTCACTACGTTTTAGCAAGTCTCGGTAAATATATAAAACAATTTCATTATTGAGAGAAGAATTTTTTTTTTTTTTATTGCGTGAAAGGTGACTTACGACCAATAAGAGTTAAAAATCCTACACTTGCCTCACAGATTTTACATCATCTAACAAAACTGAATGATTCCACACAACCACGAGAAACCTCAACATATTACTTTCACATTCCGACATAAAATATGTCCTACTATTAACCTCAACAATACCCAAATTCCAGATAAGATACAATATCTTGGACTGGCATTTAACAGAAGAATGACAGGGCCCATAGATCAAAAAAAAAAAAACCTTTTATCTCAGACTACTACTATTATAGGCATATATTTCAAAATGTTCAAATAAAAGCTCAAACAGAAACTTAACACTTAAAATTACCTACTTCAACCCATTTGGACCTTTACAGATATACGGGACAGCCAAAAAGACCTAATTATGTAAACTTTAAACATTTCAGTCAAAATATTACAGAACTATAGCTAAAGCTCCATGGTATGCCACAAACATTACTTTACACGAAGACCTTCACATACCAACGACCACACATGGAAATATTATAAACAATTTCATGATAACTTATACGGACATCCTAATATATTCAGACAAGATATTGCGACAATTAACATACCTGATAGCAGGCTTGGGAGGAATTGGATGAGGAATCTTCTCGATTAAACATCCATGCTATAATCATGAGAGGAAAGGATGTCGCTGGGCACTCCTTTACCTCATTCCTATCAATGCTACTTCCATTATTCTTCTTGACATCATACTCACCGATCGTCATCATTTTTGGCATATTTTTGTGGGTGAAAAAGTGAAGTTTAAAAAATAAATTGTAAAAATTTTACTACCTTTAATTCTTCATTCATTTAAATAGTTCACAACGGCAAATATATTTCAACGATCGGTAAACGACTTATATACTTAAATAAAATGTTATGATTCAATATTTTTTTAATCGGTAATAAATTCCAATTGGTTCTGTACAATTAATAATTAGCTACATAAATGCCTAAACTTTTTGGGCGACTTTTATTCCCTTTATTAATTCTACGGGATCGACAAGTCAACTTTAAGGCTAAAAATATGCGGGGACATTCCAGTTATGCTAATGAATTGAGAATGGTCAATTATATAATTAATAGCTCAATCCTTATCCGCGACTGTACAATTGATAAAGGTTTATTTTCTATTAGATTAACATTGTAACTCTTTGGCCGTTTTATCCCACCTTCTGTACTTCTATCTTATACTATTGAATGTGTATATCTTTCATAATATTTTATTTATTGTGATCTCTAGATACGTAATTTGATTTTTAGGTTCAAATAGTTGACAGCAACATGTCTAGGTGTCCATAACGGTGCCAACATCATTCTTCATTTTATTTATTCACTAAAATAAAAATGATTCTTAAGATATGAGGGAATGATTCCAAACACAAATGCCTTGAGTTTCTAAAATATTATGAAAAAATATTCAAATGAATATGGCATCTTACTCAAATTAGTGCTCATCTAACTATCCATTATTCCATGAATTGTGCGTCGTTGTATCTGGTTGCAAAATACTCATCCGGTCACAGTGGTAATTAATTAGTTAATAATAAGGATATTAATTAGTTAATAATGTGGAAATTAATTCGTTAAAAATACATAAATTAATTAATTAAACTATATAATTATAATCTATGTTCAGAAATGTTTATAAAGGGAAAATGAAAAGTGATATATGCGACCAAATCGCAGTGAGGGCTCACTAGGATTCATGGTGAACCTAGTTGGAGTCGATGTGGCTTAATTACTCGTGAGTGTAAGCTAGGATTGGAATGAGCCCATCGAGGATTAAAGAGCAAACACAGGTTTTAGGGCCAATGACGTACTTTATCTTCCCCCTTGCTTTGAAATGTACTATATCAAAAATAAAAAATGTTATTACACTAATTACTGCAGCAGAAAAAAAATATTAAATTTGTCAAAAAATACTTATGAAAAGGTATCAAGGAATGAGTTATGTCAGACATGCAATGTGAATTAGCAGCTCAACTAAATAGATTAGTCACCCGTAATTTTTTTTTTTCAAGTTTCTTCTAAAGGAAACGTTAGAATTGTATTTATATTTTCAGACAGGTTCAACACGAATTAAAGTAAAATTTTTGGGTTGTTCCATAACAATTTTTAAATGTATTGTCTGTCCTTCATAATTCTAGCGACATAACGAATGAGCTCAAATGAAAGAGATTAAATTTTATTTGCCTATATTGCATAAAAGTTTAAAATATTGCAATCGATAAAGTAATTCTTGAAAAATTCTGGAAGGAGAAGTGGCCTTGGATTGACCTTGCTAGAAACAGTTCTATTGAAATCGGCTTAGCGATTGGGAGGCAGCCAATCTACAGTTGGCAGTTTTTGTCAATTAAGGGAGGCTTGAAGAAATCGCAGGTGTGGGATAGGGTCGCTTGACAAATGGAGGCGTAGATGTGGTTTGAAACTAAAATACTATTTTCACCAAGTTTTATTAAAATGTTTGACATGGTTTTGATTCATTTTTTTTTCTTAAGCAACTGGTTTGATATTTTAATTTTGCTTCCTTACTCTCGAAGGTAGGGGGATACTTTGTATTCCAGCTAAACATTAGAAAAAAATTGTGACCTCATAATTGAAATTTTCCACAGGCGCAAAACGTTTTAGACATCAAGGAAAAAACTTGGTTCCGAGTTTGCCTGTATGCAGCCCAATCCACGTGACGAGTATAACACCAACTACTGCTGATTTATAAAATTTTAACGGATTGTGCGGATTGATATCTATACTGCTAAAAAATGAACAAAGATATTTCTATTTGATGCTTATTTTATTCTTTTTAACTAAAATGTCCATCTTTTTTTTCGTACATTAGGGATTATCTTACATGTTGTTAAACATAAAAATAAAACAACAATTATTCTTTATTTTCTATAAATTATAAACTAAAAGATAGTCATATTGAATATTTAATAGTTGACCGTTGCATTATAAAGGAAGGAGATGGTCCGGGGTGGCGGTCTTAAATAGGCTAAATAGTGGTAAAACTATTTTATTAAAAGCCAACGTTTCGACCCGACTTTGCAGGTCTTCTTCAGAGCTAGAACGGAAAAGACACAAAAAGATAGAGAATCATGAAAGTTACATAATATTTGGACAAAAAATTATAAACAATGTGAATAAACCTCTATCCTTGCCACGGTCCCTAACCATGAAAAAAGACTCATTTCCGAATCCATCCACATTCACATGGAACAGAATTCTGTTAATCAAAAAGTAGATAAAAACTGTATTTCTTTAATATATAGACACATTTTAAATCTTTTAAGTGAAAAATAACTTACATATTACATTCTATTATTTTTATTTTTATCTACTTTCAATTTTTATTTATTAATTCAATTTAATTGTTCATTATTCTGAGTATTTCCGCTTTGTATGATCTCTCTTTTATTTTATTTTAATTTTATATTTACATTCTACATCAATGTATGATAATCCGTTTTAACTTTGTATTCATTTTACTTTTTAACCATGTATTATCTAATATTTCAATGTAATTTTCTTACATATGTACAGCCAAAAATAATTATAATTATTCATTTTTTTCCCTCTCTGTGCTTCTAAGTTAGTTCTGCAATGTATGGTCTCTTATTTCTCGAAACGTTGTCGAAACGTTGGCTTTTAATAAAATAGTTTTGCCACTATTTAGCCTATTTATGACCGCCACTCCGGACGATATCTTTCCTTTAAAAGATAGTTAATATGAAAAATACTCATTTTGTAAACCAATAGTTGATTTCGCCTTATCACCGATGTTGTTCAACATAGCCCTGGAGAAGGTAATAAGAGCAACATCACAGGAAAATGGAGGGGTCCACGTTGGAATGAATCATAAAATCCTTTGACACGCTGATGATATAGCTGTCCTAGGAAGTAATCAAGCAGACATTGAGAAACTCGCTACAACAATGATAAGAAAGGTAGAGCAGATCGGCCAATAAGTAAATTAAGGGGAGAACAGGGGATGAGTATACTACGACAGTTTGTGCTTGTGTTATGTTTATGTTTATGTTTAAAATGTTATCTACTCAGGAGACCGTACTCTACTCCATATTGTGGAAGGTAATCTCATTGCAGTTCGTTGTGTTCAAAAAATTATAGAAGAGTACATTCCTCGGTACTAGTTCACGAGAGTTCCGCACGGATTACGCGTAGTTCACAATCACTTCGGTCACACTTGTTCCTGGAATTCCGAATGCGTTCGGGTTTATCCGAAAGAGAACGAAGGCGACCGATCTCTTGGGCCAGTTACTATTAACTTTCCCGCCATTTAAGTACTTCTAAAACCTTAACCATGTTCAGTTATATAGCAGGAGCCGACTTACATTCGAAATTTAGGCTACACATGAAACCTGAATTGAACTTGTGCATATATTATAGATCTGTAAAAAATAAATAGCAATAGATAAAAATCTTTAATTATTACATCTATGAATGCTATTTCACAATATTATTTTTCTTATTGATGATTTTCATTATTCATTATCTTGGAATTATCAGTATATTCATAAATCTTTAATCTGATATTATTTTCATAAAAAAACGTCCTTGACAACTTAATAGTGGACTTTTATATCTAAGAAATCCAAAAATCGACGAACAATTTTAAATCCGACATTATATTCATAAAAAGCTCCGACGACTAGAAAATAGTGGATCCGTATATCTAAGAATTCAAAAAAGTTACATAAACTTGATGCTTAATCTCAAATCAGACAGTATATGGGTACAAAGCGCTCCCTCCCCCCCACTAGAAAATAGTGGATGCTCGTATTATTATTATAATTATAATATAATTTTATTATTATAAACTAGATAGATGACATAAACTAAAAAATGCTTGCTAAAATAAATTATAAATGCAATTATTCCAACTTCTATAGAAAAACTCGAATAACAAATAAAAAGAATAGATTACTTCAAATTATTTATTATCCAAATGATAAAAAAATCTTTTATACACAGTTATAAAAGATAATATACAGTATATGCGTATTTACAGCCTCTACATGTAAGCAAGTGTCAATAAAAATGTAATTTCTAAAATCATTTTTTTTAACAGGCTTTTAAGAAACGACTCAAACATTATTTTATGTATTTTTTTCTTTTTCTTTCACAGTGATAATCGTTATAATAAAAATTAATAATTAACTAATTAGTATATACACAATTCGTTAATAAATTATTAATAAGGAAGTTCCATGAAGGGAATACGCTATTTTTTTCTCTCAAAAATGCGTGAAAAAGGCTTGTGTAATGGAGCAATAGCTGTCTTCATAAAAGACGACACCATTCGGCTGTTTTCGGGATTCCATGAACAAGTGTGATCGAAGCTATTGTGAACCACGCATAATTCGTGCGGAACTCTTGTGAACTAGTACCATCCCTCAAATTAGGACCATAATGAATAAGATGCCAGACTCCGATATTGAAGGTTCCTGGTTCGAAACTGCCTCCATCATGTTATATATGGGGGCTTACGCGTGTGCACACCATCGGGTGCCCTGTGGAACTTATAACTCGGCATGATAACCCTCCCTCTTCCCTTGCCCGAAAAAAAAAAAAACTGCGTGGCCTAAAAGGCAAGGAAGAGGAGGAAAAAAAATCAGGACCATAATTGTCACAGAGTTCCATTTTATTAAACGACAATAGGGGAAATGTTGTTCATTAATGTCTTGAAAATGTGGAAATTTCAGATCTGCCCTCTCCTGCATTGTCTCCAGATCTCAATTCCATTTAGCACATGTGGGATGCACTGCAGAGAAGGCTTTTTGATTTCCAGTTTCAGCATCATAACCTTCAGCAGCTGAGAGCAGAATTACCATCTTAATGGTATTAAATTCCTTGTGAAATCAGCGACAACATTATAACTATAAGTATGATCAATAGGTACAAAGAGGATATTAACAAATTATTAAATTTTATAATGTTGGCAATTCACAATCATAAAAACAAGATCACATAAACCTTTAATTTTGTTATTTTTTTTTTTAAAAAACCTTTTATAAAATATCCCGAGGCCAAATACAATCTTATTTATATTAATTTTCTATTTATTTTATGATAAAAATAAAATAAAAAGTCTAGGGAAAATAGATCATACATAAATCACAATATTTCTATTCATTTTTGAGCAGTGTAGATGATTTCTCATCAATTTCATCAAAATACATCCAAATCCCTTTACTCACACGTGAATGCATTTTCTTAGATTTTGCTATATTTCAAAAACAGCTTCTTCCATTTAGCTCAAATGTGGAGAAAAATTAGAGTGATAAAACAAAAATGGTGTAGTGTTAATTTTACCTAACTTCATTTACTGCTTCAGCTTATATTTCTGCAACATTGTTTTCCTTGATATCCTAATATTCTAAAAACAGCTGATACAATTTGGATAAAAGTTGAAGGAAATTTGTATATAAATGGTTCAGTATCAAATACCATTTAATAATTTAAATTATTGAATGATTTTTATATATCCAATTTCATGAAAACTTTTTTTTTTTTTTTTATTGAGAAAAAAAATACATTTTGCCTCAATTAAGGGCATTGAGTATTTATGATGAATGAAGTACAATCATACCATATATACAATAAAAGAACAACAAGATTATAAGAAAATAAAATAAAATAAAACTTGGAGTAACAGAATAAATCAAACTGATATAACATTAAATAAAAACTAAAATAAAAAAAAAATAAATAAATAAAAATACATTCAAACTTATTTACAATATTTACAGTCAGCCGAGGGAGCTCCGAGTCGGGCCTTTTACCCCACGTGTGGAGGACAAGGCAAGACTCCAAGAGATCTCTTCTCTCTCAGCCGCATCACTAGGATGGGAATCCAGTGGAGACTGAGAGAGGGCTCTAAAGCCACATACGCTCATGACTTGAGTGGAGAAGCTGGCCATTGCCAGGACTCCAATGACGTCTTTACAAAAAATCTCGAGGCCACTGCCGCTTCAACCTTCGAGGAGGATTGTAGGGATGACTGGAACTAGATAAGGATTGTGCTAAGGGATTAGGATGATAGGTTAGTTTCTGATGAAAATTTGAAAATCGGGATGGAATAACGTCAAGGACATAAGGGATGTTAAGGTCATGATGTAAGGTTTTTCATGAAAACTAAGCGACATTTCCAAACTACATGGAAACTTTTACAATTATTTTTAGGCTTGACAACCAAAAATATATACTGCATGGAATTGTCATTCTGAATTGAATTGTTTAAAAAAAAAATATTTGATCATACTTTCCTGAAAAAATAAATGAGGAAGTGGATGCTGCTGAAAATATTTCAAGCATTGTTTACAGATTCCAAAATCTTAGTAACAATAATAATCTTTAGTAGTATAAGAACAATAACTTTACTGATAACAGATTTAAATAATTAAATATTAACTCGATGGCATTTAGCAAATGGGAACCAATACATAAGATATGCAAAAATAAATTGAATGTAGTTTTCAAAGAGATAAACCAAAAATTTTCTACAGAAAAGGACAATATCTAGTTTTAGTATTCTAAATAAAACTTAAATTTAAGAAATGTTGAAAACATATTTTTATTAGTTTAAAAAAAAAATGCTATAACATTAATTTTTTATTAATCTTTTGACACAATATGAGTATTTGTCCTCTGAGATTAAATAAATTGCCCAAAAAATCTTTTGTGAATAAGCATATATTGTAGTTCTGGCAATAGCCAGATTTTCCACTCAAGCTATGTACGTCTGTGGTTATAGCACTTTTGCTCAGCTTTCGCTGTTGTGACTGAGTGAGAGATGCTGGAATCTGCTAGTCTTGGCTTTCCTTCCACAAATGGGGAGAAAGGCTTGCCTCGGAGTGAATGAATTCTGTAAATATTTTAGAAACTATGCTAGGGTTTAAGTTGTTATTTTGTTTAGTTTAGCTCATTTCGTTTATATATACATTTACTTCACATTATTTTTATGTTTAATTAATTTTTATTTATTGTAAATAGATTATGAATGTGCTCTCTGAACACTATTATAAATGCCCTTAATTGACACAGATAGCAATATTTCTGAATAAATAGCTTGAATAATAAAATTGTTAAAAAAATTACACTGAAATGGCTATTGAATTTATTTTATTGCCATTATTCTTTTTGGGCGGGGAGGAGGGTGTTTACTTTAAGCAGAACAGCTAAGATTAAAATAGAGATATCAAAATGCTGATTTAAGTTCACCAACAGTACAAACATTGCAAATAAAAAATACTCCTAAATATTGACACATATTCCTGAAAATGAAGTTCTTATATAACAAAGTGTTAAAAAGGGTTTGAATAAGACATTAAACATTCGAAATCTGCATGGCATATTCCTAAAAACATAAAATAAACTTAACAGGCAAATAATGGAATGTACTTATGTATATTCTTTATAATAATGAAAAATAATGAATTTCTATAATTTTTCAAAAACTATAAAATAGTATTTGATGGCAATTTTATTATGTTTATATTTATAGTTTACTTTAGTTACAATAAATCATTTGTAACGATAATATTGTTTTATTAAACTTCCATAAATTGTCTAAAGATGGTACCAGCAGACAAAGAATGACATCTTTTACATCTGCCAATAGATGGTGTTGGGTGCTAGCCTTTCAGCTAAAAATTAGAAAATACATTTATTTACGTACTTAAATTATTTAACAATGTATTTTAATATAATTTATATGAATATTTAATAAATGCTTATTAGAAATTTTTAATAATTTGAGTACCTTTTTAAATTTTTTGTATTGAATTACTACTAAATCATAACAGAAAAAATGTTTTGTATCTATACTTAATTGAATATATAAAAGCAACTTACAGATACAATGCCTCATTTCACTATTTAGTAATTTATAAAATTTAATTCTGAATTATCAGATTGTATTTAAATCCATCTTGATATGTTTTTGTCATCAATAATGTTTAGTATTTTGTCAGGTTTTATATGAACTAAATGTCACTTTTAAGATTCATGTTTTCATTTATAAAATTTAGAAGTCGCTAATAATTTCTACTGAAAGTCTTCACAGTAGTTTTTATTTTTCCTAATAGGAAAATATGAATAGCTCTCTTGGGTATCAGTACAAGACGCTGCCTTTTCCAGGGTTCCGGAAACAAACCTTTGTGGAGGCAGGAATTAAAAGTTCCTTAAAAAGGTCTGGCTTCTTTTTGAGAGCCATCTTGGGAGCGACATTTGGAATGGCGTCTAATCCAGGTGACTTACCATGTAGTAGGTCTGAAGCGATATCTCCAACCTCTTCTTCCTTGATGAGTGGAGAAACAGACCTATAAGAATAGTCCATTCAATCAATAGTTGTCATATATTCCGGGAATAGGGTTCTGACAATGTTTTCCACAACAACCGCTCGCGTTGGGACATGCAACAAACCTTTAATTAATTTCCTTGAGTGCTATTTTGTAGTATCTGCCCCAGGGATGTGCATCAACCGTATCACAGAGCACTCTCCAACGTTTTTTACTTTCATTGATGTCTCTTTGGAGGTTTCTTCTCTCAATCTTGAACTCTTCCTCAAGAACAAAAAACTCTGGTCGATACCTTGCTCTCCGATAATGTCTTCTTGCTAGATGATGATCAGCGATAGGATTTATCTACCAGTAAACTGAAGGATGGTGTTTGCCAGGTTTTGAGCAAGTCATAGCCGCATCACATGCTCTAGAAATTAAGGAGGATAGTATTGGTATTATTAAATATTTAACTGTATAGATTACAGCTATGTAAAAATTAAAATTTGTATATATAAGGGTAATTAAAAAAATAAAAATAACCACAATGAAATGTAAATAAATATAGTGACTATAATTTTTATTTTCACTTCCCTTTTGACTGAAAATAATCATTTCCGCTAAGAAGCGGTTGGTAAGTGAGAGTCGTGTGATACGCGCACCAGTTTTTTAATATATTTTTCATGAGACATGGAACATTTAGTAGCTTTATATCTGTAGAACCTCTGAAAAGTGTGATAAACGGAATTTTGTGAATTTATATGAGTATCATCAGAAAGCTAATTTTTCTCGTTTTCTAATGGGCTAAGTTATGAAGCTATTACAGAAATGAACATTCCTTTGTAAATCATGGGTTGGAAATCGAAAATTGAACTAGCTGCTGTACTAAGTCCAAACTTTCTAAAAATTATAATTTACAAAATAGATTTTTTTAAAAAGTATTTAGCTAAGATCACTCACAGTGTAAGGCAAGGCTGTTTGATTAGTCCATTTCTATTCTAGAATTGAGATAGAAAATTTAGATGGCAGTATTTATGTTGAGGAAAATTGTAAAATTAAGTTCCTAGCTTTTGTGAATGATATTCTTCATCCTATCTTCACATCTAGCGACATTACAGAGTAATATAAATTCCCTAGATGAATACTGTAAAAAATGGAATCGGAATGGAGAATAAACCTCAAATAATCTTAAATAATGATATCTCGCAATGGCGGTAAGCCATCACGTAAATAAAAATGGTTCATGGGCTCCAAAAGTATGAAAGCAGTTTAACAGTACAAATACTAAAGAATAGTTCTCATGCCTAGTCTCTCAATTTCCAAACATCTGGCAGAAAAACTGGAGAAAGCCAAGGTGGGTTTGAATTTGATTTGGTGCCAATTTATGGAAAACAAAGACATAGCTCTATCCAAAAAATTTCAAGTATTTAATTCCGTTAGTAGGGACATGATGTGCCTTGGAACACAAATCTGGGGTGAGATAAGTTATAAAGCCGTGGAAAGACTATTAAGATTCTTTCTTTAAAAATATTTAAATTACCAAAGTATACTCCAACACATTTTATTCACTTTGAGACTAAAATAGATATTTATCTTCACAATTAAACTCCATTACATTATAAATAATTTTAATTTTCCACCACATAGATATCCAAAAATATTAGCACTACAGATAATTAAAAAAGAAATCGCATGGTTTAGGGACTTACATAATCTGATAGAATTGCATGGATTAAATTTCAACTTAAATCACTCCAACTGTGATGATGTTAAACTATGAAGAATTAATTTATCTTTAGTAAGAATTCAAATTTAGAAAGATATATATAATCAAAAAGTTCAGAATTCTAAAACTTTCACTTTTTATCCTCATTTAACTTCAGTAAATTATATTGATGAAAAAGATCATTGGAGGTGATCAGATGGGTAATTAAAATCAGGAGTGATGTTTTGAACTTAAATTATAAACACTTTAGGAAAACAAATAATATTTGTAGTATGTGAACAAACGAAACAGAAGATCTCTATCACTTCTTGGCTGCTTGTCCAATACTCTCTGAATTTAGAATTAAATGGTTAAAATCTAGATATTTATCTTGGGATCAAGTAATAGATTTAATAAATGGTAAAAATTGGATAGCATTGGTAAATTACCTCATGTCTGCTTTATCCTATAGAATAATGCTCACCAGAGAATTTAACAATGGATAAATTGGAGAATGTTGGTACCACCCTTTTTGTAATTAAGATATTTATATAACTTTTACATGGTAAATATAATTGTTCTTATTAATTAGTTATATATATATATATATATATATATATATATATATATTGGAATATTTTGTTATGAAACACAGACTCCTCGGACGTTCAACAGACCATGTAGGACGTGTCTAATTTTCGTTTTAAATCCCAAAATATTATTTTTATATTGTTTTGTAACTAATATTATATAATTTTTATAAATAAAAAGACTTTTGCTTCTTCTTCTTCTCTTCTCTTCAATTATTGATTTTTCATTAGATAAAATAACCACTCTAGTTTCTTATACATTCACTAACCAAGTTAATTCATTGTAATTAGAAAAATAAACTTGAATTGTTAATTTGGTTGTCTATTGTTTAATAATAATCCTTGAAAAAACTATTTTTTTAGGAATTGTCATTTCAGTTAGCCACTCATCATTTCTAATTTAATCACTAATACGTTGAAACATATTCACTTGTTAATAATTTGGGTAAATTAAGCCAATTTATATAATTTACTATATGATATAAATATTTATAAAAGGATAAACTTAGTAAATTTACTATTGTTTTTTAATATAAAAATGTACGTGCACATAATTACTTAATTTTTTTTATTGTTTTGAACTAATTTACATGTTCAGTCAGAAATGGTGAATAGTAGATCCTATCAACCCTAGATAAGACAGAAAACTAATGTAGGATAAGTAATAACTTTTCTCCTTTACACAGATTTTCATCTCTTCCAATTTTATATTTCTCTCAGGTAACTCTTAATCAGCCTCTTGTCAAGCAAAAAAAAAAAAAAAAGTATGAACCATCCATTCCACTGGGAAAAGGAGATCAAATCTTATTATCAAAATTATAACATTACTAACTGAAGCAATTTTCACATTGCAATGGTTTATAAACAATAAATCATTCATAACAATTATTCTAAACAAATAATGTTCAGGAACCATGAAAATACCAAACCAAATTATCCTACAAATGTATTCCTATTTATTCCTTTTAACTTGCCCTTAGTATTTGTAAATGAGATAATTAGGGTCCTTTCAGACTACTGGCTCTCACAATTTCTCACAGGGCATAGGAACTTTCAACCAAATAGTCCGTTCTGAAGACTACTGGACTCATCATAGTTGATTGCACTGCCTTTGAAGAACTAACTACCAATACCACAAAGATTTTGTCTACGGGTGGAAAGCTGTAGTGGGCCCAACCCACTTCAATCTAAGAAGAGGAGGAGGAGCTGATGGAAGACCACAGAATTGAAGACTCTGACTGAAGAAAAATTAATCAAGAATATCAAGAAATCCAGAATAGATGATTAAGCTTTACTTGCAGTAGTGAGACATTATGCTAACATCTCTATCATCTCACTACTGCAGACACCCATATTGCCTAAAAGGCACAGCAGGGTTCCATAAATAAATAAATAAAATGAAATATTAAACCAGGACTGATGATCTATCAAATCTTTCTTGAATGAGATAACAGATTAGGTGAAAGTGATGATGAGAGCAGAAGACAATAGGATTTTTTCTAATTCATGTTGCTTATAGTCAGTCACAAAACAAATCAAATCTTGTAAGAAAAAATCTGGTGCGCGCAACACACAGCTTCACAACTTTCACTTACTGCTCTACTTCGAATACAAATTATTTTCTGGCAATGCTGGGCTATTGTAAATTTTTTTGAAGTGTTTCTTAAAAGGAGCTAAAGTTTAAAGCTTACAGATAACAAGTCATTAAGACCATTATAATTACGAAATGTCTACTTAATATGTCGACAGTAGACAATAAAAATATAGTCACTCCATCTGCTTTTATAAACCACAGAATGACATTTCAGTTTCGTGTTTCGTCTTGGTGTTTATATAAATATTTTATTCTTTCAGTTGACAGAATGACTAAGCCCAATTTCAACATTTTTGAGTAATATTATTTTAGTGATATTTTTAGTTGAAAAAGTTATCTATGCAGACAGTGAGTAAGGTGATTCCGGAGGTGGTGATTGCAGTGTTGAAATATAGAACTGAGAATAAAGGTATAAATTTAGGTACTTATTTCTTATGAAAGATGTTCTTAGGAAAGATACTTTATTAAATATCTGTAGAAAAAAGGTTTTTTCAGTCTCAACAATTAAAAAAGTATATTTTAAATTTATCCAAATTTTTGCGTCTTCAGGGAAAAAAACTAGAGACCATATCTTTCCTCCTAATTGTCCGATTTTAACGATTTTTTTGTTTTTTAGGAAATTCCATAAACTTTAAAACATATACAATATCACAAAAAAGTGTATACTTTTTGAGTTATTCGGAATTTAATTTTACATCCCTCGTAACTTTTTTCCAGCTTCTTTTCGTTGAAGTATGTTATATAGATAAATTTAAAGGTGTCGAGAAAATGACTTTAGCGAAGTTTCATTGAAATCGGTACATTCGTTTAGGCGCTACAGTCTATAGCAACGCAGGTTTTTCTGCATTTTTATTTTTTTTCTCCTTTATTAACTTATCAAATTCTTTCAAAAGTTATATGTAGCATTTTTTCGTAACTCTGAATAATGCGAAATGATTAACTTTTTAAAATAAACCATATTAAAGGTACTTTAGAGGAAGACATATATGAACATTGGGCATTTAAGCCCTGTAAAGTGACATCAACGGGGATAAGACCTAAATGATATTAAAGACCACTTAATTATACAATGATACACCGAGTTTAATCAAAATCGTTAGAGCCGTTTTTGAGAAAATTGTAAAAATGTGTTTCAGCGTTTATATAAAGTGGCACTTCCGGTTACCCGATTTTAACGAAAAAGTTGCTGTCACATCCGGCCCATATACAAACCTTAAATACTTAATATCAGTTTCGTACTACTTTTCGTTTATGAGCTAGACTGTTAACACACACACAACACAGACCATTTTGCGACACTTGGTTATTTGGACTCAGGGACCTCAAAACATGTATTTCCGTTGAAAACTGAGATTCGAAAATTTTCACGATCGCAATACTTACCCTTACTATATATTACATATATACGTAAGTGAAAGTAAATTTAGGATTTTTTTTAACCATTGACAGTCTCTATTTTATTTTAAAATTGTGTTTGTAGAGAAGCTTTCGGTGTCCATGCACCATATTCACTTCTATAATTATAATAGTCCAATTAGGATAAATTAACAGTTAATTAATAACATTAACAATATATGTATTACATAATTTTTAAAATGTCATGGAAATATTATCAGATCATGCCATATCTTTTATTAGATTTGCCTATTTAAAAACATAAAGGATAAAAACAGTGTTCTTATTCTTCGTCTCATGTCAGCTTTCTCCAAGAATAGGACTCCTCTTTGTCTTTTTCTGTAAGCTATTGTGAGTCATGTAAATGTATCAAGATGACAATCACCAATATGTTCACAAAAAAGATTTGATATAGCCTTAATGGCAGATTCTGAGCCTGTAAAAATGAATGCCTGCTTGGTACAGAATCTACGAACAGTACAATTTATTGACAAATGCTTAGCATAGCAACAATAACTATAAGATGGCTGGACCTACTCCGTCTTTCATTTTTGACCCACATTTATGAATGTGCTTCCACTCGTAATGTTTCTGTTGAAGTCCACTTACACTTTGGTCCAAGTTGTATTAGACTTTATGAGTTAGCCAGGGTTTTAGCTGCAATAGTTGCAAAAAATAATGCAGCTGCAATGTAAATAATACGCAATTATGCAAATAAATCAAATATGCAATTAAATAATACTATTTGTATAATTTAGTATTTATTTTACCGCACCCCCCGATCAACTCCTTCTCATATCATATCACGGTCAACCATCTCTACATCATTATGCAATTGTTGAAGTTTCAGTAAGAGTTAAAGAGCTAATCCCAGGTACTTTTGTATCCAACATTTCGAGTGCCATACAACTTAACGAACCATAAGCTATTCAAGTATAATTTAATTTGCTTCAAATAAAAGGGGCCTTTATAATCAGACTGTACTAACATATTCAAAACCTGTTAACTATTGTACCTAAGTTGTTTAATAAAGGGTATCAATGTGAAAAAATGATCTGATATAACACCAGAAAGATATTTAATTTTTTTGGAGTGCCAAGAATTTCTAATTAGTCACGTATGGGGAACAAATCCACAGGTAATCTGAACTGAGGACTCTGATACCCTAAACCCAACATTTACAGCCATCATATCCTCACTGTTGAATGTAATGTATCTTCCACAATTTCTGGTAAATTAGATATCTGGGATTTGTCAATAAACAATTTAAAGCTACATGACCCAGTTCAAAGCTAAAAAATGATAAATTTAGTAAAGATTCTTGCAAAACATAGTGAATAACTGAAATATGTTTCATTGAAATGTCAGATATAAAACTTATTTATGGGGAAATTCTTTTAATTGCAATGAAAAATAGAATGAGACTCACAACAAGTATGCTATTTAATGGAACACTATTACAATGGTCAAGTTCTCTTGACCTGTTGGATCTCAACATTATTTTGTTGAATAGATTAATATAAATCAAAACATTTTACCAGATATCCCAATTTCAGATAATGAATTCAATATATATTTTAACCTACATAATTGGATAATTTTCATTATTCGAGAAAGCACCTAAAAGTAATACTTTTAACTATGCCTCAACCACATCAAAATCTACTTTGCCAAACATTTAGAATGATTTGATTTTCCACATACCACTTTAAATGATTTTCTACCATGCTTTATAACATTTTAAAAAGATATCTCTCGGTGGAACCTGTCCACTAGGGAACGCGTCCCCCGGGTGGCGGATAGGGGATCCCTCTTAGGAGGGTCGGTCTGAATATACAGAATAAAGACCCGTGGACCAACAGATACCCAGTGCTGGGGGGTATAGCCCGGCCACCCTTCCTCCTGAGGGGATATAAATATTCAGGAGGCCAGTTGTCCCGAGGATACGGGACCTCCAGGCACTGGGCTAATCACCCGTCTGGAGAATCAACGATTCAAAGCAATTCAACTAGCCTCGGATGTGGACTTTCTTCAAGGAAACGACCTGGCGCACTAAGGGATATACGAATTGGAATGTGGAACATAAAAACTTTAACTGGGAAGGAGGTCGAGCTGGTGGAGGAAATGAGGACCTACAAAGTAGAAATCCTCGGCATAAGTGAAGTGAAGAAAAAGGGCAGTGGAGAAATGAAATTGGCTAATAATTACTCCCTAATTTATGCTGGGGTTACCTAGAGGGGTTTTCACCAAAGAGGATATGTATGTATGATCATTTAGAGGACTGGGAGCCGATATCTCCAAGAATGATTGTAGCAGATTTTAAGATGACCATAGGTAAGATTTCCATAATCCAGGTGTATGCACCAACGGATAATGCTAGTGTTGCAGACAAGGAGGCATTCTACTCGGATTTGCAAAAAATAGTGGATAAAACTAAAGGAAAAAGAAGGTCAGTAATCCTGAGTGGGGACTTCAATGCCAGAACAGGAAATGATGAAAGATCTGGATATGGAGTTTTGGGGCTGCATGGAGGTGAGAATGTGAGGAATACTAATGGACAACGGCTAATAGACTTTTGCGTGCATAATGACTTCCTCATAGGAAATTCTTTCTATCCACACAAGAGAATCCACAAAATCACTTTCTCATGCATGGAACGAAGTAGTATAATTGACTATTTCATATATGATAGGAACATAAGCCAGTATTTCGCTGACATAAAAGTAGTAAGAGGAGCGGAGATAAGCAGCGACCACCTTTTACTTGTGGCTGATACAAAGATCATCCCTGAGTATAAAAGGAAAACAAAAGTATTCGAAACCCTCAACGTAAGAGCCTTGGATGACCCAGAGAAAAGGGCCCTCTTTACAGAAAGCCTGGAAAATAAATTAAGGGAAACGTCATTCGATGGAGATGTGGAAGAGATATGGAAGGCACTGAAAATATGTATTCTGGAAACAGCAAATACAGTTTGTGGAAAGAAGAGAGTGTCTGGCAAGGGAAAGCGGACAGACTGGTGGACCAATGATCTCCAACGACTGGTTTCTCGGAAGAAGCTTGCCTGGAAAGCATACCTTATGGATAGAACTGAAGGAAAGCTACACTTATATCGAATAGCCAGGAATGAATGTAAGGTAGCCATACGCCAGGCGAAGAAGAAGTCGTGGGAGGAGTTTGGTAAAAGGCTGAGCGAGGATCATCGCGAATCTATAAGAACATTTTGGCGAAAAGTTAAGATGTTAAGAGGAAAACAATGCAAGCCTATTAGAAATGTAAAAGGTAGCGATGGAATCCTACTTACAGACAAGGAAAAGATCCTTGGCAGATGGAAGGAATATTTCCAGGAACAATTCTCCGAAAATCCAGAAACAGACCATTATCAAGAACAAGAGCCCAATATTCAAGAAAGCCTGGAGGTTATAGAAGAAGAAATAGAAAATGCAATCCATAAGCTAAAAAGAGGTAAGGCATCAGGAAGGGATGGAATCACACCAGAATATTTAAAATTCGGTGGTCAAGAACTTCTTAAAGCACTACAATCGCTGTTTCAAGAAGTATATGACAGAAAGAAAATTCCCATGGATTGGGAATATTGCATAATCCTCCTGATTTATAAAAAAGGATGCACGACAGATTGCAAAAATTATAGACCCATTAGTCTGCTATCAGTGATCTATAAACTTTATACTACTATACTAGAAAGGAGACTCCGACGGATTGTGGAAGGGCAGTTAGAAGCGGAACAGGCTGGTTTTCGTCCAGGCCGACAGACGCAGGATCACATCTTTGTTCTCAGAAATATTGCTGAAAAAGCTTGGGACAGAGATAAAAATCTGTATCTTGCGTTCCTTGATCTGAAGTCAGCGTTTGATGTGGTTCCAAGAAAAGAAATTTGGAATGCCCTAATAGCCAAGGGTGTACCTGGAGACTTGCTGGCGGCCATACAGTCAGCCTATCAAGGAGCCATGGCAGTGGTAAGGATGAACGGTATGGAATCGGAACCTTTTCCAATTGCGAGAGGAGTTAGACAGGGAGATAGCTTAAGTCCCCTTCTATTTATAAATGTAATGGATGAAATCCACAAAATCTGTAAACGCCGAACTGCGTGGACAACAATTGGGAAGTGGAATTTGAGAACTGTCCTTATACAAAGCCTTCTATACGCGGATGACATAGTCCTAATAGCCGACACGAAGACCAAACTACAACAAGCTTTGGTAGAGTGGGAAGAAGAGTTGCTCAGGAAAGGGATGCAAATTAACACCTCCAAAAGTAAAGTGCTGGTTATGGCGAGGGAAGTGCGAGAAGATGTCCAGCTGATCTGCAATGGCGAGACACTTGAGGTGGTGACTGAATATACCTACCTGGGGACCGTAATTACTAGTTCTGGTAAGATAGACGCCGAAATATCAAGTAGAATATGTAAGGCGAATCAGGTATATTACCAGACTACTAATAGCATTATCGGCCATCGCGAAGTAGACAAGAAGACCAAAATGCACGTATATAAGTCTGTTTACCTACCTACACTCACCTACGGCGGAGAAAGCTGGACAATGCTAGACAGGCACTCTAGTCGCATAACGGCAGCAGAAATGAGGTTCCTTCGCAGATCTGTTGGCAGAACTAGAAGGGATCGCATTAGGAATGAAAGCATTAGAGAGCAGCTAGGAGTTGCCGAACTTAAAACTACTCTAGAAAGACGGCAACTCCAGTGGTTTGGACACGTCTGCCGCATGAATGAGAATTTGAATCCTATAAGGATATTAGAGGCTCGACCCACAGGAAGGAGATCATGCGGACGCCCCAGACTCATGTTCCAGGATTACATTCAAAGGATTGGATGTAAAAGAGGCAAAACCCTTAATGAGATGAAGCGACTAAGCACGGACCGGGAAGAGTGGTTGCACTGGTTGAGGCTCCTCGATGCTAATTAATGGCATAAGAGGAAGACAAAGAAGAAGAAGAAGAAAAAGATATCTGATAGGCACGTTACTTCAAGTACAACAAAGTTTTGCTAAGTAAAAAGAATTTTTAAAGTGTTCCTCAAAATAATAAATTTATATTGACAAAGTATATACTCTTTGAAAACCTAATAGTAGTAATTTTATGTGACTACAAAGAATTGATTTCAGTAACCGGATATTAATTGTTTAGCTTGAGCTTTTTAAAATGGGAATTATTTGGACTTGAATAATCTCTGTATTTTCAAGAAAAAAAAATTTGAACAGAAAGTATTATTAATTTTGAGAGATATTTTGGTATTATAAGATGGGTTTCTCAATGCATTTCAAGTAATACTGTCACCGTGAGATCATGCCGTATTTTACACAAATATATTCTAGGATTCTAGCAAGATTGTAAATATGGAAAAAATTAATGGTTGCTTCTTAACTAAGCGTTCCAGACGTCCCACTTTGGGCAGGATGGTCCTGATTTTCAGAAAGAATGTATGACAAGTTAGGGAATGGGAAGAGATTAAACAGTTTTTGGTGGTCATGTAGCTATTTCGCCAGGTCTTATATTATTTTTGTTGATTTTATAATGTTTAACTTTAATAATTGTTAAGAACTGCTTAGCAAAGTTCACATAGTTTATCAGCTGTTAGAATTTGACCACAATTGTATGGACTAAATGATAATAAACAACTCCAAAATGATCTTTTTAATAAGATTAAACAAATATATTGATAAGGAAAAGGTTAAATCTTGGGCATCTGCAGAGTTAGTAATTAACTTCATTTACCAATTCAATCACACAAAAATGATATCACCTTCAATAAGTTAATAGCATTTTGAAAAAGAGCTGCTTGATTGTGTACAAACTACTGTCACAAAACATTTGTCTAAAAAACTGTGTTATTATTGAAGTCGTAAAATTAGACATCATATACATCATAAAATTATTCGCTTTAAAAAATATGGATTAGAATTAAATTCTCAAGCTTATTTCAGCTGAATACTATGTCAACTGATTATTATTATTTTTTGTCCATCCCTTTCTCTCCTTTGAGGCTCTGAAGAGATTTTCCCAGACCAGAGGAAAGGGTGAGGATGAATGTCTCCGAGTTAAAAGCCCGCAAATAAAGACTGCTGAAAAAGGAACCACAAATAAATAAGGACGCAAACTCGTAATTATTTTATATCTGATAAAGTTCGGTTTATTGATAATCTGGTTGCCGAGCAGCGTGTGTTTTGCACACACGTTAGCCCACTTGGCCACTCCAGCCTAGATCATCATTATATAAAATTAATTATTGTAAAACAAATTTGAACTATTCTTCGGACTTAATGAACCAAATTAGTAATTAAAATCACCTTATTTTTAACAGTAGTATGTTTTTTTAATTATATTTATTATACTAGGAAGGAATGAAACTATTGAAACATCAATTTGCTATATTTTGTTAAAAACATATTATAACAACAAATAGATAATAAAAATAACATTTCTATAGCTAAACACTATAAACATCTACAAATATATAGTTTTGTGTTACTAGTATATTAATGTATACAATTATAATACATAATAAAGGTTAAGTAAATAATTTACATTTGACATATATGCATAAAGATAATATGTTAGTTTAAAATATTTGGTGTTCATATAATCACATAAACTAAACTATAACAATTAGTGAATGGTTTAAGTTTAGAGACTAAATACTAATAAATGGTTCATATTTTGTAAAGTTTTTAGGATATTTATTTTTTTTTTCTTTTCAAAATCTCATCCATATAAAATATAAGCAGGTTATCATGATGTAAATAATAACATATCTTACAATAACTTGTCTTATTCTTTAGTTTTTAAATAAAAAATAAAAATAAATGATAGCTAAATCCATATATTTACAATAAGGATCATTTTATTTACATAGTTCTATAATCTCAAATCTAAAGTAGATAATAATTAAACAATAAAATTCCTATTCAATTAAAATGGTCCACATTAATTATTATATATTATATTTTTTACAAAGACATTTTTATTTTCTTCTGCTAAACTTCTATTCTACTGGTAAAATCATATTTGTTTCAAACAATAATTATAGGTCCGAAATTTACAATAATACCTAATTCGGTTGGTAAAATATTGTTAAGAATTTAATAACATACATAGTTTATTACATGCTATTTAAAAAAAGAAATTGTACGTTACATTTAAAGATATAAATACACAGTTATACATATCTAAATGTAAAAATATTTACAGAAATATTCTTAGCAGTAATTATTTAGTTCATTACTAAACATCAATATTTCAACGCAATCATATAATTACTTATTTGCCTAGCAATATAAGTTAAAGGAAAAGTATCTTACAAGTAGAAATATTTGTTACATTTAATTTTTTTTTTTTTTTTTTTTTTTTTTTTTTTTTTTTTTTTTTTTTTTTTTTTTTTTTTTTTTTTTTTTTAACCTTCGATATTCAGTTCAAGGAAAATTTGAATAATAGAAAAAAATAAGCATAATATAATTAAAATGGATTTTCAAAGACAGTTTATTATAAATGTAAGCCAAGAATATATACAAATATAATGAAAATTAAGAAAAAATAGTCAGGAATTGTTACTTTCTATAATAGTTAAGAGATAAGTTTTCCTATTATGATTTTAATCCAGTGCCATGTTATTTTCATTGTTTCATTACAATGTGGGCGATTAAAAATCAAGGACAAACAGAATATTTTTATATCATACCAGACATTTGTACCTTGAATGTCTTTTCAAGAATAAACCAAATCAATTTGTTTTAGCCAGATTTATAAGTTAAAACAAAATCAGTTATATTGAGAATGGTGCATAACTCTATTTCTAAATTACAAAGGTACATTTAGTTTTTAATTATTTTTAGTTCAAACATGAGAAAGATTTGTATGAAGTTTGATCGAAATTGCTCCTGTGGTTAGAAAGTAATTCGGAACTCTTCCACCTCCTAAATTTCACAGTAAAAGTTAGATGGATTTACCTTTAAAGTATTTTTGGTCGACAAATAAGAAGAATGAGCACCAAACTTCATAAGAATTTGGTAGTGATAAAAAAACTACCCTGAAATATGAAATACAAGCATTATTTCTTTTTACAACTGAGTTAATACTATGGACTATTGTACTTAAGTAAAAAGATACATTAAACAACAAAGGAAAAGTTGGAATAATTGAGTGCTCATAAATATTTCAAACAAATCCACGATAATTGTGGCTATCACTAGATTTAATACAGTTCAATAAAATTAGAAAAACAAAAAATGTCTGTTTAATTAACAATCAAACTATCTCATTTCTACAAGTTTGATGAATAAAAATTCATTATCAAATGAAATATTTTTAGTAGTATATGAGGAGATCATTTTTAAAATTTGGTCAATTTTTAAATTGTTCGCAAGGGACTCAGAAACATATTGCTAGCTTGAAAGAAGACTGACACAACTAAACTTAAATTTTAATATATCATCTCTTTGAGAGTACACATGTACTTTTAAAGGAAGCCGTTCGACAGGTTGATTACGATTACTCTCCTTTACCCTCTTTTAAGTGGTAAGGAAAGTACACAACACATATCTGATAGACAACTATTTGGAAATGATAAACCATTGTGTAATATTTAGCAGGATTTTTATAATGGTTTAAAACATGTTTGCTCTATACAGCTTTGCTAGGATATGTAGTGCATTGAGAAGGTTGGAAAAAACATTTTAGAAAAAAAGGAGGGATATCATATCTTAACATTGGTTATGTGTTACATCATTCTGACATAGATTACACAGTATTTGTAAATTAAACCAACAATGAAAAATCATTATAAAATTAAAGATTATTCTAAAAACAAAACATCAGTATACTGAAAATATTATTTCTAAAAGTGAATAAAAATATAGATAATTTGCAGTAACACACAACTCGAAATTAATAATTTTTTTTTGTATAAGTTTTACATATTTATTTTACTGCACTAATATCTGGCAACAGGCCTTAATAGTTCAGAAATGTCACTAACACTTACAAGCTCACATCATGGCGATTGTCTCAGTGGTATCAATACGAAAATCATTATTTTCGAGTTATGACATTACTGCAGCAAATGGCGATACCTTCTACTAATAATTTTTATACAATGATAAAAGATTAAAAGAGAGCTGATTTGACAAGAACTGAGTTGAACTAGACATTGATGTAGTATTCCCTCCTCGGACCCCCAGTGGGCACCCCCAAAGGGATCGGCCTCCGTCAGCTGCTCTCCTGACGCTTCTTGCACTTCTCCCTTGCTAGGTAGCACAGTGCCATCGTGATGAGGATGGCGATGATGACACTCATCCCAATTGACACCCAGATGATCTCTTCATTGAGTCCAGACAGAGAGCCACCTGGAACAGGGCATGGCAAAAGTCAGAATATAATAAGCAATCATAGGTAAGTTTCAAAAACAATTATATGTATTGACATGATAAATGTTTGAACTAAAATTCGAATTCATAATATATTTAATTTATATTATAAATTTTAGTTAGAATGCTAAATTGTTTCAAAGGAAGTATAGTATTTTTAAATTGTATTTAATTAATTATATAAAATTCAATGAGACAGATCTTTGAAAAACACTGAAAAATCTAAAGATGTGAAGCGTTTCTTCATTGACTTGGAAAAGGAATATGACTCAGTTCCAAGGAAGCTATTGTGGAAAGCTCTCGAGGAAGCAAATATCTCAGAGCCCATAATAACTATCATAAGAAAAATTTACCACAATAATACCTGCTGTATTAAACGAAGATCAAGTCTCTCTGAAAAATTCCAGACTTCAAAAGGACTTTTGCAGGGAGGCTGCCTTTCGCTTACCCTTTTTAAAATGTATATTGATGTTGCTTTCAAAGAGTGAAAAAGAGAAATGTAGAAAATTGTGAATAAGGGTTGGAGAAAATTTATGTATCATGAACCTAATGTTTATTGATGACCAAGTAATCATAGCCCAAGATAGAGGGGATGGGACATCAACTATATGTTTAGAAAGGTTGTCAAGAGTTATGAAAAAGGGTTGACTATTAACTTCATAAAAACAGAGCACTTTGGCACTTCATCTGATGATATGCCAGTTGAAAGAGCTATAAAAACTGTAGAGAAATTGAAATAGCAAGGATCAATATTTAATAGAGAAGACACATCCACCAATGATATCGACAGAAGAATTGGTGAAGGAAGAAGGTCATAGCAATACTCAACAGTATCCATTGACTCAAACTCAAATGCAGCCCAGTACAAAGAGGCCAATATACAAGGCTATATTCGAGCCAATAATGACGTATGCCTTGGAGACATGGGTCATCAATGCAAAACACCGAAAAAAACTGTTACCAGTAGAGATGGACTTTTGGAGAAGGGCCGCAAGAAAATTCAGAAGGGAAAGAATAAAAAATGAAAGAATTCTGGACATGATGGAGGTGGAAAAAAACATTACAGCAAATATTAAAAAGGAAAGGTTATGCTGTTTTGGACATGTAAAAGAATGATGCCTGGAAAATTGCCAAAGATACGTATGGAGCTGGAAGTAGAAGGGAGAAGGAGAAAGGGAAGATCAAGAGTAAAATGGAAAAAAACGGTGGAAGAAAGACTGGCGGGACATGATAACAGAGAAGAAAAAGCTTTCGATAGAGAAGGATGGAAAAATATCTTAAAGGATATTTAGGTCAAAGACAATCACATTAGTGGAAAAGTCCTCAATAAAAAATAAAATATATAAAATTCAAATTTGATTGAAATTAGGGTATGTAACAGAGAACATTTACTAGCCCACTCTAGTAATAATAGAAATAGTATGTATTGAATTTTTATCTTACTATATTTCAAACATAATATTCATAAATGATTAACAATATATTTAAAATAATTTTACAAACTAAAATATAAACGTAAAACTTAGCAATAGAAACAAACATTATTTTAAATTATTCAGTTAGGATAGACATTAAAAAAATGGACACAAAATATACTAATATAAATTTAAGAGACTCATTCTCGCAGAGATTTCCTTACTTTTTGGCCAGCAGGCCACATGAAGACATTGATTATGTTCCGGGCTTTTGGGGTCTCAGATACCCAGCTACAATGATAATATACAAAGGAGTAGTTTTGAGTATTCTGAGATATGCGTCCCCAGCCTGGAACCTAAACCTCTTGCACTGACAGAAGAGTAGGCTAGCATCAATTCAGAGATTGGTTTTGCTTCGGTTCACAAGAGCCTAAATAACGGAATCTCAGTGCAAATATCGGGAGGGGAGGACACTTCTCGATCTCCTCCTCCGAGAAGACTATTAACTCTTTAAAATAAAAAGAGAAGGTTCGGCAGATCTAATGGAATATCTAAAGATTGAGAATTGATGAAGACCCAAGAAGATGGAAAAGAATTATCAGAGGGTATGAAGTTGATCAATGGAACCGGCAATGGATGGCAATTCTGAAGGGGGCTACACTAAGAAAGTACTTCCTCACGGTCAAGTCATGATTAGATGCAAGATGGGTCCTCCTGAATTACTGAGTGTCTCAACTGCTCATGAGACATGGGGGTTTTCGAGCAAAGCTCATTAAACATGGAAAGAATATTGATCTGCTATGCCCCAACTGCAGCGTTCCTGTGACCGCCAAACATGTGGTCGTCAATTGCACTGCCTATGAAGCACTAAGAGATAAGCTCCCGAGAGAGATGGGGATATATACACTGACAGAGAGCATGTTCCCCCAGCTAATGAGCAGAGAGAATTACCCACATTAAAGGGAATTTGTATACGGGTGGAAAGATGCTATAGGCCCTACATATTTTAATCTGGAAGGAAGAGAAGGAAAAGTGTGGACTTGTGCACACAAACAAACAAGTCTCCACCTCATAAATAATAATGTTAAACAAAATTTTAATTGAAATGACCTATACTGCCAGCATAGGCATACAGCTTATTACAACTACATAGCTACAAACCCAATTGCCTGTAAGGCAAGGCAGAGGGGAAAAAAAGATTATGTTCGATGGGGGGGAGGGGGAAGGTGGTGCCAGTGAACAGAGAATTACGTGATGATAAAATACTTATCAGGCCAGGTTTTAAATTTTGAGTATAATCATTATTACTACGGTTGTTATTTTAGTGTGCAATCATAGATTTTGTAGTTACTGGTAACGTGTCTAGTTTTGAATATCTAGTTGTTAGTAGGCGTCTAATTTTTTAAGTGTTGCCTATTATAATTCATATTTTTTTTAACCTACTGTTTTTCTTGCCTGTAGCAGGACTTTTTTATATTTTCCTATTTTTTATACAGGGTGTTTCAGGGTCAAGTGGCCAAACTGAAAAAATGAACTAAGGACTTTAAAAAAAGAAAAAAAATTCCTCTGAAGGTATGTCCGCAAATGCTTTGTTTAGGAGATATTCACACCTAAAGATTTTCGTTGTTATAAATTATTTATGTAATATGAAATAAATAAAACCTACTTATTTGTTCTAACTACTTTATTAAATAAATGTAAACAATAACACTCGTATTAAATGTTGTTCAAAGTGAAGGTATGTCCGCAAGCGCTTTGTTTAGAAGATGGATTAGATAGAATACTAATAAGGACTTTTATCCCTAGCTGTGTAAAAACTATTGATAACATAAGGATTAATACTATTTGGAATTTAAGCATACTGTAGCAGAATTTAATATTACGCCAACTACAGTATGGACAACTCTCACTGTAGATGGACTTCACCCATACCATCATCAACAGGTACAAAATGTATTACCGCAAGATTTTCGGCAAAGAAGAAATTTTCGGATTGATACTTTTAAATCAAATTAAGCATAATCCACAATTTTCAGGAAAAGTTCTCGGGACAGATGAAGCTACAAGAAGAGGTATCTTCAATTACAAAAATAATCATCTATGGTCGCAGGAAAATCTCCATGAAATTCGTGAGCATCATTTTTAGCACTAGTTTCAGTGCAATGTGCAATATTTCCCTCGGAATAGAATTTCATATCTTTAGAATTGATAAACTTTAAAAAGGCATTTTCTAATTCCTTATGTCGATTAATTTTTTTGTCACGAAAGTAGTAGTCCTGGTGTCTAAAAAAATGATAATCTGTAGTCGAGAGGTCAAGAGAATATGCAGATGTGGTAGAGCTTCATATCCAAGATTCAACAGTTTTTTGATTTTTGACGTCACATATCATGGGACATTAGGGAAATGGAAAATGGGTCCCTTGCGATTGACCAAAGATGGCTTCATTATTGCCAATTTCTAATGCATTGTATTAATCTGGTTACAATACGATTCTGCATTGATGGTTTATCTAGAATTTATGAAGCTGTAGTGTATCAAACCGAATGAAGCCCACCAAACATTATCCATCACCTTTTTTTGAAGAGTTGGGTGATTGGGAAAAAGTTCTGCTGCTTCTCATTTGTCGAAACACTGTCCAAAACGTCTACTGTAATCGTAAAGTATCCACTTTTCATCACAAATAACAATCTGGACAGAAACGGGCCGTTTTTTTTTTTTTTTTTTTCAGCAAAGACGCGTAGTACAAACTTCATAACACTGGTTTTTTTTGGAGGATGTTTAATGCGTGTGGAAACCAGCTATCAAGCTTCTTTACCTTTCCAATCGCCTTAAGGAGGTCATCTACGGTCGATTTACTAAGGTTAAGTTTCCCATCAAGTTCTCGAACAGTTGTTCTGGAGGAGCCCGCAGAACATCGTCATCAAGATAGGAAGTCCTTCCACGACCTTCTTTGTCTTCAAGGATGAAGTCTCCCTCCCGAAATTGTTTGAACCACCGTTGAACAGTGCACTCATTAATGCTGCTCTCGCCCCAGACTAGATTGACGTATGTGGCCGTCTGGGAACCATTCCGGCCGAGTTTAAACTCGTAAAACAAAATTATACGAAAATTTGGTTGACATCTTAGTAAAAGTCTTATTTCTGAAGAATTATCTCTGGGGAACGAAATGCTACGGAGATAAACAAACATTGCCGTTAAAAAGAGGATTAATAAGTGTCGACTTTCCAACCAATGAATAATCTAGAAAATTTAAACAGATTGTTATATAAAAGGTTATTTTAAAGGAAACTAAAAATCCTGCATTATTTTCAGGACAACTCAATCATCAATCAATCAAATATAAGATCAGTTTTGTTCTTAAAATAAAACTGAGAATGTTGAAATAAATTGAGAAATCTTAATAGTAAATATTTAAAACGAAGTTTTAGAAGGTGAGACAAATATAAATAAAAAAGAAACTAGTGTGTACGAGTATAGTTGGCTTCCAACGGAAAGGACGCTATATCGGTGTGCAGAGAGGTCCACAACTGACAGCTGGAGTCTGATAGTTGGCACCTACAGTTGGATTTCGGACTGACAGCTTCAATGACTATATGTTAGATACTAATGTTTCTAAAATCGTTGACTTTACAAACTTACATATATATGTTCTCTTATTTCTGAGAATTTGTATTCAACCTGAGAAACATTTCTCATTTAATTAATTATGAACTCTTAAGAATAATAGAGACTAATTATTTTAAAGTAATAAAATTAATGTTACTTTAGATGGAGCCATTATGAAAATTAGACATTTAAGATCTTTCTTAGTATTTCAATAAGGATAACTAATACCCACCTGACATTAAATACTATATAATTATATATTAATATAACAAGTTTATTCAATATGTTAATGTTTTCGAGAAAATATTAAAGAAGTGTAAAATAAATTAAGTGGCACCTCTGGTAAGTCGAATATAACGAAACAGTTGTAACTTAATATGTAATTTACCTTAATATGCAATTTCGGTTTCGTATTTTTTTTTTTCGTTTTTGAGCTGGTTATTTATATAAATACACACACAAATATACTAGACTTGGTTATATGGATTATGGAATCTTAAAACGCGTAATTCCGTTAAAAACGTGGGTTTGAATGTTTTCCTACCTTTTGTATGATCCTTTCAGTCGACAGAACGACTAACTCCAATTTCAACATTTTTTATTATCAATTTTAGTAATACTTCTAGTGGGAAAATGTAACCCTTTATTCACAGTTATATATTTCAACACTGCAATCACCTACTCTGGAATCAACTTACTCAGTCTGAAGAGATATTAATCATTTTCCAACTATAAATAGCACTAAAATGATGTTACTCAAAAATTATGAAATTGGCATTAGCCATTCTGTAACTGAAAGACTCATATATTGGTTCGGCAACTAAGTTCTTTCGGTTTTTCAGTATGAAATAAAATCGGTACAGATCAACATATTTATTATATCATACGTTATTTTGACGATCATTTGGTATCATGTGTTTGTATCTTTCCACTACAGTTAGTACATTATGCAATCATAATGCCACGTTCATAGAACGTCTGGGAGTTAATGTAAAAAACTGATCTAAGTTTTTTTTTTTATGCCCTGTTCTCGTGGAATTCTTTACAGACTGGATAAGTACTAAATGCTTGGAGCTAGGATTGGTGGATACAGAGGGTGGGACAAAAGGTCCAATCTACAGCTTAATAATTTACTGCGTATAACCCAATGAAGCGAGGGGCCTAGCGTTGGTAGAAAACAACAGCCTTCCGATTTGTTAGTTCTGGGCGGTTTTTCACGCTTGTGCGGAACACATCTGTGGCTATAACGATCTCTCTTACTGATTGGAAGTATTTCGATCAACAATGGACATTTGAAATTGCTCCTTCAATTTCTTGAGAGAAACCAGATCGAAAAACATAATTTATATCAAGATTATTTGAACGAAACCAACCTTGACACGTGCATTCCTTTAGGCTAATACAAATGAGCTCTTTCACTTGGAACTGATCATTTCTTATTAAAAAAAAATTATTAAGCTTTTGTAACACAGTGATTGGAATTTCTTTAAATGAATTTTGAAAAAAGATAGTGCTATAAAAAAAGTAGTCGATATTAAGGCACTCTGATGTTGGGACAGATTGTACTCGTCTTTTTATTTAGTGCCAAGAAGCTTAGAAATTCTAGCTTCACATTATTACTCCCAATTTGTATAGAATGGATTTGCAGCCGCCCTTATTCCGTTCTCTCAAACTCCCCTACCATCACGAGCAGGGAATCTGGTCGGAGATATTTTGCCGCTGTCCTCATCGACCGGCTTATAATAAATCTATAGGACCAATCAGTCATTTTATGTCCCGTTATAATCATATACTTTTAACAATTATAGGGATGTAGTTCCCAAAATACCCTGTTCACTTTTTATTTTGCTTATCAACTGTCTGAGGATTAAGAGAGGAAGCTCCATTGAACGATCTTTTATATAGCTTTGTAACTGAAAAAGAATTCGACTATCAAGTAAATAAAATAATAGATGGGCTTAATAGAATACACCTTTAAATTTGAGGTTCGTAAATATGTGGCTTTCAGTCCTACAGTATTGTTTAATAATATCCCTGTTATCCCTGAATAAATCCGATGCCTAAAATAAATAAAATACTAAATCGACAAGAAACTGCCCGACGTTTCCGGTTACTTCAGCAGTTACTAAACAAGCACTCTAAGCCCCCAATTAATTACAAAAGACCAGCAAGAGGCCTATTTGGACTTACGGATTGGAGGATTGAGAGTCCAATAAACCATCAAATTTCTCTCGTGTCCAATCCTAACAATCCAAAATCCTCAATGATCCTAATTTTGACACAAATAAACTCCTCCATAACGACCTTAATGTTGCATATGTTTCCGACTAAGCCCAATCCAGATAACTATTCTTCCATAATAAATCTCAGAACCATATGAGCCCTCTCGTTTCTAGCCTTGATTCCTTTTGAGAAAATGGCCTCGTGATCTCCTAAAGTAAAAACTTAATTAAAGTGCTACCAATGGGTAATTTATTAACGAGTCTTATCTTATAATAACATTTTTCTGTTCACATTTACTAGTTGCATTTTTATTTTAATACAGTTGTATATTTCATATATAAAATGAAAAAAATGTTTGAGAGTGTCTCATGTATCGAAGTAGGTGGTTTCTAAAAAGAAGTAATCACTAGTACAAGATATAACGAGGAAATCTTGACCGATTGCATTCAGGTTTCTGAGAGATTCTGTGGAAGACATGTATTTTAGGCACCAATTATTAACGGTTAGATTAAAAGTTAGAACCTCGGGGTTCAGTAGGCAGAAAAGGAATAAATTTCCAGAGACAAACCTTGCTCCAGCGGTCTCAGTGCTAGATTGAAACAATTAATCTACAACAGCCGGGTATATTAAATGCTGGTTATAAATGAATCATAGTAATGGGAGAGGCAGTATCTCGGAAATAATTGTGACAGTTATCCTGATTGGCCGGCGGCACAGCACATTAATACTGGAGCGGGCCGGAGCGGCCCACAACTGCTCCGGCGATAGTGGCCTCCATTAATCCGGACAGATTGCCCTGTCCCTATTGATACATGTTCAGTGCACTACAGCTACAACTTCTATATTCCCTCCCGCCTCCACCTGTTAGGAGTATTGCTCGTGAAAAGTTTTCACGTATCCTTCTTTTTATTATTACGTGTGCCTTCACGAACTAGGTTGATGAGAGGTTTTAACCTCAATTGAAATGTAAAATATCCACTGCTTATACGTGATTTTATGTAAAGTTGACTTTATCCCATGCATAAAAAAAAATCGAAGAAATCATGGCAACAACCAGGTTCCTCAGATCAAATTATCTCACAATGGTTTATTATCTCCAAACAATTATACATCTAAAGTAACATTACCTTCCGAGTTACAAAGAAAAATAAACAAAAGGTGATTCCAATTATTTGACTAAACTTTTTTTTTTTAATCATTAGTAATATGCTTAAAAAAATAGCATTAGTTCAGTAACACATTCAAAATTTAAAAACCAAATCAAGGATATAACATTTGGAGTAGAACATATAAAAAAACCGAAGACCATATCTTTGCTCCTAATTGTCCGATTTTAACGATTTTTTTTTTTTTTTTTTTTTTTTTTTTTTTTTTTTTTTAGTAAATTTCGTAAACTTTTAAAAAACTATATACAATATCAACAAAAACTTTACAAACTTTTCGAGTTATTCGGAATTTAATTTTACCATCCCTTGTAACTTTTTTTCAGCTTCTTTTCGTTGAAGTATGTTATATAGATAAATTTAAAGGACATCGAGAAAATGACTTTAGCGAAGTTTCATTGAAATCTGTACATTCGTTTAGGAGCTACAGTCTATAGCAACGCAGGTTTTTCGGCCGCCATTATTACAGTAAAAGGCGGATAGTAATGTCGATGAAGGAGGATCATCCTCGGGTGACCTCTGATTTTATATCAAAATTTGAAAAAAAATCGGTCCAGTAGTTTCGGAGAAAATGCGCGGACGGCGGACGGACAAAAAATAAATGTATTCCTTTTTCGAATTCTACGCGTCCTGAAACGTGAAACCTTAACTTTTGAGAGGGGGTTAAGTTTTTGAATTTTTTGGTCAATCACAATGGATGACTATTGAAAATAATAAACTAAAATAATTTTGGACTTAGCTGCTTGATTGATGATCTGAGCCCGCATGTCAGCATGAAACGAAAAACCTACAACAAACAACCCTAACCATTTTACTCTTTCAGTCCAAAATTTTAAACTGGAATGAACAAAATGTATAAACATATCTACTTAAATCCACATTAACGTATTTCTATAGCAAAAAAATATCCACTCACAAATGCTCATAAATTTTCTGTAAAATTCGTAATACTATTTCATTCTTAATATAATATAAATTATTATAATCCATGAAAAAAAACACCGTGATATGTGACCCTCCACACTCACACGAACCAATACATAAGATTTCGCATAGATTTCATAACAAACTATGTGAAACCTTATACTTGAAAACATTTACAAACTAAATAACTAATTCAGGAAATCTCAACGATTGACCTTATTAAAGTAGAGACCAAAAAAGTGCTTGCAGAGAGATCCCTTTTCTTAACTGACCAAGAAAACTTAATCAAGGCAGGAAAAGGGCTGTTGTTGAGTACTTTCCTTTTCTTTGCCTAACAACTGATCTCAGAACCGTTTGACCATTATTTCATGTAATTATGTGTTGACATAAAATTAAATATATGGAAGATGGTCCTTTTTTACTGGAATGAAAAATAATTATGAATGTGTTAATAATGTTAAAAAACGTCGGCTAACGCAATATTTTTTTTTACTGTACATCCTGACCATTTTTCATCCTCATTTGTGTGATAATATTTAAATATTATTTAAACTTAGTTTAAAATTTCATTATTAATAAAGAATATTTTAGGATTGATTGATGAAGAGGGAAAAAGAAGGAGCTAGACTAACACACCATAGAATGCATTAGGTACAGTTTTTAAGAACATACCTAACAATTTAAAAAAATAAAATTTAAAAATTTTAGAATGTTCGGGCCTAAGAAATAGATTAATGGTCTCCCTTATCCTTGAGAATCTATTGTTTAGAAAAAGTAAAAGCCAGAAAGGCGAGTGGAAAAAAAAAGCTTAATAAAAACCAGTGAAAGACGTGTCATTAAACCTTGTTAACGAGTCGCGGTAGTTCATTTCAATAGAATCTCACTCCAAGAAACATTTTTAAAAAGATTTGTTTTATCTTCTGAATTTCACGAATTATTGTAGACTATTTTGTAATCCTGTGGTGTAATAATAACAAATGTGAGCATTTTAAGAGATTTTTATTGTTAAAGAAATAGTAATAAGAAAAATGTGGAATGGAATGATGATGAAGGAAGAGATAAAAATAGAACAGAGGCCCCCACCGTACTACAAAAAAAAAAAAAAAAAAAAAAAAGGAGATCTTTTTATTTAACACGTAACCTTCTGCAATTAAAATAATACTCAACTTAACACTTGTTCTTCCCTACCTCGCCTATTAGGCTATACGGGATTTTCCCGGGCCGGGGGGTGAGCGCGGGGAATTTAAAATCCCCTCCGACACCGGGACGCGAACTCGTACTTTTTATATCATCTCAAATCTCTGTTATCCGATTGCCAGGCAACTAGCGGTGCTGTTACACACGCTTTAGCCTGTTCGGCCACCCCGCCCCCACTCAACTTAACACTTAGTGAATGAAATTGAATGTTAAATAAAAATGGAATATATGACAAATTTTGTGGGTAACCTCCCATCCCAAGCTTAGCCCAGTAGGGTCCTCCATAATGTGCCTGTGTTCGAATCTATTCTTGGAGGTATCAAACGTTTTCTGACTTCCCAACCTCAAAATCTACAGATCTATGATTAGTTTCGGTGTGTTAGACATACTGTTGGAGAGCTAATAAAATTAATTTATATAAAAACCCAGAGGGCGTAGATTGAAAATTAATTGCGTGAGATTCAATAGAATATTTTTTTAAATTATTAATTTTCATGTTTCTGTTGCTAGCATGATAGCCTAATGAAATGATATTTTCCAACAAACTGGTGGATAGCTATTAGAAAAGTCATTGTATATTATGAAAATGGTGAAAAAAGTTTAGAAATGTTTAGTGATTTGTGATTGCATTTATTGTGATTTGTAGAACATTTGTATATTTACGATGGAAAACATGTTAGTATTGCTAACTCCTAATATACTATCTTATTAATAAGGGACCTAAACAAAAATGTGCATTTATTGGCGCATATATAAGTTTCGGTAAGTAACATTACACTTAATTACTGGCATCTCCTCCAAGGAAACCCTGTAATAATAGACACAAGTTTTAACTAAATCTATTGTAATATTTTGACATGTTTATTGTACTGGTATTATAGAGTGAAAATAAATTACTGTCATTATTGCAAGGGAATGATATAGCAGAGTGGTTAGCGCACTGCACTAGTAAAATAAATATAAGCTCGAATCCCGGCCCTACTTCACAATACGGATGGTCCCCGCGGGAAGTTAGACCACGCCATCTTATTTAAGGAGGCCAACAAGTTGCAATATACATAATTCTAAGAACAGGCTGGTAAAATATATATATATATATATATATATATATATATATATTATTTCAAAGTACACAGCTATAAATCAAATGTAAGTTATGTATTTATTTCATTCACATAAACCAACTAAATAAAATTCTCTGATTAAAATCACATCATCATTTAAAAACAAAAACAAAAATATTTGTACTTATATAAAAATAGTGAAAATGAAATAAATATATAAAATACTTAATAAGAAATAACCAATATATTTAGAAAATAAAATAAATGACCACAAAAAAACCGATAGTGAAGCAGGAAATGACTGTAGCCAATACTATAATAGCTTGGCGGGAGGAAGTGGTGAGGGATGGATCACCGTAATTTGAGACAAAGGACTAATTACTGAAAGGCTAACGAAGTGTTAGGGTTAGTCAGGGCTACAATAAGGCTACGTCAACAAAGGGGAAAAATAGTTATTTAGTTTTCTTTAACACAGGATATGAAAAGAGACGATGAATATATAAAGGCGTTAACTAAATACATCAGGAAACACAATAACCATTGGTTAAAGCTATCGGACTGAAGTCTCCCAAAATGAAATATATATATATATATATATATATATATATATATATATATATATATATATATATATATAATCCTCACTATACAAAAAGGATTTTTATATAGTTTCTTGAAAGTATAGGAAAAAATTATATCCTCCCCATCTTGTCGTTTGCATATTCAACGTTTCGGGGCTCTGCCCCACATTTTCAAGTATAACCTTTATTAAATTTAATATTATATTGAGTCCTATTCCATCATCTTATTTCAACTCCATACCACTTCCATTCTCCGACACAGTCCGGTATCTTGCCTTCCTTCTAGACAAAAGATTAACATGGAACCCACATACCAGACTTCAAAGACAACAGCTTAACCAACGATGAGGCCAACTACATAGACTACTCAATAGAAAATCTCAACTTTCAGTTGAGAACAAACTATTAATCTACAAGAAAATCCTGAAACCTATCAGGACCTACGGACTTGAACTGTGGGGGACAGCAAAACTTTCTAACATTAAACGCATTCAATCCTTCCAGTCTAAAGTTCTTCGAACAATAGTCGACGCTCCCTTTTATGTAACTAATAAAACCCTACACAATGAGCTTAATATCCCATTTGTTCTTGACCTAATCCCAGAAACATTATCCAAATTTCATCAAAACCTCACTTATCATCCTAATACTGTAGCACCATATCTATCTAGCTCTAGTCATCCTTAAAATCCTTCTCAGAGGTTAAAACAGCAGTGGCGACTTTTTGTAAATATGTAAATATTGGAGTATTGGCACTGCCCAGTTTCTTCACTCATGTTCTGAGCGCATCTGTTGCTTTAGTGCCCTCCATCAGTCTCGATTGGCTTTCAATAACAGTGAGGCGGCTGGGAGAGAAGCACTGGGATCTCTTAAATCCTGCTTTGGCTTCCACATTTCAGGGACAAAGCTTGATTCAGCTTTCCATACCATTCGGATTTAATCTGTTATTTTATTTATCTTGTATATTACTTTATCTTTTTTTTTCTACTTTGTTTCTTTATATTTATTTTCCTTTCAGTGTGACAGACTGTTTATTAATACTCAATAAAATCATTTTTTAAAAATATTATATTGTAATTGTTTACTAAAACTCCTTCTAATTCTCTTGTAATTTTTTTTATAATTCATGCTATACAGGAAAGATTTCTATATAGTTTCTTGAAGATTTAGCAAAAAAATTATAATTACTCCTGAAATAAATCTATTATTACTCGTGCTTTGGCCTTATTCAATGTTTCGAGACTCGGCTCTATCTACAAGGAATATTCTTTAACAACTTCAATATTATGTTACAGTATATTTTCAAATTTGTTACTAAAATTCCTTGCGATTCTCTTCATATGGCAATCTAGGCAATATTTACAATACTTGTAAATATTGTATCCTATTTGAGTAATACAAAAATTTACCTTAGGGGAAGATATATTTTTTTTTCGTATACTTCCAAGAAAATGAAAACAATCTTTATTTTATCATTGGTCCAAGTTTGTTTCTGTGAGTGATCTAGAATAAATACTTGATTAATTAATTACAAAAAATCAAAACACTTTATCGTTTAAAATTATAACGCATGTATTTCAGCTCCTAAATATAAGCACGTGTCAAGCAATTTTTTTATTTTTGGTGGCATTGGTTTTCTAGGACCATTTAAACATTATTTTATAGTTTCTTTTTCTTCTAGAGTAATTACCGTTATTAAAAGAAAGAAACTATACAATTAATGAAGATTCAACTAACGTTAAACATAGCATCCTATTTGGTGATTCATCGCACTAGAATTTTGTTTGCCTCTCATGAAACTCCCTCTCTACTTATTCCCGTACCCGGCAAGAGCTTCTTGGTTTTGGATAATGTGTGAAGAGGTAAAATAAATTTTTATATCAAATTTATAAAAATTGTATTTTTAACACTGGTATTCTCTTCTCATCTTTATTGAGATGGTATTTTGGCGTATTGCACCTTCAAATTTTTCATAACTTTTTAAAATTTCGCAGATTTGTTGGTTTGAAAATACCCATCAGTGATGAAACTAGAGTTCTATTTTCTTCCCATTTTTTTTTTTTTTTTTGTTAACAAAATAAATTAATTCTTTCTCTCACACTTTTTGAGATTCGATAGGACTGTAACTTTTTGCTAGCAATCTCATTTTGTAGTTGCATAATCCCAATTGCTACTCTCTTCCGCGTTGTCTACTTTTCTTTTCTGGTTTATCTTAAAATTAAGGAAATAATTAAAAATGTCCTCTCCTCAAAATTTTCAAATGTCCAACCCCGATTGGTTCACTATCTCTTTCACTTTGATCATTTGCATTTTCAGCTGGCTCCTCTTCATTACCAATATATCATATCCTGTTGCACCACTACTGATACAACAAGAAAGGAACTTATTTTGTTTCAGTTTTATCATTATCATTACTCTTTGAAAAGGATACGACAGCTTATTAGGAATCTAATATCAACTAATATAGTATAACTTGCCTCTAATGTACTTAATATAAACATTACAGATACTTTTTAAGAACTAAATTGAAAAAATAAACCATCAAAAACCGTCTAGATAATATTTAATGTTGGTCGTAAAATTCTGTAATTTATCTTCTAAGTCCTCTCATAAAAAAAGGTTGTCATTTTCTTAATTATTCACAATCCCTGATGATAATTATATGGTAAAATGGAAGTCAATCTAATAAAAGAGCAAGCTGTTGCTTAAATTAATGAAGGTTAATATTTTAATAACTATGACAAATTAATCCCGAAATAGGGAAGGAAATGAGAAACGAGAGATGGATGGCAAGGAGAAATTAGACCCGGAGAAGGATGCGAGAGATAAACTGATATGGTAGCCCAGATGCTTTATCCTCAATAATATAGTAATGGGAGGGGCTCTGCTACGCCGCCAGAATAACACTAGGATAAGCGCTAGTCAAGCTCACAACTAGAAAAAGCCTTCATCAAGATATAATATAATATAAGGATAAAAGGATCCCATCTAAAAAAAAGATAGATAAGCTTGTTTTTATTTATATATTTTTAAAAATCGTTTTTTTACAAACTACAAATTACTGACATAATTCTACAATCAATGAGGCAGTGGATCAGCTGATGCGAAGGACGTGTTCTGAAATCTTCTCTCAGTTGTTGCCTATTTTTCAGCGGAATCTCTTTGATTATTTACTGAATATCAGTTGAACTGTACACCAGAGCAGTTGTTATTTACAGTTTGCTACATTTTTTTTTTTAATTTTTTTTTTTTTTTTTTTTAATTTTTTTTTTCTTCTCTTATGATATGCGGCATTGTCAGCCAGTGATGTCCAGTAAGGTGCCCACTAAGAGGACTCGGTCAGACGGAGTTAGTACCCCTCGTGATTCACCAGTGAAACAAAGAACTCGTCGCTGCCTGCGAGAAATAGCTCCAATAACCACAGTGAAAACTTCAGATACAGAACCTCAGCCTCAACCAGGTACCTCTTCGCAAGAAATGGTTGAAGAATCTCCTTTCTTCACTCCAAACCCGTTCCAAGTGCTTCATAATGACAGAGAAGTAATGGAGTCAGCAGCAGTACCCAGGGAACCAAGGCCTCCTCCGATATTTGTTAAAAACATCAAAAATTTTCAACTACTGTGTACACAGCTAAACGAAATCTGCTCCGGCAGTTATTCTTGCCTCAACAGGACTAACGACACAAAAATAACACCTGATACTGCAGAAGCCTACCGAAAAATTGTGAAGTACCTGTCAGAAACGAATGCAAATTTCCACACGTACCAGCTGAAACAGGAGAGATCGCTACGAGTGGTGGTAAGAAATTTACACTCCTCAACCCCAACTGAAGTGATAAAAGAAGAACTAGCGACGCTTGGTTTCAAAGTGCGTCAGGTAACCAACGTTCTGAAGGAGAATAAGGAGCAGCCAGGAGTGAGTAATAAAGTTCCACTACCTTTATTTTTCGTGGATCTAGAGCCATCACCTGGCATTGAAAAAATATATGATATCAAGAGATTGTACTACACTATCGTGAAGATAGAGAAGCCATACCCCAAGAAGGAAATTGTGCAGTGCCACAATTGCCAGGCGTATGGCCACACGAAAACTTATTGTCACCATCTGCCGCGTTGCGTGAAATGCGGTGAACAGCACAAATCTGTGGAGTGCACCAAACCAATACAAGATCCTGCAGTGTGTGCACTATGCCAGGAGGGACACCCGGCCAACTACAAAGGCTGCCAAACCTATAAGAGCCTCAAATCCAGATACCAGAAGAACCGGATTCAAGATGAGACAACCAGACCAAGAAGAGAACCTTCTAGAATTGTTAACAATAATTTATCATACTCCGAACTACTTGGAGGTAAGAACCCCAATAATACATGTGAAGCCCTGCCGCAGCAACTACCTCAGCCCCAATCTCAATATTCTGTTCATCCTAACACACATAATCATCAACAACCTCAAATTCCTCATATTCCTCCTCCTTCAAATGCAACAGATCTCACTAGTTTGTTAGCATCTTTCCTAACCGATTTCAAATCCCTAGTCACTCCACTCATATCACTCCTTACAAATCTCGTATCTCACCTCATCCCTCCTTTGAAAAATCCTTAATGACCCACATCCCAAAACCCATGTCCATTCTCCTTTGGAATGCGAATGGTGTTAGAAATCACGTTGACGAACTAACAGCTTTACTACAAGACAAGAACATTGACGTAGCCCTAATTACAGAAACTCGACTGACCATAAAACAGCATTTAAAAATCCCACAGTATTTAACATACCGTACTGACCACCCTGATGGCAGAGCACATGCCGGCACTGCTGTCATCGTACACCAATCCCTCTCCCATCACTTACTCCCATTACCTACTCAAGATTTCCTACAGTCAACCGCTATTGTAATCAAAGCCTTCTCCTTTCCAGTCACCCTTGCATCAGCATATTGCCCTCCTAACAGATCCATATCCAAAGTCCAGTTCAGTTCTCTCCTCAACTCCTTAGGTCATCATTTCATCCTGGGTGCAGACTTAAATGCCAAGCATCAAGTTTGGGGTTCAAGAACCACGAATTCTCGTGGCAGAACATTTCTGTCTGCACTCAATACCCAACGTTTCAGTCTCCTTCCACCCAACTCACCTACCTACTGGCCCACAGATCCTAACCGCAATCCCGATATCCTTGATTTTTTCATCCACAGTGGCTTAGGTCCCATCAATCATTCCCTTACCCCTCTTGCCGAACTATCCTCAGATCATAGTCCATTATTACTCCAATTATCTCTAGCTCCTATTCCTAAGTCTTCTCCACCGTCCTTCATCAGAGGCCCAGTTAACTGGAAACTCTTTCACCAAATCCTTACCGATAAAATTGACCTCAGAATGACCCTGAAAACCCCAGATGACCTTGACAATACCGTACACTTTTTTACCACCACTATCCAACAAGCAATCTGGACTGCTTCCTTTCCAAACCACTCCTCAAGAACTCCTAAGAAAAATAAGTTACCTCAACACCTCATAGACCTAATCCATACCAAACGCCGTGCCAGATTATTATGGCAACGTACTAGACACCCCACCGATCGCCAATCCTATAATTATTTTTGCAAAAAACTAAAGATAGAATTGGCCACCTTCAGATCCCAATCCTTCAACTCCTACCTCACTTCCCTCTCTTCTCATGACAATTCCCTATGGAAGACCACCAAACATATCCTAAAACCCCATCACATATCACATCCTCTCCGTCGAGGTGATGGCTCTTGGGCAGCATCTGACGAAGATAGAGCCGAAGAATTCGCCAAACACCTTTCCCTTACATTCACCTCTCATCCAGAATCCAATCCCACCCACACGTCAGCAGTAGAGGAATTCCTTAATTCACCCATCCCACTCTCCTTACCGCCTAAAGCAGTTAATCCTTCTGAGGTCAAATTCCTTTTACAAAAACTACCTACCCGTAAATCACCTGGATACGACCTCCTTACCTCTCAGATCCTTAGACAACTCCCTCCTAAAGCTGTCATATTCCTTACATACATATACAATAGCATCCTACGAACCACCCACTTTCCTCTTTTGTGGAAACATTCCACTATTATCCTGTTTCCGAAACCAGGCAAACCTCCCAACACCTCAACGTCCTACAGACCAATTAGCCTTCTTCCTATTCTCTCAAAAATCTTTGAAAAGATCCTCCTGAAACGCATCCTACCCTTTATAGAATCCCAAACTCTTCCTTCCCATCAGTTCGGATTTCGTTCACAACACTCTACAGTCCAACAAGGACTCCGAGTGGTTGATCATATTTCCGCAGCATTGGAAAGCAAGCAATATTGCTCGGGTGCATTTCTGGACATAGCTCAAGCTTTCGACCGGGTATGGCACGCCGGGCTTCTTTCCAAGCTGAAAAACTATCTTCCTCAGTCCTTGTACCTTGTTCTCCGTTCCTACCTCTCAGATCGTACCTTCCGAGTTCGTTGCGGTACTGAATTTTCGCATTGCTATCCAATTGAGGCAGGTGTTCCTCAAGGTAGCGTATTGGGTCCCGTCCTTTACATCCTCTTTACCGCCGATATCCCTGTCCATCCCGATACCTTCCTGGCAACTTTTGCTGATGACACCGCTATTCTATCATCCGACTCAGATCCCAACATAGCATCCTTAAATCTCCAAAACCACCTCACCTTGATTGAGCACTGGTGTAATAACTGGCGCATTAAAGTTAATGAATCTAAATGCCAACACATTACCTTTACACTCCGACGCAGTTCCTGTCCACCAGTACACTTTAATTCCATCCAGCTTCCTTACTCAGACACAGTCCGGTATCTTGGCTTTCATTTAGACCGAAGACTAACGTGGAACCCACATACTAGACTCAAAAGACAAGAACTCAACCGACGATACGGCCAGCTATACAGACTACTAAACAGAAAATCCAAACTTTCTATTGAAAACAAATTACTTATCTACAAGACAATACTGAAACCTATATGGACATACGGACTTGAACTGTGGGGTACAGCAAAAGCTTCTAACATCAAACGTATTCAATCCTTTCAATCTAAAGTCCTTCGAACAATAGTTGATGCTCCGTTCTATGTAAATAACAAAATCCTACACCATGACCTTAATATCCCATTTGTCCTAGACCTTATTCCAGAAAAATTCTCCAAATTTCACCAGAACCTTACCTATCATCCAAATCCCCTTGCACAATCTCTATCCAGCACCACCCATCCTTACAATCCTCCTCGAAGGTTGAAGCGGCAGTGGCCCAGAGACCTTTTGTAAATAAGCATCTATTGGAGTTTTGGCAATGGCCAGATCCTCCACTCAAGCCCGAGTGTGTATGATTAGGTTAGTTCTTTTGTTTATATACATTTATTTTATTTTATTGTATTTATTTTTATTTTATTTATTGTATTTATTATTATTAAGTTTCTGTATTATTTTTTTTTTTTTTATTGTAAATAGAGTGTGAGTGTGCTTTCTCTGAACACTATTATAAATGTCCTTGATGTGACAGAATGTAATATTTCTAAATAAACAAATATAAAAAAATAAAAAAAATCTACAATCCGTAAGAGAGTCTTCCAACAACGACACAAACACAAACTAAATTTACATTTAAGATAATAGAAAAGTAATACAATGCATATAAAGAGACCAAGAACTACGTTTACTTTGTTTTCCACCAAAAATAAACTAAGAACACAAAATACATAAGTTATTCTCCAATTTTGTAGGAATATCTTCTTCTTCGAAAGCTCTACAATCCATTGGAGAGTCAAGGCTTTCCTCAGTCCGAGTCGCCAGTTTTCTGTTTAGTTCTGCTAGCTTCCAGTCTCTTAGGTTCTGGGCATGTACAATAATAAATTGCGTAATAATTTACCCAACGCAGGGGAAATCGCTCAAACTCTTCTACGTCTGAATATTTTCTGTTCTAGATAGCAATTTGGGGACTTTATTATTATTCATGCGTGCAACCTAGCCTGCTCATTTTAGCTTAGACGTCCAGCCTTTATTACGTGGACTATATCAACTTCATCGGGATTCATAAGCTCAGCATTTATCCTTGATCTCCATACAATCCTTCGTTGATACACATAATCTTTCTCCAAATATTTCTTTCGAATCTTAATTATTCCAGTCAACGAATGGCCCAAAATGGGTGTAGAGTGCGTGAGCAGGGATCTAAGCAATTACTCCAGAAACATATTGAGGGTGCTTAGGATGTGAACAAGTAGGAAAGAGAAGAGGGAGAAGAAAGGTCACAATTTTAAGGTTTCTGCTTATACCTCGAAAAAGGTGGGTTGAAAGGGAAAACTGTCTAATCATAAATGAAAGGTAACACAATTATCCAAAACTTTTCTTCCATAGATTTTTCTCGAATTTCTCAACCATTTTAGAGCTACAAACTTAGAAAAAGCGAATGTTACCTCACATTTTTCATTTTTCTTTTTTACTTTTAATTTCACATTTTTCTTTGAAAAAACAAATGTTACCTCACATTTTTCATCAGCATTTCTTCACATCGTGTTAACTATTCATTTAAAGCAAAAGAAATTCATTTAAAAGAAGTTCTAAAGACATAAATTATCTATTAGAATACATATACATATGCAAATTAATCTCCAACCAGTCTAAAGTTACAGTTTCATACATATCAAAATATTAAAACATAATTGGTTTTGGTAATAGAAACATTAGTAAAGTCAGTTTATTCTATTCGTTCAAACTAAAGTTGAAAATCAAGCATCGTTTGTAATTAAATTTAAAATTAACGATAAATGTTTTGAAATAATATATCCGGACAACATATTTCTCTTTCTGTTTTATATTTTATATAATATTTCTATTTTTATACATTTCTCTTCAGTGATAACTTTTTGAAACATCTGAAAATGTCCCTTAAAATGTGGGCATACATATTATTAGACAAAAGAACAAAAGTTGTGGGGAGGTTTCTGATTACAAATTAAAATTTAGCCTATTTGGAGCAAAATTTTCATACAACTCAAAAATAGTATTGATGTGTACAGTTTTTTTAATATTAACAACAATTTACAAATATAATAAATTAAAAAATGTATTTTATTTTTTTGCATATTTCTCATGAGTGATTTTTTTTTTTTTTTCAAAAATATATTTGTGCCTGTCAACTTATTGTTGACAATCAGCAAATGTGATGGCAATGCATGATATAATGACATAACAGGCAAGGAAAGTACTCAGCAGTACCTCTTCCCTAACTTGTTCCAATTACTTAAGTTGTCTAAGGAAGGAAATCCCTCATCCAACGCCTTTTTAGTCTCCTGCTCATGTTCTGAGGTATGTCAGCTGTGGCCATGTCTCTTATAAGTCTGTTATTATGTCCATTTAAATTTGTGTAAAATCGTTGATAAAGGGAGGTTATATGTTGGTCTACTGTTGGAAAGTGGAGGTCAGAGTTTTGTTAGTCACGTACCAAGGTGCTTTTGTTATGAATCGCAATAATTTTGGTTGAAACGTATGAAGTTTTTGTAGGTGTGTCTTTTTAGCGATACCGTATATTTGTGATGAATACGTCCATATGGGTTTAAGTAAGTATGTGTATGTATTCAGTTTCTGTTTTAGTTTTAAAGATTTAGAAAAAAGAGAGTAAAGTAGTTTGAGTCCTTTGTTAAGTGATTTATGTTTCATTTTAACATGCGGACCCAAAGTACCGTGTCCGTTTGAGGAATTTGATTGTTGTCAATATAAACTGGAGGGCAGGTGTTTTTTCGAAGAGTAAATGTTGTATGTTTGGATTTATCATGATTAAGTCGAATTTTCCATAGTGTGAACCAATCTTGTAATTTAAGAAAGTGATGTTGTAGAGTTAGTGAGGAGTGTATCCTACATCCTTGATGTTTTGTGAGAATTGTTGTATCGTCTGCATAAGTAGCTGTCAAGATCTCATCATTAATAGGTATATCGTAAGTGTATATAATGTAAAGTAGAGGGGCTAGTATTGAACCTTGAGAAACTCCTGCCAAGATTGGACGAACTGAAGACATTTCCGAGCCCTGCCGAACTGAAAAAAATCTGTCGAAGAGGAAACATTGAAGGATAAGATAATATGTGTATAGTAGTATAGTCTTAAGTTTAAAGAGAAGACCCTGATACCAGACTCTATCAAACGCCTGAGCAACATCCAAAAATACTCCAGTTGCATATAGTTTTTGTTCTAAAGCTCCAGCAATGTAATCTGTAACTCTGTGCAATTGATGTGTCGTCGAATGGAATGTGCGAAAGCCGACACGGCCTAGGATCCACCTTCTTTTCTAAGTGGTGCTGACAGCTCTCGGTGCTTTAACAACTTTTTGGTATGCTTCCACAAGCTCCCATCGTCAATCGAAAGACCACTTACGTATAGTTAGTCCTGTTAAATTTTTGGATTACTCTTTTAAGTTGATTATTTAGTCGGTTAAATGTCTGTCTATCTGAAGGGCGTCTGTCAGTCTGCAATATTTTACGCGCTCTTCTCTTTGCTCTGATTAAGTGCCTTATGTATTGAGGGTATTTCGGCAAGTGTCGTTGAAAAAGTAAAATTTTCACAAGAATTTGTTAAATTATACTTCGCAGATATTATGGCTTTCACCGACTCAACACTTTATTGTGATTTTTCTGATGTGGAAACTTTATTGATCGTAGCAAAAACGCGTTTGGTCGTAGCATTAGTTCCTGATAAGGACATCGCGTATTCCACAATTTTTAGAACATTATTGTATGAAATGTGGTTTGTTCTGATGCCAAAGATTTGACCTTTTCCTAATCAATGTATGTTTTTAATAATGAAACCTGATCAATAAGATTTTCGGAAATATTACTTACTACATGGGAAATTTTGAGTAATATGATCGAATGATTTTTTCACATCATTCCAATTTAGTACTTGTTTTAATGTAATTCAATGTAAATGTTTAATATCACTGTACTTCACCGTCCACTCTTCTAAATAATCTGCCCAGTTACTGTGGAACTTTCTGACGTGATTCATGATATCTGGACGATTTATTTCCCCTTGTTCTTCTAGCTGGTCTATACCATTACGGATATTTAACGGAAGAAAATTATTTACTAACCGCTCTTGACATTGAAATTTTGTCACCTTCAATCAGTTTTATGGCACTTTAAAAAAAAAAAAAACCTGCTAGATTGTGAACAAATTTGACTAATTTTTAGAAGATTCTTTTTTTAAAAACTCTTATAAAATTCTTATTTTATTCTGGCATTTATCCTGCGATAGAATCGAGTAGTGAGATTTCAAATAATTTTAGTCATAATGTTACAAATGGCATCTAAAATACAGAAGTAATATAATATGGATATATGAGTTGACTACATAAGTTCACTCCAGGTCTCCTGCAGTAAGAGACATCAAGAGAATAAACTACATGAGTGTTTGGTCTTAGAGGATAGGGGTTATATGCTCAGGAATAGTAGGGGGGATGAATCAATTCTGGTCGGTCTAGGAAGCGTGTGAATGAAGTTATAACTATTAAGAATTGATATCCTTATCTTTTAGAATTGATATGAAGTCTGTGAGAAAGTGCTCTTTTGCTGAAAACGGTTATTGTTCCCTAAGTCTTGATAAGTGTCTTCTGTCCAGTCAGTACATTCTAGATAACTATTTCTAAGCTATCAGAGATAGCTTGACCTGGCTATCTAGGGCTATGATAAAGTCATGAGAAAGGTCAATGAATGATTAAATTAAATAAAAGTTAATATTAATAGTTGTTACGGATTAAGGTAGAGTAGAAAGTAGGATCGAATATTTTCAAAATTCTTTCGACAGCTGACAAAAGAGCTAACCAGCGAGTTTTTCTCTATCCAAGTATTTTTTAAGATTCAACTTACGCTAATATTTTGACCAAACCAATAAAATGTTTTGATTAACGTTTTTTTTTTAATTTATAAAAAGTTTTATTTGTACCTCTTCCACTACCTAAAATTGGCGTTTGTATTGTCTGCACAATATGCAATCATTTTATGTTTTAATTTTTTTTCCAAAATACTGACAATGGAACTGAAAATTATTTCAGAAGTTTCGACAACAAAAGAAACGAAATATAAAATTCTAATTTGCATTTCAGTTTCCGAATCAAAAAATATAATAATAGTTGAGAAATGTATATCCTTCTGATTATATGCCACAGACTATACGTGCAAGGTTATTTGTGGTCTCTTGAGTCCAAATAACGAAGTCCCGCAAAATGGTCTCTGTGTGTATTTTTGAGTGCGTGTATGTGTCTGTGTGTATGTATGTGACCAGTCTAGCTCAAAAATTAAAAGTCGTATGAAAGTGAAATCACATATTTAAGGTTTACACATTTGACCGGTAGTGGCACTTTATATAATCGACGTTACACATTTTTACGATTTTCTCGAAAACGTTTCTTAAAGATTTTGATCAAACTCGGTAAATCAGTGTAATATTAAATGGTATTTAATATCAGCTATGTCTTATTAACATTTATCTCGCCTTACAGGACTTAAATGCCCAATATTCAATACGTCTTTCTCTAAAGTACTTTTAATTTGGTTTATTTAAAATAATTAACTTTCTTTCGTTGTTAGGAGTTAAGAAAAAAGATAGTTTAAAAAGTGAAAATGTTTTTTTAGGTCTAAAATAAATTTTCGGGAATCCTAGTCAGAAGGTGTACGTATAATATATGGTTGGAAAGCGGAGCATGTTAGAAGAAAAAAAAAATTTAATTAATAAAGTTGTAGAAGGTAACGAATAAAATATAAATAACAATTTTTGAAAACTGATAATATTTAACGTAAATCACATGTTTCCCAAGGTAATTAAAGGAAATTTCCTTATTAAATGTAAAATTCTAAAAATTTTTGAAGTTTGAAAAAAGTTTTTAAAATTCTCCGAATCAAGACAATGGCATTGTTTAAAACACTATTTCATTGCACCTGTGTGAAATATACATGAAAAGAAGTGAAATATAAAAATATTTCACGGATGTAAAAAGCACATGTTTATAACTTTAAATAGATTTACTGTAGTTGAGTAATTCTAGATCTGATATTATATTTAAATAATTAGAGATCAACGACAGTTTATTCCGAAAATCGTCATGTAACCTTTTAGAATATTAAATTAGTGAATAATTTGATGAGTTTTGTGATATCCCAACATTATCCACTTAAAATTAGTGTGACAACTTTTGACCTATCTAAGTTTACATTTATAGGTTGAATTAAATATACAGATATACTTTCAAATCTCTATAGGCATATATATATAGATAGAGAGATTTGAAAGTATATATATATATATATATATATATATATATATATATATATATATATATATATATAGCTCGGAGACCTGCCACCTGATTTGGACGACATCGAAAATATTTTGGAAAAGCTCAAGAATAATACGTCAGCGGGATCAGACAGGATCCCTGGGGAATTTCTCAAACAAGGGGGGATCGCCTTTCGGATGAAATCGCCAAATTAATAGCAAATATTTGGGAAATAGAAAACTGACGGAAGAATGGAAAGAATCTCTCAGTGTCCCAATTTATAAGAGAAAAGGAGATGTAAGTGACAGCAGAAATTACAGAGGTAACAGCTTACTTAATTCTGCTTATAAAGTATTCTCTATTGCTCTGTATAATTGCATTATGCCATACGTGAAGAGACAGCCGAGAGAGACAGAGACTACCAGGGTGGCTTTAGGACAAATTTTTGCCCTTAGACAGAGCATGGAAAAAATGAAAGTATAATAACTCCATGTGTATGCTCTTCATTGGACACGGTGATTAGAGAGGAGCTTTGTTATGTAATGTATGAATTGGGCATACCAGCAAAGCTGATTCGTTTAACAATGGCTACCATGGAAGGCACCGTCAGTAGAGTTAAGGTAATAGGAAGAATTGGCGACTCCTTTGCAGTGTGTTCGGGCCTTAGGCAAGGTGACTCATTAGCCCCACTCCTCTTTAATATTGCCCTAGAGACCATCGAGAGAAGGGCAGAATTAAATAAAGGAGGAACAATATTCCACAGAATGACCCAAAATCTCGCGTATGCTGACGATGTGGTCATTGCGGGACGATCACTTCAAGAAGTGAAGAGTGCATTCAGTAGGTTGGAGAATGAGGCAGGGAAAATGGGGCTATGCATCAACGAAAGCAGAGCTAAGGTCCTTGTTTTAAGGAACAAAAAGCTTGTCCATCCACCACAGCATTATGTCTTAAGAAACCACACTTTTCAAGCTGTATCAAGCTTCACCTACCTCTGGTCCATAATTAACAACAGCAATAATAAAGAGGAGGAGATAGAAGCTAGAATAATGGCTGCCAACAGAACGTACTTTTCACTAGCGAGTCTTCTGAAAAGTAGATTGCTAAGTCGTACAACGAGGTTTAGGATATACAGAACGATTATTCGGTCTGTTGCAACATATGCGTGTGAAACATGGACTCTTACAAAGGCATCTACTGAAAGAATAGACCGGTTTGAAAGGAAAATACTAAGACGGATAATAGGACCTAAACTGGAGGAAGGAGTTCTCTGCTTGAGAACAAACAAGGAGGTATACTCAATGTACGGTAATCTGTCTATCTCCCAATTCGCTCGAGTGCAACGAATGAAATGGTTAGGACATGTCCTGAGATTAAGATTGGATGAAGCAAGGACAGCGAGCAGGCTTTATCGGGAGAAGCCGAAGGGAGTTGGGTCTAGGGGAAGACCGAAGGCAAGATGGATGGATAATGTAAAAGAAGACTTGAGAAATAACGGTATATCCATCAGGTGCGCAGCCAACATATATATATATATATATACATATATGTATATATACATATCGAGGAGACTTGAGTTGTGTGGTTTACAAAACAGATAGAGTCACTAAGTTTTTATTGCCTACCGTTGATAAAATTAATAGAGTTTTTGTTATTTTAATGGTCTTAATAAGTGAAAGATGTGGGTTGCGCGCACCAGATTTTTTAAATTCTGAAAATGCATAAAAAAAGCACATTACAAATAATTGCTAAGGATTTTATTCTAATACAGGCAAAATTTTTATTAAATACCTTTTTGACAAGTTGTGTTGTACATTCCATATATCTGAAAAAATGATGGCGATTAATAGCATGAAAAGACATAAGTCCTTCTGCTTGCAACAAAAACCTGCATTTCGTATATTCACTACACACCTCAGTTATTCATGTGACCGCCGAAAAAGTATAATCTTTTCCCATTTCCTCCCTGTTCACTATCTTGTGCATTCTTTCCAAAAGTTCAGGACTGTTATTAAACTCCGCGGGACGCGGGGAAATTGTTAAGAATCGGGACGTCTGGTCACCTTATTCTAGTGCCTTCATCATCGTTCATTACTAATGAGTCCTAGAGAGAGGTTTGATTTTTAGATGCCTCTGGAGAGCTTTATTATTGGTTGAGTTCAACACTGTGCCAAGAGAGATTCAATTCGTACATTCCTCGACACATTCTAACTTGGAGTCTCTAATTTTTACTCATCCTCATAGATATTCTCCTCTTTTAGAATTTCAGAGCATATACTTTGTTTTGGATTCGTTTATCTGTAATCCAAATTGCTGATTTTTGCAGGTTTACGCAGGCGCTTTCTATACTCAGAAAACTGCGTACTACGACATCCAAATCATCGGCATAGGCTAGAATTTTGCAAGATTTGTAGAAAATCATCACTCCTCATTGGATTCTCGGCTCTCTTATCTATAAGATGTTCTAACATTCCTACGCAACATTAAACAGCAGGCATGGCAAACAATAAAATCATCTGAGTCCCTTTCGGTTATGGAAAAACTCCGATGTATCCTCGGCCACTCTCACAGAGCCACAGAGCATCCTTCATGATAAATCCAACGAAGCGGAAGAACTTCGGAAGGATTTCAAGAGCGATCATTCGGAGGAATCGAGTAAGTAAAATTTAAACATTACTAATTCTTCTCAATTCACTTCAAGATAGAATAATAGCTAAAAATTCATGACTGGATTTGAATCGTAGAGGTGAGGAAAATTGAATTCGAATCAGGAAAATTAATAGAAAATCCTGAAAATAAACTCTATAATTAGTTTTATTATCAATTATGAAGGAATCATGAGGATGAAATCAATCAATCACGTTAAAACGAGATAGGGTCATTCCGAAAAGTATTAATAGCTTCTATAACTCTTTATTTGAAAAATTACCTCCCCACCCCCTCCCCGTTTGAATACTACCTCACTTTTTTAGCACTGCTTAAAATATTTTCTTCTGATGTGGAGGGACGAGGAAAGTGACAACACTGGGTCCGGTGCCAGAGGAGATTAAAATATATGAGTTATGGGTGGCAGACGAATTGATGCTTCATATTAAAAATGCATTAAGTTGACGTGCGATACCGCCATTTTGCCGCAAAATTGGCCATCAAGATCTAGATCCGCCAGTACTCACATGAAATATATTTCCATAACAACTTGTGATGTAGGTGAAGTAAAAGTTTGAAGTTTCATTAAAATTAAACAATATCAACACATCACCCAGCAAAAAATTAATGAAAACCTGACGAAACGCACAGAAAGGTAAATACAACATGAATAAAACAAACCTACTTAAAACATAACCGGCTGAGGGAAATAGAATTGCAAATGACTGACCCTAAAACGGCAACAAACATTAACTGGAGCACATCTGCCGAAGGTAGATGTAAATCGAGCTATCCTCAGTTTGACGAAGACCTCCTTTAGTTTGCTAACCATGAAAAATAAAAAATAAAACTCAGCAAAGATTTAGAGACCCATAAGATGCGTAGAGTATTATCAATCTATTAACGTATGGTTATTAATTTTCAACTTGTTAATTTATTTAATGATTTTTCCCACTAGTATTACTTTTCATAGATTAATAAATATATTTACAATATAAATGTTAGTGCTGGAGTGTCAAGGAACAAAAATTAACCCAAGGACACTTAGACGGATGGAACCGTTCCTTGCATTTAATCCGATGGTCCAATCCGGAACAACTGGCGAATAAATTATAAAGTGTTGAGATTTGTGGAAACACTCATAGCAGATGTAGTACTATGAATCAACTAGGTTTCTCCCTTTATGAGAAGAGGGCGCTGCTTCCAATTCACACAGGCCCCAACAGAACATGTTTTTAGCGATCATAGCTAAGTCAAACAAGTCCTAATCTTCTTCTAAACAACTCGCCTATCTCCTTCCATACCACAGTTAAAAACCTTAGCGTTACCCTCAATCAAACCCTCTCCTGGAAACCACACATCTTCCAAATTTCCCAACGAACTATATCCACCCTGAAACAGTTTAACCATCTATGTTATCTTCTTCCGTTCAAAACATGCCAACTCCTGGTCTCCTCTCTTGTTTTCCCCTACTTCGACCATGGCTACGTGGTGTATGCTGGACTCTCGGAAGAACTGGAAGCTAAACTTAAACGTCTAATGAATTGTCCAATTCACTTTATCTTCGAGATCTCAAGCGATACCCATATTATCCAGTTCTACACCTAGTTAAAGTGGCTCTATCCGTCCTACCGCCGTCAATATTTCCTTGCTACCTTCCTATACCAGGCCATTAGAAATCGGCGACCCGCCTATATTCTACAGACCCTACAATTCAAATGCTCCTTTCAATCCCGTCACACCAGATCCCGTGCATCCGACCTCTATACTCCTACTCACTGAACTGCCGCGTTTGATGAATCCTTTTTAATTCAAGTTGTCTCCCTCTGGAACTCTATACCCTCAGATATTCGACACGCAAAATCAATATCCTCTTTTAAATATCTCCTCTTCAAACACCTACTCCATTCCCAATTAGATTGATCACGAAATGCACTTAAAAACCTAAGCTGTAAGAATTTAAAAGTACACCCAGACACTCTGATTATTTTGTGATTCATTGATATCTTGTTTACTTGCTCTGTTTATTTTATATTTATACACGTTTTTTTATCTTTTTATTATCTTTAATTTTATTGAAATCATCCTGTAAATACTAAACTGTAGTTTTTGGACACACCAGAATATTAATATACTTTCTGTATTTGCAACTTGTTCTAAAGAGACACTAGTCCCAGAATAATAAAATTATTTTCATTTATTCATTCATTGCTGCTGCAGATGTTATTAGGCTAATGCTTGATGAGTTGTTGTACATTAACAAAGGTTTGCATATGAAAGACCTGTGTTCGTACCAGATATGAAATTACATATCCTCATTAAAAATTAATTTGCTTAAATGTGGATATTTTAAGATCATAGTATGGCGGTACAGAAAATCTTTTTATAAAAACAATTTCTTTTTTTTACATAGTGATTTTGGTTTAAATAACCTGCTGAATTAATAAAAAAAAATTATAATTTCTGTAGTTTTTCAACCATATTTTGTTTCAACTCATTGGAGTTGATTTTAAGCATAACTTATACACATAAAGGTATAAAAAAAAAAAACGTTTTGGGATCCCTAATTGGAAAAGTATAATGAGATGACCCAATGTTACTGTTTCTTAGAAAACAACCCAAAATACTAAATTTAATCTTCAAATCCCATACAAACGTGTTTTAAACGGATATTGATTGGTCTGATGAGTTCCAATCTTGCAAAATACTTTTTTCGGAAGAAAGATGACCAATAAAGTTAATATTCATTATTTCTATCAATGGACGATAGAGCTTCACTATCGATGTAGAAGTTTGTTGCTGATTTGGGATAAGTTGTTATCGGTAAACAGTGACCTCAACTCGATTCAGTGGCAGGTTGAGTATTGATCTTGTTTTATGGTTGAGTTTGTAAATCACTTTCGCTAAGGTCATCAAAGTAGTAGCCCACAAGTTAAAGGGATCAAATCGATGGCTAACACCACAAATATTGTAAGTACAAAGGTTATTATATGAAATGAATAAAAAAAATTAAACTTTTACCACATCCTGTAATTACTTATTTATTAATTCTGTTCGGTTCTTTGTATATTGGCAGGTGTGAATAAGGATTTGATGTTCATTTAAACTATTTGTTTCCCAACAGTTTTGAACCCTCTAATAAATTATCATGTATAAAGTTGACCATCAAAATGAGGATGAAAATAAAATTAATTAAACTAATATTATTCTAACATCAGATTTAAATTCTAGATACTGAATATTGTATACAATTTAATTTATTTTCAAAATTAAGAATGGTAAGGATAATATTTTCAAATAGTAATAAAACTTCCTCCTATTCTTTCAGAAAATAAATCGTTCATACACAAAATTACTATAAAGAAGCTTAATCTAAAAATTTATAATAGTATTATAAACAATTTTATTTTAGTATTAAAAAAATTTAGTTTTCAAATATATTAGGATATACAAAAAATGTTTATAACAAAGTACTAAAATTAACAAAAACATGATTCGTAAACCAGATTGTATAAGTGATTACAATTTTTAGTTATAAGTTGTCTTGGCTTATCTATTACCTTACGCAAAAGAATGCGAGTAAAGAAATTTCAAATTTTTGCGACAAGAAAATATTGTTTTAACTAATGCGAGGAAGTAAATGAAATCACAAATATAATTGCTTCGAAAATAATCAACTTTCTCCGAAGACTGTACTGTAAAAAAAATATATTACATTTTCTCGTTCGCCCACCACAATTTTGGCAATTCTCCAGTTTATTTTAGAGTATAAGAAATGTGTTATCGTAAGATATAAGTAGTGTGATTTTTTTTTCTTAATTTAGTGATAAAGTATGAATATCTATCTTTCTTTTTTTAGCTTTGATCCTTCACCCACATCTGTCAGAAATAGACAACCAATGGGTCTGCTATCGAGAATAATAATAACAGTAACATTGATCGGCATGAGGGGAGGAATGTCAGCGGCATCCCTTCCTATCTTGATTTTAGAATACAATTTTAAGAGAAGAGATCATCCAACTTTTTTTGAGCCTCGTAAGTAACATTTGTGAAGTACCTTGGGACCTTCACATTTTTTTTTTTTTTTTTTGTCTTCCCTTCCTTGTCTTTTAGGCTACACGGGATTTTCCCGGCCAGAGGAGAGAGGACGGGTCAAAAGTCCCACCGGACACCGGGATTTCAACTCGTAATTGTTTTTCTATCTTAAATAAAGTTGCCGGGATATGCATACCAATTAGCCCACTTGGACACTCCATCTCTCACGAAGCCTTCACCAATACTCATAGCAAATATCACCGTACTCTGGGGATTGAAAACTCTGTAGTCTACGTATGTAAGTAGTTTCGGATGTCCCGTATTTAGAAAACCACTAAAATTACTAATTGTTAATTTTCTTAATTCAGATTTGATTTAGTTTAACATCAAACGCATCCAATCTTTCCAGTCTAAAGTCCTCCGTATAATAGTCAATGCTCCTTATTATGTTACAAACAAAACCTTATATCATGACCTTAACATCCCTTATGTCCTTGACGTTATTCCATCCCGATTTTCAAATTTTCGTCAGAACCTAATCCATCATCCTAATCCCTTAGCACAATCCTTATCCAGTTCCAGTCATCAATACAATCCTCCTCGAAGGTTGAAGCGGCAGTGGCCTCGAGATCTTTTGTAAAGACGTCATTGGAGTACTGGTGATGGCCAGCTTCTCCCCTCAAGTCATGAGCGTATGTTGCTTTAGTGCCCTCTCTTCGTCTCCACTGGATTCCCATCCCAGTGATGCGCTGAGAGAGAAGTGCTGGGATCTCTTGGAGTCTTGCCTTGTCCTCCACACGTGGGGGAAAAGGCCCGACTCGGAGCTCCCTCGGCTGACTGTAAATATTGTAAATAAGTATGAATTTGTTTTATTAATTTTTTTATTTTATTGTATCATGATCGATTTATTACGTTACACCAAGTTTTATTTTATTTTGTTATAATCTTGTTTTTCTTTTACTGTATATATGGTACGTTTGTATTCCATTCATCCTAAATACTCAATGCCCTTAACTGAGGCAAAATGTATTTTTTCTAAATAAAAAAAAAATAAAAAAGATTTGATCTAGTTCAAATCCCGTATTTATTAGTTCACAAATGCACGATTTTCTCATTTTATTAAAATTGTAAGTGAGCTATATATATTTTAAACCAAAACAAATTCTTAAGTCTATTTAAGATCATCAGAATTATAAATTTATTTAAAGTAATGTGTTAAAAACAAGCCCATTACAAACTAAAATCAATTTAATATTTGTAAAAAAATATAAAATGCACATATTAACGTGTACGCAAAGTCTATGTTTTATTATCATATAAACTATATACCTTTTTGAACCATTCAAATACTAACTCTTGAATATTAAACATTTTCTCTCCCACTCCCCCCTCTCTATTTCCCCTCAGGAGCCCCTGATTAAGCCCGATTAAACTAAACCACCACGAGCTGACAGTGTTGCAGAATGGTATCGAGAACCCCGTGCTCTGCAGCTCCAAACAAGGTTTATCCATTTAGTCTGGTTGGACTTGACCTTCAACTAATAATACCGAAAGTTTATGTTTAATGTTTGAGTTCTTATTTCCTTTTTAATATGTTATTTTTGATATGTGTATAAGGGATGAAATATTAAAAATCACATATATATGAGATTTTTTATCGATTCTGTTAAATAGATTTTCATAAACAATCCTGATTCTATTTTCAAATAAATCATCAGCGTTTAAACAATGATAATTACAATTTGAAATAATACATTTCTAAACTTTTTAATCAAAAACTTCCAGGACTATAACCAAAACTCCCTGGTACGTTAGTAACATTAATATACCATAACAACTAAACGTGCCAAGAACTAAACATGCTAGAAGAACGTCCAAAATAAATCTTTTTATTATGAAATTTAAAAAATCCGAATATATTATTATTTACTTTTCTGTTATGAAAAATGGACTTAATAATAGGGACCTTCTAGGTTATTTATGACGCAATTTAGAATTATTATAACCGTAAAAATAAATCATGATTAAAAATTGAATGTATCATAGTACAAAAGAATTTAATAACATAACAACTACAATACCACATGAAAAAAATTACTTATCGGTAGATTGTGTTCATTACAGTGAGATTTGAAGTTTACATTTGATTAATTAATTTTATAAAAAAGATGATCTAGGGACCAAATAAATCAGAAACAAATAATTATAATCGTGAAATGCGTCTTATTATTTTGTAATACTTTAATATTTGGAGAAAAAATACTTGTAGAAAGAGATCGAACTTTCTATATGAAACAAGTATTTTCTCTTTTTGTTAGTCTAAAGAGATAACAAAATCCATTTTGTATGATTCTTACGTTTTGTTGACTATAGTTTTATTCAAAAACAGAAAAATTACTCACGTCTATGTTTTATCACCAAAAGTAAACTTCTTTTTTTTTAAACTAATATATTTAAAATAATCTGAGAAGGAGTTGATCGGGAGGTGCGGTAAGATAAATACTAGATTAAATAAATAGTAATTATTTCATTTTTGCCGACGTTTCGACCCACTTTGCAGGTCTTCATCAGGGCAACAAATATTCATTTGTACAGGTCTACAATATTCATTTATTTTATTTTCCCTACGGTTTGTATCTTTTGTAGCCCTGTTGAAGACCTGCAAAGTCGGTCGAAAGGTCGGCAAAAATTAAATAATTACTATTTATTTAATTTAGTATTTATTTGACCGCACCCATCGATCAAGTTCTTCTCATATTACACCAACGGTCAACCATCTCTACATCATTAAAAATAATCACATTACAAACTATAGTCCAGGACACAAATAATTGTGAAATGCGCCTCATATATATATATATATATATATATATATATATATATATATATATATATATATATATATATATATATATATATATATTTATTTATTTATTTATATATTTTGTAATAGTTTAGTATTTACAGTAAAAATACCTGTTTTATAGAAAGATCAGTTTAATCTTACGGGATAATGAAATCCTTCCCCTCTCCCGTCCTTTTTTAGCATAAATTAATTATTTTTCATGATTTTATTAAATTTTTTCATGTGAAAGTAAGGGAAAAATATATTTTTTTTTAATGTAAATTGTATACTAAATATTCATAAGAAATACCAGTAAGGAAGTAAGGAATGTTTATTTCCTGAAACCAGGAGTTGTGAAAAGAAGTTGTTAATGAATAATGTATCATGTATCTGAATTTCATTACTGGAGTGAATAAAAGTTTTCAAAATAAGAAATGGCCGCGGATATAGTGCACGATCCATCTCCCGGGCTCAAGGCGCGAAACTAATTGCTTTTCCGATGTCGCCCAACCAATTCCGATTTTTTCGACGACGGTAATAAATCAAGGAATGGAGAGTACATTTCTAGCCCTGTCCAAAACACAAAAAATAAATTCTTTTATATCTTATTTATAAGATCTGAGGAAGCTAAATTAGTCCAGGCAAAAAAAATAAAATATTTAAATTGCTAAAATATTGCATTATTTTCATTAATAATTTTTTTTTTTTATTTGCTGTTATTTAACGTCGCATCGACTGCCAGGGCCATTAGCGACGATCGTTCTTCTTAAATATAACTAATCAATTTTATTTTTCGGATGTACTTCAGCGTTTTTTCAATACCAGCGTTTTCCTTGTACGGTGCCTTGTCTTCAATTTGGAGTTCGATTTCCTGTTTCCGGAACTTTTTGCACTGGAATATGTGTTTAACTGTCAGATTAGCATTATCACATACCTCACATGTTGGTCGATGTAAGCCAAGAAGTAGGTGGAGATGGGTCAGTTTGGTATGTCCAATCCTGAGCCTGCTTATTATAGAACACTCTTTTGATGTCAGGTGTTTTTGAGGATACCAAGCTCGATTTTCGTCTTTGGTCACATGAAGGTGATTGCGCGGCAGTAATCTCCACTGTGCATTCCAACTGCCGTTCACTTTCTTTGAAATTTCTCTTCTCCATTTGTTGAGAAACATCGATCCTAAAACAAGTGAATCTGTGCTTCTGGCGGCTTCCTTTGCTCCCTCATCGGCTCGTTCATTGCCAATTACGCCAATGTGTGAGGGTACCCAAAACAATATTATTTTTCGACTATTTTTATTTAGTTTCAAGTTCACTAGCTGAATTTCTTTGTGCAATGTGTTACATGTCTATGCATTTTGCAGTCCCTTGATTACAGATAGGGAATCTGTCACAATTACTGATTTCTCAATATTGGTGTCGATTACGTATTCAAATGCCTTGAGAATAGCCCACGTTTCACTTGTAAAAATTGAATTATTGTTATTTAATTTCCATTTTTTTATATTGTTTTGGGTTACTATACAGCATCCTACACCTTTCTCTAATTTTGAACCCTCCGTAAAAATTATGTCATGATTATGGAATAATTTATGGACAATTTCATGATAACTATATCTAATTTCTTCTGGGGTAGTGTTGTTTGGAATATTGTTCAGTCCTAGTTCATTTTTGATTGGTGGAATTGTCCACGGAGGGGTATCTCTTATTTTCTGAGGTATAATATTTATATGTGTTGTAATTTCATACTCAGTGGAGTATTTCTCAATTCGACTTTTAAGTATTTCTGAACCATTAGGAACTTTTAAATCACCTTTATACAGAATATCAAAATTATTGTGCTCTGGCATACTCTGAATTTTTGCTGCATAACGAAGAACGAGAAGTTTTCTTCTATGGTCCAAGGGCAATTCTCCTGTTTCACTCAGGAAGGCAGTTGCTGGGCTTGTTCTGAATGCTCCAATTGAAAGTCTCAGTGCAGTGTTCTGAATTGAGTCTAGCTTATTTAGGAGGCTTTTGCAAGCTGAAGAATATATGATGCTTCCATAATCTAGTATTAACAATTATTATGCAATAAAGTAAATAAGTAAGTAAATGCTGTGAGATTAAAAAGATGTTTTGACAAATACATAGTCATATTTAGATTAAATATCGACGGTCACACTGCAAAATCCTGTAAGAAAAAAAACTAAACATTTACAGGAGACGAAAAAAACAGGATAGTTTTTGTTTTATGAGCATTATATTTTCGGTTGTTTTTTTGTTTTTTTCAGACCAAAGATTTAATGCTTAGTGAAACTTTTTTTGATCGTATTTCTACCAAATAATCTTTTAGAGCCATTACTTCTAACTTATACATTTTTAATTAGTTTGAAAAAAACAGGTATTAGTTAGGTAAAATCAATCAAATTATTGTAGTGACACCCATAAGTTTGGTAAGAATGGTCAAATCATGAAAATTGTTAAAATGTAGAGAAACGATACTTCAAATAAAAAATTTGTAAAACATTTTACATAAAAGCGAATATCTGATCACTAAACTGAGGTATTCACTTTTTTGTCTCCCACTGTAGGGGAGCCTCGAATGGGACCAGTATGCCTCATTTTTGAGTAGTCTATGAAAGATTCGTTTTTAACGTACTCAACTTCATATTGGCATGGTTTAAT